>OY728119.1:1498789861-1500134861 GCA_963277665.1 Viscum album | reverse complement strand
AAGTACTACATCTGGACAAATATCAGGGTATATATAATAAAATTTCACTATCCAAACACATATCAACACAAGTTACTTATTATCCTAATGTTCAAATCTTTTGCAGTGTCTAAAACAAACAAACAATAATGATTGCAGTTATTATATTTGTAAATTTATGAAAGAGATCGTTTTTCATCAAGAAACTAGCATCCCTAAAGAGGTATTTTTAAAAACAACTATTATTTCATTTAAATTATTTATTTATATATTTTGCAGTACTACTATGACTATCGAAAAGAATAATACTCACAAGAAGATATAGATTTGTTCAGAAATGAGTGGGTCACATACCTGATAGAATATTATACACAAATATCATGAAGATCTGACTTGGGGATGCGTACAATTGGCGGTCATTTTTGAGAGGGTTTAAGAGGATCAAAAGATGAAACATTGTTGCATGTAAATGTTTATAGGAAATATGTAATTGTTATTAAATAAAACATCCTTTCTCTAATGATTCATTTACCCATTTTAATAGATGAAATGCACCAGTAACATGCAATAATGATGAACCTCTTTTCTTTGGGCTTTGGATAAGAAAAAATAGTAAAATCTCCAAAATACCTTCATATCCGACCAAACGCAATCGAATTTTGTTGATACTTTAGGGGAACGATCTATGGGTCATTTGTGATGTGTAAGAGTCAACCCCGCCTCAATACGAGGCATGGTGTAGCCGGTATCACTCAAAGTGTCTCTCTTTTGTTTAAAATGGACAAAATTTTAAGTGAAAACAACAACTGACGTATGGAAATCTGACCAAACGCATTCAGATTGTGTTGATGCTTTAGGGGAACGATCCATGAGTAATTTTTGATGTTTAAGAGTCAACCCCATATTAATCAAAGGCATAGTGTGGCTGGTATCACTCAAAGTGTCTCTCTTTTGTTTAAAATGGACAGAATTTTAAGTGAAAACAACAACTGACGTACGAAAATCTGACCAAACACATTTGGATTGTGTTGATACTTTAGTGGAACGATTCATGGGTCATTTTTGATGTGTACGAGTCAACCTTGCCTCAATCCGAGGCATGGTGTGGCTGATATCATTCAAAGTGTCTCTCTTTTGTTTAAAATGGACATAATTTTAAGTGAAAACAACAACTGACATATGAAAATCTTACCAAACACATTAATATTGTGTTGATACTTTATGGGAACAATAAAAGGGTTATTTTTGATGTGTAAGAGTCAAAATAGCCTCAATTATAGGCATGGTGTGGTCGGTATCACTCAAAGTGTTTCTCTTTTGTTTAAAATGGACAGAATTTTAAGTGAAAACAACAACTGACGTACAAAAATCTGACAAAATGTATTCAGATTGTGTTGATACTTTAGGGGAACGATTCATGGATAATTTTTGATATTTTAGAGTCAACCCTGCCTCAATCCGAGGCACGGTGTGGCCGGTATCACTCAAAGTGTCTTGCTTTTGTTTAAAATGGACAGAATTTTAAGTGAAAACAACAACTGACGTACAAAAATCTGACCAAATGCATTCAGATTGTGTTGATACTTTAGGGGAATGATCCATGGGTCACTTGTGACTTGTATGAGTCAACCTTTCCTCAATTCGAGGCACGATGTGGCTGGTATCACTCAAAGTGTCTCTCTTTTGTTTAAAATGGACAAAATTTTAAGTGAAAACAACAACTAACATATGTAAATCTGACCAAACACATTAAGATTGTGTTTATACTTTAGGGGAACGATCCATGGGTAATTTTTGACATGTAAGAGTCAACCTTGCCTCAATCTGAGGCACAATGTGGCCAGTATCACTCAAAGTATCTCCCTTTTGTTTAAAATGGACATGATTTTAAGTGAAAACAACAACTGACGTACAGAAATCTGACCAAACACATTCAAATTGTGTTGATAATTTAGAGTAATGATCCATGGGTAATTTTTGACTTTTATGGGTCAACCCCACCTCAATACAAGGCACAGTGTGGCTGGTATCACTCAGAGTGTCTCTCTTTTGTTTAAAATGGACATAATTTTAAGTGAAAACAACAACTGACATATGGAAATCTAATAAAAGTTAATATCATCTATCCCATAGATGAGAGTGAGTGGGTGATCCCAATCTAATTGGTTCCCAATAAGTTAGGAATCATAGTCATAACCAATAAGGATGGAGAGATTTGTCCAACTAGGGTGAGTGGTGGCTGGAGAGTATGCATCAAC
Source organism: Viscum album (assembly GCA_963277665.1). NCBI lineage: Eukaryota > Viridiplantae > Streptophyta > Magnoliopsida > Santalales > Viscaceae > Viscum > Viscum album. The sequence goes on along the minus strand of OY728119.1, from coordinate 1,500,132,624 downwards.
TATAGGAAGATAAACTCATTCACCAAGGACCATTTCCCCTACCATTCATTGACCAAGTCCTAGAGAGAGTGGAAGGTCATGAGTTCTATTGTTCCTTATATGGGTACTCGGGGTACAATTAGATTGTGGTCTCCCTATAGGATCAAGGGGAGACTACATATACCTATCCATTTGGCACCTTTGCCTTCAAACTCATGCCATTCGGGTTATGAAATTCCCCGGGAACCTTCCAGCAGTGTATGATGGGAATCTTCTCAGACATGGTAGGAGATTTTCTAGAGGTCTTCATTGTTGAATTATCAGTATTTGGGGATACATTTGAATGATGTCTTAGGAATGTGTAGAGAGTTTTGTCAAGATGTGAAGAAATGTATCTGGTCCTAAACTGGAAAAAATGCCATTTCATGGTTAAACAGGGATTAGACCATGGCCATATAGTCCCGAGTAGGGGGATTGATGTTGATAAAAAAAAGGTTGTCATAATTTATCACCTTCTATCACCCATAACTGTTAAGGATGTGACATATTTCTTAGGACATGTTGGTTTCTACAGAATATTCATCTAAGACATTAGTTCAATATCTCGTCTCCTCTGTGCTCTCTTAGTAAAGGATACTCCATTTGTTTGGAAAAAAAGATGTGACTATTCATTATCAACCCTCAAATCCTCTCTCACCTCTCCTCCCATTATGAAATCTCCAAATTGGAACCTTCTTTTTGAAATTATGTGTGATTCCAGTGACTTTACTATATGATATTTGTTAGGAAAAAGTTGTGATAAAACTCCTTATGTCATTGCTTATGCAAGAAAATCCTTAAATGATTCCCAAATAAACTACACCACCACTTAAAAGAGTTACTTAATATTATGTTTAACTTAGATATGTTTATTTCCTACCTCTTAGGATCCCCCATCTGTGTGTTCACTGACCATTCATCACTGAAATACCTCTTCAAAAAACAATATGCCATGGCAAGACTAATTAGGTGGGTCCTTCTCATATAATAATTTGACCTCATAATCATGGAAAAAATTGTGTTTAAAATGTTGTAGCTAATCACCTCTCTAGGATGTAATTCAAAGACAACTAAAATCACCTTTTTGTGTCTGATTCATTCCCTAATGAACACCTATACTCTATGAGTGACTACTTTTGGAATGCCGATATAACCAACTTTTTAGGGACATGAGTCATTACAAAATTAATAGGGTCTTAATCTTGAAAGAAATTTCATTATGATGTTAGGCACTACGTGTTTGATGATCCATACCTCTATAAGTTCTTCCTGGACCATGTCACTAGGAGGTGTGTATCAGAATCTGAACAATAGTCCATCCTTAAATTTTGTCATAGTGAGGCAGGTGAAGGTCACATTACATTTAAAAAAACATTGGCTAAGGTTATTTAGTGTGGTTACTTCTAGCCCGCCCTCTCAAGTGACTACTACACATTTTTCAAATTTGTCCTATGTGTCAACATGTAGGGTCCATCACCAAAAGGAATCAAATGCCACTCACTCCTATCTTAGTAATTGAAATTTTTGAATACTGGGGAATCAATTTCATGGGTCCCTTACCAAACTCTAGGGGATATCTATACATCCTTTTAGATGTCAATTATGTATCCAAATTGGTTGAGGCCATTCCTACAAAATCCAATGATCATAAAACTGTGATTATATTTATCAAGGAAAACATCCTCTCCATATTTGGAATTCTAAGGGCTATCAATTGTGATCGTGGAACTTATTTTTGTAATCGTCCATTCTCAACACTCATGGAATTGTATGGAATTTCTCACAAAGTGTCCACTACTTACCACCCACAGACCAATGCTCAAGATGAGTTAGCCAATCAAGAAATCAAAAAAATTCTAGAGAAAACTGTTAATCCATCTAGGAATGATTGGTTGAGAAAACTCTTAGATACTCTTTGGGCATATCAAAATGTATATAAAACAATTTTAGGAATGTCCTCATATAGATTGGTTTATGGTAAAGCATTCCATTTTCCAGAAGAGATTGAACATAAGGCCTTTTGGAAAATTAATAAAATGAATTATGACCTCTCATTGGAAAAAACAAAAGGAAATTAGATCTCAATAAACTTGAGGAACTTAGGATTGAGGATTATGAAAATTCAAGGATCAATAATGCTAAAGTACATGCCTACCAATCTAGAAATATTAAAACCAAAATCATTTTACCGGATAAACCTATTCTTTTTTATTGTTCTAAACATCATTTACACCTAGGAAAGTTGAGGTCTAGATGGTCAGGTCCATACATAGTGTATAAGGTGTATCCCCATGGGGCTGTTGAAGTTCAAGATCCCACCAATGGTCAAACATTTAATGTTAATGGCCATAGAGTCAAAGTATTCATAGAATCATTCCAAAAACATGATGTTGATGATTAATTGTGTGAACCAACCTTAGATGACAAAAATAATCAATCAATTAGGGGTCCAAGTCGAGCTAACGACGTTAAACAAAGAACTACATGGGAGGCCCCCCATGGTTTTCAAGTTTCCAATAATTTTGTTGTTTTAACTTTTTATTTTAAATAGAATTAATGAATCATTTTGATATTTTAAAATAATAAAAAATAGAATGTTGACTTGTTATTCTATTATGAGTATGGATGTGTATGAAAGGGGAGCGCCATATTCATTTGTGTCACATGGTGTGATCCTTGAGTAATACCTTACCCAGAAATTCAAAAATTAGACAATGTATCATCAGTTCATTATATTTTTATGTGTTTTTAGGTTAAAATAAACAAAAATATAATAAAAATAAAAAAAATAAAAACCACATCATAGGTTGTGGTGAAAACCCCATCACAATGGAAGAAGCCGCAAGGACTCAAACTTGTGACTGAAGGGAGACAAGGGTGCACACATACCACTGACCTATGACTTATAGTGCATAATTATTCAATAATTTTTGTATATATACATATATTTTACTTTTTTTCATTATATGAATATATATATATATATATATAGTTTTGTTTTTTTTTTGTTTTTTTTCTTCCACTAGGGGATTCTCAGTGTGACATTGAGATCAAGGGATTAAAAGGGAGCAGCAAGAATTTCAACATCAACCACCAGGTGACTTCATTCCATGATCCTCGTTTTCAATTTGCTTTTTGAACTCCCATTCTACGCCTTTACTCCCATCTAAATTTTCATTTCCTTAAACACTAGGGAAAATGTTATTTTATGTTGGGGGAGATAAAAAAATATTTCTTTTGTGTAAAAAAATGAATGATTTGAAAAAAAAGCGTGCCTTAATGGAAGGAAAAATTTCTTTAACCTTGGACATGATAATAGAATTTGTACACTTTGATACTGAATATCAAATAGTTTAGAATACACTAATTCTTATTTTAATCCATGTATATTTCATGAGCATATATTTTGGAAAGTGTGGCTGTCTAATGTGATATCTCATTGTTTATATTTTAATCCAAAAAAAAGAATCACAACGAACGTCCTTTGGATAGTGGGGTATTAGTTAGATTTCATGGGGTCCCTCAAATAAATATCATAGGTTTGGTGATCATTTTAGTTATAATAAGAATATAAAAAAAACAATAAATGTGTGCATAGAACAATGAAATGACCTAATGAGTGAAATTCAACACTTGTGGATCGTGAATCTATAGTTCTCTAGACCAAAGTTAGTAATTTTATATCTATTTATGGTAATTTGACTTTGTTATTAACTAAGTTAACTAGAGATGATGCCTGAGTATGTGGGCTTCACATGGTGCCCTAAGGTCTTTGAGTTTGGGAGTCATCCGCAAAGTCTCGCTAAAGGGGTTGACTCTTTTGAGTGTAATTTCAATTACCATGGAAAAATTGGAAAAAAAATTACAATAAATTTTTTTGAATACTCATATTAATATTGAAATGTGATTCCACCTAGCGCTTCCATCATTTCCCCCTTGAAAAAATATGAACCCCCATGTCAAATGCGATGCAAAACACATCATCACTCTTAATTGATATTAGATGAAATATGGTGATGAATTCGAACAAAGGAATGGGCTCGGGATTGGGATATACTTATAAAAATATATTGTATTAAAATATTTTGATGGGTTTCATGATTTTTTGGTATTAGGGTTTTTGGTGATAATTGTGTATTAAAATGTTTTTGGAAAAGGGAATTCAAATTTCATATTATTGAGATACACTTTTCTCAGGACAAGAAAATATCAATATGGGGGATGTTATTTGCCAAAAAAATATGTTAATTAAATTTTAATGGTATTAAATGATCATTTTTGATCTTATGTGCCTGAGTTAGTGGATTTTAATTTTGAACATTAATTCTCATCATTTGTGCACTTCATGCCTAATGTACACCAATTTAGGCCCAATAATTCAACAGATTTTAAGGAATGCAATATCCATATTTTAATTTTATTTTTTGGTAAATATATATAAACATAAATATAAACATTTTTCATTTAGGTATCAATGGAGGATTCATAAAGGATGATGGGGATATTTGGCGATGAAAGGAAATAATTCTGGAGAAGGCAGATTGGACACCAGCCCACTGATGAGAATGTGGGTCCCTCAATAAAGACCAAATAAATCCCAAATTTCATTGGATGATATAAAAAATATACAGGAACATATAATTATTTAGTAAAAAGTGCTAATTCATCCTCCATTTTGGTTATCTAGGCGGCCCAAGTAAGAGATAAAATTCTGGGCCAGATTCTGCGGCCCAGAAAAACAATCATCCAATTTAATCATATATTTGAAAAAAAATTATTTTAGGCTGAAATTTTACATATATCTAGTAGAAATCCGGATATTAACTTTTGTCTTCTATGGACCACTCCAATTCGACCATCTACAAGGCCATCTAGGCGCCTCTGTCCAGTGGATGCAAGTTAGTTTCAACGTTGGGTCAAGGGTTGAAAAGTCTTCACTCCCTTAGTTTCCACCACCCTAGGTCTACCATACTCAAGCGTAATCCCTTATTCTATTGGGAGATCGACCCAAGACTCTTGAAATTCCTATTTAAGGCAGTGTTGGTAGAGTAGTTTATCATCTTGGATACTTTCTTTCATTGTAATGTTATGCTGCCACTTTTCCTTTGTAATGTTCTTCCTCAATTGTAAGTTGTTTTAATTCATCTTAGTTTCTTATTAAAAGTTCTTATTTTCCTATTATTATATTCTTCTCTATCTCACTTTGATACTTTTTCCTCAATGTGTGAATTTATTCACCCCAAACCTTGTGAAAATTTTCACACAATGGTGGAGTGATCATTTTCTTTTTATTATTTTCTTACCTCTTCAATTCCTCCCTCATGAGTCTACATCCCACTTTCATTGAATCCACAGAATCAGTGGATGGATAACCCACTTATGGGTTTATCCAAGTGAGTATCACGGGGCTATATTGGATCTTATTTATCACCCCATTAATTGCTAATCACTTCTTTTAATTGAGATTTTTATTTCATGATTTTAAAACTTCTTCATCCTTGATGAATTTTAAGGACACATACTTCAATACTACTATGAACCTTTACCATAGAGTGATTATGAATTTGATCCTACATGTGTATAATTGATGAGTATTATGGTGTGTTGGTATTAAAACAGTAAGTTATGATGTTGTTTGATCTTCTTGAATAAACCCATATCAAAAATAAGAAATTGAAACCGTTAAAAAATAATTACATCCAATACACCCCAAGTGATAACCTAGGATCAAATATTTATTTTAAATATAATTCACTTAATACTCTTAGTTTTCACTTAAACCCATATAAAATCAACCCAAAGATAGCCACTTCATAGCCAAAAATAGTCCATAGAATTTCCATGTCTATTGTTTTCTTGTTAGGTCTCTGAGGAATCGACAACCCAAGCTACTATACAATTGACTGTTTAACCCTAAAAACTTGGTTAAATTTGGAGGATACCACATCCCATACCCATTTGTCATATAAAATCATGTATTACCTAATAATATTGTGATATAAGGGCATGTCGTCTGATATACTGCTATAATATATGATCATAACGTACCTTATAATTTTACGAGAGACGTGCAAGATGTTTTAGTAATGTGATAAATGCATGGAGTCACTATAATATGATACTTGGGAATGACATCCCTTTACTATGATACTCATTAATGGTGTCCCTTTTCAACTTATGATAATACAGTTACATGACATATATGCATGAGTTATATCTTTGGTCATTCCTATGACTACATGTGTGTATATCTAGTGATAAAATTCCATACATATACAGTGAAAATATATACATACAACCTTATAAACATATAAATATATGTTCATGATGAAAGTTGTTCAGAGGTTTGCCGAAATAGGATAAATTAGATATTGTCATCCTAGTGTCCTTCATGAAATAGAGACAACCCTTTATAGTTTTTTACTGATTACCATTATATCTACACAATGATCATATTATATGAAAAAATTGGATATTTATAGACATTGTTTGTGGTGGACTACTTAGTTTATCTTAAACCTTATCCCGACCATCAATGGTACCCGAGATGATTATGTGGATGTAGTTAGGGATAGGGGAAAGTTCATAATTTTAATATTTTATTGATTTTTAGAACGGGAGTGGGGAAGCATTGGACTGGTCTATGGATTGTGATGTAATTAGAGATAATATTTTTTGTATTTTTGTTATTTTGATACATGTATTGAACTTGATTACTACTTCTATGATTTTATGTCTCTTTTTAATAGATACATGACAATATATCATTTTGTATATGATATTCAACATTAATTTGATGGATTTTTTGTTTATTTATTCACCTGGATTTATACCTTATACCACTAGTTGTCATTATTTTTCTTCTTCTATTTATGTATTTATTTAACCATATTGATACTCTGATCATTACGGTATAGTATACCCACTGAACCACCTTGGTCACTCACCTCTAGTTGGAAGCCTCCAGAATATGGAGAGGTGCGCTTATGTCCATGTTTCCCACCAACACGGGGAATCATTTAAGTGGATCCTAGGTTAGGATGTCACAAGATAACATTTATTAGAGATTTCCTGTAATGAAAAGAAGTCTTAAGTTGAATTTTATAACTTTTTCTCTTGGATAAATATTTCTTTGTTGGATCCAATTTTCATTCTGGGATTCATTTTTACCTTTATTGATAAATGAGTTCTCATACAGTTCTCTTATTTTATTGTTTAATTCATTAATTTGAAAAAACTATTCTTTTAGGTAGTTTTGAAATCAAAACCCATCTTCTTCACAGACCAATAATCCTTATTTTCTATTTCTATGGGGAGGTGGAAAGTTTTAATGAAGACCAATTAATATATGGACATTAAAATTGGGGTTTTTTATAGAGTCCTGTATGCCCAAAGTGTGTCATCACGTTGCATTCCCAATCATTATAAGATGTACTCACACTTTTCTCTAAAATTCCTTGAATCACATTATTTAAAATCTCAGATTGGTCATTGGTTTGTGGATGGTATGGGTTAATAATCTAGTGGTGACATCTATGGTGTGTAATTAGCTTTGAAAATTGTTTATTATTGATGTGGGTACCATGGTCACTCATGAAGATCTGTATATTTAAAAAGTAATTAAAAATGAGCTTCTTTAAAAAAAATGAATACTTATGAATTATTTTCAAAAAATTCTTTATATTATACCCACTTTGATACTTAGTAAATATAGACAAGGTTGAAATAATTTTATAATGATTTAGAAAAAGGACCCTTGAAGTTGATTCCATATATGTAAAAAACTTAAATGACCATGATTAAATGTTTTGGAATCACATAATTATACCTCTAGTTGTTTTGAATTTTTCACAATTCATGAGGAATTTATGAATATCGTGATGTATTATGAGAAAGTACAAATAAAATTATAATAATTTTATCTTTATTTGATGAATTCCATGGTTTCCTCCAACATCTTTATAAAGAAAGAAATTCAAAAAGAATATCAACTTTTTTTTCTAGGATGCATATTCTAATCATTATGTCTTCAATATCCTTGATAATTAATGAATTATCTGAACAGTAATGTAATTATTCATTCAATTTTTTTCTCTGATCCATTGATAAACATACGTATAAATCAACTAAAAATAAGTAATTTAAGAGATCATCATACCATGGTGTGATTGTCTTAGTAGAAAAAAATTGTTCGTTGGGAAATGTTTTGTTGATAAATTCCAGATTGATTTCAATTGTTTGATTTTTTCTATGTGAGATAAATAATCAATAATAACATTATTAGTTCCATTTTTTCATGAATTTAATGTCAAATTCTGGATGTAATTATATACATGAAATGACTCTAGGCTTCACAAATTTTTTAGTCTTTAGATACAGTAGGGTAGAGTGATCCATATATATAGTGACATTGCAGAAAAGAAGGTAAGATCAGAATTTATTGAATGTTAATAAAACTTATAGTAGCTATTGTTAAATTTTTCTATAATTTCATTGATCTTGATTCAATTTGAGGATGGTATACTATATTTTTATATAGACCATTTTTTTCCCAATATAGCACCAACTACCCATTCATTAGAATTTCATTTTAAATCTAATGTTTTCTCATAGTCTGAGGAATCATTATTGGGTCCTCAACCAAGAGTTTTCTTAACAATTGAAATTCATTTTTATAGTCAGGACCAAATTGGAATGTAAAATATTTTCCCAACAAGATTGTAATGGGATGGGAAATAATAGATAAATAGTTAATGAAATGTCAGTAAAATCTAACATTACATAGAAAACCTATGATTAAATGAACTTATGTATGCATGGAAATCTTATTTATTGTGATAATCTTGTCAGTTTTTACATCAATGACTTTAATTGAAATTTTATGTCATAAAACTATCCAATTTTTTACAATAAATATTGTTTTTACCAATTGAGTATTAGATTATTTTATTCAAATCTTACCAAATCCTTATCCAAATATTCTAGACATTCAAGAAAATTATTTCTATAAATTTTAAATTCATCCATGAATATTTAAAAGAAATATTAAATCATTTTATAGATTATTTCCATCATGAATCATTGAAAATTGGTTGGTGCATTTTACATAATGAAAGGAATTATCCTATAATAAAATGTACCATATAGACAAGTGAATATGATTTTATCTTGATCATTTAGTGTAACCACTATTTTATCATAGAATAATTATCTATAGAGAAAAAATTTTTAATGTATTCTTGCTAGCTGTTCAAGTATTTGATCAATAAAGGGAAATGGGAAGTTACCCTTTTTTATGGTATCATTAAATTTGATAAAATCGAAAAAACTCTCCATCCTTTTACTGTTATAATGAGTATCAATTTTCCATTAACATTCTAAACCACTATGGTTCCACCATTTTTAGGTACCACTTATAATAGACTAGAATAGTAACTATCTGTTTTTGGAAATACTAAATTAGCATCAAGAAGTTTAATGAATTATTTCTCAAATACTATTTTACATTGTTGTAGTTAAAAATCATTGTAATATCCTACAATTTATTTAATTATCCTCCATATGTATTATATGAGTGTATATATACCTTTTAAATAAATAATCATCCAGTATATTGACAGCTTTATTTTCAATAGGACATTGAGAAATATACTTTCTTATTCACTCGAATGAATAACATTTATGATGATTGGATGTTGTTTAAATCTCCCAAGTAACTATATCTCATGTTTGGTGGAAGAGTTTTAAGCTCAAGTGTTCTTTTATTTTCATGTGAAAGGGTAAATGAGGTGAACTATTACTATCAAAAGTCATAACTATGTTTTTAATGAATTCTAATTTGACAAATGAATCAGTTAAATCATCAGTTTCCTTGTCTATATCCTAGATATTCAACACATAAATTTCTAATTTTCCTAATTCATCAATCATATCAAAGAAATTACTGTTATCTGAAAAAAAATTCCCATGGTTTTGAGGATGTCAAATGTTATATTTTTCTTCTCAAACTCTCAAAATCTATTTTCCCTCTTAGAAATCAAATAATGATCTGTATTTTTTCTATGAAAGGTCTCCAAAGAATGTGTGAAACAACCTTATCTATATGCATATCAAGGTAAATGAAACCTCTTGGGAAATAAATTTTATCAAACCTGGTGATTATGTTCTCTATAATTCCTTATGTATTCTCCACTAATGTATCTACTATTTTCAAGGCAACCACAACTGGTTTAAATTATGTGTTTCCTATTTCTTCAATAACTCCACATGGCATGAGGTTTTAACTAATTAACATCCTTAAATATTTCAAAGGATAATGAAACTACTTGTTTTTCTTAGTTAAGGATATATATATCTCAGTATAACTACTATACATTCCTTGTTAATTTGAAATATTCCCACATCAACTAGTTTTATTCGTTTTAAAATAATATCTTTTAGAAATTTAGCGTAGTGGGTAATTTGTGTTATGGATTCGAATAATGAAATATTTATGTAAACCATCTTGAAAATCTATATAAATTTCAGAAAATGAGCATCCAAACTCATTTTCATCAGTATTTATGGTAATAAAGGAGGTGAGGTTTGAGCTTTCACTCATTTATTGAGTTCTTATTTTCCTTTTTATGTTCACACCTTTTCAGTTTTCATAATTTTTTTATATTTATCATATTTATCTTCAAATTGAATCAATTTGTCTATTGAATCACCATTCATAGTGTCAGGTGTATGTGTCTCTTCTATTGGTTGAGAATAAGGTATTTTTTCTTTGGAAACTGTGTGCCACTATGTATTGTGATAGCTTTTCCCTCTTCGTTTGGATTGACTCTAGTGTTACCCAGTATAGTTCCATGTTTCCAGTCTTGTATTTGTGTGGCTAACTGGACAACATGATTTTCAATGTTATGCATAGATTCTTGAAATTTTTGGGTTTCTATTTCATTTGAATCATACCTTGATTGATGGTACAACTTTAATTTTTCTATATTTTCTACCAAATCTTGTTGACATTGCATTGCAAGAGGAGAGAAGGGTATTGTTTTGTTTTAGTCGTTATATATTTTTGGATCAATATTTTTGTTGAGATCCTTTCCCTTGATATTTGATGCAGGGTCTAAAAGAAAAATGTGTAGGGATCCTAGGTGGACCCATGTTTTGGTTTATTGGATGAGTATACACTAGTTCCTTAAAACTAATATTTTTTTTTTCAGTTTTTGATGTAATTGTTTCCTTAATTACCTCTATTGTAGCTCAAAAATTCAGCTTCAAGAATGTTGTTCTCAGATGTACTATATGGACATATGGAATAATCACAAGGACCTCTATAGTGTGGGAAGTGTTCAAATTGAACTACATGGACTAAATTATGTGGACTTATTGACAAATTATCAATCTTATTATTGAGAGATTCAAGTTGAGAAACTATCAAAGTGTGAGAGTCAACATGATGTAATATTTATTATCTACTTTAAAAATATTCTATCAACTAAAAACTATATTCTAACATGTTTTGAAATAATTTTCATAGATATTTAGGATCCATATCCACAAACGCATTTCCAATAGATATGCTGATTGTGGGATTATGCTCGAGTTGACGTCCATAGTATAAATCTTGAAACTAGTTCACCAACAACATCTAATAATGAGATAAACACCTTATCATTCCCATGAATCTTTACAAATATTCTATTATGGATTAATATCCATTTTTATAAATTATTCAAGGTCCCTCTTATTTTCCAAAGAATGTACTTTTTTGTAATATTGGTCAAGAAAATTTCTTCTCAGAAATTCCAAGGTGAAGATTGTATTTGTGTAAAGTCTTGCTAAAAAGTCCTTATATTTTCCTTTAAATCAGAATATAAAAAGTATCAAGATCGATGCACCATTGGTCACCCTTGTATATTTAAATGTGTAACAGAATTAGGGAAATATGTTTACATGCACATAAGGGCCTTCACTACTCAAGACATGAAATTTCACATGTTGCTAGTGTAGGTTGATTGTTGATGTATTCACATCAAAATGAGTCACTTGAATTTGAAGTATTATTAAGCCTGATATGACTCTAACTATGACTGGTGTGAATTACTTCATCATAGATGTCTGTGGAATTTGACTATCAGGATGGTTTTTAAAAAGGGTGTGGACTTTTCCACCTAGAAGCATTGGAATGTGAGTCTCAATGACATACTCTTGTTGTTGCATTTGATTTTTATATAATCTAACAATTCGATCTACCCCTTTCTATTTATGTTCTTGTTCTTTATGATTACTGGGTAATTTTTTGATGGATCCGAGTTATGGGTGTTAATAATTTTGAAAAATTATGCCTAAGGAACTGGCTACTTGAGAATTTATTAATGCTATATTTGTGGATGATCCCTAGAAATGGTACTCAAAATTTGGTACATGCATCTCAACAAATCCAAGTTGAAAATTTAATATCTCATTAGCTACTATAAAAGTGGCGAATAGGGTCAAACCACAATGATAATGATGTCTAGCTCACTGAAAATATCTCTTTTATGGTGTTCAGGTAGATAGTCAATTAAGGGAATTCCTATATTTTGTAAATGGTTTTATAAAACTAAAATTTCATAAATAAAAATAATCAAATGAAAATGAAAATGAAAATGAAATAATGATGATGAAATTTAATGAATTTGTTTTTCTTGGATGTGGATGTCATAACCACACTACTATGAAGCCATGAACAATATTTTTTTCAATGATTAAATATTTATTATAACTAATTATTAATGATTCCAAAAATATAATAATTTTTAGATGATCATTTTATATACCCTATTTTTTTAATATCCCACTCTATACTGTTATAAATATACTAGGAGGTGCGTTTATGTACCGAACCAATAAGAAAAATGTCACTACCCATTTCTCACAATGTTGTGCCACCTATTTACAACAAAATCTGCAAAAATGGTTGACCTTCTCTCTATCACCGAATTGAATAATAATTAAAATGAATGATTTTGATTTTCAAAAATAATTTCATTGAAAATATAATAAAATCAGATAAAAATTAAACTAAATATAAATTCAATTGATAGATTAACTATAATAAAAAAACATCCTCATGACATGAACCAAAAATTCAATTTCTCAGTCAACATCTGGACATAATCAAAATTCCCTGACATCATGAACAAAAATAAACAATGTGATAAAATAATAAATCATGAAAATAATAACTGCATTATAAACATAATGATAGTGTTGTTATACACTCTCACTGAACATCATCATTCATTTAATGCAAGTGAAAAAATCTATGTATGCATTAACATTAAATGAAATCTCCCACAAGATAAGATTGAGACCAGTCCACAAGACACAACCAATAATAATACCAACACACATTGGTATTAATATATGAAAGAGGATGAAGAACATGATTGATGGTGCAGACGGTGGTAGCATGGTCGGGTGTAGCAAAGGCACTCCTTTTGGTCACATGATGGAGGGTAGTAGTATGAGCGTGGCTCTTAGCCTAGATGCGTGCTATATAGAAGGAGATGAGGGGAGAAAGTGGGTGTGGGACACTGGAGAGGAGGTGGGATGGGGGGGAAATCCTAGTGGGGAAGATGGGATACGGGTGGCATTGGATAAGAGGAGGGATGAGAGTAGCACTGGAGAGGAGTGTTGTGTGCGTGGAAGCCTCACTAACATTTTTTAGTCACCGGGAGGAGGGAGATAGATCTTAACCTGGTGTAGAGGGGACCATGCGTGGTGATCCAGTTATGAATTGAATGAGGTTATTCAAAAGGGAGAGAAGGTGACCCTTCGCAGATCTACAACAAGATAATAATTTCAAAACAGAATTTTAAATTCAAAATTTAAACTAAAGATTAACCAAATGTTAAATGATAATAATAATAATAATAATATAATTATAGAAATAAATATTTTACCAATTAAATGAAAGTAAAAATAATTATAAGATATTTTTTTATAGTTATATATATATATATATGCATATGTAATTAAATACTCTTAAACAATAATATAATAAAAGTATGATAATAATGTTACTACTATTAAATATTAATATATTTAAAAACTAATTTTATTAATACTAAAACAAATCTATAATAAATGAAAATATAATACTAATATAGAAAAATAATATATATACTAATAAATATTAATAATATATTAATAAAACTATTATTAGAAAAACTACTAATGATAATATATTATTAAATATAATATTTAAAATTAATTTAAGATAAAAAAACTAAAATTATAATAATTAAATATACTTTTACTAAAAATTATAATAAAATATAAAATACTAAAAAAAAAAATAACATAAAACTATAAGAATTGATTAAAAAACAATAAAAACCTTGTTAAAAAAATTATTAAAATGTATATAATTTCATGTGCATCAAATCCCCCACAAATAATTTTTTTTTCTCATTGGAAAAACAATTAGAAATAATTCACAACTTGACCAATAGAAAAATAAAAACATCAAAATTACAAGTTCAAATTTTTCAATCCCTTTTAACAAAAAAATATCTTGCTTAATTTAATATTCCAATTTTATAATATTGTTTCACTTACACTAGCATTCTTTTCAAAACTAATTATTTCACTAATGAATAAAAGTGACCTCTCTCACCATTCCTATCCTCGGTCAAATCAATTATTGAAAAACTTATGCCCAATTCTCAAACACATGCATGATTACCATATGCTAGGATTCAGTTTCAAAAATCCACCAGTGAAAATAAAAACAATTCACCCATCTCAAGGACTTCACATTGGGTTAAAATTTATCTCACGATGTGGGATAGTGGTTTACAAAAAAATTGATAGTTTTTTATAAAAAACAAGGTTTGAATATTGAAATAAATGAACAATAAATGTCAATATAAATGTCTCCCTAAAATTATCACTACACCACATATAATACATTTCTTGTCTCTGAGAGTACGATATTTCAATACATATCTTTGAAATTTTATGTTTTTTTTTTCAATTTTTTTTGCATTTATTACTTTTTTCTTCTTTCCTTCCTTTAAGGACAAAACCCACTCACACATAATGGATAGGTAAGGAAGTGAGTATTATTTTTCGATCCCCATAATATATATATATATATATATAACAATATCCTAAGAAACATTACACAAGTACATCATAATCAGGAAAATCATAGTGAAAAAAGTCATATAGAAAAATATCAAGCTCTTGAAAGAATTAGTCATCACTTTTATAAGTCTCTTGAAATTGTAGGGTTACTGCATAATAGAAAAAAAGAACTCATTATTGGAATCAAAAGGAATCTATATTCTTAAATCAAAATACAAGCAATAAGTACAACAACTTTGAAAACCGATAACATAAAACCTAGTGAGATTATGTCAATCCATGTGCCTCAAATGACTCACTATCCCTCAATCATCCCTCTATGTTAGTAAATATCTCACCCACACTTAGATTGAACATAATGTTCCCAAAAAGGATAAATAATAATACCTCATTTTCCTCCCATGAAGTGCTATGTTTTACATCTTCATTAGGACAGATAGACAATGGTCGATTATCTTAGCCTATCGACTCAGAATTCTCTAACAACTTCTTAGTTCCATATGAAATGTCTTCCAACTACAAAGACCACTTTTTGATGTTAAAACAATCCATATTATTAGTATATAACCACTAATAGGTAAACTTATTCAACATTTGATATATTTAATCTATTGGGAACAACCCATGTGAAATATTCCCTCAAATTTCATCAATTTAGCACATCTCATGAGGTAGTTTTCTTTGAATTTAAAGAGGAGATTCAACTGTTATCTTCAAGTCATTTAAGTGGGGAATTTCTAGAGGGGCGTCCAACATCATGTCAAATTCATCAGAGCACAACATTTTTTTCAAATGCACTCACAACGAGAGATTGAGTTTGAAAACAGATATCAAATAACATAAAAGCAGTCAGATTGCCTCTTAATTAGCACTATGTTTGACATCCTCATCCAGATAAACACCCTCTCATGTTAAATAAGTCTTTAAAACGATTATTATTAAATTTTATGTCTGATAAAATTTGAGGCATTGACCATTGAAATTAAATGAAGGAATATTTCCATAAGATATTTCAATGAAACGAGTGGGATAAACATTTGTAATAGAGTAAGATCCCGACCACTTTGATTTGAGATATCCTACCAAGACTCAAAGTGTTGAGTTAAAGATTATAAATTTGTTTCCCGATGAATTTTTTTTATTGGATCTATTTATAATTACAATATTAGTTTTTCTATTTATATATCAGATTTTTTTCATACGTTTCTATACTCATATCATCTAATTAGTTCATCTGCAAAAAATGATTCTTTTGGTCAATTTTGAAATTATAATCTAGCTTCTTCACAACCCAATAAGATTTGTGTTATAGTTATATTAGGAGGTGTCTATTTTTTCTGAAGACTAAGATATATGGGTACATTTCATGGGTTTTTTGTATGATGTTATATAATCTCAATGTACATCGTTATGTTTTTCAGCCTAATATTTCTGAGATGTACTAAATGTTTTCTCTAATATTCCCTTAATCTCTGTATTTGAAACCTATGTTTGGCCATTAGTTTTTTGGATGGAATGAGGTGTTAATGTAGTGATGAAATCCATGAGGATTGACTATATTTTAAAATAGAGCACTATTGAAGTGGTTTCTGTGGTCACTAATGACGAGACATAGAATTTTTAACTTGATTAAAATATGTTACTTTAAAAATTTAATGACAAATCAAGAATTATATTCTAAAAACACATCATCTTCCACCCAATTTTATATATATTAAACACATAAAAGGATGTATGATTCTTCAAATGATTTAAAAAAGGAAACAATGATGTCAATTCCCCATATGTCAAAAATTTTGTTGCCCATGATTGAATGTTGTGGCATCTCATGATTCCAACTTATTCCTTTAGATCATTGGACTTTATCACAATTTAGGATGAACTCAAGAATATCTTGATATATGGTGGGATAGTACAAACCACATTATAAAACTTTTCTAATTGATCAATGAATTACATGGTGTACTATAACTTCTCTATCATGTCACAAATTCAAAAGACTACCAAATTCTTCTTCTTGGATATATCTTATAATCATTATATATATAAAGTCCTCAAAAGTAATGGATCATTCCAGTAGTAGTGGAACACTTCATTAAAAAATATGTTTCTCTTATCCTTTAATAATTTCTGATGTTCCACACCTAAAGCTAATTAATTGATGATATTGGCATACCAAGTTATGATTATCTAAGTGGAATAAAACTTTTCACTAGGAAATGTTTCATTGATCGATTCTATATTTATTTCACATGTTTCATATTCTAGGTGGGATAAATGATCAACACTAACTTTCTCAGTTCCGTTTTTTTCCTAGAATTAAATATAAAATTATCAAAGTAAAAAACATCAATTGCATGATTCTAGGATTCACAGATTTCTTGGTCATCAGATACCATAAGGTATAGTTATATTTATAAACAATGGATTTGGGGAACAAAAATTATGCTAATAATTTATCTAATGGAAAGGAAACTGCCAACATATCTTTTTCAATTGTTCTATAATTATGTTGACCCTCATTCAATGTGTGGCTTACATAATATATTAGTATGAAGATACTATATTTCCTTTATCCCATTAAAGTAACATATTCTTAGTCACTATAATTACACATTAACTCAAATGGTTTCTCTCATTCTGATGAGATCATTATTAGGGCCTCAACCAAACATTTCCTTATCAATTGAAAGGAATTTTGATATCAAAGTCCATATAATAATGTAAAATATTTTCCCAATATATTTGTATAGGGATTAGAAATAATAGATAAATCCTTAATTAAATGTTAATAGAATATGAAATTCCAACGAAAACCTCTAATTGAATGAACCAAAGTAGGCATGGGAAGCTCAATGATTATTCTCATCTTGATAGTGTCAACTTCAATGATTTTATTTTAAATTTAATCATCTAAAACTGTCCCACTATGTACTATAATGTGATAATTTTACAAATTGAGAACCATGTTTCATTCATTATATATTTCCAAAACCTTATCAAAATGAACCAAACATTCATCAAAATAATTCCAAAAAATAGAGAAACCATCCATGCATATTTCAAATAAATATTCAATTATGTCATGGAATATTTCCTTCACACTTCATTAAAATGCAGCTTTTAAATTTCATGTTTTTAAAGGTATTCATCAATAAAAAAATATTCTATATAGATAAGTGATTTTCTATTGATCTTCTAATGCTACCCCTATCTTATTATTGCATAAGTATCCATCTAGATAACCATAATAATATCTTCCTTGATTAGATTTATGTTTTTGATCTATAGAGGGTATGGGGAAGTGATCATTTCTAGTGGCATCATTAAATTTGTGATAATTAACACAAACTCTCAATCTAGTTACTATTCTAGTGGGTATAAATCCCCCTTTATCTTTTTCAACCACTATGGTTCCACCATTTTTTGGCACCACAAATAATGGTTTGACCCACTAACTATCAGATGTGAGAAATACTAAACCAACATTGAGATGTTTAATGACTTCATTATATAAAAATTACTTCACTATAGGTGTTATGTGTCTTTCTAGTTTTGAACATGGTTTTGAATTATCTTTCACATATATATTCGGTGAGTAATGATGGTAGGACATATACCTTTTAAATTTGAAATCATATATCCTATTACTGGATTCATTTGTGTGCAGATATTGAGCAATTTTTTTTATTTTTAATTTGAAAAATTGTCATTTATAATGGTAGGAATGGTTTTTAATTATTCTATGTAACTATATATCATGTATAATAGAAGAGGTGTATGATAATGTGATGGATGATTTTCAAATTATGAGGTCAATTAGGTGAACTATTTCTTATCCAAAAGATTGACTATGTTTATGATGAATTCTACTTCCTATATTTAGTCTGTTAACTCCTTCTTTTCATAGTATAAATCCTTGAGATTAAAAAAGTAAATTTTTAACGTTTCCCATTCTTCAATTATACCTAATAAATTACAGTCCTTTGTAGAGGGTTTTTCCATTTTTTTATGAAATCAACTGTTATATTTTATTCTCACACGCTAAAAATTTATTTCCACTCTTGGACATAAACCAGTACCATACATGTGTCTAAGAAAGGTCGCTCAATAATTATTGGGATATCATTATTTTATTCCATATTATAGACAATTAAATAGTTAGGGAAATAAAATTTTTCTAACTTAATGATTACATTTTATAGAATTACTAGGGTATTCTTCAATGATCACTCCACCATTTGAAAGGAAACCCTAGTTGGTTATAATTATGTGATTCATAGTTCTTAAATAAATCCATATGGCATGAGTTTTAGATAATTTTTGGGTTCACATAAATCTATCCCAAATTTATATCCCCCAATATTACAAGGGATAGTGTAAGTACAAGGGTCTCTTAGTTCAGGATGTTTGGATCTAGGAATTACTTCTGAATATTCCTCATGCATTACAACTATTCCCACATCATCGAGTTTTCTTATTTTGGAAAAAATATATTCTAATATTTATCATAGTGGGGAATTTTTTTTATGGCTTCTATAAGAGGAGTATTTATATGAAGCTTCTTGAACATCACTATGAATTTCAAAAACTGAGTCTCTATGATTATTGTCTTTGTTAATTGGGGAAATGAAGGTGGTGGAGTTTGATATTTCACTCATTAAATTAGTGCCTAATTCTCCTTCTAATTAAGTTCATTTTTAATTCTCTCAATATCTTTTTGATCATCCATCTCTTTATCATAAATTTAAATCACATTATCCATTGAATCAATATTTTGAGTAGAAAATGTATATATCTCTTTTATTGGATGAACATTATGTTTTAGAAACTCTAGAAATTATGTGCCACTAATTAATGTGATATCTCTTTGATCTTATCTCTAATTGAATCCTATGTTAACTAGTATAATTCCCTTTTTTCAGTCATTCATTTTTCCAGCTAAGGGACCAACAATATTTTCCATGTTATGTACGATTGCTTGTAACTTTTGAATTTCAATTTCTTGTGACTCAAACATAGATTGATTGGACACCATTAATTTTTCTATAAATTATCCAAAATCTTGCTGACCTTTCATTGCAAGAGTGGAAAATTCAATTGTTTTCCTTTTCTACTTATATTTCTGTTGTTGATGAAATGGTGGTTGATATTTCTACTGAGAACCTTTCTCTTTTTATTTCATAGAATGTCTAAATGGTGATTGAATAGAGAACCCAGATTGACCCATGATTTTATTCATTTCCCGAGGATCCATTGGTTCATTCCAACTGAGATTTGGTTTATTTTTTTCTAGATTTTTATGTAATTGTTTCCATAATTTTCTGGGTTGTAGCTAAAAAATGTATCTTCATTCATTTTGTTATTATATGAAATATATGAACACATGTAATAATCCTGAGGAGTACCACAAAGTGGGTTGTTTTTATCTTGAACTACACAGATGAGCTTAGGCAGTCTTAGTGACAGGTTATCAATCCTCTTATTGAGATCTCCAAATTATGCCCCTATAAAAGTGATAGAATCAAATTGATCTATTCTAGTTTTTTTTTGAAAAAACATAAGTTCATTGAAAACTATGTTATACCATGTTTTGAATTAATGTGTATATATCTTCAATATTCATCTCTATGAATGCATTTATAAAGGATTTGTTGATTGTAGATTTACTCTTTGGTTGAATTCCATAGTAGAAAGCCTGAAACATGTTTTCTAACTTCATCCCATAATGAGAAAAATTACTAAACATAGATACGATTCTTTCCCAATCTTCTCATAGGTATTCTGATTCATTCCTAAAATGGAGTTGTGGATTCTATTTATTTTCGAACATTTTGTTATTATGTAATATTGATCAATAGATATTCTTCTTAGAACTTCCTGGGTGAAGAATGTATCTGGTTTAAGAGTTTCTAACAATTCATTAGGGTTTACTTCCAATGGTAATGAAAATAGTCTTAGGATCAACACATCATCAGTAACCCATTTATATTTAAATGTTTTATAGTATTCGAGAAATCTATTCACTTTCATATAAGAGTATTCACTAATTTAGCCATGAAATTGTGTTTATTATTGGAGTAACTTGATTGTCAATGTATTCAGTTAAAAATGCATCTCATAAATTTTGGGTCTTGTTATTCATGAGATGACTCTGAATTTTTTTGGTCCCAATTCCGATCTAATATAAGTCCTTGGTCTATGATTATTGGGACAATTTTTAAAAAGGGGGTGGACAAGTCCACTAGGAAGAATTGGAATATGAGTTTTAATGCTTTAGTCACGTGGTTGCATTTGGTCTTTGAAATAGATATCAATTTGATCATTCCATTTTCTTTGATGTTCTATCTCTTGATCAAGAGGAGGGTCATTTTTTAATGAATATTAATTACAAGTATTTACCATTTTTGGAAAAATATTCCTAAAGCAAGGTCTACATGATATTTTTTTAATACTAGATGTGTGCATTCCCCCGGAAATGGAGCCATAAATTTTGTACGTTCATCAGGGTTTATCAAATTTTCAAATGTAATAACTCATTAGTTACTATAAAAGTGTTGAGTAGTGTAGGACCATAGAGATAATGGGGTTTAGTTAACTACAATTATCTATTTTGATGGGGTTCTGTGGGAAAATCAATTAATGAAATTCCAATATTTTTTTATAAAACTAATATTTGATAAAGTGAAGGAAACAAATGAAATTGAAATTGAAGCAATTTGAGTAGAAAAATGTTCTTAGGATGTTGGTATTATAATAAAACTACAAAAAAACAATTAAAAATATTTTTTTGTGATTAAATATTTATTCTTCATAATATTCTCCAGTAATAAAAATACAATAATTTTTAAATGATCAATTTATATCTCCTAATTTAAATCAAGTCTCAGCCTCTAGTGATATAAATAGATTATGAGATTCATTATGTGTTGAACCAATTAGTGAAATGTGGTTTCCCTTTTATCACAAAGTTACGCCACCTATTTTCACTATAATCGGTCAAAATGGTTGACCACCTCAGTATTGATTAATTGAATAGAAATTAAAATGGTTAATTTTAATATTCAAAATAAATTTCAGTTAAAATATTATTAAAGATGAAAAAAATACAACTAAATTTTTTTTATTAATTAACAAGTTGACAAGGTAATAAAAACTTCTACACAACATGGGCGCAAAAGGGAACTCATCAATCATCATACCGACATAATAAAAATACATCAAAATCATGAATAAAAAAAATAAAAGTGATGATAAAATAATAAATCTTGAAAATCATAATCATGTTACAAAATCATTATCATTTCGGTTTGAGGTATCTTCACACAACATTGGTCTCAGAATTCAAGTGAACAAATATTTGTGCACGTTGAAATTCCACGCAATAACAAACTAGATGCAAATGATATCGGGCCACAAAATAAAACCAATAATAAGAAAAACAAACTATGTCATGACTATATGTAAGAGGATGAAGTAAACAATTGAAGGTGTGGAAGTTAGGAGTGTGGTTAGGTGTAGTGGAGGCATGCCTACAGGTCACCTGATGGAAAGATACATCGAGAGGGAGGTGGTCATCCTGTCAAGGCCCTGCAGGTAAAGATGTGAAGGGAGAGATGTGTGTATTACATTGTAGAGGAGGAGGGACGAGGGGGTGAGCATAGTGGAGAGGATGGGATGAGGTTGGAACTAGATAGTAGGAGGGATACGAGTGGCACCGGAGAGGGGGGAGGCATTGTAGAGGAGTGATAAATATGTGGAGGCCTCAATCGATGCTACTTTCCATATTTTGGAGGGAGATAGCTCTCTTCATGGTGCACATGGAATCATGTGTGGTAATCTAGCAGTGAACTGATATAGGGTGTTTAGTGGAGAGGGAAGGTGATCCTCTACAGATCTTCATCAAGATAAAAATTTCAGTCCTCAAATATAAATTTATGATAAACCAAATGTTAAATGATGATAATAACAATGATAATATAATAAAAAATTAGATATTATAATAGTTAAATATAAACTTAAATAATTATAAGATAATGTTATTTACATATATATATATATAAACCTACATATGTAATAAAATACTTTAAAGTGTTTATATAATAAAATTTTAAAAATAATATTACTTCTATTAAATAATTATATGATAAATATAATAAACTAATAATAAAAATACTCCTTGTATTAATTTTATAAATATTTATAATGAAAAAATATAATTATAATATTAAAAATTAATATATATATTCTAATAAATTTTAATAAACTAATATTTTAGAAACTACTAATGATAATATTGTGTTAAATATAATATAAAAAAATAAACATAAAAAATAAAAAAAAATTTATAATAGTAAAATATTATTTAACTAAAAATTATAAAAATATCTAAAATACTAAAAAAACTATAAAAGAACCTTAAAACACAATAAGTTATTAGAAAATTTATTTTTACATTATTAAAAATTTATTTAAATGTGTGTACTTTCATGTTCATTAAGAATCCCTTTTTTATTTCTATTTAATTATTCATGTAAAAGAAAATTTAAAAATAATAATTGAGGTATTAATAAAATTCATAATCAGTTTTAAAAAAATTACATTAAATTTGAATAGTACCTTAAACTGATCACTAACTAATAATTTCATGATACTATATTAATTGACACTCATATAAGGATGGTATACCCTCTAGATCTGAGAATACTCTACCATCCCACCAATTTTACAGATCATGATTGTTTTCATCCTAATCATTCTTAATTACATAAATTGTGCATCCCTCATAACATTACCACCATAAAAATTATAGAGTAGTAACAAACAAAAATATAAATTCATATAATTACTATAATAATATAAAAATTAATCTAATACACTTTATAACCCTATCTGATCCCATATAACAACCATTATTTTCTTAATAAGGTTTCTCTAAAAAGATGGTTTCATGAGAGTGATGTCACAATATTTAGAAAATGTTTCTATAAAACTCTTACATTACCTCCTATTTTACACCATTTAGAAGTCTTTATTATACTCGCCCATCACCTATGTCTAGTGGTTCCACACTTCATGAATGTAAGTACGTCCACACCATCTAATAGCTGTAGACCCAACTATGAATAAAATAAAAATAATAAATTAATATAGGTTACAATGAAAATCGTGGTTATAAAATTTACTAGGGTAGTATGCATATAACATATCCAATATAATCAGTGGGATCTAATAGGTCTATGGGTTCTAAAGCATTGGTAACCTCTGTAATGATTAATGGCGTCCAATATATACTCAGGATAATATGATGGCACTGCAACATACCTTAAGGGAGTACATACCTAAAATCTTAGAGATAATGGAGATGTCAAAAAAAATTGAGTTTCTGGGATTGATGTCTGTTGATAATGAAAATACGTATGGGTAGGAAAAGATGTCATCAGATATAGGAATGATAGATATGGTGGGTTATCATATGAAAATTGTGGAGAATATATATGTGTCCTAAAAATCCATAATTCCACTAAGAGGACCAAGGAATAAGAAGTTGTGGTATTTGGTATATATGTAGAATGGTTTGGGTTTTATTGGGTATTATGAGTGCTATGTATAGCTCTAGTACCCCATGGAATTGGTATGTTGGTCACCAATGCTACTGGTCTAGTCGAAGAATAGTTTTCTTCTAGTTGGTGGAACCTTATTAAAATTTAAAAATGATTAATGGTGTGAAATTTTATATTTTAATTAATATATATATATATATATATATATTTTAAACAATATACTCACAAGGGGAATCTAAGGAGATATTCCAATCTCTCTCATGCAATGATCATTTTCTAGATTCCTATTCCTTTTTGCCTCTTCAATATTTGGCATTTCATGCATTGTAATATAACTATACATTTAATTAGATATATAGTACTAATGTAAAGGAATAATCAAGACACAATAATTAGCATTCTAAACATGGGCATGATATGGACTCCTTCATGTATGTTCAGTTCAACCTAATTTAGTTTATGTTACATTGTTTGGTAATTTTTTCATCTTAGTCATTTTTTCATTTGGTTCATTTTGTTGTTAGAATTTTTGTTCATTGGGTCATTTGATCCATCAGTTAGATCATTTGGTTCAATTTTTGAAGGTCATTGGATTCATTTTGTGTGAGGTAATTTTTAAAGTTAATTAGTTTAATTATTTTTTTATTTTGGGATATCACATTTACTTTATTTTTGGGTTATATCAATTTTTATTTACTTAATTTCATTTACATTGGTTTAAATTATTTGGTTCATTTTGGTTTATGTAATTTTGGTTTATATTGTTTTTGGGTTAGGTCATTTGGTTCATTTTTGGTTTATGTCAATTTTGGTTAGGTAATTTGGTAATTTTTTCTTTTTTTAGGTTATATGGTTTTTTTGGGTTATTTAATTTTGTTCATTTTGTGATAGAACATATTGTTTATTTTTGGTTTATGTATTTTTTGGACTAGTTTATTATGTTCATTTCATTAATTTTCTCATTTATTCATTTTGGGTCAAGTCATTTTATCAATTTATTATTTTATATTTATTTCAATTGTATCATTTTCAGTTAGGTTATTTTGTTTATTTTGGGAAATGTTATTTTTGATGATTTGGGTTAGGGAATTGACTCATTTTTTGGGTTAATTATTTTTTGAGTTACATTATTTGGTTTACTATAGATTAAGTTATTTTGTTTATTTTTGTTTAGGCCATTTTTGTTTTAATCATTTGGTTCAGTTTTGGGCTATATAATTTTTGAGTTAGGTCATTTGGAATATTATTAGAAAAGCCATTTAGTTCATTTCTAGGTTATCTCATTTTTTTCTATGTCATTTTGTCATTTATACTATTTTTGGTCAGTCTAATTGGTTCAAATGGAGTTTAGATAATTGGTTTATTTTAGGCTATGTCATTAAGATTATTTCAGGATCGGACATTTTTGGGTTAGGTTTTATGGTTCATTTCAGTCATTGGGTAAATTTTAATTTTGGGTTAGGTCATTTGATCAATTTTTATTTTTTGGGTATGTTCATTTGGTTGATTTTAGATTAGATTGTTATTTTTTATTTTGGGTTAGGTTATTTAGTTCATTATGGGTTAGTCTATTTGGTTCATTCTATTTTAGGTCATTTTTCATTAGGTCATTTTAAGTTAGTCTATTTGGTTTATTTTTTTGGGAATTCCAATTTTTGAGTTACATTATTTGGTTAAATATGTATTATGTTATTTGTGTTATTTTGGTTTAAGAATTTTTTTAGGAAATTTGGATCATTTTAGGGTTATTTAATTTTTTATATAGGTGTTTTAGATTTTGTGTTTTTTCATGTGGTCACTACTAAAAAAAAGGCCATTAGCGACCGCCATTGGCGGTCGCTTCTGCGCCGTCGCTGTAGGTCTTTAGCGACCGCCAATGGCAGTCGCTATAGGTGGCCCAAATGCCGCCGTAAGCGACCGCCTGACGGTCGCTGTAGGCTGACTCGCGGGCACCATTAGCGACCGCCATTGGCGGTCGCTAATACTGCCCAGACGGCAGGCTAGAGCGACCGCCAATGGCGGTCGCTAATGCTGCCTGCTAGGCAGGCTATAGCGACCGCCAGAGGCGGTCGCTAAACTTGAATTTTTTTTTAAAAAAAAATTCATACCATAATAAATATAAATATATATATATATATATATTTATTAAATCAAATATATATATAAAAAAAATAATGAAAATATTGATATATATAATATTAAATAAAGTATGTATATTTATTTATTAAATAATATATATATATATATATATATATATATATATTAATGAAAATATTTATATATATACTATTAAATAAAATATTTTTCATTTTTTAAATAAAATGTACAAATTGTGTTTTTTTCTTCACGGTGGAAAAGCAGACATAAAACAAAGGTAACAATCATAAAAAATGGAAAACAATTAAGCGCGCGCAACACTTAAAGAACGCATAATGAGCCCTACCGCGCAGAACGCACGTCCGATTGGCGTGCCGTCTACGCGTACACGTCACGAATAATAATTAGATTGTTTCTCTGTGATTTCAGGTCAATCCGATGTGGTCTGCTATGATTTTGAGCGTGAGACGCCCGTTTTGGCCGTTTATGACACCGGAACGGCGTTCCCGGTCACCGCGGGCACACGGTGCGGCCGATTGACGTGCCGTCTGCTCGACCACGTCACAATTTACTCACCCTTTGATGTCGTCTGATTTCAGGTCATTCGGACCTCGTTCGGACCGTTTGGACCCCCCCACGCGCGTTTATCAAGCGCACGCAACACTTAAAGAACGCATAATGAGCCCTACCGTGCAGACCGCACGTCTGATTGAAGTTCCGTCTACGCGTACACGTCACGAATAATAATTATATTGTTTCCCTGTGATTTCAGGTCAATCCGATGTCGTCCTCTATGACTTTGACCGTCAGACGCCCGTTTTGGCCATTTATGACACCGGAAACGCGTTTCTGGTCACCACGGTCAAACGACACATCCGATTGATGTGAAGTCTTCTCGAACACATCAAAATTCACTCACCCTTTGATGTCGTCTGATTTCAGGCCATTCGGACCTCGTTCGGCCCGTTTTGACCCCCCAAAGCGCCATTTCAGCGCGCGCCGAGCTGCTGAAAACGACGCATTCGGTCGTGCCGCGAGCACCGTACGTCCGATGGACATGCCGCCTCATCCTGCATCTCAGGAATAATATTCCTATCGTTCTCATGCGGTTTCAGGTCGTTCAAAGCACGTTTGCTCCGAATTCGACCGCCGCACGCCGTTTTGGTGTTTTATGGCTCCGGAAACGCATTTCCGGCCGCCGCGGTCAAACGGAACCTCCGATTGATGTGCCGTCTGAAGACCATTTCACAATTCACTCAATGGATGTTGTCGTGCGGTTTCGTGGCATTTGGAGGTCGTTCGGGTGGTTTTGACCCCCCAACGCGCCATTTCAACGCGCGCCGAGCTGCTGAAAACGACGTATTCGGTCGTGCCGCGCGCACCGCACGTCTGATGGACGTGCCGCCTCCTCCTGCATCTCAGGAATAATATTATTATCGTTCTCGTGCGGTTTTAGGTCATTCGAAGCACGTTTTCTCCGAATTCGACCGCTGCACGCCGTTTTGGTGTTTTATGGCTCCGGAAACGCGTTTCCGGCCGCTGCGGTCAAACGACACCTCCGATTGACATACCGTCTACCCGAACATTTCAAAATTCATGCAACGGATGTTGTCGTGCGGTTTCGTGGCATTCGGAGGTCGTTCGGGTGGTTTTGACCCCCCAACGCGCCATTTCAGCGCGCGCTGAGCTGTTGAAAACGACGTATTCGGTCGTGCCGCGCGCACCGCACGTCCGATGGACGTGCCGCCTCCTCTTGCATCTCAAGAATAAAATTCCTATCTTTCTCATACGGTTTCAGGTCGTTCAAAGCACGTTTGCTCCGAATTCGACCGCCGTACGCCGTTTTGGTGTTTTATGGCTCCGGAAACGCGTTTCCGGCCGCCACGGTCAAACGGCACCTCCGATTGACGTTCTGTCTGCCCGACCATTTCACAATTCACGCAACGGATGTTGTCGTGCGGTTTCGTGGCATTCGGAGGTCGTTCGGGTGATTTTGACCCCCCAACGCGCCATTTCAGCGCGCGCCGAGCTGCTGAAAACGACGTATTCGGTTGTGCCGCGCGCACCGCACGTCCGATGGACGTGCCGCCACCTCCTGCATCTCAGGAATAATATTCATATCGTTCTCGTGCGGTTTCAGGTCGTTTGAAGCACGTTTTCTCCGAATTCGACCGCCGCACGCCGTTTTGGTGTTTTATGGCTCCGGAAACGCGTTTCCGGCCGCCGCGGTCAAATGGCACCTCCGATTGACGTTCCGTCTGCCCGACCATTTTAAAATTCACGCAAAGGATGTTGTCGTGTGGTTTCGTGGCATTCGGAGGCTGTTCGGGTGGTTTTGACCCCCCAACGCGCCATTTCAGCGCGCGCCGAGCTGCTGAAAACGACGTATTCGGTCGTGCCGTGCGTACCGCACGTCCGATGGACGTGCCGCCTCCTCCTGCATCTTCGAATAATATTCTTATCGTTCTCGTGCGGTTTCAGGTCGTTCGAAGCACGTTTGCTCCGAATTCGACCGCCGCACGCCGTTTTGGTGTTTTATGGCTCCAGAAACACGTTTCCAGCCGCCGCTGTCAAACGGCACCTCCGATTGACGTTCCGTATGCCCAACCATTTCACAATTCACGCAACGGATGTTTTCGTGCGGTTTCGTGGCATTCAGAGGTCGTTCGGGTGGTTTTGACCCCCCAACGCGCCATTTCAGCGCGCGCCGAGCTGCTGAAAACGACGCATTCGGTCGTGCCTCGAGCACCGCACGTCCGATGGACATGCCGCCTCCTCCTGAATCTCAGGAATAATATTACTATCATTCTCGTGCGGTTTCAGATCTTTCGGAGCACGTTTTCTCCGAATTCGACCGCCGCACGCCGTTTTGGTGTTTTATGACTCCAAAAACGCGTTTCCGGACTCCGAGGTCAAACAACACCTCCGATTGATGTGCCGTCTGTCCGAAAATTTCACAATTCACGCAACGGATGTTTTCGTGCGGTTTCGTGGCATTCGGAGGTCGTTCGGGTGGTTTTGACCCCCCAACGAGCCATTTCAGCACGCGCCGAGCTGCTGAAAACGACGTATTCAGTCGTGCCGCGCGCACCGCACATCCGATGGACGTGCCTCCTCCTCCTGAATCTCAGGAATAATATTCATATCGATCTGGTGCAGTTTCAGGTTTTTCGGAGCACGTTTTCTCCGAATTGGACCGCCGCACGCTGTTTTGGTGTTTTATGGCGCCGGAAACGCGTTTCCGGCCGCCGCGGTCAAACGGCACCTCCGATTGATGTGCCGTCTGCCCGAACATTTCAAAATTCACGCACCGGATTTTTTCGTGCGGTTTCGTGGCATTCGGAGGTCGTTCGGGTAGTTTTGACCCCCCAACGCGCCATTTCAGCGCGCGCCGAGCTGCTGAAAACGACGTATTTGGTCGTGCCGCTCGCATCGCACGTCCGATGGACGTGCCGCCTCCTCCTGAATCTCAGGAATAATATTCCTATCGATCTGGTGCGATTTCAGGTATTTCGGAGCACGTTTGCTCCGAATTCGACCGCCGCACGCTGTTTTGGTGTTTTATGGCGCCGGAAACGCGTTTCTGGCCGCCGCGGTCAAACGACACCTCCGATTGACGTGACGTCTGCCCAATCATTTCACAATTCACGCACCGGATGTTTTCGTGCGGTTTCGTGGCATTCGGACGTCATTCGTGTGGTTTTGACCCCCCAACGCGCCATTTCAGCGCGCGCCGAGCTGCTGAAAACGACGTATTCGGTCGTGCCGCGCGCACCGCACGTCCGATGGACGTGCCGCCTCCTCCTGCATCTCAGGAATAATATTCCTATCATTCTCGTGCGGTTTCAGGTCGTTCGAAGAATGTTTTCTCCGAATTCGACCGCCGCACGCCGTTTTGGTGTTTTATGGCTCCGGAAACGCGTTTCCGGACGCCGCAGTCAAACGGCACCTCTGATTGACGTGTCGTCTGCCCTACCATTTCACAATTCACTCAAAGGATGTTTTCGTGCGGTTTCGTGGCATTCAGAGGTCATTCGGGTGGTTTTGACCACCCAACGCGCCATTTCAGCGCGCGCCGAGCTGCTGAAAACGACGCATTCGGTCGTGCCGCGCGCACCGCACGTCCGATGGACGTGCCGCCTCCTCCTGCATCTCAGGAATAATATTCCTATCGATCTCGTGCGGTTTCAGGTTTTTCAGAGCACGTTTTCTCCGAATTGGACCGCCGCACACCGTTTTGGTGTTTTATGGCTCCGGAAACGCGTTTCCGGCCGCCGCGGTCACACGGAACCTCCGATTGACGTGCCGTCAGCCCGACCATTTCACAATTCACGTAACGGATGTTGTCGTGCGGTTTCGTGGCATTCGGAGGTCGTTCGGGTGGTTTTGACCCCCCAACGCGCCATTTCAGCGCGCGTCGAGCTGCTGAAAACGACGCGTTCGGTCGTTCGGCGCGCACCGCACGTCCGATGGACGTGCCGCCTCCTCCTACATCTCAGGAATAATATTTCTATCGATCTCGTGCGGTTTCAGGATTTTCGGAGCACGTTTGCTCCGAATTTGACCGTCGCACGCCGTTTTGGTGTTTTATGGCGCCGGAAACGCGTTTCCGGCCGCCGCGGTCAAACGGAACCTCCAAATGACGTGCCGTCTACCCGATCATTTCACAATTCACGCACCGGCTGTTGTCGTGCGGTTTCGTGGCATTCGGAGGTCGTTCGCGTGGTTTTGAACCCCCAACGCGCCATTTTAGCGCGCACCGAGCTGCTGAAAACGACGAATTCGGTCGTGCCGCGCGCACCGCTTGTCCGATGGACGTTCCGCCTCCTCATGCATCTCAGGAATAATATTTCTATCGTTCTCGTGCGGTTTCAGGTCGTTCGAAACACGTTTGCTCTGAATTCGACCGCCGCACGCCGTTTTGGTGTTTTATGGCTCCGGAAACGCGTTTTCGGCCGCCGCGGTCAAACGACACCTCTGATTGACGTTCCGTCTGCCCAAAATTTTCACAATTCACGCAACGGATGTTTTCGTGCGGTTTTGTGGCATTCGGAGGTCGTTCGGGTGGTTTTGACCCCCCAACGCGCCATTTCAGCGCGCGCCGAGCTGCTGAAAACGACGCATTCGGTCGTGCCGCGAGCACCGCACGTCCGATGGACGTGAAGCCTCCTCCTGAATCTCAGGAATAATATTCCTATCGTTCTCGTGCGGTTTCAGGTCTTTCGGAGCACGTTTGCTCTGAATTCGACCGCCGCACGCCGTTTTGGTGTTTTATGACTCCGGAAACGCGTTTCCGGCCTCCGCAGTCAAAAGGCACCTTTGATTGATGTGCCGTCTGTCCGACCATTTTACAATTCACGTAACGGATGTTTTCGTGCGGTTTCGTGGCATTCGGAGGTCGTTCGGGTGGTTTTGACCCCCCAACGAGCCATTTCAGCGCGCGCTGAGCTGCTGAAAACGACGTATTCGATCGTGCCGCGCGCACCGCATGTCCGATGGACGTTCCGCCTCCTTCTGAATATTAGAAATAATATTCCTATCGATCTCATGCGGTTTCATGTTTTTCGGAGCACGTTTGCTCCGAATTGGACCGTCGCACGCCGTTTTGGTGTTTTATGGCTCCGGAAACGCGTTTCCGGCCACCGCGGTCAAACGGCACCTCCGATTGACGTACCGTCTGCCCAACCATTTCAAAATTCACGCAACGGATGTTGTTGTGCGGTTTCGTGGCATTCGGAGGTCGTTCGGGTGGTTTTGACCCACCAACGCGCCATTTCAGCGCGCGCCGAGCTGCTGAAAACGACGCATTCGGTCGTACCGCGCGCACCGCACGTCCGATGGATGTGCCGCCTCCTCCTGCATCTCAGGAATAATATTACTATCGATCTCGTGCGGTTTCAGGTTTTTCGGAGCACGTTTCCTCCGAATTGGACCGCCGCACGCCGTTTTGGTGTTTTATGGCGCCAGAAACGCGTTTCCGGCCGCCGCGGTCAAACGACACCTCCAAATGACGTGCCGTCTGCCCGACCATTTCACAATTCACGCACCGGCTATTGTCGTGCTGTTTCGTGGCATTCGTAGGTCGTTCGGGTGGTTTTCACCCCCCAACGCGCCATTTCAGCGCGCGCCGAGCTGCTGAAAACGACGAATTCGGTCGTGCCGCGCGCACCGCACATCCGATGGATGTGCCACCTCCTCCTGCATCTCAGGAATAATATTCATATCGTTCTCGTGCGGTTTCAGGTCGTTCGAAGCACGTTTGCTCCGAATTCGACCGCCGCACGCCGTTTTGGTGTTTTATGGCTCTGGAAACGCGTTTCCGGCCGCCGCGGTCAAACGGCACCTCCGATTGACGTGCCGTCTGCCCGAACATTTCACAATTCACGCAACGGATGTTGTCGTGCAGTTTCGTGGCATTCGGAGGTCGTTCGGGTGGTTTTGACCCCCCAACGCGCCATTTCTGCGCGCGCCGGGGGTGCGGGGGGCTGTACGGGGGTGCGAGGGGGATGTAAGGGGGTGCGGGGGGGGGGGGGGGGGGGGGCTGTACGGGGGTGCGGGGGGCTGTACGGGGGTTCGGGGGGCTGTCCGGGGGTGCGGGGGGGCTGTCCGGGGGTGCGGGGGGGCTGTCCGGGGGTGCGAGGGGGGGGGGGGGGGGGCTGTACGGGGGTGCGGGGGGCTGTACGGGGGGTGAGGGGGGCTGTACGGGGGTGCGGGGGGGCTGTTTGGGGGTGCGGGGGGGCTGTCCGGGGGTGCGGGGGGGCTCTCCGGGGGTGCGGGGGGGCTGTACGTGGGTGCGGGGGGCTGTACGGGGGGTGCGGGGGGGTGTACGGGGGTGCGGGGGGGGGGGGGGGGGGGGCTGTACGGGGGTGCGGGGGGGCTGTACGGGGGTGCGGGGGGCTGTACGGGGGTGCGGGGGGCTGTACGGGGGTGCAGGGGGGCTGTACGGGGGTGCGAGGGGGGGGGGGGGGTGTCCGGGGGTGCGGGGGGGCTGTACGGGGGTGCGGGGGGGCTGTACGGGGGTGCGGGGGGCTGTACGGGGGTGCGGGGGGCTGTACGGGGGTGCGGGGGGCTGTCCGGGGGTGCGGGGGGCTGTACGGGTGTGCGGGGGGCTGTCCGGGGGTGCGGGGGGCTGTACGGGGGTGTGGGGGGGCTGTACGAGGGTGCGGGGGGGCTGTACGGGGGTGCAGGGGGGGCTGTACGGGGGTGCGGGGGCTGTACGAGGGTGCAGGGGGGCTGTCCGGGGGTGCGGGGGGGTTGTACGGTTGTGCGGGGGGCTGTTCGGGGGTGCGGGGGGGGGGGGGGGGGGGGCTGTACGGGGGTGCGGGGGGTTAGAGTTTTTAAATGCACGCCTTAGATAATATTAGCTATCATATAATAAACAAGAAAAGAAAGAAATTATAAGTACACAACCTTCTAATTTAAATTAAATGAATACATACAATACATCAATGTCAACCCCACCAGTAAAAACAAAAAACATATCTCGTGAATATATGATGCGTCACGCGTTGTCATCAATGCTACCTCCTTCTGGTGGGCCAGTGGCCTACAACAAATAAACATTATAAATATTTTAATTACAAAAATAATTTAAATTAAATAAATAAATATAGTATATACCTGCGTTGTATGATCCCCTGCACCATCAGCTCGACGCACATATTCCCGCAGTGCTCTAACCTCAGCTGTCAATTGCGCATTTGTCTCCTCGGAAGCGCGCAACCGTGCCTCAAAATCTGACATCTGCTGTGTCATATGAGCAACAGCAGGACCGACAACCGCAGCGCGTGACACTACAGAACGAGGAATCCCTGCTCCATAGGTCAAACTATAGCCATGCCCGTCCCGACCGACAATGCGATGAAAGATCTCATCCCGTCGCATGGGAAGCTGTCGCTGGTCCTCTGGCAGATGTCCTAACTCAGCTTCAAATTGATCCTGTGAAATATTTAAATATATATAAATATATATATGTTAATATATAGATTTATGTAATTATTGGTAAGTACAGACACTTACTATCAATGCTGCAACCTCTGGATCATTGCGATCACGAGTCCTCATCCACACCGACATTTTATCAGTTGCTGCACCTTGCTCTCACAACTGTATATTAAAAGAATATAAACATAAAACCATATTAATTAATAAATTAAAAAATGAATAATATATACCTCATGTCGGATCTGAGACACGTGATGAGTCCCGAGCCTGTGAGGTGGTCCCTGTAACGCTCGATTCTCAGAATGGCGTGTTGACACCTCCTACATTCAATTCATTCAAATTTCAAACAAATCACATATTCTTGAAAATATATATACACCAAAATAATTATTATACAAACCGCAACACCCTCAGTAGACCAATATGCAACCAAGTCACGCCACTGATCCGGGAGGACACCTCTCGGGACTTTTTCCAAAATGTCTAGGGCACCCACATTTGGTACCCAGTGGTCCCTCTTCACTTTGCCTTTATAATCTTTCCACATCTTACGTCATTTTCTCATACACACGGGCTGAAACTCTTCAGGGCATACTTTCAAATTTTTCTATAAAGAAAATAATCAAACATATTAGTATTCTTTATACATAGAAAATAAAGTAAAACGATTTTCTTACCTGAACCTCCCTCCATAGATGATCTAATGTGTCCTGAGGGATAGAAGCCCAGTCATGCGTGGTCAATGGAAATCGATGTGGGTCACGTATGATATGACCCAGCTGACGAATAAATGTCGGGGCATTTGGTCCCACAGGATGAAAAACCTCATCAAATGAAACATCTATCGTCGTGTCGGAATTCCATGATAATATGCCACGACCAGGGCCTCTCCTGCGAGAGGAAGAAGCAGCCGAGTCTGATCCTATTGAAAACAATTTTATATATAAATTGACAAATGTTATATATATATATATATGTATGTATGTCAATTACATAAAAAATATAGACAATGACATTCAAACATACCTCGACCCTGAGACGTAGATGCCTCAGATAGATGATGTGGATCTTCTGCCTCTTCCCCTGACATGTCTGTAGTCATAGAAAACATCAGTAATGAGTCCAAAGTGTTTAAAAGATAAATTGGATTGTTCTTAAAAAATCAAACTTGTACAACTGTTAATCAAACAAAAAATGGATTGAATAATTAGTTGTGAATGAATTTTAAAAAATCAGAAAGTTAACAAAACAGATATACAAATTATGTACAAAACCAGTCAATGCATAGCCAAATTTCAGATAGAACTAATAAAAATTCAAGCAGCACATGAATCAGATGAAGAATACCTCAAAGGGATGATACACCGACCATAACATCAATAAATCAAGAGTAA
Source organism: Viscum album (assembly GCA_963277665.1). Taxonomy (NCBI): domain Eukaryota; kingdom Viridiplantae; phylum Streptophyta; class Magnoliopsida; order Santalales; family Viscaceae; genus Viscum; species Viscum album. Next base: position 1,500,096,482 of record OY728119.1, on the reverse strand, counting down.
AAACAACCTAAATATTTATGATTGAATTAAAACTTACAAAAGTGAGGATTAAAACTTATAAAGATTTATAAAATGATTAGATAATTTATGATATCCTAGGAAATTCTACTGAATAGCGGGAAAATAATTATACCTTTCATTAAGCATGCAAATCGACCGTTTCTCCTTCAATAGCCGCTCTGACCCAATAAATATCTTCTTCACGTTGAACTATGGTATGTTGATCAAGTTGTTGGTAAACAAACGGAACAGTCTCGGGTTCATCTTCTTCAAATAAAAACACTCCTCGCCGAGACATTTTGACAACAACTTGCCAACTTGGATCCGAAGGCAAAGTAACGAAGAATACTTGTTCCGCTTGTGATGTCAAAATGAAAGGTTCATTCTCAACTCGTTCATTATTTCTGTATAACATATAGTTAAAATTCACCAATGAAAACTGATATTGATCGACTTTACATCCACACACTGGATCAACCCAATTACACTTTAACAATATGTACTTCAAACCGTGTGTGTATACAACTTCAATGATGTCTATCAATTGACCATAGTAATAACCAGAATCGACAAAGGGACAACCGATGCCACTGTTTTGTGTTGCTCGTTTGTCATCAACATCTTTAATGCGAAATCGAAAACCATTAGCATCAATAGCTTTATAACGACGAGCCGTTATAGATGGACCCTCAGCCAGTTGGATAAATACTTCAGGTAGCGTGGGGTCCCCTAACTCCCTTAGCTTACGAACCTACATAATTTATAAAAATCAATACTGATATATGCAGAAAAAATTAGTATAATACGTCACTCATAATGAAAATCAATTTATACATACATAATCCTTGAACCAATCATGAAATGATGCATAATGAGATTGTTGAATTTGCAACTCAGTCGCACGATGCATCGCTTCTTTTATCTCATTAATGTGTTTCCTGCAAATGATAACGCGATGTTTAAAAGATCATCTTATGAAAACAAAACATGTAAAAGTTATACAAGCACATTGATAAGATACTTACTGCATTAATGGTGCAACTGATGGAGTATTGAACAAGATATATCGATGTGCTTGTATCCACTCGATGTTGTCCATATCAAATGTGGTTCCTTCTCCAACTGGACCATCATGAATCTGAGAGGGCTTATCTAATTTTGTTTTAACATCCGTAAGATATTCTGCACAAAAGGTAGTACACTCATCCATCAAATAACCATTGGCTATTGATGCCTCTGGACGAGCTCTGTTGCGTACAAATCTTTTCAATGTACTCAAATACCGTTCAATAGGATACATCCACCTGAATTGCACTGGACCAGTAGCCATTACTTCATCAGTTAGGTGCACTATCAAGTGGACCATAACATCGAAAAAAGAGGGGGGGGGGGAAAGTTTCTCAAAGTGACAAAGCGTAAGTACAATTCGATCCTGCAAACTTTTTAAATCACTCATTCGTTGATTTCTTAAACAAAGCTGTCTAAAAAAATTACTCATCTCAATCAAGGGCTGAACAACATTGGGGGATAAACAATCACAAATTGCGATTGGAATCAACTGCTGAAGTAATATGTGATTGTCATGACTTTTCAACCCTTGCAATGTCTTGCTCGTCAGATTCACACACTTTGAAATATTAGAAGAATAACCATCAGGCACCTTGACCATCTTCAAAATGGAAAGAAATGTTTCTTTCTCCTCTGTAGTCATCGTATACTATGTAGCAGGCATATATGCCTTGTTTCCCTCAGCTAACTGTAAATGCAACTGTTTCCTTAAACCCATTTCTTCCAAATCACGGCATGCATTAACATGGTCCTTTGATTTTCCACTGACACCTAAAATGGTCCATAATATGTTATCACAAAAATTTTTTTCAATGTGCATGACATCCAAATTATGCCTCAACATGTTAGTTTTCCAATACGGAAGACTATAAAAAATACTTTTCTTTTTCCAATTGTGACTGCGCTGCCTACCCGCAGCACGAATATTACGTACTGGAGGAGCCACCAAATCCTGAATTTCATATACCGTGCGGATGTTTTCTTCCTCAATCTGCGATAACATTTCGACTCCTGTCATGATCTTTGGTGTTGGGTTGAACTCTCTAGAACCATAAAATGTCACTCTGTCCTTTCTGAATCTGTGCTGAGGAGGGAGAAAACACCTGTGACCCATGTATGCCCATTTTTTGGAATGTTTAAGCCATACAGATTTTTTACTTTTATTGCAACAAGGGCAAGAAAATTCCCCTTTCGTACTCCAGCCTGATAAATTTGCATAAGCTGGGAATTCATTGATTGTCCACAATAAAGCAACATGCAGTTTGAACATTTCATTCGTTTCGCAGTCATAAGTCATCACACCATCGTCCCAAAATTCATTCAACTCATCAATCAATGGCTGAAGGTAAACATCAATCTTATCCCCCGGACTTTTAGGTCCATCAATAAGAGTGGAAAGTAATATAAATTGTTGCTTCATACAAAGCCACGGAGGAAGATTATATGAAACCAACACCACGGGCCATGTGCTATGAGTTGCACCAACAATAGACTTGAATGGATTGAAACCATCTGCTGCCAATCCCAATCGGACATTACGAACATCTTTAGCAAAGTCGGGATGTCTCTTATCAAATTCCTTCCATGAATGAGAGTCTGCCGGGTGGGTTAACATATCACTTTCATGAACTCTTTCTGCATGCCATCTCATTAAATTAGAAACTTTAGATGACATAAAAAATCTTTTCAACCTGGGTTTAAGGGGAAAGTAACGCATTTGCTTTACGGCAATTGGTTTCCCCTGTATCACAATCTGACTTTGATGAGTATTATTTCCCCTGTTCTCTTTCCACCTGGAAGCACCACAAACCGTACAAATATCCAAATGGGCAGTTTCTTTTCTAAACAACATACAGTTGTTTGCACATGCATCTATGGTCTCATATGTAAAACCTAAGTTCTCTGTCAACTTACGAGCATAGTAATACGACTCAGGAATCTTAGCGTTGTCAGGAAGAACTTTTTTCAATAAAACCAAAAGCATGTCGAATGATGTGTCTGACCAATTATTCAAAGTCTTCAAATGCAACAACTCCACGATAAACGACAATTTATTGTAAGAAGTACATCCATGATATAATTCTGTTTTCGCATCATCAAGTGCTTCATAAAACCTCCTCGAATCACGATTTGCACCAGAGCGAAGATTTATCTCACCGGTCTCAAGATTCTGGATGTCAATGCCTTCAGGATCAAACCCACGTACCATTTCAGTAAGCATTTCATGCATTGGATCAGTCATCCTTGCATCAACATTCATCTGAGCTGCATCTGTATTTTGACAACGAACATATTCTTCTCCATGACGAGTCCAACACTTATAATTTTTCAGAAATACATTAAAGAAAAGGTGCTCCCTCACAGTATCTCGTGTGAATTGATATCTGTTAGCACATTTTCTACATGGACAACTAATATAGTCACTTCCAAATCCTCCCGTGAAGTCCATAAACTGCATAATGCCATTGAAATACTCTCTAGACGTTCGATTTGGAAGATCAATCCAACTCTTATCCATAATAAGATCCCTATAACAAACATTTACATAAGACTTATTACATTTTCATTTTTGATATCAAATATATTTAAAATAAATACTAACTAATTGTTTGTGAACCATTTATAAAATAATAATGTAAGTGAAAGCCCATGTCATACCTGATTGCGCTACAAACCTGGAAGGGAGGGGAGCCGACGGCGGTGCTTTGAGGGAGAAGAGCGATGGGGAGCCGGAGCCGGAGCTGGTGCGGCGAGGGAGGGGACGGTGAAGGAGGGGACGGGTGGCGGTGGTGCGGCGAGGGAGGGGACGAAGACGAATGGGACAGGGGTTGGTGGGGTACGGGGGGGGGGGGGGTGTTTGGGGTGCTGGGGGGAGGGACGAGGGGTCGGAGGGCCGAGGGCGGAGGTCGGAGGTCGGAGGGGCTGGAGGTCGAAGGCCGGAGGGCTACTGGAGGGCTCCCGAGGGCTTCCGGGCTGCCGGAGGCAGGTGGTGGGAGGCCGCAGGGCGGCCGTAGGGCGGAGAGCGGCCGTAGCCGGAGGTCGAAGGGTGGTTGGGGAGGGCGGGGCCAGCGGAGGGCAGCCGGAGGGCTGCCGAAGGGCTGCCGGAGGGCTGCCGGAGGGCTGCCGGGCTGCCGGAGGTGGGTGGCGGGAGGCTCAAGGGCAGAGGGAGGGTCGCAGGGCGGCCGCAGGGCGTAGGGCGGACGGAGCCGGAGGGAGGAGGACGGCCGGAGGAGGGCGGGCCGGCGGAGGGCGGTCGGAGGGCAGCCGGAGGGCGGCCGGAGGGCGGAGGGTGGCCGGAGGGTGGCCGGCCGGAGGGTGGGCCGGCGGAGGGTGGGGCTGCGGAGGGCGGGCCGGCGGAAGGCGGGCCGGCGGAGGGCGGGCCGGCGGAGGGCGGGCCGGCGGAGGGCGGGCCGGCGGAGGGCGGGCCGGCGGAGGGCGGGCCGGCGGAGGGCGGGCCGGCGGAGGGCGGGCCGGCGGAGGGCGGGCCGGCGGATGGCGGGCCGGCGGAGGGCGGGGCGGCGGGGAGGGCGCGCGGCGGGGGGGGGGGGGGGGGACGGGGGGGAAGGGTTCGGGGGGGGGGGGCACGATCGAGTAGAGAGGGGGGGGGGGGGGGGGGGCGCCGAAGCCCCTTATTTTTTTTAAGGAGGCTTAGCGACCACCATTGGCGGTCGCTATAGGTAACAGGGCTCAAATGCCCTGTTTTCTAGTAGTGGGTTCATATTTGGTTTATGCCATTTTTGGTTAGGTCTTTTGGTCATTTGTTCATTTTTTAGCTAGTTTAATTGGTTCACTTGGGTTAGGATATTTGTATAATTTTAATGTTAATCTATTTAGATCATTTTTGATTTAGTTAATTTGTGTGATAGGTCATTTGGATTATTTTGGGTTATGTAATTTGATTTATTTTTGGGTTATTTTATTTTTGGGTTATTTTATTATTGGTTAGGTTAATTTGTCATTTTGTAATTTTTTTGTTAGGACAATTGACCCATATATGGTTAGATTATTTAGTTTATTTTTTGGGTTAATCAATTTGGTTTATTTTTTAGGTTTTGTATTTTATTGTTTAATTAATTTGGTCCATTTCATTAATTTGGTCACCTTTTAATTTTAGGTTAGGTTATTTGATCAATTGTTAATTTTCTTGGACATATCAATCAGATCATTTTTTCTTAGGTTTTTTTGTTTATTTTGGGTCTGGTTATTTAGTTTATTTTTGTTTTTTGTATTTTATTCATTTTGGGATAAGGCATTTTGTTCACATTTATATTAGGCTATTGTGGGATACATGAAATGAAATGACCCTTTTAGGTTTCTTCGATTCTATTCAATTTAGGTTGGATTGACTTTAATGTACTCTATGAAATTACATGTAAAAATATTTGGTAGTTTACATGTAAAATAGTCAATAAAATTATTTTATAGTTTAAAAATGAAACCAAATTAAATGATTTTTAATATAATGTTTAACATCCATTTAAAAAAAACACTATATTTGATAGCATACATGATATTCCACATCAAGAAAAAATGAACAACTGAACACTAATATTTAATTAATACTATTACAACATATCTATTGGAATGGATTTTAGGAATAGGATTAAAAAAATTATTAAAATATTGCTTAAAAATTTTTATATAAGGAATTAGTTGATCACCAATTAATTATAAATGAAAAAAAAAACAAAACTAACTGAATATAAAGAATGTGTTTTTTGAAAAACGCATTTTATGAGAAGAATGAAATTTTAACATAATAAATTAAATAAATCACTATTAGTTAATGATATTAAGAAAATTTATATATTTTTTAATTTAATAGTATGTTTTAAATTCATCCAATAAGTTTTATTGGCTTAATATAAGAATAAATCTAATTTTAAGAACAAAAAGTTGTATATTTTTAAGAGGCGGGTTTACCACCTTTTGACGACGCACTTGTTTTAAATCTTGTTTTTAAAAAATTTATAAATAATATTTAAAAAAAATAAACTTATTATTTGAAATTGGAATAAAATAATTTATTTATTTTTAAATATTTTTATTATTCTGATAAGTTTGATTTTTTTATGAATGGTGAAAAAATACTGGATTTTAATTGAAAATAACTTTTTCATCTAAATAATTTATAGTGTGAAATAATATTTTTGATTTTTTTAAAGTATAATTAGATCAATTTTATATCATTTAATAAAATTTATTTCATTTTAATCAATCTCATATTGAATTTGGATATAAAACATTTCAATCCTTTAAATGCCTTTACATTAATAACTCATTTTCTCACCCCATCAACGAGAATAATTTTAAATTAATTTTATCCAACTCTATGATTTATATTTTGAAAATTTATTAAATATTTTGAATTATATGGTCTAAATTTATTAACTAGTTACTATTAATTTGGTACAATATAAATAGTAATTAGAAATTTTTTATGACCACAGTTAAGGGTAAATCGAGTAATTAGGGGTAAAAATAATATTTTATATATGAAAAAATTACCATAAAACATAATCGAGATTTTTTTAGATGAGTTATATTCAACAAAAATCATACTTGGGATTCTTTTATGACCACTTAGAGCCACTTCGATGACTTCAATCCCTTTATAGAATTTTAGTTTAATGAAAAGTCAAAGACGTCTTACTAATGTTTTAATAACATTAAATTTTAAATATTGGGTTATTTAGAAGATATATTCTACTATAAATAGTTATTTAAAATCTAAAATATTTTTATATATTATGGTAATTTATTTATATAATTTAAGTGACAAAATATTTACCTTCTAACATAATAATTATAAAATATTTGTTTAATTAAAAGAAATATAAAATAAATGACATTAAAAATATTAATATATATATAATTTTAGATAATTAATTACACCCATGAATTATATAGATTAATTTTATATTTTAGTATTGATTTATATGAATTTGTTCTAATTTATCTTATTTTATTATATTTTAAAAAATTCATGTAATGAATAGTGTTAATATTGACATTAATGATATTTTAAAATAAATAATATTTTATTAAATGAAATAAAATTAATAAAACAAAAAAGTGAAACCAGATAATTTTTATAAGGTTTAAAATTTCATCAACTATCTATTTGAGATTTATTTTCTATTTTATAGTAAATATATTTACCCAAAAGTAAAAAATTCATGTTGTCATGGTAAGAGTTAAAGGGGTTAAATAAGGGTTAAAGAAAAAAAGATAAGGATTAAAAAATAGAAAAAACAAAACTATATTTCATTGTATGAAATATTTTATACCCACAATCACACTATATTATTAATAAATTATTTTGTATCCATTTTTAATATAAAATTAATTTATATTAAGTTAATATTTTAAAGAATTCAAATAGTAATACTCCCCTCTCTTATAGAAGGACACATGTTCTTATATTTTATTTACACATAAAAAACTATTTTTATCAAAAATAATATTCCAAAGTACCTTAATATAATCCTTTAAAACATTATTTATCTTTTATTTTAGGCAAAACACCATCCATAGTGATCATAAGGTGTTAAGAAAAGGTGATCATTTGAAGAAGAGGTATTATTTTAATCAAGTATTTTTCCTTCATTTCATATTCCACTTCCTTAGAAAAATATTCATCCACGATGAATGAATAAATACATTATCCTAATTATAATTATATTTAATTATGTTAATATCATCACCTAAATCTATTTATCACTTTCATCAAATGGGAAAATAATTCAGCATCCATGTGTACAACCGACTACCGCCTCATGAACCGATATAATTCATTTTCATTCACTATCTCTCAATATTGGTTATAATGATATAATTAATATTTATATATTATATTAATTAAATATTTCAAATTTGGAAAAGTCAATATATCATTGTATTTCTTACCTTTCAATTCATTTAAAAATGATAACATCATTCATGTTTATGCGTGATTTGTTACATCCACGAAGCGATGTGATTCGTTTTTGATCGCCACATCACATAGATGATATATATATATAAGTATATATAAATGATTAAAATTAAATTAATGATAGTAATATAGTTATAGTAAAATAAAACTATACTTACCTTCTTTCCATAATGATCATTTAAAAATGAAAATATAACTCATGCGTACATATGGACAACCATCGCCATCATTGTAACAAAGTTCATTTTTCATATCCATATGTAAAAGATTGATTGAATAGTATAGATAATAAATAAAAGTTTATTTTATTTCATTAATATTATTCTAGAGATGATGTACTAAGGAATTCTTTGACAATTCACATCATAGCAGACATTTTGTACTCAAGTGCCAAATATCATCAAAACAGCTAATATGAAGTTAAATAATTAAGTAATTGTCCTAAAATGAAAATAAATTATTTAAAAAGAATAATAAACATAAAAAGGTTATCAATAAAGAAAAAAATAAACTTAATTTTATTATTTAGGAAGATAAATATCGTACACAATGAGTCAAACTCAAGGAAATCAAATTCATCACAATTTTCTTTCAATGAGACATATTGTTTATGTTGTGCACCTATATTATTTTTTGGGAGTATATAAATCTACATTGAAAATATATACCATAAAGTTATTTATTATTGTGATATTTAATTTTTATTTAAATGTTACTATTTCAGATGGAGTATGATTCAACTAATTATAAAGTAGTGAGGGAATTCTTAACCGAATTTTAATTCTATGGAATAAAATTCTACTTCTTGATAATGCCATGATAGTATTATATGTGAAATGTGTTTTTAATATTTTATATTATTTTTCCATTTTTATATTTATTTACATCAGATACACATAATGAATTCATTTGATTAATTCTCACTTCAATGACATGATATTTTCAAGGGAGGTTTTTACTAAAAACCGTATTTTAAATGTTTTAAAGATTAATTCTAATAAATATGTATCTTTAATGTACATATTTTAAAAATGGAATTAATGAATGTATTTACATGTAAATGAATGTTTTAAAATTTTAATTTTAATTTTTATCTCAAATGTTTTCAAAAAGGGATCATTTTAATGTTTTTTTGTAAGGGATTTACTTTTTAAAATCTACTTTTAATGTTACCTATTCAATTACTTTTACAAAAGCCTAAATAATTTTTTTATCTTATATATAAGGAACATAATTTCTCAATTTCATATTTATTTAATATTTTTAAGCTTTCATTAAAATTTTACAATTTTTTTTTCAAATAATATATTTTTATTTATGAGTGCCCTGCTTTTTAAAAATGAAAAAAATTTCAAAAATGGAAAAGTTATTTTTCTCAAGAATGTTTATTTAAAAAAATATTTATGTGTTATTTTTATGAAATTGTTTTTTGGAATTTTAAATGAGGATAGGTAGTTCCGTGATAAACCGAGGGTAGGTGAGATCATTATAGCTCTCTAATGCATTTTGTTACAAGACATAGTTAACAAGTAGGGATTATCCTAACTGATTAAGGGAATGTAATGCTATAGTTATTCCAAGTATAACTATTATTTTTAACCACCATGTATCCAATAAAGATGCAATATTTTTAATGGTGATATAGAAAATTATGTCCAAAGTTACCTCATTATATCATATATTCTTTGTTATGAATTTTTATAAAAATCACTAGATTTTAAAAAGGTAATATAATGATATTTTTGAAATTATGATTCCTTTTTTGATGCATAAAATTGTGTTTTTAAGAACTTTTTTTATGATTTTTCAATAGTATACCAGTTTCCTTCCTTTTTCCCATTACTAATATTTTTTCTCCATCCCATGTTTTAATTTTATTTTCACTGGTTTGAAGTAGGAATAGAGAAAAAGATGATATCAAGGGGATAATTGTAAATATTTTTCTATAAATAGAAATCATGTTTTTTTTAAAAGGGTTTACTTGGTATGAAAAATTGGTACTGAGTATAAGTGTCCACTTATAATGTATGAGTTTAGTTTGTACGATTTTTCATAATTCTATTAAAATCTAAAATGAAAAGATCATCAAATGTCAATTTTAGTTAAAAAACTATATAATATGTAATGTTTAAGGAAGAGTCCATAATGTTGGTATGAAATGATGGTTTAGATAACTTTAAATGTTATGATGTTATTTAATCATAAGTTGCAATTCATATATAACGACAATGGTTATAATGGTAGGGAGGTTCATGGCTATTATTTTTAACTTAGTTTGAGATAACATAAATAAATATATAATAATATTTATCTTCCTTGTTATATTGTATATGAAGATTTTATAGATATGATCACACATTTTTTTTTTGTTTTAGTAAATGTATAGATCCCATATGCACCAAAATAATGATGGATCGAAGGGAAAATGAGGTGGTTATTTGAATAATAAATAACATGAAATAGGATATATAATGGGAAATATTTAGGTTATTCTAAATAAAATACCATGAGTAATGATTAACTAATTAAACCACTGTGAGTTTTATAATACATCATGTGTGAGATAAATTATTCAATTTAGAAGTTTAGGTAAAAATGATGATAATTTTAAATGTATTAAATGAAATATGTGAAAGGATGTTGAAATTAACACCATGTAATATTGAATAAATAGATGGGAATATGTTTTAAATATGGTAAAAGATGTCATAATGAAATAATATTCCAAGGAAAATAAAGTGTTCATTTGAATCCACGAAAGGGAAATAATATTTCCATAGTTATCAATTGATCGTTTTGAATGTGGAGAGTATGGTCATTATGAAAATAGGTGTCTTAATAATAAGGATCACGTATTGGATAAGTAAGACCATAAATATATTTGTTTAAAAATACCTAATTCCATTACAATTGAAGATGAGGAAACTGATGATGACATATTAAAGGTATGGATTATTTATTAGATCAGGTTTTAACTTTAATTAATATTAGGATATTATTCATGTTTTTTTGTAGGTAATAAGTACTAAGGAATAATATGGAAATTCATTATTAAGGGATTATGAAGTTAATGAAAAATTAATATGTCCACATATAACGGATTCAAGAGTTATGGTGGAATTAAGTATGATGAAAATTTTAAATGTATTAATACTCTTTTGATTATGGGAGTACTTGAGATGTCTTTTTTTTATTTTTATTATATGTAACCCTTAATTATGTCATGTAAAATTTTTATTTCAATAAAATTTTTCTTTTCCTTATATGGACATAATTTTAATGGAATGAGGTATCCTTTGAGGTTAAAAAATATTAAGGTTATTTTTCAGTGTGTTTATAATTTCCAAAATTTCTATAAGGATTTTATTAATATTTTTATAGAAAAAGGACAACCATCAATATGTGTGAAAACCATTGCATCGAATAAATCCATGATAATTGTACCCACAACTGAAGGGTGGAAAGGGTGCGTCACCTACCACTGGCCTACATGAAATCCCATTTAGAAAGAATTTTTATTTTTAGTTAAATGATTTTATTTATGAATAATAAGTTTATTTTGGGAAGATATGTTTTATAAATATATATTAACATGAGATTTTAAAATTATTTGGTTATTATGTTATTAATGTTATTTTCAGAGATGATCATTATTTTGGTTAGCCTATGTGATCAAGAAAAATAAAATACTATGTAATTTTTTTAGAGGAAAAATAGTTGAATTATATTATAGAATAATATATGATTTTATTGCAGATTTATGATAAATCTTGTTATCTGTGGAAATTGTTATCATATATTATAGATTTTGTGATTTAGAAAAAAAGATTTTTGTTGTGATACTTTAAGATTTATTGATGTTATTTGGTGATAAAATACTGTCTTGGTAGTATATGTGATCAAATCCTTCTGATTTTATGGTTTCAATCTTAGCCTAGAATAATTTTGAGGAATTTAAAGGATATTTATTTTTTGAATGGTCTATGTTAAACTTTGGGAATTATTATTGATTTTGGGAGATTAATTTATTTTTTCATTATATAATTATTTATTCTTTTTAGAGGATTAAATTATCTTATATTATCCTAAACATTTTAGTCTTTATTAACGTCTAAATAAAGGATAACTAGATATTTAATCTTTTGAGTATTATTATTTTAATGCTTCACGCATGAAAAATTCATCTTGAATACTCCTCATTTGGAGGAAAATATGAGTTTGTGGTAGATATTAATTTAAGGATGAAAATATATTGTAAATTAAGTTTGTTTTCTTATGTTCATATTCTAATTATTAATAGAATTCATCAACTATATGAAAATTATCATAAAAAATAATTTTCCTTTTATTTTTTCTACTAAGAAATCAAGGACCATTTAACTAATCAAAGATTTATTATTTTTTAATCGTTTGATTTATAATGACCATGTCCTCTATTTATCTTCATTATAACATGATAGTATGTTTTATCTTCCATGTCCATGTTTTCCTAGATATAACCCCAGTATGTTTTATTTCAGGTGACCTTGGGACTTCCTGTCATTTTAAAGTGGATGTTTTATTAATCCATTTTTTTATTTGAGATTTTAATAAAGGTATTTTGAATAGTCAAACCACGATTACGAAGCTCTAATTCAAATTTCAATGTCGCAATTTTTTTGATGGGGGTGGAGGGAATTTATAATCTTGAGTGTTTCTAAACATACTTTGTTTGATAGTGTACCTGATATGCCACATTGAGTATAAGAAAATAACTAAAAATTACTATTTAAATGTTACAGTTATAAGATAACTATTTGAGTGGTGGATATGAATAAGGTTAAATTAATTACAAAAATATTGTTTAAAATGCTGAATTATTGTATATATATAACCAATTAATTATAAATAAAATTGAAAAAACTATTTGAATATAAAGGATGAGTTTTGTTTTTGTGAAAAAACTATTCCTATGAAATGACTGATGTTTTATCATAATAAATAAAATTAATAACTATTAATTAAATATATTAATACAATTTATATGTTATGAATTTAATAAAATGTTTTAAAATTCATTCAATAATGTTTATAGGATTACTATTGGAATAAATCCAATTTTTAAAATAAAAAGTTGTATATTTTTTAAATGTGGTTTTACCAAATTTTGGGGGTATACTTATTTTAAATTTAATTTTTCAAAATTTTATATATTTTATTTGAGAAAATAATATTATTATTTTAAATAGAAATAAAAATTTTTTACTTTGGTTTAATTTTTGTAAATTCTCAGATAATATTCATGTTTTCAAGAACAGTGAAAAATACTCGATTTTAATTGAAAAGAACATTTTTTTCTAAATAATTTATAGTGTTAAATTATATTTTGGAAAGTTTCTAAAGTATAATTATATCATTTTAATATAATTTAATACAATATAGGTTATTTGAATAAATGTCACATTGAATTTGCATATAAAAACATTTTGGCCTTTGGTATGTGTTCACTTTATTAATTCGTTTTCTCACACGAAAAACGAGATTAATTCTAAATTAATTTTATCCAATTTTGTGTTTTAAATTTTTAAAAATTTATAAGATATTTTTAAATAAAAGGTATATTTTTTTTAAAAAGGTTACTTTTATTTTTGGACAATATGATTAGTAACTTTTGTAATTTTTCTATTACCATGGTTAACAGAAAATATGGTAATTAAGAGTAAAAATAATATTATAAATATTATAAAATTAATCTAAAGTTTCACATAAATTTATTCTATGATCTATTTTAGACAAAAATTATTTTTTTCTTGATGTTATGACATCTTGGAGTCACTTTAATGAATTTAATCCATTTATTGTAATTTATTTTAATGAAAATCCATTGATGTCATACTTATGTTTTAATAAATACAAATTTTTTTAATATAGGGTTGTTTTGAATATGTATTATACTATAAAAATTGATTTTAAATATAACATATTTATCAAAATCATGGTGATTTATTTATCATTTTTTAGTGATAAAATAATTACTTTAAATGCTAACACAATGATGTTGTGGTAATTGTTTATTATAAGGAAATATCAAATTAATGATATTAAAAATGTTAAAATAAATATAATTTGTGATAATTCGTGTAATAAAATAATTATATATATTTCATTGACATGTTAGTTATGTTTTGAGTAATTGGTTCAAATATATTTGAATTTATGATATTTTTGAAATGTGAAGTAATAAATATTTTCAAAATCAACATTAATGTTATTTTAAAATAAATAATATTCTAATAATGAAATAAAATTCATAAAAATCTAAAAAACTAAAAACTTATTTATATAAGGTTGAAAATTTTACCAATTACTCATTCATTGTTCGTTTTTCATTTTATAGAAACTATATTGACCCTTAATGAGTAAAATTCCAAGTTGAGTTAAAGGGTTTAAATAAGGGTTAAATCCAAAAGATAAGTATTAAAAAATATTCACAAAATATATAAATTTAATTTGACCAATTGATTTAGAACCATAATAATTCTATATTCTATCGAAATCATTTTGTGGCCATTTTTAATAGAAAATTAATTTATATTAATTTAATATTTTTAAGAATTCCAAGAGTACCCCTCCCCTCTCTTAAAAAAGTGAACTTATTATTCTCTTTTAATCACATATAAAAACATATTTTGATAAAAAAAATATCTTCCAAAATACTTTCATAGAATATATTACCACATTATATAGATTTTATGAAATGTAGAATAATATCTTTAGTGGTTTTAATGTGTTAAGAAAATAAGATTTTCTGAAGAATGTGTATTATTTGAAATAAGTATTTCTATTTTATTTATTTTACACATCCTTAAAATATTATTCAATCATTATTAAATAATAAATCTAGTATACCCAATATAAACATATGTTATTACTTTAATATAATCACATAAATTCATCTACCACTTCCATCAAATGGGAAAAGAATTCATTATCTGTGCGTATAGTGGACTACCGCCAACCGAACTGATGTAATTATTTTTTCATCACCGTCACTCAAGACTTGTAGTAATGATGGAATTAATATTTATATAAATCATATTCATTATATATTTATAATTATTAAAATTTAATATATCATTTTATTTTTGCCTTTCCATGAAAAGAAAGCTGATAATGTCGTTTGGGCGTACATGTAAACTATCACCTCCACGAAGTGATACAATACAATTTTCGTCACCATATAATATTTACCATATATATAATTATATTGAAATGATTAATATAATATTAAATATATTAGTAACATTATAGAAATGTAAAATTATAGTTACATTCTTTCCATAATGATCATTCAAAAATGAAAATGTTACTCATGCGTACGTACGTCCTACCGTCTCAATGATTATAATTTATTTAATATATCATATCCTTATGTAAAGGATGGAATTAAAAGAATAATTTATGTATAAAAGTTTTTATTATGTCATAAATATTATTCCTGATATGATTAACTAATTTTCACTTTTACTGTTGACATCATACCAAAGTCATTTTGGACTCAAGTACCGAATATCATCAAAATGTCTGACATGAAATTAAATAATTAAGTAATTATTATAGCTTGATAATAAGTGGTGTAAAACGAATAATAAAAATTAAAAGTTTTTAAATAATGTAAATCATTAACCTAATTTTATTATTGAGGCTGATAATGATTTTACATGATCATACGAACTCAAGATAAGGAACTTCATCTCAATTTTCATTCGTTGAGGCATATTTTTGAGGTTATGCACCTATATTATTTTAGGAGGTATATATAAATCTAATTTCATAAGATATATAATGAATTTATTTATTCTCATGAAATTTAATGTTTATTTAAATTTTAAACTTTCATTTTCTATATGATTCGACTGATTTTGAAGTAGTATGGGAATTCATAACCCAATTTACATTCTTTGGGTTAAACATCCACTTCTCTATTATAACATGATATGATTATTTTTGAATTGAATTTTGAATATATTATATTGTATTTAAAATTTTTGTGGATTAGCAGTTGGTACACATTTAAAATTCATTTTATTAATTATAATTTCAATGATATGATATTGTAAGGTTCTTTTTAACTAAAAACCTTGTTTTAAATGATTTAAAAAATAATTTTTATAAATATTCATCATTCATGTAAATGTTTTCAACATGTTTTTAATAAATGTATTTAAATGGAAATTAATTTTTTATAATGTTAATTTTCTAATTTTACTCAAATGTTGTCAAATAGGAATATTTTTTAAGGTTTTATGTAAGGGGGTTATTTTTAAAACCCTCTTTTAAAGTTACTCTTTAAAATATTTTTACAAAAGCCAAAAGAAATGTATGTTAACATATAAATCATGGAATGAATTTCTCACATTAATGTATTTTTATTTTTTTCTATCTTACCTAACAAATTTAAAATTTTATTTTCAAATGAAATGTTTTCAATTAGTAGTGTGATTTTTTGTAAAAAAGAAAAGAGATTTAAAAAATGGGAAAGTTATTGTTCTTCAGAATGGTTCATTTTTGATATCTTTATACGTTATATTTATGTTATAGTTCTTGGGAATTATTTATGTGGATATGTTGTTTCATGATAAATAGAGTGCGGGTAAGCCTATTACGACTCTCCAATTCATTGGGTAATGAGACACAATTAACCAATAGGTTTTCTCCTAAGAGATTAAGGGAATATACTACTATGATTATTCAAAATGTATCTTTGATGGTTGCACCCTGTATAGCCAAGATAACTACAATATATATTCAAGTGATATGGAAAATTATTTACCAAGTTAGCTACATATATATTATGTTGTTGTTATGAGTATTTATAAATATCACTTTATTTTAAAAAGTTATGATATTGACCTTTTTGACAGGATGATTCATTTTTTATGTAAAATTTTTATGTTTTAAGAAAATATTTTTATTTGTTTTCAGTAGACTAATAGTTTCATTTATTTTTTGTCACTTACAAATATTTTTTTTATCATCCCATGTTTTAAGAAGTTTTTCATAGGATCTAAGGGGTAATAGACACATGGATGAGATTAAGGGGAAATTTGTGAATATTTTTCATAAAGAGAACCCATGTTTTATTTTATAAGGGGTTAAATTGGTGAAAAAAATGGACAATGAGTACAGGTAAAAACTAATAGTGTATGTGTTTTCTTTGTAATATTTGTTCTTTATTTTATAATAATTTAATCTTAAATGATCCTCAAATTTGAATTCAAGTTCAAAAAAACTGGAATATATAATGTTTAAGGCTTGGTCCTAACAGAATGATCCTATAAGAATCAAGTATTGAAAAATTTAATGAACTCAAAAGACATATAGTCACTTCTATATATTACCACAACCACTTCATTTTTACAATCAACTCTGACTTTTCAAAAATTTGAATCATCATATGAAAAATATAAATCAGAACCAGAATAGGTTTATATGGCATCAAATTATTTCCCACTAACAATAAAAAAATATTTCTTGGTATTACATTAATAATGAAACTAAATGTAGGTCTCATATGACATTTCACATAAAATAATTGTTTCATCATTGATTCCATAATATATGGTGCATTGGTATTCAATAAGTGAGTAATTTCAATAACTCTAAATCCAAAATCATTAATAAATGCACCCTTATATATCATTATTCAAATCACTTTCATTTCATCATAATGAATCGACTATTAGAGTAATAATCTAATATTAGTATTTCATAGAAAACTCGAAAATATGACACATTTTCATATAAAGACCTACTATCTGTTGCACTAGTGAAAATATGTCATTATAGTTAACATAACACTATTATGTTTTGTTCTCATGTTTACTGCTTGATTTGTTATAAAAAAATTATACCAGTTGATGACGATTGTTTTTCATTCATGAACCAAAGAATCTGGACCAGAATAAAACAATTATATTTCTTAAAAATTATTGTCAATATTTAATATAAATACCTAGATAATGAATATTAGTATTATATGAATATTTTTGTCATGTTTTTTAAATTAATGATCATAACATTGATTTCAATAAAAGAGGAAACTCTTTACTAAAACAATTCTCGCACCTTATTAGAGTCAATGAAATATTAGTTCTACCTAATATTTATTTACATAACCTATATAAATAATAATAATATTTTTAGATAAATTTGAAACTACTTATCATGTAATAACTTACACATGTTGAAATTACTTACATGATATAGTCATCGAATAAATGAAAGTTAAACAAGACCGTGCAATGTTCCATCTCCCACTCTTCAAGGCTCAATGTAGTCAACATATATGATCCAATAATTCCACATGTTTAGGTATGTGATGGAATGTAGATTTCAATTTTCTCACACCACTCTTCTTAATTTATCATTAGTCTATTATGTATCATACTTGATTCACCAAAATACAATTTCTATATATCCTTATATTCATGATCCAAGTTACCTTCCACAATGAACCCTTTAGAATGGTTATTTTTATGAATATAATACGATATTATGAATCTAGTTTTATATCATTTGGATACATAAAATGAATGAAATAGGTCTCTTAAGAATAATTTTTTTAAAGATGAACAATTATAAGTACTATACAAGTGTAGAAATATAGAGTAAAATTATTCCCTAACCCATACAGTATTAACATTTCCACTTCCTATATTTTTGTAATGAAATACTTAGGCAACCTTTTAGTACTAACATCTCTATACAAATGGCAGAAATGAATAACCATAAACCATAAATTATTGAATATTAAATGTAAAATTTATATTGGAATCATTTCATGTAGAAGAATGTGATAGTCAAGAGTTTTTATAGATTTTTGTTTCATTTATATTTTGATGAACCATTTTGATATAATGATTCTACATACATTATAAACATTGATAATATCATGAAATTACAATTGATTTTTATCTAAAGGAGTCACCATATAAGAAGAACATTTTAAATTACATTAATATTCATTGATATGAGAAAGATGAATATCTGGTCTGATACCCCAATCTACCAAGTTATGTAGAGATTGTATATCATTTTTGGTCTTATAATTTAAGTTTAGATGAATTCAATGAAACATTAAACATTTATTTTTGACAATGTGAATTAATTATAAACTGTTGTGTGATAAATTGGTTAACTGATAATGAATATCTAAAAGGGTACCTTTATTCATACAATTATATTTGGATTTAGTTTAAATTGCTTCCTTTTTTAATTTTTATGACCTATAATAAGAGAAAAATTGATATAATTTAATTATTTAATAGAAAAATTTCCAGAAATATATTGTGGTGACCTCTCTTTATTAAATTTATTATCAAAAAATTTATAATTAGTCTTATATGGAGGATCCTTTGGAATGAATCTGTGATATCCCAGGAAATTAAAACAATGCTTCTATTTAATTATTATAAATAATATATCCTTCATATAAATAATACATGATTTTTTACTTCTTTTTCTCCATCCAAACATAATTTCATAAGTTGGAAAATCATTTATCATCCATATAATCACAACCTACATATGAAATATATCTTTTAAAATGAATCATACGTGTAAAAAACCACATTCCAAAGTTTATTTTAGAATTTTTTTTTAATGGTTTCATATACAAATCAATGAAATTGAAAGTATAAAAAGGTCCATATATGAGTATGCTTAAGAAATTGAATGGTTTTTTCAGACAGATCACTAGATAAAGGATATAAATGTGAAAAACATTCGGCCACATATTGTAAAAAGTAGGCATAAGAACACATGAATTAAAATAATCATTTCATAGAACTAACATGACATTATGCTCCTATATAGAAAAATCAAGATACCATACATCAAATGTTGTCCATTTTAATCCATATTTTGTAAGAACCAACTCATAATTATTCTAGAATTATGCTTTCATATATATTTTGAGATTTAATCAGACATGAAAAGATTTCAGATCTTAAGAATGAATAAAAAAGGTCCATATTACATTATGTGGCACAAGTGACAATGTTACATCAAAATTTAGCTTCTATTTATATATACCACACTATTTATAATCATTTATCCACATATTTGACTCCTATAATAAGATGAATATTTTAATAAAGAGTGATTTTTTTATAAAAAATTCAAACTGTTCGATGAAATTAAATACAGTATAATGATTTGATGAAATATCTGCATCACCATGAAGTAATTTCTTTTAAAAGGTAATAATATTATTGATGGATGTATTATAAATTCTGTAAAATATTATCCCAATATACAATCGCATTAAAAACACCAGGTTTTTTATTTTACCACATTAATGATATACATGATTTATGATATCCTCCATCAATTTTCCCTTGCTCAAATTTATCATTTTCATTAGCTTCACTACATATAATCATATCATTATATTCTTACATTGTTGTAATTTCTATATAGTGAAGATTAATTGAAAACAATTCAAATATTAAATTATCTATACTATTTATTTCATTTCATTCATGAACAGACTGGGATTATCATTTCTCTCCATTATAATACCATACATAATAGTTTTTTTAAAACAAACATTTTTATATGCAAGATATCTTTTTTATGACTTAATGAAGGTCTTAAGACATAATAATAGCAATGCAAATGTATAATTACTCAATATGAATAATTACTGAATACAAAATCTAATAAACAATCAAACATCTTTTGAAACTTTATTGAGATCTGATCGTTATCAAAAATCAATCTTCTTACACATTTTTTACTGAAAACAAATTTATATTATTATCAATATAGTAAACTATAACTAAAATATTATTGATCGCAGAGAGGAAGCTATAAGATTACACTAAATATAATGTGGTATTCCATGTTCAACCAATATGGTATGAGATATCTTTTCTAAAAAACACTTTAGTATTTTGAAATAAACATCCCAATAATTTTGGCTATCTATGGTATTCAAACATTCTTTTACAAAGGACTATAGAAAGAAGATGAGTAAATTAGTTGGTCAGGTAATTCACATTCTTGGGCATGAAAATATATAAATATGGGATTATTAGTTAGAAACATAACCTGACATCTTCATGAGGTATTGATAAAATAAATAATCAAGATAAATGATTAAGATGTTACACAAAATTGTCCATCAAAAAAAATATATCCCCTAAAAATCACTTTATATTGTAAAACTAAACACCATTACAAAACATATTTATTAAAATATTTAGAATAAAATATATTAGAACATAAGTAAGACTCATAGTCATCCAATATTTAAAATATAAATATTAATTTATTCAATCTCAATGTATACAATCATATAAAAACTTTATTTTTTTTATTTCTAATGTATAAAGAATCCAACCATGATTGATTATACAAACCAAATTTCTTACCAAATCAAAAATTTATTTAAGGAAACGAGGCATGTTCACTTCATTTTAATCACTTTGAAAATCATTGAAAAAGTATTAAATTCAAATAAATTTCAAATTAATATCCATTTTCATGTATAAGAATCAAATTTAACATACACGAGTACATAATTAAAAAAAAATAGTTTATCATGAAAATACTATTTGATGAGGGAAAAATTCCTTTGTAAATAATTAAAACATCATATTTATCACATACTTCCATAATTCTATAATTCTATCCCATTATATAACAAAGTAGCACATACATTAAACCATAATATTGAAATAATTTACATAAATGACTAATAACCATACATAATAAAACTCCAAAAACTCTAATACACTTCATAACATACACATTTGTTCTCTAATAATGATAATTTGATATCATATAATATCATTTTACAAAAACTTGCATATAATGGGGTTTTAATTATGTTGAGTAATGTATACAATTATGTATTTTACAAATGGGACATTAAATCCTATAGTTATATTAAATCAATTAAGATTAGCCTTCAAATAAACCTATAAAAAATTACAATATTAATTGAAGAACACCACTTTTATAAAACTCCATTATATTAAATAATATTTCAAATATTTATGAAGATTCATAACCATAATCATGGAAAATACATTCTAAAATACTAATATAAAATTATAATTAATAAATAAGTAAAAAATGCACATGATCATTTAATCTCCATGACTCACATAGTTAAATATAAAATTATAATTCATAAATAAAAAAATTAACATATCATTTATTTTCCAAGAGAAACAAATTTAAATTATTTTAACCATTCATATTTATTGAAAGGAAATTGTATAAAATGATTCCTATTATTATTCCACCAAGATAAAAAAATAATGTTCCTTTATTTGATATTTATTTACTCTACAAATAAAAGTCACCCAATAAAATATGAACAACATAAAACCCTAGGAACTACCTCAATACAAGTCATGAAATTTATAAATAATATAATGGAAAGATATAGATTGGGTAGTAAACAAAACACTATGATTCCATTAAACAATCATTGTAAAAAATGAGGTGGAATAGAGGAACACCTTATAGAATCATAAGGGATGGAGGGAACTACTAAAGGTATCTGTTCACATTGGGAATGATGGGGGGGGGGTAACACAATAAGTAACAATAAGGAGAACCTATGACAGATATTTTGAAAAATTATTGGTGTAAGGAAGGAGGGGAAGGGGGATCATGTGACTGAAAAATGGGGGGACCCAGATCCAAACATATGTCCATCAAGATGCCAATACCAATTTTTGGGTAAATTGAGAATAAGTCTCTAAGTGGTGGCCCAATACAATGTCTCTATTGAAATAAAAATAAATAACCACAAATCAAGAATCAAACCATTTTGTAAATCATTAATAGAAAGATCAATATTTCCACATCTTCTCCACCATTTCATGTCTATGGTAACACGTCTTCTCATTATCACTTCACAATCTCTAATAGTAAGACCACAACTAGTATTTCATAAGTCTATTGAATAATAATTTAGTCAAATAATCTAATGCATTAGTATCTCAATGGAGTATACTCATTTTTTATCTGTACTATGGGTTATACTAGTTAATATGATGGTATAATAACTTGAATCATTCATATGAAATTTGTCCTATCATGTTTCATTGAGGATAATTTGAAAAATTCCACATAGTACTAACCATGATTCATATATTACATATATAAGAAAATTTCATTAACATGATTACATAACTTCAATTATATCATCAAATCATGATTTTTAAATCAAAATAATATAATTAATTTCCTCAAATCATAACATTTTTAAATGTTTTAAGGTTCTTCCTTGTTCATTATTATTGATAAGATCATAAAAACCTCCTATAACATGGAATAATTGATTAAAATTAAATATCATTGTTATAAACATAATTGTGAGTCGCATTGCTAGATCCTCATGTATCATAATAATCAACTACAACTTGACTTCCCACATACATTCCCTCATAAAAAAATATTTTTTTAATAATTATTATATTAAGATCCCCAAATAACCCAATATATGGAAATATTGTGTAATACCTGATAAAAAAACAAAATTGTACTCTTAGAATTTCACTAGGCTGATTCATTACTAAATTTAGTGTCCAAATATTTAAAATTACAAAAATCCTCTTTAAATAATCTCTAATTTTATTAAAATCCTCCCCAATCACCATGTAAAAACCTCTATAGTATTTTTACTAAATAATTAATTTTTATTTTATTTAATTTATTTAATATAAAAAATCCAAAAAGAGGTTATTATAGTTTGATTTCATCTCTTTCACTACCTCTATTACTCTATTATTGATAATGGGATATAAGAAAAAATGTATTGATCCTGGATTAAAAATTTTCTCTTCCATGTTCTTTTATCCATATGTTAAAACCCTTATTGGCGGGGGAGGTTATGTTTTATTGAATAATTATTCTTATTTAAATGATGTTTTTTTATTTTAGAATTAAATTTAATGTTAGGGGAGAATATATATAATAAATGACCTTGAAATTTTAGGTATAAATTTGAGGCTCATTTTTCAATTAAAAAAATTATTGGATATTTTGAGATGTTATTGGTGGTGATGGGTATGAAGATGTGATTTGAGTAGTGCATAGGGGTCACCATCTATTATAATTTTAGTTTAGGGGTATTAGGTAAATAGTGTCATGTTCAGTAACCTTGTAGGGGTTATAACCCGACTTGGTATAAGATGGGGGTGGAAAGGCTTATAGGTGGTGGTATTGGGTACTCATTATGGGTTGACTAGGTACTTGGTGGATTACTAGGTGCTTCTTTGTGGAATTTCTAGAATTTCACATATAAACCCTTTATGAATTATCGTAAAACCCACAATATTATTTGTTGGTATTATAATTTATTATTTATTAATATTATATTACAGCATAAGTTTGGGTAACATATGAAATTTTAGAGGGGTTTATTAGGAATACAATAGGATATATGAATGCCATACATATACACCCTACCCATTAAAGAGGATAAATTTTTTATTTTTTGTGTTTTATGTTTATTATTTAAGAATACTCCTCATTTTTGTCCTGCATGTCTAGGGATATCCTGCTATACCTCTCTCACATTGAATACCTCTCACTTCCTTTGTAATTGGATTCGATGTAGATTTATTCACCAATCCTCAAGATATCATCAAGTAAAAAACTATTCTCCACTCTCTTATTTTTCCTCATCCTCATTTATTTTAATTTCTCTCTTTAAAAGGCCATGGTGGATGAGAATTAATGTTGGATTTATTTTATTTGGGGAATTTATAATTTTAGGTTACCTAATGGACATATACATGTTTCTATTCTTCTATCATGGTGGAATAACATCATCAAAAACTTTATACCACAAGTAAGGTAGGAAGATCCATTAAATTAACATTTCATATTGAACAATGTGTTTTTTCTCATTTTTATAACCATTTTTTAATTAACATAAATGTTATAATGTTTATCAATTACACAGATATATTTTTCTAACTGTATCCCTAAATTTTTATGGTTTCAAAAGGGGTTTTATAATATTAAAATCCATAAGACCTCATTTCATAGGAAGTGTACACACTATGTGTAATCTAAAATTAATAATTGAAATATTTATTTATTAATGAAATGCTATGATTTATAACTAATTTTTATTATGTTTTTATAAAAGGTTTTCATAAAATAAGGACTGTCACAAACCTTCATGGTACCCTTGTAACTTGATAACTGAGTGCTCCCTTACATATCCCAAAGGGAATTTCTGATCCCCATGGGTCAGAGACTAGAAACTGACATAACCAAACATGAATGTGGGAACAATTTTTCTACTAAAAATGAAGATGTAAAAGAAACAAGATAATATGAATATCAAAATAAAATTAACTAGGATTAATGTACTAGAACTCATGAAGGTATTTAATCCCAAATTATTACAACCAAAGTACCAAAATAGGGAAAATAGACCAAGTCCCAAAGAACACAACTCACCAAGTCCAAAGTTAAACAACTAGATCCACCTCTAAGAGATTCCTTCCACTTACTTGAAAATAAAGGGGGATAATCTACAATCACCATAAGGCACATGTAGGGTGTGATCCAAATCCCAGTAGAATTTCACCAAAGGATTCCATAAAAAATATGCCAATATCAAATTAAAAAATAACATTATTTCAATTTTTAAGTAAACAGGTTTCGAATTCACAAAATCATATTAACACAAATCAATATTTACAAGATAAAATATTAAAATACAGTAGAATTTCATTATTCACATTTCAAATGATGTAAATACATTTTAGATGGTGAAATTTTCCTTTAATCAAATGGGGATTTATATAAATTTCACATTTCAAAAAAATTCTCAAATAAACACTTTTATGTAAAATAGATTATATAAACTTATGAAGAATTTAAATCAGTTTAGAACAATGGAATATAAATTTTAAATACAAACAAGTGAGCAACATGGTAATGTTCTAAATAGATATGGAAGTTCTAGGTTATAGAGATGCAACATTATGAAATGGAATGTATGTACAAACTCCCTTTTAGGACTAAGGATAAGGGGACTCGCCACCATCACCCAAGGAATGAGATGTGCTGGCATAATGTTTTTGAATGTTATTGATCATAACGTTTTTTTCAAATAACACACTAACAACCTTATCCTTTCATGTGATCAAGTAAGAAAATGATGGGAAATTTATATCAAAACTTCTTAAAAAACAATAAAATCTCATTATACCCATTTTAAATATGAAAATTTCTCTTTAAAACCCATAATGGTTTTATAATATAGAACATTCCTTTTATTATGAAACCACATGGTTTCCATCAAAACATTTTAAATTCATTTTCATAGAAAGAAATTTGAAACCAATTCGTGAAATTTCACAATCTATTTCACAATTAAAACCAAAAAAAAAATTTTATACAGTTTCCATCCATTTCAAAAACACACCCCAATTTAATGGAATGATGGTTCTCACAATTTCATGCCAAACCAATTGAAAACACCAATTCACTTGGTTATCATTAAAAAATGATTGAATAAAATTTATTCGATTTAATAAATTTTATTTTAAATAAAACTATGTTAAAATCATGTAATTAATTGTTAATTAAATTTGAAGCCATTGATGGAAACACCTACATTACTCACAGAAACACAACGCCTATAATGAAACCCACCAACATGAAAGGAGGTGCAAGAGATCTTGAAACTCAACCTAGAAATGGGATTAAATAACACAAGGACTAGATCCATCAAACTCAATATGATCCATCAAAATCTAAGGAATGAATAGATAAAGAGGTTGAGATTTATGGAGATCACTTAATCGGAATGATAAATTGTGATATCCATAACAATCAATCATCGAATGAAAAGTTATGGAGATGATGGAGGATGATAAGATCACCTGGGGAAGGATCTTGGTCAATGGAATGGATGTTTGTAGGAAAAATAAATGGAAATTCATCCGGGATACATGTTAAAAAAGGAATAATTGGGGGTTTTCATCATGTGTAACCTAGTTACACATCTTGTAACTGGTAATACTCATATATAATAAAAAAACCCATTGACTATTTCTAAAAATGGATTATTCTTATTTTATTATTTATACAGTATGTAACCACATTACATGGCATATTCAAAGGGCTATAGAAATATCCTATTAAAGATAAGAATCCAACAAATCTTTGACATAACCATTATAGGTATCGTCCCAATACCTTCCCGACCCTACCAATACAATGAAAAAAGAAAACCACAACATGGTTCAAAATGTACAAATCAAGATGTTAACAGGATGTTACAACCTCCTCCCCATAAAAAATTTCTATCGACAGAAATATTATGAAGAAGCTCCCTTGCCAAAAAGATAATGACACTACTCTCTCATCAATTCCTCCCTCTCCCATGTCTTCTGAGAATTAGAATTGTGATTCCATATCATATAAACCAAAGGTATCATCCTCCCATGAAGTACCTTGTTTTAGAAATAACAATCATCACTAGCCATTCAATCAATGAAAAAATAAGGTTCAATATGAAGATCACTCTAGCTCAAAACATTAGAGAGATCTGAAAAATATTTCAGTGGTGATATACAAGAAACACATTATGTATCGATTTCATATAAGGTGGTAGTCCCAATTGGTATGAAACTGTAACATCCCAGGTAAATAAATAATATTACATTCTAATGTTTATAAATATTTGTGAATAAAATGTTAATACTACTTTAAAGGGAATGCTATGCTCGATGGCGTACCCAATACGCAACAACGAGTTTCTTTGAAATCTTACGTTGCACACTAATAATATAATAATGTTATAATAGTTAACGCCTAGCTGTTGTAATGGAGGGAATGAACATAAATAACTACAAAATGATTACATATGTTTGTTAAATATTTTTACATTTATCCAATAAATGTTAGAGGCTTAAAATCTAAATGAATCCAATTTTAAGAATAAATACCCTAATATTTTTAAAAGATTGTTTTACCGCCTTTTGATTGCGAACCATTTTTAAATCTATCTTTTGACAATTTTATAAGAAATATTTGTCAAAATAAAATTATTATTTATTATTTAGACATTGAAATTTACATTGGATTTTTTTTGGTATTTTTCTGACAATGTTCATTTTTAATGAATAGTAAAAAATACTGCATTTTACATCAAAACTGCTTTTTCATATAATTTAATTATATCATTAGATTATATTTTTAATTGGTTTTAATGAGTAAATAGAATAAATTTTTACCATTTAATCCAATGGTGGTCATTGGGATTAATTTCACTTTGGAATTGGGTAAAAACAAGTGCCAAACTTTTCATAGATATTGTTTGAAAAAAACCCACTTTGTTTTGACAACGGGAATTATTTTTAAATTAATTATTGCAATTTATATGTTTGTAATTTGGTAAAATGGATTCCATATTTGGAATCATAAGGTCCAAATTATGTAATTAAGACTCTTTTGTTTTTGGACATTATGAATAGTAATGACGGTAATTATCTTTAATTATCTTGATTAATGAGTAATCGGGTAGTTAAGGATGATAAAATAATATCATAATAATAACAAATGACCACAACATGTGTCTTAATGCTACTGGTTGTCTCATGGATGACCATGTGATTCCTTGTTCCAAACTTGGGGACCCCATGGAATCACTTTTTTGTGAAAGTGACTTTTTATCTTTTTATTTTTTAAAGAAAGTTAAATATAACAATGAATGTATCACCTGAGTAAAACATTTTTAATTTTGTATACATAAATTGTCACGACCCCCTACCCACAAAGTGTACCCCTCCTGGGCCGGCAATGTGAGAAGAGAGATAATGACCCCCCGAGTCCCGCCTCCAGTAGGCCCCGAGTTGGCGACTAGCACCGAGGGTATAATAAACACACAAATGGGAGGCATTACCCTCTAAGACTACACATGAAGAAGAGAGAGATAAGATAGAAACCAATCAACTCCAAGTTAAAACTGAAATATTAAAGAATCCCAAGTACATAAATATGAAATGTCAAGCAAAAGTACTACAAAAAAAAGGGAAAACTAAAAGTACCCAAAATAAAGTAAAACGGCAGCGACCACAAGCCCGAACAACTCCTCCTCCAACCACAAGCTAGTAGTAACTAGCTTGATCTCGAACCTGCTCCAAGTGACCTGAAAAACAGTTTATATATACATAGGGTGAGTATAACAGTATACTCAGTAGGATTCACCCCAAGCCTCTTGTGCAAAAGTAAACAAAGCATGTTAAAGCCCAGTGAACAACAAGTGAAACTGACTCGTCACCTAAACATGTATACTAAGTTCCCAACCTCACCATGGATACTCTCACCAAGTAACGCATACAAAAATATATCATATAGTAAAGATTATCATCGGTACCCCTCTACTACTTCCCCACTAGTTTTCCGCTTTGCCCCAACGACATACATCCTGTGCATCTCTCTCCAAAGGCTTGCCCGCAGACACCTGGGCGAAGCACCACACCATCCTCCCAAGCAAAAGTAACCAGGTAAGTTCCGGGAGCCACCACAGCCCACATAATATGTATCATACCTCAGGTATTAGACCTCAAGCCATTATAGCCCATACACCGAGTAGGGATCCTCAAGCCATCACAACCTATACACGTTACACCTATAGTAGTCCATACGATACTATATCCAGAATATATGTGTGTGAAACAACCACAATCCATTACATCCCTCTATACACATATATGGGGGAACTAACTGTTGTGCCAGTTGGCACAAGAATCTACCAAGAGAAGATAGCGGGGCCAAAGGGGGTAGTCAGCCATTCGACCTCCCATCAGAATGTTGGGGAAAACACCCCCTAGGGTGTCAGTTGCCCTTACTGACATGGTGGAGTAGCGTATAGAAACTAAAAAAGTACAGAATATATATATAACTCACATCCACACTATGGGCATTACCTAGTCTTAGATACATTGCAGCTAATGTCTCTCAAACTCCAGGCTGCAACTTTTAAGACTAGGTATCCTATAAGCACATAATTATTTGAAGAGCTTTATTAGATTAATCCATTCTCATTTTATCAGTTCAATTATCCATAATTAATTAATTCACCATGAACAATTCCACATTAAACTGAATTGACATTACATTCAAAATCAACTGCTCCTTTTAAGATTCAAATCACGTTTAAATTCCAGTATCTCCATCCCCGTGGATTTTCACCATTTAATCAAACATTCATTACAGAATTACTTTTCCATATTCCCAGGCATTCTAGAAAAGCATCCTATGCTTCTAAACATAAATGAGTCCCAACACGGTGAGTAGATATACTACCCGTCGAGTCTTTTCCGCCTATAGAGGGAGCATATACCCATTCTCCCTCGAGAGGCTAAACATGGAAAGCACGTGGCATACCCCGCGCGTCTTCTCCTCCTTCGGAAGAAGGGTAGAAAGATCAGCTGCCTTGAGCAGTGGGGAAAAGAAAAGCAGAAAACACTCAAAGAACCCACAAGCCTCCAGAAACCACATCCATCCCATTCCATCACCCCTAGTGTCCTCCCCGACACCCACATGCATAAACTGATGCATGTCGCCACTCTAGGCGTCATCTGCTACCACAACCACAAGGCCTCCATGCCACCACATATCACAATATCCATCCAGGCTCACATCACAACACAAGCAGTAGGAAAACAACAATCACAACCATGGGCTCTTGACCCTTTAACAAACAAGAGGGTAACTCAGAACCCTTTTAGAAATTCCCACACAATCTGTTCTTTAATCCATATTGAATTAGAAGATTAGTTATTCATAGGTTCCAATTACGGGAGACCTTATCAGTAAGCTATCACAATTAAACAACCGTTCTTACTTCCCTAACTTGATTAACATCAAATTGGAATAACTACGACGTCAAACAGATTCATTTACATGCCTCTTTATCTTTATCCAATTAATTAACAATTAATTCCGGCTTTACGTTCATTATCAATTTACATCATGAACTAACAAAAAAATCAAAGAAATCATAGATATCACTCTATCTAGCAAAACATGAGGCAAACCGTTATCACGGTATAAAGCAACAACACACGATCAACTAATTCCTTTAATCCGGTTCAAGTATTTAATTAGGTCAATTTCATTGTGATCCAAAGGGATAAACCATGACAATTATACGATTACACATATACAATTAGAGAAGCCATGAATCCCTTACCTGGAAGAGTTCTTGACGTCCTTTATCCACACAATGGGTCAAAATCCTCCTCTCACGACAACTGCATCCACCAGAGGATGCCATGGTACGACAATACCAACCAACCCCAAGAAAAAACCATTAGAATCTTGGAAATTACATGGTATAATATGGAAGGGAGAAACAAGAGAAGATGATCCCCAAAGGAACGATGATAAAACATACCTTATTGGGAAGATTGACCGACATAGTTCGGTTGCATCCAAAACAGAGCAGAACCAATCCTAGGAGTAAAGATTGACTGTGAAACTCCTACGGGAATGATTGAAAGGTTCTAGCATCTCTTAGCTGAGAACAAAGGGAAAGAACAAGGGAGAATGATATCTCATCCCTTTTTGAAGATTTAATGGGGCGACAGTTTAAGATCCGGTTAATTCTCCATTAAAAATGGATCGCATTAACCCACGCAGTTTGACCAAGAAAATACATCCTGGCCTTAGGAATAATTAATATAGGATTTATGGCATTTGAATCAGCCTTAAGATTCCTTAAAAAAGGATTTAAATGTATTTTACTTCAAAGGAAACGTCAAATGGGGAAAAATTGTAGGAATCTGGAAACACTGTTCATATACTCAAAATTTGGAAAAGGAAGAAAAGGTCACCGTTAGACCTAACCATTCTGGAAACACTGTTCAAGTCCACCGTTAGAAGGTTACCGTTCTGGAAACACTATTCAAGTCTACCGTTAGAAGGTTATCGTTCTGGAAACACTGTTCAAGTCTACCGTTAGAAGGTCGCCATTAGAAGGTTACCGTTCTGGAAAAATTGTTCAAGTCTACCGTTATAAGGTCACCGTTAGAAGGTTAACGTTCTGAAAACACTGTTCAAGTCTACCGTTAGAAGGTCACCATTAGAAGGTTACCGTTCTGGAAACACTGTTCAAGTCTACCATTAGAAGTTCACCATTATAAGGTTACCGTTCTGGAAACACTATTCAAGTCTACTGTTAGAAGTCCACCGATAGAACCTCACCGATATAAACACTGTTCACTGAACCTCACCGATAGAAACGCTATTCACCTACCGATACTGTTCATAAAAATGGAAACACTGTTCACAAAACTGGAAATTTGGCAAAGTGTTGGGGATAAGTCACCTTGACCTCCCGAAACACCTCCAACACCACATTTTCACAAAGTAATGGACCAGAGAGGTCCGAGCCATTACATTAGATACCTCTCAAAACATTCTCGTCCTCGAGAACTAAAAACCAACCCAGAGGAAAAGAGGGGTCCAAAAAACCACCCCTTAAGATACCTCTCAGGGAAAAACCACCATGAGTTGTTCGAAAGCTGGAACAAAACTACGACATCTGAGAGTATGGGAACAAACAATCCATATCCAAACAATTCAAACATAACATCACATTAAAGGTACATAAATAAAACATGAAATGTCTAACCACAAACAAAACATCATTACGTGAAAGGAGTTAAACATTAAACAACTCTGGGTACTGAGCACGTATCTGTGACTCACGTGTTGGATCGAATAAGTAGATGTATATGTATATTAGATGGAATAATACAAGAGGGGGGTGAATTGTATGTTTAAAAACCTTTGAGTTATAACACTTAAGAGATTAGTTTAAAAGGTTTTAAACTAATAAAAATACAAACACCCACAATTATATTGAATATAAAAAGGTATGATGTAATGTAATACTATTAGGAAACAAAAGTAATTGTATTCAAGATGAATAAAATAATCAGAGTAAAACAAATGATGAATGATTCTACCTTAAAGCGTATAGAATCAATCGATACAATATGTAATATAATGGATGTAATTGAAACAATTACAAATGTATGAGAGATAGAAAAGGAAACAAAACAATTTCTTTTCTAATACAATTAGCAGCGGAAAAGTAAAAGTATTAAAATTCTTTTAACCCAAAGAGAAGGGTTATCCTTTCACCTAGGTTAAAAGGTCTGTCTCACCAACACCTTGGTAAGCCCTCGATATGATGATCGGTATGTCTGTCTGCCTATCCCCGACAACCCTCGATACGATGATCGGTACGTCTGTCTTCCTATCCCCGGCAGCCCTCAATTTTGTAGGTAATCGGCACCTCCATCTTTCAATCACTTGAAAGCCCTCGATACGATGATCGGACGCACAAGGCACACATCATTATATAAGTCACAACATATCTCTCTAGAATCTTGATGGAAGCAGAGTATCACAGTCGTTTCAAAATATCTTCGTTGTCATCATCTCTTCAGCTTCAAATGACCTCCTATTTATAGGCCTCAGGTTCCAACGGTCACATTTTCTCCAACGGTCATATTTCTCTGAAAAAATCGGAGGGACTTGGACACCTGGCATTATAACGGTCATATTGAAAAAGAAATCATGACATCATTTTGATTAGTTTGTAACTAACTCAACGACATCGTATTGATCAAAACAAAAGATATGTAAAGATGAAAAACAAGGGTACGATTAATATGAAACATGTGTTTTTAACTAAGTACCAAAACAAGTAATGAAAGTATGAAAAGTAGATTTAGTACGATATGATTGACAGAGTCAGTACGATATGATTGACAAGGTCAGTACGATACAATTGACAAGGTCAGCACGATACGATTGACAGAGTCAGTATGATACTTTTGACAGAGTCAGTACGATATGATTGATAAGGTCAGTACGATACGATTGACAGGGTCAGTATGATACGATTAATAAATTCAGTATGATTAAAAAGACAATTGTGATTTCCAAAACAAGATATGGAAGTCAAAAGGGAACTTTTGACTCAACAATCTCCCCCTTTTTGGAAAGCACAACACAAAAAGTAAATATAACAAGACTTTTAGTAATGATGGAATTAATATTTATATAAATCATATTCATTATATATTTATAATTATTAAAATTTAATATATCATTTTATTTTTTCCTTTCCATGAAAAGAAAGCTGATAATGTCGTTTGGGTGTACATGTAAACTATCACCTCCACGAAGCGATACAATACAATTTTCATCACCATATAATATTGACCATATATATAATTATATTGAAATGATTAATATAATATTAAATATATTAGTAACATTATAGAAATATAAAATTATAGTTATATTCTTTCCATAATGATCATTGAAAAATGAAAACGTTACTCATGCGTACGTATGTCCTACCGTCTCAATGATTATAATTTATTTAATATCTCATATCCTTATGTAAAGGATGGAATTAAAAGAATAATTTATGTATAAAAGTTTTTATTATGTCATATATATT
Source organism: Viscum album (assembly GCA_963277665.1). Lineage (NCBI taxonomy): Eukaryota > Viridiplantae > Streptophyta > Magnoliopsida > Santalales > Viscaceae > Viscum > Viscum album. The sequence goes on along the minus strand of OY728119.1, from coordinate 1,500,061,956 downwards.
ATTCCTGATATGATTAAATAATTTTCACTTTTACTGTTGACATCATACCAAAGTCATTTTGGACTCAAGTACCGAATATCGTCAAAATATCTGACATGAAATTAAATAATTAAGTAATTATTATAGCTTTATAATAAGTGGTGTAAAATGAATAATAAAAATTAAAAGTTTTTAAATAATGTAAATCATTAACCTAATTTTATTATTGAGGCTGATAATGATTTTACGTGATCAGACGAACTCAAGATAAGGAACTTCATCTCAATTTTCATTCGTTGAGGCATATTTTTGAGGTTATACACCTATATTATTTTAGGAGGTATATATAAATATAATTTCATAAGATATATAATGAATTTATTTATTCTCATGAAATTTAATGTTTATTTAAATTTTAAACTTTCATTTTCTATATGATTCGACTGATTTTGAAGTAGTATGGGAATTCATAACCCAATTTACATTCTTTGGGTTAAACATCCACTTCTCTATTATAACATGATATGATTATTTGTGAATTGAATTTTGAATATATTATATTGTATTTAAAATTTTTGTGGATTGGCAGTTGGTATACATTTAAAATTCATTTTATTAATTATAATTTCAATGATATGATATTGTAAGGTTCTTTTTAACTAAAAAACTTGTTTTAAATGATTTAAAAAATAATTTTTATAAATATTCATCATTCATGTAAATGTTTTCAACATGTTTTTAATAAATGTATTTAAATGGAAATTAATTTTTTATAATGTTAATTTTCTAATTTTACTTAAATGTTGTCAAATAGGAATATTTTTTAAGGTTTTATGTAAGGGGGTTATTTTTAAAACCCTCTTTTAAAGGTACTCTTTTAAATATTTTTACAAAAGCCAAAAGAAATGTATGTTAACATATAAATCATGGAATGAATTTCTCACATTAATGTATTTTTATTTTTTTCTATCTTACCTAAAAAATTTAAAATTTTATTTTCAAATGAAATGTTTTCAATTAGTAGTGTGATTTTTTGTAAAAAAGAAAAGAGATTTAAAAAATGGGAAAGTTATTGTTCTTCAGAATGGTTCATTTTTGATATCTTTATACGTAATATTTATGTTATAGTTCTTGGGAATTATTTATGTGGATATGTTGTTTCATGATAAATAGAGTGTGGGTGATCCTATTACGACTCTCCAATTCATTGGGTAATGAGACATAGTTAACCAATAGGTTTTCTCCTAAGAGATTAAGGGAATATACTACTATGATTATTCAAAATGTATCTTTGATGGTTGCACCATGTATAGCCAAGATAACTACAATATATATTCAAGTGATATGGAAAATTATTTACCAAGTTAGCTACATATATATTATGTTGTTGTTATGAGTATTTATAAATATCACTTTATTTTAAAAAGTTATGATATTGACCTTTTTGACAGGATGATTCATTTTTTATGTAAAATTTTTATGTTTTAAGAAAATATTTTTATTTGTTTTCAGTAGACTAACAGTTTCATTTATTTTTTGTCACTTACAAATATTTTTTTTATCATCCCATGTTTTAAGAAGTTTTTCATAGTATCTAAGGGGTAATAGACACATGGATGAGATTAAGGGAAAATTTGTGAATATTTTTCATAAAGAGAACCCATGTTTTATTTTATAAGGGGTTAAATTGGTGAAAAAAATGGACAATGAGTACAGGTGAAAACTAATAGTGTATGTGTTTTCTTTGTAATATTTGTTCTTTATTTTATAATAATTTAATCTTAAATGATCCTCAAATTTGAATTCAAGTTCAAAAAAACTGGAATATATAATGTTTAAGGCTTGGTCCTAACAGAATGATCCTATAAGAATCAAGTATTTAAAAATTGAATGAACTCAAAAGACATATAGTTACTTCTATATATTACCACAACCACTTCATTTTTACAATCAACTCTGAATTTTGAAAAATTTGAATCATCTTATGAAAAATATAAATCAGAACCAGAATAGGTGTATATGGCATCAAATTATTTCCCACTAACAATAAAAAAATATTTCTTGGGATTACATTAATAATGAAACTAAATGTAGGTCTCATATGAAATTTCACATAAAATAATTTTTTCATCATTGATTCCATAATATATGGTGCATTGGTATTCAATAAGTGAGTAATTTCAATAAATCTAAATCCAAAATCATTAATAAATGCACCTTTATATATCATTATTCAAATCACTTTCATTTCATCATAATGAATCGACTATTAGAGTAATAATCTAATATTAGTATTTCATAGAAAACTCGAAAATATGACACATTTTCATATAAATACCTACTATCTGCTGCACTAGTGAAAATATGTCATTATAGTTAACATAAAACTATTATGTTTTGTTCTCATGTTTACTACTTGATTTGTTATAAAAAAATTATACCAGTTGATGACGATTGTTTTTCATTCATGAACCAAAAAATCTAGACCGAAATAAAACAATTATATTTCTTAAAAATTATTGTCAATATTTAATATAAATACCTAGATAATGAATATTAGTATTATATGAATATTTTTGTCATGTTTTTTTAAATTAATGATCATAACATTGATTTCAATGAAAGAGGAAACTCTTTACTAAAAAAATTCTCGCACCTTATTAGAGTCAATGAAATATTAGTTCTACCTAATATTTATTTACATAACCTATATAAATAATAATAATATTTTAAGATAAATTTGAAACTACTTATCATGTAATAACTTATACATGTTGAAATTACTTACATGATATAGTCATCGAATAAATGAAAGTTAAACAAGACCGTGCAATGTTCCATCTCTCACTCTTCAAGGCTCAATGTAGTCAACATATATGATCCAATAATTCCCCATGTTTAGGGATGTGATGGAATCTAGAGTTCAATTTTCTCACACCACTCTTCTTAATTTATCATTAGTCTATTATGTCTCATACTTGATTCACCAAAATACAATTTCTATATATCCTTATATTCATGATCCAAGTTACCTTCCACAATGAACCCTTTAGAATGGTTATTTTTATGAATATAATACGATATTATGAATCTAGTTTTATATCATTTGGATACATAAAATGAATGAAATAGGTCTCTTAAGAATAATTTTTTTTAAAGATGAACAATTATAAGTACTATACAAGTGTAGAAATATAGAGTAAAATTATCCCCTAACCCATACAGTATTAACATTGCCACTTCCTATATTTTTGTAATGAAATACTTAGGCAACCTTTTAGCACTTACATCTCTATACAAATGGAAGAAATGAATAACCATAAACCATAAATTATTGAATATTAAATGTAAAATTTATATTGGAATCATTTCATGTAGAGGGATGTGATAGTCAAGAGTTTTTATAGATTTTTGTTTCATTTATATTTTGATGAACCATTTTGATATAATGATTCTACATACATTATAAACATTGATAGTATCATGAAATTATAATTTATTTTTATCTAAAGGAGTCACCATATAAGAAGAACATTTAAAATTACATTAATATTCATTGATATGAGAAAGATGAATATCTGGTCTGATACCCCAATCTACCAAGTTATGTAGAGATTGTATATCATTTTTGGTCTTATAATTTAAGTTTAGATGAATTCAATGAAACATTAAACATTTATTTTTGACAATGTGAATTAATTATAAACTGTTGTGTGATAAATTGGTTAACTGATAATGAATATCTAAAAGGGTACCTTTATTCATACAATTATATTTGGATTTAGTTTAAATTGCTTCCTTTTTTAATTTTTATGACCTATAATAAGAGAAAAATTGATATAATTTAATTATTTAATAGAAAAATTTCCAGAAATATATTGTGGTGACCTCTCGTTATTAAATTTATTATCAAAAAATTTATAATTAGTCTTATATGGAGGATCCTTTGGAATGAATCTGTGATATCCTAGGAAATTAAAACAATGCTTTTATTTAATTCTTATAAATAATATATCCTTCATATAAATAATACATGATTTTTTACTTCTTTTTATCTATCCAAACATAATTTCATAAGTTGGAAAATCATTTATCATCCATATAATCACGACCTACATATGAAATATATCTTTTAAAATGAATCATACGTGTAAAAAACCACATTCCAAAGTTTATTTTAGAATTTTTTTTAATGGTTTCATATACAAATCAATGAAATTGAAAGTATAAAAAGGTCCATATATGAGTATGCTTAAGAAATTGAATGGTTTTTTCAGACACATCACTAGATAAAGGATATAAATGTGAAAAACATTCGGCCACATATTGTAAAAAGTATTCATAAGAACACATGAATTAAAACAATCATTTCATAGAACTAACATGACATTATGCTCCTATATAGAAAAATCAAGATACCATACATCAAATGTTATCCATTTTAATCCATATTTTGTAAGAACCAACTCATAATTATTCTAGAATTATGCTTTCATATATATTTTGAGATTTAATCAGACATGAAAAGATTTCAGATCTTAAGAATGAATAAAAAAGGTCCATATTACATTATGTGGCACAGGTGACAGTGTTACATCAAAATTTATCTTCTATTTATATATACCACACTATTTATAATCATTTATCCACATATTTGACTCCTATAATAAGATGAATCTTTTAATAAAGAGTGATTTTTTTATAAAAAATTCAAACTGTTCGATGAAATTAAATACAGTATAATGATTTGATGAAATATCTGCATCATCATGAAGTAATTCCTTTTAAAAGGTAATAATATTATTGATGGATGTATTATAAATTCTGTACAATATTATCCCAATATATAACCGCATTAAAAACACCAGGTTTTTTATTTTACCACATTAATGATATACATGATTTATGATATCCTCCATCAATTTTCCCTCACTCAAATTTATCATTTTCATTAGCTTCACTGCATATAATCATATCATTATATTCTTACATTGTTGTAATTTCTATATAGTGAGTATTAATTAAAAACAATTCAAATATTAAATTATATATACTATTTATTTCATTTCATTCATGAACAGACTGGGATTATCATTTCTATCCATTATAATACCATACATAATAGTTTTTTTTAAACAAACATTTTTATATGGAAGATATATTTTTTATGACTTAATGAAGGTCTTAAGACATAATAATAGCAATGCAAATGTATAATTACTCAATATGAATAATTACTGAATACAAAATATAATAAACAATCAAACATCTTTTGAAACTTTATTGAGATCTGATCATTATCAAAAATCAATCTTCTTACACATTTTTTACTGAAAACAAATTTATATTATTATCAATATAGTAAACTATAACTAAAATTTTATTGATCGCAGAGAGGAAGCTATAAGATTACACTAAATATAATGAGGTATTCCATGTTCAACCAACATGGTATGAGATATCTTTTCTAAAAAACACTTTAGTATTTTGAAATAAACATCCCAATAATTTTGGCTATCTATGGTATTCAAACATTCTTTTACAAAGGAATATAGAAAGAAGATGAGTAAATTAGTTGGTCAGGTAATTCACATTCTTGGGCATGAAAATATATAAATATGGGATTATTAGTTAGAAACATAACCTGACATCTTCATGAGGTATTGATAAAATAAATAATCAAGATAAATGATTAAGATGTTACACAAAATTGTCCATCGAAAAAAATATATCCCCTAAAAATCACTTTATATTGTAAAACTAAACACCATTACAAAACATATTTATTAAAATATTTAGAATAAAATATATTAGAACATAAGTAAGACTCATAGTCATCCAATATTTCAAATATAAATATTAATTTATTCAATCTCAATGTATACAATCATATAAATTTTTTTTTTATTTATAATGTATAAAGAATCCAACCATGATTGATTATACAAACCAAATTTCTTACCAAATCAAAAATTTATTTAAGGAAACGAGGCATGTTCACTTCATTTTAATCACTTTGAAAATCATTGAAAAAATATTAAATTCAAATAAATTTCAAATTAATCTCCATTTTCATGTATAAGAATCAAATTTAACATACACGAGTACATAATTAAAAAAAAATATAGTTTATCATGAAAATACTATTTGATGAGGGAAAAATTCCTTTGTAAATAATTAAAACATCATATTTATCACATACTTCCATAATTCTATAATTCTATCCCATTATATAACAAAGTAGCACATACATTAAACCATAATATTGAAATAATTTACATAAATGACTAATAACTATACATAATAAAACTCCAAAAACTCTAATACACTTCATAACATACACATTTGTTCTCTAATAATGAGAATTTGATATCATATAATATCATTTTACAAAAACCTGCATATAATGGGGTTTTAATTATGTTGAGTAATGTATACAATTATGTATTTTACAAATGGGACATTAAATCCTATAGTTATATTAAATCAATTAAGATTAGCCTTCAAATAAACCTATCAAAAATTACAATATTAATTGAAGAACACCACTTTTATAAAACTCCACTATATTAAATAATATTTCAAATATTTATGAAGATTCATAACCATAATCATGGAAAATACATTCTAAAATACTAAAATAAAATTATAATTAATAAATACGTAAAAAATGCACATGATCATTTAATCTCCATGACTAACATAGTTAAATATAAAATTATAATTCATAAATAAAAAATTAACATATCATTTATTTTCCAAGAGAAACAAATTTAAATTATTTTAACCATTCATCTTTATTGAAAGGAAATTGTATAAAATGATTCCTATTATTATTCCACCAAGATAAAAAAATAATGTTCCTTTATTTGATATTTATTTACTCTACAAATAAAAGTCACCCAATAAAATATGAACAACATAAAACCCTAGGAACTACCTCAATCCAAGTCATGAAATTTATAAATAATATAATGGAAAGAGATAGATTGGGTAGTAAACAAAACACTATGATTCAATTAAAAAATCATTGTAAAAAATGAGGTGGAATAGAGGAACACCTTATAGAATCATAAGGGATGGAGGGAACTACTAAAGGTATCTGTTCACATTGGGAATGAGGGGGGGGGGGGTAACACAATAAGTAACAATGAGGAGAACCTATGACAGATATTTTGAAAAATTATTGGTGTAAGGAAGGAGGGGAAGGGGGATCATGTGACTGAAAAATGGGGGGACCCAGATCCAAACATATGTCCATCAAGATGCCAATACCAATTTTTGGGTAAATTGAGAATAAGTCTCTAAGTGGTGGCCCAATACAATGTCTCTATTGAAATAAAAATAAATAACCACAAATCAAGAATCAAACCATTTTGTAAATCATTAATAGAAGGATCAATATTTCCACATCTTCTCCACCATTTCATGTCTATGGTAACACATCTTCTCATTATCACTTCACAATCTCTAATAGTAAGACCACAAATAGTATTTCATAAGTCTATTGAATAATAATTTAGTCAAATAATCTAATGCATTTGTATCTCAATGGAGTATACTCATTTTTTATCTGTACTATGGGTTATACTAGTTAATATGATGGTATAATAACTTGAATCATTCATATGAAATTTGTCCTATCATGTTTCATTGAGGATAATTTGAAAAATTCCACATAGTACTAACCATGATTCATATATTACATATATAAGAAAATTTCATTAACATGATTACATAACCTCAATTATATCATCAAATCATGATTTTTAAATCAAAATAATATAATGAATTTCCTCAAATCATAACATTTTTAAATGTTTTAAGGTTCTTCCTTGTTCATTATTATTGATAAGATCATAAAAACCTCCTATAACATGGAATAATTGATTAAAATTAAATATCATTGTTATAAACATAATTGTGAGTCGCATTGCTAGATCCTCATGTATCATAATAATCAACTACAACTAGACTTCCCACATACATTCCCTCATCAAAAAATATTTTTTTTAATAATTATTATATTAAGATCCCCAAATAACCCAATATATGGAAATATTGTGTAATACCTGATAAAATAACAAAATTGTACTCTTAGAATTTCACTAGGCTGATTCATTACTAAATTTAGTGTCCAAATATTTAAAATTACAAAGATTCTCTTTAAATAATCTCTAATTTTCTTAAAATCCTCCCCACTCACCATGTAAAAACCTCTATAGTATTTTTACTAAATAATTAATTTTTATTTTATTTAATTTATTTAATATAAAAAATCCAAAAAGAGGTTATTATAGTTTGATTTCATCTCTTTCACTATCTCTATTACTCTATTATTGATAAGGGGATATAAGAAAAAATGTATTGATCCTGGATTAAAAATTTTCTCTTCCATGTTCCTTTATCCATATGTTAAAACCCTTATTGGCAGGGGAGGTTATGTTTTATTGAATAATTATTCTTATTTAAATGATGTTTTTTTATTTTAGAATTAAATTTAATGTTAGGGGAGAATATATATAATAAATGACCTTGAAATTTTAGGTATAAATTTGAGGCTCATTTTTCAATTAAAAAAATTATTGGATATTTTGAGATGTTATTGGTGGTGATGGGTCTGAAGATGTGATTTGAGTAGTGCATAGGGGTCACCATCTATTATAATTTTAGTTTATGGGTATTAGGTAAATAGTGTCATGTTCAGTAACCTTGTAGGGGTTATAACCGCACTTGGTATAAGATGGGGGTGGAAAGGGTTCTAGGTGGTGGTATTGGGTACTCATTATGGGTTGACAAGGTACTTGGTGGATTACTAGGTGTTTCTTAGTGGAATTTCTAGAATTTCACATATAAACCCTTTATGACTTATCGTAAAACCCACAATATTATTTTTTGGTATTATAATTTATTATTTATTAATATTATATTACAACATAATTTTGGGTAACATATGACATTTTAGAGGGGTTTATTAGGAAGACAATAGGATATATGAATGCCATACATATACACCCTACCCATTAAAGAGGATAATTTTTTTATTTTTTGTGTTTTATGTTTATTATTTAAGAATACTCCTCATTTTTGTCCTGCATGTCTAGGGATATCCTGCTATACCTCTCTCACATTGAATACCTCTCACTTCCTTTGTAATTGGATTTAATGTAGATTTATTCACCAATCCTCAAGATATCATCAAGTAAAAAACTATTCTCCACTCTCTTATTTTTCCTCATCCTCATTTATTTTAATTTCTCTCTTTAAAAGGACATGGTGGATGAGAATTAATGTTGGATTTATTTTATTTGTGGAATTTATAATTTTAGGTTACCTAATGGACATATACATGTTTCTCTTCTTCTATCATGGTGGAATAACATCATCAAAAACTTTAGACCACAAATAAGGTAGGAAGATCCATTAAATTAACATTTCATATTGAACAATGTGTTTTTTCTCATTTTTATAACCATTTTTTAATTAACATAAATGTTATAATGTTTATCAATTACAAAGATATATTTTTCTAACTGTATCCCTAATTTTTTATGGTTTTAAAAGGGGTTTTCTAGTATTAAAATCCATAAGACCTCATTTCATAGGAAGTGTACACAGTATGTGTAATCTAAAATTAATAATTGAAATATTTATTTATTAATGAAATACTATGATTTATAACTAATTTTTATTATGTTTTTATAAAAGGTTTTCATAAAATAAGGACTGTCACAAACCTTCATGGTACCCTGGTAACTTGATAACTGAGTGCTCCCTTACATATCCCAAAGGGAATTTCTGATCCCCATGGGTCAGAGACTAGAAACTGACATAACAAAACATGAATGTGGGAACAATGTTTCTACTAAAAATGAAGATGTAAAAGAAATAATATAATATGAATATCAAAATAAAATTAACTAGGATTAATGTACTAGAACTCATGAAGGTATTTAATCCCAAATTATTACAACCAAAGTACCAAAATAGGGGAAATAGACCAAGTCCCAAAGAACACAACTCACCAAGTCCAAAGTTAAACAACTAGATCCACCTCTAAGAGATTCCTTCCACTTACTTGAAAATAAAGGGGGATAATATATAATCACCATAAGGCACATGTAGGGTGTGATCCAAATCCCAGTATAATTTCACCAAAGTATTCCATAAAAAATATTCCAATATCAAATTAAAAAATAACATTATTTCAATTTTTAAGTAAACAGGTTTCGAATTCACAAAATCATATTAACACAAATCAATATTTACAAGATAAAATATTAAAATACACTAGAATTTCATTATTTACATTTCAAATGATGTAAATACATTTCAGATGGTGAAATTTTCCTTTAGTCAAATGGGGATTTATATAAATTACACATTTCAAAAAAATTCTCAAATAAACACTTTTATGTAAAATAGATTATATAAACTTATGAAGAATTTAAATCAGTTTAGAACAATGGAATACAAATTTTAAATACAAACAAGTGAGCAACATGGTTATGTTCTAAATAGATATGGAAGTTCTAGGTTATAGAGATGCAACATTATGAAATGGAATGTATGTACAAAATCCCTTTTAGGACTAAGGATAAGGGGACTCACCACCATCACCCAAGGAATGAGATGTGCTGACATAATGTTTTTGAATGTTATTGATCATAACGTTTTTTTCAAATAACACACTAACAACCTTATCCTTTCATGTGATCAAGTAAGAAAATGATGGGAAATTTATATCAAAACTTCTTAAAAAACAATAAAATCTCATTATACCCATTTTAAATATGAAAATTTCTCTTTAAAACCCATAATGGTTTTATAATATAGAACATTCCTTTTATGATGAAACCGCATGGTTTCCATCAAAACCTTTTAAATTCATTTTCATAGAAAGCGATTTGAAACCAATTTGTGAAATTTCACAATCCATTTCACAATTAAAACCAAAAAAAAAAATTCATACAGTTTCCATCCATTTCAAAAACACACCCCAATTTAATGGAATGATGGTTCTCACAATTTCATGCCAAACCAATTGAAAACACCAATTAACTTGGTTATCATTAAAAAATGATTGAATAAAATTTATTCGATTTAATAAATTTTATTTTAAATAAAACTATGTTAAAATCATGTAATTAATTGTTAATTAAATTTGAATCCATTGTTGGAAAAACCTACATTCCTCACAGAAACACAACGCCTATAATGAAACCCACCAACATGAAAGGAGGTGCAAGAGATCTTGAAACTCAACCTAGAAATGGGATTAAATAACACAAGGACTAGATCCATCAAACTCAATATGATCCATCAAAATCTAAGGAATGAATAGATAAAGAGGTTGATATTTATGGAGATCGCTTAATCGGAATGATAAATTGTGATATCCATAACAATCAATCATCGAATGAAAAGTTATGGAGAGGATGGAGGATGATAAGATCAGCTGGGGAAGGATCTTGGTCAATGGAATGGATGTTTGTAGGAAAAATAAATGGAAATTCATCCGGGCTACATGTTAAAAAAGGAATAATTGGGGGTTTTGATCATGTGTAACCTAGTTACACATCTTGTAACTGGTAATACTCATATACAATAAAAAAACCCATTGACTATTTCTAAAAATGGATTATTCTCATTTTATGATTTAAACAGTATGTAACCACATTACATGGCATGTTCAAAGGGCTATAGAAATATCCTATTAAAGATAAGAATCCAACAAATCTTTGACATAACCATTATAGGTATCGTCCCAATACCTTCCCGACCCTACCAATACAATGAAAAAAGAAAACCACAACATGGTTCAAAATGTACAAATCACGATGTTAACAGGATGTTACAACCTCCTCCCCATAAAAAATTTCCATCGACAGAAATATTATGAAGAAGCTCCCTTGCCAAAAAGATAATGACACTACTCTCTCATCAATTCCTCCCTCTCCCATGTCTTCTGAGAATCAGAATTGTGATGCCATATCATATAAACCAATGGTATCATCCTCCCATGAAGTACCTTTTTTTTAGAAATAACAGTCATCACTATCCATTCAATCAATGAAAAAATAAGGTTCAATATGAAGATCACTCTAGCTCAAAACATTAGAGAGATCTGAAACATAATTTCAGTGGTGATATACAAGAAACACATTATGTATCGATTTCATATATGGTGGTAGTCCCAATTGGTATGAAACTGTAACATCACAGGTAAATAAATAATATTACATTCTAATGTTTATAAATATTTGTGAATAAAATGTTAATACTACTTTAAAGGGAATGCTATGCTCGATGGCGTACCCAATACGCAACAACGAGTTTCTTTGAAATCTTACATTGCACACTAATAATATAATAATGTTATAATAGTTAACGCCTAGCTGTTGTAATGGAGGGAATGAAAATAAATAACTACAAAATGATTACATATGTTTGTTAAATATTTTTTATATTTATCCAATAAATGTTAGAGGCTTAAAATCTAAATGAATCCAATTTTAAGAATAAATACCCTAATATTTTTAAAAGATTGTTTTACCGCCTTTTGATTGCGAACCATTTTTAAATCTATCTTTTGACAATTTTATAAGAAATATTTTTCAAAATAAACTTATTATTTATTATTGGGACATTGAAATTTATATTGCATTTTTTTTGGTATTTTTCTGACAATGTTCATTTTTATGAATAGTAAAAAATACTGCATTTTACATCAAAACTGCTTTTTCATATAATTTAATTATATCGTTAGATTATCTTTTTAATTGGTTTTAATGAGTAAATAGAATAAATTTTTACCATTTAATCCAATGGTAGTCATTGGGATTAATTTCACTTTGGAATTGGGTAAAAACAAGTGCCAAACTTTTCATAGATATTGTTTGAAAAAAAAACCCACTATTTGTTTTGACAACGGGAATTATTTTTAAATTAATTATTGCAATTTATATGTCTGTAATTTGGTAAAATGGATTCCATATTTGGAATCATAAGGTCCAAATTATGTAATTAAGACTCTTTTGTTTTTGGACATTATGAATAGTAATGACGGTAATTATCTTTAATTATCTTGATTAATGAGTAATCGGGTAGTTAAGGATAATAAAATAATATCATAATAATAAAAAATGACCACAACATGTGTCTTAATGATACTGGTTGTCTCATGGATGACCATTTGATTCCTTGTTCCAAACTTGGGGACCCCATGTAATCACCTTTGTGTGAAAGTGACTTTTTATCTTTTTATTTTTTAAAGAAAGCTAAATATAACAAAGAATGTATCACCTGAGTAAAACATTTTTAATTTTGTATACATAAATTGTCATGACCCCCTCCCCACAAAGTGTACCCCTCCTGGGCCGGCAATGTGAGAAGAGAGATAATGACCCCCCGAGTCCCGCCTCCAGTAGGCCCCGGGTTGGCGACTAGCACCGAGGGTATAATAAACACACAAATGGGAGGCATTACCCTCTAAGACTACACATGCGGAAGAGAGAGATAAGATAGACACCAATCAACTCCAAGTTAAAACTGAAATATTAAATAATCCCAAGTACATAAATATGAAATGTTAAGAAAAAGTACTACAAAAAAAGGGGAAACTAAAAGTACCCAAAATAAAATAAAACGACAGCGACCACAAGCCCGAACAGCTCCTCCTCCAACCACAAGCTAGTAGTAACTAGCTTGATCTCGAACCTGCTCCAAGTGACCTGAAAAACAGTTTATATATACATAGGGTGAGTATAACAGTATACTCAGTAGGATCCTCCACAAGCCTCTTGTGCAAAAGTAAAGAAAGCATGTTAAAGCCCAGTGAACAACAAGTGAAACTGACTCGTCACCTAAACATGTATACTAAGTTCCCAACCTCACCATGGATAATCTCACCAAGTAACACATACAAAAATATATCATATAGTAAATATTATCATCGGTACCCCGCTACTACTTCCCCACTAGTTTTCCGCTTTTCCCCAACGACATACGTCCTGTGCATCTCTCTCCAAAGGCTTTCCTGCAGACACCTAGGCTAAGCTCCACAATCTGCACCTCATGCACCACAAAGGCTTGACCACAGACACCTGGGCGAAGCACCACACCATCCTCCCAAGAAAAAGTAACCAGGTACATTTCGGGAGCCACCACAACCCGCATAACATGTATCATACCTCGGGTATTAGACCTCAAGCCATTATAGCCCATACACCGAGTAGGGATCCTCAAGCCATCACAGCCTATACACGTTACACCTATAGTAGTCCATACGATACTATATCCAAAATATATGTGTGTGAAACAACCAAAATCCATTACAGCCCTCTATACACATATATGGGGAAACTAACTGTTGTGCCAGTTGGCACAAGAATCTACCAAGAGAAGATAGCGGGGCCAAAGGGGGTAGTCAGCCATTCGACCTCCCATCAGAATGTTGGGGAAAACACACCCCAGGGCTCAGAATCCCCGGGGTGCCAGTTTCCCTTACCGACATGGTGGAGTAGCGTATAGAAACTAAAAAAGTAAAGAATATATATATAACTCACATCCACACTATGGGCATTACCCAGTCTTAGATAAATTGCAGCTAATGTCTCTCAGACTCCAGGCTGCTACTTTTAAGACTAGGTATCCTATAAGCACATAATTATTTGAAGAGCTTTATTAGATTAATCCATTCTCATTTTATCAGTTCAATTATCCGTAATTAATTAATTCACCATGAACAATTCCACATTAAACTGAATTGACATTACATTCAAAATCAACTGCTCCTTTTAAGATTCAAATCACCTTTAAATTCTAGTATCTCCATCCCCGTGTATTTTCACCATTTAATCAAACATTCATTACAGAATTACTTTTCCATATTCCCAGACATTCTAGAAAAGCATCCTATGCTTCTAAACATAAAGGAGGCTCAACACGGTGAGTATATATACTACCCGTCGAGTCTTTGCTGCCTATAGAGGGAGCATAGACCCATTCTCCCTCGAGAGGCTAAACACAGAAATCACGTGGCATACCCGCGCGTCTTCACCTCCTTCAGAAGAAGGGTAGAAAGATCAGCTGCCTTGAGCAGTGGGGAAAAGCAAAGCAGAAAACACTCAAAGAACCCACAAGCATCCAGAAACCACATCCATCCCATTCCATTACCCCTGGTGTCCTCCCCGACACCCACATGCATAAACTGATGCATGTCGCCACTCTAGGCGTCATCTGCTGCCACAACCACAAGGCCTCCATGCCACCACATATCACAATAGCCACCCAGGCTCACATCACAACACAAGAAGCAGGAAAACAACAATGACAACCGTGGGCTCTTGACCCTTTAACAAACAAGAGGGTAACTCAGAACCCTTTTAGAAATTCCCACACAATCTGTTCTTTAATCCATATTGAATTAGAAGATTAGTTATTCATAGGTTCCAATTACGGGAGACCTTATCAGTAAGCTATCACAATTAAACAACCGTGCTTACTTCCCTAACTTGATTAACATCAAATTGGAACAACTACAACGTCAAACAGATTCATTTACATGCCTCTTTATCTTTAGCCAATTAATTAACAATTAATTCTGGCTTTACGTTCATTATCAATTTACATCATGAACGAACAAAAAAATCAAAGAAATCATAGATATCACTCTATCTAGCAAAACATGAGGCAAACCCTTATCACGGTATAAAGCAACAACACGCGATCAACTAATTCCTTTAATCCGATTCAAGTATTTAATTAGGTCAATTTCATTGTGATCCAGAGGGCTAAACCATGACAATTATACGATTGCACATATACAATTAGAGAAGCCATGAATCCCCTACCTGGAAGAGTTCTTGACGTCCTTTATCCACACAACGGGTTAAAATCCTCCTCTCACGACAACTGCATCCACCAGAGGATGCCATGGTACGACAATACGAACCAACCCCAAGAAAAACCCATTATAATCTTGGAAATTACATGGTATAATATGGAAGGGAGAAACAAGGGAAGATGATCCCCAAAGGAACGATGATAAAACATACCTTATTGGGAAGATTGACCGACACAGTTCGGTTGCATCCAAAACATAGCAGAACCAATCCTAGGAGTAAAGATTGATTGTGAAACTTTTATGGGAATGATTGAAAGGTTCTAGAATCTCTTATCTGAGAACAAAGGGAAAGAACAAGGGAGAATGATATCTCGTCCCTTTTTGAAGATTTAATGGGGCGACGGTTTAAGATCCAATTAATTCTCCATTAAAAACGGATCGCATTAACCCACGCAGTTTGACCAAGAAAATACATCCAAGCCTTAGGAATAATTAATATAGGATTTATGGCATTTTAATCAGCCTTAAGATTCCTTAAAAAAGGATTTAAATGTATTTTACGTCAAAGGAAACGTCAACTGGGGAAAAACTGTAGGAATCTAGAAACACTGTTCATATACTCAAAATTTGGAAAAGGAAGAAAAGGTCACCGTTAGACCTCACCATTCTGGAAACACAGTTCAAGTCCACCGCTAGAAGGTCACCGTTAGAAGGTTACTGTTCTGGAAACACTGTTCAAGTCTACCGTTAGAAGGTTACCGTTCTGGAAACACTGTTCAAGTCTACCGTTAGAAGGTCGCCGTTATAAGGTTACTATTCTGGAAAAACTATTCAAGTCTACCGTTATAAGGTCACCATTAGAAGGTTAACATTCTGGAAACACTGTTCAAGTCTACCGTTAGAAGGTCACCGTTAGAAGGTTACCGTTCTGGAAACACTGTTCAAGTCTACCATTAGAAGGTCACCGTTATAAGGTTACCGTTCTAGAAACACTATTCAAGTCTAATGTTAGAAGTCCACCAATAGAACCTCACAGATAGAAACACTGTTCACTGAATCTCACCGATAGAAACGCTATCACCTACCGATACTGTTCATAAAACTGGAAACACTGTTCACAGAACTGGAAATTTGGCAAAGTGTTGGGGATAAGTCACCTTGACCTCCCGAAACACCACCAACACCACATTTTCACAAAGTAATGGACCGGAGAGGTCCGGGCCATTACATTAGATACCTCTCAAAACATTCTCGTCCTCGAGAACTAAAAACTAACCCAGAGGAAAAGAGGGGTCCAAAAAACTACCCCTTAAGATACCTCTCAGGGAAAAACCACCATGAGTTGTTCGAAAGCTGGAACAAAACTACGACATCTGAGAGTATGGGAACAAAAAATCCATATCCAAACAATTCAAACATAACATCACATGAAAGGTACATAAATAAAACATGAAAGGTCTAACCACAAAGAAAACATTATTACGTGAAATGAGTTAAACATTAAACAACTCTGGGTACTGAGCACGTATCTGTGACTCACGTGTTGGATCGAATAAGTAGATGTATATGTATATTATATGGAATAATACAAGAGGGGGGGGGGGGGGGTGAATTGTATGTTTAAAAACCTTTGAGTTATAACACTTAAGAGATTAGTTTAAAAGGTTTTAAACTAATACAAATACAAACACCCACAATTGTATTGAATATAAAAAGGTATGATGTAATGTAATACTATTAGGAAACAAAAGTAATTGTATTCAAGATGAATACAATAATCAGAGTAAAACAAATGATGAATGATTCTACCTTAAAGCGTATACAATCAATCGATACAATATGTAATATAATGGATGTAATTGAAACAATTACAAATGTATGAGAGATAGAAAAGGAAACAAAACAATTTCCTTTCTAATAAAATTAGCAGCGGAAAAGTAAAAGTAATACAATTATTTTAACCCAAAGAGAAGGGTTATCCTTTCACCTAGGTTAAAAGGTCTGTCTCACCAACACCTTGGTAAGCCCTCGATACAATGATCAGTATGTCTGTCTGCCTATCCCCGACAACCCTCGATACGATGATCAGTACGTCTGTCTGCCTATCCCCGACAGCCCTCGATTTTGTAGGTAATCAGCACCTCTATCTTTCAATCACTTGAAAGCCCTCGATACGATGATCGGACGCACAAGGCACACAACATTATAGAAGTCACAACATATCTCTCTAGAATCTTGATGGAAGCAGAGTATCACAGTCGTTTCAAAATCTCTTCGTTGTCATCGTCTCTTCAGCTTCAAATGACCTCCTATTTATAGGCCTCAGGTTCCAACGGTCACATTTTCACCAACGGTCATATTTCTCTGAAAAACTCGGAGGGACTTGGACACCTGACATTATAACTGTCATATTGAAACAGAAAGCATGACATCATTTTGATTAGTTTGTAACTAACTCAACGACAACGTATTGATCAAAACAAAAGATATGCAAAGATGAAAAACAAGGGTACGATTAATATGAAACATGTGTTTTTAACTAAGTACCAAAATAAGTAATGAAAGTATGAAAAGTAGAGTTAGTACAATACGATTGACAGAGTCAGTACGATATGATTGACAAGGTCAGTACGATACAATTGACAAGGTCAGTACGATACGATTGACAGAGTCAGTATGATACTTTTGACAGAGTCAGTACGATATGATTGATAAGGTCAGTACGATATGATTGACAGGGTCAGTACGATACGATTAATAAAGTCAGTATGATTAAAAAGACAACTGTGATTTCCAAAACAAGATATGGAAGTCAAAAGGGAAATTTTGACTCAACAATCTACCCCTTTTTGGAAAGCACAACACAAAAAGTAAATATAACAAGAAATACTTATCTCCCCCTGAGTTATTGGAAACTGTTTTGAATATTAATTCGAATACAACTAACTCCCCCTTTGGTGTATACTTTCCTAAGGATTGTATTCATAGTTTTTCCTTAAGTGTTGTAAAGCATTCTCCCCCTTGATAAAACATTCTCCCCCTTGATAAAAAATTATACCCCTTTAAAAAATTTCTCCCCCTTTAAAAACTTTCTCCCCCTTTGTGATTTACAAAAAGAAATGGGTAAACTTGAATTTTCTGAAAGAGTTAGGAGAAAAAAAATTGCAAGACAAAAGAAAAGAATCATAAAAGTTATTACAAAACAAAAAATAGGTTCCAAAGGAAAAACAAATACAACAGTCATTTGTTTTCTCTTTCTTTTTCCTTCTTTATGAGCTCATGAAGAATAACTTTCATCTTCTTGATTTCTTTATTTTCTTCAGAAATTGATTCACCCTTAGTTCTGAGAATCTCTTGTTGGTCTGCAAAAATTTGATCTTGATTCTTGATAGTCTCCTCCTAGACTCTGATTACTTCCTCAAGGGTATCAATTCTATTTTGCAAATTCTTGTTATCTTTGGATAACATAGAATTTTGTTTCTTCAACAAAACCATTTCATCCTTAAAAGATGAAACCTTCGAGAATTCAGATTGAAAAGCATTTATCCTCTCTTTCAATTCTTTCACTGAAGGAATATCAGCTCCATGAGTTCTCTGATTTAGCCTTTAAACAGTTTCTCTATCAAGCTTATTAAAGGCAATAGAAAGATCATTTGACAACCTCCTTATATATTCAATTGCTATCTCATGGTCATTGACTGAGCTCTCTATTTTTTACGACCACTTGGTCATCTTGTTGAAATCTTTCTTATGAGTAGCTGAGGTTTCAGAAAGAACTTTTAAATCGGCTTCAACTAACAAAACTTTCTTTCTTAACTCTTTTACAGAACCAAACTTCTTCTTTTGATTTTCCGTAATAAAATCAATCTTTCCCTCCAGCCTAGGAAAATATGGAATGGTCTTCTCAACCCTTCTCAAAACATGGACAATATAGTCACTCTTCTTTAGAGAGATTGTATGTTCTGAATCAGTATCCTCATCATACGATGGAAATTCATTTGATCGGCTTGAGTCAACAACTGGCTATTTTCATTTTTCTTTTTCTTTCTCTTTTCTTTCTTCTTATACTTTGTCACTGAGGGAAATAACTTTTTCAGTATGAGAAGATTGAGAACCTTGCTTTACTCGAGAAGGTGTTTTATCCGGAGTTTTAGAAGCTTCAAAGGGTGCTTGATCGGCATGAGGGGTTTGTTGAACATCTTCACTCTACTTTTGAACTGATTCCTCCCTACTTTTCTTTGAACTCTGAAGGAATTCTAAAAGAAAATCTCCTTCCTCTTCCACTTCTTCTATCTCTTCCATCATTTGTTTTACTTTTTCTTTCTCAGGAAGTCTCTGTACGATGGGCTCTTGATGCACTTCTGTGGTAAGCTGAGCACTAGATTCCTCAAATTCTTTCAAGACTTTAGAGACATCAAATTCCTGTGCTTTTCTTTTCAAAAGAACCTTCTTCTTCTTTTCAGCCTGAAGGGTATCCTCAATCCTTAATCTTTCTGCAAAAGCCTCAGCTGGGTCAAGACCGAACTTTGGATCACCTTCCTTTCTTTGTTCCTTATCCTTTCTCCACTTGGCTACAACTTCCTTACTGTACTTAGGCTTCTTCTTTGGATTTGAGCTAGTTTGAGGGTCAGACTTCTGAGGAACAAGAGAAGGAATGTCTTTAGCTAGCATAGGTGCCGATTGATTTTGAGCCAATTCAGCTTCTACATCTCTTATAAAAAGTTTTGAATTTGGATCAAAACAAACATTCAGCTTTTTCATCGTACTCTTACTAATCCAAGATGGCTTAAAATCTATTAGGTTTCCTTTCAAAGGAATGTTGCAAAACTTTATGCTCTCAAGAATAAACTTTGTAAGAATGGCTGGATACATAATCAAATGAGATTTGATTGCCCCTGACTTCAAATTCTTAATTGTTTCGAAAACATATCCCATGAGATTCACTTTTCTCATGTTGACAAGATAGTCCAACATGAAGATATCAGAAACTTTCAGAGTTTCTCTATCGCCTTTCCTTGGGATAAGAAAACCTTGCATACATAAAGCCACAAACCTATTGTCCGGAGAAAGATGAGCCACTTTCCTCTTCTCTTAATTTATAACAAACAAATACTTTTCAGCACTTTCTCTATTAAATGTACCGACTTCCTCTGGTAGTTTATGAGATGGACAGAAAGAATCCCCTTCTATTGGGACATTCAGAAAATGAGCCGCTTGTTTCACAGACATAGATAACTTTCTATCGTACATAGCAAAATTTATAGTCATGTCTTTGTCGAAAGATACGGTTTTGTAAAACTGACAGACCTCATCAAAGAGAACCAGATATTGAGAAACAGGCCTTTCAACACACAAATGCTCCCATCCTTGAAAAAATATAATCCTCTTGATAGTAGAATCATATGAATCATAGAATTCGCGGGAGACTAACCTTTCCCTTAAAAGGTCTTTTTCCGAGAAGGCCATTGAAGAAATATCGGCAGGAGTATTGGCAGAAGACTGAGACATAGGGATTCTTGCCGATGAAAGATCATACGATGATTTAAAAATAATGGAGCAGAGCTTCGTCTCAAAACCTGAAAAACCAATGTGGGTTTGGGGGGGGGGGGTATTTATAGGTGATATGGGGGTGACCGTTGATCTTCTATGGTCAATATGAGAGGAAATAAGATCAATGGTTAGGATTAAAACAAAGGAAAGAAAAAAATTAAAAGAAATGAAAAGTACCTGCCAGAGATCATAAGGTGATTGTTGGTTTTATTAGTCTAAAAGAAAACAAAATCGTACGAAAAAAATAGTCGTCATGCCGATGGGAAAGAAAGTCATTACCATGAACTGATAATCCAATGGAAAACAAACTTGTTACCATAGACATACCGATGGAAAACAATCTTGTTACCATGAACTGACAATACGA
Organism: Viscum album; assembly: GCA_963277665.1. NCBI lineage: Eukaryota > Viridiplantae > Streptophyta > Magnoliopsida > Santalales > Viscaceae > Viscum > Viscum album. The sequence goes on along the minus strand of OY728119.1, from coordinate 1,500,040,213 downwards.
TGGAAAACAATCTCGTTACCATGAACTGACAAGCCGATGGAAAGCAATATCATTACCATTATTGGATGATACGAAGGAAAATAAATTCAATACCATGATCTGTCGATATGATGGAAAAGAAATCCATTACCATGATCTGTCGATATGATGGAAAAGAAAATCATTACCATCATCGGTCGATACGATGGAAAAGAAAATCATTACCATCATCGGTCGATACGATGGAAAAGAAAGTCAATACCATCATCGGTTGATATGATGGAAAAGAAAGTCATTACCATCATCGATTGATACGATGGAAAAGAAAGTCATTACCATCATCAGTTGATACGATGGAAAAGAAAGTCATTACCATCATCGGTTGATACGATGGAAAAGAAAGTCATTACCATTATCGGTTGATATGATGGAAAATAAAATCATTACCATCATCAGTTGATACGATGGAAAAGAAAATCATTACCATCATCGGTTGATACGATGGAAAAGAAATTAATTACCATCATCGGTCGATACGATGGAAAAGAAAATCATTACCATCATCGGTTGATACGATGGAAAAGAAAATCATTACCATCATCGGTTGATACGATGGAAAAGAAAATCATTACCATCATCTGACAGTACGATAATCAGAAAGGTAAAAGATACCATAAAATTGTCAATACGATGAACATAAAAGAAAATGCTAAAACTCTCAATACGATAAACAGGAAACACATACCAAGAAAAAGGATAATTAAAGATCATAAGATAAGATGAAACAAAGTGAGAAACATAAAAAAATGTTCTCCCCCTTTCTACAAGGAGTTTCATAATGTTAGGAAAGATGTAAAACAAGAAGTAGATATGCATGATTATTTTAATGTAATCATTCCTAGCTTCTGTTTTATAAACTAAAATCTATCGGAAGGTAATGGTTTTGTAAAAATGTCAGCAAGTTGTTCTTTCATTCCGATAAATTGTAGAATAATATCTCCTTTTTGTGTATGATCCCTAATGAAGTGATGCCTAACATCTATGTGTTTTGCACGTGAGTGATGTGTTGGGTTCTTTTTAAGAGCTATGGCACTAGTATTATCACATAGAATTTGAGTTTTAGAGAAACTCAATCCATAGTCAGTGAGTGTGTGTTGCATCCACAATACTTGAGCACAACAACTTCCAGCTGCTACATATTCAGCTTCAGCAGTGGAGAGTGCTACAGAGTGTTGTTTCTTACAGGACCAAGAAACCAGAGAATCTCATAAGAAATGACATGTTCTAGATTTACTTTTTCTATCCATTCTACAACCGCCAAAGTCAGCATCTGAAAAACTTTTTAAAACAAAATCATTCCCAGAAGAGTAAAAAAGACCTAAATCCATAGTGCCTTTTAAATACTGAAAGATTCTCTTTACGACTTTTAAATGAGACTCTTTTGGATTAGATTGATATCTTGAACATAAGCATACAGAAAACATTAAGTCTGGTTGACTTGCTGTCAAGTATAGAAAACTTCCCATCATACCTCTGAAAATTGTTTGATCTACTGGTTTCCCAGTTTCATCATGATCAAGTGTATTTGAGGTACCTATTGGTGTTCTAATACTTTTAGTCTTGTCATAACCATACTTTTTAAGTAAATCTTTTATATACTTGTGTTGAGATATATAAGTTCCTTCTAGTTTTTGAGAAATTTGAAAACCTAAAAAGAATGTTAACTCACCCATCATACTCATTTCAAACTCATATTTCATTAAATTAGAAAAAGAATCAGTTAAAGATTTATGAGTTGATCCGAATATGATGTCATCAACATATATTTGAACAATCAAAACATCTTTATTTTCCATTTTTATAAAAAGGGTTGGATCTTCCGTACCTTTTGTATAATTTTTTTGTAAAATAAATCCTGTAAGTCTATCATACCATGCTATAGGGGCTTGTTTAAGACCATATAGAGCCTTGGTATGTTTAAAAACATGATCAGGATGTTTTAAGTCTTGAAAACCAGGAGGATGTTCGACAAAAACTTCTTCTTGAACAAAAACATTTAGAAAAGCACATTTTACATCCATTTTAAATAGTTTGAAATTGAAATATGCTGCAAAGGCTAATAGAATACGAATAGATTCAAGTCTAGCTACAAGAGCATATGTTTCTTCATTGTCTATTACCTCTTGTTGATTATAGCCTTTAGCAGCAAGTCTTGCTTTATTTCTTACAATGATTCCATTTTCATCACATTTGTTTCTGAAAACCCATTTCACACCAATTACAGTTGTTTCTTTAGGTCTATCAACTAAAGTCCAGACTTGATTCCTTTCAAATTTATTTATCTCATCTTGAATTGCTTTGATCCAATCATCATCACCTAAGGCCTCACTTGGAATTTTAGGTTCAAATTGAGAAAGAAAAGCAAGATGTTCTACTTCATTTATTAAGGAATTTCTGGTCCTTACAGGTTGATTTACATCACCAATGATGTTATCACTGGGATGATTCCTAAGAAACAATTGATTTGGGTTTTGTAAAACCTGTTCATCAACATATGGTAGAAAATCTTCTATGGTAAATGTTTCAGAAGTACCTTCTTGAATATTTTCCTTATCAGAAGGATCTTCTATCAAAGGTTGAAAAACAGTTTTTGAAAACATATCTGAGGAAATAGGATTGGGTTGGTTGAAAACAAAAGGATCAGATTCATCAAATTTTACATGTACTATTTCTTCAACAACACAAGTGTTTTTATTGAAAACTCTATAAGCCTTAGAAGTTGTAGAATAGCCTAGAAATATTCCTTCATCAGATTTTGGTGCGAAATTGTGAAGATTATCTTTTGTATTCAGAATGAATACTTTACACCCAAAAACTTTGAAGTATGAAACTTTAGGTTTTCGGCCAGTCCATAACTCATAAGGGGTTTTATTAAGAAAAGGTCTGGTTAAAACATGATTTATAGTATAATAGGCCGTACTAACAGCTTCAGCCCAAAAATGCTTAGCAATTGAGTATTCACTCAACATGGTTCTAGTCATTTCCTGAAGAATACGATTTCTTCTTTCAACAACACCATTTTGCTGAGGAGTTCTAGGAGCTGAGAAATTCTGAGTAATACCTTTCTTACTACAAAAAGTTTCAAAATATGAATTTTGAAATTCACCACCATGATCACTATGGATGGTTATCAATGGTAGGTTTTTCTCATTAAAATCTTGGGCTCTAAAAGTTTTGAAATAGGAAAAGGCTTCAAACTTCTTTGTTAGAAAATAGACCCATGTAAATCTAGTAAAGTCATCAACTAACACAAATACATAGTATTTGCCTCCAATGCTTCAAGTTTGTGTGGGACCAAAAAGATCCATATGCACTAGCTGTAATGCATTAGAAGTTGAAACTTCATTAATTGATTTAAAGCTAGTCTTATGTTGCTTTCCAAAATTGACAAAGATCATGGACTTTTGAAGAATCATATCTAAGATCTGGTAGTCCCTTCACAAGTCTTTTCTTTGAAAGTTTACTAATGTTTCTCAGATTACAGTGTCCTAGTCTTATATGTCATAGCCATGATTGGTCTTCTATTGCACTTAAGCAGGGTAAGTTTTGGCTCTTAAGGTCTTCTAAGTTAATAGTGTAAACATTCTCTTACCTATGGGCAGATAGAATGAACTTATCCTTGGAATTGTGAACTAGACACTTATCATTCCTAAAATTCACAAGGTAACCTTCATCACATAATTGACTTATGCTGATGAGATTGTGTCTAAGACCTTTAACAAACAAAACATTTGAAATAAGGACTTTTCTAAGAAAAACAATATTACCTATACCAACAATCTTTCCTTGAGCATTATCTCCGAAGGTAACTTTTCCACCTTTTGTTTTGATAACCTTTTCAAAGAGATCTTTGTTTCCGGTCACGTGTCGAGAACAACCACTATCCATGTACCAAATATTCTTGTTGGTACACTTCTCTTTTTCTTGAAAAAGAAACAATTAGTTTTTCGGAATCCAAACTTGTTTGGATCCAGAAGGGTTAGATAAAAGAATCTTAGGAATCCACATTTGTTTTGCAAAATGAGATTTATGAAATCCTAAAGATTGAGTTTTATTTAGAGAACAATCTCTCCTCCAGTGTCCTCCATATTGACACTTAGAGCAAAAATAGGTTTTTTGAGGAACAAAATAGTTATTTCTAAAAATAGGTTTGGAATAAGTATAACCAAGTCCAGAACGATTTCTCAAAGATCGGATTTGGGAATACATTTTGTCAAAGTTTTCCTTTCCATGAGTAAAGTTTGACAAACATTTCTTTAAGGAAAAAATTTCAGACTTTAGTTGTAAAACTATGTTTTTGTTATCCAAAACATTTGAATTTGAGCTAGAGTTAGTCTCTGAAACATTTTTCTTTGAAATCACATTTTAAAGATCCCTAGAAAGATTAACTTTTTCAGATTTAACTTTCTCAAGGGTTTTTAAAATACTTTCAAAATCATAAGTTTTCATATCAAGATCCTTGGAAAGATCTGACACTTCTTTAGTCAAAATTGAAATTCTAGAATTTTCTTTCTCAAGCTTCTTCTTGAGTTTATATTTTTCATTTTCGAGTAATTTAGAAAATCTAGATACTTCTTCAAAAGAGGGAAAAGTATCATCTTCTGATGATGAAGATTCATCATCTGAAGATTCATAATATCTATTATCAGTATAATTTTCATTTAAAGAGACATTTGTAATAGCTTCAGCATTATGTACCTTAGCCATGAGATAATGATCTTTTATTGGTAGTCTGGCTATAAGTCCAATATTTCTCTATCCTGAGGACTCATATTCTGAAGAATCATATGAAGAACCACTACCACTTGCACTCCAAGTATCATTTGCCTTCAAGACTTTCTTTGTCTTTGACTTTTAATACTTTTTCTTGTTTCTTTCAGAGTGTTTCTCCTTTCTATCTTTTCTCTTTAGTAATGGAAAATCAGGCCTTATATGCCCTACTTTCTTACATTCATAACATATTACCTCTGAATCTCTTTTGTCCTTTATATCTTTCTTTTTGAATCTATATTGTAAGTCTTTCTGTCCTACAATCTTGTTCATCCTTCAAGCAAGATTGGCCAACTCATTATCGGAGTGATCATTATCACTTGATTCAGATATAACAGCTTTCTTGGATTTGGATCTTGTAATCCTTTCAGGTGTTTTAGCTTTAGATGTAAAGGATACACTTCCATTCACATTCTTCTTCTTGTTGAAATCAGCATCTCTTTTCATTCTTGTCTCATGCTGTAAAAGAGTTCCAAAAAGTTCATCAAGAGTAATCTGGGAAACTTTTCTGTTTTCATCAATAGCTGTCTTTTTTGACTCCCATTCATTAGGCATTATATCTATAATCTTATCAACTAGAGATTCATCATTAAGGCCTTTTTCTCCCATGGATTGTAAACTGTTGACAATTTTCATAAACCTTTGTTGCACTTTACATACTGGCTCTCCATAAGGAAAAAAAAATCCATGATATTCTACTCGAAGCATTGCTCTTCTTGTTTCTATAACCTTGGATGTACCAAAATGTGTGACTTCCAGTTTCTTCCAAATACAATTGGCAGCTTCACATGAAGATATCTGACTGTATATATTCCTGGTCATAGAGCATAATAAAGTATTGTGTACCTTGTAATTCAGTTGATATTCTTGCTTCTCTTGGTTAGTGAAAGTACTGACTTCTTTGTCAGGAATTTTATAACCTCCAATAAGCATAATAAAATTGTCTACACCAGTATTGATCACAAAAGTATTCATACGATCTCTCCAATACTCATAGTCATTTTCATCAAAGATAGGTGGTCTAGAAGGATTCATATTGTCGATTGACCCAATATTTATTCCTGTCATCTAAAAACAATAAACTTTTCCACTCCACACGTTAGTGTAGTAAGTAGTTGAAAATAGTAAAATGAAAGAAATAAAGATAGTAATACAAATCAATGGAAAACCTACTCTGATACCAATTGTTGGATCGAATAAGTAGATGTATATGTATATTAGATGGAATAATACAAGAGGGGGGTGGATTGTATGTTTAAAAACCTTTGAGTTATAACACTTAAGATATTAGTTTAAAAGGTTTTAAACTAATACAAATACAAACACCCACAATTGTATTGAATATAAAAAGGTATGATGTAATGTAATACTATTAGGAAACAAAAGTAATTGTATTCAAGATGAATACAATAATCAGAGTAAAAAAAATGATGAATGATTCTACCTTAAAGCGTATAGAATCAATCGATACAATATGTAATAGAATGGATGTAATTGAAACAATTAAAAATGTATGAGAGATAGAAAAGGAAACAAAACAATTTTTTTTCTAATACAATTAGCAGCGGAAAAGTAAAAGTATTACAATTCTTTTAACCCAAAGAGAAGGGTTATCCTTTCACCTAGGATAAAAGGTCTGTCTCACTAACACCTTGGTAAGCCCTCGATACGATGATCGGTATGTCTGTCTGCCTATCCCCGGCAACCCTCGATACGATGATCGGTACGTCTGTCTGCCTATCCCCGACAGCCCTCGATTTTGTAGGTAATCGACACCTCTGTCTTTCAATCACTTGAAAGCCCCCGATACGATGATCAGATGCACAAGGCACACATCATGAGAGAAGTCACAACATCTCTCTCTAGAATCTTGATGGAAGCAGAGTATCACAGTCGTTTCAAAATCTCTTCGTTGTCGTCGTCTCTTCAGCTTCAAATGACCTCTTATTTATAGGCCTCAGGTTCCAACGGTCACATTTTCTCCAACGGTCATATTTCTCTGAAAAACTCGGAGGGACTTGGACACCTAACATTATAACGATCATATTGAAACAGAAATCATGACATAGTTTTGATTAGTTTGTAACTACTCAAAGACATCATATTGATCAAAACAAAAGATATGTAAAGATGAAAAAAAGGGTACGATTAATATGAAACATGTGTTTTTAACTAAGTACCAAAACAAGTAATGAAAGTATGAAAAGCAAAGTTAGTACGATACGATTGACAGAGTCAGTACGATACGATTGACAAGGTCAGTACGATACGATTGACAAGGTCAGTACAATACGATTGACAGAGTCAGTATGATACAATTGACAAGGTCAGTACGATACGATTGATAGGGTCAGTACGATACGATTGACAGGGTCAGTACGATACGATTAATAAAGTCAGTATGATTAAAAAGACAATTGTGATTTCCAAAACAAGATATGGAAGTCAAAAGGGAACTTTTGACTCAACATCACGCTCCCATGTACTCTCCTCCATGCCACCGTGTCACCACAAGACACGAACTAAGGGAATTGAATGCCCACGCAACACCTTCTCCTTGCGGTCTTGTATCTCCACAGGTCACTCCTCGAAGGTTGCATCATCATCAATATCAATCTATCCCCAATCAATAATATGAGATTATCATGAAGATAACGACGGAGCTGTGATACATGGAAAACATCATGTATCCGACTCATCTGAGGGGGAAGTGCTACTCGATATGCCACAGCTCCAACATGAGCTAACACCTCTAAAGGCCCAACAAACCGGGGAGAAATCTTACTTCCACGACCAAACCTTCGCTGCCCATGACTGGGAGTCCCCTTCAGAAACACATGATCCCCAACATTAAACTCTAAGGGTCTCCTTCTTTGATCAACATATGATTTCTGACGATCTTGCGCTGTCTTCATCCTCTCACGAATAACCTGAACCATCTCTGTTGTATTTTTCACTAGTTCTGGTCTGAGAATTGCTGACTCTCCGACCCCAGTCCAACACAATGGAGAACGACATGGCCGACCATACAAGGCTTCAAATGGCGCCATACCGATGGTGGAGTGAAAACTATTATTGTAAGCTAACTCTACCAATGGTAAGTGATTCATCCATGAACCTACAAAATCAAGAACACATGAGCGCAACATGTCTTCAAGATTCTGGATGGTTCTCTCTGTCTGACTATCTGTTTGAGGATGAAAAGCTGTGCTAAGGCACAATTGAGAGCCAAAATCATGCTGGAGACCTCTCCACACCCTGGAGGTAAAACGAGGATCTCGATCAAAAATGATCATCCTAGGTACTCCATGAAGTATTACCACCTCCTCTAGATACTGCCTCGACAAAACTTCCACTGAGCTGGACTCCTTGATTGCTATGAAGTGGGCCGATTTTGTTAAACGATCCACTACCACCCATATAGCATCATGTCCTCCCGGAGCTCGAGGTAAAACTGTAACAAAGTCCATTGAGATGTCCTCCCACTTCCACTGAGGAATCTCTAATTGCTGGAGAAGACCGCCAGGAACACGGTGTTCGGCCTTCACTTTCTGGCAGACTAAACATCGAGACACACACTCTGCAACCGCACACTTCAGCCCAGGCCACCAAAACTGACTCCTCAAGGATCGGTACATCTTTGTCACACCAGGATGTACTGCCAAGGGAGAACTATGGAACTCTTGGAGAACCGTCTCGCGCATCTCCAAGGGAACAAAAAGCCTGCCATGATACAACACTCGGTGTTGTTCATACTCTGACCAACCATCAGGGACCTCACCACAAACAACTCTATCTCTCCAAAATTCCACCTCTAGATCACCCAACTGAGACTCTTCCACCTTATGCATCACGGATGACTGCACTGTCATCTGGAAAAGACAACCTCTACCCCCAAATTCTCCCATATCAAGATGTAAAGCTGATAGTTCTTCCATTACTCTCCAAGAATCACCAGATTCACGCACAACATCATTACGTGACTTTCAGATCAGTGCATCAGCTACAACATTCCCTTTTCCAGGTGTATACGATATTTCAAAGTCATATTATTTCAAGAACTCCATCCACTAACGCTGCCGCAAGTTCAAGTCACGTTTGGAGAAAACATACCTCAAACTCTTATGATCGGTGAAAACCAAAAAGTGCTCACCAATAAGGTATTGTCTCCACTACTTCAGAGCAAACACCACGATTTCCAACTCAAGATCATGGGTGTCATAGTTGCGTTCATGGGGACACAACTGTCGAGACCCATAAGAAACAATTGACCTCTTCTGCATGAGAACACAGCCTAGCCCTAGATGTGAAGCATCACAGAAAACATCAAACTGGACTCCCTCCGCTGGAAGAAAAAGGATTGGAGCACTTACCAACTTCTCCTTTAGATACTCGAAAGCTACCTGACACTGATCAGTCCATATAAACGCTTGATCCTTCCTGGTCAAAGCTGTCAGAGGAGTCACAACTCGGGAGAAATTGGCTACAAACCTCCTATAATAGCCAGCGAGACCCAGGAAACTTTGCACCTCTGACACGGTCTTGGGGGATGCCCAGGATGCCACTGATTCTATCTTCGATGGATCCACAACTACTCCCTGTTGGGACACAACATGCCCCAAGAAACGAACTTCTCGAGCCCAAAACTCACACTTCGACAACTTACCAAACAACTGATGTTGGTGAAGAACTCCCAAAATGGCTCGTAGATGCTCTGCATGCTCTTATTTAGATGTGGAGTACACAAGGATGTTATTAATGAAAACCACAAAAAACTTGTCCAATAATTCACGGAACACAGCATTCATCAACCCCATGAAAACAGCTGGAGCATTCGTCACGCCAAAAGGCATCACAACAAACTCATAATGCCCATGACGACAACGGAAAGCAGTCTTCGGTATATCCTCATCCTTTACATGAATTTAATGATATCCTGACCGCAAGTCGATCTTTGAGAACCAACTTGAACCCTTCAGTTGATCGAATAAGTCATCAATCCGCGGGAGAGGATAGCAGTTCTTTATTGTCACTTTGTTTAATCGATGATAATCGACGAACAACCACAAACTGCCGTCAGCCTTTTTCACAAAAAAAAACTGGTGCACCCCATAGTGACACACTTGGCCGAACAAAACCACATTGCAACAGACCATCAAGCTAAATGCGTAGCTCTTGTAACTCAGAAGGGGCTATCCTATATGGAGACATAGAGATAGGAGATGCTCCTGGCTATAGCTCGATCCCAAACTCGATCTCTCGTCGAGGGGGTAGGGCTACGACCTCTTCTGGGAAGACGTCAGGGTACTCCTCTACGACCCTAGGAAACGCCAACTGCTGAACCTCTGAAGAAATCAGTATCATCTCAGCCATTATGGATGATAAGGATGGAACTCGTCTATGACCTATTCGAGGATCTCGCTCACCAACAAACGCCACTTTCTCTCCATTTGCATAAAAGAAAACGACCTTCTTCCTGTAGCAATCAACAATAGCCTGTACCGAATACAACCAATCCATGCTGAGTATGACATCATATGGTTGTATCCGTAAACATAGGAAATCTCCCCAAGAGCGGTGTTGCCCCAACACTAGCTCACAGTCTCTACATACTTCAAACAAGTCAGCTCGACCTCCAACTAGCGTAGTCAACTCCAAGGGCACTAGAAGCCTCTCTACCTCAAGTCCCAAAGCATGGACAAGAGTAGGTGATATGAAGGAGTGTGTTGCTCCTGAATCAAACAAGGCATACACCAAGGTAGAAAACAAGCAAAGGGTACCTCGAATGACATCTGGCTCGCCTGAGGTTGGAAACGCTAGAGCATGAAGCTGACCACGACCTCCTCCATGGCCTCTCTGACCCTGATGACGACAACCACCACGGCCGCCCTCTGCTCTCTGAGGAAGGGGAGCATCATGGGGCTGTCCTCTGCCTACTCCATCTACCCTATGGTGATCTAAAGCTGGTGCAACCTACTGCTGCTACCTCAGCTGGAACTGCCTAAACAGAGGAACCTGGAGTGGAGTGCCCGGTGCATGATGACTGCTCTGGAAAGTCGGGCACCCCCGATGCTGATGACCACGACCACCACAAGAAAAACAAGCTCCTGATCCCTTGGCATAGGACTGAGAGTTTCTGACTCTGGAGAAACGAGATGGGAAGGGATGGGACCTACCCCTAGGTGAACGGAAACTCTTCTACCCTGAAAACCAGGATCCCTGGACCACAAAATTGCTTCGTGAGGAATCATGATGATTCCCCTCTCGTGACGATCCGGTCCTAGCCAAAGTCCTCTCAACAACCTCTGCCCTCGCCAACACCTCAAGATATGTCTTTAGCATAAATGGGGTGACCTGAAGCTGGATCTCTGGACGCAAAGCCTCCTCAAAATGTCTTGCCCTGGCCTCCTCATCTGGTAACAGGTCTGAAGCATATCATAGAAGGTTCCTGAAATGGATTCCAAACTCTCGAATACTGGAGCTCCCCTGTCGAAGGGTAAGAAGCTCCTGGCGACTGGATGCCTTCGCAGTCGAAGAAAGAAACTCGACTCTAAACCTGTCTAGAAACTCCTCCCATTAGATCGTTGACTCCTCATGATCCCCGAGGAACAAGAAACACCACTGCCTCACTGCTCCACGCAGCATCGTCATAACCAAGGACACCCAGTGTTCCTTCCGAGCATGAATCGAACTGAAGCCTATCTCGACCTCCTCCAACTAGCCTTCTGTGACTGCATCTAAAACAGAGCCCTCGTAATTTTGTAGAATCTGGCGCTGAAACTCTTGGAGTGTCTTCCTCCAAGTGTCATTGTCGTCAACCTCTACCCGGCGGCGATTTGCTGGAATAGCCTGCTGGGCATCTTCTGCGTAAACCTGAAGAGGACGTCGACCTGGAGCCATACCTGTAAAATAAAAAATGTTAGAGCTCCTAAGCCTGTAATATGGAAGACTCAACATTAATTAATTAATTTTTTTGTTTTATTCATTTTGGGTTACCTATCCCAAGGTCTACCCATTCAAACACAGGCGCAAAGAAGAATGATGCATGATCCTTTACTAGGTCTCAACCATGCAACCAGTATCACTTTGTTTAGTAGTCGTCGTAAACTTAAAGGACCATGAAATAGATCATAGGGGTCCCTAAATGCCTATGTCTCTGCCGGTCTCAAGTGTTTACCCCACTTGCTAAACATGAATGACACCGTTTCCCTACCGTCCCATGTATCCTCGCCTGTGCCTAACTCCAAACTCCATCCTATCCCTCAACCAGACCACTGATAACACTTTGTCATGACCCCCTCCCCACAAAGTGTACCCCTCCTGGGCCGACAATGTGAGAAGAGAGATAATGACCCCTCGAGTCCTGCCTCCAGTAGGCCCCGGGTTAGCGACTAGCACCGAGGGTATAATAAACACACAAATGAGAGGCATTACCCTCTAAGACTACACATGCGGAAGAGAGAGATAAGATAGACACCAATCAACTCCAAGTTAGAACTGAAATATAAAAGAATCCCAAGTACATATATATGAAATTTCAAGCAAAAGTACTACAATAAAAAGGGGAAACTAAAAGTACCCAAAAGAAAGTAAAACGGCAGCGACCACAAGCCCGAACAGCTCCTCCTCCAACCACAAGCTAGTAGTAACCAGCTTGATCTCTAACCTGATCCAAGTGACCTGAAAAACAGTTTATATATACATAGGGTGAGTATAACAGTATACTCAGTAGGATCCTCCCCAAGACTCTCGTGCAAAAGTAAAGAAAGCATGCTAAAGCCCAGTGAACAACAAGTGAAACTGACTCGTCACCTAAACAGGTATACTAAGTTCCCAACATCACCATGGCTACTCTCACCAAGTAACGCATAAAAAAATATAGCATATAGTAAAGATTATCATGGGTACCCCGCTACTACTTCCCCACTGGTTTTCCGCTTTTCCCCAACGACATACGTCCTGTGCATCTCTCTCCAAAGGCTTGCCCGCAGACACCTGGGCTAAGCTCCACAATCTGCACCTCGTGCACCACAAAGGCTTTCCCACAGACACCTGGGCGAAGCACCACACCATCCTTCCAAGAAAAAGTAACCAGGTAAGTTCCGGGAGCCACCACAGCCCGCATAACGTGTATCATACCTCAGGTATTAGACCAAAATCCATTATAGCCCATACACCGAGTAGGGATCCTCAAGCCATCACAACCTATACACGTTACACCTATAGTAGTCCATAGGATACTATATCCAGAATACATGTGTGTGAAATAACCACAAGCCATTATATCCCTTTACACGCATATATGGGGAAACTGACTGTTGTGCCAGTTGGCACATGAATCTACCAAGAGAAGAGAGTGGGGCCAAAGGGGGTAGTCAGCCATTCGACCACCCCTCAGAATGTTGGGGAAAACACCCCCCTAGGGCTCAGAATCCCTGGGGTGTCAGTTTCCCTTACCGAAAGGGTGGAGTAGCATATAGAAACACAAAAACTATAGAATATATATATAACTCACATCCACACTATGGGCATTACCTAGTCTTAGATACATTTGCAGCTAACGTCTCTCAGACTCCAGGCTGCTACTTTTAAGACTATGAATCCTATAAGCACATAATTATTTGAAGAGCTTTATTAGATTAATACATTCTCATTTTATCAGTTCCACTGTCCGTAATTAATTAATTAACCATGAATAATTCCACATTAAACTGAATTGGCATTACATTCAAAATCAACTGCTCCTTTTAAGATTCACATCACCTTTAAATTCCAGTATCTCCATCCCCGTGAATTTTCACCATTTAATCAAACATTCATTACAGAATTACTTTTCCATATTCCCAGGAATTCTAGAAAAACATCATATGCTTATAAACACAAAGGAGGCTCAACATGGTGAGTAGATATACTACCCGCCGAGTCTTTTCCGCCTATAGAAGGAGCATAGACCCATTCTCCCTCGAGAGGCTAAACACGGAAAGCACATGGCATACCCCATGCATCTTCGCCTCCTTCGGAAGAAGGGTAGAAATACCAGCTACCTTGAGCAGTGGGGAAAAGCAAAGCAGATAAACACTCAAAGAACCCACAAGCATCCAAAAACCACATCCATCCCATTCCATCACCCCTGGTGTCCTCCCTGACACCCACATGCTTAAACTAATGCATCTCGCCACTCTAGGCGTTATCTGCTACCACAAACACAAGGCCTCCATGCCTCCACATATCACAACAGCCATCCAGGCTAACATCACAGCACAAGCAGCAGGAAAACAACAATCACAACCGTGGGCTCTTGACCCTTTAACAAACAAGAGGTTAACTTAGAACCCTTTTAGAAATTCCAACACAATAGGTTCTTTAATCCATATTGAATTAGAAGATTAGTTATTCATAGGTTCCAATTATGGGAGACCTAATCAGTAAGCTATCATAATTAAACAACCATGCTTACTTCCCTAACTTTATTAACATCGAATTGGAACAACTACGACATCAACCAGATTCATTTACATGCCTCTTTATCTTTAGCCAATTAATTAACAATTAATTCCAGCTTTACGTTCATTATCAATTTACATCATGAACGAACAAAAAAATCAAAGAAATCATAGATATCACTCTATCTAGCAAAACATGAGGCAAACCGTTATCACGGTATAAAGCAACAACATGCGATTAACCAATTCCTTTAATCCTGTTCAAGTATTTAATTAGGTCAATTTAATTGTGATCCAAAGGGATAAACCATGATAATTCTACGATTGCACATATACAATTAGAGAATCCATGAATCCTCTACCTGGAAGAGTTCTTGACGTCCTTTATCCACACAACGGGTCAAAATCCTCCTCTCACGACAACTGCATCCACTAGAGGATGCCACGGTATGACAGTACCAACCAACCCCAAGAAAAACCCATTAGAATCTTGGAAATTACATGGTATAATATGGAAGGGAGAAACAAGAGAAGATGATCCCCAAAGGAACGACGATAAAACATACCTTATTGGGAAGATTGACTGACACAGTTCGGTTGCATCCAATACAGAGCAGAACCAATCCTAGGAGTAAAGACTGATTGTGAAAATCCTATGGGAATGATTGAAAGGTTCTAGCGTCTCTTAGCTGAGAACAAAGGGAAAGAACAAGGGAGAATGATATCTCGTCCCTTTTTGAAGATTTAATGGGGCGACGGTTTAAGATCCGGTTAATTCTCCATTAAAAACGGATCACATTAACCCACAGAGTTTGACAAAGTAAATATATCCCAGCCTTATTAATAATTAGTATAGGATTTATGGCATTTGAATTGGACTTAAGATTTCTTAAAAAAGTCTTTAATTGTATTTTACATCAAAGGAAACGTCATATGGGGAAAAACTATAGGAATCTGAAAACACTGTTCATATACTCAAAATTTGGCAAAGGAAAGAAAAGGTCACCGTTAGACCTCACCGTTATGGAAACACTATTCAAGTACACCATTAGAAGGTCACCATTAGAAGGTTACCATTCTAGAAACATTGTTCAATTCTACCATTATAAGGTCACCATTAGAAGGTTACCGTTCTGGAAACACTGTTCAAGTCTACCGTTAGAAAGTCACCGTTTGAAGGTTACCATTCTGGAAACACTGTTCATGTCTACCGTTATAAGGTCACCGTTAGAAGGTTACCGTTCTAGAAACACTATTCAAGTCTACCGTTAGAAGGTCACCATTAGAAGGTTACCATTCTGGAAACACTGTTCAAGTCTACCATTAGAAGGTCACCGTTAGAAGGTTACCGTTCTGGAAACACTGTTCAAGTCTACCGTTAGAAGTCCACTGATAGAACCTCACTGATAGAAACACTGTTCACTGAACCTCACCGATAGAAACACTGTTCACCTACCGATACTGTTCATAAAACTGGAAACACTGTTCACAGAACTGGAAATTTGGCAAAGTGTTGGGGATAAGTCTCCTTGACCTCCCGAAACACCTCCAACATCACATTTTCACAAAGTAATGGACCGGAGAGGTCCGGGCCATTACATAAATGATATATTGGACTATAAATAGTCATTGGATAGATAAAAAATATTTCCTACATCATAGTATATTTTTTATAATTTTTAGACATTAAATAAATTAAATTATTTATGACATCATGATAATACAACGATTACCTCATTAATGAATGATTTAAATAAAATGAAAAGATAATGTAAAATCTAAGACTTACACTTGTCAAAGACCTATTGGATGAGTATATATAGAACCCTTATCACATTATCCTCGAAATACATCAATTTGGGACCTTTAAAATCCGAAACTCAATTGAAAATAAAGTAACATTTTATACCTTTCCAAGAGGGCCCCTCCTCTCCTCTTATAATAGGCCCCCACCTCTACCTCCTTACCGACACATCTCAAGCCTTTGGCTCGGCCATTCTCTGATCATTTTGTCTCTCAAAATCCCTATCCTCATCCTAGAATCCTTACCTTAGGCAGGAATCTATTCAAGAAACCCCTTTGGTTCAAACCAAAGGGAGTTACCCGATTTTAAGGTAATGTCTTCACTAGTGTACTTTTGTTTTATTTTTCTTATCCAACCCCCTAAACTCTTTTTATTCATTTCCTTTGTAACAAATTCAGTATCATAAATATACTAGGATGTTTTTATAAGAAGTATTCGAGATACACTTACCCACACCTACATCTAATGGTTAAAGAACATACTGTTTCTGTGGATGGTGAATTTCTGCCTCATGAAACGATGATTGTTCAATATTATTTTAACACCTTTAAAGGTGGCCATTAATATGTCACTATATTTATATATGATATATAATGTGTTTATTTTTTCCTTAAGCTTTTGTATTTTTCATTTAAGGCATACCTTTATGGCTTCCATTATGGGTAAACACGATATCTTCATTTTAGGAAGTGCGGACTACCACCCCCTCAAAGTGATTTGATTCATTAATACCATATGTGTTACATATAAATGATAGATTTAATGATATTATATATGATACCATACTGGAATTATAATACTATTATGTATCATTATGTTTTAATTCCATTAAATATGAAATAGAAAAGGAAGTAGCGTTCATGCGTACGTACGACTTACCGTCTCCATGAACGGTGCATTTCATTTCTTACCTCTAAATGTTATGTAATATTTTAAATGCATGTATATAATGGATATATATGATATATATGATATATAAATAATGAATATAATTCTGGATATAATGGATATTTTACCCCATGAACAAACTTGTAATTATAAAGAGTTTATTTTTGACTCAAGTAGCAATGATCGACAAAACGACCATTATTAACATAAATAATTACATAGTGTTCATAACATGGTAATAAGTGATATAAAAGTAATAATGAACTTGAAAAAAATTCTTATTCAAGTAGAAATTAACTCAAGTTTATTATTCAGGAGGTTAAAGAACGATCGAGTCAAGTCGGACCTGAGGTAAGAGATCCTACCTCTCTCTTTATTTTTAAGTACTCTTTTTATGTAACTTACTTTAAGCTCCTCTTTATTATGTTGGGGGATGTTATTTTATATTACTATTGCTGTAAATTTTATGTTAATATGATTAGAGACCCTATTTTATCTCATCAATCCATTTTTGGAAGTTTTATGTGGCGCCGTTAGGCTGCCGAATTTTAATAAGGGGACTTTTATCTCACATTTTATTCCTGTGAGATTCATGCTACATTGGACACTATTTTCTTTTGTGTGGTGTATGTAATGCCCATTATTTTAATATTTTTATAATATATTTTCATTTATGGGTAGTTACATCTTCATTGTATGACCCTTCTTTCATGGGGTGTACATTTCGAAAGTTTCCCAAATCGGCAAGGGAATCTGTCTCAATCTCCTTTCATTGAGGCATATTTTGTTTTATATAAAACTTTCTTTTATACGGTGTATAAACCCCTTTGACTTTTATAATTATTCCAACGAAATCTTTTTATACGAAGAATTTACTAAACGACAAAAGGGAATGTTTTTTTGTCGTACGTATGCGGCGACAATGACTTCTCAACCACAATGACCATTATTTGAGTTTCAACTTCCTCTACAAGCCATACCTTTTTTTGAATGAAAAATAAATACCATATTTTAGTTTTCATTTATTTTGGTATTGAAAATGGTTTTTCATAATGTTTTTATATCAATGTGTTGTATTGATATCTTGTGATTGAAAAGTGGAAATGTTATGTTTCCTTTATACATGTTTTATGTGATACGATTATGTTATGGTTCTTAGGAATTGTTATGAAGATGGGTGGTTCTGTGATAAAATAAGGGCGGGTGAGCCCGATATAGCTCTCCAATGCATTGGGTAATGCGAAGGGGTTAAACATTAAGGTTTCTTCGAAGAGATTTAGGGAGTATACTATGATGAGTATTCCAAACGTAACCAAGAGGGTTACTCCCTACGTAAGAATGTTATGAATGCCTCAAGTTACCTTTATGTCTTATGATTTCTATGATTTATTCATTATTTGATGAGGTATGTTAAAGTGATTATGTTTTATGATTAAAGTGTGATTTCATACACGGACTAATGTTTTCATTTCGTACTTTTATATCCCTTAATGAGCTTTTTATGCTCATCCCAAGTTTTTTGAAATGTTTTTCACAGGTCAAGGGAATTGTACATGATATGATGATTATGTCAAGAAAGTTTCAAGAAATAATACATGTTTTATTTTAAATATGTTTCCCTTGATGGGAAAAAAGAATACTATATTTTATGTAATCACTTTGTTTAAATGTGGAATGTAATTCATGTTTTATGATCTAATTATCTAAAATCTAAAACCTGAAAATATCCTCAATGTGTAATCTTGTAATAACTCAAGATTAAGTAAGGTTTAAGGCATGGGGCCTTATATTTTGTATCAAAGGTCGGTTTAGAAAACTTTTGGGATTAGGAATTTTTGTTAGACACATGGTTAGTCCCTATATCTATTATTTCAGTTAAATCTTTGTTTTATAACTTTTTTCAGGTCAAGTAAAGTCAGTTACGAATGGAAGGAGGAGGATCTCAAATGACATTTTTATCCCTTCCAGATGACATGCTTGTAATAATTATTGCAAAGTCATGTTCGGATTATTGTGAAACTTTTTCTAGCATACAACTCACATGCAAGCAGTTGTTTGAGATATCAAACACCTCCACTATACCTCATTATCATCGTGGGTCATGGGTTGTATTTAGGCAAATACTATTTTCACAATATTCTCATATTTTCAAGAAAGGTAAATATTATCATGGTATTTTCAAATATTTTACCTTATCACAAGAATTTGAAGCATATTATGATTTTAAAAATGGTACTGAGGAAGGAGACCCTTGCACAACCTATTTATATTTGCTTTTAAAATATAGTCTCTCAGCACATACTTATGGTATTTTAAAAGGACCAATAATAGAAACTTTCAACTCAAATTCGGTCAGACTATTTTATAGAAACCATGTTTTATCAGATGTTTTGGAATTATATTTCATACAAGATTATTTTCCAAAACTGTTTTTTATGAACACCCATATGACCCATGTTGTACAAGGTGTATTTGGATGGAGGAAGCAAATGATTTTGAAGGATCTCTAAATCATTGTTGTAATGCATGGGACTTCTACCTATGTGAACAAGATGACAATGAAACCAAGTGGACGCCATGATCAAGGTATGCTGTTATTCATTTTGGGAATCCTTTTATTTTATGGTGGTGAAATAAGACTTCAAGAATTAAGAAGTTGAGATCGTAATGAATTTGGATAAAAATGAGAGGTATAAGGAAACTATTGAGGTTAAAACATGTTAGGGTTATTTTTGAGTTTTATAAAAAGGACAACACACAGACCGTTTGACAACCCGTCACGTCGGACAAAGCTGCGGGAATCGAACCCACAACCAAAGTGTGACTGGTATTTATCGCCTAACACTGAACTACGTGAAGTCCCTGGTTAGTATGACATATTATTTTTAGTTATATGATTTTATGAATTAATAGTAAGTTTATTTTGGGTTATCTATGGAAATTATTAACCTATCATGGAAGATATGTGATTAGGTTAATTACTTTTCAATATGAGAATTTTAGAGCAACTGATGTTATTTAGAGATAAGTGTTAATTTGTACCTTGGAAGACTATATGACTAAATCCTTTGAATATTTGGGTTTCAATCTTAGTTTGGATTACTTTGAATAATTTTATGGACAAATTGTTTATCAAATGGTCCTCGTTGAACTTTGGGTTTTGTTGGAAAAATTTTGGAGATTAAGAATAGGTTTTCTTTTTATAAAGGGTAATACTTTTCTAGATTATATGATCTTATTCTAACAATTTTTGTTTTGGTAATGGTTTAAAGACATAGGAAATATATAGTTCTCTTTTGTGGATTAGTTGATTCTCAAGAAGTTGATTACAATACTCTAAATGTGAACAAGTCTCCCTAAATACTCATCATTTGGGGAAAGTATGAGTTTGTGTAAGAAATCTAGTAAAAGTTGAAAGTCAACATGACAATTAAGTTTGTTTCCTTAAGAACAAAAATAAATTCCTCAATGAAAAGTAACTTAAAACAAAAATGTTGTCTATTAACTTTTCCTACTGGGGAATCGAATACCGTTTAACCCACCACAAGTTTGTGATTTTCTTGTGGTTAAATTTTTCCTAAACATGTTTTCTATCACTCTCCATTAGAACATGACCCTTTGTTTTTTCCTCTATATACATATTTTCATACTTGGAATCCTAGTATGGGTTAACTCGGGTGACCTTTGTACTTATCTCTCATTCTTTTTAAGTGATTGTTTTACTGACTCTTGTTCCGATGTGGGACTTTCAATGGAGTTTCCAAGCCCAATTTTAAAATTGCGAGGACGCAATTCCCAAAAGGGGGGAAGGATGTAACATCCCAGGTAAATAAATAATATTACATTCTAATGTTTATCAATATTTTTTAATAAAAGTTTAATACTACTTTAAATGGAATTCTATGCTCGATGGCGTACCCAATACGCAACAACGAGTTTCTTTGAAATCTTACATTGCACACTAATAATATTATACTATTATAATAGTTAACGCCTAGCCGTTATAATGGAAGGAATGAACATAAATAACTAAAAAATGATTACATATGTTTGTTAAATATTTTTACATTTATCCAATAAATGTTAGAGGCTTAAAATCCAAATGAATCCAATTTTAAGAATAAATACCCTAATATTTTTAAAAGATTGTTTACCGCCTTTTGATGGCGAACCATTTTTAAATCTATATTTTAACAATTTTATAAGATATATTTTTCAAAATAAACTTATTATTTATTATTGGGACATTGAAATTTACATTGTATAATTTTTTGGTATTTTTCTCACAATGTTCATTTTTAATGAATAGTGAAAAATACTACATTTTACATCAAAATTGCTTTTTCATTTAATTTAATTATATGGTAAGATTATATTTTTAATTGGTTTTAATGAGTAAATAGAATAAATTTTTACCATGTAATCCAATGGTGGTCATTGGGATTAATTTTACTTTGGAATTGGGTAAAAACAAGTGCCAAACTTTTCATATATATTGTCTGAAAAAAAACCCGCTATTTGTTTTGACAACGAGAATTATTTTTAAATTAATTATTGCAATTTATATGTTTGTAATTTGGTAAAATAGATTCCATATTTGGAATCATAAGGTACAAATTATGTAATTAAGACTCTTTTGTTTTTGGACATTATGAATAGTAACAACGATAATTATCTTTAATTATCTTGATTATTGAGTAATCGGGTAGTTAAGGATAATAAAATAATATCCTAATAATAACAAATGACAACAAAATGCGTCTTAATGCTACTTTTTGTCTCATTTCAGACCATGGGATGCCTTGTGCCAAACTTGGGGACCCCATGGAATCACTTTTGTGTGAAAGTGGCTTTTTATCTTTTTATTTTTTAATGAAAGTTAAATACAACAAAGAATGTATCACCTAAGTAAAACATTTTTAATTTTATCTACATAAACGATATATTGGAAAATAAATAGCCATTAGAAATCTAAAAATATTTCCTACATCATAGTATTTTTTTTTGTAATTTTTAGACATTAAATAAATTAAATTATATATGACATCATGATGATGCAGTGATTACATCATTAATGAACGATTTAAATATAATGAAGAGATAATGTAAAATCTAAAACTTAAACTTGTCAAATACCTATTGGATGAGTATATTTAGAACCCTTATCACCTTATCCTCTAAATACACCAATGTGGTACCTTTAAAATCCGAAACTCATTTGAAAATAAAGTAACATTTTACACCTTTCCAAGGTGCCCCTCCTCTCCTCTTATAAAAGTCCCCCACCTCTACCTCCATACCCACACCTCTAAAGACTTTGTCTCTACCATTATATGATCATTTTGTCTCTCCAAATCCCTCTCCTCATCCTATAATCCTTACCTTAGGCAGGAAGCTCTTCAAGAAACCCTTTTGGTTCAAAACAAAGGGAGTTACCCGATTTTAAGGTAATGTCTTCACTTGTGTTCTTTTGTTTTATTTTTATTCTCCAACCCCATAAACACTTTTTGTTCATTTATTTTGTAACAAATAAAGTATCTTAAATATACTATAATGTTTTTATAAGAAGTATTCGAGCTACACTTACACACACCTACATCTAATGGTTAAAGAACATACTGTTTCTGTGGATGGTGAATTTCTGCCTCACGAAACGATGATTGTTCAATATTCTTTTAACACCTTCAAAGGTGGCCATTAAGATGTCACTATATTTATATATGATATATAATGTGTTTATGTTTTCCTTAAACTTCTGTATTTTTCATTTATGGCATACCATTATGGATTCCATTATGGGTAAACGTGATATCTTCATTTTAGGAAGTGCGGACTACCGCCCCCTCAAAGTGATTTGATTCGTTAATATCATATGTGGTACGTATAAAGGATAGATTTAATGATATTATATATGATACCATACTATAATTATAATACTATTATGTATCATTATGTTTTAATTCCATTAAATATGAAATAGAAATGGAAGTAGCGTTCATGCGTACGTACGACTTACCGTCTCCATAAATGGTGCATTTCATTTCTTACCTCTAAATGTTATGTAATATTATAAATGCATGTATATAATGGATATATATGATATATATGATATCTAGATAATGAATATAATTCTTAATATAATGGATATTTTACCCCATGAACAAACTTGTAATTATAAAGAGTTTATTTTTGACTCAAGTAGCAATGATCGAAAAAACAACCATTATTAACATAAATAATTACATAGTATTCATAACATGGTAATAAGTGATATAAAAGGAATAATGAATTTGAAAAAAATTATTAAGCAAGTATAAATTAACTCAAGTTTATTATTCAGGAGGTTAAAGAACGATCGAGTCAAGTCGGACCCGAGGTAAGGGATCCCACCTCTCTCTTTATTTTAAAGTACTCTTTTAATGTAACTTACTTTAAGCTCCTCTTTCTTATGTTGAGAGATGTTATTTTATATTATTCTTGCTATAAATTTTATTTTAATATGATGAGAGACCCTATTTTATCTCATCAATCCATTTTTGAAAGTTTTATGTGGCGCCGTTAGGCTGCCAAATTTTCATAAGGGGACTTTTATCTCACTTTTTATTCCTGTGAGATTCATGCTACATTGGCCACTATTTCCTTTTGTGTGGTGTATGTAATTCCCATTATTTTACTATTTGTATAATATAATCTCATTTATGGGTAGTTACGTCTTCATTGTATGACCCTTCTTTCATGGGGTGTACGTTTCGAAAGTTGCCCTAATCAGTAAGGGAATCTGTCTCAATCTCCTTTCATTGAGGCATATTTTTTTTATATACAACTTTCTTTTATATGGTGTATAAACCCCTTTTACTTTTACGATTATTCAAAAGGAATATTTTTATACGAAGCTTTTACTAAACAAAAAAAGGGAATGTTTTTTTGTCATACGTATGCGGCGACAACGAATTCTCCGCCACCATGACCATTATTTGAGTTTCAGCTTCCTCTACAAGCCACAACTTTTTTTGAATGAAAATAAATACCATGTTTTACTTTTCTTTTATTTTGGTATTGAAAATGGTTTTTCATAATGTTTTTATATCAATGTGTTGTATTGATATCTTGTTATTGAAAAGTGGAAATGTTATGTTTCCTTTATGCATGTTTTATGTGATATGATTATGTTATGGTTCTTGGGAATTGTTATGAAGACGGGTGGTTCTATGATAAACTAAGGGCGGGT
Organism: Viscum album; assembly: GCA_963277665.1. NCBI lineage: Eukaryota > Viridiplantae > Streptophyta > Magnoliopsida > Santalales > Viscaceae > Viscum > Viscum album. The sequence goes on along the minus strand of OY728119.1, from coordinate 1,500,016,041 downwards.
GAGCCCGATATAGCTCTCCAATGCATTGGGTAATGCGAAGGGGTTAAACGTTAAGGTTTCTCCGAAGAGATTTAGGGAATATACTGTGATGAGTATTCCAAACGTAACCAAGAGGGTTACTCCCTACGTAGGAATGTTATAAATGCCTCAAGTTACCTTTATGTCTTATGATTTATATGATTTATTCATGATTCAATGAGTTATGTTAAAGTGATTATGTTTTATGAGTAAAGTATGATTTCATACATGGACTAATGTTTTCATTTTGTACTTTTATATCCCTTATTGATCTTTTTATGCTCATCCCGAGTTTTTTTAAATGTTTTTCACAGGTCAAGGGAATGGTACATGATATGATGATTGTGTCAAGGAAGTGTCAAGAAAGAATCCATGTTTTATTTTAAATATGTTTCCCTTGATGGGAAAAAATAATACTATATTTTATCTGACCAATTTGTTTAAATGTGGAATGTAATTCAAATTTTATGATCTAATTCTCTAAAACTCTAAACCTGAAAAGATCCTCAATGTGTAATCTTGTAATAACTCAAGAATAAGTAAGGTTTAAAGCATGGGTCCTTATAGAAACTTTCCCCACATTCTCAATAATAAAAAATGGTCCAACAAAATTAAGAGAAATATTCCCTTTCATTCCAAGTCATCGGTGACCCAACCGAGATGAAACATTCATGAATACCTAGTCACTAACTAAGAAATCAAAAGGTATATGGTGATGATAAATATAGGATTTATATTGGTTATTTTTTATTAGCATCCTCTGATGAATCAACTAAATATATACTATTGTTTCTTGGACCAAGCTCATTCCCACCAAGGAACTTTCACCAACTTTGAAACAACACAATGGATATTTATAAGGCCAACCATACAAGGAAAAAAAAGTAGCCATTATGATCATGGAATGGTAAATATTATTATATGAATACCGAAATAATCCCAAATGATCAACCCATACTCCGTCAATGTCAAGAACACAAGCGCAAAGGATATCATCAAGAATATGTATAGCTCTTTTTGAATGGTAATTAAAATATGAATAATATCCGTACTCAAATGGACATGAGATCCTAGTTACTCCTAAAGGCCTCTCCAAAAGAGAGAAGTAAAATGGGGATCCCTATCAGAGACTATAGAATATGGAACTCCGTAGAAATGAACAATCTCTTTCATATAGATATTTCCCAATTCCTTAACTTTGGCTGTATCTCAGATGGGTATAAAGTGAGATGATTTCATTAGCATATCAATCACAACCCATATCACATTATTCCTTCTCTGTGTACATTAATACCCAACCAAAAAGTCCATTCACATCTCATCCCCATTCTAAGTAGGAACTAGAAGTGTATGGAGAAAAAATAAATGTTCGTGTGCTTGACCATAACCTATTGGAATGTATGGAAATGAGAAATAAACTAAAAAATTCCTCGACTTATAATTGACCACTAAAACAACTTCCACATATCATAAAACTTCTATGTGGTTCTTGGGTACACTGTCTTCTGGGAACTATGAAAATAACCCATCACATACTTCATTACCGAAGATTTTACCACAAAGTGATTTCAATAGCATATAATGCATTCCGTTGAGAATAACTACAGTAAAACTATATCCCCACCATAGAGTGTGCCTCTAATGCTATAGAACTCATCGTCAAGATACTTCTCCTGAACAATCAACTCAAGAAGTGCAGATATCCACTATAGTCTTTCCAAATAATCGTTATCCCCTATTCATAAACTCTAATATGCAGCTATGAAAAGAGAGCCATCAAATTTCACTTTGATGATGATTCTTTTACTACCTGGGTTGGAAGATTCCTACTTAAAACATCTTCTATAAAATTACCCCTCCTTGTGGTATAGGAAATGTCATAATTGAATGGTTATAGGTATTCCAGCCAATATCTATTATAGGGATTCAAATATTTTTGAGGGATAATTTAACTCAATCACTTGTGGTCAGAATAAACAGAAAAACATTCTCCTTAAATGTAATGCTGCTAAATTTTAAGCGTGTACATCACAACTGCTAGTTCAAGGTCATGGGTCAGATAATTCTTCTCATGAGGACTAAGATGAAAATATCCATAAGATACTACAATATTATCATGTATACGAATACAACCCAAACCTCAACTCGATGTATCATAGAAGACAACATTACCCGACCTCAACTCTCAAAGATTCAACACCATCATAGTTCTCAAAATATGTTTTAGTTCAAAAAAATAATTCAGAAATTTATCATTCAAGTGAAACTTACAACCATTCGAGTTAGGGAAATCATTAGAGAACCAAAATTTGAGAATTTCTTCACGAACAGATGATAGTATCTGGCTATGCATAAGATTCTTCGAATGCTGAAGACATTTTGTGGTTGTTCCCAGGTCATAACTGCCTTTACCTTCTCAGGATCAACTGATATTTCTTATTCCTACACCACTTGTCATAGTAATATCACTACCCGAATATAGAAATCAAATTTCTAAGGCCTCACATTATGTTATTTATTTCATATTGAACAAATAACCATTCTCAGATGATGAACATGATTCTCCTAGACATGGAGTATTTGAGGATATCATCCACAAAGAATACCATGATGGTATCATGGTAATCATGGAAAATACTTTTCATCAAATCCACGAAAACTGTAATATAATTTTGTATACCAAAGGGCAAGATAAAGTAGACATAATGGCCATACCTACTTCAAAATTTGGTTTTTGGAATGTTTGAATATTTTATCCTTAAGTTATGGTAACCAGATCTATAGTCGATCATTGAGAACCACATCACCCCCATAAACTGAACAAAAAGATCATCAATCCATGTAAATTGATATTTTTTATTCACCAAAATTTTATTGAGATTTTTGTAGTCTACATATTAGTGAAGTGAACCGTTATATTTTTTACAAAAGAGAACCTATGGAGCCCAAGGTGACACACTAGAGCATATAAATAATTTCTCTAGAAGATCATAAAATTGAGGCTTTATCTCTTTCAGTTCAACTGGTGTCATGTGTTATAGGGGATTTTAATGTAGTTGAGGACCAATAATGAAGTCAATGGTAAACTCAACCATCCTTACTTATATAAAACAAGATATTTCATAAGGAAACATGTCGAGAAACTCGATGGTAATTTGAGGGAGAACACCACATAATGATTTTTGATCCAGATTAAAATAAAACACTAATATTACTTCTCCCAAACTCTAGATAAGAAGGCCTTACTCTACTAGACCTTGGGTACCATTCTCTTATAAATACGCAACATGCACCAATAATTTTTAAAAAGGGGACTTGTCCAAGAAAAAAATCAATATAGGGATTATTGACATTGACCCAAAACTTCCCAAATATGACGTTAAGAGGTTTCATGTCTAGAACTAGAAAAATCTATGCAAGATCAAAATATAATATAGAGAAGACATAGAGGGACTAAAAAGAACCTACTATCTATATTTGTACTAATGGGTGTAATAATATCCATTTTAGATGACAAAATCTCTATAAAAATATTTATTAGATTAACAATATAGGTTAAAATAAATGAATGAGATAAACTAGTATCAAATAGAGTAGTCACTAAGGAAGATTCTAGGGTAATGGTACCCCTCATTGTCACTGGACCTGTATCCAATTTCTGGGGAGACTCTTCCACCATGTGATGAAGCATTATTTCATATGCCTATGGCTAGAACCCTTTTTTCAGATGCACTATCTAATTTCCCCACAGTTTTAGTAGGAGTTGATGACCCCATTACACTATAAGGAGGGAATAAATATGTTAGAGTGACTACATATTCCTTAAACATCTGCAGGATCCACAATTCTTGGGTTTTGTAGTGAAAACCATCTATTAATGTCCTACCTTTCCACACTGGTAAAAAACCAAGGGACCTATGATAGATACTATAAGAGGTCTAGAAGAATACTACCATTGAGAACCACTATAAGATTCATCATGAATTCTATTCAACTTTAATGGAACTCATTCTTCCACTGGTAGAGAATGAATCTCTTGATAACCCTAACATTCTAGCAAGGTCTTTTTCAACCATAAGTGCACTATCCAATATTTCATCATAAGAAAGAATTTTCAGAAATAGTATATAAGAATAAATATCCAAACGAAGTCCCACTCTATCCTTCAACCCTTCATCCTATAAATTAATACTATCTCAGGTGAGAAATGTACGAGCTCAATAAAATGGATTGTATAATTTTTCATTGTCATTTTAACTTGCTCAAGTTTGATATTTAGTATTTCAAATTCCCTTGAAGTCAAACCTGTTAAATTTATATATGTAATTATGATTTTCTAGGGATATGGAATAAAAATTTATGTTTCATATTATTTTTAAGTCATTGATATAATCATAGGGGGGATAATTCTTGATGGGTGGTCATATTTGAGATGCAAGATTATATATATTTTTGGAATGTATTATATTTTTCGTTAACTTGTATTGTGTTGATCAATCACCTCCATTTTTGGGATGGAAAATATTGGGTATCTTGGTGACAGTTTTTTGTTAAAGTACTATACAAGTGTTTGATCATGCTATAGCCAGTGGCTAGAAGTTAGTAATTTTCTCCACTTAATAGATTTTCCCTCTCGATCAGGCTAGGATAGTAAAACCAAATGTTATGAAATTGGATAATCAAGCATGTCAATTAGATTAGATTCTTTACTATGTAATTTTAGACCATCTCTATAGATCATTTGTGTTTCTATGATTATAATTGTTCTTATTGTTCACGGTTTCCTATTTATTATTTATTATTACTATTTACTTTTCTATTATATTTTCATAGATTTATTTTTTATTTCAAATTATAACAGTTTTTATTTCCCTAAAAAAGTCCATTTATTAATTATTTATGATTAATTAATTTATTAGTAAAATATTTCATTTAATTTTTAAGTTATTATCATGATCAAGGTTTCATATATATTGTATAATTACACTCTTTCATATTCCATCCATTTTCATTTCAAGGTGTATCATGTTTCTTAATATCAGTAAATGTTAAGAATTTCCAAATTAAATGTTTAACTTAATTTTACTTATATATATATAACTATTTCATTTTATAGTGAAATTTTTAGAAACTAGTTTTTTGATAAGTATTTTCTATTTAGTTAATTTAAAAGTAAATGTTTTTGTATTGTAACATGTGTTATTTTATTAAATAGAAATGAAAATATTAATTTTATTTCATTATTTTAAAACATACATTACATATATTAATCATTAAAGAGTGTGCATGGGATATTGCGATGATAAATACTACAAATTTTTTATTACACCTATTAAAAATAATAAGTTAATTAACACCACCGCTAGGTCATTTTAGGTTATCTATTGTTTAAATTTTAGTTATTTTAGAGGTGGATGGTAAATTTTATTTACTTGATATATGTATAAGGGTGATCTAGGTGTCCATTTTATTTCTTTTTTAGTTATGATTTCTAGTTGATCTTTTGTTTTATGCCACTTCGACTTCCCATTATTTTACTTTTATTTCTCAAATTTTTGATAAAATGATTCTTATTTACTAATTACTATTATTTTATGTGTTAGGGTGTTTTTATGTTTTTTGTGATTTCTTATGGATTGTTGTGTTTTAATATATTTGTTATGCCTTGTTTAGTTTCATATAATTTGAAAATTTTCTATTTTTTATATGTATGATTCCATACTTATAAATTTGTCATGCTAAATTTCCAAGTGGAAGTACTATTTTTTAATCAATTTATTGGGTGAAATAATTCTCAAGGATTCATGTTTTATAATAATGACACTAGTTTCCATCCTATGGAAATCGAGAACATGCCTCAACCCATGTCATTGGCTAGCTCAGGTGACATGGTGGGTTTAATAGGGTTGGATCATGTAAAATGGTATAATTTAAAAATATTATTTTATGATATTGCAAGGAGTCATGTTGATATGAGATAAGATCATCTAAAGTTAGGATATAGGGATGAAGAAGATTTTGGAAAACATTTTTTGTATTGAACATTGTGTTGTCGGGGAATATTGTGAATGCATAATTTTATTTTTATGATTGATTAAACCTTTTATTTGGAGTATATTTTCAACATTGAAGGAATTTGGTCAGGACACCAATGAGTTACATTGATAATGTTTATGTGTTACAAAACATCAAACAAATATAACATATTCGAATAGTGTGGTTTTTTTGTGTATTCCTTCTTCAATTCTTTAGTGTTTCAAATTAATCTAATGGATTACGTATGATTGATATTGATGAATTCAATATGATTTTATGTTTTTTTTCACTATATTATTTTAATTTTTAGATTATTTGACTGGAGTATTCTCATTAGTAAATTATGTTGGGTTCTATATTTGTTTTTCTAAATTTTTGTGTTTTATATTCTAAACCATAAAAAGATATATAAAACATATCTATGATTTTACTAAAAGATTTTTTCTTGTGTAAATAATTATTAAGGGAGTTTTTCAATAATTTAATTAAGTAAGAGGTATATTCAAGGTATTATTAGTGATTTTTGGTTGGTGACTTGGTATGGAAAAATTAACTAGATGGGTCGGGTGGTTTGGGTGAGTATTAATTTTTAAAATATTTAAAAAACATTGTTATATAAGAGTTAGAACATTGTTAAATCTGTATAAAAAATAAAAAAAGATAACACTTGATGTTTTTATTGAGGTTGAGATCACCAATATCATTATTTTATCTTCAATATCTTCTACTCTATAAGTAGAATGTTATATAATAGATCCTAATTTTTTGTAGGGTGTGATAAACAGATTACATACAATATAGACATTCCTTTTCCACAGTTGGTGATATAACCCATGACTTTTGAAGGATTCCCAACCTACCTTCCTTTTGTTTGGGAGGAACAACCCAACATTCATTTTGGATGGGGATAATAATGTAGTTATAAATTTTAGATTGAAAATGATTAAAATAAAAACTACAGATGAAAAATAGATGGTACGCAATATTACAATGGAGAAATAATAGGAAAGATTAAAACAACATGTGAGTCTATGGTGTAGAAATTCATTGAATTTCACAAAATAGACTTGGTACTATGGTAACTCAATAACCGAGTTGGCCAAAACATGGCCCGAATAGAGTTCGAGATCCCCATGGGTTGGTGACTAGTACCTGATATCATGAACATTGATAGTTTGGACAAATTTTCCACAAACATTACCGAAGAAGTTAGAAAAATAAGTATTTATAAAAGAAAAACTCCACAGGGAGAAGTGTACTAGAAGTAAAAAAGGTATAAAAAATCAAAATTATTATAGAAAATTACCAAAAAACCAAATGAATAGAACAAGTACCAATAGACGTAGCTCTATAAGTCCACAATTGAACATCTAAAACAACATCCAAGTGGTTCCATACCCCTATGGAAACCTGATATGAGAAAATCTACAAACAAACAAAGTAACAAGTAGGGTGTGAGTTAAAATACCAATACCACTGATTCCATAATAGATTTTAACATTTAATTAACCCAATAAAAATATTTCAATTTAAATTAAACAGGTTTTTATTTTCAAAATAATAATTAAAAAAATCATGATATAAATTTCATGCACTACTGGAATAAAGAGGTATACCAACAAATATATACAAATAGTTCCAAATAAACCATCGGTATAGGGTCTTTTTACCAACATTTTCACTAAACCGTTCGGAAAGGGTGGCATGTAGAGGATTTTTACCAATAATTTAAGTGAACTATTGGTAGAAGTATCACATTACCAATGGTTTTAAGTGAACCATGGGGAAATGTATCATATTAAAAATAGTTTAAGCAAACCGTTGTTAATGGAATTCAATACGTACAGTTTTAATAAAACATTGTTACCGCTCAGCCCAGCTCAAGGTCTAGAGAAATTCAGGTTTCTCTTTATGGCTTGGTATAGAAATTCATTTCCCTACACACCTTTAGTTTTATTCCATGCTTCCCCTATTATCCCGTTTCCCCACATGGTCCACCTCCACATCTTATTTCTTCCCCGCTTCTCCTATGAACACACATCCCCGCATCATTCACCATCACACCTCCTATCTTCCCCACATCTTTGATTCTCAAATCACCCCACTTCTTTAATGGTCAACCCACTTCTCTGCATCGTTTACCTCTTATTTTCTATCATCATCAATTGTCTGCTTATCTCCTCGCTTCTATGCATAACCCACTTCCCAGAATCATTTCCTCATGCTTCTCAGCTTTGCCACATCATATTTTACATTCACCTCAGCTTCTCCACTTCTATTAGTATTGGTTTTTTTAAATTTATGAGTGGTGTGTAATTTGTTTAATTAAATATTATTGTTAGTGTTGCAGTTATATTTTCTATGAAATATTTTTTAATTTTGTATCTTCAAGGATCCTACCTCACTGTACATACATCTATTTTAGATAAAAGATAATAATCAACCTTACTTCATCTTCAATAAGTCTATGGTCTAGATTTCCATTCAAAATCAATCGAGGGGTTAATAGTTTAAGGATAAGGGTAAGCTATTTTATCCTTAATTGGACAAATATTTTTATTCAAATATAGTGTTTGAATCTGGTGATACAAGGGAAACCAATCAAACAATAGTAAGTGGATAAAATCAGGTGTTATTTTTAATAATATAGGATAAAATATTCAATGCATCTCATGTCATAAAACATAAATATTACTAATATTTATACCTTTCTAATCACTCAGAGTCTAATTTTTTAATGCCTTTGAGAAGTTTATTGGGAAAAGGACTCCAATAAGACCAATTGAATTTGATTTTTATGTAATGTTCTAATTTTTATTGAAGTTTATCTATTACCTAATTATCTCCATGAAATGGTACTTTAACATTATGAGGAATCTATATTTTTTCATTCTATATCTGATTAAAATCAGTGTTTAAATAATCAATTAGGTTACATCATGAGGCATATCACAAAACTATGATAACCCACACCCAATTTTAATTCTCTACCTTACACTAAATATTTATAATACATATTTTATATTAAAGGTTATGTTCTTTAGGGGGGGTTAATTTTATTTTTTGGTTTTTTTTTGAATCATAAAATTTATAGGTATGTGAAGGCTAATTAGAACCCATGTAAAATCGATTGGGTATCAAATAATGAACGGTTTATGAGATGTTTAATCCTAGTAATAATAATGTTATACCAATGAAAAAGTATATCCTAATATAGAAAATTATTATATAGTTGTGTATTCTTTAGTTTAAAATGAATCTTTTTTAGATGTTCTAGAACAAGGCATAGACCTGGACATGTTTAGTGTAAATGTTTGGGGAACCCTTAATCAATTTAGATATCCTTCTTTTGTGGTTTCTTTTAGATCTCAAAATTATCCCACACATCTAACTTTCCAAAAAATACAAATTAATGATGAAGACCTTATGTATAATGAGGTATCATTAAGTGAATTATTTTTCAGAAATAGTGTGGGAGGATAGTGACATAGAAGAGTATGAAATGAGTGGGATGTGTTTTGAAAATTCTTCTTCTTTAAGACCTATAAATATAAGTATTCATAGACTAATTTCAAGACAAGAGAATCCTACATAGCTTTTCCTCTTACATCATCATCTATTTCACCTCTTATTCTAATGAATGGTGTTGTTAATTTAGAATAAATACAATAGATTGTGGGAGATTAGTTGAAAGTAAATTTGGATGAGTTTTAAATTTCCAGGGTAAGAGAGTATAAGGTATTTTAAACACAATAGTCAAATACTATTTAACTACATAGATGGGAAGTAAAGCATGATGGAAAAGACAGATATACAATTTAAAGAGCTATTGATTTTTATCTGAGTAGGGAATACACTACCTTATATATGAAGACCATGTTCAGATAATTAGCTAGTGATCTCATAGTTCATCTTATAACTAAGGCATTCAAAACTCATGTGGATAAGTTAATGGTTGTTTGTCCTTTTTTGGAAGCATTTTTATAGAACATTCCAGTCTGTTTTCCAGACATAGAGCATGATTATGAAGGTATAAAAGTCATTACTAGACTACTCAAGTAATATCTTTATACTACAATGCTAAAATATGATTTTCTAGAATGTGTGGTTAATCCTTGCATTGTTGTGCATTTTTGTGAACTTGGAAATTGTCATTTTTTTTTGATTTTGAGTTATTTCCATTTTCTTTATGGTTTGGTTATGTTGGATAATGGAATTCTCTTTGTTTTTTTATTTTACAGGGTTAATTTTAAATAGAAATTTTTAATGAGAATGTTGAAAAATACATTGATTTTAATAGAATACATGGGAATATTTTTATAATGATATTTGTATTTGGAAAAGTGTCTAAAATGTTATCGGATTTTAAATAATAACCTGTTTATTTGGAAATTTTGTCAATTCCCTTTGAAAAAGGTATAGTTTTAATTATTTTCTTGGTTTTAAAGTGATATTAATAAATCCTAATTAAATCTTTTGAAGGATTTAAGCTGAATGTACATTTAAAATAAATTCTTTTAAACTATTTTAATGATAGAAATGATTTTACAAAATCTATAATTGTGTTTAAATGGTTTAATAAAAAAATAACATTTCTCATTATTAGATGAGTTTTTCAAAACCTAATTTTTAAAAATGATTTTTAATGAATGAAATTTCTTTTTGAAATATGTTTTGATAAAACCAAGCTGGGTTAAAGAGAAGAATTTAGATAACTTATTCAATGAAGTAAAAGTACATGTTGTTGGTTTTTTTAAAATTTATAAAGTAATGGATTTTAGTTGTATTAAAATTATGTTTTGAGATCACTTATTGATCTATTTTATGTCTCATGGGGCTGGAGTTTTGAAGTCCATTTTGATGGTGTTTGTGTTTATTGTTTGAGATTATATCCCTATTTGGAATTAATATATTCTTTGGTTGACCAAGATATTTGTGGGATGGTTGTTTTGTTTGATTTAGTCTTAGATTTTGATTTTTTCCTCACTTTTCCTAATGTGTGAATTATTTATGAGATTACCAAAACTTGAATCCTCATCTCTCTAGGTAACAATATTATTAGGATTAATTGGTTTTTCTAATGAAGGTTGAGTATATTTTTATCTAACTTTATATTTTTTAGTCTCTTAAGGTTATGTTTGTAACCATCTGACTCGAGGGTCCATGTTATATGTGGAGGAATTCTATTATTTAAACTAAACTAGACAAAGACTATTATTGGAAATGTTTCAAGGCATGGTTCAATTTGAATTCTTTCATAATTAAGTGAAGGTATCGATGTCTATATAATTTTCTAGTCTCTAATAAAGAGATGAAATAGTGTTCGAGCACACAAATAATTTATCCTGTTGTTTCCATACATTCCTAATCTAGACTTGGGAAATTCCATATTGGCTTGGTGGTTTGAGTAAATGACTTTTCTCATACTTAGCACAAGCTATTTCTTCCATTGGTCTCCACTTCTATAGAGTGGTTGGGAGATAAGATATCAATGTTAACATAAGATTAGTAGGATCACTAGAGGTATTTCATGTTTCTTATATTCCTGGGTGTATTGGAGGAATCTCTAATAAGTTAAAATGTATGTGTGCTATGTGAGACATTATAAATGGTGGTTTAAAAAATATATTTTTTTCTCACTGATTTCTTCATGGATAAAATATTTTGTTTTATATGAGTGCCAGAAAGTGGGACATAATAATCTATTTTGTTAGGAATCTATGAAATCAGTCATACTTGGGATCGTTTGGTATATATGTAATGATTCAATTGAGGTATTTCTTATAATAAAGGTAGAGATAAATATATGACTTTTGAATAACCTTTGAATCAACCGCTTAAACATGACAAATATGTAACAATGTTTTGAGTTTCCTTTTGATACAATTTGTTTCCTCTAGTTAACCTTTAATTATCATGGTTTGTGTTTTGGATTAAGTTTGAGTTTTAGTGATAATGTTTTTAAATTACTCAGTGTAGATCATGGATTCTTTCTTGGTGAAATAAGGATCTAGTTTATATGGCTTCACACAAAATATATTCTTATGTTTTTGGGTTCTAGACTTTATTGAAATGAGCCTAAATGATGTGAATATATTGGGTTACAAAAATCAATTTAGACTACAAGATGGAGTCTTTGGTATACTGAATCCATTAAGGTGATTCATATTTGTTTCTTTATATTGTTTAATATCATTACTATCCAGTATTAGATATTGGATATATTGGTATGAATATTACCTTTTTGATCGATAGTGATTCTCTTCATTTGGTGTGATTAGAACTTTCTTTCCACTATTACCTTCATACTAGTAAGGATCTTATTCCAACTTTCTTTTCATATGAATTATATTTGAACTTATATATCTTCTTTTAAGAAATTTACACCTCATATAGTAATAACTCTATAAATATGTACACATAATGATTTTGCTTCCAATATTTATATTTCTATGTTAAACACACGTGCGCATGATGTGACAAAATCATCCACAAATATATTATTTTCATGAAACTTTTCTTTTAGATTCGATTCTTCAAGATTTTCTATAGATATTTCCATTATTTTAAATTTTTATATTTAGAGCCTGGAAGTATCTTCTTATTATGGATTCCATATAGATAATTTTCACCATCTCTTTTACCTTTTATAGATAGAAATTTATATTAAGCTCCCTAAACTATTGATCATTCTATTTTGGATGAGTTTCTATCTCCTTGAATTTGGTTCCAACTTTAATTCTAGTAATATCCTTTATTGTAACTCAATTTTGAGAGAGAAAATAACTTTCATCAATTATTTCTCTATGAATATATATTTTATGACTTGGTGGGTACTTTATTGAATTATGTAACTTTATTTATTTCATCATGGTAGCCATCGCTGCTTGCTACTAGCTTCCCTCTGGGCTTTGTACTGCTTCATATGCTTCCGTGATGGATGTTTTCTGCGTGATACCCTATTTTTTCTTATGCTTCCTTGTTTTCTACTAGCTGAAAGGAAGCCTGTTGTGTGTGCAGTGTGTTCTGAAAAGAAGGTTGTTGGAAGACAAGTCATGTAAAATTTTAAATTCCTTTAATAAAAACCACATCAAATTGTATTTATTTCACACCTTTACTTACCATACTAACATAAGATGAAATCATTTTTAATTCATCTATCACAAAAGTAGTTTCTTACTACATTTCATTTAAAATACCTAATTTAATAGGTTGCATAGATATACATAGTGATTATTGGGCCTCCACCAATCCTTTTATATAAAAACTAGAATTAGAGAAAATATTTCACCGGGAAGGAGGAAAATGTTTGATGAATTCAAATTAGGAGATAATAATTCTCTTCAACAAATGCGTATCTTCTTTAGAAATAGAATTTTATTTCAACTCTTTCAACTAATCTAGAAAAGATATTAATTCCTCCCAAAATTGTATAGAATCATCTATTTGAACAGGATGATGATTCCTAAGTAGGTTACATTTATTATTTGTCATCTATATCATGCTTGAAAAAATGAAACTTGGATTTTGAGTGTCCAACACTTCTATCTTGTGAAAAATGAAACTGGGAATTTGTATTAAACTTTTTGAATTAATTTTAAAACAATTATCCTATATTATTTTCATCAATGATCTATTCCCACTTTTGAAAAATTATAAATTTTTCAAAATGAGATTCATTTTTATCATTTAACCATGATCAACAACTCTTCCTAGTAGCACTCACCAATCTTATATATGTCACATTCCACACATCTAGTACACACTTCTTTCCCTATTTATATGCATCATAGTACACAGTGCATGACATGTTTATATCACTTCTATACATCATAGTACATGACCAACTGAATTAGAAATCATGGTAGATTACTTTTCTAGAGTCTCTAGTTCAATGATCAGTGACTTAAATTCATGTAAGGGAAGAATAAAGCATCATTTATTCATCAAAAAACAATTTTTTCCCAGTAATAAGTATTCAATATGAGTCATAGGTGTTTATTCATCATTTAATATTAGTTAAAAAACACATTTATCTTCATTTTAGTAACCAAATACTTTCATATTCATTAGGGACCTAGCCTGTAGGACATCCAACACATCCCACCATGTCTCGATCATGCCTTCTCTGTTTTCCCGCTCTTTCAAGGCCCCAATGACTATACATTCATCTCATAATATGATTTTTAACAAGATTATACATGAACCAGATAAATTAGATATCAAGATAGTGGATATGGATCAAAAAACTATTTATTTAACTTCATAGGATTGATCAGTGTTCTATGTTGTTTGGGAATTGAAATTTGCAGGTGAAAGTGTTTTTTTACAAGTGTTCTGTGTAACTATTCTAGGTTTTCTGGGAATTTCATGAAACTGTGGGATTGCAAGTTCAAGTAAGTGTTTATCTATAGTGGAGTTGGGAATTTGTTGGCACTGGAAAATGCATCCATGTAATTCACTGAATGCTTCCATATATGATCTCCGAGCGCAGCACATTACTCAAGCTTTGATTTGACTAGTCATGGGTTCCAAAAAAATTTACGGATCATAAGTTATGGATGTTCAAATTTGGGCTGCTGGAAATGGACATCCAGGACGGTTTTGGGGAAAATTAAGGATTTGCACGTAAAAAGGGAATCTTGCATGTAAAAATGGATTTGTGCGTAAAAAGGGAATCTCGTGTGTAAAACCACTTTTTCTGGGGGAATTTTACGTGTACTGCCTTGCAAGCATAGAATTTTACGCGCATCACCTTGTGCGTGCGGAAAAAAATTTGTGCGCACATAATTTTACAGGAACCACCTCTCTAGTTTCCGACTATAAATACAAGTGCACCCTTTATTCCCAAGAGGACCCAGAGGTCGGCTGCCACTCTAATGCGTGTAAGTCCTAATTTTCCATGCCTGTATGTAAAACCCCCTATCTCGCACAAAAAACATCACTTTTGCATGAAAAAGGTCCAACCTTCCCAGTTTTTCAGGTAAAACATAATTTCTATGCACAACCGTGCCAATGTGCCCAATTTTTCCAGCACCAGTGCTGCACTAGTGCTGTTGCACGCAATCCTTCCCTATTGTGCGAAAGACATTCCTTTTGCACACAAAACATCCCTATTGCGCACAAAACTTCCCCATTGCTTGAAAAACATCCCTTTTATGTGCAATTCCTTTCCTATTGCATTCACATGTCCCATATTGAATGCACATCTCCGATATTGCGTGCACACCTTCTCTATTTCTTGCACGTCCCCCATTTATGCGACAAATCTCCCAGATTTTGTGCCAACCCGATGTTTTTTGTGCAAATGCCTCAATTGCATGCACATCAGACCTATTGTGCGCATGCCTCCCCTATTGCGCACATACCCTCCTTCTTGCACTAGCCAATCCTGCATGTCATTCCTATTACGTGGAATTCTATATAGGTATGAGCCCTCTAGTCCATACCGTGGGGGCTGCTGCACCCAACACACTCGCTTGGGGTCAATGCCGCGCTGCAGTCCCAGCCCTTTGGGCCGGTCCCTTCAATATCGTCACTCAACCCATGAAAAATGGAGAGTCGCACCGCGAACCTTTCAGGATGAGACATTGGGATTTTTCATTACACCCTTATGCGCAACCAACTTCCACCTACAGAATACCATGATTTGAGATACTCCTCCGCCAACCATGAAACACCTTGAGTTGATGTATTACTCTTGGTTCGTTTCCTCTATCGTGAGTTGACATTCTCATCATCAATTTCCAGAGTACCATGAGTCGAACCATTCCTCAGGCAACTCATCAAACCCTATCACTTGGCTCCTATGCCAGTTTGGACCATAAAGGGCCGCCCTTGCGTAAGTCCCAACACCATCCATTTCTAGGCACCTTATTCCTAATAGTCCTATCCATATGACTATAAACTGTAGTTAACCCTATATTCCAAACATAGGATACCTGTTGACCTAAATAAGAGATTCCTTATTCTCCAAGAATAAGATTTCAATAGTTCTATCTACATGACTATAAACTATACTTCACCCTATGTTCCCAACATAGGATGCCCCTAGCCCTAAAAAAGAAATTCCATATGGTTCAAGCGTAAGATGCCAATAGTCCTCTCTACATGACTATAAACTGTAGTTCACCCTATGTTCCAAGCATAGGATGCCTCTTGCCCTATACCAGAGATGCCTTAGACTCCAAGCATAAGATTCCAATATTCCTCTCTACATGACTATAAACTATAGTTCACCCAATGTTCCAAACATAGGATTCCCCTTGCCCTATACGAGAGATGCCTTATGCTCCAAGCATAAGATGCCAGCAGTCCTATCTACACGACTATAAACTGTAGTGCACCCTATGTTCCAAACATAGGATGCCTCTTGCTCCAAACAAGAGATGCCTTATGCTCCAATCCTAAGATGCCTAATGCCTTTATTATAGTGGTGTAATTTCAAGAGTGTTGGAATCCATTCAAACATTCCATCACTCCACCTCATGCTTTGCATGTCCTTCATTTGGACTCTCATCCACCTCCATGTCTAAAGGGACCCCCTAACGGCTTGGTCCCATGCCGCATCAGCTCACCTATCATCCTGGGCCAACGGCCCTGATGACTTTGGAAGACACTTTGAGTCAGGTCCGGTGTTTCGAACACGGTCAGCAGTTGACCCTCATTTGTCTTTCCCTATTTCAGGATAACACGATATGGATGCTGTGTTTCAAACATGGTCAACAGTTATCCTCCATTTCCATGCCATACTCATTGCATTCCGTATGTCAGGCATGTAATTTACACTTTTCATCTCCCTTTGTTTGGACTTATTCCAATGACCCTCAGTGTTATCCCACATGGGAACATACACATAGGTGTTGGAGCCAATTATACACCTCAACCCACCTATGAGTAGGGATACCCTCATGGACAGACTTGAGGAAGACATTGCAGGCAACTTCCATGCATAAGCCCCATCCATCATTGCTGCTCCTTAGTGGCACCTAGGCATGCTAACGGCTATTGATTCTTCTCATAGACATGCTAACGTGGACCCCCCAATGGTTCACTCCATGACACTGCCCAGCTATGGGGTTCCCCCTCCCCTCTCTTCACTAAGGTGTAAAGGGTACCAGTTATGTATGTCCTAAGGGTGCAGAGTGAACCCGCCTCGTTTGAGCTGCAGGATGTTAAACTACCAAGCACCATTTTCCTCAGCACATGATGTTAAACTATGACTTCCCCCATGCATCTTATGCGAGGAAAGGGAAACTATATTGGTCTAAGCCCCAAACTTTTATTACAGGAGGTAGAACCCCTACTCCTCCTCCTTTCCCAGTGCCAAAGACCAGAGAAAGGCGTGTTGGGTAATGGTGCTTCTACTTTCTTCAGTGCCAAATCCCTCTCCCAATGGGATTTTTCACCATCGTGCCTCCATCCTGGAATATGTTCCAACCTTTTTGGGCTGCTAACCATGCATAAGCCACTGTTTCCTTATTGGGATGTGATCACATGTAATCCCCGCTCCATTTCCTATGGATGCACCTCTCGCGGTGTGATCATCAGGTCTTTGCTGCCTCTTGTTTCTCACACTGAGCATGACTCAAGTGGGCTTAGAGTAAGAATCGACCATGAAAAACGCCTTGGGTTTCCTAGAGTGTAATCCCCACAAACCATTACAAACTATGGGGACTTTTATCCATACCAAGGCATGGTACGTTGGAAGCCTCCCTGATGTCCAATCCCAACACCCATTGGTACCAACCACTTTCATGTCGGTGCACCAATGCCCCATTCCGAACTATGAGGATTTTGATCCATGCCAAGGCATGGTACGTAAGAAGCCTCCCTGAGGTTCAATCCCAACACCCCTTGGTCCCGACTACATTCACCTCGGTGCACCAATGCCCCATCCTGAAATATGGGGACTTTGATCCAAGCCAAGTCATGATATGTATGAAGCCTCCCTGAGGTTCAAGCCCACCACCCTAGTCATTCTGACCATCTTTACATCGGTTCACCAACACCTTGGGAAGCCTAGAGTATAAGCCCCACTCTATCCGAACTACGTGTACTTTGATCCTTGCCAAGGCAAGGTACGTAGGAAGACTCCCTAAGGTTCAAGCCCAAAACCTGGTCGTTCCGACCCCCTATCACGTTGGTTCACCTACACCATCCCTCTGGACCCTAGGTCCTTATTTATGTTGATTCACCCCCATCCTACATGACATTAAACTGTGTACCTCAATCAGCAGTAAGCCATTGTACCCCATGCAAAGACAAGCCGTTGCGTCCCTCAATCAGCGGTAAGTCATTGAATTTCGATCAACAGTAATCCGTTGTGTATCCATTCAGCGGTAAGCCATTATGATCCTATTCAGTGGTAAGCCATTGTAATCCTTTTCAGTGGTAAGCTGTTGACATTCTTATCCAGTGATAAGCCATTGTGACCCATCCCAGTTGAAAGCCTTTGAAAGCCCCAATCTGCAGTAAGCCACCATCAGATGAACTAC
Source organism: Viscum album (assembly GCA_963277665.1). Classification (NCBI taxonomy): domain Eukaryota; kingdom Viridiplantae; phylum Streptophyta; class Magnoliopsida; order Santalales; family Viscaceae; genus Viscum; species Viscum album. The sequence continues at coordinate 1,499,997,490 of OY728119.1, read as the reverse complement.
GCAGACTTTCATTCCCTGCCACGGGGATACATAGCAAGCCTCTTCAAAGATCATTCCCAAAACCATCGTCAACCTCACAGCGGTTCCATCCCATTCGTCATTCACTTCATTCAACTGATCCATTATCCATCCTGATTATTACCTGGGCTGCCGCATCCCAGTGGGATCATGCAACCTAATACCCCATTCCCCTCTACAGTAATCAGGAAGTCAACCACGTGTTGGACCCAACATAAGTGTGTCCTCTAGGGGTTACAATCATCTGATCCACTCTAGTTAGTGTTGTGATCAGTCTGATCCGTCTCTGTTAGACGTTATAATTACGGCATACCCTATGTTAAACATGGGAAGACGAGTAAAACCTTAGATACATGCCTATGGAATAAAATTCCCCACATTTGAAGTGGGATGCCTCGGGCTTCTGTGACCTCGAGAAGCACTATAATAATGGACAGAAGACATACGCGCCAGTGTCCCAGCACCCAGACATGCCAGTGATTCCCAACGTGACTACTCCCCTGACTGAAGTTTTCTGCCCTAATCAGACACCTTGGAATGTCCCGGTAGAAGCAGTGTAATTAATTGGTGTCAATGAAGATATGGAGCTAGGAAGATTTTCACGAACAACATACTAAATCTATAAGGGAGACCCATACTATGTGAAAAGTTTTGAGGAGGAATCCACTAAAGGAAGAACCAACATCCCATCATCCTGTTTCGATCAAGGAGAAAATGTCCCTAATGAAGTGATGGATGCTGACCACCTTTGTAAAGTGGGAATTGAGGACATTAGACAGCGCCACCATCCCCCCAAAAGATACGGATGTGCATTCCCCGAATAAAGTGTCAGAAAAAGCATTACAGAGTGTTATTGCATTATTGTGTGTTCTATGGAAGTGGTCAGGTGGTGTTCTGAATCTGTGTGTATGTATGATTTACAACTTCACTCAAAATCTCAAAACTTCTACAACTCAAAAAAAAAAACTTATAGTGTGGGGGATACATATGTTGGATGCATATGCAATTAGTGGGTAGTGGGGGATGCATATGTTCTGTTTTGTGTGTTGGATGCATATGCAGTGAGTGTGTAGTGGGGAATACATATACAGTGGGGGATCTAAGAATTTTGATTGATACATATTCTATGTGTTTGATGTAGTGGGGGATGGAGTGTGTTATTAGTTTATTCAATTCCGAAGTTACTAGTGTAGGGTAGGGGGATGCAATGGGAAGTTGCAGGTGTATGCAAGTGTAGGGTAGGGGGTGCAGTGGGAAGTTGCAGGTTCAAGCAGGTGTACTATAGGGGATGCTGTGGGATGTTGTATGTATAGGCATGAGAATGCAGATTTCTATTAAAATAGAGGGGTCTGTTTCAACGGTTCTAAAATTGATGGTATCTACACCACCGCAACATCTTATACCAACGATTCCATATGATCATTTTACAAAATAAATAAATTCCACCCTATTCCAATGGATCAATGGAACCATTTCTAAATCAAATAAATTCTAGTATCCTATATACCTATTTTTATATAACCATTGGTATGATCCTTTTCCAACTTTTTGGAATGAACCATTGGTAAATTGATATTCTGCCCATCCTATACCAACAGTTTCCTCTAAACTGTTGGCATAGGGTTATCCCAACATCGAACCTTCTTATGGTTTTTTCAACCTTTGGGATACCCTATCCCAATGGTTTCTACAGATTTTTTAATGGTTTAAAATCATTGGTATAAGTTATGTCTCCAATAGTGAAGTGTTGAAAAATACATTAAAAAATACTACAAATTTAATTTGATGGAATACTTATGAACAATTGGATTAATAATTTTTTTTAAAAATAGTTTATAAAAATTTACAAGGAATGTAAAATAGTTTACAATAATGTCATATAATAATTTAAAATAAAAAGAAGTAACAAAATGGTCATTTTCTTAAATGGAATGATATTTCTAGTCTAGAGGAATCCACACACTCATGGTAACATGGAAATTTGTGTATACACATGCCCCAATTAACACTGGTCAATAGAAATGTATCACTATCCCAATAGGGATGTGACATGTTATATGTTTTTTTTAGAACATTATAAATCATATAGTGTTTTCTAAATATCTCACTTACTACCAAAGGATTTCTTGTGCTCTAATAATAAGTCAATGATGAGAAATTTACTTTAAGACTATATAAAATTCAATAACTCCTATTCTCCATTTGAATTATAAAAATTTCCATTTAAAACCTAATACATTGGTTTTTAATAAAAAATATTTTTTTATAAAGATAAACCCCAATGGTTTCTATAAAAATCAGTTTAGTCCATTTTTCATTCAGAAATAAGAATTTCAAATCAATTCATAATTCAATTTCACAATTTAAATTCAATAATTTAAATTTAAAACAATTTCCATAAATCTCACATATTTAAATTCAAATTTTTTAATTCCACCAATATCCATCAATTTCTTAATTACACCCCAATTCAATGGAATTGGTGGATTTTCCCCAATTTTCTGCCAAAATACAATTTCCAAAACCAAATACCCACATTCAATGGAATTGGGTTTTCAACAATTCAATTTCATAGAAAGAAGATCCCAAAAATTAAATTGAAAGAAATTCAATCAAATCAAGCAATTTAGGGTTAATTAAATTGGCTAATCTAAATGGAACCACGTTCCTCGAGATCATGGTATTTCAAAGAAAAACACTCTAAAAGTGATTCACCAATGAAGAACATTAATAATTGGAAATAAATAATCAAACCTAGGTTTAAGAATCAAAGTAGTGGGCATCAGATCCTCCAACCTACATGAATATCTATAAAACCCAAGGGAGGAAATGATAGAGAGTGAGTTAAAGAGAACAAGAAGATAAAAATAACTAGGAGAGGATAGAATGCCATTCAAAAATATATGATCTACTTCTGGGAGGGTTCTAAAGGGCCAAAAAACACAATTGATATCTCTATTGGATTGAGAAATCTCTATTGGGTCATATAGGTCTGTCAGGGACCTAAAAATTAGGTTTTTAGGAATTCTAAAACCATTTTTGGATTAAACCAACCAGACACATAGTTATCTAGGCATGGCCGAATGATTTTGAAAAACATTGTGACCTTACTGTGTACCCCTTTTAATGGTTTTTAGGGTTTCTTTTATGAGGTTACATGGATTTCCAAACTATGTACCAACTATATAAAATTCCACCGCCTTGGTTTGCATAGTTTTGGAAAACTGTATGCCAACAATACACAACCCCACGAAATTCTAAATTTCCAATGTTTTCACCTAATACAACCCCAGATAGAACAAAAAATAACCAGGATTAAAAGAGAGGTTTAAAAATAATCTAAAATAGTAACACAATGTTACAACTTCCCCACTATAGAAACATTATCTCCCCAGAATGCTTACTCAAAAGATCACATTGAAAAAGATGAGGCCACTATTCTTTCATTAGTTCCTCCCTCTACCACATCTAAAGGGAATTAGAACCATGATTCCATAGAACATGAACCAAAGGAATAATCCTCCCACAATGTACCTTGGTTTCAGAATCAACTATCATGACTATCCATTCAGTAATGGAAAAATTATGTTCAACCTCAAGATCAATTGAGATCAAAACATGAAATTGATTAGATATATAAATTCAGGGTTAAGATGCATAGAGCACATTATTTCTCAATGCCATATGTGGTGGATGTTCTAAATGTTATGAAAATTTTACCACCTACTCAATAACCTCATAAGATCCCTCACAAGTAGGATAAATATTCTTTTTCCTCTTAATCTATCGATGACCCAACTAGGGTGAAAAAAATTAAAGAACATCTGGCTAAAAAATGATAATTTCAATGGTCTATAGTGGATATCAACAAAATATTTACAACTGATATGTGCCTCCAATGTTTTTTAATGAATCAAAAGAATATTTTACACCATATCTAGGACTATTATTGGTCCAACCAAGGAACTATCACCAATATATGACCAAAATAACGATGATCTATAAGGCTGACCATATAAGGCCTCGAAAGGATCCATTATGATTATATAATATTAATTATTTTTATAAAAAAACTCAAACAGAACTAGATGGTTATCACAATCCCCACTAAAGTCAAAGACACAAGTGCGAAACATAACCTCAAGAATCTGTATATCTCTTTCTGTCTAGCCATACAACTGTGGAAGGTATTCCTTAATCAAATAGACTTGAGATCCCATTACTTCTTGAAGGCCTCTCCAAAAATGAGATGTAAACTGAGGATCCATATCAACGACTATAGAATATGGAACTCTATGCAAACAAACAATATCTTTATCATAGAGACTTCCCAACTCCTTAAATTTGATTATATCATCAATCTGTATAAAGTGACCAGATTCTATCAGTCAATTGATCAAAAAACATTTCAAAATTTTATTTCTATGGGAATATAGTAACCTAATTATAAAGTCAATTTAGATCTCACCCCACATCCTTTTAGGTACTATAAGTGGATAAGGAAAACCTAAAGGTTTTTGTTGCTCATCTTTGACCTATTGGAATGTATAACAATGAGAATAAAATAAAAAATTCTCCATCTCATACATGGAAACGAAAATCTATGCTTAATTTCATTGAAAATATTTGTGTTTCCTAGGCACACAACCCACTGGGATTTATGGAAATCCCACATAACAACTATCTTTACCACTAACACCACAATAAGTTGATTCTGATAACATAGACTGCACTTTGTGGATTATGACCAATCATTCATAATGTCCTCACCATAAAGAGTATTTCTAATACTAATAAACTCATCATCAAGATTTTTTCATAAAAAATCATCTCGAGAAGAAAATATTTCAACTAAAAAATGGACAAAGAATATTCGACCCCTGATTCATGGACTCCAAAATGAAACTATGAAAAGAGAGCCATAAATTCCGACTATTCTGATTATTCCTTCAATACATGGGTCAGAGGATTCTTTCTCAAGGAATTTGAGATGAAAATCCATTTCCCTGGGGTATATGTGATTTCAATGTTGAAATATTACAAGTACTCCACCCAAATCCTCTGGTAAAGATTCAAATATTTTATTTAGAAGATACAACTGAAGCACTTCAAGTCTGATGAAATGGTAAACCTTTCTCTATAAAGGTAATGCCACCACATCTTTAGTGCATGTATCACAAATGTGAGTTCAAGTATTGAGTTGGATAATTATTCTTGTGTGATCTAATATGATTAGATACATAGTAAATGACATGATCACCTTATATAAGAACACATCTCAAACCTACACCCAATGCATCACAGAAGACCATATTTATAAGTAACCTTAAACATTATATAGAAGAGGACCTTTTTTTTTCCGGTCTAGATTCTGGAGAATAAACACAAACTTAAAAATTATCAAAGTTGCAGCAAAAATAAAATAAAACAAACAAAAACAGGACATGCGCTAACACTGCAAGCGAAGTGAACGCCTTCTGAAACTCCTCGTGACCTGTTGAAAATCATTTTAAAACGAGGGGTGAGCACAAAAATGCCCAGTAAGGGGTTTAAGAAAACCTTCGATAAATTCTTATAAAATATTCCTTTGAAAATAACCATGAGAATACATATTGAAATACCATTTTTTTAAATGCTAATTGAAATTACATAAGGTTAAAAATAATAGATCATTTTTGAAACTACTTACGTTCAAAATTTTCTTAAACATAATCCAGTGTCTTTCTTAAAATAATATGCAAGCTTAAAAAAACAAAACATTATTTTGAGTTTACTTGAATCGTCGAAGGTTGTCTGGGCCTACCCACTTAGCGAAGGATGGGTTCACTCCCCAATGACCTTCCATATTTACAACGATCAAGCACCGTCTTTTATAAAGATCATTTTTATGATTCCATTACATATATATATTTTCACTGGAGTTTTCAATTTTTGATAAAACACGTCACTGCAATATAATAGGCATTCTACCTGATGCTTTTATATATGTACATAAGTGTATATATATATACTTTCATAATAATTCATCTGATTATTCTGAAGTAGTCGATTTACACATCGACAAATCTCTGCAAAATTTTTCGTACGTATCATCCTTTTAAAATTTATTTATACATAATAACACATTAACCATACATCATGGATACATATATATTTAGTGCATACAACATGTGTAAATATTTTACATATAAGATTAGTGAAACCGATGCGCATGACATGTCGTTAATAAAAATAATGGTCATCACTTATATGACATTAATGAGTCAATTATAATATGATGAATGTCGACGATGAACATAATAGTATGGCCATGTATCTATGCAAATGCGACGCCCATGATATTGAAAAAAAAACATGTTTATATTTTATGTGCGTTTTTTTTGAAACATGTCGATAAACTGGAATAAAATTGTAAAAAAATGATATCCGCCATTTCATTCATATACATATATATATAAACACATATATATATATATATATGTATGTATGTATGTATAACCATGTCAAATAGAATAATTGAATAATAAGAATAAAATCATAATAATAATTTCACTCTTAAAATTCTGCAGAATAACAAAAAAACCAAAACCAACCAATATAATAAATATTTAGTTTGGTTTTTATATACACATAAATATATATATATATAAACCTGAATATACCAAAATAGGTTCTTCTTAATGAAATCAAATCATAAAACTCTTTGAAATTTTTTAAAAGAGGGATTGAAATTAAAACTGCATCTACAGAATTATATAATAAAGGTTTGTAAAATATAGATAATTGAAGATAGAACCTTACAAAATAATTATGAAAATACTGAATCCCTTACCTAAAAACATATTCACTTCATCAACTTCGCAGAAGTCACTTAAACCCATTCTTAGTTTCACAAGCTTGAACGTTTTATTTTCTGACAAGAAGAATGGTTATTATAGGCGTTTTCATTGTTGTTCATGAAATGATTGAAAATAATATATAATTGTGTATTATATTAATTGATCCAATGCAGTAGATAAATTATTGGGGGATTGACAATCAAACTTGATTAATATTATATACATAATGAATCATATAAAACGATTAAAATATATAATGACACATAAATTATATAAAACTCTATACATGTATTGTATAATATAATGATTTATAATATATATATATAAGGATATATTATTTTTATTATAATTTTTTGGCCATCTTCCACGGGTCAATTATTACATCAAACTTTTTTTCCACCTTTTGTGTTTTGCTCCAAAAAGTCACGCCACGTTCATCATTATATATATATATATATATATATATATATATATATTTAAAATTGTTTTTCTTCTTAACACGCAAAACATATCAATTTTCTTTAATAAAACCAATGTAATGCTTTTTCTTAATATATATTCGTTTTTTATCAAACCAAAAAAAACATCTTGTTTTTGTTTTACATATTTAAATCTTCATTAAAAAAAACAAATCATATAGATTAAATATTTATATATATATATAATTAAACAAATGTGTAAATTTTAGATATATATATATATATATTCGTTTTTCATAAAAATAGTAATTAAAACATTTTTAACACGCATAAAAGTGTGTGTTTTTAATAAACTAATTAAATATATTTGTAATTTAAAAATTTAATAAAATTATGACATAATAGAGTTTTCATATATTTATAAAATATATTATCTTAATAATAATAATAATAGTTTTCATATAATTTTTTTTTACCCTTAGTTATTAAAAGGTTTTTTTTAAACAAAGCATAAGTGTCGTGTTTTATTTATTTCAAATAAATGGAAAGATTTAAATTACAATTATTAATTAAATCCACACAAAAAAAATCTATTTATAATTTCTTGGGGTGTTACATTATTCCCCCCTCAAAAGAATTGTGCCCTCACAATTCATTTCGTCGGACTAAAAACAATTCTGAATTTCGATCTTCAGAATTAAGAAAACTAGGACCGCTGGACTTCTAAACTTTACCGCTAAGACGAAAACATTCAATCTCTAGAGTTGTCTAGAACCGTTCCTCTGATACCAATTATAAGAACTCAGCCTTAAACATTATATAGAAGAGAAACTTTTTTTTCCGGTCTAGATTCTGGAGAATAAACACAAACTTAAAAATTATCAAAGTTGCAGCAAAAATAAAATAAAACAAACAAAAACAGGACATGCGCTAACACTGCAAGCGAAGTGAATGCCTTCTGAAACTCCTCGTGACCTGTTGAAAATCATTTTAAAACGAGGGGTGAGCACAAAAATGCCCAGTAAGGGGTTTAAGAAAACCTTCGATAAATTCTTATAAAATATTCCTTTGAAAATAACCATGAGAATACATATTGAAATACCATTTTTTTAAATGCTAATTGAAATTACATAAGGTTAAAAATAATAGATCATTTTTGAAACTACTTACGTTCAAAATTTTCTTAAACATAATCCAGTGTCTTTCTTAAAATAATATGCAAGCTTAAAAAAACAAAACATTATTTTGAGTTTACTTGAATCGTCGAAGGCTGTCTGGGCCTACCCACTTAGCGAAGGATGGGTTCACTCCCCAATGACCTTCCATATTTACAACGATCAAGCACCTTCTTTTATAAAGATCATTTTTATGCTTCCATTACATATATATATTTTCACTGGAGTTTTCAATTTTTGATAAAACATGTCACTTCAATATAATAGGCATTCTACCTGATGCTTTTATATATGTACATAAGTGTATATATATATACTTTCATAAGAATTCATCTGATTATTCTGAAGTAGTCGATTTACACATCGACATATCTCTGCAAAATTTTTCGTACGTATCATCCTTTTAAAATTTATTTATACATAATAACACATTAAACATACATCATGGATACATATATATTTAGTGCATACAACATGTGTAAATATTTTACATATAAGATTAGTGAAACCGATGCGCATGACATGTCGTTAATAAAAATAATGGTCATCACTTATATGAAATTAATGAGTCAATTATAATATGATGAGTGTCGACGATGAACATAATATTATGGCCATGTATCTATGCAAATGCGACGACCATGATATTGAAAAAAAACATGTTGATATTTTATGTGCATTTTTTTTGAAACATGTCGATAAACTGGAATAAAATTGTAAAAAAATGATATCCGCCATTTCATTCATATACATATATATATAAACATATATATATATATATATGTATGTATGTATAACCATGTCAAATAGCATAATTGAATAATAAGAATAAAATCATAATAATAATTTCACTCTTAAAATTCTGCAGAATAACAAAAAAACCAAAACCAACCAATATAATAAATATTTAGTTTGGTTTTGATATACACATAAATATATATATATAAACCTGAATATACCAAAATAGGTTCTTCTTAATGAAATCAAATCATAAAACTCTTTGAAAATTTTTAAAAGAGGGATTGAAATTAAAACTGCATCTACAGAATTATATAATAAAGGTTTGTAAAATATAGATAATTAAAAATAGAACCTTACAAAATAATTATGAAAATACTGAATCCCTTATCTAAAAACAGATTCACTTCATCATCTTCACAGAAGTCAATTAAACCCATTCTTAGTTTCACAAGCTTGAACGTTTTATTTTCTGACAAGAAGAATGGTTATTATAGGTGTTTTCATTGTTGTTCATGAAATGATTGAAAATAATAAATAATTGTGTATTATATTAATTGATCCAATGCAGTAGATAAATTATTGGGGGATTGAAAATCAAATTTGATTAATATTATATACATAATGAATCATATAAAATGATTAAAATATATAATGACACATAAATTATATAAAACTCTATACATGTATTGTATAATATAATGATTTATAATATATATATATAAGGATATATTATTTTTATTATAATTTTTTGGCCATCTTCCACGGGTCAATTATTACATCAAAATTTTTTTCCACCTTTTGTGTTTTGCTCCAAAAAGTCACGCCACGTGCATCATTATATATATATATATATATTTAAAATTGTTTTTCTTCTTAACACGCAAAACATATCAATTTTCTTTAATAAAACCAATGTAATGATTTTTCTTAATATATATTCGTTTTTTATCAAACCAAAAAAAACATCTTGTTTTTGTTTTACATATTTAAATCTTCATTAAAAAAAACAAATCATATAGATTAAATATTTATATATATATATACTTAAACAAATGTGTAAATTTTAGATATATATATATATATATATATATATATTCGTTTTTCATAAAAATAGTAATTAAAACATTTTTAACACGCATAAAAGTGTGTGTTTTTAATAAACTAATTAAATATATTTGTAATTTAAAAATTTAATAAAATTATGACATAATAGAGTTTTCATATATTTATAAAATATATTATCTTAATAATAATAATAATAGTTTTCATATACTTTTTTTTACCCTTAGTTATTAAAAGGTTTTTTTAAACAAAGCATAAGTGTCGTGTTTTATTTATTTCAAATAAATGGAAAGATTTAAATTACAGTTATTAATTAAATCCACACAAAAAAAATCTATTTATAATTTCTTGGGGTGTTACAATATTTCCCTTCTCGACCTCTATAAGAGTTAACATCAACCAAATAATAAAAGGATGATACATCTCAACAAAAGATGTATGATATATTTTATACCATGAAAAAAATTACACCTTTCTATAATAAATAATTCATCTATGAAGATAATATTGAGAAGTCCTCAATGAACCGATGATAATACCTTTCTAAACATGAGAATCATTGAATATTGAAATTTTTTTGTGTTTGTTACCATTTATTAATGTATTTTACCTTTTTAAGATCAATGGATATTATACTTAAAAAAAATTTTCCAAATAAATTCACTTCCTAAAAATAGAAATAACACATAGAATGATTTTCATAATGTCTGTGGTTTCTCTACAAGAATAGAACTATTCAAAATGATGAATATGATCCTCCTTGGACTTAGAGTGATTGAGGATGTCATCAAATAATTTTACCACAATGTTATTAATATATTCATGAAGAAATAAATTCAATAACTCTATAAAAACTATAAGAGCATTGGTTATACCAAAAAGAAAGACAAGGTACTCATAATGGATATACCTTCTTGGAAATGCGGTTTTATGAATGTTAGATTTTTTATCCTCAACCAATGTTTACCAGACCATAGATAAATCTTCAAGAACGTATTTTCACATTTCAAAAGGTCAAAATTATCATCAATATGTGGTAATCGATACTTATTATTTAACATAACTTGGTCGAGTTTCTGGTAATGAACACATAGGCTTAGTGAACCATTAAATATCTTAGAAAAGAGAACCCATGCTTCCCAAGGTGACACAGTCGGGCATATAAAAACTTTCTCTATAAGACCATGCAAATGAGCCATCAAATCTTTCATTTTAGATGGTTACATTTATTAAGAAGTATTAGAAATTGGTTTAGTACCAGAAACTAGTAGATAGAAAAATCTATTTATATTTTCAGTGGAAACCTAGATAAGTCAGAAGGAAATATGTCGAGAAACTCAGAAAAAAAAGGAAGGATATCACCTTGAAAATATTCCCTCTAATATCAAAATAAAAAAATATATCAATTCCCCAAAAACTAGATAATATGATCCTAATTTTCTCATCCTTGGGTCCTATTAACCTTGGAATACATAGCACACACCATCAGGTATAGTGAATAAGACCCATCAAAGATAACAATCAATTGTGCTTTAATGCAAAATGAGCCAATCTATCCCAAAATTTATGTCTAGATATTTCATGTTAAGAACCAGAAAATCCCAAAAGTCAAGACATATAAAAAAAAGAAACCACTAGAAAGACTATAGAGACCCTATTATCTCTTCATACCAAGGGTTGTAGTAATATCCATTACATAAGATAAAATCTCCATTGGAAGACTAAAAATATTTACAATATAGGTTGAAATAAATGAGTGAGATGCACTGATATAAAAAAAACTACGTAAAGAAGCTTTGTTCTAGATACCAATGGCTGGAACCCTTTTATACATGAATAATATGATTTCCCTGCAGTTTTAGAAGGAACTTTTGATCATGTTCTACGATGACGAGTGTAATAGACATGGAACAACATCTATAGGTGACCCAAGAATCCGTAAGAGCCACATATCTCAGGTGAATCAGTGAAATCCCTATTTTAATTCTGTAGTATACCAAAATGATTACAAATAAAAGGACCTATTCCAAACTTTTCATGATTTTTTGAAAAATCCTTCTATTGAGAATAACTGTGAGAATCATCATGATTACACATTACTTTGATGGAACGTACACCTCCACTAGGAGAAATATAAACTTAAGAACAACTTTAATTTCTAGGAAGTTCCATTTTGACCATCAATACTCTATCTGTAACATAAGTATAAAAAGGTAGCTTCATTAAGAAAATATGAGAATTAATATCCTATCAAATTACCATCTTGAACCATTGAGCCTTCATCTTCTCATTTGATACTATCTCAGGTGAAAACTAAAAAATTTCATCCAAATAGTTTACATACACTCTTATAGTTCTATTATCCTTCTCATGTATGAAGAACTATATATCCTTTGATGAAAACATTGCCTCTAGATATAACAAGCTGGTGAAAATAACTTTAAAGTCTTTTCACTTTCTTCCCATATGCTTCTCCGCCATCACCAAAGCGTCCCACCATCTCCTACATCGTACGTCCCACACTATGGAGAACATTTCACCTTGATTTCATTCGGTGTCTCCAAGAACTCAAAAAAATTATCCGATATACTCAACCATTCCTCAGCCTCTTGGGGATCATTTTTCCTCTTGAACGATACTAGATTCGGGCAAAGGAATTCATGAGAATGATTATAGAGATCATCCCTTTTAGGTTCAATATCTAGATCCTGAATGAGAGATGGTGTGCGTTCCTATCACAATGCTTGGAGAGTATGTAAAAACATACATTTTCCTAGGAAAAAACCCAATGTGCTATATCAAAATCATTTTAATATTCTTTTTCAAAAATTATAATTTGAAATCAATTAAAAATTTGATTTCGCATTTCACTATCCCAATTATAATTCATCAATTTAAATTTCCAACAATTTTCTTCAATTTCAAAAATATAAATTTGACAATTTAAATTCCACTATATTCCATCAATTTCACAATTCCACCCCAATTCAATAGAATTGGGGGGGGGGGGGTTGTTCCCAATTTCATGCCAAAATCCAATTACCAAAACTAAATCCCCCAATTCAATGGAATTGGGTTTTCAAAAATTCAATTTTATATGAATAAAATCCCAAATATTATATTTAAATAAATTTAAACAAATAAAGAAAAATATTGTTAATTAAATTATCCAATCAAAATGGAACCACTTACCTTGGGATCATGGGATCTCATATCACAACAAACTGAATGTGATTTTCCAATAAAAATCATTGAAAATGGAAAAACAATAATTATACTAAAGTATAGGTTTTAAAACAATGATGATTGGATCCTTCAACTAACATGGAGATCCACAGAATCTTAGGGAGAAAAAGATAGAGAAAAAGAGAAAGAGAACAAGAAGAAGGAACTAATAGATAGAGGATCGAATTTCATTCACCATGATTCAATATAAATTTGGGAGGGTGTCAATGGGATGAAAATTTCTTTTAGAAGCTATTTTTCATGGAGAAATCTTTTGGGGGTCATACAAGTCTGTCATGGACCTAGAAACTGGTTTTGAAATTTTTTAAAACAATTTAAAGATTAAATAAACCTATTCACAAGATTAGCTTGGTAGGGCCACAATGTTTAGAAAAACCATTAACCCTAACCATGAAACCCTTTTAATGGGAATCATGGTTTCTCCTAAGAGGTATCATAGTTTTCCAAACAGTGCACCAACTATGAAAATCCCCAAAAGATTCAAATTTTAAAAAATTTCACCCAAAACAACCCAAAAGAAACCCAACCAAAACACGATTTAAAGAGGGGTTTATGAATAATTGAAAAAATTAATAGGATGTTATAATGAATATCGTGTTCATTGATTAATTTAGTGGTGGAAGATAAAAGTGATGAAGATATTTAGTTACCATAGCATAAGAACATATGTTGAAGAAATTGCATAATTTTCTCAGACCAATGAAATTTATACCATAATTATCTATCTCATCATATAATTAAAAGTTTATTTATACTCTTTATGACCTATAAAATTGATTAATATATGATTATTAATTCATAGATCTTTGATAAGTATCTATATGTCCAATAGTTTCATGCGATGAGTTAGTGTATAATAATAAAATATATCTAATTCTACCTTTTATTGTAAACACTTCACTGATAATCATAATGTTTTCATGCTATTTATTTCAAAATGAAATATTTGGATAAAATGATTAAAATATTAAAAAAAATGGTATATAATCAATATTTAAAAACCAGAATAAAAATAATTTGATTCAGTTTATAAGAAAACAAACTGTCCTACAATAGAGCATTGTAATAATTTGTATGTTACATGAAAAGAGTTTTATAAAATTTCTTACAAATATTTTTACACACTTTATAATTATATTCTAGAATAATATGATATAAAATTAAAATTATTTAATTAAAAAAATAAAAAATATTAAAAAATAATATTATAAAAATTATTCTAAATAATAGGGGATGAAAAAATTGATGAAATATTGAAATAGATAGCATTAATTTTTTTTGATACTAATAAATATAGTAACTAATGTTGGATTACCAATTATATAAAGATAGATCATCTACTATTGGATGTATAATGGTAGTAAAAAAAATCTAAGATAGGATGCCCAAAAATAGAAAAACATAGTATTTATCATTGTATGTCTAATGGTAGAAAAATAGATATACTACCTCTATTGAGAAAAAAGTAATAATAAAGCATAAACAATGATACTTCCTTACCAATTTCCAATAGGTAGGAGATATATCAATGAATAAAAGATTACTAATGATATGGGATATAATATAGAGAATAAAAATTGCAACTGAGTCAATGTTATAAAGAGAGATCCATCAATGGAACTATTGCGTAATCCAATGGTTCCTGAAAAACTAATTGTGCAAGGATAGAACTACTAGTGATTAGTTAAACTAACATTGGATATACAATGGCAGAATATGACTTATCATTTTATTCTAATGGAAGAAAAGGATCTTCCATTGAAGGATGGAAGATCCATCATTGAATGGTTCTTCTATTGAGGTCTGGTGGATCAACCCTCAAATGGTACATCAATTGAGGATCATACCGCAACAATGAAAAATCAAGGATGAGCTTGGTGTCATGCGATATAGATTAATAGGCAATTCAATTGAAATTAATTGAACCATGCTTCAGGTGGAACTGGCATTGAAGCTTAAAAATGATTGAAAATCTAATAGGTGGGACATGGGAAAACAAAAAAATATACTGGATAACAAAATGATATCAAAAGGTTCATGGTAGATCGATCAGATGGTCAATCCTCTTTATATGTTTTAAAAAAAAATGAATAATAAAAAAGCGAGTGCATCCCACATTATAAATACATTGGGTCTATGATGCGGTATATCACACAACACATGAAAGTTACTCCCCAAGATGTTGGGGGGGGATCAACACCCGCAACCCAGCATTTAATAGATGGGTCCTATACACAGGCCCAACGGGTGACCAAACCCATCCTATTCATGAATATCCGGCCTTACACACAAGCCCATTTGAGTTTTCTTGCACTATTAATGACCCTGACTCTATGCGGGCATTATGGAAAAACCTCCCATAGGCGGTTGACCTATGCCCCTCCAAGTGTAGTTGGTGGGATGGATTAGACCTTAGAATATAAGGATTAATTTTTTACACTTGAATTAAAATGTGTTATTAATAAGATTAAAAAATTGATCAACATGAAGCATTAAACATTAAAATGTGAAATATTATGATTTAAAACAATACTTAATTTAAATAAATTTGATAAAAGAATAATTTACCAAAACAAAGAGAGATGTTAAAGTATTAATACCAAATTATCAAAAATCTCATTATTTTTTGTAAATTAAAAAAAATAAAATAAAATAAATATTTAAATAATTTTACAATACATATATTTTTTTAAAACATTCCTCCTTTTTTAAATGCATCAGAACGTGCATGCATATATATAGTTTAAACATACTCATTCTTAAACAAAATTTACTACAAAAAAGTAACAGAGAAGTGTATAATCACTAATAAGAGTAGAATATAAAATAACATTCAATTAAAAATCACATTATAATGATATTTAAAAAACAATGAATCGATTTATAAAAACATTAATTATACTTAAACAAAAATTTTATTCTACAATAATTCCCAATTAATACATCATTTTCTATAATGTACTAGAATACAATCATTTAGTGAATATATAATCTATTTGTTTTATTATTAGAAATAAATTCTAAACGTATATAAAATATGTTTACAAGATCCCTAAAAAATTAAATCTTATATCTATGTGTTTTTTATAGATTGTTGAAGAGGGATTTTATAAATTTAAATTGAACTTGAATTATCATAGAAAATATGATTTTTTTCAACCAAAATGTTAAAGTCATGTTGTGTTTGTTTAATCCATAAAAATTTTAAATAATAACTAGAAGCATAAACATATTTTGCCTTAGCTGTTGATAATGCTACTAATAGTTGTTTCTTCGAACTACATGAAATTAAATTTTTTCCTTTAAAATGGGAGATACATTTATTTCTTTTTGGATTAATTCTACAACCTCCAAAGTAAGAATAAAATTAAAAGAGTAAATAAAAATAGTTTTCATTTAAATATAATAAAATAGTAGAGACAATAACCTATAGAAATGTAATTAATAATTTATAATCTTCAAAGTGACTTTATTTAGGATCATACTTATATTTAGTACTCATATAGAAAATAAAAATAATTTCTGTTTTATAAGCATTATTATACAAATGGCTTCATATCTTGACATTATATAATTTATCACTAATCAAATTTCCAGATTCATCTACATATAGTTTAGAATTAGTGATCATATGGGTTATTATAGTTTTAAAATAATATAGTCCAGACCTTCTTTTATGTTATTTGGCATAATTTTCTTGAATTAATAAAATACCATCTTTACTTTTATTAACTTGTAAAATAAGGGAAATTTTTAATCCCTCCATTAGGCTCATTTTAAATTCAATTGTCATTAATTTTAGGAACTCCTTACTATGTATATCATTAGTAGAACCAAATAAAATATCATCTACATAAAACTGCATAATTATTAATTTATTTGAAACTCATTTGATAAATAATATTGGATAAAACATTAACGAAATAATTTTATTTAAAAACATAGTTATAATTTCTTACCATGCTCGATGATCTTTCTTAAGACCACATAATGCTTCAAATTGTTTGAAAACCTGGTTTAGAAATTCATTATTTTCATACAAGGAGGTTCATTAATAAAAAATAATTATGAAATTACCATATTTTAAAAGGGATTTTTTACATCCATTCAAAACACATTAAAATTTATAAAACATGAAAAATCATGAAAAACTAAATAGATTATAAAAAAATGGTTTAAATAAATCTTCCAAATCAATTCATTTTTCTTGAAGATAAACTTGGAAACTAATATTTCTTTATTTTTAACTATTTTACCAAACTGTTCCAATTTATTTTGAAAAAACAATTTGGATCCAATAGATAGTGTACCCATATGTAAATAAAATAGATTTTAGACATTATTCTTATAAAACTAGTTTTGTTCATAATCTATGGCATTAATATAGATATAGAATTTCAATAATTATTTAATATTTATAGTTGAAGCATCAACTACAAGGGACAAATTATCATAAAAATTTGAAACATATTTTATTATCCTAATTCTAGATTCAACATTTCCCATAATATTTTCTAAAGAGTTATGTTTTTGAGTTTTATGAACTGAAGATTCATATTGAGATAATAATTTCTCACCCCAATAGAAGCATTATAATTTTTAGGTTTATTTGATAAGAATATAGTCCATCTGAATCTGCTGAAAGCATCTAAAAATACAAACACAAAAAATTTCAAGCCTAAACTAGCAGTTCTCTTCAATCCAAATAAATCAACATGAAGAAGTTATAAGAATCTACCAATACTTACCACATTATCATATCTAAATGAATCTTTTTTCTTATTTCCTTTTAGAAAATAATCACATATATAATACTTACCTATACTAAATTTTGGAACTTCCAAAACTTATGTTAACCAGCATAAACAATGGTGGATGTTTAACATGTCCCAACCTTTTATGAAAATGAATATGATATGTATCTATAGAACTTAAGAACATTACAATCTACTAGGTTTGTCATAAAAAATCTATTGAATATAAATTTTCTTTTCTATTAGAATAAAATAAAACAATATTATCCTTATAAATAATACATTTATTATATTCAAACATTAAAATCATAACATTATCACAAAGCTTTGGAATACTAATTATATAATGTTTTTATCTTTCAATAAGAAGTAATTTAGAAATTATAATATAAGTAGGTATACCTAAATGTCCTAAACCTTTAACCATAACTTTATAGTTTTCACTGAAAGTGAAAATACTTCCATCACAAGAGTTAAAAGATAAAAATTCATAAAAATAACCAGTCATGTGCCTTGAGAACATATTATATATATACCATGTGACTTAATAACCCTTGAGGTAGGATTATAATAAAATTAATCTAGAAGGTTTTTGTTTTGGTACCCAAGCAATTTTGATTCCAATTGGATTAGTATATAAATTTTTAGCACCCATATAGATTTAAGGAACTTATTATAGTGAAATATAAAAAGATAAATTTTTATAAATGAAATTCATAGTATAGCCTAATGACATAGAAATATTTAAGGACAATTACTTTTAATAATTACCTTTTAATACAAATATAATGAATGTGAAATTTGAAATATTACCATTTCTTATTTTAACAAAAGTTGTTATATATATCTTATGATCTTGATTTTATAACCACAATATGTTTTATCCTTTTTGGGGTCTTTCATGGCCAATATCTTATCAAATTTATGTTTGCATAAATATGGATAATTTTTCCTTTAATCTAGTAATTTTATTAATCAGGATTAAATTTTATTTTTAAAAAAATTTATGGTCATCAACTATCTTCACATTTGAATATGATCCATAATTTTTTTTTTATTTTCATGTTTAAGATTACTACATTCATTTTAAATTTTATCTAAATCATAACATACAAATTTAAATATATTTTCTTTATCTTCATTAGTTATTAACATGAAATACTTTATTATTTTATTCTCATATTTAACCCTTAATAGTTCAGAATATAAAACCTTTTTGTCTTCTATATCACTAAGAATAGAATCATTCTATGTTTTATTTTCTTATTTAATTATCTTATATTCTTTTTATAGTTCCCTATATAGCTATCAATTCTCAAAATAACACTTTGAAAATTTTAATTTTGAACATTTAATTCATTATCATAAATTTTAATATTAGTTACATGACCAAAAATGTATTTATAATTAGAGTTTACATCATTTATAGTTGTATCTATCTAAAAAATATTGGAAGAATTTTTTTCACTCATAGAATCATCAGTACTAGAGTTTTAATCTTCGTTACAGATTTATCCAGCATGGTATTCCATTTTTAATTACTTCTTATAGTGATTTTCTTTTCCTTATTTTTTCTATTCTAGATATTATAATTTTAAATTTTATTTTTTCATTAAATCAATGTATATTAATTCTAAAGCTTAAAATTTTATACTTTTAACTCTTTTACTTTCCTTTTTGTAATCATTTTAATGATCTCTCTTGAGATTCATGTTAAATCCACTTTTACTTTTCATGTACCTGTAAACTCATTTGGTGAAATTTGGAATTTCATCCTTTTCACTTTGTGGTAACTCAAAATTAGAGGAATTAATAATAACATTCAAATTTCATTTAAATGTTATATGTTTACTTTTATCATGACCACAATCATTTTCACTAATCCTTTCCATCTCGTTTTAGAGAATTTATCCTATCAAATCATCTATTGAATACTCAGTGAAATCCTTACATTCTTAGATTCTAAGATTATTTGAACTCCATCTCTTAGGTATAGCTTGAACTAATATTTTAATGAGAGACTCATTCTACATGGTCTCTTCAAGAATATCCATACTTTTTAAAATTTTGAGTAATTTATTGTACATAAAATTTTCACTTTCTTGAGAAGCCATTCTAAATTTTTGAAACTCATCTTTGCAAACACCTAGATTAGTTCTCTACAACTTCTCAGTTCCTTATTGAGTTACATTAAAATTCCTCTAGATATTAGAAGTAGTTTTACAGGATGAAATATGACTATTATATTTCTACTTAAAAAACAATATAAGTGATTCAAGACTTTTTAGTTTAAAACACATTTTGTAACATCATTACCAGTAAGGGTTTCTAAATCTACATCTCGAAGTTTATAAGATTTTGATGTTATTTTCCAATAATTAAGAAATATATTTATAATAAATACCTACATCCTATACATCCAATTAACATAGACCTTTCCATTTAAGTGAGGTGTTCAAGTGGGATTCAATATCTTGAAATACAGGCATTCCATTACAAAGTAGTGGAGCATTTCATTATACTTTTAATTCTAGGATAATTGTTAGCCAAAAAAATAATGAAAAAAGTTAAAAAACTATCATAAAAAACCCATATGATTCCAATTTTTTCCCTTGGTATAGTTGAAGTGACTATAGGGGGGGGGTAACAAGCCTTTTTAAAATATTTTAAAAAATACTATTATATCAGAGTTAGAATAGTGTTAAATGTGAATTAGAAATAAAAATAGGTGATTTTTATAGAGGTTCAGATCACTAAGATCTTAGTACTCTCTTAAATCTCCGCAACTTAGTGAGGAGACTAGTATACACAAGTTTCAGAGTTTAGTTAGGGAGAGATAACCCTATTACATACAATTAAAAAATTCCATTTTCACTCTTAGTTATATGACCGTTGAATTTTAAATGAGTCACAACCTACCTTCCATCTACATGGGAGGAACTACTCGACCATCCTTTTAGATAGGAGGAATAACCTAGTTATAACTTTTGGATGTGAAAATATTAAACCAAAACCTTAGAGGAAAAATTGATGGTATAAAGAATTACAAAGGATAAATAGTAGAAAAAATTAAAATAATAGTTGAATAGATGGTGTATAAATTTTGTGTGCCTCATGCTCTATGATCAATTAAATTTTGGAAGATCAATGTGATGGATATATTCAGTGATCAAAATAGAAGAATAGAATTAAAAGTTTCATGATTTACTCAAAGGAGTAGAAATTTTATCATCATTATCTATCTAGTCATCTGATTATAAGTTCATTTATCCTCTTGATCACATATCAAAAATATTAATTCAGATTCATTAATTCAATTATCTTTGGGGAATATCTATATTTCTAATTGTTTTATGCCACATGTTAGTTTAAAACAATTAAATAAAACCCCCACTACCTTTGATTGTAAAACCCCCACTACTGTAGTGAGAACTGTTGCAGGAAATATTTGGAAGTATAGTAGCCTGGAATATGCCCCCATTTGGGCCTTCGAGCCACCAATTTGGTCCCCGAGTCCTTTAAGGTCTTCGGTACACCCAGGCCTTCGGTTCAGTAAGGCCTTCGGGCCACCTCAAGGACTTCGGGCCACGTTAAGTGTAGATGCAAACCAGAAAACCATCAAGAAAAAAGCATCAGAAGGAGGAAGAGCAAGGAGATTTCACCATAGTAGAAGCTAAATGGATTTTAAGAATGAAAGGGTATGGAACCTGCCATCGGGACAAGCCTATGCATGCACAGTAAAGCCTAGCCGAACAGCCATGCGAAGGTTGATAGCTGATTTCATGATAAAGTTGCTGGGGAGTAGCAGTTCCAAGTAGTTAGATTGGGTTGTATGTAATGTTTGAATCCTACATGAAATGAATTCATCTAAGGCCTATAGTCCATGAAATACTTACGCCTACGGGCCTTGTAAGGGTTCCACCTCACCCCTTAAACACTACACTGATAATCAGAAATCTTTAATGCCATTTATTTGATCTCAAAATTTCAAAAAACAAAAATCAAACTATTAACTACCATAAATGCATATAATCCATATCTATAAAAAAATTAAAAAAAATGAGTTTCTAGTTTGTATGATAATAAAAATATTGTAAAATAGAGCATGGTAATAATGTATATACTACATGAAAAAAGTACATAAAAATTTATTACAAATATTTTTTCACTCCATGTAATTATATTATAGAAGAATATTATAGATCATTAAAAATATTTATTTTAAAATAAAATTAAAAATAAAATAAATATAATTTTATTAAAAAATATTTGAACTAACGGTAGTTGAAAAAAATGACAAACCATTGAAATAGAAAGTGGTAGAGAATTATTATACTGATGAAATAGAGTATTTTATATTTGATGTACAATGGATAAAAAACAAAGCATCTGCTATTGGATGTCCAATGGTAGAAAAACATAGAATTTACCTTTGGATGTCCAATAGCTGATTAATTGTGTATTTACTATTGGATTTTCAATGGTAGAAAATAGAGCTACTGCCTCCATTGAGAAATAAGAAACAATAAATCATAATTAAACCTACCTCAGTGCCAACTTCCAATTGGTACAATATCTATGAGTGAAAAGATATACATCAATTCTAATGATTAAGGATATACAACATAGAATAAGTCCCATAACTAGGTCACTTTTGAAAATAGATATAAACTAGTGCTACCGCCATAGAGATCAATGGTTGATGAAAAAAACAATTGTGAAAGTATAGAACTACTAGTGATTATATGAACTAATATTGAATGTAAAAATGTAGTATATAATCTAATTTTGGATTACAATAGTATAAAAAGATCAACTATTGAAGGTTTTTGGATCCAACATCAAATAGTGCATCTGTTGAGGTCTAGAAGATCCACTATCATAAAATGATTTTGATGAGGATCATGTGGCGACAACAAAAAATCAATGATGATATTAGTGTCATGCAACATTGAAGATGAGGTGCTTCTATTAAATAAAATAAAACCAGGAAGTGGTTTGTATTGGATTTGAATCATGAAGATAATTTAAAATAGAACAAGTGAGATACATGAAAACAAATAATACCCAGGAGAAATAGAAATATACTTAACAGGTTACAAGAGATCAATTAGATTGTCAAGTGTTATCCCATTATATTAAACATGTTTGAATAGTTTAAAGAGAATACATCCCACATTGGAAACATAGCAGTTTGAGGGTGTGATATATCATACAACCTATGAAATGCACTCCCTGAGCTGTCAGTGGGGGATCAAAACCGACAACACACTATTTAACTGATGATCCTTATATACAAGCCCCATAGGGGACCAGGGCAACCCTATGAGTGAATTTCAGGCCTTATACATGGGTCCATTTGAGTATTCATGATCTATGAATGACCCTGATTCTGCGAGGGTGTGTTTGTAGGGCCAACCATAGAGCCTTAGAAAATAAGGATTAATGTTTAACAATTAAAACAATAGGTATTGTTAACATGATAATAAAAGTTAATAAAATTGAATAATTAAACTTGTAAATGAGATATACTATGTTTTAAAACAATATTTAATTTAATAAAATGTGGTGAAAGTGTAATTTATCTAAAAAAGAGACATGTTAATGTATTAATACCCAATTACAAAAAAATATATTATTATTTTACCTATTTTTTGTAAGATGATTTAAAGATTAGAATAATATTTTTCTTCCTTGTTATGGAGAATTCTCTAAGCGTTAATTTATCATGAACTGGAACGGTTCAACCTTCTAAATCACATGGCTTGACATGTGAGAATGCATGAGGGGAATCTATATTCCCACCAATTATATTAAAAATTCTTTGGATTCAAAATGAGATTACTTGGGAACTATTTCTCCCTCAAATTAGAGTTAAAAAGGTATCTTATACAAACTAGAACTACAGAATATGGCATATATATATTCAATTCACATAAAAAATAAAATAAAGAGAGGTAAATAGATAATGAAAACAAAAAATTCATAATAAATAAATAATATTAGACTCATTTGTATCAATATTCATGAATCACCTATAAATAAACATTCATCCTTTTATTTGATAATTATATTCTAAAACCCCATTTGAAAATAATTTGAGAAAAAAATCCAATAAAAAATGAATAATAGAACAGAAAAAATATTCACCCTTACTTCCTTGGAATATAATAAATGTAAACAATGACAATGAGGATGTTTTCATAGGAAAAACAAGCACAAGGGGATGCATAAAACTATAAAATGAGAATAAATTTAAATGTACCACCAAATTATAGAACAATCATCACGGGATTATCCTCTGTCCCTATGTGATATGATCCTTCCTATACTATAAACATGGACTAACTATTGTCCTACATTTTCTCAAACCAAATCCCAAACCACATGATGTACCCACATGGGTTCCCTCAGAGTAACTCCCTGAGTCACTGATAATAATACACAAGGGGACACTAACAAGTGTTTGAACTTACTAGTATATCATGAATCAAGATCTCCCACTTAGTTACCTAAGTTCCGATGACCAAACCAAAGTGGATGTGAGAAAACTATCAAATAATTATCATCACATGAATTATAAATATAGGAAATAAACTTCCCTTACATCCTAAAACCTAATAAAAAATATCCCCATTTCACATCACATGAACACCATATAATTAAATCACAACCCATAAAGGGAAGAAAAAAACACTAGGGAAAACAACAAAAGTCTCATAAAACTTAAAATATTCATATTACATAGTGAATATTTTTACTTTATAAGAAATATATCTCATGATTCAAATTCATTTACATATCAGTTAAATATCAACATTTAAACACAATTTATAAATCATTAAGAATGAAAAATTTCTCTTTTCATCTTATAACATTTATTTTAAATTATGTTTTTCCAACTTTGATCATTAAACTAGCCCCAATGGTCATTAATTTCCATCAAAACCATTGCGATAACAGTCTTTATAATTTTCACAGATATTCGACATGTGAAAAACATTAATTCTAGGGAACACAAATGAAATTCATAAAGATAATCCTTTATTCTAAGTATAAAATTTATGGAATTTTTTTAAACTAACTATGAATATCATATATTAGTATAAATTTAGAGAAAATAAATTTATAAATACTAATAATATCATGAATTATTATATAAAGGAAAATCGGAAAGAATACCTCTACAAACCAAATCGAAAACAATCCTATTTTAGGATGAAGGATAATTTGAACAATGAATCTCCTCTTTTAGGCACTAAATAACAAATTATGTAGGATAGAAGCATCATAACCTCTATGTACCTTTTTTATATTGATTAGGGTTATAGGGAGGAAGGGAAACATATAGAAAATAGAATGGATAACAGCAGATAAGAGAAAATAGGAAGAAATTAAAGGGATTATCTAGTTACCCTCTTGAAATCAAAAGAGGAGAAACTGAAATTTTAGGGTATGAATGATGAATCTACCCCTTTAGCTCTGATGGGATGAATCCATGAATAATATGGGAGATATAGTACTAAAAGATAAAAATTAAGAAGAGTATTGGATAAATTTCATTTTTAAGTGAATCTAAAAAAGCCACATTGATTGAAAAGACATCCACCAATCGAGGGAGAGCCACTATATGTAACTAGCATAACCCACATTGTTTGGATGCATGGTTTACCAAATTGTGTTCCAGTATTGAAAAAATAATTATAAAAAACAACAACACTATACATGGTTTCCACTGAACATTTTCAAGATTTCCCCAAAACTCCAAGAAAAGGAGTTTCACGATTTTCATTGGATTTTGAATGATTTGGACCCAATAATTATCGATGTACACTAACCTTGCACTAAAAAATTTAACTAAAAAACCCCTATGTAATAAATTCAAAATATTTTCCTTTTAACTACACTTACAAATAATAAAATAGTAGAAAATCTATATAAATTTCAATATCTATATCCAAAATTCCCAAAATATTAAAATCTCTCAAAATTAAGTAATATTAAAAAAATTAACACACAGGCATTGCAATTCTTCCCATATAAATTCCCCAATGAATAATAAAGGAAAAATACTAAAACCATCCATCCTAATGAAATAAGTGAGTGGGTTCAGGAAAAACTAGAGGGGGTGGGTCTGATGTGAAAGTGGCATTAGAAAAAATTCACAAAACATAAAACAATAGAACCTGAATCATTACATGCTATTAAAAATAAATAGGGAATGACCTTACATAACCATTTAAAATGTATCACTTTGAATATAGAGAGTTATTATTGGTACCAAACCATTATAATTTATTTAAAATAGTTAATTGAAAGAAAATAAATCCTATCAAAAGACTACTACCTTAAAAGAACACTTCCAATTTAAAACATCTAATTGAAATGAAAATCATCCAATGAGCATAAGAAACCAAACAAAAGGAAACTAATAAAATACCAAATGATTTTATTCCATAATAACATCTAAAAATATATAAATATGATCCCATCATAACAGTACCAAATAAAAGGAACAATGAATAAATATACCAAAACTGGCCTCAATATGGATAAACATGGTTCTAAACATTGGTAAAAATATGAAATAGAGGAGTTACCTAAGACCACACAACAAAGACACTAAATCCTAGAGATCCTAAAAAAACATACCCAAAAATATCAAATGCATTACCTAACTTTTGGGTCACATTTCCTAGTTACCCAAGAACACACCGAAGGTATTCTCCATGTCCACCCATCTATAGTTAAACCTCACCAAAACCCAACACAAAAACACACAAAATACTCATGAGATAATAGTCCACCAATCAAAACTGATCATAAACATAAAAAAATTAAAATACCTCAGTAATAGATCAAGGGGACATCTAAGGAAAACATTTAACAATAATCCCCTTTAAAGGTTTAATCAAATCAAAATCCACAAAAAAAAAACAAATAAATATATAATCACCCCAAATAGATTACACATGAAGATTCATATGATAAAATAGATTTTAGAACTTTTAAGGACGATCCAAACAACCAAAAAAAGAAAATTCAAGAGTGATTTCAAGAAATAGGTATTAGAGTACCCTGGAGATTTATAATAGAAGTGCATAAGAGATAAATTCTTATTTCAAGATTCATAGAGGTCTCGAGAAATAGACCATCATCAACATTCACTTCCAAAATGTGATCATCCATCTTTTTCTCCAGTCCCGATGTGTTACATTTAGTCACGAAAGGTAGAAAAAATTTATTACCCAATATTAATTTCCTATACTAACTAAATTATACCCACAAGTACCTTTTAAAGACCTCTTAAAAATAATTAACTAAAAAAAGTATTCTATGAATTTGGGAAAGGAAAAATTACAATAAAATAATATTTTAACGAATAATTGATGAAAAATTTAGGAGAAAATAATAGTAGCATTAAAAAATTACCAATTTAATTTTTAACCATTTACTCCCGCTAATGGAGTCTAATTAACTCATGATATCTCTTTAACTTCATGTCTCTTTAGTAGAACCAATAAACCAAATTAATCTTTAATAACTCTTAAGAAATTTATTCATGAAATTGAGAAGAGACTATAGACATCCACAAAATTCAGAATGGTCGAATAAGAAATCTCACCATGGATCGCACGCTCAAAGCCTTAGGGGTCCCAAGAAAATTCCGGACTCTCTAAATGCTTTTCCAGCCACCCCAACACTACAACAAAAACATTATATCTATATAAATAGTGTGGATACTGATTCAAGAATTTCAACATGGGATCCAAGAGTAGAGAAGGTTCTAATTTACCCATTTTATTTAGAGACTGGGTTGATTTTAAAGATAAAGGTATATTATAAAATAGAATGGAGGATTAATAGATAGAATCATACATAGAAATAATATTTACACATTCTTTCATGACATTTTTTTGAGGCATACTCTAAATAATATAATATACGAAAAAAATAAATTCATAAATCCTAATCCAAACAAGACAATACAATTATCCACCAAGGGATAATTCAAATAATATAAGCCTTTCTAAAAATATATCATAAAATATTTTTTTATTTAAAACCACAAAAAACTAATAAAGACATTAAAACATCCTTTTACAAATTTATGAACTTGAAAAATAAATAAAACTCTTCTTGAAATAATTCAATCTTGGGAAAACCCCCACATTATTTTGAAAAAAACAAGATGTAATTTCATAAAATTATTATAATTTTAAATAATTTATTAAAGAAATGTAATAATAATAAAAATTTTAATTAGAGAATTTATTTATTTCAAAATATTTTTCAAATACCATAATAAAATCAACCAATTTATAAAATAACTCATGATAACTAAGGGATTTTATTTTCAAAAAAAACACATAACCTATATTTATATCAATCATTTTATGAATTTATTCTTTAAATGAAAATAAACCCATTAAATATTAAGTTGAAACCAAACATAACATAATAAAAGAATTAAAATTAATTTTTAAATATTAAGACATCATAAAAACCCTCTTTAATTCATCTCCAATAAGTAAGAACAACATTAGGAGAAATCCAATGTAGAAAGGGGTTTATACAACACATCCATGTGGGATAAAAATATTTTCATAGTCTAGCCACCTAGTTTGGTGGGTCATGCAACTTTAGTGAGATAGAATCCATGAAGTCCTCATAATATATTGTGGTGGCTCTATATGGTTTACCAAGCCATTCATAACAACCATGAAACCCATTACCCTTTTCAAAATTCAACCCAAAACTCAAAAGACCATCCAAAATCACCTGTATAACTCCTTGGAGATCCAAATTTCATTTTAAAAAAAATTGACACAATAAAAATAGTCAAGAATGAAATAAAAAATCAAACCTCAAATACTGACTTCCCATGGAAACATGAGGTTCTGAATGATAATGATACAACTAATCTATTACCACCCAAACCTCTTGAGTTATAAAATTACCATCTCTATAAAACCATGACGTACCAGAAATAACAAAAGGAAACTATGATATCATTTTTTCGTGAACCTTCATAGGTTACCCTACCATGTCACTTGGTTTATCCCATAACAAGGCCCAAAGGACATACTTGATCCCTATGGTTTGGTGATAAGTTATAGGGAATCAATAAGAGACTACATATAAAATATTTCACAACAAAATCAGAGTAAACAAGGATAAATTTCCAATGTAGAAATCTAGTATGGAGCATATATACATTTATCATTTTTGAAAAATGAGATAAAAAGATACTTATAGATAATAGAACTAAACCAATATTATATAATAAATAAGATTCAACTCATTTTTATCAATATAAATGCATCAAAAATAAATAAACACAAATCATGGTCCACTAAAAATAAATAAAAAATAGATAAAACAATGACTAATTTAACTGGGACACCAAAATCCCAAAAAGAATCAAAACCCAAAACAAATAGTAAGAAAACCTCTATGTTACCCATGTTCATTCACCATAATCCACCTCCACCATAATCATCCAAGATAAATGATAACCAATCCTAATACAAAACATCTAACCTATTCAAAACATAATAGCTATATACAACCATGTATAAGTGTATATGAAATGCGTGAGCTATCAATCCCAGTAATTTCTCACTAAGAAATCTATGCAATTACTTTTATAAAGAAGTTCATTAATTCTAGTTTAATATATAATAGAAAAAATAATGTTTTTTAATTTTGATTACATAAAAGATAACATTTACCATACACAACACCATAGAGAATCAAACTTTTATTTTTTATATAAAATCAAATAAAAATAACTTAAAGATGAAATGATGTTCTTTTATTAAATAACCAAGTTCATATCATTCCTCCCCATTTTAATTCATTTATAAAATCCAAAACATTGAAATAAAAATTCCTCTTTTCATTTGAAATCTACATTCAAAAAAACCACCTTTGAAAATCATTTAGTAAACAAATACAACCATAAAAGAAAACAAGAATAGAAAAAATAGGCAACCCCATTTCATGGAAATATGAAAATTAAATATTTTTAATGGGGGATTTATTATGATAAAAACAAGTGTGAGGGGATGAATCACACAATTAAATGAGAATAACATAAAATCGTCACCAAATTAATGGGAAAGAATCATGTGATATGCCCTAGGTCCCTATGTAAGACGACCCTAACAATATTATAAATAAGGAATGAAATCGAAACAAATTTATTTACAAATAAAATAAAAAAACACAATATCTTCTCAGATAAACCTCCTCAGTGGATCTTACCTAGTCCTTAATAATAATACATAGGGGTACACTATCTATCCTATCCGTTAACTAGTGTAAAATGAATCAAGATATACGTAATATTTACTTATGTTTCAATGACCAAAACAAAATGGGTATGAAAAAATAATCAATAATCAATTATCACATGAATAATTATTTAAAATAATAAATCTCTCTGACCTCCAACACCCTCACAAAAAATGAACCTTTTTAATATCATAAATAAATTATATAAATAAATTAAAATGCATAAAGATACGAAAAAATAATGTAAGGAAACTAAAAGGGTGATACATTTATAAAAATATTTATTTTATAAAGAAACAAATGAGACTTCATAAGAAATATGAAATAGGATTCCATGTCATTAATATTTCATTTAAATATCAACATTTAAACACCAATTATAAATCATTAATAAAATAATATATGTCTCTCCATCTCTAAAAATTTCTATAAAAAATTTCTTATTTTTGAAAATAAAAAAAGGACTCATGGACTATATTTTCCATAAAAACCATTAAAAAATATTATTAGGTATTTTATT
The DNA here is from genome assembly GCA_963277665.1 of Viscum album. NCBI lineage: Eukaryota > Viridiplantae > Streptophyta > Magnoliopsida > Santalales > Viscaceae > Viscum > Viscum album. Next base: position 1,499,966,416 of record OY728119.1, on the reverse strand, counting down.
TAATACTTGAAATGATATGATATTTAATTCAAGAGAAAAAACATGAAATTCAAAGAGAAAATCCTTTATTCCAAGACTAAAATTCATATAATAATTTCATAAACCCAACATGGAAGTCATATATAGGTTTAAATTTATATTAAATGAATTTATAAATCCCATTTATCATATTATTTTTGTAAATTAAGGGATAAAATAGGGACACCTACTTCAAATCAAACATAAGTCAAGCACCTTCTATGGAAAAGTCCAAGAAAAGCGATGAATGTCCCCAATTAATACATTAATAATAAAATCTATAAGTTAAAACAAAAAAAATACCTAAATCAAATTTACATAAAAATTTTGGTTTTTGGAAGGAAGTAAAACCTAGAGAAAATGAAAATGATAAGATATAAGAAATGAAAAGATGAAAAATTATATAGGTATTGCCCTAATACCCACTATAAATAAAAAAAAGATTCCATAATCATAGGGGATGAATTAAATATCTTCCCTTTATCTATTATGGGACAATCATGTGAATGGGATGGGGGAGGATGCACCAAAGGAAAAATATAGAGATAGTCATAAGATAAATTTTACTTTTAAAGTAAATATTGGAGGTCCATATTGTTTAACTACTGGATATTTTTCAAAACATGTTCCATCTATACATGATCTATTGAAAGGAACCTATATGAACCAAACATTTTACCAAAAAATGAACACTCCCTGAAAAACACACTGTTATAAACTACATTAATATGCATGCTTTCCTTGGAAGGTTTCCCCAAACCATGTGCATGTTGTGTTTTTTCCACTCTAAGATTAAAATAACTGGCACCATTTCCATGGTTTTTTATTGTTTGACCCCACTCTATAATACTCATTTACAATATTCATACACTAATAAAATGATATAGAAAACTCCATATATAATAATTTCATCACAATTTCAATTTTACCAGATGTACTAACTATGCGATTGAAGAAAATCTATAGAAATTTTAAACTTTTAACATGCATGTCCCAAAATTAAAAAATTTTCCAATGTTATATTTTTTTAAAACATTGGTGGAATGATTATGTTACAGCCTTATTGATGTATAAATGTTATATTTCTTAGTTTTATTGTTAAATATTCTTGTTACAAAAGAGGGGTTTTAATTAATGGATAATTTCAAGGTTTCGTTTCTCTATCTTAGAGTATTTTAATGTATTTTGTGAATGTTTTTGTTTTTTATTACAATAAAATTTGTTTGGGATAGATTTTTATGGTTAATTTTTCTTTGCTTTGAAAATTTTAGGTGGTGGTTTCTTGTTATTCACCACGATCTTCGAAATGGATTATATAAATCTGTTGGTGAAAAAGGATTATTTGGTCAGAATTTTTATATATGCTATAAAGTATGATTAATAGATACTTTGGGTTGTTTTATAAAATTGATTTCATGGATTTTTTACAAAGTGACATTTAACAAAAATATATGGAGTTTCTTTATTTTATATAATGGTTTAGTTTTGGAGACTACCTTTTATATTATATTTTGATAAATATATGATGGAAATTATGGTTAAATATGAACTTTAAGAAGTCGAGTAACGTTTTATTTATTTATATTGTTTTTTATAATTGTAATTTTTTTGTGTATTCTATTTATGTTTTATATTTTTGTTTATTTTATAGTATTCAATCCTAGAAGATTATTAAATAATAATCAAGAGGTAACTGTAGACTATCCACCGATAGTAAATCCTCTAGATGAACAAAGTCGTCACAAATCATTCAGATATCTTTATAAATTCATATATTCAATTTACCTTCTATCCAATTTTAATTTAAGTATTGATATAGGGATTCAGTTCAGGGGTTTTATAATTTTAATCCTACTATATTCTATATTGAATAATGTTCCCTTAACAAAAATAAACCAAAATAATTTTTCCACATTCACACTCAAAGGATCAATATGGAATTGGTTGAAGTCTATTAGTGGGACTAAAACATTGGAGTACTATTAAAAATAAGGTTTCAAGTAATTTTTCTTTCAATAATATTTTCTTAAAACCATGAATGTGTTATAGGTGGTAGATTTATATTTCATTGAGAAGAAATAATAGTTAGAATTGTAGTATGCTCACCATTTTACCCTTATAGAACTATATATTCCAAAATTTGTATGGAATTATTCATTAGAGTCTTAGGGTCGCAGAATATTCTTTATTTAAGATATTCAATATAATGTGTCATTATATGGATTGAGAAATTTAATGGTGGTTCTTAAACAAGAACATAGGTTAGCGGTGATCATGGAGGGATTTCCCATAACGATTGGTGTTTCATATATATAAATATGTGGTGAAGGTAATTATAATGGGTGAAAAGGAAGTAAGTTAGGCCTAGTCAGTTTGGTGGTGATATAAAGAGTCCATCCATTTTAATATCTTAATATTCTTCAAAGAGTGATTATCTAGTATTCTATCAAGGGGAATGACTTAATCATGATTAAAATTTCACTCGAAGTGCTAAAAGTTAGTTTTGCAGATAATGTGTGTGTGATAATACTAATTTCATATTTACTGAAATCTTGGGATTCCATAGATATAATAGTAATTAATTTTTATGGAAAGGTCGATATGGTATCTGAATTTATTTGTAATTTGACCCAAAACGGGGAGATCTAAAGGTAACAAGTTCTTTTTATTTTTGGTAATTCTATTAGAATTGGAATAATGGGACAATGAGATCATTGAATCAATAATTTAAGATTAAAAGATAAGTCTATAGATTAGAGTGTTAAAAAGTTGACTATCCTAGGACCTATATTCTGGCAGTGTGGCAAGTGTGGATATCTCTTGAGTGAATTCAAGAAACGAAATAAAGAAACTATAAGGATATATTATATAAGAAAAAACCCATTAATTCTATATGTAGAGGGAACAATAATTTACTCCCTATTCATAATTCAATGGAATCATGTGTGGTTGAATTCTATTCAATATTCCACATAATAGAAGATCATAGTTGCATCGTGAACTATGAAATAAAATGCTTCAAGAGAGTTCTCCTGGTAGATAATGAAGCTATATAAGTGATAGGAAAGGGAAATTTAAATATCAATATATATAATTAAAGTCTTCTTTAAAAAAGGGAGTGACACACATACTTAAAGAACATAATATCTATGGGATAATTAGATGATGATGGTTTCACTATGATCATCACTAATGGGGTCAGGAAAGTGACTCAAGGGTTAATAGTTGTGGCATATGGAGTAAAATTTGGGGTTTTTATCTGATTAGAAGAACATGCGGTAATATAATGGATGGAAGTAAAAACTCGGAATATCCATTAGTCTATAAATATAGGGTTGGTCACGTTATTGATAATAATATAAAGGTTCTAGTAGGTAAGGTAATTTTTGATCTCTGATACCAATTAATAAGAAGAACAACTCGGAAATGTCTATGAAATACACCAGATGGTTGAACCTATATTCACTAGAAATTTGCATCAATTAGTCATTTGTTGATGTTGTACTTCAACTAAAAATACATCTATTAAAAAAATAATGAACCAGAATTAAAAATCATGCTGAATTTTATTCACCATTTCTATGTCTCACTATACACACACACCATACATAATCCATAAAGGGGATCAATAAGAAAATAAATGGACACAAAAGATTACATGGTTCATAAAATTATCCCATCTCCATGGGAGGACAATGAAAAATCTTATATTACCAAAATTAAAAGGATATGAATCAATATAGTGACATATTTAATGATTACACTTTAATAAAATGACATATAATATAATCATTACCTCAAAAAAGATAGACCCACTTCTCTTTTATAGTGATAAATAACTGGAAAACTGCTCGCACTACCATCCAAGAATCATGGTCAAACATCCATTTACATTCTATCTTACAGTATCAAAAATTGAATCATCCTATATTGTTGGTTGAGTATCCAATTACACCATTTACTATACATAAAAAAACTAGCTCAACCCCTCAAAATAACATTATCATTGGGTAAACTCATCCACACACTCAAGGTTCCCATTACTGTTTCTTCGAAAAGGTTGAAACACAATACCGATTCCCGAACTACTAGTGAGTTAAATAAAGCAACATAAAAAAATATTTTAAATATTAACATAAAAATAATCCATGTCATATAGGATCAAATAAATATCATAAATAAAAACAAAATTCATCTATGAATATTATTTAAGGGAGAGGAGTATAGAAAAGGAACACCCACCTCTACTAATTCTAATGATTCCCATATTTAGCATGTTTGATTTGATATTGATATTTTGACATCATGTAGTAACCCTATCATTTTAAGAGTGTATTACATCATTAAACGTATCTTATATCCTAGGTGTGGACTCATTAAAGCTATATTTATATTAAATTTTCAACCCCTATTTTGAATAGAATGTAAGACATCTAAACTAGGTGATATGAATTAAGAATATGTTTCAAGCTCCCTATTAGTGTCATTCATGGATCTTTCATATATCTTTCAAACAACTATATATATAAACCTATTAAATAGTAGTACACATTATAACCTTATTTATCATATTGAGTTTTAATAAATGGTATATTTTTATTTAAGATGTTTTAAGTGTGGAAAAATATACATGGTGGGATGAAACTACGATATGAAAACATTTTCTATTAACATTAATGATGAAATAACTTCTCCCCTGACCCATTCCATCCTAGACTAGAATTAAATGATCCATTACCCTAAAAAACAATACATTATACACTCTTTGTAGATATATAATCACCATCCATATTCTAGTATTAAATATTCTAATAGTATTCATGAAAAAATAAGTTAGGTTGTGTATTAAACCCGTGATCTCCATATCCATAGGGGATATATGGGTTTCATCCTTGGTTATTAGGGGTCTTCAAAGTAATTTTTTTCTTATGTTTTCCTATTTATTAATTAGTTCCTTTAGTTTTTTAGAGTGTCCCTTTTTGTTTTTGATTGATGTCTCAAATGGGGAAGTTAATCCTCATTTCTTCTTGGAAGAATCATTTTCACAACATTTTTTGTGGGTAGAAAGGTATATGATGTGAATAATTATTATAGCCATGATGTATTTTTTAGGTATTTTTATTTTTTATTTATTAATAACAGTTTGTGGGTTCAATAAAGTTAAATCTAATTTTTTTGGAGGGGTTTCCTAGGAAGATAGTATGTTAAGTACGTAGATTTCATGGTCCCTTTACCAATGCACCACACCTATGAAATATTATAGATTTTGTTTTTATTTTTAAATGGTATTATTAAGGAATAATACTTAATTATATCTAAAATATACCTAGGAATATCCTCCAAAACATTTCTCATGGATATTACCTCTCCCCTATCTCTCCACTTAGATCCAAGGTGGATTTCCTCATCAATACTCGTTATTTAATCATGTATGAAACTCATTTCCACTTTCTGATTCATCTTCTTCCTCCTTTTCTCATATTACCCTCTTACTATGGCCATGGTGGATAAGGATTTATGTTTTCTCAATTTTACTGGGTATTTTTAAAATTTATTTATGATATAGATATATAAGGGTTTCTAATCTTCTATTATGGTGGAAAATTTTTATTAGACACAATTTACCATAAATTTGGTAGGTGGCCTCATGCATATGTCTTTAAATTTAGATCCATGAGTGTTGGATTGATTTTAAAAAACATTTTTAATTAAAATAAATGTTTTAATTATTTTTATTTCCCAATATATGTGTTTATAATATTTTATTGATTTTTTTTGTAAAGGGGGTTTTTCTATATTTAAATGAATTAACTAGTTTCATTGGGAAGTGTTCACACTAAGTGTTTTCTAAAATTCATTATGAATGAATACAATATTATTTTATTAAATGATTTTCTATGATTTAGAGTGAATTATCATTATTTTTTTGGGAATGTTTCATGAAATAAGGACCTATTTGGTCAACATGAAATTGACCTATTCCATTAGAAGGGAATATTAAAGTATTATTTCCTTACATTATTTTTAAGTTTTAGGTGTGTTTCAATAAGAATATTGATATCATATATCTATATTTTTAAATTTTATAATCCATGTATGTTATGTTTTCCAAATGTGATTAATATTTATTATTGCACATGCCCTTAAAGTCAACCCACTTGATGTTTTTTTATTATGATGTTATTGAGATATAGATTAAAGATAGTGTTTTTATTATTACTGTTAATTCATTGATATTATCATCGATGGATGTTTATTTAAGGGTATTTTATGGTGAGATGAATGTTTATATTTTGTTATGTGTTATATTTTTAATTAACATGTATTGTATTGATATATTACCTCCATTGGTGTAAAGGAAAACATTGGGTAACTAGGCATGAGTTCTAGAGTTAAGTACTACACTAGTGTATGATCATGATCTAGATATTATTTTCTTTAATTAGGGTATTTTTTCACTCAGTTATACTAGGGGGTGGAAAACCATATGTTAGGATACTAGATTATATGGCATGCCAATTAGATTAGTTCATTTATCATGTTAATATATATCATATATTTGGTTTCTAGGTATTCTCGTGATGTGTATAATGATTATTAGCTATGGTTTCATAGTTTTTATTCATTATGAATGTTTTATTTTCTATTTTATTATCACCAATGTTTAGATTTTCATAAAACATGAATTAATGATTATTTACTTAAAATACTTATATCGATTTTGTATTAATGACTAATTTTATTCTAGGTAAAATCTTTCCTTTAATTTAATAAGTTATTATCTTGAATAATGTTTCATTTTTTATTTTAGTATTTCCCTATAACATGTTCCTTCCATTTTTATCTCAAGGTGCAATATGCTTCTTAATATAATGGAATGATAAGTGTATATAAATAAATGTTTAACTTTAATTTACTTAAATAACTCACTATTTTCCTAAAAGGAAATTCATATAAAACCTTTTATGATATATAATGTTTAATTAGTCTATTTTAAAAGAAAGGGTTGTTTATTGAATATTATTTTATTTTAGTCATTGAAAATAAAAATCTTCTTTTCATAAAATTATTTTTAAATTAGAATAATATGCTTCAGACTGTAAAGAACATGAATGTGTTGTGGGGATGACAAATTCTTGGAATTTTTATCACACCTATTAAGAACTTTAGGTTTGGTAAAAGTTTATATAGGATGTAATAGGTGATCCATGGTTTCCAGTTTTGTTTTTTTAGATGTTGTAGGTAAATTTTATTCAAATGATGTATGAAAATGGATAATTTGGTTTCTATTTTGGCTATTGTTTAGTTATGATATCATGTTGATCTCTTGCAACATACCACTTTAGATTCCCATCCGATTACTATTATATGTTATCATTTTGGTCTTATGGTGCCTATATACTATAGTTTAGTACTGTGTGTTCTGAGAGAATAACTTATAGTTGTGAAAATTGTTGTGGAATTTGGAGTTTTTAAATATTTTTTTATTCCATTTTTAGTTTCACTATATTATAAAATTGATTATTTATATATAGGTGATCCCAAATTATGTAGTGGTAATTCAAAACATTTAGGTTGGAAATTTTCTTTAATAATTTTTTTATTAGGAATTTTTTCCCAAGGGTGTAGATTTTGATCCTACAACACCAGTTCATAGCCCATTGTGATTAGGATCTTATTATAGGACTTATCACAAGACATCTCGATCAATTGGATGGTTCCCTTGAGTTGGATCATAAAACATCATCTCTTACTCCCTCAACACCCACTCAACTATCCATGAATTTTCTAACCTCTCTTATATTCCAAAGATCATTAAATACATTATGTGTTTTAAGTGTATCTTATTACATTATATTTATTTTAGTAATAAAAAACCAATACACACATTAAATTATTTTTTATATCACCATTTCTTCTTATCCCATGCTAAATTCCTAATTATTTGGCTTTGTAGGTGATTTTAGTTATTAAGTGGATCAAGATTTAATCAAAGGGAACATATTTTTGGGTGATATCTATTAATCTTGAAGAAGGTAGTCCTTATAATTATATGATGTTTTTATGTTATTTTATTTCCTTTCATGCATGTGGGTATGTGTAATATCTTAGAATTTTATAAATAAAATTCCAATTGTGATTAGATTAAATGAATGATTATGTATTATGGTTGTAGAAAAAAATGCACTAACAGGGTTTTATTATATAACATCAGATTTGAAATACAATTAAAATGATTACCATTGATAAAATAGACATTTAATAGTGACCATATGATTAATATAAATATAGGGTTATAATAAATCTAATTAAAATAGGCAAAAAAAGAAATACTATCACCTATTAGGATCATACCCTATGAAGCCCATTTATCAGAGCTTTTGAGGGAGATATCATCACATTTATTTTCCCTCAACCAATATCAAGATGAGATCCAACAACTAAATCATGATAAAAACCATTTATGGAATAAGCTTAAGCTCATTGAGATCACGACTCAAACGATGTATGTCAAACCACCCCATGAAAATCTCACTATCAAATGCCTTAAATGTAGGGGATTTGTTTAGTTTAATAAAGTGACATGTATCATGACATGAATAATATGAGTATTTATATTTAATTTTTAAAAGTATAATAAAATATTTTTTTCTTATTTTTTTCACATTATAAATGAATTTTATTTTGATATGATAAAAAACAATTGTTTTTTTTGTGTAATATGAAATTTTAATTAAAGAAATTTTATTGATGAATTATTTAATTTTGAAAATAAATTATATTATAATAAAATAGAACAATTAAATATTTTTTATTATATATAAATGATAATCTAATTTTTATGTAGTCAAATGTAATTCTTATATGGGTTCAAAAACTATTATTGCCCAAAATCCCAGTATAACTCAACAAATGTCAATTCCTATTTTAAAAGTAAAAAATTAAAATAATTAGAAAATTATTTTTATAAAATTATTTTTATTTTTGGAATCTGAATTTCAAAATTATCTAATAGTGAATTTTTCATAATTCTTGGAGATAATTGAATTTTTAGGTAAAAATGAAACATGGTATAAATATACAGAGTGTATTATCACATCATAATTTCCCAAAATTTATTTAATTAATTCTATAAAGCATATAAATGTTCAAATCTATTTTTTATATTTAAAATAATGTTTTTTAGGTTATTTGATTAATTTTATAAAGCCCTTATGAATCCCCAAAAACAAAAATTATATTTTATGTTTTTAAAATCAATACTTTATGAACATGGATCAATTATATATAACCAAGTGTAATATTTTAATTATTTATTCCCTTATAATTAGAAAATAATTAAAAAAACTATTCTTTGGATAAAACCTTATGAAAAACATGGGACTGTTTGTGGTTTTGATTATTTTATTGTATAGAGTCCAAAACTGTGGTTTTGGAAATAAAAGACAACTTGCCTCTATTTTCCTATATAAAACCACCCAATATCCCATTATTATTCACCCAAAACCATTTTATCACATCCTTAATCTTCCATCCCCTCTATATATTCCTCCCAAGGTGCCACCCAAGCCCTCATGAAGCTCCTCCCATTCTTTTGGAATCACCCTCTCAAGATAAAGGACACCCACATTTTTTCAATTAAATCACCTTATTTGCAATTAGCCTTTTAAATATAAATTGGTTATGTTTTAATGAACTTATAAAGAAACACTTATTCTATATTTTATGTTATAATAATTATATATCTTTTATCAGCTCTCATTATAACATTACCTAAGCCATTATTACACTACGGGAAAAATGCGTATTTGCGACGAGAATAAATCCCGTCGCAAATAGTCCCGTTAAAAACTTATTTGCGACGGGGGTATTTACCCGTCGCAAATAATTAGGCTTTTGCGACGGGATTGCTTTCCCCGTCGCAAATAACCGGTGGCGGTAAAAGGTATTTGCGACGGGAATATTCCCCCGTCGCAAATAGTATGTCGGCAGGTGGTTATTTGCGACGGGACCCGTCGCAAATAACTATTTAACCGTTGACCGTAATAAATGTTGGCTAAGGTATTTGCGACGGGTACCGTCGCAAATAACACTATTTGCGACGGGAATCCCGTCGCAAATGGACCCGTCGCAAATAATCTAACCTATAAATACCCCCATCCGTTTTTTTTCAAATCATTCTCATTCTCTATCTTCTCCTTCTCTCAAACTTGTGTTTCTAAAGTTGAGTTTTTCTTCAGTTTAATTTTTTTTTCGGAGCTGATATTAAAGTTTTGAAGAACAATCAGAGCAGATCAATTTTCAAGGTATTTATGTTCAATTTAATTTAATATTTATTTTTAATTTTTTATTAGTTTCAATTATTCTTAATTAGTTGTAATTTAATTATGTTTATATTTTTTTATTACTTAATAAATTTAAATTATTAGTATTGTTCATAGTTAATGGTAATTAGGAATAATTAGTAATAATTTTTAATAATTAAGAATAAATATTAATAATTAGTAATAAATACCAATAATTAGGGATAATAACATTATTACATTATTAGTCTATTTTATTATTAATATTAAAATAATATAATTTTTTATATATATACAGTTCTCTTTTCATCTGTGTGTTTGCTGTCTTCACATGTATTATTTGTATGTGGAGATAGAAAACGCACAGATGAAAGGAGAACTGTATATAAATTAGAAAATTATATTATTTTAATATTAATAATAAAATATACTAATAATGTTATTATTTGTAATTATTGGTAATTCTTCCTAATTATTAGTAATTATTCATTTAATTACTAATAATTAGGAACAATTACCAATAATTATCAATAATTAGGAATAATTAGTAATAATTACCAATAATTAGTAATAATTACCCATAATTAGTAATAATTACCAATAAATAGTAATAATTACCAATAAATAGTAATAATTACCAATAATTAGTAATAATTACCAATAATTACCAATAATTAGTAATAATTAGTATTAATTACCAATAACTAGTATTAATTACCAATAATTAGTAATAATTACCAATAATTAGTAATAATTACCAATAATTAGTAATAATTACCAATAATTAGTAATAATTACCAATAATTAGTAATAATTACCAATAATTAGTAATAATTACCGGTAATAGTAATAAATAGTAATAATTAGTAATAATTACCGGTAAATAGTAATAAATAGTAATAATTAGTAATAAATAGTAACAATTAGTAATAATTAGGAATAATTACCAGTAATTAGTAATAATTACCAGTAATTAATAATAATTAGTAATAATTAGTAATAATTACCAATAATTAGTAATAATTACCAGTAATTAGTAATAATTACCAGTAATTAGTAATAATTACCAGTAATTAGTAATAATTACCAGTAATTAGTAATAATTACCAGTAATTAGTAATAATTACCAGTAATTACCAATAATTACCAGTAATTAGTAATAATTACCAGTAACTACCAATAATTAGTAATAATTAGTATTAATTACCAATAATTAGTATTAATTACCAATAATTAGTATTAATTACCAATAATTAGTATTAATTACCAATAATTAGTATTAATTACCAATAATTAGTAATAATTACCAATAATTAGTAATAATTAGTAATAATTACCAATAATTATTAATAATTACCAATAATTAGGAATAATTAGTAATAATTACCAATAATTAGTAATAATTACCAATAATTAGGAATAATTACCAATAATTAGTAATAATTACCAATAATTAGTAATAATTACCAATAATTAGTAACAATTAGTATTAATTACCAATAATTAGTATTAATTACCAATAATTAGTATTAATTACCAATAATTAGTATTAATTACCAATAATTAGTATTAATTACCAATAATTAGTATTAATTACCAATAATTAGTAATAATTACCAATAATTAGTAATAATTACCAATAATTAGTAATAATTACCAATAATTAGTAATAATTACCAATAATTAGTAATAAATAGTAATAATTAGTAATAATTACCGGTAAATAGTAATAAATAGTAATAATTAGTAATAAATAGTAATAATTAGTAATAATTAGGAATAATTACCAGTAATTAGTAATAATTACCAGTAATTAGTATTGATTAGTAATAATTAGTAATAATTACCAATAATTAGTAATAATTACCAGTAATTAGTGATAATTACCAGTAATTAGTGATAATTACCAGTAATTAGTAATAATTACCAGTAATTACCAATAATTAGTAATAATTAGTATTAATTACCAATAATTAGTATTAATTACCAATAATTAGTATTAATTACCAATAATTAGTATTAATTACCAATAATTAGTATTAATTACCAATAATTAGTATTAATTAGCAATAATTAATATTAATTAGCAATAATTAGTATTAATTAGCAATAAATAGTAATAATTACCAATAGTTAGTAATAATTAGTAATAATTACCAATAATTATTAATAATTACCAATAATTTGGAATAATTAGTAATAATTACCAATAATTAGTAATAATTACCAATAATTAGGAATAATTACTAATAATTAGTAATAATTACCAATAATTCGTAATAATTAGTAATAATTAGTAATAATTAGTAATAATTACCAATAATTCGTAATAATTACAAATAATTAGGGATAATTACCAATAATTAGGGATAATTAACAATAATTACCAATAATTAGTAATAATTAGTAATAATTAACAATAATTAGTAATAATTAGTATTAATTACCAATAATTAGTATTAATTACCAATAATTAGTAATAATTACCAATAATTAGTAATAATTACCAATAATTAGTAATAATTAGAAATAATTAGCAATAATTACCAATAATTAGTAATAATTACCAATAATTAACAATAATTATCAATAATTACCAATAATTAGTATTAATTACCAATAATTAGTAATAATTACCAATAGTTAGTAATAATTACCAATAATTAGTAATAATTACCAATAATTAGTAATAATTACCAATAATTAGTAATAATTACCAATAATTAGGAATAATTACCGGTAAATAGTAATAAATAGTAATAATTAGTAATAAATAGTAACAATTAGTAATAATTACCAATAATTAGTAATAATTACCAATAATTAGTAATAATTACCAATAATTAGTAATAATTACCAATAATTAGTAATAATTACCAATAATTAGAAATAATTACCGGTAAATAGTAATAATTAGTAACAATTGGTAATAATTAGGAATAATTACCAGTAATTAGTAATAATTACCAGTAATTAGTAATAATTAGTAATAATTAGTAATAACTGCCAATAATTAGTAATAAATACCAATAATTAGTAATAATTACCAATAATTAGTAATAATTAGTAATAATTACCACTAATTAGTAATAATTAGTAATAATTACCAATAATTAGTAATAATTAGTAATAATTACCAATAATTAGTACATTATTTGTATATTTTATTATTAATATTAAAATAATATAATTTTCTATATTATATACAATTATCTTTTCATCTGTGTGTTTTCTGTCTCCACATGTAATATTCGCATTCTTTTTCAAAATTATCAACCTACTCGCCAATGGAGAGGTGAAAGTGAATGCGAATATTACATGTGGAGACAGAATGTTAAACACACAGATGAAAGGAGAATTGTATATAATATAAAAAATTATGTTATTTTAATATTAATAATAAAATATACTAATAATGTAATAATGTTATTATTATATAATTAATGTTTATGAAAAAATTATATTAGTATTATTAAAATAATAAAAAATCAATATAATATTAAAATTATCAATATTTGTAACATGTTTTGCTTTATTCTCAATATATTCAATCTTTACTTGAGTGTTTTTTCTAACAAATTATTCAAAACCAGTAATGCTTTTATATTTTATAGAGAAATATGGAACAACGAGGTCGTCAACAATCATTATTAGGTGACCGCATATGGATAAATCAACGTAGAAATCCAAACGGTTCTGGTTTAAATCCAGTATATGTTGAGGGTGTGGAGACTTTTTTATCATTTGCGGAATCAAATTCAGAATTTGTTTCAGAAGGAAAAATAAAATGCCCTTGCAGAAAATGTGCATTGAGAACGTTTGACACGTTTGACAAAGTGGGAGAACATCTCTTGCGTTTTGGTTTTCAACCAGATTATGTTTTTTGGTATCAACACGGTGAAAGCAGTTCCAGAGCAGGTGATAACAACTTGATTCCGGATCCATCCCAGTTTCAAGATTTAGTACATGATGTTGCAGGTTCATCTGTTCAACATACAGAAACTCCGGCTGATATAGCTTCAAATCCTGAGTTGGCACCGTCTGAATTTTATGAGTTGTTGAAATCTGCTGAGGATGCATTATATCCTGGCTGCAAGATGAGCAAATTAGAAGCAGTTGCAAAATTTATGGCTATCAAATCAGATAACGGAATGTCAAACACCTGTTTTGACCAGATATTTTCTTTGCTGAAAACACTGTTACCCGAAGGAAATGTTTTACCTGCAAATTACTATGAGAGTAAGAGGCTGGTTCGAAATTTGGGACTTACTTGTCAGAAGATTCATGCATGTTCAAATGACTGCATTTTATATTCTGGGGAAAATGAGTCATTGGATAGTTGTCCTACATGTGGGCAACTGAGATATAAAGAAGGAAAACACGGGAAGTCGGGTTTGATTCCTGTAAAACAGTTGAGATATTTTCCGCTTACATCCAGACTTCAACGTTTATTCATGTCTAAGAATACATCGACAATGATGTTATGGCATAAAGAGAATATTTCAACCGATAAAAGCTTGAATCATCCAGCCGATGGTGATTCATGGAAACATTTTGATAGAGTGCATCCATCATTTGCTTTAGAAGCTAGAAATGTTCGACTGGGCCTTTCCACTGATGGTTTCTGTTCGTTTGGATCTTATGGTAGTCAATATTCATGTTGGCCTGTTTTTTTAACTCCGTACAATTTACCTCCATGGATGTTGATGAAGGAGCCATATATCTTTTTGACTTTACTAATTCTAGGACATCCGAAGAAAAATATTGATGTTTATTTGAAGCCATTGATTGATGAATTAAATTTATTGTGGAGTACTGGTGTCAGTACATATGATGTTGCAACGAAACAAAATTTCATACTGAGAGCAGCATTGATGTGGACAATAAGTGACTTCCCGGCTTATGGGATGTTATCTGGCTGGAGTACACATGGCCAGAAATCATGTCCTTACTGTATGGGAGAGAACAAAGCATTTATGCTCATTCATGGAAAGAAACCTTGTTATTTTTACTGTCATCGCAGATTTCTTCCAGCTGATCATCCTTTTTGCAGAAACAGATCTCATTTCAGAAAAGGAACAGTTGAAAGGGATGGACCTCCAAAAATGCTATCAGGTTCGGAGTTAAAATCAGTTGTATTTTCATTACCTCCCATCACTTTTGGTCCCACAATAAATCAACAGAAAATTTCTGGTTTTGGGAAAGAACACAATTGGATTAAACGTAGCATATTTTGGGATTTGCCATATTGGTCTGATTTGTTGGTCTGACACATGTTAGATGTCATGCATATTGAGAAGAACTGTTTTGATAATTTGTTTCATACAGTTTTGGATACGCCAGGAAAGAGCAAAGACAATGTAAATGCACGTTTAGATCTTGCCCAAATTTGCAGGCGTCCAGAATTGGAACTATTTGAGAATGTCAGAACAGAAAGGTTACTGAAACCAAAAGCAGCTTATACACTGTCTAAAGAAAACCGTTTATTATTTTGTTAGTAGATTGCAGATTTGAGACTTCCAGATGGCTGTGCTTCCAATTTGGGTAGATGTGTAAAGAATGGTCATATTACTGGATTAAAAAGTCATGATTGTCATGTTATAATGGAGAGACTTCTACCCATTGGATTAAGAGGTCTCTTGAATTCTGTGATTTGGGATTCCATAACAGACATGTCTCATTTTTTTCGGGAAATTTGTGCGGCTACGACAGATTATGATGCTCTAGGCAAACTTGAAAAAGATGTTGTTGTAATTATATGTAAACTGGAAAAAATATTTCCGCTGTCTTTCTTCGACTCAATGGAACATTTGATGTTACATTTGCCATATGAAGCCAAATGTGGAGGTCCAGTACAGTTTCGATGGATGTACCCATTTGAAAGATGCATGCAAAAATTGAAAAGAAAAGTACGCAACAAAGCATCTATTGAAGGATCTATTGCAGAAGCTTATTTGCAAGAGGAAATATCTTTTTTCTGCTCCCATTATTTTGAATCTGAGTATCCTTCAAAACACAACCGAATGGGACGGAATGAGAGGAATATTGATGAAATCGACAATCAATTATCTGTTTTCAACCAGTCAGAGCTTGGTTTTGGTGGAGTTTCTGAACGCTGGCTTTCAGATGATGAACATCATAGAGCTCATACGTATGTTCTGCTCAACTGTGAAGAGATGAAATCAGTTGTACTGTAAGTGTTTATATCACTTATTCTCTCATTTATGTTACAGTAAATAACTTTGGTTTTTATAGGTTGTATGATAATCATATCAAGAAACAAATTCCACAAATTACAGCAGCTGCTCTCGAAGAACGTCGACTGAAAAATTTCTCTCAGTGGTTTCAAAAACTGGTAACATAAATTCTTTATCTTCTAGCAACTCATTCAATGTATAGTTTACTATATTGATAATTATTTCACAAATTTTCAGGTGTCTCGACATGCTGATAAAATTGACAAACAGTTGTGTGTATTGAGTAACCCACCTTCCAAACTTGTTAAAACTTATAATGCATATGTGGTGAATGGATTTCGATTCCACACACATGCATATGGGGAATCAAAAAAAACAATGAACAGTGGAGTTAGCTTGAGAGGATCTCATCATCGAGAAAATGAAGTTGACTTTTATGGCATACTTGATGAAATCATTGAACTCTGTTATCTTGGACAACATTACATAACCATGTTCAAATGTCGGTGGTTGGATACAGAGAGAGGCGTGCGTGTTCATCCGACTCATGGAATCATCGATATTAAATGTAAAAGTGTTCTCACAGTAAATGAACCATTCTTATTGGCTCAACAGGCATATCAAGTTTATTATGCAAAGTACTGTGCAACATCAAGAGACTTGACTGATTGGTGGAGTGTAATAAAAATCAAAATTCGAGACAATCAGTTTAGTCAAAGTGAATGTGCTTTCACTGATGTGCAAAGAATTGAATTTTTTCAAGAGAGTACTCAAAATCAATCTTTTTTACAAAGAGACATGAGTATCGATGACGACACCCCACATTTAAGAGTCGGTGATGATGATGATGTTAATGATGTCACATATGAATTTGAAACGGTAAGAGATGAAGCAACTGTAACTCGAATGGATATCGATGATGTTGAGGAGGAATATGAAGATGACATTGACATATATGAAGATGATGATGAAGATGAACACTGATAGCATTTCATGGTATTTATATACAATCATAATATGTATATATGTATATATAATAGTAATTATCAATTATTTGCTAACATTAACATTTTCTGTTTCAGATGGACGACGCCACATTTCGTGTGTTGGCGGATGCTGACCTGACTTTTGATGCGGATGAGTTGCTGACAGATGACCCTCAGCCTGCAGGCGCTCCAGGGAGTACGCGGAGGGGGCGCGGTCTTGCACGATTGATGATTCCTGACCCCGTCCCCGAGCGACGTCCACGTCTTGGGTTTGATCCACGCACACGGAGGTGTGATAACCTGTGTGATAACATGTGGATTTGACAAAGATTTCATTAATCTATTCACATAATAAATGTTTATTATTTTTTCAGTTTTCCGCATATAGCAGTCGGACAGGGCAGCGCTATTTTGCGCAACTATTTCTCTCAGCCGTGGACCACATGGGAGCAGATTCCCATTGATGTGCAGCAGGCCATGTTCGGCCATTGGTTGGTACGTACGTAAATAAATAATTTTTATTTTGAAAATTATTTCATTTCTAACTTGATATTTTGATTTATTTGTAGGGTTTATGGTATCCGATCGAGGATACCATGCGTGACGCCATCCACGAGGCATGGGAGGTGGCCATGCATGATCGTTTTCGTCAGTTTTTGCACAATTTAAGAAAAGCTGCGATGAAGAAAGCAGGAGTGTCAGATTTTGAGGAGTCATGTAGAGCACACCGACCAGAGTATATTTCATCCCATGTATGGGATGGATTATGTGCGCACTGGTTGAGTAGTGCCTTTCAGAGGAGATCATCGGTGGGGAGGCAGAATCGGGGGAGACAGGAGGTGACTCATCGAGCTGGGAGTCGTTCTTTCAGTACTCATAGACAGCATCTGGTATGTACATTATTTATAAATATTTTATATAACTATAAATATTAACAGTTTATTTTTTATTCTTATAGGCTGTCGAGCACCCCGATATTACAGAGTACGACGTATATCGGAGGATGTATAGTGATCCTGCTACTGGGGAGCTCAGAGGTGATCGTCAGCATCACATCGTGGTCAGTATTATTTGTTTTCAAGTTTAAAAATTAACTGCATATAATATATTCACAATTTTAATTTTAAATTGCAACTATAGGAGTCATATGAGGCCGCAGCGGCACAGGCCCGGCCTGAGAGTCAGGCTGAGTCATCAGATCAGACCACTTCCCGTCAGTTTGATGAGGCGGCATGGATGCAGGCCACCCAGTATGCCTTCGAGAAGGGCCGGGTAGTTGGTATCGGCTCTCGACTGACTCCCGGAGATTATTATGGCAGTGCTGCGATGTCGGCGTCCAGCTCGAGAGGAGCTCGTGCATCTTATTCTACACAGTATGAGGATCAGTTGCGATCTCAGACTGCACAGATAGAGAGTCTCCGACAGGAGCAGGAGCAGATGCGTCAGCAGCATGAGGAGGAGCGTCGACGCCAGCAACAGCTGTACGAGGAGCAGGCGAGTCGGTGGCAGCAGCAGCATCAGGAGCAGATGGAGTACATACGCCGACTCACTCATGCTTTAGGGATGGAGTTTCCTACACCACCATCTGTAGATCCCCCACCTCCCCCCTCCCCCCCTCCTTCAGATTAGAGTTTGTATTTCTGTTATGAAATTTGTGAAATCAAAATATTTTTTTTTCTATTCGTAGTTTCTGTCTCATTATAAAATATTAATAATATTATATTTTTAAATAACAATATTAATAAGAATAATAATATTATTTATATTTTATAATATTAAATTTTATATATATATTAAAATTTTATATATATATTAAAATTTTATAATATTAAAATTTAATTATTTTTTTTGTAATACTTGAATTATTTTAATATTTGAATGTAAAATAATTCTATTATTTTTATATTAATTAAAATAACTTATTAATATTTTTTTTATTTATAAATTATAATTGTAATATTATTATATTAATTAAATCATTTATTAATATTCTATTATTTTTTATTTTTGAATTATAATTCTACTATTATTATAGTAATTAAAATAATTTATTATTTTCATTTCTAAATTATAATTCTATTATTATATTAATTAAAATAATTTATTAATAATTTATTTTTTTATAGTATTTGCGACGGGATACTATGCCCGTCGCAAATACTAGTATTATTAATAGTTTTTTATTTTTTTTTAAAAATAGTATTTGCGACGGGATACTACTCCCGTCGCAAATACTAGTATTATTAATTTTTTTTATTTTTTTAAAAAATAGTTTTTTGGGACGGAACCGTCGCAAAAGCGATTGCGACGGGTCCCGTCGCAAAAGGTATTTGCGACGGGTCCCGTCGCAAAAACTATTTTAAAAGTTTTTTACAAAAATACGGAATACTATTTGCGATGGGGAGAATGTCCGTCGCAAAAAAAAGGCTTTAGCGATGGGCCCGTCGCAAATAAGTGTAGTTGCGACGGCGTTTTCAGCAACGGGCTATTTGCGACGGGATCCCGTCGCAAATAGCCCGTCGCAAATACCTGTTTTTCTAGTAGTGTTATGCCAATATTTATTAAGGGACCGTCTCTCTCTCTTATTTATTCAAGAACATTATTCAATTTATGAATTTTATTACCAATTTATAATGTTAAAATATGGTTTTTCATATCCCTATTACATTATTTTTTATTTATAAATGATTATTGACAAATTTATCTATCATTAAACCATTTTAGGAATCCTTTAGTACTATCGTTATACTGACAAAATTTTATTGTGATTATTTCCAAGGAAAAACATTATATTGTGAATACCAACCATTTTTTCCACTCAAGTATATTCACCAAGACATATGTATAATTATTTTATTTTGTAATTATATGTTTGTATTCCACACTTCTTAATCATTGAATTAAATGTGGTGAAATATGATCATTCGTTGAATAATCTATGTGACACACATATACATGAACATGATATGAAAGCGATAAGTATGACCAAAATTATATATCACTTAAATGAATTGGGTAATATTTTAGTCTCATGAAACATCATTTATAGGATTATAGAGTGAATTTAATCCATTATGGTACTTTTTACACCATGTTACGATGTCTTGATGATCATATTTGACCTTTTTATGACATTTTAAATGTTGTTTCCACATTTCGCATGTTTTCCTCATGGTATCATGTTATATCGTGCCTCATTGTTCATATTTTTATTTCTCCCCTATTTTAGGTCTCATTTAAATGAATATTGTATAACATGTAATATTTTCTTCATGTTATTCTTTTTACTCCCTTATTGAGATTTATATCTAAACCTTTTCTTACGTATGTCCCCAGGTTATCCCATGTATTTTAAGAATAATAGAAAATTATGATAATGTTATTATAGTTTTCAGAAATTCTTAGGTACCAACTTGTTTTACGTTTTTTAATGCACCTAATTGCAGAAAGACAATATAATTATTGATGTTCTTATTATTATTATTTGTATTTTAATCTAATAAATCATGAATTAATATGTAATAAAGACAAGGGATGTCATAGTTGGTATTAGAGGAGAATTTTTTATTTATGGTTTTCGGAATAGAAAAATATAGATAAACAATGAGGTATAATAAAAAACATAATAAAACATCTATAAATTTTGTTAATGTACCGAGGAAGTGTTTTCTAAGAAACTATGTCTCTGTCTTGATGCTACATGTTGATATGGAACAAGCATAGAGGTATCTTGTTGTGATAATCATGAAAAGGGTGATGGCACTAGACTCTATCATCACCTACTGCATGTTAAAAGGCCTTTTTCTAAACACCTAGTTCAAAAAACTCAAGTAATATGATTTGGAATATTCAAAATCTCATTACGAACCATTATTAAGGGAAACAAATCTCACAAGAGCCTATGAAAGGAAATAGATCATGAATAACTTAGATTTAAGTTTAGAAATTCACAAGTTATGGAATAAATTAATTATATAAATTATCCCTTTGATGTTATTGGGTTCATATTTTTGTGGTTAATAGTTTAAAATTAATCATCCCTAATTTCCCTTTATTTTAGAAAATGATTAGAAATAGTAGGAACCGAGTAAAAAATGAATGAAATGGGAAATTTTATGAATTCCCAAATGACATTTCCAAACCTAGCAATTAGGAATTGGGAAATTTATGATTAGAATCTCTTAGTTTACCCCTATTCTAAATAGAAACCTAAATCATGATGAATGACCAAATCCCCTTAATAAATAACAATATTAAATTGAGAGCTTTATATGACAAAGGCCTATGAATTTCAATGGATCATTCAATACTTTCACAGAACAATATATCAACTCCATTGAAAAGATATACACAATATTTTAATGTTCCATGTGAGAGTGTATTATATTTATTATTTATCATATATAGGGAAAACTGGATCAATTATGGGAATTGATCAAAAATATGAATCCTAAGGAGGAAATCAAAGCGATGTGGTGGAATAAAATCCAGAAAATGTTTTTTAAAAAGTATTTTCCTTTCACTATCTGACATAAAATGGGAAAGTATTTCCTTTCCATCAAGAAAAAATGCGATGATTACATTAGGGAATATGAGGAAAACTTCACAATATTGGCATGATATAATCATGGCATTTTTGTCACCCAAAAATTTAATTTTTACCACTTCATTAGTGGTATTATCCTGATGCTCTGAAAAGACATGGAGATCTTGGAATTTCATAGATATGTGGAAATTTTAATATGTGACCTTAAAGTCAAAATAGAGATTAATTAATCTCAATGTTCTCATAGGTATAATAAGAAAATATTGGAGTTTAATTTTGGAGGTGTAATGGAGAAATATGAAGTTGGTAAGAAATTTCAACATCCCAATTTTTTTAAAAGTTTAGAAATAAGAACCCAAGAAATTTATTAATTTTAATAAGGAAATTATTTATGTGGAGGAAGGAGGGACACCTAGATAGAGATTTTAGATTGGAAAACCCCACTAATGTTATGGAGGAATGGAATTCTCAAGATAAACCTCCGCGTATCATTCATTTTTTCAATAATAAAGAACAAGGTAACTTTTCAAACCAATTCACAAATCCAAAGGTGGGTAGAGACAATCAACTTGAATAACCTAATATGAAGAAATATTGATCTTATCACATCCCTATCGCTGAGGTGGATTACAAAATAAAATGGTGAATGGTATACTAGTTATTAGTTTAGGAATAATGAACATAGTTTTTGTTTTTTTTCTACAGATTCCTTCATATCACACAAATTTACTATAACTATTCTAACACCACCAAAAAACATGGAATTTGAGTTATTAGTGAAAATGGAAAAGTGTGAAATTAATGAATCATAAGTATATAACTACGCCTATAAAATGGTTTGGGATCAAAATCCCAAAAAACCATGTGATATTCCCTTTAGTTAAACATTATGTAATTCTTGTTACAGATTGGATTTCCTTAAATAGATCAAACATAATGTTCAATGAAAAGGAAATCACTCTCCTTAAATTGAATTTTCCACTAATTCTATACAAGTTTACATAAGAGGATGAATCTTATTTAACACCAATATCTCAAACGTGGATATTATTTCCATATACATAAACATATCTAGATAAAATGATTCAGTATAACAAATATATCATCCTTAAATACATGACCATTGTGGGGGAATATGATGATTTCTTTCCTAAAAATATTACATGGTTTTCATTGTAGATGGGGTGTTGAATTTACAATTGATATTATACCTAGGTATTTTCTAATGTCCAAGAATCCATATAGAATGACTATTA
Source organism: Viscum album (assembly GCA_963277665.1). Taxonomy (NCBI): domain Eukaryota; kingdom Viridiplantae; phylum Streptophyta; class Magnoliopsida; order Santalales; family Viscaceae; genus Viscum; species Viscum album. The sequence goes on along the minus strand of OY728119.1, from coordinate 1,499,943,109 downwards.
TAGAACTTGAGAAGTTGAAGAAGAAACTAAAGGATAATCTAGTTAAAGGGTTCATATGAAAAAGTTCTTCACAATGGAGAGCAGCAGCCCTCTTTCTTAACAATTATGATGGGTCAATGCACCTTTGTATTGAATATCACGAGCTCAATAAGATCACGATAAATAACAAGTCCCTACTTTCAAGGATTGATGACTTGTTAATTAGCTAAGAGGGACCCAATCATTCTCCAATGTGGATCTTTAGTTAGGTTATTATAATGTAAATATGAATATAGAGGATATCCCAAATGTTTTTTCCATGTATGTTAGGAGAACTATATGTTCATATTAATGGAATTCAGACTTGCTAAATCTCTAAAAATCTTCATGGACATAATGAATAGAGTCTTTATAGATTACATTGAATTTTTTTTATTCATTTTAGATGATATTATAATATAATATAAATATAAATAGAAACATGAGGATAATATGATCTGTGTTCTAAAGTAATTATGAAAGGAAAATATTTATAAATAGTATATAAAAAGTTAGTTCTCGTTAAAGGAAGTATCATTCTCAGAATATCTTATCCCATTAATCGATTATCTATAGGCCATTAGAAGTCATAATAAATCAAATTATGACTAAGAACAAATATTTTTATGTAAATACATAGTTTCATAGGATTATATAGGTATTATAATCAATTTCTGAGAAATATTTCATGATTGAAAACCCTCTAACCAAGATAAATAAAAAGGGGGTCATGTTTTTTTGGAATAATTAATATGAATAGAGACTAATAGAGTTTAAAAATAAGGATATCACTACACCAATACTAATTATACTCAGTATAGGGGAATGTTTCATGGTATACAATGATGATTTGAAGAAGGTTTTGGGATGTGTACTAATGGACTATTAAAAAGTAATAAACTATGCTTAAATACAATTTATATTTTAGGAATAGAACTAAAAAATGCAAGTTCTAGAGTTGGATGTTGTAATATCTTTATCGAATATAATTGGTAATTAACTCATTATGGAGAAGTGTCAAATATATACAGATTATAATAGAATCTTTTATATATTCACATTGAAATAACTAAATATATTTAAGTGAAGATGGTTAGAGAATATTAAATAATATGACCACTCAATCCACTAAAATCTTGGGAAATCAAATAAGAGTGATTGAAACACTATGTATAAATGATCTAGTAATTTTATAATTTATGAGAATGAAGAAGTATCTATTCATCTTAGACTTGAAAAGGATAGACATGAGAATCATAAAGGAAAGAACATTAGTAATCCTTTCACAAATTATTAATCAAACATTTCATTTAGAGAAGATAATGGAAACTCAAAGGGATGATGTGGAAATTCCAAAGAAAGTGTAATCATTTAGAAAATATAAATTCTTTGGGTTCTAAATAAATGAGGGAGTTGTAAGATTTCGATCACAACTATGTGTATTATAAAATCACGAGTTAAGTGAAAATATTTTAGATGATCCACATTTTTATTCCTTCCTTATCCATCTAGGGAGAAAAAAAATATGTATTATGATCTAGAGAGAACAGTTGGTGGGACAATATGAAGAATGAGATCACATAATATACATCAAGGTGTCATATAAGTCATAAAATTATGGATAAAAAGAAATTATAAAGTGGTATAATGAAACCATTAACCAAACCTATATGGAAATGGTAAAACATTACCATGGACCTTGTATTTGGATTTATAAATACATAAATAGGAAATAATTATATATGGGATATGGTGGATCATATTATAGAGACTGGTCACTTCATTACAATATTAGAGGACTTCTCACTCGATCAAATTAAAAGGATATACATCAGAGAAGTATAGAGACTGCATGGATCAACATTATTTATTGTATCTGATACATATCTAAGATTCAACTATATGTTTTTGAAGATTCTCTAACATGATCTAAACAATTATTTTAACATCATAACGGTTTATCACCCTCCAAATGATGACTAATCTAAGAAGACTATCCACACACTTGAGGAAATGTTGAGAGAATGATCGATGGACATAAAAACGGGATGTGATCAACATCTTAATTTGGTTTAGTTATTATAAAATTATAGTTTCCACTCAAGAATCCAAATGGATCCCTATAAATCTCATTATGGGAGCAGGTTCAGGAGACCAATATGTTGCGATGAATTTTTTGAACACAAACAGTCAGGTCCATAAATGGTTGAGAAAATGGTGGAAAATTTCAAAACCATTCAACCAAAAAACATGGATTCTTAGAGTTAAAAAAATAGATATAGTAATAATCATAGACAAGAATTGGATATTAATGTTGGAGATAAGGTAGTCCTTGAATACCTCAATGGAATAAAATCATGAAATTTGGAATAAAGGGAAATCTTAGTCTAAGATACATAGGTCCCTTTGAGATGCTTGATCACATTAGAGTGTTGGTCTATAATTTAGCATTCCCACTTAACATATTTGAATTAATTAATGTATTCCTGGTATCCTTCATGAGTAAGTACATACCATAAAACTTACATGTGTTAAATGAAGTGGTGGAATCATTGGATAATTATCTTTCATATGATGATTAATTGGTGATGAAATTAGATTGTAGAGAAAAGGTTCTATGAAATAAGAAAATTAATGTGGTCAAAGTGATATAATGAAACCGAAAGTTTGAAGAATCGATGTGGGGAAAAAGGTTATAGAAATAATGGAATTACCCTAATTTATTTTAGGGTATGATATGAAAATTTCGAGTGTGAAATTTCTAATGGTGGGAAGAATGTAATGACCAAAATTTTATAAATAAAATTCCATTTGTGATTGAATTAAATTCCCTATTATGTATTATTATTATAGAATATTTTTTAAACTTATTTGGTTTTATTATATCCTATCATATTTAAAATACTATTAACCATCATTAAAATTGATAAAATTTGTGTTGAACAATCATAATATAATTAATATAAATATAGGGTTATGATAAATCCAATTAAAATTGATAAAATAAGTAATGAACTCAACTGGAAGGATCATACCATATGAAGACCATTGATTAACAATTTTGAAGGATATAAAATCCATGGGATTTACCCTTGACCAATACCAAGATAAGATAAAACAACTATATCTTGAGTTAAACCATTTACAGAAGATGATTAAGCTCAATAAGATCACAACTGAAATAATGTATGCCAAACCACCCCATAAAAATATCACAATCACACAACATACCATTAGGGAGTTTAATAGTGTAATAAAGTGATATGTATCAATACAATAATAATATGAGTATGTATATTTTATTTTAAATATAATAATAGTGATATTTAATTCTTATTATTGTTACTTTATAAATGACTTTAATTTTGATATGAAAAAATAGAAATTGTATTTTAGTGTAATTTGAAATTTCAATTAAGACATTAATTTTTAAAAAATTCATGAATTTAAATAATAAATTGTTTTTTAATAAAATAATACAATTAAATATATTTTATTAAATATAAATTTTAATATTATTTTTAAGGAAGTGAAATGTAATTTTAATAAGGGTTTAAAAACTATTATTATCCAAAATCCAATTTTTTTTGAATAAATGCCAATTCATGCTTTAAAATTAAAAATTTACATATTTATAAAATAATTTTTGTAAAATCAATATTATTTCTAGAATCAAAATTTCCAAATTATCAAATAGATAATTTTGCATAATTTCATGAGACAATCATATTGTTACGTAAAAATTAAATACGGTATAAATATATGGTATATTATATGAAATAATAATGTCCCAAAAGTGATATAAAAAATGATATAAATGGTATAAAAGATATAAATTAGGTTTATCATTTAAAAAAATGTGTTTTTGATCTCATATGATCAATTTTATAAAGCCTTTAGGAATCCTCTAAAACCTATATTATATTTTATGGTTTTAAAATCCTTCCTTTATAAACACGACTCCCCTCCACATCACAAAGGGAGTTATTTTAATTATTTAGAAACTTGGAATTATAAAATAAGGAGAACCATGAATATTTTTAAAAAAATATGGGAATAAACGATGGTATGGTTTGTGGTTTTGATTATTTAATTTATAGATTCCAAAGCCTATGTTTTGAAAATAATAACGAACTCCCCACTCAATTCCTTTATAAATCCAACCAATATACCATTAATCTTCACTAAAAAACATTAGTGAATGTTATTAATATTACCTTTATTATATAGATTCATACCAAGGTTCCTTAAGCTCTCAAGAATCTCATACTGACCTTTTGGAATCACTATCTCATGGTAAGGGATCTCTTTCTCTTCCTTTCCATTCAAGCAACTTCTTTGTAATTAGACTTTTGAATCTTAATTGGTTTTGTTTTAATGACCATACGATGATACATATTCTATAAAATTTATATCCTAATAATGAGAGATTTTTTGTAACTGTTTTTATGGCATTAACTTAAGCTGTTACTATGCTAAAATTTAGCAAGAGATCCTCTCTTTCTCCTCTTTATTCAATTATATTCTTAATTATATGCCTTTTATTTCTATTCCATAATGTTGGGATATTTTTTACCCACCTATCTTACTTTCATTATTATTTAAAAATTATGAGATACCACATTTTTTTCACATTAAACCATTTTATGAGTCTTTAGGTATTTATTTTTTGTTGTTGAAATTTCACTAAAATATTTTTACCTTCAACCTTTGTATTATGAATGTCGTCACTATTAAAAACCAAATGTATTAATCTAGAAATATGAATAATTATTTTTTGTGGACTTATATGTATTAAATCTACACTCCTGGATCATGTAATTTAATGTGATAAACTATGATCCTATTTTAATGATCTATGGGGAAAAATTATGCACGTACATGATATGAATGTGGCAGGTGTGCCAAAAATTATATTTCACTCCAATGAATTGGGAAATGTTTTAGTCTCATGAGATATCATGTATGGTATTAGGGAGTGATCCTAATCTATTATGGGAACTTTTTCACCAAGTTATGATGTATTGGTTGTTTTCCTTGGCAAATGTTTATGATTTAATATTTAATTTTTTTTCCAAATTTCTCATTTTGTATTTATGTAATCATGTTATATCATGCATCATTTATCATATTTAGGTTTATAAACACATTTTCTCATTTAAATTCTTATTTTCTAATATGTAATAATTTCTTCATGTTATTATCACTTTATTCCCTTACCGGGTTGTATAGCTCACCCCTTTGTTATGAATGTTACCAGGTTATCCCATTCAGTTTTATTAATGATTGAAATTTTTGAGCATGTTATGGAAATTTTTAATAATTCCGATGTACCACCTATTTTTATTTTGTTATTTAATGTACCAAATTAACAAAATGAAATTTAAATTATCAATATTCTGGGTTATATTATGTATATTTTTATGTAATAAATCAAGAGTTAATGTATAATAAATTTTAGGGTTGTCATATTGTGTCTTTTACTAAAAATATTACTCTGTTAGTATAAAAGTGGTTGGATAAGTTAGAAATATTTAAATTTACCCTTAAAAGGTTTATGAGTGTAAAAAATATTTATATTGATGAAAAATTTATTTGGTGCATGGATTTTTTATGGGTTTTCGTTTTTGGTTTTTGGGAATAATGTGAGCTGTTTAGAGTTAGTTGAGGCTTGGATGAGCATGTGTCTTGATGTGTAGTTATGGGTTATAGATTAATCAAGTGTCATGATGGTAGTGCTTATGTATATCTAGTGTAAGAATTTGTCATGGGTGAATTTAAGGGAGGGATATTGGTATGTTTCCATGAGCATTATGCTTGGGAATTGATAGATGGACCGCAAGAGACCCCTGTGGGTTGTGAATTATATTTGATGGCCTTGCTAATAATTGAAATATATGACTTTTTTGAGGATATTGTTTAGATTTCCTAGGATTTTAGCTATCATAATTCCTTCATCAGGTTTCTTAATGAATGATATGTGACAAATAGGGATGGTACCTTGCCTTATTGTGTGGTATTGGATTGTTCAAGAGGTTTGATATTGATATACCACCCTCAAACTTCTAATAAGATTATTGGTGGAAATGGGACTTGTCTATGGGGCCTTATCTAAAGGGTAAGTTATATCTCTTGTTAAAGGATGTATCTTATGATTCCCTCCTTAAATCAATTTTTGGATAATGTTATTGGGTTCATGGTATAGAGCTATACGTTATTCCTTTGGAATTGATCACCTTAAGTATGGTTGGGGGTTTTGGTGGCTTGGTTATCACAGAATGACCCAACTTGGTTGAATGTTTTATCTTATTTTATTTAATTTGTTTATGGGTATTCACTCTTATACATCTTCTATACATATGACAAGAATGCATTTGATGTATTCTAATGGGCTTATTACTCACACCATACAAGGGTACTTGATGTGTAGATATTTTTGTTAGGGACCTCTCTAAGGTCAAGGGACATAGGTCAGGCTATTTAGTAGGTGGAGATGGTAAGGGATAAATGTGATTCTTGGACCTTTGGGATATTTTTCAACTATTATTCTTTATTATTTTATACTTTCCATGTACAAAATCTTTTAATTCACCACATATAGGAATAGTATTTTTGATCGGTACATATTCATTTTTTTATAGCATGTGATGTTGTTATATGGTTGGCTTCTCATGTGTTTCATTCTATCCTAAATGGATTATTATTACATCAACTATTGGTATTATTGATCGATATTAATATCAAGGTAATAGTGTCCCAATTTTATTGATTATACACTCATTTCTAGTTAGTTGATTCTTATATATATGTTGGAATGCATTAGACATTGAGTCACACTAGATGAGTCTTAGTGAACTAGGATATGACATAAACAATTAGAATTAGTCCCCATTTTCTTTTCATTTATAATATAGTGAATGATTTTTTATATATGGGATGGTCAAAAATCAGGTAGGAAATATCCCCTCATCTAGACATCACTTGTATAGTTTACCATTAATTTTATATGGTATTGGAATTGATTATATTGGATGTGATTTTATTATTTCATGTTTTTTCATGTGATACTATGATTTTATGGTTTATGGGTTTTTCACTTCCCTGAGGTGATGAGAGTGAATTATTTCTTTCATCATGATTTTACATCTATATTTATATGTCATGTGTTAATTTTTATGTAATTCACACGGGTTTCAATAAATTAAATGCCAAAAATAATATATTTAGTTTTTACTCAATACATTATTGATGAAATCTAATTATTTTAAACTGAGTATATTTATGATTTTGTTATATATGAATATGACTAATATATAGGTAGTATAGGTATATGATTAGGAATTTATCAATTTAGGGGTAGTGTTCATTCAGAGTCTTGTGGTTAGAATATAAGGTTGTGTCTCCTAAAGTTTTTGTGTGTGTACAATCCTGTTAAATGATTAAATCTTGTTAATATTTAAGTGACTAAATGGTATTTTTAAGTTTAATGTTTAGTTTTTTAGCAAAACATTATTCCTTAAAATTATTTTGTGGTTACAACAAAGGACCATATTGAAAATCTTCCTATGGTTGGTAATGATCATGTGATACATCTAGATATATAGGAGGGTAGTCTTGAGCTTGCTGTTGTGGATTCTACAGTGTTTTGAGAAGATGAATCGCTTCAATCATAGTGTGATATTGGTGTGTATTGATTCAACTTAAATAATTATGGGAATAAGAGAGAGAAATCATACATGAGGTTCCTAGTTTACTTTAAGTTATGATGTCATTGAATATTACATGATTTTTAGTGCTTTCTGGTTAATCCTATATAAAAAAATATTAGTTCTTCTATGACTAATGTTCTGTATAATATGAGCCCCAAATTATTCTTAAGTGAGTAGTAATTTGACATTAGAAGAATGTTTATTTTGAGATATTTGGATTACATATCATCCCTTCTTATGTAAGGTTTTCTTTATTATGATTAGGGAATCACTAGATCGAAGCCCAACTCTTATATGAGGGTTTGAGGCATGAGTATTATTCATATGCGAAGAATCATTTTATTCATATGTAGGGACATTTCTATGAACATTATTCCTAAATGGCCCTTATTTTATTCTTCCATATATCTAAATTAATTTTAGATAATTTTACTTTCTTATTCATCTGTGAGTAGTGTGTAATTTTTTTTATTTTTTTGTGACATATTTATTAATTGGTTAGGATTTTTCATTGTCAAATTAAATTCATGCAAGCACATGATTCATGATTAAATCATATGTAGTTGTTGAAATCCATATTTAACCTGATTGATCCTTTGAAAATGATGATTTAATGTTAGTAACGTGCAGAGATAGTCTATTTCATATTACACAACTCAACATACATCGATTTAATCATTCTTCGCTCTTTTGAACTCTAAATATAACCCACCCAATATTATTCCAAAACTAAAATAAGTTTATGGTTTTTGCAAAATAATACAAAAATAAATAAATTAATTGAAATAATATACTAAATCAATTTATCAATTAATAATTTTTTTAAAAAACCTAACAAATGAGATATTACCCAATTTTTACTGAAATTATGGGGTAAATTTCAATGAGAAGAGAATAAAAGTTTGAAATTGTTTGTTCTCAACAAGTGAATAACTTTCTCTGGGAATGAAATTTATTTCTACTAGTGGATGGTGGATTTTAATTCCCTATCATATAAGAACTGTGTTCTTATAGGTGAGTAGGATGTGGATTCCAGTAGATTAGGAACTTAGAACACAAGTGGATGGCATGGTTCTTATAACACATTATGTGATGAATCCATTTACTTTTCCCTTGATAGATGGATATTTTTATAATTTATTTCTTAATGATTACCCAAAATTACCTATAAATAAATACATTTAGTCCATGATTGATCTCATTTTAGGGGTTGGGTCTATATTGGTACCATTTTATCCTATGTCACTAGGACAGATTAGAGTGCTGAAGTTATAGGTCTCAGACATTTAGTTAAAGGATTTAATCAATTCGTGTATCTGTCATTGGGATGCTCTTATTTTATTCAACATTAAGGGAAATGGTAACTTAATATTTTTCATTAATTAACAGAATCTAAACTAGGCTAGGTAAAATAAAATGTATCCTATATCTCATATAAGTGATTTTTTGACTAGTTCAGGGGAGCCCAATGTTTCACCATGACTGAACAATGATCAAACAATCATTAGTTATAGACCAATGTATAGGATATGTTGAAAATAATGTTTAGAATAATATATATGTTTTATGAGTACCTTTTTATTCCATTTAGTATTGAGAATGCATTGATAATGTTAAATGATATCATGAACTATATCTTTTGTCACTAATTAGACTCCTTTGTGGTGGTGTTTGTTAATGATTTTTTTGTACTCATAGAATTAGAAGTTTATTTTCAATCACATTGATATTTTATTTCTTATTATTTGAGTACATTAGCTTCATACCAATTAATCAAAGTGAAAGTTCTATATATTGACGATGAAATATCCCGAGCATGTGATATCGAAGGTAGGGATTTCATTTTATTGGGATAAATTTGAGGCAATGATATCTTATGTGAGACCTTGGAATGCATTTTAGATAAAAATACTTCTTGGTATATATGGGTATTATAAGTGGTTCACTAAGTATTTATATGTTCAGTGAAAGGGGTAAAAGGTGTAAAATTTGAGTGTACTAGTCAATGAAAGGAGGCATTTTAGGAGTTGAAAGCAAGGTTTCCGGCTACTCTAATTCTAATTTTATTAAACCCCGTAAAGGGCTACACCATCTACTATGATACATGTAAGATAATACTAATAGTGGTTTTGATGTAGTTTAATTGGGTGGTAACTTATGGACTTAATAGTATAATCCCATGAGAATAAATTCCCTACCTATAATTTAAAGGTAGAGACTATTTTTAGTGAGTTAAATTACGGGAATCACTATATATATTGGAAGTGTTTTATTATCAAAATGGCCCAAAAAATTTGGGGTACATATTCTCATAGTAGGACATGAATATACAATGGATTTTTTAGGTTGAGTGCCTTCATATGATTGAATTTGAGATAAAGTATTCCCCTTGGAAGGGGAAATCCCTAAAAGATTCTCTTAATATGAAGACACAAGAGTAAATATATTAGGTATATAGTGGGGAGTGGAAGCAAATGAGATTACTCATTGACTAGAATATTTTATATCTGAGGGATTATTTATGGTAACCTCCAACCCTTTTTTCATCACCTCTTTTTTGGTGTATCATGTAAAGGATATGTAAGGGAAGGATTCCGACTATCTTATGATAAATGAATTAATGATGGGAGATGACCCAGAACAGATATAGTATCTAGATGAGGACATGTAATTATATATCCCTGATAGGTTCATGGTCACAACTTCTATGAGGGGGGAGTTGATGAGGGACTACCATGACTCATATTGGGTAGTAAACCTAGGGGTGATAAAGATATACTATGATATCAAGAATTATTTAAAGTTTCATTGTATAAGGAAGGGTATTATGGGATTTGTTTCTCATTTACTCACCTGTCAGAGGATAAATGTGTAGAATTGATGACTAGGTGGGTTACATTAAATAATTCTAGTGAATTTATGGATGTGTGATATGTTTACAATGGGATTTTTTCATGTGACTACCAAGGACCTTAAAGGTTCGTGATGTAGTGTGTCTAGTAGGGTGTAGTATAATTTGTAGTTGACCATACAATGACCCTTAGAGGGGTGGGGTTGAACTAGATGTGACTCCATTTTTATGATTAAGTACAAAATAGAAATAATTTATTCCTTTATGTTTATCAATCCTATGTTAAAATTTAGGATGTTTAGAACTCATATATGCACCTCAAAACATACTCCCATATACAATTCAAATAATTTAATGAAAAAAACACATAATTATTATTACAAGGATATGTCCTAGTGTAGGAAAACCACTTCTTATCATGTATGGTTAGTATCCCAGTCTATTGATTTTAATTTTTTTTCAAAAATGTTACAATAGGAAAATTTACTATCCTTTACCCAAGTGCATGGATCATAATAAACTCTAAAATATAAATTTACATTTGTGTTTAGGCTATGTCATAAAAAGACTTTTTTATATTTAGTTAGGAATGGTTTTGTTATTTATATAAGAGGAAAGAGTCTTCAAGTGTTCTAATAAAAATTACTCATGTATTTAAACTTTATTACCCTCATTCTTCCACTGAACCCAGCATGCACAATTACCTATCCATACTTTTGTTAATGTAAATACAAAGATATCACTTCATAGAACTCTATATTATGGATTTTCTAAGGGTTTAATTTGATGTTAATTTTTTCATCCATATATTTATAACTTCAATTAAATGGCATAATTAAAATTATTCAAAAACTAATGTATTGGTATTCATATGAGTTTAAAGAAAGTAAACATCCAGTAATCACTGGATGACAACACCCTCTCTTTTTATTCTCTTATTCTCAACATCTTTCTCAATACTTATTGATCAACATTTTAAATGTATTCACACATAAAACCTTATATACTATAACATGCTTTAAAATATTAGTTATTTAAGTTATTTAAATTCTAAGAAATTTACACAATTCAATTTATGAATGATTTTAGAAATATTTTAAGATTTTAAATTCATTTAAAATATTTGAAAATTTAGAGTCAAATATCATTTAAAATATTTTGAAAATGTCATATTGATTCATAAACATACATTTTTAAACAAAAAAAATTTGAATATCCAGATCAACATCATTACATTTTTTTGGATTTTTTATGATTACATGAAGTCGCTTGGATTCTTCTAATTCTATTAATTCCATGGAATTTATTCTATATCTTTTAGTTCTACCTCGACTTTTATTCAACACAATAATTTATATCCAAAATTAATACAATATAATATGAAATAAATCCAATGATTGTAGTGATATCAATCCATTTTAATAATATATTTTTCAAACTTTCTATTTTATCTTAGCTTATGATCGACTCATTTTTTAGAATCTGATGCTTTCATCGTTCAAATTTCTATGATTCCCCATCTTATAAACATGTCGTACTCTTATAATTTTATTTTCTTCATCATTTAATCAATAAAAGTCTAGTAGAATATGATATATAACTTCATACTTACATGTATTTTTAAACTATGGTTTATCATCACCCATGGTTAACGGTTTTATCAACTTCTCCCGATTCCACTACCTTCAGTCTCACTCATACTTAGTCTTCTATCATTTTGAAGTCCTCAACACTTGAATGTGTCACTCAAGATGGTACTAATTTTTCATTATCATTATCCAATGTTATCAGTCTGTTTTATTATATATACTTCTGCTTATTCCTCCCTTATATTCAATAAGGGATGAATTCATATCTCAAACAAACCTCTAGTTCAATTTTTTAGGGTACCCATGTTTTTTTATCTCATATTCTTAACTTCATGTCCACCTATAATTATCATTTGATTATTTCATCATTCAAATGTATAGTTAAATATCTTCTTCCATTCATGTAATCCGATTATCATATTATAAAATTCACAATTCAATCATTTGGACTTTGGTAGAGATTAATTTAACACTTCGTACTTACATTATTTTTGACAGTTTGGTTTATAGGCACCCAAGGATATGTGCTTTATGAACTATGAAAAATTCAATGATCTTCATCCTCAACCATAATTAGAATTATGTATTCTAAAAATACTCAATACCTAAATCTATCATTCATGATCCTAATTATTTTTCCTTATAATTATCCAAATTCATCAATGTTATTTATTCTATAAACAACTTATGCTTCTTCCATTAGCATAACTAAGGGTCAGACTCATATATCTATCCAACCTGTACTTCAATAATCTAAGGCACCTTAGTTTTTTGTTATCTCATATTTCTATCTTCTAGATTCATAACATCATAGAAATTAATCTTTCTCAATTATCATAATGTGTAACTTCTGGTCAATCCATTTCAACCATCTTTAACTCAAATCATTAATCCCCATAGTTGGTTCTTCAACTTTTTAATCTAAAAAATTCAGTATTCTATGTACTCTTTGATATCTCCCATTTAAAATTAATAAACATAGTTATTATAGATAGTGATCCTTCATCCTTAATCAGTTTCTCTTTTACTCAATGATTAGTTCAACAGTTTTCAAATGAATACTATCATTTGGATCTTTTCATCTTAGTAACATTCTTATTGAACTCAATATATAGATAAAAATTATTATTCATACTTAAGAACTTTTCATAAGTAAAATGGAGATTAGTTCTATAATTTCTTGATGTAAAACTAAATTTAGATAAAATAGACTCTATGATTTTAATCTCTATCCATCAATAATAGTTTCTTCTCTGAACTCATTTAATTTGTTCATATTGTACAACTTTCATTAATGTTGTCTCTCAGTAGTGTTTCTCACACATATGGTGTTCTTACATCAAATGGTTTCACCCACTAGAGTCTAATAATACTATGTAATTACTTCAAAAATTCCTAGAGGAATCTTTATGTATTCAAAATCCTTTGAATTTAAATAGTATTGATAGTCACTGATAATCATCATTGATAAAAAAATAAAATATTTTAATCAATAAGTCATCATCACCATAGTATGGGTTGTTGAATAACCCCTCTATATTTTTTTCATCACCCACTAAAAACTAAATATAATGAAATTTCTACCTCTTATTAACAATAAATTGAAATTATATTCTCTCTCTATATTCCACAAGACATTGAGTGATCGATATCCATAATTTCTCTTCTTATCCACCTAATTGTTTCCTAACTAAAAGAAATATTAAATTCAAAATAGAATTATAAAATGACTTTCCTTAAAGAAATTATCCAAAAACCAAATAACTCTAAATATATAAAAAAACACATAGAAAAAATAACAAGAGTGGTTAAATTAGATACCAATGCAATCCTAAAAATAATTAATTGATACCATTTTGTGATTTGTTTCTTCCTATGTTAATTTTATTTTATTTTCAATGAATATCCTTAATGATGAATAAAAATTCTATTCTATGTAATTTCATTATCTACAACATTTTCATTATCTGGAGCATTAGTTATTGAATCTCTAATTATTCAATCCACTACAATATTAGTATATGGAATCCAAAATCTTTGGTTATATTTATTATGTATATTCAATTATTCAGAATACCTCATTCTAAAATTTATATATTTACATCGTTATGTAAAATTCACTCAACCAATAAATATCATAGACAAACATTATTTTATAGTTATATGTTATATCCTATCAATTCTGTGCAATTAACAAATTTAGATTTTGTACCCCAAAAGCAGTGACTCCCATCTTCTTTATTTTTAGAGATACCCCTATATTGAATCACATCTAATTCACTTTTCATTGAAAAGTTGTTTGAAACATTTTAGAATACATAGAATCTTTTGTATCATTTAATTAGAGAAACATTCTTGATAAATAATTTTCAACTTATAAATTCTTATTATTTTAGCATAAAATTCGATCAAAATTTTACCCTATGTTTTCCAAACACTATAATTCTTATTTAGAATGAAATTTTTTTATTTACAATTAATTTTTAATCTAGTTTTGGATTTTTTAGTAACCTCATCTATCAAGAATCTTGTACCCTTATTCTCATTCTTTTCTATTTTCCTTGCTTCTTTTTACAGATCAAATCAAATTCATAGGGGAATATTTAAGTCATGTTACCTTTTTACCATCCATAGTGATTTTTTCACAATGATATTTATATCTTATGATGTATTATTTCTTATGTTAACCAACTTATTCTAGACTGTAAATATTATACATTCTGATGCTTTTAATGGGGTGTAAGGGTGGCATGAGTTCTAATTTGTTACCCTATATTTTAACATTCCAAATGATGGAGACATTCATAACTTACATAGATGATATATTCCCCTTGATCAAAATTATATTATGGGATTATAGGTCCTTATTAGATGTATTCCTACTTGGATCTCATTTATTTGTATGAATTTCCATCATAAATTATGTCATGTTCATAGAACTCATTCGATGAACCTTCTCGATGTGGGAACTGATTAATATTGCTACATATGTCTGGAAAGAGGAGAAACCTTCTATTAGGGTGTGTAGTCATGTTGGGAATTTAGAAGAATATCTTGAGATTGAGTGTATTTGTAAGTTATATATTATTCTTTTTTAAAGTGGTATCTCATATGAGGCATCTTGGGAGTAGAACCCAAATAATCCATTGTTGTACATGAGGTAGTTGACACCATGGATGTAATATATCTGTGGATTTTAAACTCATTAATCCCATATTAAATGCATGAGATAGTAATTCTAGGTTAGCTCAAAATTTCTATGAATTTTGGGGATGAATCAGAACATCCTATAGAGATAGATCAAGGAATGAGTTTAACATCTTGTGGATATGGATCTGGACATCCTGTTGATATAGATCAAGGCATGAGTTTAACTTCTCATGGAGACAGATCAGAAAGTCCTTACAAGATGGATCGTGGAACAAGTTCAACATCTTGTCAAGACACATAAGAATGTGACTTTGATACAAACCAGGTAATGGGTTTAACTTCTTGTGGAGATGTATTAGATTGTCTTATTTGAGATGGATATATGGGTGTGTTCATGGGAGGGAAAATTTCACACCGGGAAGTGATCGGTTTTTGGATTGAACCTCAATGAGTCATCCTATATACCATATTTAATAGAATAAGATAAAAACCTAGGTATTTTGATGCCACAATTTATGGTCGTGAGGCCGAACGAGTCCATGTAGTTTAACATCGTGTGATAATGTTTATAATATTGTGGAAGGAGAGTAAATGAGGCATGTTGTGGCTCTTACATATAGAATATTCCAAATTCAACAAGATTAATTTGTGGAATACAAGAGAGTGACATCCCATGAGGATTGTACAAGGTGAATCCTACATTATTCACAAAGGGTAAGTTGTGTGGGGTCATCCTATACCAATCATACACTGTCTATCATGTGTTCATCCTACAGTTCAAGGATTCAATTTTTCATCATGTGTTGAAGATGTTGTTATAAAATTTAATGTTTTATGACTAATACATGGAGCTAGTCAGTTTTACATTGAACAATTTGGACATGGTGGGGTGTTAGTCATTAGTTGGGGGACTGTGTCATGGTGGGAAGGGATTCATCATAAGTAATCCCTAATAACAAAACTCACTGGTTTAATTTGATGAATCCACCTATAGAGATTACATGAACACCAGTCACCCCCCTCTGGATAGGACATGGTGTTGGAACTATCATGGATGACTGAAAATCAGAAGGCCTGTTGTTATGGTTAAAATGCTTAGAAGAAATTGGAATTAGAGTGAATATTCATAAGATAAAAATGTTAGAAGAAGTCCAATCCAAACTTAGAGGGTTGAAAAATGAGTGGGTGGTACTAGTTTTAAATGAATTTGGGGTACACTTAAACTGATCCATATTTGGTATAGGGGCCCTGGGAACTCAAACTTCATGAAAGGGGGTCATCTTAAAAAATGTAGCATGGAGAGTGTAGTAGGAGGTACTTCATGAAGGTTAGATATTAACAAAATAGTTTATCACATTACCTAAGGGCCTCAAAGAGGTCAGGGGTCTAGATAAAGAGTATTATTTTTTATATAGTGTGGCCCTACCTCAGATTAAGGTCTTTTTTCTCATGGGATTGGTTTCATAATTGAAAAGTTCCTCAGAAAACCACAAGTACCACAGATGGATTTATTCTTACATGAATGTCATTGGCCTCCCAGAATGGAAATCATCCATGGGTGAGGATCTCAAGAACCCATAAGATATGGTTTCATGAAGGATATATACCTTGGAAAATCCATCCTTTATCTCACTCATGAATCTTCTGAGTATCATGACTTCATAGAATTTTTTGGAATCTAAAATGACGATTCCATCATTAAATTCATCCGTTGGGCTGTGGTGTATATATAGTCCCAATGAAAGAAGGGAATAGGTTTCACGAAATATAGAGCCTTTCTCGAAGCCTTAGGAGTATCACGAATGAAGAAGTCTCCATGAATGCATGTCACTCTATACAGAGTTTACCAAAAAACCTTTATGTAGTTGGGGATTATTATGAAATGGGAATCGTTGAAACTAGATGTACACTGCTTGGAGGTCTCTATCTATCCTCCACAAGCCTGGTAATTTTGACATCAAAATTCATTCATGAAGGTAGGTTATTTTGTGAATCTATTCCCTTATGTGGATTTATTTGGGATGTTTTTCCTGTATTCACTCTGAATCAGCTGTACCTTCCGTGACCTCACCTATGGCACACATATTTTGGTATAAATAAATTTTACCCATCAGAATTGGATCCAATTATGAGAATGATGGTCAGATTCCATTGGAAAACATCTAAAATTTTAAATTTCCCATCCCTTTATGAATCTCATTCATGTACCTCAACATTCTCATATGACTATAAATAGGGTTAGGGGTACCTTTAGCAACTTTAAAATTTTGATATAGATTGGTCTATTTCTCTCTTTTTACATTTCTTATGACCATCATGATAATTTTGGTACAGTTATCCCCACCATTCATGATAATTAAAACCTTCACAAACTTGCTTATGTGACCATGCCTCCAAGAACTCGACTATAATGAGTAGACATATGTGAACTTGTACTTCATGACCAGACCTATAAGAACTGATATTCGCAAACCAGTGCAAAAAAAAATTTC
Source organism: Viscum album (assembly GCA_963277665.1). Lineage (NCBI taxonomy): Eukaryota > Viridiplantae > Streptophyta > Magnoliopsida > Santalales > Viscaceae > Viscum > Viscum album. The sequence continues at coordinate 1,499,925,300 of OY728119.1, read as the reverse complement.
AACTTCCCATAACAAATGTCCATTGAGGGTAATAATGATATTTCTAATATAATAAGGGATATGGATAAGAACCAAAAGATAAGGGAGGCCATATGAAGTGCATTATACTATAAAACAACCATGACACTATTGAAATAGGCATAAAGTGAATATCCTCATTGTAGGAGGTTTCCACTTTATAGATTTAGGCTTTGGAATGATATAGTTATCCCTAATTCGGATCGAGATGAGCCTACCCACTAGTACAGAATTACTCTTAAAAAAAAACAATGGAACATTGATTTTGGAGGACACATCCAATAGCATCATTCATCTATTAATGTGAAAACTTTCTAGAACCACCTGAAAACATTAACAGGGAGGAGTTAAAGGTATAATAATCTCCCCCTCACCATGAGATGATTCTCAAAGTGGGTATGGGGGACCCTATTAAGGGGTGTATAAAGAGTTGGGATATATGCCAGGGAGACAATGTTACTAACAATTGTGCCTAAAACTATTCGAAATTTTCATCATGCCATGATTTTAAGGAAGATATGAAGTAGGTGGGGCATTATAAGGCATAATGTGCTTCAAAGTTCCATGTCTAACATCATCTAGAGCTTATGTAAGATCTATTGATAGGTTTTCATCAAGGACGGGCACTTTCTATCTTCAGTATTTGAAGGTTTGCATCGTCTTATAAGATCTTTACCATATTTCAAAGATCATAATCCAAGAGCCATATATGATGAATTACTCCCCACAAAAAATGTGTGGGAGGACCTAGAGAGAATTTAATCCCTATAGATAGATCTACTATGCTTGGTACAAGAGGAGAGAGAACAAAAGATGAGGATGAAAGATATACCTTTGAAGAATTGGTTCATCAACTTAACAAATGAATATGGAAAAAGGCTCCAAGGAAGGCTTCGTACATCCCCTATAGTGTTCAAAAGTGGAAAGGATCACTAATACATGATAATCATAAAGGAAATCTAGTTTTAGCTATGTGGTTATAGTGTTGATTCTGAGGCTCTTGTGGTTAGACATGAAGGGTTCATCACAACACTGATCTGTGGGTGGATTTTCCTGAAGTAAGATTATTGAATGGGGTATGGATGAGAACCCTTATAAAAGTGGTGATGCTAGAAATGGGGAGGAAAATCTGCCCAATTTTCAATGCATTGGGGTATCTTCACTAGGTGTTTCACGTGTCATCCTTGGTAAGACTCTCCTCCCTATTTACGGACCCTTCTATTTTCTCTATGGTTAGGAATCCACACACATGGGGGACATGAGTAATAAATTCTATCTCTCTTCCTACTACAATATTTCACCCATAAATTTTGAAAATCATAATGAGTTCCCTAGGAAATTGGGCTTAGTGGACACCCTAGAAAAAATTGGGTAGGAGGATATCTTTAGGTTCTAGCCATTCCCCCTTATTACAAGAATCGTGACCAGTGATGGTACAAGGACGATTTTGAAATGTTCATACCTCATGGCCTTCTATGGAGTGGTCCCGATGGAAAGGGTAGATTGTAAGGTCATACGTGATACCTACATGCCACACCACTTCACAATAAAATTCCATTTCCATCAATATATAAATCTAAGGGTCATATGGTATAGGTTCGTTATGAAATCTTATCCTTGTCCCCCTAGTAGATGTGGCACATTTTTATGCCTGAAGACAACATAGGGTGTAGTGAGTGACCTCCACCCACTACTACCTATGGAATTATCCATGTATATGTGTAGATTTAGGAGATTGAATACCATTGGGACATGATGAGGTGGAGAAACTATTGGTATGGAAAGGGACGAGGTTACCAAAAACATTGAGGAAAAGGTAGAGCATACAGATAGGTCATCCATAAAGATAGAGCTAGCTCGATGGGGAGGGAACAGGTTATTGATCCAGTAATTCCAGTAATTGAATATGAACAATTTGTATACATTAGAGAATCAACAAGATCTAGGCTCCTAAAAATGTGGCAGTGGAAGGAAGTAAAACCCTCTAGGTTGATCATGTGGGTGCATGTCCAAGTCGCATGGAAGTGGGCACGTCACCTAGATATTCCTAGTGATGATGTTTTTCCCAATTTTGGGGAGTTTTGGGGTCATAAAAATAAGATCACCACCCTTTAAGGGGTGTGGTCGTATCTCATCACACATGAGATATACCTCATGGGGATGGGATATGAAAGGGAAGGCTTCCACATCTCCTAGGATGTTATATATGAAACATCTAGAAGACCTGGACTACTCTCACAACACCACACATCCCGAAATGACTGGGTAAAAGTTATTCTAAGAATTTCTTCTCCTATGGATGTATTTATTGTCACACAGATTTTGGTTTAGTATAAGGAAATGGATTCCAAGATTTTGGGGGATTTGATTTTTACTAGGACTCTCAACTAGAGATGAACTTACTACGGATGATCAGGTAAATATAATAATCGTTTTCCACCATTTGGATATTAATCATCCCTTAAACTTTTTATGTAAATCATTATTTTTTCTTGTGGAGTATTTAGTGATAATAGAAGAGAGTGTGGCTCATGATGATCCTTTGTAATAGGGTGAGGGATACTCCACCATCAAGGGGTAATGTGTGGGACCTATCCCAAAAATTACAGCAATAGAAATCCAATATTCCGCTGATGTAGCACCCTCAGCTGAGGCAGGGCCTATCAGTAGTTCTCATTGTCAAGGTAGTGGTAGTGGGCACTATTATCTTATAGGATATTAATGGGGTGGTCATAGATTCCATACCCACAATGGAGGTGTCATTAGAATAAGATATCAAGACAATTCCCTCGATGAAGGAATTCATGATGGATCACTTGATAGGGCTAGTTTAAGGGGTCATGGTGGCTAATACTATTGTAGAGTTACTACTAGAGGTAAATATTGGATATTAAGTTGAGGTAATTAAAATAATGAGGGTTTAGAAAGAGGTGGGGGAGGTTCATTTCTACCATAGTGGTGGAATTAGTGTCTTCTTCTAGGTAAGAGACTTAACTGAATGTGGCAGATATTGTACCATCATAAGATACAATCAAGTGGGTCGTGTTGGATAAACCTACCCTAGGATCACCATAAGAAATGGTTGGGTCCATGTTATGGGTGAAGTGTTAGGGGAGGAAATATTTACCATGGACTCAAGGCTTATTCCACTCAAAAAATTTTCTTTAGATGATTATGTAACTGATTTTATTTGGTTTTCACTCATTATGATCTTGGGCTTCCCAAGTAATTCAATGATTTTGTATCAAAATTTACTGAGGATAACTGGGTCTTCTGAATCATGGAATTGAGGAAAATGTGGAAATTTATAAATCATGTTCCAATGGTTTACATTCTAATATATGTTGGATCTCTTCACCACTAGCTAGTCAGCATAGGGATTGGCAAGGTGGACTCCCATGACCATCACACACTAGTTTATGAATTCATTATTGAATGGGAATGTACTATGTGTCTAGAAGAACTTTTTTTTGGGATATAATAAGGTTATGGGATCCAAGGTTATTTAGGTGTCTAAGAATATTATTTGAATTTTGGAAGGGATGGTGTAGGAACAAGCTACTGTCATTGCTACTCAATCGAAGACCATCGGCTAGTTGAGGGGCTATTTGGTGGTGGATAAGGCTATGTCAGTGAAAAATATATATTTGGTATCCAAGATACAAGTTGTGAAGGATAAAATATGGTTCATTGTTGAATAATTAGTTCCTATAGATGAGGATGATATTTTTGACCCATCGAAACAAATGTGCACCCTCAAAGCCACTCGTCATAGGCTGATGGAACATATGAGCTTGATCATTGGGAGTGATCTTTATGGAAATTTTATTTATCTCTAGAATAATGTATAGGATCCAATATGTGGGTGATCCTTTTAAACATTCGATGGTTTATTTTAAACTCTTTATTATTTTAGAATGTTTTCTATGATACTAATATCCTATCATATTGATTAGAAAACAAAAAATAAAAATCTATGCTAATGTGAGTTAGGATCTATGTGGGAAAATGTGATAAAACAATGATTGATCATTTATATGATATTACCAGAAAACGTTTGAACACTTGGGATCAAAACTCATTTATTGACCACTCTGAGTGTCCTGACAGAGAATGTTATGGATGGAGGGTGGTCTCTTAGAACAACCGACCTTCTTTTCCAACTAGCATTATTGCATAAATGAGGTAATGTTATAGGCATTTGATTATTCTAAAAAAGGGTGTCAAGAGTGTGAATTAATATTACCGTGACCTAAAATATAAAATAGGTGGAAATAATGAAGGATAACTATGGACTGTGTTCAAAACACAGAATCCATTATCATTTTACTAGGGATAGGGACTGAAAAATAAGGATGTACTATTGACCATGATTGAAATATAATACCTATATCAAAATGTTGTGATATGTATTTATAGGTGTGAACCTACAATGTTAAGTGAACCAGTGTGTCCAGAAATCATTAATGTTAAATGGGAATACTCATACATGGAGGGTGATGAGGATGCAAATCAAGGGAGATGAAAAGAATTGAGATGAAGTTATGGATTCTTTAAATAGAGCCAAAATGACTAGAATTATTCAACTCTATTTTTTCACATCGGGTTGGCCTATCAATTTGTAAAAAAATTAGAATCATCTTCCAATGGGATCATTGTCTCATATGTCAGGAAATGGTTGAAGAACATGAAGGACGTAGTTGGTGACTAGCACTAGAGAAAAGTAAATCTTGTGAAAGGGCCTAAGTTGAACCATACTTTAATATAATGAAATAAGGATGATGGAGACACAGAGTATCATAAAATGGTAAGTATTATGAATTTATAATTTTATCATCATGTATTGGTATGTTGAGTTGTAATGATTAATTTCATATGACTAGGATGTTAAGATCCTAGTGCAAGATCACAGATATTATACCATGACTCCTAGTGTAATTCATTGAGCATAGACCTTAGAGGATTTCTATCTTGAAGGAAATTGTATGATAATAAATGAAATCTATCTGATGTTAATGGAGGGGTATAGGAGACCATCCAATGATGTATAAATAATTTTAGAGACAACTTGCACATAGTTTATGGGCCTGATTCATTGACCAATGATCATAGTTTAAGGTCATAGATATTAAAACCTAGGTGTGAATTACCCAAAACGATATGTGTATCATGGTTGAGTGAAAACCTGACATGAATTGAAGGATAATAAAATCCTAATGCTACACAAAACATTCCCAAGATAACTAGAACATAGTTTATAGTCTTAATGATTGGAATATGGATCCTAGTTTAAGGTCATAGAGTTTGGACCACATTTAAATAATTTAATTCCATAATGATTTAACTCAGAGATATGCCTCTTAATATAATATGCTCAATATCAAATAAATGTTACCAAACATGAAAATGATCCCAAGAGGCCACTAGACAATATACAAAACATCCATGAGAAAAAATTTACATTTTTTATGTTCTTAATTATTGGACCATGGGATATTAATTTATGTTCATAGAGTTTAAACCACATTAAAATATTTTTAGTTCATTATTCGTCAACCATGAGGTGTGTTTCATGAACGAATATGTGTGGTACCAAAAAAGGTCATCTGATGTGAAAGAGGATACCAAGTGGCCACCTAACACCACACAAAAAAATCCCAGAGAAAAATTCACATAATTTTAGGTTATAATTCTTATAACATGGAATATTAGTTTAAGTTCATAGAGGATAGACCATGACCCACTCATGTGTCCAATCTTGCTTTGAAGGATCCATCCCATTAACACTTATTCATGTGTGAAAAATTCTCTAGGAGAGAAAAATGGAGTGGTATAGAGTTCCTGTTATATGTGTGAGAGAAAAAAACAAGGGGAACAAGATACCAACAAACCACATAAAGGCAAGAATGAAATTAGAGAAATGGATAATAAAAAGGATCTAGATAATGAGTAGGGACAAAATGATGACCATGTTTGAAACACAGGTTCTATACCCACATTTGATTCGGATGGGGAAAATAGGGATTGATCGTTGACCGAGTTCCAAATATGAGAAATATTTTTTTTTTCCAAAGTTCATTCAAGGAATCTACCCAATATTGTAAGTGATACAATGAGACATAATACTAATTTCTTTATGGAGCCTATCTAGAATAAGAGGATAATGGTTATCTAAATCAGTAAAAGAACAAGGTGTGTAAGGGGGTGTAGGGAATGTCTCGAAGGAAAACTTGAGTTCCCTAATAGATAATCCACAATGCAATCAGACATTAATGATTACAATTCTGGTAGGTGATGATCAATCCTTTACAAAAGGTTAAAGTCCTCAAAATGAGTCAATGATCAGGATGAGATAAGGATTAGATACCAAGGTGTCACTACATATTACATGAAGATGGGAATAATGCCACATAAAATTCTAGAATGTAGAGTGGTAGCATACCATTGCCAGATGAGTGATATCCTCTCCAATGAGGACATAAAACCATATCATATTATAAGGAATCCCGGTTTTATATGGAATAATTTCATTTTATCATCCCATACATATCATATTGGGAATCCTAATTCTATACCGGGTAGAGTTTTTCCCCATACTTATAATGTGGAATACCCTGATTTCATATAAGGTAATATTATAGTTAAACATCATGCATTAGGGATTTATGTCTTTGTAGTTTAATGTTATACAACTCGGACGATGGATAATTCTAGTTTAATTTCATATATCAAAGACTATTAGGAGGCATGGGTTCCCTAAAGGGAAATACATGGAATGAAAGTGTAATAATCTGACATAAATGTAAGGATAAAGGGACCCTATTCCACATAAAAACACATCAAAGTATACCTTGGTTAGACCTCACGATGCTAGGGAATATGGGACCCTGTAATGAGTATATGATGGGTGATGTGCCTAGGATGAGATATCTAAGCATCACTATATATCCCATAATGATTAAAACAAGCAACATATATTTTTTGGAATGCAGTTCAGTAGAATAATAACACTAGAAGGGGATACCATCTTGAATGAGGATATTGAATCATACCATATTAGGATATGAGGCATCCCAAATTTATATCAGGTAATGTTAAAGTTTATTGTCATGTTCTGATAATGTTTTGTGGGGATTATACCTAAATAAGAGGCCCAATGGAGTATTTCGGGATTATATCACTAGGATTAATGAATGGTTTTGTAGGGGATCTATATATGGTCCCATATATTGAAGGGCTATGTGTCACACTGTATCCCATGATAATGAGAATAATGACATAAATATATCTGTTCAGAGGGGAAAAGGGGGCTAGATGCACATTTTTTAATGTCATAATGCATGGACCAATGGGGGTCTTAGTTTATGGTCATAGAGTTTAAAAAATGGATAGGTATGTTGAGAATGATTATATGGTTCAAAAGATTTAAAACACGACGTGGAAGGAGAAAATGTGTCCTAACACTACATGAATCAATCCTGATGATACATTAACACTGTTTAGTTTCATAACCTCTTGACTATGGAAATTTTTTAGGTCATGATGCTTGGGTTAGGAACATTTTATTCTCCAGTGTATCATTGTAGAAAAAAAGAGGTTAATTTGGATGTTAATGGAGGGCATGCATTCCCACGCACTACAAAAATATCATTAAATGAGAGGCACATGGTTTAAGGTCATTTTTCATGGACCATAAATGTTAGAAAAGGGCCAAATGGTTGGTAATTATTTATCTCAGACAACAGAAAGGGTGTCCAAAAATCAGTATATATCCCATGGGAATGGGAATAAAGTAACTTGTAATCCAGGAAGGAACAACATAGTAGGATACCAACACTAGAAGTAGGGGAAATCCTCTATAGCATTGGGAATTGAGTCAATCCATGATTTTCATGGGGCATCCCATTATGTAGACATGAGATAAGGATCCAATTTAACATTGTGTGCTGAGGATGATTGCGTTTTTTTTCCAAAATATTTCATGTGGGGAATCTTCTGTTTACTATATAAGGTAAGACCAATGTTTAACATCATATGTTTAGGATGTTGGGATTTTTATTTAAAATTTAAACAACTCATAATACTATTTATGTTAGTTTATGGTCATAGATATCATACCATAAGGGTTTAAAATATTTTATGTTCATAATTATTGGACCTTTGAGATATAGTTTGAGGTCATCTATAATTTACCCAGGATTATATATTTTAAAGTCACATATACTTGACCATGGGATCTGTAGTTTAAGGTCCCACAGATTTGGACATGGATCTACTCACATGGGGTAAAAATTATGTTCCCAGAGAGTTTATGTATCCATGGGGATACAGGTTAAGGTCATATAGCGTTGACCATGGAACTTATCATGTGAATTACTACATGAGAAACTAGGAATTGGTGGGTGTTATGGTATGATATTCATCCATGGCGATGAAAGAGTATGCTTTATTATAATTTACCATATAGATTATGTATAAACCTTCCAAATTGGTATATAACAATAGTTTATTTCTATCAGGTGTCATAAGAATTCAGAGATCTAGTACCATGTCACCCTGGAAGAATAAGAAAAGGTGGACCATCTTATTGAATAGTCTCTCCAACCTATTCTAGTGCCTCTCCAACTTATGCATGTCAGGAAGCATATTTCCTTATAGTGATTCCAACTCTTATAGAAATACTTATTCCACTTTTTATGGAGATATTGGTCATAGAAAGATATTATGAGTGGTGAAAACTAAACCTAGATGGGAAAGACCAACTATGTTCTATCCACTAGAGTGTATAGGATCACATGGGTGGAATTTTTAGTAACCATTCAATAGGCTTAGAGGGTATTGAAGAGCTTATTAGGATAAAACTTTTTGTTTAGGCCCACCATTTTAAATGATTTTAGTATGGTTTTTAACATCTTGATCTTCACATTTTCTTGTGCACGATAGTGAGAAGTATGGTTTGACTAGATGTTGTACTTAACATATGGTTTCATCAACTTGTTAGCCCATATGTTGGTACCACTATCTGTGAGAAAATCACATGTAAATCGAAATAGATGGATGGTGTGGGAGATAATTAGCACGGTAAAAGATTGACCATTGAATTAATTGATGGTAACTAATTTATCCAATTTGAAAAAGAATTTAGTTGTGGAAAAAATAAACCTACAATTGTAAGTTGTTTCTTGTAGAAATTGTTCCAAAACATCATTTCCTTATACCGTGAAGGACCAAGAATACTTGGTGCTGTTGATAAGGTCAAGTGGTTTATGAAAAAAGATTTAATGAATCTGAAATAAATTAATCCTATTGGAAAAACTAATGAAGTTGTGGACTATGGTTGACCATAAGTAATCCAATCACTGAATCTGGTGGGAGAGTGTCAATCCCTCATTATTCCTACCACATGATCTGAAATGGACCTCATGCATGACCAGAGGTATCTCATAACCTTGAATTAATTGGAGGATAATTCAATCAAATCCACATAAGTAGATAGTTTTATCTTAGTTAGGCCCAATATGGAGTGTGATCCATGATTTACACCAGTAGATTCTCTCATGCTTGGCTCAGTCTGTTGTGATAGTTACATGATTGTGATACAAAATTACAAGATTTTTAAAAATGGAATTTCTTATACTATGGGGGACACAACGAAACTAAAATAGAAGTAAGGATATCCATTTTGTTTACTTTATGTTTTCCATCGCATGAAGTAGTTGGAGAAATGACCCTTTGATGTTCAACAAGAATGAATAGGTCATCACTGTCAGGATCTATAAGAGACAAATAAAAACATGACAATGAAATTTGATCAAACATTTTGTGACCACGTAACATGATTTAACTCTGTCCAAATTGATAAATGGGCCATCATATGATAGGTATGTTCTAGTATAGTAATAATCTCTTTATTTCTGACAATGTAGTGAACTTTTATTTTCATGATGAATAACTCAGAGTATCTATCCATATGTAAATTTTGGATGTCAATCATAAGGTCCAACTCAAGACCAATAGTGAGAGCCTGATACTCTACCGAATTCTTTGTGTGACCTTCTAATAGTAAGAAATAAATGAAAATATAGCCTATGATAGGGATATGAAGATGATCCCCATGCCAACATTATTGAGCTTGAGTTTATTGAGAGATATGTATGTCGGGGTCTAGGAGAATCCATCAAATGAATCAAACAAACCAACATAACCTGATCCACTAAGATAACATCATCATATAAGAAATTAACATATAGGGGTAGTTCATCAAGGGTCATATGTGCAGTCAAGAAGACATCCATTGAGTGTCCTTTGAAAGATTTATGTTGAAAACACCTGATATCAAAATACTAGAGGATTACTACCTAAAATTACTATCATATTACCAACAAGAGGTGATTAATTATATAGTTTAGTGAATCCACTCAGGACACCAATTATATATCATGATTTTGTAGATAGCCTCGCAACTTCTACACTACATACATAAGAGTGAGGAAACTCTTAGTATCCATGTCAAGAAACATGTGACAGAGATAGTATAAATTCTATTACCCACACTCATTGTTTTTTTGTGTTATATGGGCGATAAGAGTCAATTTTAGGGTGGTCACACAAATTTTAGAAAATTACCATAGATTGATGAAATCAGAACTAGAGGCTCTAGGAGGTATTACTTAATATCCTTAAATGCAATACGAGTGTCCCCATAACACTAGTAAATGCTTCAAATTTTCATGAGAATTGATAAGGTATTACACTTTCTAGATAGTTTTTTTAATAAATTGTTGTATATAGGCTAAGTGGCATTGGAGTCCCTATAACACCAGAAGATTTCTCTAGGGAGGAATTTAGTTAATTATTATGATATTATCAAGGTTATTATCGATACCTCTACATCTTATGATGAAACTGAAAAATATACTAGACATAACCCTAAATAAACACTTCAAGGGGTTCATTAGAAATTTATGGGAGTTGATTAAGAAAAAAACTTTCTCAATATTTTTGAGATGGTCCTGATGTTGGAGGGATTTGATGAATGAATCATCCATGTTGAATTCTATGAATGTCCCATGAATTGGCTTGAAGATGTGGTGCATGGCCTGCTGATAAGTAGAACTAGTGATTTTCAAGCCAATGGAAATAACCAAATAGCACAATGTCCCATGTGGTTCCCTAAATGTGGTGGATTTCTCATCCTCAGGGGCTATCCAGATCTGATTATATCTATAATATATATTCATGAAGGGGAGGATATGGAACCCCTTTAGAGCATCAATCTACACATATGTATCTGGAAGGCTAATATTGTACATTGAAAAAATGATGGTAGAGGTCTCTAAAGATGATACCTACCCTGATCTTCTCAAACATGTTCCTCACCAGGATGATTTTGTCTAGAAATATGGGATATTGGACTTCCCTAACCATGTTTTCTTTTGATAATAATTTCAATTTCATCCCTGAACGTAGAACTATGAGATTTTCACACCATTTTGAGAGTATTTTTGAAATCATGATAACATTCTTGAAGGCCGAGGTGGTGATCGATGACTTGAGGGTCCATTTGTAGCATCTCATCATATCCCAAGTGAATATTTCTTGTTTCTTCATTATTAAGGCCACACATGATTATTTATCCTCTAGGGACATGGTTATACTAACTTTTATTATCTTAAGATCTTCCTCAATACTAAACTTCATCTGGTTTTACTCATCAATGGTGGTGGATAAACCCTCTTAATATATAGAATGGGAATCTACCAGGTCCTATTCATGGTTTGTGATAGGAGAGTCAGTGGAAGGAAGAACCTTTTCAAGGCCATTTGACTCATGGAAAGAACTGTTTCCTGCTTGGGAGGACACAAAATATTCACTAAGCAGTTCCTAGTATGCTGAAAATATGGAAAAAGAAGATTTCGATCCAATTCAATATGATCTCTAATAATGAGTTACATTCATGATGTCGAAGCAAAGGGGAATATAATACTTCCTTAACATTATCCCTACTCTGGAGAACATGCATAAATTCAATGAACATGTGTACTTAGGGATAAATTCTTGATACATCGTCGGAGAAAGGAATTGTAGTATCATCCAGGCCTATTTGGTGTAGGAGTATGTGTTAATATTTTGGAACTCATTTTTCTTATTTATGCCAAAACCATTTTATTACAGACAAAAAAACATCACCCAAGGATGGAATTGTAGGCTCTATCAAATGAATCATGGGAATGAAGCTATCATTTGCATTTTCCAAAGGATTGACTATACTGGATGCTATCAAATCATTAGGAGCATTGATTTGATCAACCCCATTTATATAAACCCACATTATTTCCATTTTATAGAAGTTAGAATATATATAGAGGGATTAACATGAATCAACATGGGACACATAGACTTGGTGTAAACCTACTTGACCATTGAGGGAGTATATAAGGTACTGATAATACAATGAGGGGACTGTTGCATGAAAATGATGGTAGTGTATTCTTAGAAGTGAATTATTATATATATATATACTATGAGAATACCATGAATTTAGTGATTGATATTATATAATTGAACAATTTATTCAATTGTACCATTCCACGTATATTTTACTTACTCTTATAATAACCTTAAATTGTTAGGTTGGAGGGATTCAGAACTGCCTTTCTTAGTCCCATCATATAAATATTTTGGGACTAGATGGTGTTGATCCTGTAACGAGTATCTAGTTGGATATGGTATATTTCCAGGCCATTAAATATTAATTATATATAATTTAGTCATATGTTACCCAATATAATGAAACCCTCATATTCCTAAAAAAATAGGATTATTTATTGGCATTCATATTTCCCTGCCTACACTATATAGTAGGACTTAATAATAACTTCCATAAATTCAAAATAGATATTAATTTTTTTATACTTATGATAGTTATTTACTAATTTCATTCAAATAGAGGAGAAACTTGAGGATCTAAATCCTCATAGGTATGTTGGTGAGGTGATTCCACACATCACATTTCCACTCCAATGGAATACATTTTCCTGTGGTGGGTTCCTATTTGATAGGGAGACTGAAAAATGATAATGGCTAATCCACTTGTCTTTGACTCGTATTGAAAATATTATTCTACTAACAAGATATATTTCTCTAAACAAATACACTCTAACTACTGATCCACTGAGGTCGAGCCATGGCTAGACGCAGCTATTCACAACATGGTAACAACTATGCTACTTGGTCAACTAAAATAGTTCTTTATGGAGGCATAACTACCATTGTGAAATGGAGGGATAGTTCCCACTGATCTCTTTACCAAACCTACTTACTAGTCTTAGTATCACGAATGAACTAGTTTTCTATATTACTGTGTTGACTCACATGTCCCATGGCTTTCCTTCGACGACATTATCTTAAGGCACTTGAAGGGTTTACATAGGATTCCTCATTGTTGCGTATCATGAAGAGATCTAAAATCTTAGAGAAATTCATGGTGGTGTACTCATTCTCATCATTAGTGGGGTGGTCTTGGGTTTGAAGAACCCAAGTCATATATTTTAATTCGAGATGCATGAATTAGTTGAGAGTGAGAGTTGGTTTCGACACTGGTGGGGGGATATAATTTCCATTATTCCATCAACTACTATTATTATAAGACATAGAATGATGCAATGCACAAGTGGAGAAAGAAGATGAAAGAGGTACAACAACTGCATGTGGTTCCATATTTCTCAAATGAGCACACAGGAGACCATGATTATAAGAAATGACCTTATATGTGAACCAATCATCATATTTGTGTGTTTCTCATCTAGAAACCTACTTCCATTCAATAGAAACATTATTTCCATTGAGAGGGTTAGTAGTGAATTATTTCACCTATTCCATAATTTCACCAAACTTAACCAAACCATGGTCCAATTAGTCTTTGATATAATCTGTTAACACAAATAAGTGTTTGATGGTGTGTCCAAGGTTCTTGTGATTTAGTAAATGGAATGGACGAACAATGAATTTGACCTCCTGGGGTATCTTGAACTCTGGTAACCTCATAATTACCTCATATAAGGTACATATAAAATACCAAAGAAATATTAATACTTTAAGGAGTAGGTATTTTATCTTCTATTAGTGAATGACATCATAGCTGAGCGACCTTGAGGAGGGGTCAGAATAAATTTTCTCATTGAGTCAGTTCTTCTTTGAAAAGGTTTCCCTAAAGCAGATTTATAGGTATAGGTTGTACCTGGTAGGGTTTCTCTTGATGAGGATCTTCTATAAAAGTATGAAACAAGTGTACCATATTAGTAACCTCAACCTGCACAATAGTGGAAGTCTCTTATTTTGTAGGTCTTCTAACAGGTGATGAAATGGGTAATGGGTGAGACTCTTGTCTAGTATGATACAAGGACACATCTAGATGCTAACCCTTCCATAGAATTATAAAAATCTGCCCAGGTAGTTTAAGTAGATGAAGGTAGGGTACATATCATTATTAACATTCCCCATGCATATTTTTTATAACATTTCAGTACCACATTATTGGATCTTGTGCTGAAAACATGTTTTTTAAATTTTAACTATGAAGCCAAAATTTTTGACACAATTTTTTCCATCCAAAACTTATAAAATTAAAAGGAAAATGCGGATCACCAATATTAACATGGAAACTTTAGGTTTATAATTTTAGTTAATAAATGGAATTTTATTAAAGAAAAAAGAAAAACAATATAGGAAAAAATACAAACAACAAACACCAAACAACCATAAAGTATGGCTGTGGTGAAAAGGAAACCAAATAAAAAAAACACCCAATTAAATAGGGTGTGATCTCGAAGACAAGAAGAAGTTGCTGCATAAAGAATCCTGCAACGGAAGTCTTCAAATACCCCTTGCAAGAGCATTATCGCTTCATCACCAAAGACTCAACAACGAAGACACCTACAAGCCCCCATCAAAGGCAGCAGTCAACTTCTTCAGATCAGCACTTCTCCCAAAATATTATGTAGCTTCAAAAAATAGAAATCAAAGTAAACCACTCCAGGCCAACACTCCACAAAAGAATCCCCGAAAAAAACTACTTCAAAAAAGAAAACAGAGAAAAAAAAAACAGAGAACAAAGGCCTACTAATACATAACAGTAGAAAAATAAAATCAAACCACTCCAAAGAATCATTTAGCTCCAATGATCGGCCTATAGAGGAAGCTCCAGCGGCCCAGGCCTGAAAAAACACCTTCACGCCCAAGGATATTATGGCAGGCTCACCAGAATTTGGGAAGACTGCTGCAACTGACCAGAAATTGGGAAACCGCTGTAACTGAATGCAGTACAAAAAAAGGACAAGAAATAAAAAGAAAGAAAGAATGTGGAATTTTTGGATAACAAAAATAGATCAAGAATGTGAAATCATGAAAAATTTCACCTCTGGTTCCTCATTAGCAGGCCGACCTGCATGATTATTCCCTAAAGGAATGCTCCTTTGCTCAAAATTTATACAAAGATCCTCATTCCCAGGGCAGCCCAACATAACCCAACGCCTCTCTATATTCCCCTCAATAATGATGGGGCAAGCAGGCTCAACTTACAACCAAAAGAAAGCTAACAAATAGAAAGGGAAAGCTTACAAAAGTCTAAAAATGGGAGACTTGTCATGATCCTTTTTAAGAAAAGGAAAGAGATCATCAAGAACATGATCATACCAAAAAAAATCAACTCCATTAACACCTTTATTAGCCAGACCATTAGCAACAAAATTGTATTCCCTATAAATATGAGTGATAATATGATTCAAATAAAATAGAGTCTCCAAACAATTAATCCAGCGATTAATAAGCTTCCAAGACAAGTGATGAAAACCCATCCTTATGGCAAAAACAACAATAGAAGAATCCAAAGTTTGATTATTCTTTCATGGTATATAATTGGCCGTTCTAACTTATTAAGAGCATTAATGTTTCATGGTCTATAAGTGGACGATCTCTCATTGATAAAAGCCCTATCAATTCTACTAGCAACAAATCTATCCAAAACTTACCTGTACCATGTATACTTAGCCCCAACAA
Organism: Viscum album; assembly: GCA_963277665.1. NCBI lineage: Eukaryota > Viridiplantae > Streptophyta > Magnoliopsida > Santalales > Viscaceae > Viscum > Viscum album. Next base: position 1,499,909,226 of record OY728119.1, on the reverse strand, counting down.
GATTAACTTCAATCAAACCATTATTATCATACAGGCTTTGAAATCTCTAGAAGAAATGACATTAGTCCTGGCTCCAATCTTCTCGTCAAAATTCATGATGGAATTAAAGTCACCAATACCCAAGACATAAAAAAATATTTCCTCTATTTATCTAAGATTTTCTTATATCACATTTGGTCATAATCATTATCCTTGTGAAATAATTTATATACAAAAGTAATTTGATCTCATTATTTATAACATAGGAAAAATAAAGGAGAATAAGGTTGAACTCAAATTCTTAATAAGGGTAACCACAATTATTAATAATTTAATGTCATCAATGTGAATAAGAGTGCATAATTTCATGTTAACATAATCAAAGTGATTGAGAAAATCATAAAGGAAGCCATACCCATCAATACCTGAATCATCACATATGAAAACATGGTAAATGAAATAGTAATCAAAATCAATAATCATGAGACATGTTATATCAATCTTAATCATACAAAACGTTATAACACCATAGAAATCATATATAAAACATATTTGTATCTTGGAAGATCAACTCATAGAACCCTTATAGAACCCTTTGAGAAATACTTCAATTATAATAAACATTTGGATAACATGGAATATAATTATTTAGATGAAAATATCATTAATATTGAATTGGATCAATATCTAGAAACACCCATTAAATAACCTATTACAGGATCACATGACGCTATCTAGGAACACCCCAATTTATAATGTCCAAGAACCAAATATTGAATAACGAATATTGAAAATGGATTTAATCAAATCTCATTGAAAAAAATTCATAACATTTAAATATAAATATCAATTACAAAGGAAACACGTTCCATAATAATTTCATTGAATCATGGTTTACTAGTGGAAATAAAGCGGGTTCCAGTATAATCTTTTTTAAACATGATTAGTTTTTGAAAAAGAAATTATTTCGACAACAATCTCATTGAAACAATCACTATCCATACAAAAAAAATTATTATGGTATTAATTAAAAATATCCCATGTGAAGGATATTTATTAATGAGGCTATTATATTTCTATGAATGAAAATTCCATTAAAATTCCATTAAAAGCATTTTGAGGAAAATACCATTTTCATTTTGAAAATTAGTTTTTAAAACATAAACCATTTTCAACATGATTTTCATTGATAATAACCATCGAAAAATATAAATAAATGTTTTAAAAAATATTTAAAAAATTAAATTAATAAAATTTCATTTCATGATTTAAAAAAATTATAAAAGAATTTTAAGACATTGTTTTAGAAGAAAAAAAATTTGACCGAAGAGAAACAAATGTCGGGGTTTCAAAAGAAAATCACAATTGTTTTAAGAAAAAGGAGTAAAAAAATTGTAATATTATTTGTTAAATAATGAATAAACATAGGATAATATAATTCATAAGAATTATAATATTTCAGCATTGGAGACTTTATCATACATAATCCTGATAGACGATGAAATTGTATCCAAAGTGTCTTACCACTTTGGTAACATAAATCATAATAATCATAAAGGAATAAAATTAAACTAATAATATAATATCATTAAAATAATTATATTCATGATATAAAATATAAAATTGTATGTATATACACCTTATAAAATAATATAGATGTATAACACAACATAAGTGTAAATGAAGGAAAATTGTGACAAATCTCCATTACCGCTTTGGTAACATTGAAATCGTGAACCACATGGTAGATAGATCATAAAATGTATATGTAAAAATAAGTAAATTTAAGAATAAGAAATATAAAATACAATCTTGTGAATTATATACACCACAAAATAAAAATAATTTTTGAGTACAGAGTATATCTCACAAAAATAAATGTGACACAAGAAAAGCCCTTACCTCACACTTCCTTTTGGGAGAGAATTATTTAAACACATGTATATTTTTTTAAAAAAATTTATAAACATATTATATAACCATATTAATATTTTTAATGTCATTTTTTTTGACTATGACAGTTATTGACCCATTTATTAATAATTCCATGTTAGTATTATGTTTCGGGTAATAACAGTGTGTTTTTTTGGCATGTTTTGACATTTTATTTTTAGTCTGATAAGTTCAATAATTATTTCATAATATAAAGAATATAAATAATAATATAAATATAATATACATTTATTATATATTTATTTAGGTTAATCAATATAATTTATTGATTGTAAATGAAATAAATTGTTCATGGAGATGGTATGTCATTTGTACGCCTGAATTCATTGTCATATTAAAAGACAATAGAAAAATAATTGATATACATTATCATCTAGTACCATTTTTACTTAATATTTGAAACATATTATTATTAAACCTATCTTTAATTTATTCAATATAAATCATGAATGAATCATATTTCTTTTCGAGATGGCAGTCCTCCAAACAAAAGAACAACGTTATCATATTCCCACCAAATGGAAATCATGAAGGTATGTGTTGTATAAAAAATATAGAATCGAAATAACATCATAAATATAAAAAATATCATATAAAAATGGTATTTAAATTATTATTAACAACCATTAAATTTTGTAATGTAAAAACTAATGACATAGTTCGTGAGATTGTAGTCCACCGTACGCATGAATGATGATTTCATAACCCATTTAATGGATGTTTGTATGGGAGTAGGTTATACCTATAATATAGAAACATTTTAGTATATTTTTGATAGTTATGATTTTATATTATCAAGGATTAAGAATAATTTAAGGGGTTTGATGATGAAATAAAACAAAAAAATCATTGATGAACCTTACTGCTTATTTGGGTAACTCCTTTTGGTTTGAACTGACGACCATGTTTTTTTCCTGAAAAAGTGATGATTCTAAAGATTATAGAAGTTATACCATGATTTTGGTAGAGTTTTTTATTATCCAAATGGATTTAGAGGTGTGAATAAGTGAGTAGAGTGAGTTCCTTTTATAGTCGAAGAGTGACATTATTGTAAATAATCAAAAAGTATTTACTATTGTGGGGTCTCCCCTACCTGATGTGACTCAAAAATTGAATAATAATGGATTTTAGGGTTTATATGGTTATTAAAACCCTCCATCACAAAATGTATATATATATTTTTAAACATTTTGTTCCTTAACTCTTAAGTTTCCTTATTTTTTTATATTGGTTTTTTATTAAGGTAACTAGTTTTCTAACATACGTAACTCATCCATTATGACTAAATTAAAGTTATAATTGTTAGAAAATTTACACACAATAATATTATAAATGAAATAACAATTATAAAATAACAATTCCACGTGTGTTATAATTTTTTTAACAGAAGCGCATGTAGTGCACAAAAACACCACTTTAACCCTAACCATGCCAATAATATTATTACTGTTTTTGGGTAAATATGTTCATTATAAAAGAATAATTGGTGCGTTAATGAACCATATGTTATATTTATCATCATTTAATTTACATAATATAGTATTTTTAGTAATTTTAATCGTTTACTAAAATATCTTTTATTATAAAATAATACTAATATCAACATTAATATTATTCATTTAATTTGAATCTAAATATATCAAGGAAATAATGGAAATAAAATATATTGGGTTAAAAGATTTGTATCATGATATGTTCATAGAAAAAATAATTTAACTAAAAAACTCATTCTATTTACCTCACTTTTAACATTTTTAGTATCATTTATTTTTTAATTATTAACTAAATAATCCATATATTGTTGTTTCTTAAGAATTTAATTTAATTATTTAATATCAAAAAATTCATGATCAATTATAATTATAATAATAACTCATTTTTATTAAAAAACAGTATGTGAAACATATCCTATGTAGTTTTTTACGAATGAATAAAGCGTTATAGAAATCAATAGGAAGAAAAGTATACTGTTTTTTCCATTATTTAACTTATTATAAGGGTTCCTTTGATAGAAATATTTACCAAAAAGTCATACATTTATATCCTAATCTCATAATGGTAGTAATATTTCTATAAAACTGGTGTCGTACATGTTTTGGGTATTTTTTACAGCTTATATTCTATGATTAACCACTAAGTAACCCTATTTTTATTTAATCATTGTAATTAACATTAATTGTTTTCACTAATAAATTTGGTAAAAAATAATGTAATACTTATTATATAATATAAATTATTATGATTCCAAAAATACAATCCATTTTTCTACATTCAAGTAATACAATTTCTAGATTAAAATTTTAAATTAATCATGCAGACATGATGAAACAAAAGGGTTTCAAGTGAAAAAGATTAAAAGTTTGAAATGTTTTTATATCCAGATTCAATATGAAAAATATTAAAATGATTTTAATTGGATTAATATATTTTATAAATTATCTAATTTTATTTTAAACTGAATTTAAAATAAATTTAACAATATAAATTATTAATATGACAATTCAGTTTTCTATTAAAATTCAGTATTTGTCACTATTTATAAAAAATGGAGCTTCTCATAAAAATAACAATAATATAGGCGAATAATATTTTGAAATTAATATTTCAAAAATTATATTTATTTTATCATATAAATTTTTTTGAACTGCTAAACTTAATTTTTTTAAAAAATGTTACCCATTAATAGGCGGGAAAAATTCTTTTAGAAAAATATTACTTTTTTGCATAAAATTGGATTTATTTATATATAAAATCTAGAAAACATATAAAATTACTTTTAATCATTAAAATTAAAATTATATATATATATCATTAATATCATTCCATAATGAAAGCTAATTTAATTTATTGAGATAAAAAACCTTTTGAAGACTGAAATTATATATATATTTAAAAACATTTCTTTTATATCCAATTGGTTTTTAATTTCATTCATAATTATTTGGAAACCAATGAATTCATTATATAAACATGTGTAAAAAATATTTTACAGATTTATTTAATCTTATTCAATACATCCATTCCAACAGATAGGTGATAACTATAATGTTAAAAAATTATGTAAATTGTATATTGATTTCCAGAAAGACTCAGTATTCCGTGTAACATATGATTTTGAAGAATCATAATGTTATGTAAAATAAATTACAAACATGGTGTTGCATATAATTTAAGATAAAATATGAATTACATGTAAATAAAATTATCAAATTATTTATATTAATTTCAAAGAAGATATTTCATAAAATCCCATGATGTTATATCCTACCCCCCTTCAAATGGATTTCTCCCTACAAATTCGTCTCAGTTATCAAAGTATTAACAATTTTTATAATTCCATTATTTAAACCAAAATAATAAAAATTAAATTAATAAATCATCCGTTAAAAGGGGAAAGTGGCTAACTTAATGGTTTCCTGAAGATTCACATAACTAGGAATCCAAATAGGGGGAACATTAATGGGAAAATAAAAGATATATTTGGAAGGTGAAACTAGTTCCCATGTAATAATAGAGAGTGATGGAAAACATGGAAAAAAAATAAGTCAATTAAAACAAAACCACCAACCAAGTTTTTTTGGAAAAGGTAATTGATATCAATTTAAAATATGGTAAAATGATAACAACTTAATTCCAGATCCATTTCCGAATGTAGATGGATTCTTTCACCATTTATACTGAAATCATAATTAAATTTTATTACCTAAAAAGAAAAATTTCATCCTTTATCACTTTCCACAACAATCTCATATTATTCTTTAGACTATGACCATTCAAGATGATTTTTTCACACATGAAGCACTTGAATAAAATTTCAAATACCACATAACCATAAAAGTGATAGAATTATATTCCTCTTATCATTAAAAATTAAATAAAACAAATATGGTTGGAATATTGTAAGATAATTCCCAAATGGAATAATGATTAACACGATAAAATAATATTTAAAATACAATATTAATTACCAAATTTTAAATTAAATCATTCCATAACCCTATATCCAAAATAAACATAAAAACCTCAATATTAAAGAGTTATCTAACCTCAAAAGTATAATCATACCTTACATATTTCAATCCCAAAATTATGATGACATTCTTTTGAAGTAACATTAATCAGTTAGTCACCAAATCAATTTTCAATGATGTGGTTATCTATATGATAAATATTGTTTTCCCATAGTTATGTAAATATCCATGATCTTAAAAACTTTAATTGTTATCAAAGACCTAAATATATTTTCCAAAAAATTAATGGAATACTTAAAATTAATCCTAAGTTTTATATACACTTCAACCCAATAAAATATCTCATAAAATTTCCTAAATAACCTCAAAATGTTTACTACATAAAACCTAAAAAGGTTGTCTAAATCATTGAAATTATGATCATCCCTAAACTCAAAAACATCTGATTGTATCCAAAACTATTCATATAACCTCTCATTAAAACATAATAATCTCAAATGTAATCTAAACTGACCTTTTATACCAACCATAATATCCTAGGACCCGTACTCCAAGATTCTGTGATGAAAACATGAAATTTACATTTACATCTATGATAATGATATTTGTGACCAAATTTTTTCAATTCAAACCATACAAAATAAAAACGAAAACTTGGATCACGTACATTATTAAGTACCTTTTAGGTTTTTAGTTTTATAGAATTAGGAAAATTCCTATATAAACAATACCCAAGTCATCAAATATAATTTATCCCCTTTAACCCATATTTTTTTATTTCTAATTTTTTTATCAACATTATGCTTATAAAATCATTTTTAGACATAAATTTTTCATCCTCAATATTTATAACCCAAGGAAAACAAAACATATTAATGTTGAGATCAAATTATCAAAATGGGTATAGATAAGTGTTATCAATTTAATGCCATCAATGAGTATATGTGTGCATAAGGGTATGAGGAGATAATCAGAGTGCATGAGTGAACCATAAAGAAACCTATACCCATAAATACCTAGATCATCACATATGAAAACATTTAAAATCAATGATTCATCAAAAATAATAATCATGAGACATGGAATATAAATTTTGATCATAGGAAACATTATTAACCCATATAAAGAATAGATAAAACATATTAGTATCATGGAATATCATCTCATAGAACCCATATAGAACCCTTTTAGAACCCATTCAATTATAATAACCAAATTATCGACTTAAAATATAATTACCTAGATAATATAATCATTACCAAATGTATTTTAGTTTTATATAAGCACAATCATTGTATAATTTCTAACAGGATTACCTGATGCTTTTTAGGCACACCCATCATTTATAATTTCCAAGAACCAAATAATGAATAAAGTACATATAGAATTAAATTCATCATAAATCATTGAAATTACATTTATTATTTTCATTATATGATTAACCTATGGAAAAAAATTTATTTCCATAATAATCTCTTAGAAGAATGGTTAACCTACAGAAAATAATCAAGTTCCAAAATAATCTATTTGAATCATGATTAACATATAAAACAAAAGTAGTATTCATAACAATCTATTTTTAACAATAATTAAATATAAAATGATAGAATGTGGATTGAATTAAAAATAAATAAATAATGTTTATGGTAGGAAAAAATATGTTTTTAACATTTATAAATGGAAATTCCATTAAAATATCATTAGAAACATTTAGAGGAAATTCCCATTTCATTTTGAAACATTATTTTTAAATAATAAAATATTTTAACAACAATTATATTTGAAAAATAACTTGAAAACATATAATGTATGATTAAAAAAATAAAAATAAAATTTTCATTAGGAAAATTTATTTTTGGTTATCAAAAACACTTTTTAAAACATTTTTTAAAATTGGTTTTGGAAGAATATGGATTTTTGACTGAAGATAAAAACCAAGCCACATTTTAATAATACAAATTCCTAATTATTTAAGGAAACAAATAGTGGAAAATAGTATTATTAAATAAAAACATCATGAATAAAATAATGTTAATATAATTATTAAGAATTATAATTTTTCTACATCATAGACTTTATCATACACAATCCCAATAAACAATGAGATTATAAATAAATAATATTACTGATTTATTAAATTGAATGTTTTTTAAGCATGAATGAAAAATGTTAAATTAAAAAAATAATATCATGAATATATATATATATATCAATGATATAAAATCTCAAAGGGTACATACATACACCTCATAATTGAATATTTTATCATCACTTAACATAAGTCTCAAAGAAAGAAAAATTGCGACCAATATACATTACCCATTTGGTAAATTTGAAACGGTAAAACCCATTGAAGAATGATTCTAAAATGGGTATTTAAATAAATATAAATATATGGATAATGAACAAAAAATACATTCATGGTCATCATATACATTACATAAAGTGGTGAATATGAAATATTTCTCATATAAAGAAAATTGAGGAGAGAAAAACCCTTAACACATGAATTATTTTTGTATAAAATTATTTAACCTCATGTAAATTTATTTAACGAAAGTTAATAAATTATTATTTATCTATATTAATATTTTCAGTATCATATATGATTTTATTATGACCTTTTCTAACATTTTTATGAACAGCTCAATGTTAATGTTACGTTTTGGGTAATAACCACATTGATGTTCATATATATTTTGACTTTCAATTTTTGTCCAATAAATTAAACAATTGATTCATAATTTAAATATTTTAAACCAAGATATAAATATAATATATATTTAGTGTATATTTTTTCATGTAATCCATATAATTTGGTTATCAGAAATGAAATACACCGTTAATGGAGATGATATGTCCTTCGTATGAGTGAACATTATTTCCATTTTATTTTTCATATTGATAGAAAATAATATATATATATATATATATTAATTATGATAAAAATTTTATTTAATATTATTATTAATATAACCCTCAATAAATTCCTTGTAAAGCATGGATGAATCACATCGTTTCGTGAGGCGGTAGTCCACCATACACACAAATGACGTTATCATAATTACAAATAATGTAGAGATTGAAGTTATATGTTATATAAAAATTATAGAATCATTATAACACCATTAATATCATATATATCAACTATGGAAAGTATTTATATCACGATTACTATCCTTGGAATATGGTAAAGGAAAAATGGATGACATCGATTTGCAAGGAGGTAGTCTGTCGTATGCAAAGACGATGATGGAATAAACCATTTGATGGAACTATGTGAAAGGGTAGGTTATAACTTAAACATAAGAAAATATAAGTATATTTATTATACTTAAGTTTTTATATAATCATTATATAATATCCATTTAAGGGGTTTTAGGAAGAAATAAAACAATAAATAGTCATTGATGAATGTTACATATTCTTCAAGTAACACCTTTTGGTTTGATCCAAATGAAACTCCTTGGTTTAATTTATGAATTATGTTAGGAATCTATTATTCTATTAGGTATGTTTAGAAGTTATTATTTTATATTTTTATGAGAAAAAATACTAGACAAGTGTGAAGAAGTAACAAGAGTGGGTGGATTTTAATAGTTGTTGAGGAGTGTTATTCTTGTAAATACTCCAAATTATTTAATATTGGGAGGTCACTCTTATATTATTTGATTAAAAAAATGAATTATAATGTAGGGATGTATTCTTTGTTCTAGAAACATATTTAAAAAAAATTAATGCAATTTTAATCATTTATCTCTCATACCATAAGATTTCATTGGGGTTTTCATTAAGGTAACAAGTTTTCTAACATATGTAATTCCACCAATACGAAAGAATTCAAATTGTAAATATTACAATAATTATAAAAATTAGTTATAAATATTAAATCGAAACTCTATAACACTAATCCCATGCATGTTTGAAATTAATTTTTAAATAAGGCAATACAACGTGCAAAAACAATACTTTAAACCTAACCATGAAAATGATGTTTTTTCTATTTAGGGGTCTATATGGTCATTATAATTGATCCGTTGGTCAATAAATGAATAATTTTATTTATTTATTTTCATTTAAAAATAAAATTATTGATGATATAGAGTTTTTTAAATTTAAATCATTTAATAAAATATAATTTCTTATAAAATAACATTAATGTCAATTTTTACATTATTCGTTTAATATGATTTTAAAAATATAATGAAAATAATGGATCTAAAATATATTATGTTCAATGCTTATAATAGTGATATATTATTATATTAAAATAATTGGACATAAAAATTCTTTATATTTACCTCACTTCTAATACTTTTAGTATCACTTATTTTATTCAATTAATAACCAAATAATCAATGCATTGAAATTTCATAAGAATTTAATATAACTATATAATTTATAAAAATTAATGATAAATTATTATGATAAAAAGATGCATTTATATTACAAAATAATATTTATAACCTAACCTATATAGTTTTTTCCCGATCCCAAAATCTTTATAGAATTAAAAGGAAGAAAGGTATACCTTTTTGTCTTCTTCATTATTTAACTTATAATATGGATCAATTTCTGAGAAAAGTATTCGAAAAAATCTTTTATTTAAATAATACAGTCATAAAGGTTTAAATATGTCCATAAAATAGGTGTTATAAATTGTTTTGGTTATATTTATACCTTACATTCTATGTTTAAAAACTATTTAACCTTATTTTTTCAATAATAATTGTAATTAACTTTAATTTTTTTCACTTATAAGTTTGTTAATCTTTTTTACCTTATTAGATAATATAAAATATTTTTAATCTAAATAGGAATAAATTTCTCTCAATTAAACTCATTTATTTCGAATTTGTTAATTTAAAATTAATCTCATTGAGGTGCTGAGAAAGTGAAGATTTAAAGAGAAAATGTTTAAAATTTTGATGTATTTTTATATCCAAATTCAATATGAAAAATTATTCAAATGAAATGAATTGGATTAATATATTTATATTTTATAGAGTTTTTAATTTAATCCCAATTTATATTTTAATTTTACAACATAAATTTTTTAGATGAAAAGTCTATTTTCAATTAAAATTATGAATGTTTTTACAATTCATCAAAAAATGAAATTTCTAAGAAAAATACAAAAAATTCACCCTATGATAATTTTGACATAATGATTTTAAAAATAATGTTTATTTTTTTGAAATAAAATTTATAAATGTTTTAAAATTTAGTTTTAATAGAAGTGAGATATTAAAAAGTGACAAACCAATCTTTTGGAAAATTATATCATTTTGTGTGTAAAATTGGATATATTTTTATATCATGTGTAGAATACACATAAGTCTAATGTTAAAAATTATTTTTAATATATTATATATATAAAAATATTTCATTAATATCATTCAATAATGGTAATTAATTTAATTTATTAAGAAAAAATTACTCTTGGCGTATAATAATAGTTTTTTATAACATTATTTCTTTTAAATTAAATTGGTTTTTATTTTTATTTATAATCAATTTTTAACGAATGAATTAATTATATATATGTTTTTAATTAATATTTCTAAATTTAGTTAATCTTATTCATTCCTACCATTTCTATGGACTATGTGATAACTTTCTTGTTAAATAATAATATTAATAGTATATTGTGGTTTGTTAAGACATTGACTTGTGTGTAAAAAAAATTATTAAAGAAGATTGATGTTATGTGAAAAAATAGACAAACATAGTGTGGATTATAATTCAAGATAAATTGGGAATTTTGTGTAACATAATATATCAAGGAATTTAAATTCATTAAGAAGAAGATATTATAATAAATTTCAGGATGTTACATCATTTGCAGATGTTCACGGGAAATTGACATGTTGAGTGAGTAAATGAGGCCCTTTTATCAGGATATACATTTTCTAACTCACTTATTTGTCCTATATTTTCACTTGAATAGGTTAGAAATAATTTCCTTGAACATGGTGGTGCTGAAATTATAGAGGTACTATCTATGAAGGTCCTCCCAACCAATAATGGACCATATGTGTACCTGACTGTACCAGATGAACATAGGCCATTTTAGCATCTATATGAAACATCAGAGTTTGGAGGCCTCCTGCTATTTTGGGGTCTACAACATAGGATCATACTTTAATATAAAGTATGATAGGTTCTAAAGAGGGTAACCTATTCCATTGAATAGGGTGAAACTAGGATTACCAAACTCTAGGGGTGCTATGAAATTTTTCAACCATATCAGGTATAGATTTACATCTAATGACATTTCTACATTTCATGTCTCTAGGGACTCATGGAGAGATGTGAGCATATAAATCAAATCATCTTGGTGAGGGTATCTATACACGAATGCATTAAGAAGATGATCAACCCAATGACAGTGACATGACCATAATCCCAAGGTTGATAATCACACTGCTTGAGCAGGGTTAGAAACTCATACAATTGGTGCGTACCATACCCCCAGGTTTCTTCCCTAACTATATGTGCATAAATACCATGTTAAAACATGGGAATTTGAATTAGGTTGACATGATTCCTTTCTATAAGAGATATAGGTTCCCTTAAAAAAATTGTGGTTTGGGAACCGATCATCAATGAGATCAATAGTGATTTTTTTGTAATCCTCAACATGTAGGATAAAGGAGGATACTTAGGGTTTTGTCTATACATTAGGCACAACCTTGGTCAAATCGTATGGTTTAACACGTCCCGGGCCCTTTTTTACATAAGGACAGATAGTAAATATTCATACATATGACTTTTGAGGCATGATGCCTACGTCTTTTAATGAGTGAGGACACATGCTATGTGGTTTTCCTGGTACTCCATCCTCTATGGAGGTGGATTTTCTCTATCATGCCCTGAATTAGTGGTCCTTTTCTTCTGATACTTTATTAGGTTAGTGAACAATATATTTTCCAAAACAATAACCATATATTAAATTTCACTATTGGTGGATTGACCATACTTAAGGGCTTGTTTCCATCACAAGACATGGAAGAATTGGATGGTAACATTTTATAACCTACCTCCGATCTGTATGTGTAGAGATACCTCTTCCATAACCTAGTATAGAATAGAGAGGTTCTTAATGCATGTATGATGAAGACTCTAGAAGTATCCATATGACTTAGGTAATTAATATACCAGGAGTATTGAAATCTCACCCGTTTTCCACTACAGATTGATGACATAAAAGTGCACATAGATCCTAGGGTAGGTCATCTGTTGATCATAGAGTAAGTGGAGGATTTACCATATAATATAGTGGAATAACACTTCTTGGTCCTATAAAAAAACCCAAGGATAGTGAAGTATGATATTTCAGGCAACTAGAACACCATTGATAGCTAGTCATTAGTCTGAGCCTCCCACATGCCCTATTTCTCAGAAGATGGTGCCTGATCTAGGTCGACCCAAACCCATAATTTTTTGGGATGAGATATGAGTCAAATAACCTATGTTTACATTCTCGTTTTCAACTCTATCATAAGATGGAGTTCCACATGGTTCCAATTAATTTTTCATGCTATAATATCTCCTTAAGGCAAATCCAGCTTTAATACCATGTTTGTGTAGGATAGGGTATCCACCAATGAATCATGTGAGAGGGAGCAAGAGTCCATATATATCTTACAGGAGTACTCACTATCTTTTAAGAGTGTTAAATCATACCCTAAAATATCATTAATTTCTTGTAGGGAGGTAGAGAATAAGGAAACTGGTAGCGATGAATACGGTTTCACTATGAGCCCCTAGAAGGGGACCATAAAATAATAAACCTTTGGTTATTTGAGGAGGGATCCAAGGATCTTGTGGAACATGGTTTATAGAACAGTAAGCCTCAACTACCATGATTCTTTACCATGATCTGGCTTCTTGGGTGAACATTCCATCAATGAGTTTTCCATCTTTTAATATTCTAAGAGGTCATTCGTGACATGATGATTCCCAAAGTTCTTTCTTTGATAACAGTCCTTCGACCTCATTCCCTAAGATGATTATTTCGGGCAGTTAATGTTTTTAGAATGGGGAGTAACTCTATGTTGGATAGTGGTATCATTGGGAGGAACTCTATATGTGATGTTGATGGAAGGGGGAGGACCTCTGTAATGACTGGTGGTAGTGCAAGGATGACCTCTACTCTGGTAGTTTATAGAGTGAGGAAGAAATCTTCATTCTTTGGTGGATGCATGAGGAGGAACTTCATGATAGTTGTTGATGAGGTTGGGAGGTCCTCTAATCATGTTAAAGGGATCATAGGAAGGACCTCAATGTTTTTTTGATTGTAGTGTGAGAAAGATCGTCGCACTGGTTATAACTAAAATGGGGAGGAAATACACTTTGGTTGATAGAATCATAGATAAGACCTACGTGTTTAATGGTGGCAGTGTAGGTATGACCTCTACACTGACTCTCCTGGTTACTGGCTAGCCCACATCAACTGTGCATGGTTCCAATGATTGAGAGAGTTAACATGGTATACCTTTTAGGGGACTCAGTCTCAATCCTAGGTGGGAAAAAATTGAACCATGTTCAACTATTGTTGGTATATAGCGGGATACACCAATGGTGAAGTGGTCCACAAGAGCTATATAAAATTACCCTTTTCGAGAATTGTCCTAGGTTTTCACCTAACATCTACACAATATACTAAGGGTTGGGTTTGGTGGTGTGAGTAAGGAGTAAATACTATGTTTGGTATGTGTAAGTGGTTAGATCTAGCACATACGTGGTTTGATGTGAGCCCTCATAGGATTCTTAATAGTGATAATAATTGTAGGTACAACTCAAACATCTACTACCTACTTAGTGAAGGAGGTGGTTTTTTAGAAAGCTATAGGGAGAGGATCTCAAAGCTATTCACCAATGAAATAGGGGTGGTTTCCCCTGCATATCCCTTGAGGGAGGCAGCACCAATAAGGTGTTGATTCCTCGAGGTATTGTTAGGCCATACCCTAGATTGGAATGAAACCTTTCTTATTGTATCGAGACTACAAGATTTCAATAAACCTCATATGAATTATATCAGAAGGTGAGATGGGTTGTGGGTGCTCAGTGGATGATAATATGGTGGAATTTAGGTTTGGGAAGTATCCTCCTACTCCGAACCTATTGGAATGAGGTCACTGATTTACAATAGCTTGATTCATGTAAGGAATGTGGATTTAATCATCAGAATAAGTACAAGTATAGTTATTCCCAATTCCCAAATTTCATCTTGTATTCTTGAAATATAAGAGGGATCCATGCTGACAATGTCGCAGAATTATGATTCCCAACGTTAACTACCCTAATTCACAGGTGAGTTTCTTGGTTGTACCACTGGTCAGACCTAACATTGAATTTGGATTAAATGAAATCACAATCCCTTTATAACCCATATTTTACTATTCGACATGGTTGAAGAGAAGAGTTTCATGTCAGGTTCACTATTTCCATTTCAGATACTTTTTTTGGGATGCCACCACATCCCAAGCACTGCTGTGTTTCCCCACAATATCACTTTCAAAAGTTAGGTGGAATTCATCAACTTCATTGGTTATGTATATTACTTATTCAGTAAAATATTATGGGATTTTAGTTCCTCTTTCCATGTATTCTTTATTTATGCTCATTCCCTAGTCCATGTCTCACACATAGATTATGTTATGTTACTGGAACTCATTCTTAGTTCCGTCTAGAGGTGGACACCAGTTAATTACACTGATTATATCTTAATAAGGAAGTAACCTTCAGTTAAGGATAGTAGTCATTTTAGGAATTTCAAGTAATTTATTGACATTGGGGTATAGTATATCTATAAATTCTTCTCCTTTAAAGAGGAATATCATAGAAGGCCTCTAAGGTATAGAACCCAAGGAATTCCATATTGAACATGAGATAGTTGACACTAAGGGAGTAAGTCTTATGGAGATTTTTAAAATAGGAATTCAATTATTAAAGAATAGGGTATGGATTCTGGAGTTGGTTAAATATTCTACGTATTATGCATATGGATCAGAATTTCCAATAGTGATGGATCATACAAGGAGTTTAACATCTTGTGCTGGAAGATCAAGAAGTCATATTGAGAAGGATTATGGAATGAGTTTAAAATAATGTGGAGATAGTCCAAAATGTACCATTGAGGATGATTTAAGAATGAGTTTAACATCATATAGACACTGATCAATAAATAATGTCTTTTGGAGATTGATCATAATGCACAGTTTGAGAATGGTCGATGGGTGTGTCCATAGGAGGAGTAATTTCACACATGGAAGTGACGGTTGTCTGGATTGATCCTCAGGGGGTGTCCCATATACCATTTTTGATAGACAGGCATTAAAACCCATATAATTCAATTCCATTGTCTAAGGTCATGTCACTGGAATGATCCATGTATTTTCACATCATGTGATAAGGACACTCATATCCTAGAACCATCCTCGAAAAGCGATGGTGTGAGGAATATGTGTGGAAGCTATCTGATGCAATAAGATCACTCAACAGTGGAGAATATAGTGACATTAGATGATGATCGTAGATGGGAAATCTTAGATTTTTCACATATGGTAAGAGGTGTGGGTTCATCCCACTTCAAGCATACATGGGGTATCCTATGTTCATCTTATATGGTAAGGCAACAATATTACATCGTTTAATGAGTATGATTTTGTATAGTTCAATATCATATGACTAAGATGTAATGATATGAAGTTTTACATCATATATCTTGGACGTGGTGTCTTAATCCTTGGAGGGGGGGGGGGGGGGTCATTGGGGGAAGATATTCCTCATAAATAATCCCTATCGACATTGTTTAATATTTTTCCTTGATAATTCCACTCCTAGGGATTATATGAACATCGGTTACACTCCATTGGACATGACATAAAATTTGAAATACTTTGGAGGAGTGTAAATCAAGTGGCTGAACATTAGGGTACCTATTCTTCAGAGAAATATACATTACAGTACATATGATTAGAATAAATTGGTTGGATGAAGGCCTATTACACATTTTAATAAAATTGGGAAGACATAAGATTGGGTGAGATTGGTTTCATACGAATTTAGGGTGTGGCTAAACAGGTCCTGATTTTGTATGGGGGACTTGGCCAATTGAATTTTTTGAATGGGTGTCAACTGAAAGGAGACACCATTGAGAGGACCAATGGAGTTGATTTGTGATGGACGAAGATTTTTAAAGGAGGGTCTCAAGAAGGTTGGTGGATTCATGGATGTTAAGGGTATCAAGAAAGAGTATGCTTTTTGAAATAGGGTTTCAATGACTCAAATTATGTTCTTGGTTCCCATGGGGTTGGTTTCATGAAGGATATGTTCCTTATAAAACCCCCTGTTCCACAACTGTATTTATTCTTCCACAAAGTCACGAAACATCATGAAAGGAATCATAACCATGGATGTGGTTCTCAAGAACTCATGGGAAGCATTTTTAAGAAATATGGATTCTTTTGGGAAATTGATCATCTCCCTCACTCATAAAAATTTGGATTATTGAGACATAAGAGCATTTAGAGAAAGATGAAAGCTTTCATACTTCCTAAAAGTAGGATATAGGGAGTTATTAATAGGAACAACAGTGGTTATAAAATGGTTTTCATGAAGGTGATATACTTTCATGAAGTATAATGAGCATTGATAATGTACGGGGCTCCAAAAATGTGAGTTACACATTGTGATACTTACCATAAAAGCACTAAAGTCTAGTGACTCTCTTGAAATAGGGATTTTTGAACCTAGAAATATGTTTTGTATTGTTTATCACCAAGACTCTATTCAACTGGGAAATTCTGAAGCCAAATATATTTAAAAAGGTAAATACCTTCAAAATTAAAATCCTTTAAGTGGATTTTTTGGGTTGTTTTAGACCTAATTCACTTTGAATTAGTCATACCTTCCTCTATCTATTCCATGAAACCTTTATTTTTGCATCAATAATTATCATGAAAATTTCAAGAGTGTGTAAAACCCTCTTGAACCTTCCTCATAGAGTATTGTCTTCTAAAAATTTATATTTTAATGGAAACCGCTGGTGAACCTAAGCTTCTTCATTATATATTTTTTCCAACATCCCCTCTTGCATCTATCTTGGATGGACTCACATTATTACTTGAAATGTCCTATTACAATAGGAAATTTTTAGTGAGTTTATAACTATCCATTTAGTGAAAGTTTCTCCCAAATTAGTAACATATTTTATTTATAATGATATCTTTCATTAATTTCTTCATAGAGTGAAACCTTTGTTTTAACATTATTTTACTTAATCCATATGGTAGACTTACCATATATCATTATTTTTAATTTCCCTGAAATGTTGTGGATTATTTATGGTGGAAGTGATTAAATTTTCCTAGGTAGATGTAGAAAAACACTCATCATAAACATGGAAACATATTTTATAGCTTTCAGACACCTTTTCATGATATTAAAATTTGTTAGATGTCAACACATGTTACTTTTTCCATGAGGTATGGTTTTACTTAGATGATTTTTATTAACACTCATTCTTTAACACATTTATCTTGGATTTATATGATTTCTATACCTTGACATATTATTCCAATAATCAATATCCATGTATCTGAACTTTTTACAACACTAGAAAAGGCCATGGAATATGATTGTATTCCATTCAGTGTAAAACTTGTTAGTGGAAAATTCTTCCAATTTATGGATATTAACTTATTCCTTATGGATACATTGAGGGAAACTCCCCCCTATACTTATTTATTACACCCTTTCTATTATGGTGGGTTTTTAATCAAACTTATTTACCGATCCTCATTTTAAATTTAAATTTTAACTTACACTATTCAAAGAATAGAAATTATTGCAATTTAATTTACTAAGAATTGAGATTTTACTTTTATTTATTATATTAGAAGTTATAAATCTCAATGACTTCAAATTATTTCATAAATTGGAATGATTATTTATAGAGGTAAAACCGCTATAAGGAATTCTGATAGTGACTATGTTTCTCATTTTTTTGGTGAATCTCCAACTTTATTAGCTTCAATGTTTCAAAATTCTATCACTAACTCACAAAACCATATATTTTAAGTGTTCCTATGATATTGAAGAAAACATAACCCATATTCAAAGTCAATTTATAACATTTATATAATTTTCACATGTATATTACTCACCCAATTTAACTAATTATAATGTTTCTTAACATAATTATCCTTGATCTCCAATTAATTATCCTTAACATAAAAAATTTCTATATGAGTATCCATTAGTTAATAATGATTCTCCATAACAACTTATGATACTATAAATTTCTCAAAAATTATTTTTTAGTTTTTCTTTAACAAATAAATATTTTTCATTGTAAATTTGGAAACTTTACTCAGGTTCCATGATATATTTGAGATTTTTACTTTTTTAGAACATCAAGGCCAATACATCATCATCTCACTAAGCTTTCATTCTAGATAATACAATTTTCATATATTCACTTGGTGAATAAAAATATACTACGTACAACTTTGACTTCAGTGTAGAGTTCATCAATATATTTAACTATTTTTGACCCAACATAAGTTTCACTATCATTTTCCAAAGGATTAACTATAATATTCTTACCAATATTACTTCTACTATGTTGGTCATTAGGTAGATGAGGATCCTCATTACAATGATTCATATAGGATAAATTTCATTGCATGTGATATTCCATATTAATATTGTTCCTCAATGTTTTAGTTAAAACATCCATGTTTATGTAACCAGAATTAATTTCCATTTTATTCAACTCAAGAAAAATATCATTTTTATGGAAGGAATTCTTTTTGAACATCTAGAAATAATTTCATTATTTAAGTCATTGAAAAAACTAGGGAAAACATACAGATTCAAATATAGTGAACTTGAATCAGATTCTACTTTTTAGTCAAAGGGGATGGTATAGTGACCATCAGGTTTGGTGTGCAGGTGGGGGGGGGGGTAAATTTGAGTTGAAAAAAAATTACCAATTAAATTAAACATAGATATTTTACTTCATTTAACTTGATTAAACCATATTTAAAAATTGGTATATATGGATCTTGTATATATGAACTCAACACATACATATGTAATAAAAATAATGTAAAAAATGGCACATGTTGTGTTTTACAAGATTCAACTCTAGTGTGGGAAACTTTCTCCTTGATATGTATGTTTATTAACTCTATCCATAAATTTAAATATTTTTTTTGGGTTATTATAGGAAATATTATTATGCTTTACCCAGGAGTAGTGATCAAACTATTATCTAAAACAATAATGTTGCACATGAGGTTTGGTTAACTCATAAAAAAACTTGTTTTACCTTTGGGTTAGAACAAAATAGTTTTTATATTGGAATCACTAGTATTTATGTTTTATTTATGAACATCCACAAGGATGGAACTTCAAATTTTCTTAATCTTTTATAGAACATATCACACAATTTGAAATATACCTTCTTTTGATAAACTAAATAGAGATCTCTAAATTCACATAAATATGATGTATTGATCTTTTACAGGCTATACATAACATAAATTTAGATATTCTTCTTCTGATTAACTAAATATTCTATCCATAATTGACTTAATTAAAACATGATATTCCTGTTTTCTCAGTACTATGATCCTAATAAATGTTAAGTAATCAATTTATATAAAATCCATCTCTTTTTCTTATTTTTTCTCAATAGATATGTAACAACCAGAGCTTCCATGATATGCTTCTCTTTGAATAATTCAGTACCGTGTGTTGTACGCAACTTCGAGTTCTAACACACTACAACCAATCAAACTACCCGTTATGAATAGTAATACCCACTTTTTACAATTTTATAAATTTTATCTTTCAAAATGGACTTCATCTTTTGAATTGGAATATCGAAATTAGCTTTGGGTGAAGTTTTGGTATTTCTCTGAAAACTTAAAATTTTTGATGAATAATGAAAAACACTGAGTTATAGTTTAAAAATGAATTTTTATTTAAATAATTAATTATTTTATTTAAATTTATATTAGGTCAAAATATATATATAATACTTATATATGCTCAATGTAATTCATTGGATTTATTTTGTAATAATATTAGATATTTAAAATTTTATTTAACTTTTTACCGTCTTTTACCCACCTCTTTGGAGCATTTGCAAATTTACAAAAAATATAATTTTACCTCTTCTATGAGTTGAATTTTGAAAATATAAGCGACAATTTTAATATCAATAAGTAAAATTTGGTTCAATAAGATAAAATAATATTTTGTGAATAGTAACTTTTATCTTTTATTTACCACAGTGAAAAGTAAATATTGTAATTAAAGGTAACAATGATATTATTATTACCCTAAAACATGTCCTAATTCTATTGGATAAGTATAATTCGACCAAAAAAAACCTTAAAAATAAAATATGAACCTATTTGGTCCACTTGGATTGGATTAGAACATTTATTATTATTTAATTCAAAGAAGAGTTAAAAGAGTTAAAATCAAAGTTTAATAACTAAACCATTTTTAATATTGGGTTACACATAAGAAAAATTTGACTATAAATATTAATTACAAAGATAAAAATACTTCCTACATAATGGTATCTTATTTATATTTTTTAGACATTAAATAATTTAATATATTTTTGACACAATAATGATGCAGTAATTACCTAATTAATGAAATATTTAAATAATTGATATTATAAATATCCAAATAAATGTAATTTGAAAATTTTTATTTATTAAACTTATTTTATAGGTTAATATGACATATTAGGGTTGGTTATATTAATTTTCATCGAAGTAATAATTCTTTTATGAATTTGGAAAAATCAAAATACCAAATAGTGTCAAAATTGACATAAAAGATTTTTTAAAACAAATATTATATTATTAATTGATATTCTATTTATAAAAATCTAAGGATCACCCAAATTACTTATATAATTATATGTGTATCATTAATTAACCACATGGGGTTCTCTTGGAAGTATATTGTATTTTTATTAATCATATAATATAAAAATACAAATAGACATGGTAAATGTCAAACTATTTAACTAAGACTTAAATCTAAAAGATAAGGTTAATATAGTGACCCAAACCTATCTAAAACCTATTGGTTGGGTGGTTTGCGACACATCCCCACCTTATACTTTAAATAATCCACTTTAGAGCCATTAAAAATTGAAAATTATTTTATTTTAAAATAATAATTCTAACTTTTCCTAAGGTGCTCCTCACCCCTCTTACAAAAAGGCACTTCTCCTTCTCTCAAATCCACACCTCCAAAGCCATTTGGATCGACCAAACCCTACCCAAATATCCTTCCAACATTCCTTCCTTAATTCTATAGGCCTTCTTTTATTCATAAAGACAACCTAAGGAGCCCTTTTGATCAAATCAATAGGAAGAACCTAAAGAAGAGGTAAAAAGTTCATCACATCTTTCAAGTTCCTTTATTCATCCACTTTTTCTTTTATTGTTTTTTCCATTATAAAATAATATCTTCATTATCATAAATATACTGTGATGTTATTATAAATATGGTATAACCATATTCATTATTCTATCCATCTTTTGAATGACATTTCACCATACGTGCATACGTACGGCTCACCGTCTCCACATCGTGGTGTAATTATTATTCAATACATTATTATTTGGATGGGTATAATAATGATGTGTAATTGATTTAAATAATAAATATAACATGATAATGATTCTATATATAAGATATATCATCCAATTATATATTATTTTAATACCAAAAAATGATATTGTCGCTCGTGCGTATGTACGGATTACCGTCTCCATGAACGCGATGAGATTCATTCCCCATCATATCCATTCAAGACTAATTTTCATTAGATGATTAAAAATAATTTTTAAACACTTAATATCATTTTTAATATGAATAAGATACATCCTATACATAACAAACATTATTACGTAACAAATCATATAATGGAAATCGAATCAGTTAACACCTGAAATGACGATTATACTAAAAAAGATATGTTAAAAGATCATATATGATATCATATTAATGTATATGATTCTTGTATAATTTAATAACAACTATTTCACCATTATATAGGAGGTTAACCAACCCTCTACCAAGTAAATGTATAAGTTAAGAGGCAATTTCACAATCTCTTTATTATCCGAGGTTGTTTATATGTAATTATATACTGGGACCTCTTTATCATCCACATTCATGTTTCGTAAAAATGTATTTCAATTTTTTTTTACTATTTACTAGACAATGGGTTAAAGTAATTTATACCCTTATTTTACCTTATATGTTCTAAAAGGGATCTTTCTATTGTTTCCAAACAAGGTACATTATGACCTTTTCTACAAAATTAAGGTAAGAATGTTTTTTTAACTTATACGGTGGGTGCTGCTATTTTCCGCCAATATAACATAATCAAAGATTCCCTTAAAATATTATAAGAATATTTCCAAAATAAATGTTTTATTTTGTAATTATATGAATTCAAAATTATTTCAAAATAGAAAGAGATATTTCTCTAAAAAAGGTTTTGATTTCATCTATGTCGACATCCTTTTATAGATTATAAGAATATTTGAAGTTGATTTATTATGATACAAAACTTCTATTTTGTATTGAAAATTTTGTGATATGTTTGACTATGGATGTGTTATTTTTACACCATTCATGTTTTTATGGATAAAGTATTGACATTTCTTAAGCTAGTTCTAATACTATTGTTTATGTTATGTTTAATGATTTTCATATGAGGAATGAATTGGACTTAGTATGCAATGGGTGGAGCCCACTATAGCTCATTGATGCATCGGTAGGTCTCATAAGACAAACTAGTGTCTTGGCATAAGGCCTTGAAAAAATATTATTTGTATTCTTGGAATAAGGCCTTGACTATGTGGTTATGTATGTCTGGAATTATGAAATCCATCATTATGAAAGTGGCTATTGATATCGCATGAGATTATTCGACTAGTAAAATATCCATGTGAGTAAGTAAATGGTATTATTTTGATTTATATTTTCCATATTATGATGAATTTTATGTTGAAAAGGATTTTTTTAGTTCTATAAATTTCCTTAAATGTTTATGTTTATTTATAGAAGTTTCTGCTATATTGTTATCCTTAATGAGCATCTAAGCTCACCCCTTTATATGTTCTATTTTTCCCAGGATGCGAAGAAGTATATTATGACTGACCTGCAGGGATAGTCCATGGGATATCAGTGTTTTCTATTGAAACAATTTTGTTGTTTTCCATTTTATGATGTAATGTAAACCTTATGAATGTATCTTGTACTTACAAGGATACTAAACTAATCGGTCTTTCGAGACTTGATCTTTTGTGATCAGGACAATGTTATGTAATAATGCACCGAATCTGGGTAACTATGGTCAGGGAGTTAAATTTGGTATCATAGGAAGTTTAGTACAACCATGGAATCTAGATTTAGATAAACACATATTAGAGCACATATCCCTAAGATATAATTTGAGTATTAGTATAGATGAACCTCCTATAATTTTGGTATTGTAAAGATATTGTGTGTTTTCCAAGAAATACATCCTTGTCTGGATACGAGTAGGTAAAGGTGGATCTGGAACCTATGTACTTAGGGGTAAAACCCAAAAACACTGCTTTGAGCTAGCCTCGAATGGGAACTGGTGCACGAAAATAGGCCCTGCTGCACTCTTGGTAATGACACTCATGGGGGATATGCTTAGGATAATTCTCATTTTCTTTACAAACCATTATTATGGGGTTATGAGTATATACTTATACAAAGAATTTCTTTTATGATTATGGATCATATCCATAAACTGGTCAATTTATATTAAGTGTTTTATAGGTTTGGAATTATGTATTTCAATTCATAAACTAATCTAGTTTATGCCATTTTTTAGAAATGCCACCGAGTTGAAGGAATGAAGGCCATATCAATGCACACACTCCATGTTGGGATTTCTCTCATACTCAAGATAATTATTGTGGAGATGGTGATACAACTAGTGCTAATTAGTTTATCACCATAATGGGACAACTCACTCAGGTTATGAATAATAACCTTACCTGTATAGAGCACCCTAATCCATAGCATGGAGGATCAATGTTAGACCACTTCATGAGGAAACAACCACCAACATTCAATGGGGGTATAAATTCACTAGTAGCTGAGCAATGGATAAATTCCATAGAGAAAATATTTCATGCCTTAGGGAGTAGAGAACGGGAAAAAGTTGTCATGGCAGTTTACGACCTCACTATAGATGCTAATAAATGGTGTTCATTGATTCAAAACACAAAGGAAGACTGTTGGTCAGAGTGGATACTCAAGAGGGGGTGAATTGAGTTCCAATTAAAAATTTCAGTTGAAAATATTTCTATTAAAATCCCCCTATTAAAAATCAAGTTAAATAAGAGTGAATTTGTAAAACTATAAGGGTTCAATTAGGTTCTCAAAATATTGATTAGGTATCAGTTAATTTAATTATAAGATTAAATTATCTTTTGAAACTAACATATTTATTTACAATAGTTACAAACTATTTCTAGACTAACTATCAAAGTAACTTTAAAACAATTTTATATTTCAAAGTAATTAGCAGTGGAATATTCAATATAGGTTAAAAACAAAATAATATAAGCACAACATTTTAAAAAAAGAGGTTCAGTCTCAATTTGACACTTAGTCCTATCAAAACATATATATAAATTTTGATCCACACCATGGATCGAGGTAAACAACATTACAGAGACTGTCCAGGTACTAAGACCTCTACAACAGTTCTTAGTGGGAAAAAAACACAATAGAACATAGGCTATCCCGGTTCTACTTGACCTCTACAAGTATCCACAGTGGGAAATAAGAGTATAGGGAAAGAGTGAGTAAGGATTAAATCCTCCAGTTTAGCACATGAGTCAGTGTTTGTAAGAAATATTCAAATTACAAACACCGCTCAAAGGTAAGTAAAAGAATCACTAAGAGAGTATATAAGAGTTTAGAATGAACTAGTGATTTGAAGTGTAGCTCTATACTCCTTTTGATTGAATAGAAATGATTTTGAGTCCTTCTCTTGTTATTGTCTTGAAAACAGAGTGTCGTTTCCTTCGTTGATTTTCAGGTTCAGTTTGATCAGCTTGAGTGTTGTAGCATTTCACTCCTTGACTAAGATTCAGCTTGTGTTCTCTTCTTGTGTGAATGGACTCGTATATGCCTTGTGTTCTTCAGGTATACAGGTGTATGAATGTTGTCTTTCTTTATTGTGTATGTGCACAAGTCTCTTTTCTACAGCTCTATCTTCCTTTTATACCTTAATATCATGCAATAGGAATGACTACATTTTCATAGGTATGAGGTACGGTTCCCTGACATGCCAACAACTATCATTAATTATTAGAATGTGCATTAAAAAGATCAAATATGACTATTGCTTAATAAATAAATAGAAATAGAGTTTAAGTAGCAGTGACTGATTAATTTTCATCTTTAATCAGTAGCTCCCTATTGGTAGACTTGTAGTGGTGGACTTTGTATAGCAGTGAGCTTCCTATTGGTAGCTCTATGTTCTTGTACTGGTAGCTCCATGTATCGGTAGCAGTTACTCTGTGTAACAATATCTATATATATATCGGTAACTCCTTTTTCAGTAGCTTTGGTCTATCGGTACCTTGCTCATATCGGTAACTACTTATATCGATGACTCTATTAATTGGTAACCTTCATATCAGTAGCTTTGTGTCGGTAGCCGTTCGTCTGTCTGGTTGTATAGGTAGGTGTTTATAACGGTAGTTGTGTGTTTGTCTGTCTGTATTGGTAGATTGTATCGCTAGACTTGAGTTTCAGAGACATTTGCTAACCGGTGACCTTTTTTTATCGGTTGTCTTACACATATCAGTAGACTTAATCATATTAGTGGACTTACATACCATTTGCTCTGTTCTGTACCAAAGACCAAGTGTGTATTTTTCTGTAACAGTACCTATGTGCATACCAGTGAAATTAACACTTATCTGTTCTATGCACAACATATCCAGATTGAGTTAGAATAATTTCAAAGTATGTATAAACATAGATAAACAAATATTAACATATTCCAATTATTATTTTGATATTATTGTCAACATATGATTATAAACACATATTAACACATAATTTGGATTATCAAAACATGTGAGGTCAAAAATCTCCCCCTTTTTGATAATCAAAAATCATTTTATTATAATCCAAAATAATCAGTAATATATCTGTATAAAAT
This sequence comes from Viscum album, assembly GCA_963277665.1. Lineage (NCBI taxonomy): Eukaryota > Viridiplantae > Streptophyta > Magnoliopsida > Santalales > Viscaceae > Viscum > Viscum album. The sequence continues at coordinate 1,499,882,043 of OY728119.1, read as the reverse complement.
ACAATGGATCTTAGTTCTCAGTGTGAGTGATGACATTTTCAATGTTGAGATTTTAGAAGTATCAGAGGATATGGTATCTATATGAAATTGTATAAGAGAAAACAATATATTATAAAACAAATATACCTGTGGTAAAATATAAAACAAATGTACCAGAGGTAAATGTATTATGCTCATAAAATCTAATGATATTTTATATCAGTTTTCCCTGTTCTCCCTTAATCAGTTTTCCCTGTTCTCCCTTAGATCATATTTCTCCCCCAATATGTTTCCCTTAGATATATTATTTCTCCCACTATGTGATTAGAAAAAAGTGGGACAAAAAGGAAAGATAGGAAAAGAGAAGTAAAAGAGGGGAAAAGAAAGTAAGATCATATATATTCCTTGGAGTAAACAAATATAAATAAATACATAAATGAAAAAAAAAGAAATATGAGTGACTCCTATCTAATGTCTTATCCATTATTCAATCCAACTCGTGAATGTCCATGGGGGATTTTCCTTTGGGATCCGAGGTAGGCTCAGACTGTGTGGATGCTGGTGGAGGCTTAGGAACACCAGAAATGATTAGAGGAGGCTGAGATACTGAAAATGTTCTGGGCCTGTACTGGGTAGCTCTCTGAGTGATCATAGGAGTAAGGCTGTTGATGGCTTGGGCTAGAGTCATCTGAGTAGGATAAGTAATATAGGTAGATGCAGGTAAACTTGGAGGTACAATCACTGTTCGATCATCAACATGTATGAAGGGCCATAAGAGATTTCTGAATTCCATAATGATTCCTCCTCCTCTCTCCATAGCATACAGAAAGTCAGCCGTGTTTTCCAAAAAACTTATCCAAGGCTGGAGTCATCTTTCTGAGTTTTATTACTTATTCCCTGAAGGATTGATTTACTTGAGGTAGCTTCATGTTTTCTAACATATGCTTGAAATGGTTGTTGAGCTGATTCTTGGTGTAAACCCATTGGAAGTAATAATCCACTTTTTATTTGACTTCCTTATGAGAAGAAGTATCCTCTCTCATGAAATTCTGAACAATTTTTCCAATATCCCTAGTGGTAGACACCACTTGACTTAGGGAATATGAGTCCACAGAGCCACTGGTTGAAGCTGATCAAAGCTCCTCCTTCATGAAAGCTCTAATCTGATCGATGTCCAATGAAGAGTTGGTAGCACTCAGAGGTTCAACAGTGGAAGAAACCATTTCCTTAATGGATTTAGTCATCCCACTTATAAGATTCTTGACAAGATAATCCTGGGTGCTGACATGATTTTCCACTAAATACATGAACTCCCTAAAAACTAAAACCATCTAGCTCAAAACACATTTCACATAAGCCAAATCCATTTCTGCTTGAGATTTAGAACTCATATGGGATTCCAGAGAGACAACTGATATATTTAGAAATTCAACATCCTCTTCCAAGCTAGACAGCTGATTCTGGAAAGCTATGACTTCATCAACTATCTCTGCCACATAGGTTGACACACTACAACCAAGAGAGTGTTCAAAAGATATTTCCATGTTGCTCAGCTTCTAAAAAAACAATTCTTTAAATCAACAACAGAATCACTCAAAGACTCATTCATTTCAGCCTTTAAGGATTCTAAGTCATTCCTGGTGGTCATATTAGCAGACACAACAACAGATTCATTTTCGGACATAATACTAGCCACTGAGTCATTCATAACCGATTAAATGGATGACATTAAGGATCATTCTATTTTTATTATCTCCTCCACAAAAGATTTCTTAAGATCAGACTTTAACTGATCTAGATCTGCTTTTCTTACCACATTATCATGTAATATCTCATACAGAATATCATAATTAACTTATGGTTGACTGAGGGATGTCTCATTATCAGAATTTGGGTAATCTAATCCCCAAACTACAAAACCTGGGTCCTCTACCCAGTCTTCAATCTCAATAGGCATTGAAACACTGCCAAATCCTGGTGGATTTCCCCCCTCAACTGGTGAATTATTCTGTATAGCAATAACACCCTCCTCATCTTGGTATTCTTCAGAAGAATCTTCCACAACCATCTCTATTTTTCCAACAGCAGGAGGCTCCTCAAGAATTGGAGCAGGTTTATGAACATCAACAAAAATAGCCTCTAAAGGAACAGTAGAACTTCCAATTGGAGGACTCAATCTCAAGGTGGAAGAAGCAGATGCATTAGTTTCAGATTATCTTTCTTCTTCCTCATTCTCTTGGGCAGCCTCTTCCTGATCTGATCTCTGCTGGTCTTCTCCATTCACATGTGCCTCTTCATTGCTTACACCCAAAACGGTTTCTGTACTAAGTAGGTTCAAAAAAGAACTTCCCTATTCTTCTGATACAATTTTAGGAGTTGGGCTTGGAGGAAAGTACGGATCTCCTCCATCTACTGCAGAGGAAGCCTCCTCATCTGAATCATCACTATATTGTGTCTCCTCTTCATCACGTCCTATACCTAGATCCCATACATACATAAGCCTAGAAGGATGATCTAAAGGATTAAACATATCATATAACTTCTTATCATCAGTAACCCACTCCCCTCACCTTGGGTTATAGCTTATCTTAATGTACTTACACACTGTGATTTTGATACAAAAGTTGTTTCTTACCACCACTGTATCATCCTGAGACTCAACTAATACTTTTACTTTAATCATAACCGAAATCAACTTGGAAAATAATAAAGCATTGGTCTTTGATTTGGTTCTGGTCATATCCTCCATTTGAATCATTAGTAGCCTGCACAGATTCACCTTCACACCATGTCTAATGATATATAATAGATAGATATCTTCATATCTCAAATTTGAAAGTCCCCTATTCTTGGACTTAGCACATGTTGAACAAATTCTAACAATAATATGTTTTCTCCATCCATTTCAGCAGCCACCACCTTTCTCTACTTACCACTACCAATGAGCTCCTCTAAGGTAGTCTCATAATCAAATATGTCACTTGTAGGTGGTACTGTCTTCAATAAATATCCAAAACATTCTTCATGTGGTACTCTCAGGTACTCAGAATACTCAACAGATGAAAAAGCTATTTCCTTGCCATTTACACATGAAATTATTCTATTTTCCTCATCAGATTTTTAAAAACATACAAACTCATAGAACTATTTTACTAGATTCTGATAGTAGGGATCATTGTTATTCGAGAAGAATTCTACCCATTTCTAATCTTCCAGCACCTCTAGAACTAACGATTTACTAGAAATCATCCATTCTGTGCATAACTCTTTCTCGATTACAATATCTCTATTTTGTAAATGCGGGTTCAGTGGATGCCTCCCTGACCTTTTTCTACTAACACTACTACATGATTCAGGCCCTATCATCTACTTCTTCTCATTTGGCTAATTAAAGTCATCTCTGACAGTCAGAAGTTTGGTTTTTCCCATCTCTAGATTGAAGAAGTTAGGGTTATTGCAAGATTCGAGGATTCAAGGAGTTGGGTTTGAGAGAGGAGAGTTTGGTGTATTGAGAAGTAACTAAGACATAGTTTTTATCATTTATGAATCATAAAATAAATAAATAAAACATAATATGTATTATATAGATGATATAGATTCCGAAGGCTAAAGACAGAAGTTTAAAACAATGCATACTAATGGTAGGGTATACCAGTGAGAATTCCTAACGGTGAGGTCCAATAACAGTGAGGGATATCAGTGAGGTTCATACCGGTGATGAATAACAGTGAAGTTTCATACCCATGAGGTATAACAATGAGGATTCATACTGGTGAGGTATAACCGCGAGGTTTCGTACTGGTGAGGAATAACAGTGAGGTTTCATACTGGTGAGTTATAATAGTGAGGTTTCATACCGGTGAGGTTTCTAACGAACAAAGTCTATAATTCCTAATTCGTGTCTAATGTACCTTAACCTATCCAAACTTAAAGGATTGGTGAAAATTTCATCTAATTGATGTTCAGTAGCAATAAATTCAAGAGTAATATCACCTTTTTGGTAATGATCTCTAAAAAAATGGTGACTTACATCAATGGGTTTGGTCCTAGAGTGAGTCACAGGATTCTTAGAGATGTTAGTTGCACTTGTGTTATCACAATTTATTGATACATGTTTAAACTAATATCCATAGTCCAAAAAATTATGTTTCATCCATATAATTTGTGCACAGAAACTACCAGCATCAATGTACTTTGCTTCAGAAGTAGACAATGCTACAGAATTCTGCTTCTTACTACACCAGGATACTAGGGACTTACCTAGAACATGAAATGTTCTAGCAGTGCTCTTTCTATCTAACTTGCAACCAACAATGTAATAATCTGAAAAACTTATTAAATCAAAAGATTTTTTTTGGATAATAAAAACCTAAATTTGCAGTATCTTTAAGATATTTGATAATTCTTTTAACAGCAAGCAAATGGGATTATTTTGTATTAGCTTGAAATCTTGCACACATACACACACTAAACATAATATCTGGTCGACTAGCAGTAAGGTGAAGTAGACTTCCAATCATACCTCTGTAATTTGTTTGATCAACTGGTTTCCAAGATTCATTATTGTCCAACATACAAGTAGTACTCATGGGTGTATCACTTTCCTTAATACTATCTAAACCAAATCATTTTAAAATATCTTTTGTATATTTACATTGATTTAAAACAATATCATTTTCATTTTGAAAAACATGAAATCCAAGAAAATATTTGAGTTCTCCCATTAAACTAATTTAAAATTCATTTTGCGTACTCTTTGAAAAATCAATACACAAAGTATTTTTAGAAGATCTAAAAAATATCATCAACATAAATTTTTACTATCAAAACAACTTTATAAATTCTTTTGATAAAGAGACTTAGATCATAAATCCCTTTTGTAAAACCTTTTGAAATAAGAAGGTTTCTATTTCTATCATACCAAGTTCGTGGAGCTTATTTCAAACCATATAAAGCTTTAGATAGCTTAAAAACTCGATTTGGAAAATGAGGATTAGTAAATCCAGGTGGTTGTTCAACAAAAACATCTTCAATTATAAAACCATTTAGAAAAGAACTTTTAACATCCATTTGATATAACTTGAAATTCAAATGAGCAGCATATGAAAATAGAATCCTAATAGCTTCTAATCTGGATACAAGGGAAAAGGTTTCCTCATAGTATATTCCTTCCTCTTGACTATACCCTTGTGCAACTAGCCTTGCTTTGTTTATAACTATATTTCCAGACACATCAACTTTGTTTCAAAAAACCCATTTAGTGCCTATGGTCAAAGTGTACTTAGGTCTGTCAACTAATTCCCAGACATTGTTTATTTCAAATTGATTTAATTCTTCTTTCATAACAGTTACCCAAAATTTATAATTGATTTCATCATTGATATTTTTAGGTTCGAACTGTGAAAGAAAAGCTTGATGTTCAACCTAGTTTCTTAGAGAATATATAGTCTGTGTCCCTCTATCAAGATTACCAACAACATCATCTAAAGGATGATTCTTCAGAATCCTAGTTGATCTAGTAAAGGCAGGACTAGAAATTTCAGTCTCTTCTCGAGATTCAGGTTCTACAGAAGTAGGTTCTGGAAAGTCTCCAGAACTGGATGTCTTTACAACAGGTTCATTGATTTTATCATTAAGGTCCAGAACAGACAATTCTTCTTCAAGATTTTCATGAGAAGACATAGGTTCATATAGACCAGTTTCATCAAACTTTATGTGAACAGATTCTTCCACATAATTGGTTCATTTATTAAAAACTCTATAAGATTTTCTAGTAATTGAATAACCTAGAGAAATTCCTTCATCACTCTTGGATGCAAACTTGTGAAGATTATCTTTTGTATTGAGAATAAAGACTTTTCAACCAAAAACTATACAGTAATTAACCTCAGGTTTCCTATGGTTCCACAATTCATAAAGGGTCTTTTTGATAACAGGTCTAATCAGGACCATATTAATAATATAACAAGCAATATTTACAACACCATCCCATATGTAAACAGCTAGGTCATACTCATTAAGCATAGTTCTTGCAAACTCTTAAAGAGTTCTATTTCTTATTTCTAATACACCTTTCTACTGAGGTGTCCTAGGGGTAGAGAAATTTTGACTATAGCCATTGTGTGAGAAGTAAGACTCAAACTCATAATTTTCAAACTCACAGCCATAATCACTTCTCAGGGTTTTATGCTTAAGTCCACTAAGGTTCTCTATTGACTTGGAGTATTTCATAAAGTAATAATAGGATTCAATTTTGTGAACAATAAAGTATACCCATTTATATCTAGAAAAGTAATCTACTAGGACATAGAAATAGTGATTCCCATTTAAACTAGAAACTATAGAGGGTCCAATCAAGTCCATGTGAACAAAATTGAGAGGTTAATAAGTTCAAACTTCATTCTTTGATTTAAAAGAAACTTTATGTTGCTTTCCCTTTTGACAGGGATTACAAACTTTATCAGCTGGGAATTCAAGTTTATGTAGGAATCTAACTAATTTTTTCCTAGTCAGTTTTCTAAGTGAATGAATATTATAGTGTCCTAATATTCTATGCCATAGCCAATAATCTTTATAGAATTAATTCAAGCAAGTAATGTTTTTTAGGTAAGTACTTCAAATCAAAATTATAAACATTTTCATTTCTCAAAGCAGAAAATACTAAAGTATTTTTAGAATTAAAAAATTACAAGAATTATTTTCAAATTTAACATTGAAACCATCATCACAAAAATGAGAAATATATAACAGGTTATACTTATGTCCATTAACAAATAAAACTTTGGAAGTTAAAACTGAATCAGTGTTACCAATATGGCTTAATCTGATGATTTTTTCTTTTGAATTATCACAAAAGGTGACATGGCCTCTATCAACTTTGATTAAAATATTGAAGCATGAGTAATCTACATTCATATTCCTTGAACATCCACTGTCCAAGTACCATACCTTCTTATGGGAACTCTTCAAGAATGTTTCCTCATAAGTATTAGTCCTGAAACACATGTTGGCATGATTCTTTTTAGAATCAGAAACATCAGACTCACTTGTGTTGTCTTCTGAATCACTCTAGGTTGCCTTCATGGCTTTCTTATATTTTCGATCCTTGTAGTCATATTTCTTCATGAACATTAACTTTAGGAAGTTTTCCCTAATTTTCCTTTACTTTTTCATTCATAACATAATATATCATCATCCTTATCATATTTCTTTCAATCCTTCTTCTAATGACCTTTGTTGTCATATTTTCCATTACAATTTGTTTTTTTAAGAATTTCTTCTTCCTGTAGAACTTCTTGAACCGCCCGGCTATCTGAGCCATCTCTTCATAAATATCAGAATCTGAACCTTCACTTGTTGAGATTTCAGTAGGTATGTAAACGTTCTCCTTTTCCTTGCTCTTTGAGGTAGTATATTTAAATGCTACTGACTTCCTCTTTGGTTCATCATCTTCTTCCTTGTTTACTTTCAGCTCTTCTTTATACATCATCAACATTCCAATTCATTCTTTAATAGGCAGTGAACTTATGTCACATGATTATCTTATTGAAACTGATGTGTCTCTCCATATTTCTGGAAGAAATTGTAGTATTCTCATAATCTGAACCATTGCAAGAACATATTTTCGAAGTGAGCTCATAATGTTGACAATATCATTGAACCTGAGATACATGTTAGAAATAGGATCCTCAGACTTCATTTTAAAATAATCTAACTTAATAGTATAGGTGTTTAGTCTCATTTCATTAACATTGGTTGTTCCTTCATGTGAAATAGCCAAAGTGTCCTAGATTTCATAACCAGTTTTACAAGAAGATATTCTATTAAATTCTTCATCACCTAAAGCATAGTATAAAGCATTCATTTCTTTACAATTATTATTGTAAGAAGTTTTAGTAGGTTCATACCAAGTGGTCCTTTCGGTTTCTGGAATCTTATATTGAGTCTCTATAGCAGTTTGGATTTCAAATCCCATACTTTCCAAATGAATTTGTATTTTATGTTTCCATTGGACATAATTTGTACTATTAATGAATAGTGTCCTATTGGTAGTATCATGTTCTAGTCTATTATTCATAATTAGATTTTAGAAAATATATTTAAAGAGATAAAATTTAGAACTAACATAAATTTAAGATATTTAAGATACAAATAAAATCACAGTTGAAAAATAAAGTATTTGGATATCCTTTATAAATAAAAAACAACCACTAATACCGAATGTTGGTCGGAGTGGATACTCAAGAGGGGGGAGAATTTAGTTCAAATTAAAAATTTCTATTGAAAATATTTCTATTAAAACACCCCAGTTAAAAACTAAGTTAAACAGTTGTGAATTTGTAAAACTATAAGGGTATGATTAGGTTCTAAAAAGATTGATTAGGTCTCAGTTAATTTAATCAGAAGATAAAATTATCTTTTGAAACTAACCTACTGATTTATAATAGTTACAAACACTTTCTAGATTAACTATCAATGTAACTTTAAAACAATTTTATATTTCAATGTAATTAGTAGTGGAATATTCAATATATGTTAAAACCAAAACAAGATATGCACAACAGTTTAATAAAAGAGGTTCAGTCTCAAGCCGAGACATAGTACTCTCAAACTATTTATATCATTTTTGATCCAAACCCTGGATCGGGGTAAACAACAGTTCATAGACTATCAAGGTACTAAGACCTCTACCATAGTTCTTAGTGGGAAAACAACACAATAGCACATAGGCTATCCAGATTCTACTTGACCTCTAACACTATCCGTAGTGGTAAATAAGAGTGTAGGTAAATAGTGAGTGAGGATTTAATCCTCCAGTTCAGCACATGAGTCAGTGTTTGTATGAAATAAACAGAGTACACACACTTCTCAAAGGTAAGTAAAAGAATTACTAAGAGAGTATATAGGAGTTTTGAATTCTCTAGTGATTTAAAGTGTAGCTCTGGACTCCTTTTGATTGAACAGAAATGTTTCTGAGTCCTTCTCTAGTTTTTTTCTTGAAAACAGAGTGTCGTTTCTTTCCATGATTTTTGGGTTCAGTTTGATCAGATTGAGTGATGTAGATTTTCAATCTTTGACTAAGATTCATCTTGTGTTCTCTTCTTGTGTGAATGGCCTCGTATATGTCTTGTGTTCTTCAAGTATACATGTGTATGAATGCCGACTTTCCTTATTGTGTATGTGCACACATCTCTTTTCTGAAGATCTATCTTCATTTTATACCTTAAGCTGCAGTAATAGGAATGATTACCTTTTCCTAGGTATGAGGTATGGTTCCATGACATGCCAACGACTGTCATTAATTAATATTACGTGCATTAAAAACATCAAATATGACCATTTCATAATAAATAAATAGAAATAGAGTTTAAGTAGCAGTGACTGGTTAACAGTCATCTTTCATCAGTAGCTCTCGGTCGGTAGACTTGTAGTGGAGGACATTGTGTAGCGGTGATCTTCCTATCGGTAGCTCTCTGTTCTTGTACTGATAGCTCCTTGTATCAGTTTTAGTTACTCTGTGTAACAATATCTCTATATACCAGTCACTACTTCTTCGATAGATTTGGTCTATCGGTAACTTGCTCGAATTGGTAACTACTTATATCGATGACTCTGTCTGTCGGTGAAATTTGTATCAGTAGCTTTGTATCGGTAGCCGTTCATATGTCTGGTTGTATCGGTAGGTCTTTATAATGGTAGTTGTGTGTCTATCTATCTGTATCAGTATCTTGTATCGGTAGACTTGATTAGCGGAGACATTTGCTAACCGGTGAACTTTTTTTTATCAGCAGGCTTAAACATATCGGTAGAATTACTCATATCGGTGGACTTACATATCGGTAGGTCTATTCTGTACCAAAGACGAAGTGTCTGTTTGTCTGTAACAGTAGCTATGTGCATACCAGTGAACTTAACAGTTATCTGTTCTATGCACCACATATCCAGATTGAGTTAGAATTATATCAAAGTATGTATAATCATATATAAACAGAGATTAACATATTCCAATGATTATTTTGATATTATTATCAACATAGGATTATAAACACATATTAACACATAATTGGGATTATCAAAACAGGTGAGGTCAAAAAAGATGATGAAGTATAAAATATGGAATAGAGGGTGTTTAATGTTATTTTCTTAGAAAAATACTTTCCTCGTGACCATCGAGTAGATATGGAATGGAAATTTCTGAGTCTATGGAAAAAGGAGGATGAGAATGTCGCAATGTATGAGGCTAACTTTACAAGGTTAGCGAGGCATTCTGTATATTATATACGTAACCAAGAAGTAAGATTGATCATTTCTTTGATGGTTTAAAACCATTTCTCCATCAAGAATTAGTCTCAAATCCTTCCCCTCGTATGAAGATATTGTCTCATGTGCTATCAAGATAGAAAAAAATTCTCCAAGTCTTATGACTTTAATGCAAAACAAGAGAAGAAGAGATCTGCTGAACACTCTGGAAATGGAAATAAGGGGAAGAATGGAAAATTTGAATATCCATCCTGTAGTAAATGTGGGAAGAAACACCCTGGTACATGATTAATGGGAATTGGAGCCCGTTATAAGTGTGGTGAAAAAGTTTACCAAGCTCGTGATTACAAGGGGAAGAAAGAGACTGTCGATGTTGAATGCTATAATTATAGAGAAAGGGGAATTATGAAAATGAATGTCCTAAGCCTCAGGGGAACTTACCTAAGAAGAGGAAAAGGGATCAAGTCCAAACTTATGCTATCACTACATCTGAGGTTGAAGCTCCAAAAGACGTATTGGCAGGTAATTTAATGGTTTCCTCAAGTTTAGCCAATGCTTTATTTGATTTTGGATCATCACATTGTTTTATATCTTCCCAGTTTGCTATGAAAATTATATATTTCCAATTTGATTTAATGGGGAGTTTTCAGTAAAAACTCTTAAGGGAAGTATCATTGATACAATGTTTTGTGAATCATTTCCCATTAGGGCATATAAATGTTATTTATATGATAATCTCATCGTCATACCCATGATTGAATTTGATATAATCCTCGATATGTATTGGCTATCAGACCATGATGCAAAAATTTATTTTATGAAGAAGGAGGTTACTATTTTTCATGACGATGATAAAGAACACCATATCTTTAGAGAAGAATCTTTACCACCTAATTCTTATCTAGATTCAACCCCAGTAGCTCAACTAAATTCAATTATTGGGGAGGAAGGGATTGAAATAAATTTGGGTGAGGAAAATTTTGTTCAAATAGAGGATGTACCAGTTGTGAAAGAATATATTGATACGTTTCCAGAAGATTTCCCAAGAAATCCTCTATAATAAGAAATTGAGTTTTCCATTGATTTAATTTCTGGATCAAAGCCCATATCGAAGAACCCTTATAGAATAGCCACTATGGAATTAGTGGAACTAAAGAAACAACTAGAGAAAATGAGTAATAAGGGATTTATTCACCCTAGTGTTTCTCCATGGGGAGCCCCTATCCATTTTGTTACGAAGAAAGATGGATCTATGAGGTTGTGCATTTAATACATGGAGATCAATGCTATAACAATAAAGAACAAGTATCCCCTACCTCGTGTTGATGATTTATTCGACCAAATTCATGGAGATCAATACATTTCAAAGATTGAACTTCGATCTGGATATCATCAGTTGTGTGTGAAGAAGGAAGACATTCCAAAAAGAGCATTTCGAACCAGGTACAAGCATTATGAGTTTACAGTAATGCCTTTTGGATTGACTAATGCACCCTCTGTCTTCATGGATCTAATGAATAGATTTTTCAAGGAATATCTTGATGACTTTGTAGTGGTATTTATTGATGATATCTTGGTACACTCCAAATGCTATGAAGATCATGAAAATAACTTTCACATTATTCTAAAGACTCTTAGAAGACATGAATTATATGAGAAGTTTAGCAAGTGTGAAATCTATATTTAGGAGATTTATTTTCATGGCTATATTGACTGTAATGATGGAATCTCTGTTGAACCTTCTATGACAAGAGAAATCCATGAATGGCCAGCACTGACTAGTATAACTGAGGTATGTGGTTTTATTGGTTTAGCAGGTTATTATCGACGTTTCGTCTAGAATTTTGCCCTGTTGGATAACCCATTAAAAAAGTCCACATGAAAAAGGGTTAAATTTGTGTAGAAAAATGAGTGTGAAGAATGTTTTGATGAATTTAAGATAAGATTAGTCAATTCTCATATATTGACTCTACCATTGGGGAATGATGCTTTTGTTATTTATAGTGATGAATCAAAGAAAAGATTGGTTGTGTCCTTATGCAGAATGATAGAGTTATTTCTTATGCATCATGACAACTGAAATTTCATTAGAAAAACTATCCTACTCATGATATTTAGTTAGTATCTATAATCTATCCTTTGATGATTTGGAGACACTATCTCTATGGTGAAAAATTTGAGATTTATACTGATCACAAGATTTTGAAGTATATTTTTTCACAGAATGAACTCAACATGTGGATATAGAGATTGCTTTAACTACTCAATTATTATGATTAAACTATAAACTACCACCTGGGGAAGGCAAATAAGGTGGAAGATGCATTGAGTAGAAAAGAACATGGAGTTTTGAACAAGATGAGATTTGAAAACCAGCCTATATACCTAGATCTTGTAAAAATGGATATGAGAATAACAATGGAAGGAGAATCATCAATACTTTTTCAAATGGTTTCCAAACCATATTTATTAGAAAGGATAAAAATTTCTCAAGTTGATGATTTGGAGTTTTAAAAGAACATTAAAGCTGTGAATGATGGTATATTGAGTGAATTTGTGTATGAAGATCGAATTTTGAAATTTTTGAAGAGACATCATGTTCCCGATAAACTTGATCTAAAACGAGAATTGTTGAATAATGCTCATAGTTCCAATTTTTCTATACACCCTAGTAGCAGTAAGATGTATAGAGATTTGAAGGAACATTTTTGATGGGACAACATAAAGATAGAGATTGCTGATTTTGTGTCATGATGTATGGTTTTCAACATGTGAAAGCAGGAAGGAAACAACCTGGAGGAGTCATGAAACCTCTTCCCATACATGAGTGGAAATGGGATAATATTACGATGGACTTTGTCATAAGACTACCAAAGAATCCTTGAAGGAATGATGCAATATGGGCCATTGTTGATCGTCTTACCAAGACAACACATTTTCATGCTATAAGGGAAGATTTAACACTTTAATGTTTAACAAGACTATATATTAATGAAGTTGTAAGTCTTCATGGAGTACCAGTATCGATTGATTCTAATTGTGATCCATGTTTTACATCTAGATTCTAGAAAAGTCTTCAGAAAGCTCTGGATACTGAACTTCTTTTGAGCACAGCCTACCACCCCCAAACAGATGGACAATCAGAACAGACTATTCAAACGTTACAAGACACGTTTAGATCATGATCACTTGACATTCAAGGTATGTGGGATCAATATTTACCTCTGGTATAATTTTTCAATAACAATAGCTTCTATTCAAGTATTCATATGGCACCATATGAAGCATTATACAGAAAGAGATGTCACACACCAACCTATTGGGATGATGTTAGAGAAATAAAACTCGTAGGCCTAGAACTTGTGGAGGAAACGATTGAAAAGGTGAAGGTAATCCAGACCCACATCAAAGAAGCTCAAAGTAGACTGAAGAGCTAGGCCGATAACCAAAGGAAGGATTTGTAATTTCAGGTTGGAGATCATGTTTTCTTAAAGGTATCTCTATGGATGGGTGTTATATGTTTTAATAAGAAGGGAAAATTGAGTCCCAGGTACATAGGACCTTTCAAAATTCTAGAATGAATTGGTGTTGTAGCTTAGCATTTGGTAATGCTGCCTCCAAAGTTCACGATGTATTCCACATATAACTATTGAGAAAATACATGTCAGACCCAACACATGTGCTCACCTATGAGAAATTAGAACTGGAACTAGATCTGTATTACTACAAAGAGCCTATCAAGATTCTTGATACAAGAGAACAAGTGCTGAGATTCTGGATGACTTGTCTGGTAAAATTTCAATGGAGAAACCATAAGATGGAAGATGTAACATGGGAACCTGAAGAACTTATAATAAAGTACCACTTGTGTCTTTTTATGCAGTAATATTCTAGAAATTTTGAGGAAGAAATTATTTGAAGTATGGGATAATGTAACACCCCAATTTTCTACGGTACGCTTCTCTTTGAAAAATATAATAGCGTGTGTTGTACGCAACTTTGAGTTCTAACACACCACAACCAATCAAAATAGCCGTTATGAATAGTAATAATTACTTTTTGAAATTATATAAATTATATATTTCAAAATGACTTTATTTTTGGATTCATAATATCAAAATTAGCTTAGGGGGAATTCTCGATATTTTTCTGAAAACTTTAAATTTTTGATGAATAGTGAAAAACACTGAGTTATAGATTAAAACCGAATTTTTATTTAAATAATTAATTATTTTATTTCAATTTATTTTTGGTCAAAATATATACATAATACCTATATATGTTAAATGTTATTCATTGTAGTCATTTTTTAATAACATTCAATATATATAATTTTATTGTAATTTTCACCATCTTTTACCCACATCCTAGGAGCATTTGCAAATTTACATAAAACTTTATATTACCATTTTTTAATTTTAATTTTGAAAATCCATAAGACACATTTAATATAAAGGAGTAAATTTTTTTTTAATAAGATAAAAACAATTTTTGTATATGTGAACTTTACTATCCTTGTCATGGGACTTAGTATTCCTTATTCTATAAAAACTAATGAAAGCAGTTAGTCTATATAAAATAGAATAAAAATTGTTTCATATAATGAAAATCAAAAAAATAAATGAAATGAATTATTTATATAAAAAATGTTTTTTAAAAATTTATAAATTTTATATGTATTATGTTATTTTATTTTATTTTAAAAACTAACACGAAACATATATTTACAAACAGCAAAAATATTTACAAATAACAGTGGTAAATAATTATTTTATTTCAAGAATATTTTATTATCATCACAACAATATAAAACATAAAAATATAGTTTTTCTATGATTATGATATATGTAAGACACAATAAAACTAAACACACATTTAAAAAATGAAACATAGTTTTTACATCCACTATAAATAATATATTGTTTTGAAAAATATATTTCAGATTTTAATGGTTATTTATGATTTTTCAAAGTTTTCTTATTTTTATATTTTATTAAAATTTTATATATTATGTTATTTTTAATTTTTATGTTTTATAATTTTTCATATTTTCATATTTTTATAATTTTTTAATTTTATGATTTACAAATGTAGAAAACCAATTTATTTAATTGAATTTAAAATAAATTTTTTATGTATTATATTCTTAATTTTTTTACATTGGTTTTCTTTAAAAAAAAAACAAAAAATGATATAAAGGAAATACTGAAAAATACACTAATGTTAATATGGGGTTATAAACTATATTTATTAATGTATCTCTATACAAAAATCCATATAGATCAAACAACCCTTATATCCAAAAAAATTAGTTTGGCCTTCTAAAATTCAACTCCTTAAAGAATTTATAAAGAATACCTTTCTGACCTACTAGAAAATAGTTATAATAGATCTATATGAGTGGGATGAAAATATATATTTTTCTATTTTTTTAATGAAATATGAACCATTTTTCAATTTATTATAAATAATAATTGTTTTGAATTTATTTTCATAAAAGCGGTCACATAAATTTTTTTCTCAACTTTTTTTTTATTTCCAATAAACTATATTGATTTTTTGAAAGATGAAACTTTAGATACAAAATAATGAGATATTTATTATCACAATATAATTTTTTTTAAATAATACCCATGTAAACAAGAAAACTCAAGACTTAATCATCATCTATTGGATAAAATGTAACACCCCGAGCTTCCATGATACGCTTCTCTTTCAATAATGCAATAGATTGCATTGTACGCAACTTCGAGTTCTAAAACACCGCGACTAATCAAAGTAACCGTTATGAATAGTAATAACCACTTTTTAAAATTATAGAAATTTTATATTTCAAAATGGATTTCATTTTTTTATTCGTAATATCGAAATTAGCCTATGTTGAATTTTTGGTATTTTTCTGAGAACTTCTAATTTTTTATGAATTGTGAAAAATACTTAAAAACAACTTTTTTAATCAAAATAATTTATAGTGATAAATTATACTATTTAGTGGTTTTAAAGTATAATTAGAATATATTTTTACTATTTTATCCAATGGTGGTCATCAGAATTAATTTAACATTAAAATTGGACATAAACAATTGTCAATCTTCTGATATAAATTGTTTCTTAAAAACACGCTATTTGTTGTGACAGCGGGAATTAATTATAAAATTAATTAATGCAACTTATATGATTGGAATTTTTTAAAATAGACATCATTTTTGAATTCGGAATATCAATTATATCTTAGGGTGAAATTTTGGCCTTGTTCTGAAAAACTTCAATTTTTGATGAATAGTGAAGCCACTAAGTGGTAGTTAAATAACTGATTTTTCGTTTAAATGAAATATTACCACTTATGTGATTTTATTTTCAAAAATCTGACATACATGGTTTTCATTATGAAGTAAAATGTGGTTCAATGAGATTAAAATAATTTTTTGGTGAATAGTAACTTTTAAGTTCTTAATCGCGATTAGAGGTAATTAGTGTAGTTTAAGGTACAAATAATGTTTTAATAATATGAGATGAGCATGACACTTGTCCTACTCCTATTGGATGAGTCATGGCCGACCAAGAAAACCCATGGGTCAACTTGGGGACCCCATAGAGCCACTTTAGTTGGAAAATGACATTAATATATATTTATTTAATGTTAAAATTAAATTGACACAAACATGAGTTATTTTACTAAAACCGTTTTTAAGTGGGGTTACACAAGTCCAAATTTTGACTATAAATATTCATTAGAAATCTAAAAAGATTTCCTACATCATAGTATTTTTTTTTATAATTTTTAGACATTAAATAAATTAAATTATTTATGACATCATTATGATGCAGCGATGACCTCATTATTTAACGATTTTAATAAAATGAAAAGATAATGTAAACTCCAAGGCTTACACTTGTCCAAAGCCTATTGTATGAGGATATTTCGAAACCTTATCACCTTATCCTCGAATTATATAAGTGTGGGAGCTTTAGAATCCGAAAAGCATTGTGAAATAATGTAACATTTCAATCATTCCAAAAGTGCCCCTCCTCTCCACTTATAAAAGGCCCCCACCTCTCCCACCTCATTTACACTTTCAAGCCATTTGGCTCAGCAAAACTCTACCCAAATACTCTCCCAACTTACCCCTCTTACTCCTAGAAGCCTCACTTTGGGCAGAACTCTTCCCATGGAAGCCTTTGACTCAAATAAAAAAGAGTTACCCGATTTTGAGGTAATGTCTTCTCTAATGTTGTTTTGTTTTATTTTTCTTCTCCAACCCCCTAAACTCTTTTTATTCATTTCTTTTGTAACAACAACAGTATCATAAATATACTAGGATTTTGTTATAAGATGGATTCGAGCTACACTTACACACACCTACATCTAATGGTTAAAGAACATACGGTTTCTGTGGATGGCGAATTTCTGCCTCACGAAATGATGATTGTTCAACACTCATATAACACCTTCAAAGGTGGCCATTAAGATGTCACTATTTTTATATATTATATATAATATGTTTATGTTTTACTTATGATTCTGTATTTCTCATTTATGTCATACTTTATGATTTCCATTATGGGTAAAACGCGATAATTTCATTTTAGGAAGTGCGGACTACCGCCCCCTCAAAGTGATTTGAATCGTTAGTGCCATATTTGGGATGTATAAAGGATGGAGTAAATGGTATTATAAACTATATTATACTGGAATTATATTATACATTTATATCATTATGATTTAGTTCCATTAAATATGAAATTGAAATGAAAGTAGCGTTCATGCGTACGTACGGCTTACCGTCTCCATGAACGGTGCATTTCATTTCTTACCTCTAAATGTTACGTGACATTATGAATGAATGTATATACTGTATATATGATATATATTATATCTACATCATGAATATAATTCTGGATATAATGGACATTTCACCACACGAACAACTTGTAATTATAAGAAGTTTATTTTTGACTCAAGTACCAAAGATCGACAAAACAACCGTTATTAACTTAAATAATTACATAATGTTCATATCATTGTAATAAGTGATATAATAAGGATAATGAAATTGAAAATGGTTCTTAATAAGGTATATATTAACTGTAGTTTATTATTCAGGAGGTTAAAGAACGGTTGAGTCAAGTCAGACAAGAGGTAAGGGAATTTCTTAACCCAATTTTCTATTCTTTGGGTTAATCTCCTACTTTCAAATTATGTCATGATGTTATTATGTCCTATCTTGTATTTGTACTTTCTTTATGTGTACTTATAGTGAATACACATAATAGATCTATTTTATTTTAAAAATGATCTTTGTAAGGACTTCATCTCAATCTCCTTTCATTGAGGAATATTTGGTTTTATACACAATTTTCTTTTATACGGTGTATAAACCCCTTTGACTTTTACGTTTATTCAAAAGGAATCTTTTTTATACGAATTGTTTTACTAAACGACAAAAAGGGAATGTGTTTCTTTCCGTACATATGTGGCGACAATGACTTCTCCGCCGCTGTGACCATTATTTGAGTTCCAGCTTCCTCTACAAGCCATAACTGTTTTTAAATGATTTAAAAAAAAGAGAGATATTTCTCTCAAATGTATGAAAATCCAGTGAAAATGTATACGTATTTAACGCAAGCTTAAAAATGTTGTCAGAAAACCTGACTCTCGAGTGTGGTAGACAGGAAGGGATTGGGCGTGGACCCATCATGGCCTGCAATTAATCGAGCAGTCTCATAATTAGTTATTTTGTTTTCAGAAGCTTGCATAATGTTTTCAGAAAAACACTGGAGTATATTTGAGCAATTTTAAATGTAAGTATCTTCTATAAAATTAAACTGGTATTTTGATACCACAATTAATTTCAAATGGTATTTTAAAAAAATGGGATTCCTAAATGTTTATATACCATTTTTCATATAAGGAATGCATTGGACTTAATAAGTGACGGGTGGAGCCCGCTATAGATCCTCGATGCATCGGTAGGTCTCATGAGACAACTAGACGTGGAATTGGCCGAGGCCCTTTCCCCATTTGATTTATGGTTTTGGCCGAGGCCTTAATCATTTTAGACGTCTTGGCCGAGGCCTTGACAAAATGTTTCAGAATGTCTGACATTATACATTCCCTCATTATGAAAGTGGTTATTGATATTGCATGTGATTATTCGACCAGTAGAATATCCATGTGAAGAAGTGAATGGAATTATCTCATTTTACTTTTTCCATATTATGTTGAAGTTCAAGTTTAAAAGGCTTTTGTTTTAGTTATACATTGCGTTAAATGTTAATGTTTATTTATGAAAGCTTCCGCATTATTGTTATCCTTACTGAGCATCTGAGCTCACCCCTTTCAATGTTTTAATATTTTCCAGGATGTGAAGAAGTATTTTATGAATGAACTGCAGGGGTAGTCAGAAAGGGATATGATTGTGGACTATGGAGACTTTGTTATTGTAGTTTTTCACTTTATGATGTAATGTAATGTTTAAGAATGTATCTAGTGTTTCCATGGCTACTAAACTAATCGGTCCTTCGAGACTTGATCTTTTGTGATCATGCCAATGTTACGAAGTAACGCACCGGCTCTGGGTAGCTGGGGTCGGGGCGTTACAGTTGGTATCAGAGGCAGTTTAGTACTAACCTTGGAATCTAGATTTAGACAAACTCTGATTAGAGCACGTAGACCTAAGATGAACTTTGAGGATTAGTATAGAAGAACTTCCTAGAATTTTGTTATTGTAGGGATTTTGTGAGTTTTCCGAGCAATACATCCCTGTCTGGATACGAGCAAGTAGAGGCGGCTCTGGCATAGATGTACCTAGGGGTAAAACCTGAAAACACCGCTTTGAGCTAGACTTAAACGGGAACTGGTGCACGACAACGGGCCTTGCTGCACTCTTGGTTACGACACTCCCAGGGGATATGCTTAGGATAATTCTCGTTTTCTTTACAAACCACTATGAAGGGTTACGAGTATATACTTCCTCAAAGAAAACCTTTTTATGATTATGGATTATATCCATAAATAGTTCAATTTATGTTAAGTATTTTATATGTATGGAATTATGTATTTTGATTCATAAACTAATCTAGTTTATGGAATTGTATAGAAATGGTGCCCAGTAGAAGGAATGTGAACTCCATCAATACGTATGATCCAAAGAGTAAGAAGGATCATATATTTCATGGTATTAAGACAAAATTTAGAAGGGAAATATTATCCCATGTGTTATCAACATATGAAGAAATAGTATCATGTGTTAATGAGATAAGTAGAGAATTCTCTGAGTCTTATGGATTTGAAGGGATGAAAGAGAAGAAAAGGATGGAAGAGAGAATGATGGATAAAGGGACGAGGGAAAAGAATAATTTTCCAATATGTGATAACTGTGGGAAGAAACACCTTGGAATTTGCCTGAAGGGAATGGGAGTTTGTTATAAGTGTGGAGAAAAAGGACACCGAGTGCGTGACTGCAAGGGTAAGAAAAAGGTTTCAAATGTACAATGCTTCATCTGCAAGGAGTGGGGACACTACGCAAACCAATGTTCAAATCATCAGAGTATGCCCCAAATGATGTTATTGGATAATAATAAAGTTATGATACTACCACAGATGAGGAGGAATGATTAGAGTTCTTATGTTGTTATTAAAGAATTTTGTAATTTGAGTGTTGTATCAATGATGTACTTGTTATAATAATTATGGAGTATATAAGGATTGTACTGCAGTACTATTTCATCTAGGACTTGAGATTGTGTGGAACCAAGAAAAGTGACTCCACAGAAGGTTAAATTTTTGGAAAATATATGGTTTAGAGAAAGATAAACCATAATATGGTTCTAATACGAAGATAGTGATTTTGGAATAAGACATGATTGATTCAGATAAATTATGTTGGATATTCTTAACATCCTTGAAACTGATTAATGATTTGTATACATTTTTGGATAGAAGGAGTATATCTAGTTTTCTATAAGGAATAAGGGATCATGAATGTAATCAATAATGATTTATGGTAATATAGTATGTTGCAGTGTTTTAAAAGAATACATGATGAAGGTGTTCACATGTTGTTACGCAGAAAAAAAAGGAGCTTCATTATGATTACCTTCCTCATAAAATCTGGAATGTGAGTGGGACAAAAGTATTTTGGATAACTATAAAGGTTGGAATGGATTATATTTTACATTGGATACTATTATTAAGGTTATTTTTGGATATTTATAAAAAGTAAAAAACATAGACCGAGTGACAACCCATCGCGTCGGATAAAGCTGTGGGAATCGAACCCACAACCATAGTGCGATTGAGATTAATCGCCTACCACTGGACTACGTGAAGTCCCTGGTTTTTACAAAATATTTTTTCTAATCTAAATGGTATGTGTTAAAATTTGGAACCTTATACAATTAGGATAAGTATAATATTTTTGAGTTCTATTATCTTTTTGAGTGAAAGATGAGTTGAAGGTTGAAACTCTAATTGTCAAGCATAAATATATATATACCTATCTCTTATTCAATGAATAAATTAATTCTTAAACTTTAGTAAAGGGATATTAAATCAAAAAAAATGTGTTATCCTAATACCTTATGTCTTGTTGAACTGATAATATTTTAAATCAACATAGATTGAAGGCTTTGAGGCCCTCAATTTGACAGTTGATTGTGAATGATGACCTCAATCACTCCCTACAAATATTTACGTTTTTCCTCCAATTATATGTCTCTAATTTCCACCAATGTTCTCCTTATCGAGATCATAATTTGGTGGTGACTTTCTTATTTCCATTTCCCTCTTATTAAGACTAAATTTTATTAACCTTATTTCCGATGTGGGTTTTCCACAAAGGTATTTTCTATTTTCAACCTTTTATTTTCCAAGAAAAATTTCAAATTGCGAGGACGCAATTTATTGAAGGATGGGATAATGTAACACCCCGAGCTTCCATGATACGCTTCTCTTTCAATAATGCAATAGCTTGCATTGTATGCAACTTCGAGTTCTAAAACACCGCGACTAATCAAAGTAGCCGTTATGAATAGTAATAACCACTTTTTAAAATTATAGAAATTTTATATTTCAAAATGGACTTCATTTTTGTATTCGTAATATCGAAATTAGCCTATGTTGAATTTTTGGTATTTTTCTGAGAACTTCTAATTTTTTATGAATTGTGAAAAATACTTAAAAACAACTTTTTTAATCAAAATAATTTATAGTGATAAATTATACTATTTATTGGTTTTAAAGTATAATTAGAATATATTTTTACTATTTTATCCAATGGTGGTCATCAGAATTAATTTAACATTAAAATTGGACATAAACAATTGTCAATCTTTTGATATAAATTGTTCTTAAAAACACGCTATTTGTTGTGACAACGGGAATTAATTATAAAATTAATTAATGCAACTTATATGATTGGAATTTTGTAAAATAGACATCATTTTTGAATTCGGAATATCAATTATAGCTTAGGGTGAAATTTTGGCCTTGTTCTGAAAAACTTCAATTTTTGATGAATAGTGAAACCACTAAGTGGTAGTTAAATAACTGATTTTTCGTTTAAATGAAATATTACCACTTCTGTGATTTGATTTTCAAAAATCTGACATACATGGTTGTCATTATGAAGTAAAATGTGGTTCAATGAGATTAAAATAATTTTTTGGTGAATAGTAACTTTTAAGTTCTTAATCGCGATTAGAGGTAATTAGTGTAGTTTAAGGTACAAATAATGTTTTAATAATATGAGATGAGCATGACACTTGTCCTACTCCTATTGGATGAGTCATGGACGACCAAGACAACCCATGGGTCAACTTGGGGACCCCATGGAGCCAATTTAGTTGGAAAATGACATTAATATATATTTATTTAATGTTAAAATTAAATTGACACAAACATGAGTTATTTTACTAAAACAGTTTTTAAGTGGGGTTACACAAGTACAAATTTTGACTATAAATATTCATTATAAAGATAAAAAGATTTCCTACATCATAGTATTTTTTTTAATAATTTTTAGACATTAAATAAATTAAATTATTTATGACATCATTATGATGCAGCGATGACCTCATTATTTAACGATTTTAATAAAATGAAAAGATAATGTAAAATCCAAGGCTTACACTTGTCCAAAGCCTATTGGATGAGGAGATTTCGAAACCTTATCACCTTAGCCTCGAATTATATAAGTGTGGGACCTTTAGAATCCGAAAAGCATTGTGAAATAATGTAACATTTCAATCATTCCAAAAGTGCCCCTCCTCTCCACTTATAAAAGGCCCCCACCTCTCCCACCTCATTTACACTTTCAAGCCATTTGGCTCAGCAAAACTCTGCCCAAATACTCTCCCAACTTACCCCTCTTACTCCTAGAAGCCTCACTTTGGGAAGAACTCTTCCCAAGGAAGCCTTTGGCTCAAATCAAAAAGAGTTACCCGATTTTGAGGTAATGTCTTCTCTAATGTTGTTTTGTTTTATTTTTCTTCTCCAACCCACTAAAATCTTTTTATTCATTTCTTTTGTAACAACACCAGTATAATCAATATACTAGGATGTTTTTATAATATGGATTCGAGCTACACTTACACACACCTACATCTAATGGTTAAAGAACATACGGTTTCTGTGGATGGCGAATTTCTGCCTCACGAAACGATGATTGTTCAACACTCATATAACGCCTTCAAAGGTGGCCATTAAGATGTAACTATTTTTATATATGATATATAATATGTTTATGTTTTACTTATGCTTCTGTATTTCTCATTTATGGCATACTTTATGATTTCCATTATGGGTAAAACGCGATAATTTCATTTTAGGAAGTGCGGACTACCGCCCCCTCAAAGTGATTTGAATCGTTAATGCCATATTTGGGATGTATAAAGGATGGAGTAAATGGTATTATACACTATATTATACTGGAATTATATTATACATTTATATCATTATGATTTAGTTCCATTAAATATGAAATTTAAATGAAAGTAGCGTTCATGCGTACGTACGGCTTACCGTCTCCATGAACGGTGCATTTCATTTCTTACCTCTAAATGTTACGTGACATTATGAATGAATGTATATACTTTATATATGATATATATGATATCTAAATCATGAATATAATTCTGTATATAATGGATATTTCACCACACGAACAACTTGTAATTATAAGAAGTTTATTTTTGACTCAAGTACCAAAGATCGACAAAACAACCGTTATTAACTTAAATAATTACATAATGTTCATATCATTGTAATAAGTGATATAATAAGGATAATGAAATTGAAAATGGTTCTTAATAAGGTATATATTAACTCTAGTTTATTATTCAGGAGGTTAAAGAACGGTTGAGTCAAGTCAGACAAGAGGTAAGGGAATTTCTTAACCCAATTTTCTATTCTTTGGGTTAATCTCCTACTTTCAAATTATGTCATGATGTTATTATGTCCTATCTTGTATTTGTACTTTCTTTATGTGTACTTATAGTGAATACACATAATAGATCTATTTTATTTTAAAAATGATCTTTGTAAGGACTTCATCTCAATCTCCTTTCATTGAGGAATATTTGGTTTTATACACAATTTTCTTTTATACAGTGTATAAACCCCTTTGACTTTTACGTTTATTCAAAAGGAATATTTTTTATACGAAGCGTTTTACTAAACGAAAAAATGGGAATGTGTTTCTTTCCGTACATATGTGGCGACAATGACTTCTCCGCCGCTGTGACCATTATTTGAGTTCTGGCTTCCTCTATAAGCCATAACTGTTTTTAAATGATTTAAAAAAAAGAGATATTTCTCTCAAATGTATCAAAATCCAGTGAAAATGTATACGTATTTAATGCAATATTAAAAATGTTTTCAGAAAACCTGACTCTCGAGTGTGGTAGACAGGAAGGGATTGGGCGTGGACCCATCATGGCCTGCAATTAGTCGAGTAGTCTCAGAATTAGTTATTTTGTTTTCAGAAGCTTGCATAATGTTTTCAGAAAAACACTGGAGTATATTTGAGCAATTTTAAATGTAAGTATCTTCTATAAAATTAAACTGGTATTTTGATACCTCAATTAATTTCAAATGGTATTTTAAAAAAATGGTATTCCTAAATGTTTATATACCATTTTTCATATAAGGAATGCATTGGACTTAATAAGTGACGGGTGGAGCCCGCTATAGCTCCTCGATGCATCGGTAGGTCTCATGAGACAACTAGACGTGGAATTGGCCGAGGCCCTTTCCCCATTTGATTTATAGTTTTGGCCGAGGCCTTAATCATTTTAGACGTCTTGGCCGAGGCCTTGAAAAAATGTTTCAGAATGTCCGGCATTATACATCCCCTCATTATGAAAGTGGTTATTGATATTGCATGTGATTATTCGACCAGTAGAATATCCATGTGAAGAAGTGAATGGCATTATCTCATTTTACTTTTTCCATATTATGTTGAAGTTCAAGTTTAAAAGGCTTTTGTTTTAGTTATACATTGCCTTAAATGTTAATGTTTATTTATGAAAGCTTCCGCATTATTGTTATCCTTACTGAGCATCTGAGCTCACCCCTTTCAATGTTTTAATATTTTCCAGGATGTGAAGAAGTATTTTATGAATGACCTGCAGGGGTAGTCAGAAAGGGATATGATTGTGGACTATGGAGACTTTGTTATTGTAGTTTTTCACTTTATGATGTAATGTAACGTTTAAGAATGTATCTAGTGTTTCCAAGGCTACTAAACTAATCGGTCTTTCGAGACTTGATCTTTTGTGATCATGCCAATGTTACGAAGTAACGCACCGGCTCTGGGTAGCTGGGGTCGGAGCGTTACATAAAATATTTTTCCAATAGAAAAGGATAGTTTATATTCAAAGTTATCAACAATTACAATGAAATCTAATATATTATCAAGAACCATTATATCAACAGACTCAATTTCATTTAACATTTTTAAAAAATAAAATTGAAATAAATATCATCATTCAAGTACGAAATATAATCCATATATATATATATACAATTAATTTTTTTGGGGGCTGTAACAATCCGACCCCAATTACCCAGAGTCAGTGCATTATTTTAATACATTGGCATGATTATAAGGAATCATATCCTGAATGACCAATCAGTTTAGCAGCCTTGGAAAATATATTACATATATGAACGTTACATTATAATTTATAAAATAGAACAGAACATAAATAATCCTTTAAGAACACTATTATTTCTATAGCTTAACCATGCATATCAATCATAACAATCTCTTCACATCCTGGAAAAAATAAAACATAAGAAAGTGGGGAGATCAGATGCTCATTAAGGACAAAAATATAGCAGAAACTATCATAAATAAGCATAAATATTAAAGGCGATGTATAAGACTAAAACAAATGGCTTTTAAACTTAAACTTCAGCATAATATTGAAAATATAATTAAAATAATACCATTTACATATTCACATGGATATTATACTTGTAAAATAATAAAATTTAATATCAATATCTTATTTTTTAATGATGTAATGCATAATTACGGACATCATAACTACATATTCAATGCCTCATTCCAAGACTACAAATAATATTTTATCATTGGCTTGTGCTAAAACACTAGTTTGTCTAATGATACCTACTAATGAATTGAGGAGCTATAGCGGGTTCCACCCGTCACTTACTAATTCTAATTTATTCCTCATATGAAAAGGTTGAAATATAACATAATCATTCATATTAAAACTAGAATATGAAATGTTAATGATTTAACCATAAACCATAAATGTTATAAAAATAGCACATCCACAGACAAACATATCATAACTCATTCAATAAAATATGTAAGATTGTATTATACACAATCAACATCAATAAAGAATAATATCCAATAATTAATTATTAAATAGTTGAAAATAGTCAATAAAACTCTTTGAGAGAAATACCCCTTTCAGCAAATCTTTTAAAAGTTGCACAATTTATAAAGGAAGTCATTTAAAAGATATTTTTGAATTAAATTTTCCCATAACAATTTGAAACTTTTGAAAGAAATGAACACTTTAAATCAATCATTTATACTTAAATAAATCCTTAAAATCTTTTTGAAAAAATTGACATTAATTAAACGATTTAGAAAAATAAATCCTTAAAAACCGTAAAATGATGATCTCGTTAAAGAGTCCCTTCAATAAAAAATTAAAATATTCATTTTTAAATTTTTTTAAGGAATCATGGACATAGATGATAAATATGTCCCAATATATTCTTAAATATAAACAATCTCGAATAATAATGAGATTAAGGGAATAACCCTTACCTAGTACTTTCTTTTGGTTGAGGGCACATTTAACCTCCTCTTATTCGGGTTATTCTTTTTGATTTCATCAAAAAGAATCATTAGGATGGATTCTAATCAATGTAAGGCATCTTGGATTAATTAGGGGTAGTTGGTAGGATATTTGAGTAGGGTTTGTCCAGTCCAAATGGATTTGGAGGTGTGATTTTGAGAGTAGGGGAAGTACCCTTTTATAATAGAGGTGAAGGATACTTTTGGAAAAGCTTGAAATATTATTTTATTTTAAGATCATTTTCAATTTATAATGGCTCCAAATGGATTTATTTAAAGGATAAGGTGAGTATGGGTAATAATCATCTCAACCAATATGTTTTAGAAAAGTTTAGGTCACTATATTAACCATATCTTTTAGATTTTACTCTTAGTCAAATACTTTATCATTTACAATGTCTTCTTTTATTTTTATATTACATGGTTAACAAAAATACAATCAAAATCCAAGAGAACCTCATGTGGTTTATTATTGACACATATTTCATTATATAAGTTTTTTTTCCGATCCTTATATTTTTAGGAATATTATATCATTTAAAAATATAGTACTTGTTTTAAAAACTCATTTATGTCAATTTTGACACTATTTAGCATTTGGTTTGTGTAAAAGTTTAAAAAAACTTGATAACTTCACAAAAATACATTAAATAAACCCTAACATGTCATATTAACCATGAAAATTCATGGAATCCATCAACAATCTCAATTTACATTTATTTGGATATTTATAATATCAATTATTTCAATCTTTCATTAGTAAGGTAATTACCACATCATCATTGTGTCATAAATTAATTCTATTATTTAATGTCTAAAAATTATAAATAAAATACCATGATGTAGGAAATATCTTTAAATTTCTAATTAATATTTATAGTTTAATTTATCTTATGTATAACATTATATTAAAAATTGGTTAGTTATTAAACTTTGAATTTAACATTTTTAACTCTTCATTAAAAATAATAATAATAAATGTACTAATATAATCTAAGAGGAAACAAAAGGATATTATTTTATTCCTATGTTTTTGTTCAAAATAAACTTATACAATAGAATTAGGACACATTTTAGGCTAATTATAATATCATCTTAATCTTTAATTACGATATTTAATTTTAAAGGTGGTAAATAAAATACAGAAGTTACTATTAACCAAAAATTACATTCATCATATTAAACAACATTTTACTACTGATGTAAACCATGTATCTATGATGTTTTAAATTCAATTTGTAGAAGTGGTAAAATTATATTTTATACAAATTTAAAAATGAACCTAGAAGTTGGGTAAAAGTTTTTAAAAAAATTAAATAAAATTTTATATATATTATCTTATTACAAAATGACTGCAATGAATTACATTGAAATAATATATTTATTACGTATCTACTTTGAATTTAAAATAAATTTATATAAAAATATTAATTATATAAATAAAAGTAAGTTTTAAACAATAACATAGTGTTTTTCACTATTTATCAAAAATTGAAAGTTTTCAGAAAAATAATAAAAATTCACCAAAAGATAATTTTGATATTCCAAATTAAAAAATTATGTCTATTTTAACAAATAAAAAAAAGAGTTACACTAATTAATTTAAAATTAATTCTCATTAAGAAAACCAGAAAGCAGGTTTTTAAGAAGTAAAAACTATGAAAAGATTCACTTGTGTTTATCTACAATTTAAATGTAAAATTTTATTCAATGAAATAAATAATATTAAATTATAAAAATATAGTCTAATTATACTATAATACCACTCAAATTAATAATTTAATACAATAAATTATTTCAATTAAAAATGTTGTTTTCAGTTAAAATTAAGTATTTTTTTCTATTCATCAAAATATGAAAATTATCAGAAAAGTACAAAACATTTATCGAAATTTTTTTATGCCTCAATTCTAAAGAAAAATTTAATTTATTTATATTTTATATATAAAATTTTCAAATATTGGATTTAAAAAGGGTTTTCCATTAAATGGATGAAAAACTGAATTTTTTAAATTACATCTTTTATCTGAAAAATTGATTTTTTTCCTTATATTATGCATTATAAATAAAAAATATGATGGATAAAATTATATAAGAGATAAATATATAATTAAAAATGTGGTTAGTACTATTGATAACTGCTTTTTAAGCACCATGATTGATAAGTCGTGATGAGCTTGAACTCGGGGTTGTGTGTACTCCAAGATATTAAAATTATTTAAAGAGATATCTTAATATTATATATTTGGGTGCTACATTCTCCCATACTTCACTAAATTGTGTCCTCAGATTTTGAAATTTTTATTCTAAAATAAAATGTTGAAAATAGAAAATACCTTTGTGGAAAACTGAGATCAAAGATTGGGTTAATAAAATTTCGTCTTAATAAGAGGGAAAGAGAAATTAAAAAGTCACAACCAAATTAGGAATTAGAATAGGATAACATTGGGGGAAATTTGAGACAAATAATTAGAGGAAAAACATAAATATTTACAGGGAGTGATTGAGGTCATCAATCACAAACATGTGAACAATAAAAAGAAAATTGTGGGCCTCACAGCCATAAATCTATGATAAATTATAATATCATTGGTTCATGAAAAGATAAGGTATTAGGATAATAAATTTTTGGTTATAATATCCTTTCTATGAAGTTTAAGAATTAATTTCTTAATAATAAAATACATGACATGAAGTGTTCCATCCTTAAACTAATTTCTACAAATAACTCATCTTTCACTCCAATAGATAATAGAAGACAAAAATATTCTATTTATCCTAATCGTAAAGGTTAAAAAAAACGAATTTATTATTCATCTATCAGATCATTTAGAAAAAACACAATATACAAACTATGACATCACATAGGCTAGTGGTCGGTGATGCACCCTTGTTTCCATTTGGTCGCAGGTTCAGGTCTCACGGCCTCTCTGTATGCGATAGGTTGATGCATAAACTTTTGGTTTCCCTTTTAATAAAAATCAAAAAATAATATTAAGAAATATTCTGACCTTAAAACATAGTATCCAATGTCCAAATTAACCCATTCCAATATTTAGACTTATCTAAAATTCTTCTGTCTAATCTCACAGTCCAAAATTTATAAGGAATGTCACATAATATACACGTGAATACCGTCATCTTGTATTCTCTTAAGACGTGGTAATAAAATAAATTACCAAAAGACCATATTTGAATAGGTATGTAAGAATTCATTCCTTCTTTAGAACATAAAATACTAGATATACTCCTTAAATAAAAAAATGTTGTAATCCCCAACAATGATGGAATAAAAAAACCATTAATTAGTTCCAAGGTAGTCAATAATATCCAATAAAATTTAACCAAATAAATCATCTCTTATTAAAAAATCAATACCTCAGTATCAAGACCATATTAATGTTTATATGTCCATCATCCATTTATTTTACAAAAAGTTTAACATGCTATTGAGTCACTTTTCTTAGTACATAAGAATCTCTAATACATAATGAAATAATACTATATTATAATCCTTATATACTCCAAAATTATTATAACCATTACATCGTTGATACAACAATCAA
The DNA here is from genome assembly GCA_963277665.1 of Viscum album. Classification (NCBI taxonomy): domain Eukaryota; kingdom Viridiplantae; phylum Streptophyta; class Magnoliopsida; order Santalales; family Viscaceae; genus Viscum; species Viscum album. The sequence goes on along the minus strand of OY728119.1, from coordinate 1,499,850,893 downwards.
ATGACATAATTCCTTAACAACAACATAAGAAAACTAGCCAATCATCTTCATCTGTGGTAGTATCATAACATGATTATTATCCAATAACATCATTTGTAGTATACACTAATGATTGGGACATTTACTCGCACAGTGATCTGACTACTTGTAGATGGAGCATTATACATTTGAAACCTTTTTCTTACCCTTTTAATCATATACATTATGTCCTTTTTCTCCACACATATAAAAAACTCAAATTCCCTCAAGTACTTCCCAAGGTGATTCTTTCCATAGTTATCGCATATGAGAATATCCTTCTTTTCCTTCATCCCTTTGTCCATATTTTTTCCTACTATCATATTCTTCTCTGGATTCCCTTCAAATCCATATGTCTTATAGAATTTTATATTTATCTTATTAACACATGATAATATTTCTTTATATAATGAGAATATGTGGGATACTATTTCTCTTCTAAATGTTGGCTTAAGACCATGAGAGATATGATCATTCTTACTCTTTGGATTGTGCGTATTGCTAGAGTTCTGATTCCTTCTACCGAGCACCATTTCAAAATGAAAAAAATACACTAGGTTAGATCATATCATAATTTATAATCAAAAAACGTGAAAAACCTTCAACATTAATTGAATATTTTCACACATCTAGTTTCATAATCATAAAAATGGGTTTATTTCTGACATATTTACTCATAAATCCTTCATAATTGTTTGTATATAAATTTAAATTATCCTAAGAATATACCCTAGGAATGTCATAACAGGGAGTGCAACAAGTCTTGTATTAATGCACCAGTTCCCGTTTGAGTCTAGCTCAAAGCGATGTTTTTGGGTTTTACCCCTAGATATCTCTATACCAGAGCCACCCTAACCAGTTATTATCCATAAAGGGATATATTTATTTGAAAAATCACATAATATCTACATTACCAAAACTTTTGGATCCCCTTCTATACTAATCCTGAAAGTCCATCTTAGGGTAGTGTTCTCTAATAAGAGTTATTCTAAATCTAGTTTTCAAGGTTTTTACTAGACATAATCTAATACAAACTGTAATGCCCCGATCCTAGTTACCTAGAGTTGATTTATTATTATAATACATTGGAATTATTATAAGGAATCAGTTTCCAAATGACTGATTAGTTTATTACTTTTGGAAAAAAATTACATATATTAACGTTACATTACAATTTCTAAAATAAAACATAACATAAATAATCTTTTGAGAACACCATTATTCCCCTAGTGTAACCTTTCATATCAATCATAAAAAACTTTTCCAAATCCTAGGAAAAATAAAATATATGAAAGGGGTGATATCATATTCTCAGTAAGGATAAAAATATACCAGAAACTATCATAAATAAGCATTATCATTTAAGGCAATGTATATGACTAAAACAAAAGCTTTTCAAAGATAAAAATAATCATAATATGGAAATGATAAATCAAAAAATTCAATTTAATTATTCACATAGATATTCGTAACCACATAGTCAAGTCCTCGTGCCAAGAATACAAAAAAGATTTTGTCAAGGCCTTGTGCAAAGACACTAGTTTGCCTCATGAAAACTATAGATGAATCAAGGATCTATAGAAGGCTCCACCCCTTATTTACTATGTACAATGAATTGATTATATAAAAAGGTTGAAACATAACATAAAAATTCGTATTAAAACTATCACTCTAAATGTTAATACTTAATCATAAACCATGAGTGGTATAAAAATAGCACATCCACAGTCAAACATATCATAACTCATTAAAAACAATATGGAAGATTGTGTTATAGTAAATAAACCTCATTAAATAATAATATCCAATAAAGGATATTTACATAGTTCAAAATTATCAATAAAACACTTTGAGATAAATACACATATTCAAGAAATCAGTTAAAAGTCGCACAATTTATAAAGGAATTCATTTAGAATATATTTTCGAATCAAAGTTTCCTATAAAAATTTAAAACATTTAAATTAAATTAACATTTTAAATCAATCATGTATATGTAAATAAATCCTTAAAATCATTTTTAAAACATGGACATTAATTAAAATATTTTGAAAAATAAATATTTAAAAACATTTAAAATGATGATCTAGTTAAAGTGTCCCTTTCATAAAAACATAAAATATTACTTTTTAATTTTTTTAATGAATTATGGACATAGATGATAAATATTTCCTCATATATACTTACCAGTAAAGAATCTCCAATAATAATAAGATTGAGGAAATAAACATTACCTTGTACTTTCCTTTGGTAGAGGGTATGTTAAACCTCCTCTTCTTTGTGTTAAACCTTTTAATTTTATCAAAATGTCTCATTAGGCTGTCTTATGATCAATGTAAAGCCTCTTGGTTAAATTGAGGGTTGTTTGGAGGATATTTGAGAAGGTTTTGGATTATGAAAATTGCTTTGAAGGTTGATTTTGATAGAAGGGGAAGTACCTTTTTATAAGAGAGGTGTTGGTCACTTTAGGAAAAGCATGAAATATTATTTTATATTAAGATAATTTTATATTTATAATGGGTCCAATGGATTTATTTCAAGGATAAGGTTGATATGGGTCAAAATATTCTCAACAATGAGTTTTTAGACAAGTTTAGGTCACTATATTGGCATTATATTTTAGATTTAACTCTTAGTTAAATAGATTAATGTTTTCAACATCCTCTGGTACCTTTATATTATATGGTTAATAAACATATAATAAAATTATAAGAGAACTTAATGTGGTTCATTAATGACATATCTATCATTATATAAGTCCTTTGGATGAACCTATATTTCTAGGAATATTATATCATTTAATAATTAAGTATTTGTTTTAAAAACACATATATGTCAATTTTAACACCATTTTGTATATCATTTTTGTGAAAGTCACAAAAATATAATTAATTAGAAAAAAATACATTAAATCAACCCTAAAATGTCATATTAACCTGTGAAATTTGTGGAATGCATCAAAAGTCACAATTTATATTTATTTTTGATATTTATAATAACAATTATTTTAATCAGTTTTTTTATATTGTAATTACTCTACCATCATTGTGTCATAAATAAATTGAATTATTTAATGTCAAATAAAAATAAATAAAATACCATGATGTAGGAAATATTTCTATCATGATAATTAATATTTATAGTTGAATGTATCTTATGTATAACCATATATTTAAAATGTTTTATTTTTGAAACATTGAATTTAACACTTTCTACTCATCTTTATATAAAATAATAATAAATGTACTAATGTAATATAGGTGGACCAAAAGGATCATATTTTATTCAATGGTCGATTTTGGTCGAAATACACTTATACAGAAGAATTAGGACATGTGTTAGAATAATTATATTATCATTTTACCTTTAATTACCGTATTTAATTTTAACCATGGTAAATAATATTCAAATATTACTATTCACCAAAATTATTTTCATCCTATTGAACCAAATTTTACTTACTAAGGTCAACCGTGTCTCTCTAAATTTGGAAATTCAATTCATAGAAGTGGTAAAATTATGTTTTATGCATATTTGAAAATGTGCCAAGACGGTGGGTAAAAGACATTATAAAATATTAAATAAAATTTTATATATCCAATCTTATTATAAAATGACTCCAAAGAGTTACATTGAGATAATATAGGTATTATGTATCTATTTTTACTTTAAAATAAATTTATATAAAAATAATTATTATTTAAATAAAAGACATTTTTAAACAATAACGTAGTGTTTTTCACTATTTATAAAAAATTGAAAGTTTTCAGAAAAATACAAAAAATTCACCCTAAGATAATTTTTAGATTCTGAATAAAAAATGAATTATATTTTACCAAATTAAAAAAATATGAGTTTCATACCATAATTTAAAAATAATTCATGTTGTCAATACCAAAAAGCTGGGTTTTAAGAAATAAAAACTATCAAAAGATTGACATGTGTTTACGTATAATTTTAATGTGAACTTACATAAAATGAAATACATTATATTAAATGATAAAAATATAATATAAATAATCATTAAAACCACTCAAAATCATAATTTGAAACCATCAATTATTTTGATTAAAAAAGTTGTTTTCAATTAAAATTTAGTATTTTTCACTATTCATCAAAATATGAATATTATCGGAAAAGTACAAAAAATTTATCCAAAATAAATTTTTATGTCCCTTCTATAAAGAAGAATATAATATAATTATATCGAATATATAAATTGGTAAAATATTGGATTTAAAATGGGGTTTTTATTAAAAATGGAAAAACTACATTGTTTTGAAATGCTTCTTTTATCTGAAAAATTAAATTTATTCTTATATTATGCATAATAAAAACAGTATGAATGTTAAAATTATATATGATATATATATATAATTAAAAATGTTCTTAATACTATTCATAACCACTTTTTTAAATCATCAGTTTGATAGGTCATGATGCGCTTGAACTCAGTGTTGTGTGTAACCCTAGCTATTAAATTACTTTAAAGAGATTACATACTATGAAATCATGGAGTGTTACAGGGGATATTTTAAAAAACATTTAGTATCCTTTTCAAAATTAATAAATAATCCTTAATGAGAGGATTTTCTAGTTCTATATAGTTTAATTATTTTACTAAAGTTATAATTTTGTACACTTCTCCCTAATATTTAATGAAATAATCAAATTTAGAATCTTATAAATTATTTTAACCAATACACAATTAATTATTAGTATTTAATATACAAGAGTAATTTTTTTAAATAATTGAATTATGTTTCATGTGGTATATCAAAATAAGGAAAGAAAACCTCATGTTTATGTTCAACATAATTCCCTTGGATGTGGCCTTAATTATGTACAAGATTTACACATAATTTTTAATTAAATTAAAAATATTTTATCATAATATTTTTTATTTTAATTTAATTAATTATTAATCATTTATTTTTAAAAATATATTTATTTCAATAAAATATGGAAAATGGGGGGGGGGGGGGGTTTGATGATTAATTGTGAAATCACACCAACATTAATGCACATGATCAGATAATTAATTGTTGAAATATATTATATTTTAAAATCCAAATATTTTAGGAATATCTTTTTTGAATGATTCTTATAAAATATTTTATTAATATACTTTTTTAGGAAAATTTTACATGTTACAATTTTGTATTTTGTATTTTCAAGAGAATACTGTTTTTATTTTCATAATAGTTATTTGGAAGATTTATTTATTCTAATGGTTGAATTTTTACAGTTCACAATCAATATGATATTTTCGTTGATTTTATTAATTTAATTTATTTTTGTTTTGTTTTTACCGTAATATAAATTTTTGTTGAAAATTTGAGTAGTAGGATAAATATATAAGAGTGATTACATGTGCCACTATGGGACACAACGTATAGAAGGAAAACTACAGTATGTACATAGTCCCGGGGAACTGTCCCCATAACATACCCCACACCCTTACCCATCACCCTCACCCCCAAACCAAATCTAACCCACCACCAACGGTAGAAAAATAGTATAAATATATAAGTCATCGTGAACAATTTTCTATGATTAATTACAATATATTTGTAAAAGTAAAATAAAATATATGCAAGAGGCATTGGAGTTGTAGTGTATTAGTTCAGAGAAGCAACATATATATGTTTTTATAGTCTATATAGGAGTCAAATGGGATTCTTTATAAGTGTGATATTGAAGTACATATGAGTAGATTATCCCATTATATGAGTAAAATAAAACATCATATGAGTCAATGGATGGAGGACCTGCATATGAGTTAAATAAGGCCATACAAATTATGAGTTGAGGTGATCGAACTCAGTTGATTGAAGAATAATCTAGACCATTCTTAACACTTAATAACCTTTGATTACAACAGAAAACTAGGACCTTCATCTACAACTCAAATAAAGACTAAATGAGAATGGATTATAACCTCAAGTATCCAAAAGATATATCACATGAGTTGTTGATAAAATAATAAAAGATAAAATCATATTGAAGGGAGACACACATATAGAGATTGATGATATAGATTGATAGAATCTATGAACCAATTTGAGTTTTCTATTAAAATTAATATATAAGGGTATTTAAGTAAGGAAGAAGAAAAAAAATGCTGTATGCTGAAAGTAAGTGAGATAACACTAGATCCACTAAAGAAGCTTCACTAACTATTTATAATGGAGTCACATAATATCAATAGATGATATTGAGTGATTAATTTTGAAACAATATATGTGATGCATTCAAAAAGGGATAAGAATAGTTCCTTTATTTTTTTTGTTAGTAGTGTCAGGTTGTTAATGATGATGCTGCCTCATAGAATGCAATTTTTGTGATTTATGATATTAAATCTTGGGGTAAATAAATATTTCAACTTATTAACCATATAGAATATACAAAAAGGAGCCCGATATAATGTGAAGATGAATTACTCAAGCTATTGATGTTATAATTTTTAAATTCCATGAGATTCTAAAACTTAGTAGATTGAAATTGAACTAAAACTAATCAGTAATCATGATAAATTATTCTCAAATATGGATGGTAATTTTGAGTTTACATCTGAGGTTGAAAATATAGGTTATTATTTTGGGTGGAAACAATTAAAACTAGTTCATAACATTGTTGATCAATGGGATGATTTAAATATGGATCCTCAAGGTAAGGGTTTTGGACAATGATCTGGGGGTGATGTTAGTTGGTTTTTATTAAAGGAGTTGGATGATGAATTAAATCGAGTGGGATGTACGGATGAAAATCACTGGTATCTATCTTATATGTAATTATTTATTTTAAAATATATTGATTAATTTTATTTAGGGTAAAATGGGTCAGATTACAGTTATATTAAAAGTATCTTATTTTTCGAATTGACACAAAATGAAGCATTGAATTTGAGGTGATTTAGAAAAATACTTAAGGCAAGAATTCTTAGATAGTAATTGGAAATTAATTCTTAATGAATTTATTTGATATTTTATTGTTTTTAGGAGAAAAAATCTGGGATAAATATTGAGAGTAAATACAAGCTTGATAGAATTGGTTGAGCTCAACAAGAATATACATTCCATTCTTACTAATATTACATTTATTCTTGAGGAATTTTAAATTTACTCATTATTTGTATTTATTGTGATGAACATGTGTAGATAAGTTTTTTGGGGGTTGGTATGAATTAAATAGAAATTAAATTTTCCAATTCATATTTATATTTCCATAATAGTATATTCTTATTATAGTTTTTTTCATGTTCTTCCATTAAGTACTATATAATGAGGAAATGATCAATAATGATGGGGATAGATTCATTTTGAAAGAGGAAAATTAATTAAATATCCACCAAAATTGAAAACTTGATGTCAGTGTTATTAGGAGCTTAATAGTTTTCTCTTTCAATTTGTTGTTCCCATTTTTTATTATCCATAGTATTCATTTCTATAAAAATCCATTAACCAAATATTTAATAGTAGTTTATATTTATCACCACGAATGTTAATCGTAGTATATTTATTAAAAAATGATGATGTTTAGTTTTCTACATGATGAATCATCTATGTCTTGAATGATTGATAAATGTATTATTCCGTAAAGAATTTATTTGGAATATGCGGACCAATAAATTATTTTTAGGTATTGGAAATCACTTTCTAAATATATTTTTAGAAATTTTATTTTTAATATTGTTTTAAGAGGAGATACACTTTCTCAATCATGTTTTATAAATTTTCCCCTTAATCCATTCACTGGTTTTCCACTGTTCTTTCCTTTAATTATGTTTTGAATCTATTTCCTGCACTTTCACCATTGGTCTTACATAATCTTCCACATCACAAGCATTATTACATCACCTTTATTCCATGATTTATTAATTTTTTTCTTTTTTTATATTGTTTATTTTTAAATTTTTTGGTATATGAACTTTATTTTTATTCCCATAGGATTGAATATAATCACTGATATCTAGTATTAAGTATATTTTATAAATTAAATAATTTCACAATTTAATAAAGACCTACAAATTTTTTGGAACTAATACTATGAAAAAATATGTGGAAAAATAACATCAAATATTATAAAAACAAAACAAAACATTCAACTTATTTAAAAATAACTTGTTATTTTGTATAAATTTCTTGCAAATATTTAATGTGTATATATTTTTTCATTATTCAAACATGAATTGACATGGACAGAAGGAGATCATCTAAAATAGAAATGAATATTTTTACATATAACATTGAAAACCATTATAGTTCTCTTAGGAATAGAGATGATGAAATGAATAATTAAAAAATTAAGAGAATTGAAAACCAAAACCAAAACAATGTTCTATTTAAATATTAAGAATCAAATTTTTTAGAGGCATATAATTAATAATTTATCAATTACAATTGTTTCATGTAACTAATCCTATATAAATTTATTCCCTTGATCTAGGTACTAAATGATGAAAAAATTATATATATCAATGCTACCTTCCATAAATGGTTATCCAAAGGATTATTTTCAGTTTATTATAGATTTTTATTGGGTTGTTAAACATTTAAAAATACTTGGGATTAGTGATGAGGAACTTAGGTTGATAGTGTTTTTAATTTTTTTGAGACATTGGGAATGAATACAGTTACAAATATTATATAAGGAAAATTTTAACACATGGGATGTAGTTTAAAATTATTGTATTATGAAATTCTATCCCAGGAACATGACTATAGAGGAAAGTAACAAAAAATCACTGGTATTGTTTAAGAAGAGGGTGAAATTTTTCATGAGGCTTGGGATAGATTTAGATAACTTATTTCATAATAACCCAATCAATAAATATATCAATATATTTTTATGTACACATTCTCAAATATTCTCACTCTCTACCATTAAAACATTATTGACTAATCATCTGGTGGAGAGTTTTTTAATATGACCACTGAGTAGTTGATTGGAATTTTTTATAAAATTTATCAAAAATCACAAAAAAAAATCTAAAAGAAGGGCCTTTTAAAAGAAAATAAAAATTCAATACTACATGGTCATCATCATACTATTGCAGTTTTTAATGTCCTTACTCTTAAGGAGAAATTCCAACATTGTGACACGTTTGGGCACTGTTTAACTTAATGTAAAAAATTTGAATATCCAGAATAACCCTCTAAAAACCAAAAAATCACTATTTATGGCCCTAGAATAAAAATATAGAGATGATCCATATTCAAATAACCATGAACGAGGTTATATGAATCACCCTAACCAACCATGGGATGGAAAAGGAGTTATTAAAAAACATGCTAACACTAGGTTCCCACCATAGCTGAGGTAACAATTTCCAAATTAATATATTTTTGAGTCCCAAATTTCCCAATGGTATATAAATGTGATAAAGAATCAAATTACTGGAATAATGGACTCCCTATAATATATGAATACGAATGAAATAAAATCTCTTAGGTTAAATATTGAATATTTCTTGAATAATCTCTAAATTAAAATAAGTTAAATAGAAAAAGACCTATATGAAATAGGAAGGGGAAATATTCTTAGTTTAATAAAAATAAATCCCATGTAAAACTCATGATTTTCCCTAGAATAAGTGGTTTGAACATACATGATATTAGGATATATAATATGGAATACCAGATAGAAGAGAAAATTTATACTAAAAAAAATTTATATAATTATAAATAAAAAAAATATGAAAATAAAGTCAAAATAGAACAAAATGATAAATATTCATTAGAATAATACAATTAATAAATGAAAATTAAATGGGAAATTTTTATGGAATGTAATAAAAGGCTGAAGACAATTAAAATAGAAAAATAGAGCTATTTCTTACACTTATATGACTCATATTATTTTTTTTCCAAAAGAGTGAACCCAAATAATGAGACAGCTGACTATTTAAAATTATTTTAAAATTTTAAGACACTTAATTTGAGAATACCCTTTTCTAAGGACATGAAAATAATTCCTCCTTATATAAAATTTTAAATAGGTTTTTAGATAATAAATGAAACATTAATGAAATGGTCACCATATATCAAACTAAAAAATATAGTTCTATCATATAGAAGATGTTACCCCCAAACTAAAATACCAAGGATGATTTTATAAACCATGTATAACTAGATAAAATGTGAACTAAAATTACTCATGTGACTTCGGAGTTAGTGTAATCATTTTTCCTTACTCTATTTAATAAATTGTGTCTAAAGGAACTAAAATAAATTTTTTAATATTTATATTTCGATAATAGGTTGATTACCCAATTTATAATCAGTTTGAAAGAACTATTAGGAAATTTAGAAAGGCTCACATTTTCCATTGAATTACTTATTCCTAAAATGATGTTGTACAAGAGGGTTGTAGTCATTCTAGGAAGAGATTTACAGGATAAAATTAGTGATTATATTGATGTTAACAAGGGATACATGTTTTTTTTATCGCTGATGATCAAGAAGAGCTATTTTTTTAAATATCACTGATCCCGTGATCTTCAAGTATACTTATGTGGTTTAATATTAATTTACATATGAGGTAACGAAGGATATTCTTGGTTAATATAATGAACTAATTTATAATTTAGTCAATTAAAATTTTCAAGTTAACTTTGTTGAAAAAAATGCATAAAATAACATTAATGGTTAAGAAGCATTGAGAGTATAATATGATATATTATTTATAAGAATAAAAAAATAGATAAAATTAAGAAAATATGATACTCATAAATTATCAAGGGAGCTATTGTAAAACACTCATAGATATTTGTTTGTGAGAAGACCCTTTCTCTATATACCAATAATAATTCAAACATAAAAAATATTTTTTTATGATTTACCTGGATCTGTTTTTAAGTATTTATCTTATGAAATCGTGTGATCAAATGTTGAAAAATTGTAGAAAACTATTTATGAAAACTATTTATTCTAGAGAAGATCTTTTATCATGAAAACCAATCAATTATTGTTATTTATACTTTTCAAAATAATTTTTATACTATTTTTAAACATTACAAATAATTTGAGTCAAATATGGAATCTAGACAATAAATTATTTATATATAATTTTATTTTTTAGATTGGTGCCTATTATGTTACGAGATTTGTAAGTTATTTTTTGTTCAGTTTTTGTAAATGCTGAGCATGTTAGTACTAGTTTTACACTATTTTATATGTTTTTGGATAATCTGAGTGTGGGGAAAATTGTGAGATTATTTTTTGGTCATATAATGGATTTTTGGGCTATTTTAAACACTTTTTTGAGCTAATTGTGTGGTTTTGGGATGTCAAATTCTGGTGGATAATAGACTGATTCCTTCTATTTTTGAGATATATTTTTGTTTTCTCTTATTCTTAGATTTGGAGAACACTTGGGTGGTAATTTATTTTATTTAATAGACAAGAATAAGGTTGAAAAAAAATAAAAGGAAGAATATTACTAGTTATTATAGTTATATTGGGGGATTATGGATAAAGACTCAAAATGGTACACTTTATGGGAGGAAACTTAAGGTTTTTGGATATTTTCTAATCTTTTTTTATATTAAATAATATTTCCAAAATAATTTTTTTTGTAGCCTCCAACATTGGGAAAATGTAGGATTATATGAATGAGGGATGAGTTAAAATTTGTTGGGAAAATATATTTCATTAATTTCATTTAAACATAACCCTATGTTTTTCAAATTTTACAATTTTCATGAATCATTTATCATTTTATGTTGATAAATTTATTTCTTATAATTAAGTTTTTTTTAATTTGACTGATTAAACATTTATATTCATTAATGGATTCAATCAAATAAGATATTTTCTATTGCATCTTCAATTTTTGGGTTGAAATGTCAAAAAGAGTATTATAATTTTAATTGAAATTTTACTTCTCAGATTGATTAAAAATAATAATACTTTTATTAAAAGGGTATGTAAATGGGCTTCTAATCCTAACTTAAGTATTTTCTCTTATAGCTAAAACTTTTGGAAGAATTATTTATATTTATTTGAAATTATTAAATTCTCTAATATATTAATTGGTTCCAAATTCTTCAATGTACAGAAACATGTGAGTTCGATCACCATAGAGAAAGAGTGAAATTAAAATAAATAATTTACTTCAATATTAATTTGGATTAAATCTTTTAAAAAAATTTATATGATACCATCATTATAAAACTGGGACCCATTTTTCTCAAAAATAGTTTATTATTTAGAAGAGAAATAAGGCATTTTTACATGAGAAATTTCATGGAGGAAAATGATTTTAAAAATTACCACTTTTCTAACAATAAAACTATTTCATTTTTAAGAATAATTAATTTCCAATGAATTTGATGAATCAATTAATTTAGAATAAGAAATGGGTTATGTGTGGGTGAGTTTGATGTGACATTAATTTGTTATAGGATTAAAATATACATTTCAAGAAAATTATACTAATTTTGTGGATAAAATGTGTTGTAATAGAAATTTTTTTATTCTTAATCATTCTGTATTTAAAACATCATTCATTATATATTTTGGTAGAAATGAGTGTTTTCTAAGAATAATTAATTAAAATATATCTATTTTAAATTTTATATGTTTTAAGAGATTTTTTTGGAATTATATTTATGAAATATTTTTTATAATATCATATTTGGTGAATTTTATTGGGTGATTATTAAATGTTTATATTTTCAACATTTTATATATTTATTTTATGAATATTTTGTTGATTTTTCTCAATTATAATTGTTTTTTTTCATTCTGGATCAATCTCATTTTGAAATTTTAATTTTATGAATTAAATTCGTTTTATTTTGATTTTATTATATTTTCCTATGATTTTTAATTTTTCTTTATCGTAGAAACAAATGAGTCAATTCAAACTTTTTCATATGAGTCATTATAATAACTTTATAATAGTTAAATTAGAAGCTATGTAATAGTCAGTGGAGTTGCAACATATGAGTGTAAATAATAAATATATGAGTGTTTTTATAGACTATGTAAGAGTTAAATGGTATTATATTTAAGATTGATATAAAAGTACATATGAGTCATTAAAAAAGTGGGTATGACTGAATTAGACCATTGTATTAGTGAAATAGAACATCATATGAGACAATGGATTCTTGACATGTGTGTGAGATAAAAAAGTCCATTTGAAAATGATACTAGAGAAGGTCAAACCTAGTTGATTAAAGAGTAATCATGACTAATATTGACACCATATCACAATTGTTTTCCACTCAAACTAAAAATTCAATCTATAGATCAAATATGGACCGACCCAAAACTGATTTTAGGCTCAAATTTCCAATTGAACAATCATTCAAGTTGTTGATGAAATCCAAACAGATAGAAGTAGATCAGAGGGATATGAACCTATTCCTCTTGATGATTAATCATGACTTAATTGATGTTTTTGATTGAATGAGTTTTTTAGTTGAAGGAATATCCAAGGGTTCTTATTTAAGGAACAATATGATGAAATATAAGAGGAAAAAATTATGTGGGATCGCTTGAGATCCACTAAAGAAGATTCAATCACAATTTGAAACTGATTAATCTTGTATAGATTGATAAAATAGAGTGATTAATGTTGACATATAGGATGTGATACAAGATTAGTGGGAGAAGAAGAATTCATTTTTCATCTTTTTTTCAGGACAAGTTATTAAAGATAACAAGGCCACACTATACAAGATTATTATGACCATGATATTGGATCAAGGTATATTCCAGGTGTTTAACTTATTATATATATAGAGTAACATAAAATTAGTATGATATCATGTGAATCAGTACAACCCAAGATGATGATGTTTTAATTGTCGAATTCATTGAGAATATCAATCTTAGTCCATCAAAGTTGAATTAAAATTGATCACAGATCTGAAGTTAGGATGCTCGATCATGGATGGAAATTATAAGCTATGTAATTTAGGGTGTCAATATATAATATCAGTTGATTCAACTATATTTGGAAATAATATCCTAACCCAGATGGATGAATTGGAGAATCCTATATGGTGATTTTAGGGCAGAGCTGAGGATAGTGAATGTGGGATGTTTTTTCCAGGTTTTAATCATAGTAATTGGATGATATATCAACACATGTTGATATTATGGATGGGACTCACTAGAAAATTTCTTATATTAATTTAAATTTTTTAATATAATTTTATTAAAGATCTTGATAGATTTTTTTTAATTCTAGTCATGTTAAAAGGAGAGTATTTTTGGAATTTACTCCAAATGAGTTAGTGAATTTAAGGAATTGAATAAAAATATTTAAACAATGAATTCTTGGATATAAATGGGATATTCATTCTTGGATACTTTCTAAGATAAGGGAAGAACAATCAAAGACAATTATTGAGAGGTAATTCAAGCTAGAGATAAAGGACCGAGCTCGACACCAAATATATTACTTTCTTAACACTCATTTCTATAATTATTTCTATATTTGAGTGTATTAACTATATATCTTCCCCTCAATGCATATGTAAAATTAAAATTTTTTGGGTGATGGTAAAAATTGAATTGAAATATATTTTCCCATTCCCTTTTGAATTATCATAGTAGTTTCTTGTTATTTCTAGATCTTGTTCATTGTCTCCCATTATTTCATCTCTAATAATTAATTAAAAATGATGATAGGGATATAATCATTTTGATGTAATAAAATTAATTAACTCTTTAAAAAAATTTGAAAATTAAATATTTTTTCATTAATAATTTAATAATGTGTTTTTTAGTATTATCATTTTTCAATCATTTAATCAATTTTTCTAGACTACTTCATGGACTAATGGGTGACGAGTAGTGGATCATAGTACAATGAACTTCAACTTAAGTTATTTTATTAAATGATCATAATTTTATACTTTTTCCAAGAATAATAATATATTCCTTGAGTTATTGATAGAAATATTAGTTCTTAAGAGTGTTCTTAATCTAAGTTTACCACTAAACCATAATTAGATGTTACTACTCAATTTGAAAACTAATTTTTTTTTGAAATTTTATATTTAATATTGATACATTAAAATAAATATTTTCTCTATTTTGTTTTTTTATTTTCCAAAAATACATTTCATTTTCAATTTTCCAATTCATTTACTTTTTTTTCATACAATTTATTACACTTTCACTAATGCTTCTATGATAGCTTTTAATTCACACACATGTTGTAAACATATTTCTTCCAAACAATTTTCGTTGTTTGTTTTTTGTTTATAGTTATGGGTTTATTATATTTAATTTTCATGAATTACAACCTTATATTATTTCTAGTAGGTTTTACCATATATAATTCTATATTTTAGAAGTAGGTTTTATAAATAAAATAATTTTTTTAGTTTAATGACCTCCCACAACCCTTAATTTATATTTACATTTTTATTACAAAATTCCTCATAAAAATGTCCCAAAATTTTTATTTTGTTTAATAAACTAATATAATTTATATTTATTATCGTTGAAATAATTTATTTCACCTAAAACAATATCATCCCATTATGGTTAATCCTTTGAAGAAACATTTTTAATGGATTCAAACTTAATACATTAAAAAAAGAATCATTTTCAATAGAATATATTTGTGAAATAAGAGAATTAAAACTTATATAGATGTGTTATTAATCTAAATCAGATTCATAAGGGGCATTAAATAATTAAAATTAAATGTTAGGTTGATTATTGTGATGAACAACAAAAAAATTATCTTCATCATCATTAATTATAAGTATTTTCAGTTATTGTGTCTTTATATTTTCAAAATATCACAAAAATTATTTCATCCCCCTATTTATTTTAGAAGAATGATGATTTATATTTTAAATAAATTTATCAAATGTTAAAAAATTCATTTTCATCATTGATATTATCACGAAATGAAAGTAAAAAAAATCAGTTTCATGAATGTTTTATTTCAAAATTATGGTAAAATCAATTTAATTAATTTTTTTCCCATTAGATTTTAAAAAATTATACCATGTTTCAAAATTATTTTCAATGTTTTCCCACATTCCATAGGAAGATGAATTAGTATATTTTAAATAAATGTTTCTAATATCTTTATTAAATTGAAATGAATGGTTTTCACCATAGTTTTTTTCTATTCTAAATTGAATTATTTTTTAATTAGATGGTTATCCACAACTGTTTTGTTCAATAATTTCACCACAATCATCACCATGAAATTAAATATTTGGGTTATTTTGCTAAATGCATTGAATTTTCCTATTTCCACCATATTTTTGATATTTTGGAAAATTTCATTGGTCATTAATATTATTACATTTATCATAATCATAAAATAAACTTTTTTTTACTATATAGTGGATTTTATGAATTTTGTAAATAAAAATATCATTGTGGTGGTTGATAAAAAAATAAACTATAAAAGTTTGATGCAAGTGTATTATAATTAAATTATTTCTTATTTTGAAAACAATTTTTGCCATGATATTATCATTAAATTCATTTTTAAATTGATTATAACTAAAAGATTGTGTATAATGTTAATGAACACCATTTTGATAAATTCCAAAATTAGAATATTCCATTTAAAAATATGCATCACAAAAATAATTGATATTAAATTTTAACAAGTTTTTCTCATAAATAGATGAAAAAATAACATAAAATATTTAGTACAACATGATAAATTGATTTTTTTAAAATTATACACCAATAGTGAACAAATAATTATAAATATACTTTTAAACTAGAAAGTACAGTTAGTTCATAGAAAAAACATCCAATTTCAATATTATTTTAATATTATTTATAATGATCATTATTTTTTAGTGTTTTGTTCAATTTTTATATATTTTATTTTTTATATTTTAATTTTTTTATTTATTAAATGTCACCATACCGAGAAATGGTTCCAATTTTTTTTTTAAATCATTATCATTATTTTTCAGATATAAATTAAAACAAGAACTTCAATAATGGGGAACTAGTGTGTGCCTTTGGTCATTATTTATCAAGGATTTTTTTTATTAATTTATCTTATTTTTTTTAATGATATGATTTTCAAAACAAGGAATGGATAATTAGGTGTATATAATCTATTCAAGGAATATAAATATAAACCACAAGGAAATAAATTTGATTCACCATAAAAAAAACAAAATTTTAAATGAGATCCATGTTTATATAAACAAATCAAAACAAAATTTATAAAATGAAAAAGAATAAAATGATCCACTGGATTACATTTAATTTAATGTTAAAAAACATAAACACATTGCATTCAAGTTAATTTGATAAAATATCCTTAATCATGGAGTATAACATTGAAACAATCTCAGTAATCAATGATATAGTTTCTTTGTTAAATGATAAAAATAATTTGATATGGAATTAAGTAAACTCATCCTATTAAAAAAATTAAAGAAAAATCACAGTTAAAGAAGATATAAACTAATTATCATATAAATTTATCTTAATTAATAAAAGTATGCACTTACATAGATTTCAAAAATAAAACACCTACTAGAATAAAAATACTCAATTACATATACTAGTTTATATATACTGATACGAACCTAACAGTACAAAAATAATTACATTACTGCTACTAGTATGCTATTACAATCGTATACTAGAGATATATTAGAAAGAAGAAATAGATTCTATTATCTCTAAAACTATTTGTTCAACTACTCTACTAGAATACTGTTTTTGACTTGCACGATCCCCTTATAACTCAACCTATTATATCTTTATCTAAAAATTATAAATCAATGTTCATTGTTGAAAAAAAACATCCCTCTTTTGTTACAATAAACTTAAACACCACTGAACAAATTAGGTGCCAAAAACATAGAATCATCATACCTTTTCAAACATTATTCTCTCTACATCTCTAGTGACTATTAGATAACACAAGGATCAAAAATTTCGATCATGGGTTATAAAATTTAATTAGTGGTTTCTCCTCATTAATGACTTCAAAAATTCATATGACTAATCGATGGATTAGCTTTGAACACCAATCATTCTTGGCAGACTCATCAAATTATGTCTCATAGTGGAACCCTTAGCTGTTACACTCTACCGTTAAATTCTGATGATTATTATTTTTGAATATGAAAATTATGTATTTTTTGAATAAATCTATAGTTTAATCACATGAGAAAAACTCTATCCAAACAGGAAACTAAAAACTGATTTCAATTTGATGTAACTAAATTTAAGAAGGATTAGATCTAACATGATCACTTTCAACTTAATATCACATGACCAACAGTCAAACTAGTTTAATTTAATGAAACGTTTTAATTTAGTATAATGATGTAGCTTGTCTAATTTCATGGGAGGTTTTATCCATTATATGTTTATCTCACATGAATAACATTAATTTCATCATACATTCATTTTTGTCTTTTGAGTTAATAAAACAGAACAAATCCCCACTCTATTTTAATATCACACAAGACATAAACATAATAATAATTAAAATTATTACATACCTATGATAAAATAAACTATAAATCATAACACCCATGTAATACTAAATTAAAATTAAAATTAACCATGTAAAATTAACATAAAAAACATAACAACCTTTGTTTGATTAAAAACAAATATAAAATCAAAAATAAAAAATTTCATCCTAAAAATGAAAATTTATCTCTATTAGAATAAAAATATTAATACAGTTAATATAATAAATAATATTAATAATAAAAAAAATATATTCATGAAATTAAAATTAATAAAAATATATGATAAAACCAATAAAAATTTATTATATATCTTAAAATCAAAATAATGATTATAATATATTTATTAAATTAAAAATTATATTTCTAAAAAAGAAAAAATTAAAATTTTAATATATAAATAATAAAAATAACATATAAATGGTATTTATCAGTTGAATAGGTACCCAAGGGACTATGAGATGATTTTTATATACGTTTATATAATTTCACCCACAGACCAAATTAACCCTTCTTATCATCCTTCCTCAGCCCAACTAAACCCATAAGAAATTTTGGGACCCCCTTGGATTTTACATACCCTAAAAGGTCTTCACTATTTTACATGATGTTCTTTTTTTGTGTTGGATTATATTTAGTAAGGATAACACTTCCCATGCTTTATATTATGTTTACCTCATAATTTCTTCTTCACCCTTGTTATATCCCTAATTCATATGTTTTTTTAATGATTTATGGGATAAAGTGGATTAAACCTGAATCAAAGCATGAATATTGGCGAGTGAGGTGTGATAATATTGAAGTAGGATGTCTATACCATATTATGTGATTGTATATGATTTTATGGTATATGATGCATGTAGGGGCACTCATATTCCTAACAATTCAATTATTTTCAAATTAAAGAGGATGAGTGAATTGGAATTGATGTAATTGACCCCTTATAGGGTATATATGTGTATAATGTATTTGGAATGATGACACCCACCATGTTGTATGAGTTGTGGTAGGGCTATCCTCTTGGTTTTTTTGGTCCTAGTGTGAGCTGTTCAAGCTCAGTTGAGGTTTGGGTGAGATTTTTGAATGGTGCATGGGTATGGGTGATTGAATTATCAAGTACAAAGGTATCCATGAGTAGGTATGGTTAGTGTGAAATTTTTTCATTTATTAAATTATAATTGGTCTGTAGGGCCACTTCCATGAACATTGTGATGGGGAACTTCTAGGTGGAGTGAATGAGACTGTGGTGAGTTATGAATTTGATTTAATGGAATTATTGCTTAATTTTTGAGATCAATTTTTATGATGTATCCATTAGTACTTACCCTAAATGGATGGTTCATAGTACACATGATATTAGCTATTGTGATTCCTTCATTAGACATATTTTTTGGGGAATGATATGTGAGACATAGCTATAACAACTTACCCCAAGGAGATGTTTTGTTTTACATAATAGGTTTCTTATTGTGACACCATCCTCAAAACACTTCTATGATGATCATTAAATATGATACTTGAAAATGGACCTTACAAAAAGGGCAAGGTTTAGATCATTGGAAAAATTACTATTATGTTTCCATCTTAAGTAAAAATGACTAACCGGGATCAATTAAATCACTAACTGGGAGAGGTTGTGAATCAATGATTTCTTTATATTTTATTTTATCTTTATGAGATAAAAACTTTATCCTTCTTTTAATGATATATCACTTTGATGAAACCCAAAAATTCATAAATCTATAAGAACATAAGTACTTTCATGTTTCAATACTCTAGAAGAGTATCTAGTTCATATCATCATTTAGAAATAATCGTGTCACGAACCAGGCCAGGTCACTATCTGACCCGACACCCGACCCGGTTCAAAACATGGCCCAAAGGGAATTCTCGATCCCCATGGTCTGGCACAAGTGCCCGAGTATCAAAACTAACAAATGTGAATGATTTACCAAAAATAATAAACACAAAACAACTGATAAGATAAAGAAACTGAAACTAAAAATAGACAACCAAACATGTCCTTAAACTAAAAGAAAATTTAGAGGTTTACAACTTGAACCAACATCCAGGAATAAACGACAACAAAAGAAACTAAAACTCTAACTCAAACCTCTAAGAAACAAGAGAGGCACAACATCCACATGCCACAACACCAACCTGTATGAGAAGACCATCAATGACCAAAACCACCATCGCTGAGCATGATGTCACAACCTGGAACACACATGAAATAAAGTCTACATACACCCAAAAGTGTATGTAGGGTGTGAGCCAAGAGCCCAGTAGGATGTCACCGAACAAAGGGTTCCACATTTTAACATTAAAAGACAAAAACATTAGCAAGCTTAATAAAATAAAGGACAGTAAAGATTTAACAACTTAAAAAACAACTGTTTCTATAAAGAAATCACTTTCAACGAAAACAACTTAAATAAATAAAATAAAACCCCATTGTAGTTAAGAAAACTCAAGAATTCAAGAGAACCCAAATGCTACACCATATGCCAACAGTGAGTGTATAGAAGTCCAGGAGAACCAAAAGTGGGAGAGGCCCTATAGGTACTAGAAAAATGAATGGGAACCTAGAACATTGCGTCTCGGTGAACAGTAGTATAGGGACCACAACAAAATACATTCTCATGAATGAGACACTAGTAGGGAAACAAATCCATAAACTAGTGGTCTACACTAATCATCCAATGTTTAGTTAGTGTTGTAATCATCAAACCAGCTAAGTGAAACCGGGCCAGAGCCGCTTATGTATCACTAGCATGCTAGATCTTGTCTGCCAACCTAGTACCCGGGCTTCCCCTTTTTGTGCTCAAGATGTTCCAATTTCACACTTCATGTCAAACTCAAATGAATAAAATAGAAAAGGTGTTTCCTTAACCTAATTCCACACTTTCACACACACACAAATCCATTTGAAATAGTACGCACACCAAAATACTTTACCCAACTCAATGAAGACAATTTATGCATTGTTAATTATTATTTTTCAAAACACATTAAATTATTTGTCGACAAATTATTTAAAATGAAACATAACAAGTCTCTACACAAAGAAACCAATAAGCACTCATTCATGACCACACACACCCAATGCCACTCCAAGAACACAAACTGCAAAACTCATATCATTTAATAACCCAATCGCATGGTAAAAAGACCACTTTCCCGATTAAACAAGACACTAGAAATTTCATTAATCAATTTCAGAATACAACACATGAATTTAAACACCAACATTCCAATCATACCCTCTTTTTGGAAAAATCATAGATCAACGTTAACCCAGAACATAAACCGCCACTTTACACATTTTTACAAAACAAAAGAAGACTTTATAAAACACTAGTAGAGAACTCAACATAGTTTTTCACGGCATCAACCTAGTCAACACACACAATTCCTTAACTTATGACAACGCACATGCAACACCATGTCAAAGGCATGATTGACACCACTTGTATATATGAAAAACAAGCTGAACAATTTAAAAATTACTACCAACTAACTAGAGATAAGTTGTCATCAAAAAACAAACATGTAACATAAGCATGCTACTTAATGATTTAAATAAAAAACAATCATCAATGTAAACCAACTTCACAACTACACAAATTAATTAAATAATATTAAAAAAAAATTAAGCTTGAAAATTAATTCTTCAAATAATAATTAGATGTGGAACCATCTACCTCGACATAGAACCCCGATTTTTTTTGTGAAATATTCATATTCTAGTGTGAAACATCAACCGTGCGGTGTTTGCACCACAAGGAACCTCACACAAAACTCAAAAACAAGAATTTGGATCAAAACATTCTTGTTAGAACCCTAAAATAAGAAATCATTTCCACTGAAAAAAGTAAAACTCAAATACTAAGGGGATATACTTATCCTAAGGGATAGAAGGGGAGGTCCGGTGGCTAGACCTAGGTACGGCGTGATGGGTTGTCTTCCGGGAACTGGAAGGGCACCATGGGGGGGTGCGAGGTGTTCGTCTGGGGGTGTTGAAGTCACCGAAGGGGTCGGCCAAGGGTTTTCTAGAGGAGAAACCAAGCGGGGTCACAGTGACAGAAGAGGGAGGCGACGACAAGAGGTAGGGATGGGGGGGATTGACGTGACGACGCGAGTCTAGGGAAGAGGGGGCTTGGCACAAAAGAGTGGAGGAGTAGAATGGGAGTCCGATAGCTAGCTGTGGAGGGGGTGATGACGTGACAGGAGGGCTAGACAGGGAGGTGTGGGGTATAGCTGGTCAGGGGAGGGGAGTTTTGGCATGATGGGATATGGGAGAAATGGGGTTTGGGGAGCGACATGGTGAAGATGGGGAGAAAGGCGCCCGAAAAAAAACCCTAACAAAGAAAGAAAATAAATAAAAAGATAAAATAAAAACAAAACTAATAATAATAATACGTAATATAATAATAATAATAATAATAATAATAATAAACTAAAACAAACTGCAAAAATAATATTAATAAATTTATAGTAATAATATAAAAGTTATAACTATTATAAAAATAGTGATAAATATAATTATAACAATTACATCATCAAATAATAATATTATTATGATCCTTAAAACAATTTATTTTATTTTTTATCACATTTAATTTTTTTTATTTATCATCAAGTCATTTTATTTAATTAATTGGACATTGGCAGGTCACCTGGTGGACTAGGCGAGGCTGCACAATTTCAAAATCGTGCCCCGCCCAAGTCGTGCCTCACCCAAGGCTGCGCGATCTCAATTTTCATTGTGTTCTCATTTTATTATACATCGCATTTATTTTTTTCATCTCCCTTAAAAAATGGGAAGACCGTGCGGTGAGCTGGGTGAGTTCACTCGGTGACCCAGGTGAGGCCATGCGGCTTCGACTGCGGTGCGCTTGACGCAACTAAGAGCGAAATGTTCGTTTCTAAATAAGAGCTCAGAAATTTTTAGTCAGTACTCGACCCGAACTATCTGATTCCCAATAAAAATAATAATATAAATAATATAAAAAAGAAGGTTGTGAAAATTCTCCCCACCATGAACCTTTCCGTCCTTGGAAAGTCACAACTAGAACCAAACCCCAAAGCAGAAAACCACACTCCCTTAAGGTTCAAAGGGGTCCCCCACAAACATCAAGCAAAGAGAGGAAAACGAATCGTGTTCAGAGAGAGTGACTCAAAGACACCTTCAAGAAACTCATAAAAAGGCTTTCTGATATGTGTCGCCCACCCCAAAGAGTTATAATGCCTCCAGTTGATTGATCCATGAGAAGAACTCTCACACCCATGGAAACCAACTTCACAAGCTGAAACATCTCAAGCACTATTAAATGAAAACCCCACAATTTGGTTAGAATGAACAAACAAGATCAAACCACGTCCAGGGAACACTCTTATCACTTATCACCTAGACATCTTTAGAAACTGAACCAAATGGTCAACTTGGGGATGTCTAAGGGGATCCCCACCATTAAGAACCTACCAAATCCCAAGAAAAGACTATAAAACCAACAAGGGGAGGTCTGGGCAGACTCCCCAACATTAAGGAATGGCCAACACTGATTTATTCTAGATACCTTTGTGCGAGACCCATAGTGGGTATCGCTGCCATTAGAACTAACAGAGGATACAGAACTCTGAAAATTTTCTAATGGTGACCAAACACTCCACTACAAGGGATGGGGAGGGAGGGGCCCGACTACCAGGGCGTCAAAAGCATGACCCCAGAAAAACCATCATTTCCACATTCTTGGATGAGAATTTTTCAAATTTGAGACAGATTTACCCAACAGACTCCCATAAGGACCACTAAAGCGCTTGCATCTAGTGGGACGAAACGCTAAAGACTTTAAGACAATGAAAGAACATGCCTCTACATGGTCACAAAAACCTTATGCAACCAGATGGTTTATTCAAAGAAAAAAACATAGAAACAATTTAAACTGCCTCTACTTTCAACACCAATGAGAGAAATAGCGTCGGGGTATCATGAACTCCTGGGGTTCCTGACCATGTGCCATCTTCACTCCGAGGCCTATGGATGGAGCCCTGATGTTTAAAGCATATCACGCATCGCAGTCAGGTGACAAAGACTCCTGAATAAAGCTCCTCCCTTTGGTGCTGCATGCAACCACACCACAATCGAGACAACCACATAAAACACAACACACTACGACATCCAACTACATGTTTGCGGAACATCCACCAATACAGGGCTTTAGGGGATGCACATGCATCACCTCTTCACCTTAACTAAGAAACATAAGAATGAAATATGAACGATAGCACTACCCTTTGAACAGAAAGAAACAAAACTCCCTAAGAGGAGGATACACTCCTATGAAAATAGGGATTCCTAAAGGATCCTAGAAAATACACCCTTACTCTTCAAATAGACTCACATTGCAAGACATCACCAAACATGACCCTTGTGGCCAATGAAAGTTCAAAAAATACCTTCAAGGCACTGGTCAACACTGAAAATTCTAGAATTCCTTCACCCTTCCCTGCTGGAATTCCATTCACCATTTCTAGGGGAACATTCAAACACAACAGTGCCAAACTTCATACCCGATGAGTCAGACAACTCAAAAAGGCCCAAACTCCCTTCAATTTCCCTCGCGTCTGTCATCCTGCCATGAGTGGATTAGCTTAACTGAAATGGATAAGGGACAAAATTACCATAATCACTAAAAAGGGAGAGTCATCACTTTAATGAACTAGAGGGTCGACCAATGGAGAATTACCTGTAGTCGCACTTCAATCATATGTTAATGCTTTATGGGGGGGGGGGGTGCACTTGTCAAGAAAGGAAACCATGGACCCAATCAAATAGGTACAATAAACAAGACATACCACTAAACGTGTAGGGGGAACCACTGTAAGGGCTTCCTAAAGAAATTTTCAAAATAATTCACTAACTACATGCTTGTATACCAACATACAAATAAGAATTTAAACACAGGGCACAAATCAGTGAGAAAGGATCCTCACCTCAAAATGCCTCACATCCGACATCTCCAAAACACAAGGACACACAAAAAAATCACCGATTATTAACCCACCAAATTCTCATTTAACAACACCTTTTTGGAAAATACGTAAAGCTAGTTGGTTGCGCAAACACCAATGGTGTCCCATGGGCCTCACACAAGAAAGTTCTCGTGCCGCACCGACACCCACCTCACATCTATCCAGGCACTCATCTGCTCATGCCATTAGCCCTTTAACTTTCCATATACACTCATTAATGTGTCTTCCCACGAGAACACTAAGGATCAATACCAAACCTTTCCATTTTTCAAAACTAAAACATTCAACCCACACCTTTCAAACCTCATACATTATTCCCTCTATAAGGTGCTTCATTTCAAAACATTTTCCAAGAAAAAATCATTTTTACTTAAAAAAACCAAATTTCCACAATTCAAAAACAAAGAAATGAGGAATGGTGTAGGAGAAAACTTGTATCAGTGGGTGACTGGAACATATGGTTGGCTTCCACACTCCAGTCATGCCATCACCACAGAGGGTATTCTAGGACAACGTCACCGACTCTATATGGCTTGCCCCACGTTACGAGCTCACTAGGAAAACTGGCCATACTCCCCTTTCATTTCCCCTAAACAAGACAAATCACGGGGACCAAAGACTCAACAGACCTCAACATACCCTAGTAACATGAGTCCCACCATGAGGTGTGCTGGCCAGGAACCTTGCTCATAACCAGAACGACGAGTTCCGACACCCTTAAATTTGGCCTACACTGACTCTATCCCAAAAGAACACAACCCAAAAGAGAAAACCTCATCTAATACCATTTTGTCACGAACCAGGCTGGGTCGCCATCCGACTCGGTGCCTGACCCGGTCTATGACATGGCCCAAAGGGCATTCTTGATCCCCACAGGCTAGAACAAGTGCCCGTGTATCAAAACTAACACATCAGAATGATTTTCCCAAAATAATAAACACAAAACAACTAATAAGATAAAGAAACTAAAACTGAAAATATAAAACCAAACATGGCCTTAAACTAAAAACAATTTTAGAGTTATATAACTTGAACCAACATCCACAAATAAATGACAACAAAAGAAACTAAAACTCTAACTCAAACCTCAAAGAAACAAGAGAGGCACAACATCCACATGCCACAACACCAACCTCCACGAGAAGACCATCAACGACAAAAACCACCATCACTGAGCACGATTTCACAACCTATAACACACAAGAAACAGAGTCTACACACACCTGAAGGTGTATGTAGGGTGTGATCCAAGAGCCTAGTAGGATGTCACCGAACAAAAGTTTCCACATGTAAACATTAAATGACAAAAGGATTTGCAGGATTAATAAAAGAAAGGACAACAAATCTTGAACAACTTAAAAAACAACAGTTTCTATAAAGAAATCACTTTCAACAAAAACAACTTAAAATAATAATAATAAAACACCCTTAGAATTATGAAAACTCAAGCATTCAAGAGAACCCAAATGCTACAATGTATGCTGACGGTGAGTGTATATTTGTCCAGGAGAACCAAAAGTGGGAGAGGCCCTTATGTACTTGCAAAAGGAATGGGACACTATAACATCACATCTCAGTGAAAAGTAGTATAGGAACCACAACAAAATACATTCTCATGCATGAGCCACTAGTAGGGAAACACATCAATAACCTAATGGTCTCCACTTGTCATTCAATGTTTAGTTAGTGTTTTAATCATCAAACCAGCTAAGTGAAACCAGGCCAGAGCCGCTTCTGTATCACTAGCATACCAGATTTAGTCCTCTAACCCAGTACCCAGGCTTCCTCTTTTTGTGCTCAAGATGTTCCAATTTCACACTTCATGTCAAACTCAAATGAATATAATAGATGGGGTGTTACCTTAACCTAATTCCACACTTGAACACACACAAAAATCAATTTGAAATAGTACGCACACAAAAATACTTCACCCAACTCAATTAAGACAATTTCTGAATTGTTAATAATTATTTTTCAAAACACATTAACTTCTTTGTCAACAAATTATTTAAAAATAAATATAACATAACTCAACCCAAAGAAACCAATCAGCCCACCTTCATGACCAAAAACACCCAACGCCACGTCAAGAACACAAACTTCACAACTCACATCATATAATAATCCCACCGCATAGTTAAAAGACCACTTTCCTGATTAAACAGGACACTAGATATTTTATTAAGCAAATTCAGAATACGAAACATGACTTTAAACAAAAAAATCCCACTCAAACCCTCTTTTGGAAAAAACACATATGAACGTTACACAAGAACATAAACTGCCACTTTGCACATTTTCATAAAACAAAAGAAGACTTTATAAAACACTATTAGACAACTCAATATAGGTTTTCACAGAAAAAACCTTATCAACACACACAAAGACTTCACTTATGATAATGCACATGAAGAACCATGTTAAAGGCACGATTGAAACCACTGGCACAAATGAAAAACAAACTGCACAATTTAAAAATTACTACAAACTAACTAGATATAAGTTCTCAACAGAAAACACACATGTAACATAAACATGCTACTTAATGATTTAAATACCAATAAAACAGCTATGCAAACCAACTTCATAACTATAAAAATTAATCAAATAAGATTCTAAACAATTTACGCTTGCAAATTAATTCATCAAATAATGATTAGATGTGAAACCACCTACCTCGACATCAAAATCTGAAAATTGATGGAAATCTTCAAATTCTTAGTGAAACATCAATCGTGCACCATTTTCACTGCAAGCAACCTCACGTGAACTCAAAAACAGAAATTAGGATAAAAAACTTCATGTTAGAACCCTAAAATAAGAACTCAAACCAACTAAAAACAATAAAACTCAATTATTAAGGGGACATACTTATCCAAAGGGGGAGCATGGGAGGTCCGCAAGCTAGACCTAGGTGCATCGTTACGGGTTGTCTTCCGGGAACAGGCAGGGCACCGTGGGGGTGTGCGAGGTGGTCGGTCGGGGGTGTTGCAGTCACCGAAGGGGTCGACCGAGGGTTTGTCGGAAGAGAAACTTGAGGGGGGGGGGGGTTGCATCACCAGAAGAGGGAGGCGGCGACGAGAGGATGGGATGGGGGGGGGGCCTGGGATGACATCGTGAGTCCAGGGAAGAGGGGGCTTAACACGACAGAGTGGAGGAGGGTAATGGGAGTCCGGCGACCAGCTGTGGAGGGGGCGATGGCGTGATGGGGAGGGCTGGATAGGGAGGTGAGGGGTACATATGGTCAGGGGAGGGGAGTTTTAGCGTGATGGGATATGGGAGAAAGGGTGTTCGGGGAGCGTCGTGGTGAAGATGGAGAGAAAGGGGCACGGAAAAAATAACCCCTAACAAAGAAAGAAAAAAATGAAAATATAAAATAAAAAAACTAATAATAATAATAATTTATATAATAATTAATATTAATAATAATAATAAACTAAAAATAATTAAAAAAATAATATTAATAACTTTATAGTAATAAATTAAAACTTATAACAATTATAACAATAGTGATAAAAATAATTATAACAATTACATCCTCAAATAATAATATTATTATGATTAATAAAATAATTTATTAATTTTTTTATCATATTTAATTTTATTTATATATCATCAAGTCATTTTATTTAAATAATTGGACGTTGAAAGGTCACCCGGTGGACCAGGCAATACTGTGTGATTTCAAAATCGTGCCCCACCCGAGTTGTGCCTCACCCAAGGCCGTATGGTCTCAATTTTCATTGTGTACTCATTTTAGTATTCATCGTATATTTTTTTCATCTCCCTTAATCATTGGGCAGGCCGTACGGTGAGCTGGGCAAGGTCACACGGTGACCTAGGTGAGGCCGCACAACTTCAACTGCTGTGCGCTGGAAACAACCAAGAGAAAAACGTTCATTTCTAAATAAGAGCTTGGAAATTTTATGTCGAACCTCAACCCAAACTATCTGATGCCCAATATAAATAATAAAATAAATAATATAAAAAGGAGGGGTGTGAAAAATCGAATACCACACAATCCACTAGAAAGGAAACCTTTTTTTTGGATAGAAAAAGTTGGAAATACCCTTACACTCATCTAGCACTATAACTAATACAACAATGCATGTAATTATTCTGGTATAAAAAATGTATAAATGATATTGTAAGAAGTTTACTAACATTCAAAAATGGGTTATAAACATGTCACTATGCTTCTTAACTAAATCCAAATTTTGTAAATCTCTAGAAAACAATTATACACTTTATTAACCAGTACTAGGACGGAACAAATTCTTTATATTTTGTACAAAAACCTAGTCTGATCCCTCACTCTGATTCCTCTATATGATTGTTCGATTCAGAAAAAATTATGGATTTGGTGTCCAAAAAAAAGTTATTTAATTATTTTATATTATTTAGGATCTATCATAATGATTTATTAATTTGATAAGATGAATATAGACCACATATTCTTCTGATGGCTTATTCATTCTGGAAATTATTCTCAATAATTTCAGTTTAAAAACCAAAACTCTAATTCTCACTCTCTATCTTCAACACATGAATAGTTTTAGTGTCCTATGTATATCACCCATTAATATAGGTTCAATAGAAAGAGAAAATAAGGGGATCAATAATTATTTTCCCTCTCATAAAAAGTCACACTTTTGAATTATTTGGAAATTTTAGAACATAGTTTTATAATTTCTCAATGCTTCTTGACTTTTATGGTATCTTCTTTATTCTACTTAAGTTATCTATAATTTCTTCCTTCTTCATATTTACAAAAAAATAGAAATTCTGATAATTTTAGTCTCAACAGTATTTATTTAATGAATTTTTTATTTTCTCATCTGATTCTATGTAATTTTATTTATTATACCAATGAATTTGTTCAAATATTTCTTAATAAACATTGTTACAACTTATTTAGACATTAGTTTATTAAAATTAAATTTATATTTTGTCTAACTATATTTATTTATTCTATAAATCTTATGACTAATGACTTATCAAAATTAACAGTTCATCTGATTTATTTGTTGAAATCATTATATGAGGAATCCTGAACTAGATGAATTTTTTGACTACATTATTATATTTCATTTAATTGGTTAGTATATGAATGTCATATGATTTATTAGTTTCTAAAAATAAAATGAATTATCAACATAAAAAAATTCACTACTTAGTCACACTCAACCACTCTATTTTATCTCATAATAGTTGGGTAGTCCTATGTTCTGCCTCCAAGGGAACACTCAGTATAATGGATTATCAGTTCCAACCACTCATATGATGGGTCAATGTCTTAACACATCTGATCTAATAGTGTCGGCACATTTCTGTTAGATCAGTGCCAGCAACCTTTTCAAACCTTATTACTTCAAGAAAATTAGAAATCCAAATCACCATGTTTCATTAGTTTGTTAATACTCAATCTGATGTCTCACAATTGGAAAACACCAACTCCTAAAAGACATTAAAAAATTCCATTTTATTTATTCTTCCCCAAAACACATTTTTCGCTACCTTTCATTCATAAATCATGGATACCCATTTTTTAGTCATCTTATTATATTGATAAATTTTATCATATCAAATCATTTATAGATTTTTTATGATGAACATTTCACATGACATTCTAAATATGTTACATATTTTCACTACATTCCAAAAACAATTTTGGAAACCTATGTCTGAAAAAAGTTCACCCAAAAAACATCTTCATAATATAAAACATCAGATGATGGAATTTTTTAATAAATATGGGTATTATCTTTTTAGACTAAAACATCATTCATCTGATCAACCCAAAAAAACAACATAAGGTGGTTTCTAGTAACAAAAAAAGCATTTAGTAAACCAATTTTTCTAGTATATGAAAAAAAACTTCAAGATAACTTAGTCCAAGTAATATCCACCTTTGGATTTTATTTTTCAACATTGAATCATAAATCAATAGAACTTTATTACTCAATAAATGAATCAGTAATAAACAATTCTATAAATGTAAATTAAAAATCATTATATGAAACTAGAATCATTGAACATAAATACCATGTTGTCAATAATAAGTGGCATAGGAAACAACTTCTTCATTCATTAATCTTCTTTTACATATCTTATAATATCCTTATAAATTGTCAAATTTTCATTATAAAAATTTACTTCAACAACTTCAATAAACTGTTATAACTATTAAAATATTCACACGTTGAGTTCACAACTTACCCTTTTAAAATCTCCCCTAAATATATGCTTCTTTAAAAGGCTTAGCACATAAAAAGGAATATATTTATGAAACATAATTTATCCCCATTGAGAACAATATCTAAAAAAATGAGATATCAGTGACATAAAAACATACCTAAATGTGTAATAGAATGATGTCAGACACCCATGATCAACTTTAATTTTTTAAAATATTCCTTCGGTAAAGGTTTTGTGAGTATATTAGAAACTTCTTCCATTTTAGGTACATATTCCCCCACGTGTTCATTAATATACATATACTATTTGATGATGTGATATTTGATATAAATATTTATTAAATGATATTATTTTTATTTATTTCTTGTGATATTTATAGAACTCATATATTCATAACCCAACAGAATTAGTAACTTGACATCAAAATGTAAATATTCTAACCGAGTCATCATTCACATAAGTTGTGTTCTGGCTTCAATAGGGAGAAAATATTAATATTTATCCATGTTAATATTAATATAATTCTTTTTTTTAATATGAAAAGTGAATCAACATACACCAAGATGATGATTTTATATCACCCACACATCCTACCAAGTCATCATCTATATAACCAAACAACCCAATTATAAATATTAAATACTATTTAATAGTGAAATATTTTTTTCCAATTATATATCTAATAATTATATTTCTAGAAAAAAGGTGAAATTATTTTTGAGAACATTGAACTGTTTCCCATAATGAAACACCATACACAATATCTAGTATTGAAGTTGTCATATATAAAAAACATTCAACCAGGTGTCTTATTTTTTTTAAAATAAACTTCCTTTGATTCCTCATATTTATACAACATGTTTACCACTGAAATTAAGGTGGAATTAGGTTTTAATTATCCATTACAAAATTTTTAAGAAGTTATTAAATATACATCCTTTGAGATAGAAAAATATATTTATTCTTTTTTCAGATTTGAAAGCCAAGAATTTATTTTATTTCACCAATCCCAGAAATTTCAAAAAAAATTATTTATCTGTTAATAAATATTCTTACATGTTATTTCATCATTCATTAAAAGATAATATCATCAATATAGAGAATTATAATGATTTAAATCAAATTATTTTCCTTGATGAACATGTTACTATAAACACTTCATTTCATAATGTCCATCTTTTTTAAGCATGGATCCAATTTTGAATACAAATATCTCAGAGATGACTCCATCCCAAATAAATCCTTTTTCAACTTTCACATATATCTATATTTCCCAATCACAAATCCATATGTATGTTCAATATATAAATTTTCATCAATTTTTTCATTTACAAAAGTAGACTTAAAATCCATCAGAGAAAATTTATTACTTCATTATGCATCAATTGAATGAAGGATTTTAATTATTTATAAATTTACTAATTGAGAAAAAGTATCCTAAAAATCAAAACATTCAATTTTTAATATCATTTTTAAAATAATGGTTCTTTATTTCTTGTCACTTCACCATCTTAATTCAACTTGTTTTAGAACTCACACTTTATACCAATAACATTTTTATCATTTTATTTGGGTATGAGTTCCCAATAATCATTCATCTCAATCCTGTCCAAACCATCATTTATAGAAAAAATATATTCCAAATTCCCAAATTATTCATTAACATATTTTGATAAAATTTTGAATATAAAAACGTACCTAAAATAAAATATGATGTTTTTTTGAAATAATTTTTTGACACCCAATGATGTTTCACACATCCAATTATTTCTTCATCCTAGGATGAGGTGTATGAAAATCTTCCTTTTCACTAGAAATAGCTGTTTTTTCTTCGTTCTTCTTCATGGGATCATTATTGTGGGAATTATTTTCATGTTTCTAAAAAAACACTTTCATATCACCCATCAACCTCATCTGTATGTGTTTGGAAAACATATTATTTATCTTTTTCAAGGATTTTTATATCAACAGGATCAACTATTCTTGTTTTTTCTTTATTGAAACATCTATACCTATTACCATTTATAAAATAGATGAAAAGATTCCCTCTTCATCTATTTGATAATTTTTTTTTTGATTTACACCTTTGTTATTTAAGCTGCATGAACTCCCAAAAACCATTAAATGTTTCAAACCTGGAATTTTTTTGTAGAAAATTTTAAATGGAGTCACATCATAACATAGTATGTAGAAACAAAGATTTATAATATAACATGTCATGGTGAATATAGTGCACTAAAATCATGAATAATTCCATTTTTTTCAAGATAACCTTTGGATGATTAATTATTTTATTTAACACGATCATCCATTTGTAACATCTTCACACAATATCCACATTCATTTTCTACTCATATCCTGATAATAGTAAACATTTTTATATATTATGATTTATTTTTTAAATACATAATAACTGTAATTTGAGTAAAATCATCAATAAATCAAATGATGTATTTATCTCATCATGTTGATTATTTTCCCATTGTACCATAACTATTTGAATGAATTTGTTCTAGAGGACAATTTGAACACATTTACACTTTCTTGTGCATTGAGTTTGTAATCTTCCCTTTTTGACATATAGAACAACTGCAATCTCTTCTTATTTTCATATATGGAATATCAAAACAAATTTATCACTATGTAATATTTCCCATATTCCTATAACATATATCTACCATCCTTTTATGAAATAATTTATTTTATGCCATCATGATTAGATAACATAAATCCTATACATCACCAACATGAAACAAGTTTCCCTTTACATGTTGGACTCTCCCAAAAACTACTCCTTCTCCTACCCTTTTCAAAATAACTCCATATTTTCTAATAACAATTTATTTACTTCATCAAAATGTTGTGAGTCACTCAACAAGTTGTGTTTCATCTCATAAAACAATATGATGTTTTTGGATTTCTATTTTTATTCTCCAATAGTAATAGATCTGTGACCTTTTAGTTTGATTGTTTTATCAATGTGAAATTCCACTATTCTTTATTTATAATATTTCACATTCCACAATAGTTTCAAATATCATTTAATATGTGAAGATGAATCACTATAAAAAATACATGGTAATTATCCTTTAATAGCATTGAGGGATGTTCCTACAAAAATATATTTTTCTTTTCATTTACCATCCTTTATACCATGATTTTTATAATAGTTTTATACATTATTTTATAATAGTAAAAAAATACATCACTTAAAAAGATGTTAATGTTGTTCACATCTTACAAAAATAGTTTCCATAGGTTAGAATCTATTTTAATATTTTATAAAAAATTCCTCAATGTTTATTATTTTAAAGGATTGAATCCACATAAATTTTTTATTCTTATTACTCTTGGGATAATTGAAATGTTATTGATTGAAAAAACACATATTTTTTTATGAGAACTCCACCATAATACAAGTTATATCCTTAGAAAAAAATTTCTACTATGAATCTCATATTTTTTGGAGTTGAAAACTTTTTTTCTATAACATTTATATGCTCCAAAACAGCACCTTGTTGAGCCCAAAGAATTCTGTTATCACCTAAAATTATCCTCCTCAGTTTATATTTATACTAAAATTTATCATAATAACCAATATATGTAACCTTTGAATCTGTATATAAATTTGATTAAGGATTTTAAGTTTTCATAACATTGAATTTTTCTATATTGTTGGTTTTAGAAACAAATAATATTTTCCTAGATTTTATTTTTTCATGAATAACATAAATTATCATTTCAACCATTTAATACATATTTATGTGATCCTTATTTGGTATACACTTAAAACAACATTTACCAATTATAGAAATACATTTTTTCAAAATTCATACCTCCCTGCACACTTTTAATGAATTTTTAACAACATATAATTCATCCTCATTCACTTATATATTTTTTAGAGATGTTTATTCCAATTATTTTATTTTTCTAGAGATTTATTAAAATGAAAAATCACATCCAGTAACATTGATTTATCATTAAAAAATATTCTCGATTTTTTCCTATAGAATATTATTTTTTTATTCTTCTTGAATTCTATATGAATTCTAATAATTATTCAATAATATCCCTTCAAATATCATTACAAATAATATTCAATATCTATCTCATATTATTTTTAAGTATTACCTTAATCACTGGAAAACTATTAATATTTAATGTTTGCAATAAATTTGTTTTATCCATCAAATTCAGTAAATTTTTCTGCTTCAAATTACAGGTCCTCATCTTCATCATCATTAGAAAAAATATTCTCCATTTTGATTCAGAGAGGTTTATATTTTTTCCCTTGAAGTAAGATTTTTATTTTTCAAAATGATTCATCCAAGGTCATATTTAATTTATTTCATCTTTATCACATTAATATTTATCCCTTTTTGATGGGAAATTTGTAGTAAAATTCTCCATTTCTCCGAACATAAATAATTTATGAGATAACATACATTTTTTTAGTTCCCAATACCAATTTTCACATTTTCTGAAAACAATGAAAATAATTCATAAAAATTGTTAATTACAATATATTTAGAATCATAATTGCTAATATATTCACCTTTGAGAATATTCTTCGATTTTCCTTTCTTCTATGATTTGATTTAAAGTTCACAGTCAAACTTTTATTGGATTTTTATAAATTTTTCACTTCTGATTTAATTTGTACTGGGAGTTCTGGGTAATTTATTCATAGATAGAGTTTCAAGATATCTATCTTCAAAAGATATAAATTTATGATCAATGTTTTTAGGAAGAATTCAGAATATATTTTCAATAATTGTTTAATCATCCAAATTTTCACCAATACATATTATAGTGCTAAAAATACCATTCATCATTATAAGAAAGTCACCAACAAAATATTACTCACCCATTTTGAGAAGTATTTATTCAGGTTTAAGATTTGTAACTTCTCATTCTTCAACATTGTATTTCCTTCATAGATATTTTTATTCATTCTCCTGATACCTATACTAGTTTCAACTCCATTTACATTAAGAAATACACTTTTAAAGTGTGATGAAATTAAATATTTTTTATACTTTCTATCCTTTGAAAAAAAATATTTTCTCTAGATATATGTAGAAAATTTTCACAAATAGAAGTAAATCATTATATATAATCTTCTAATACAACATAAAAAATATATATAAGACAATAAAACATTATATCATTTCAATTATGATTCTACTTTCCCTAGAGAAGAAAAATAATTTTACTATTAAAGAAACTCAAATTCTTCAAAAAAATTACATTTAAAAAGATTATAAAATTACTAAATAAAGGAAATATTCACCCTAATACCAATTCAAAATTCCCAACTAAGATAAATATATGAATTGATACAGGGATGGGGTGAATCAGTGATATATTTTTCCTTTCGGTTTCCTTTATTATATAACTACCTTCACCCATTATTAAAGATCTATATTATTTTGGAAAAAAATATATTCAAAAATCCATATAAATATAATTATTTACAATTCTAAATACTAAATAAGAGTATCTAGTACATGGAATGGTTTGGAAATAATAAAATACCATAATAACAATAGAAAAAAATCCTTAAATTGTGTATACAAAATGTAGGAAATACCCTTACACTTGTGTAGTACTATAATAAATTCAACAATGCATGTTATTATTCAAACATGAAATATGTATATAATATATTGTAAAAAGTTTATAAAAGACCACTAATTTATTCAAAAAAATCACTATACTGTATAAAAAACTTCTAATTTTGTAAATATTCTTGAAAAAATATTCTATTTCTTACCCATAATCAATTTGGAAGAACATCTATAGACAACCTAAATAAACTCAGTATGACCACTCACCCCAATTGCACTGTCTAATTCATTAGTCTATAAAGAGGTCTAATTAAATTTCCTAAAAACATGATGTTTAATTCTGTATTCTTCATTGGGGTTTTTCAGTCCAATTGCTTGGTCTGATCTAGTAAATCCTGACCATAACTTCTTCTGAACAATTATTCTATCTATAAACAATTAATAAGAAATTAAATCTAGAAACTAAAACTCTAGTGATATCCCTATATCTCCCATTAATAATACCATTTTCCTTTATTATGGAAACCCTATATATTGGAGTTCAAGAATGCGAAAAGGTAGGAATCGATTGTTGATTTTTATATGCAAAATAATTCACATATTTGAATTAATTAAGAAATTCAAAAAAGGATATTTTTCAATGGTTAAAAACTCTTATGCATCCTTTTAGAATATTGTTAATTTGTCCTCAATTTCAGCCTTCATCAAATTTATAAGCAATTATCTTGTCTAATCATTTGAGTTTAATATTTCTTTATTTAGTGACTCTAATTTTTCTTTCTACCTAATATTTAGTTTTATTGTATTTCTAAGAATGATAAATTTTTTCAATTATCTTTTCATAAATATTGTTGAAACATCATTAGAATTTTGTTTCATACATTGGATTTTCTCTTTAGAGTAGCTTTTTTTTTCAAAATTTCATCTGAATGATGACTAATAGATATTGAATATTCATCCAATGGATTGTTGGATATTCTTGTTTGTGGAACCATAAAATAGATTAAAATGGATGACTAAATTGTTGTGTTTCACATATTTATCCGTCCCTAAAGCTTAAATTAGTTTTAGAGTGAATAATTGAATATGTTGATCAATTTAAATAACTTATCTACTAAGTCACACACAATTTATTTGGTTCATCCGATATAAGTTTGGTAGTGCAATGTTCTTCCACTAATGAAACACTGATAGTGATGCCTTATTGGTGAAAAACATTTTTCCTACGTATTAGAGTCCAAAACCTTCTAATGGAATGGTGTCATCACCCATATATCATATTAGTGTCAACAGGATTTTGAAAAAAGTTATGAATTTAGAAACATCAGACTCTTAGTCACCCTAAAACATCTTCATTTGGTGATACTCCCATTGATTTCTTACAACCAAAAAACCTCAAATACCTAAAAACATCCAAAATTCACATTTCATTTCTTCTTCAACAAAACATTTCCTCCTTCATTTTATAATGCTTTGATCACAATTTTTTATTCTACTTATGATGTGAATTTGTTGACAACAATGGATCATCATATTTTTAATGGAAAACACCTCATTTATCATTCTAAATCCTATACATATTCTCATTCCATTCTTAAAAGAAATTATTATTAAAATTTGAGTATGAAAACATGGAACATTGAAAACAATTTCATAAAAGAAAACATCACATGATGTAATTTTTTTATAAATCAACATTATATCTTATAAATCTAGAAATTATTTCACCTGATCATAAAAACATATAGAGAAATATGACTTATCTTAATTAAAACAAAATACATAACATTGAACAACCCAGTTTTTCCAGCATTTAAGAAACTATCCAGCCAAAATTCTACCTACACTAAGTTCAATTTCGGGATATTTGTGTTGGGATACTAATATTTGGTTATACCATAATCCTTCAGCATTGATTGAATCAAGATTGTTTAGGGGTTTTGGAAGTCCTGTTAGCACACGATTACTTGATGGGGGATCACGTTTGATTCTATTTTATTTATTTATTTCTACAAGTGTATACACTATAATACATATTCTTCACTTTTGATAAGGAATCATTAATAGTTTCTTACTATGTTTATAACTCACACCCTACAGGATAACCTT
Organism: Viscum album; assembly: GCA_963277665.1. Classification (NCBI taxonomy): domain Eukaryota; kingdom Viridiplantae; phylum Streptophyta; class Magnoliopsida; order Santalales; family Viscaceae; genus Viscum; species Viscum album. The sequence continues at coordinate 1,499,811,512 of OY728119.1, read as the reverse complement.
AATGAATGTATATATTTTATTGTTTGGGATCCAGCCAAGGGTATGGACCCTATGAAAATCTAATAATTAGGTGAATAATGTTGGGGTATAGGTGATTCTAAGACTTAATAGTTTTTTTTATAGATTTCACTATTATTGTTTCACTTTTTATATACTAAATTTATTTATCCACAACAATCAAGTACACTTTTGAAGACTAATACATATTCATTTATTGAAGCATGTGATGTGCTCATATAGCTAGATTATATCATGTTTCATAATAATCTTATTTTTTATTATCTCTTCCACTATTGGTATTATTTATGGTTACTAATATTGAGGTCATTACCTCCCAACTATACGACTTATTCCCTTTCCACTATTCCTTTTCCACCTACATATGGGTAGGTATGCATGAGGCCTAATGGTTCTATAGATCAGTATATTTATACTAGTTCAGGGAAATATAAGCATTATTTGAAAATACTATTTTCCTCCATGGAAGTGATTTAGGTATGAAAATAACCATTATATATATTAATTGAATGATTTTGGATCCACTAGGGTGTAAATTTTAGATAAACAATTATAATTTATTTAATATTTTTTTATGTTAATTATTTGTTTATATTTTTTTTTGAGGATATATTTTTTGTAAAATTAATACAAAAAAATATTTTTATTTACATGGATTTAGTTAGAAATTTTAACTAGAGTGTGTTAATCATTATAGGGTTGGGTTTAAAATAATTATTGACTAATGTAATAGATGAGGACATGTACATAAGATCCATATTCGATCTACTTCAATGTGGTGGCTCAATAATTCATATAAAGGTGATGAGTTAAGAATGGTATCATTAGGTGAATACCTGGAACAATGGAGATTTAATTTTTTACAATAAATTTTATATTCATTTTTGATTATGCATTTTATTGTATACATGCTTGGGTGTGCTTGTATTTTGTTAGGGTGTATATTATTTAAATGAAAAATGGGTTGTCATATTAATCATAGTTCTTCATTATTTATTAATATTTTCTTTTTATTTAATTAATTTATAGAGGAATGGTAATTTATTTAAAAAATTAAACAAATATTACTTGATTTAAACTTGTATGGGGGTCATTAGAGCCTCATAAATTTTTTAAAAAGTTATGATGACCACCCATACATTCATACCTCATTATATTTGAAAATATTAGTTTTTATGGAATACTAAAAATTAAGAAATATTATTTTCAATAGTAGTGGATCGCAAAAACCCCGATTTAACTTTGGATTTGTAAGAGAATATTGGTAAGTATAAACCATTATCTTTCGATGATTTTTATTTATATATAATTTATATATAATTATATTATATTTTTATTAATTTACTAGATATTTAGGCTATCGTTTAGGTTGATTATCATGTATCTAAAATTCAAATTTGGTCATGAAAATTTATTATGTTTTGTTTATATGTCATTTCATTCATATTCAATTCACATTGATATGAAATTATATATTTTTATTAATGAAAATATATTCCCCTAATAATAAATATTCTAAATGATATTTATTTTAGTAGGTTGGTTGGTTTGACTTGTAGACCCCTTAGGTCAAATTTTCAGGACCATTATTTGTAATTTGGGGGAGGATATGTTGAGAGTAAATTTTTTTATAAATGTTTTATTTATAATACCAACACTACTTATTAGCCTCTAGTGACTATAAATACACTTTAGGTTATGAAGAATTGTTATCAGGGTTTTTATTAACGAACTGATCCAAGGAGTTATATATTTTCTTTGAAAATCATCAAATTTAAACTTCTCTTTATCATAAAAAATGTACACTCCATGAATAATTTTTTATGAAGAAATCTATTAATTCATTCTATAATATGAATGTTTCATCTCATTAAACATGAATGTTTGACTTTTATCATATTTAAATTATTTTTATGAGAAATATTTTATAAAATTCCAAATATATTACACTTATTTTTCTTCCCATACTATTTATTTTACATATGACACTAATAAATACTTATATCATATTTATAACGTAATATAGATTCTATGACATCTAGAATCACTTAAAAAAGTCTTCATCTCATTAATAAAACCTCATATAAATTAAAAAAATGAAACTTCATTAATTCATGAATGAATCAATCATAAATTGAAATAAAATCTTATCTCTAGCGTGAAATTATTTTTTAAATGGATCAATAATTCCCCATAGGTTCTGCTAAAAATTATGAATAATTTCTTATCATAAAATACCTATCAAAAAAACCATTCCATATTCTAAATATTTTTATTTACCTACCATTCAACAAATAAAAAGTCATATTACGTAAAAATATCCAAATCATACCAAATAAAATAATATATTATTTTATTTAAATGTTCACAAAAAATTAAAGTAGATATATCATATTTAATAACACATCAAGTAGAGGAAGGTGGTTTGTAACAAAATAGTTTTTTTATTTCTCAATTAAATGAAACCATTTTTTATAAACAGTTTAACTAAAAACAATAAAAATATCTTATAGTGATACACCACTATAACCAAAATAAAAATTAGGAGAAACTCTATGATATTGCATCACATTATAAATATAATAAATTAGTATTGTAAATTCATCATAACCATTATAAATAAAAATATAAAATAAATATAAATCAATAACATTTCTAAGATTCATAAATATTGATGAATTTAGTTTTATATAAGTGACATGCTATGATTTTATGTTTATAATGAATGAAAATATAAGTAATATAATAAATAGTATAATGAATAAATACAAAACCTTGAGAGTGAATCAACATTTGAATAAAGAGAGTTATTTTAGAATAAAAAATGTGGGGAAAATATAAGAGGGTTATAGGTTAAATTCACAATTATATGACCATTATAGTTAATTTAGGTGGTCATCGGTGGTATGATAATTTTTTGAGGTAATTTAATTGATATAAGTAATCATTTAAGATAACTATATGGGTAGATTCTATATTGTAGCTGAAAATATATGGAACCTTTACTCCGTGAATTTTTGGTGTTGATACTATCACAAGGATGCTCGAATAATACTTAGTGGAGTGAGGGGTGGGTTAAGTTTTAAATAGATAATATCGGCTATATTGAAATGCTATATTTCTTTAATAATGAAATGATTTGGCTGTGTGCTTGGTTGTTTTTTCATTTTCATTGGTTCATGGAGTATTTGTAAAAATTGACCATTAGGTGGATTCATATGATATGGATGTAATCCATTCCATTAAGGTGAACATTTTGGTATGTATATTTTGATAGTAGAATACTTATATGAATTAGTGAAGGGAATAACTCTTTTCGTATTAGTGATGGAATTATATGGTGTTTTTAGGAGAGTTTTAAACTTTGGTTTGGTCGAGGAGGCTAGTTGGAAATGATTGGGGATGAAAGATTATACTATGGTTGTGTTTTGGATTGAGTTTGGGATTGAGGATGAAATTACCATTTACTTATACACTCTACAAGGAAATATTCAATCCCATTTCTAAAATAAAAAACCATGAGATTCATGGGGATATAAAGTTTTAAATACCTAGAATTTTGGATCTCTATTGATTGATCCCCATTATGACATAATGAGGTTTTCATCACATCACATAGGGTTCAACACAATTTTTATTATAAATATTGGTCAACCTCCTTTTTGGTTTTGTTTCATATTTTACTCTAAAAACCTATACAAACATGGGATCCCTTTTAGTGATCATTTTTTACCTCCACGATGATATAAAGACCTTATTTTTTTGCAATCAACCTCTCATTACTCCAAGATAAATTTTCTTATTTTTATCCTTTATCATTTTCATTATTTCAATTCCTTTAACTTATCATTATAACACTGGTCTAGTTTTGTTGGAGTACATAACGTTTTAATGGGGGTTTTATATGAATTGGTATTGTGGATAATCATTTTGGGTTTGATGGTGTTTTTTTCACCAGTCCTCATTTGTTCATGTTCTATGTTCATTACAACTTAAATCAAGGTAAGGGATTCAATATTTACCTTTTGAATTATGCATGAATGTTTAATTGTCATTCATTTGTTTTTAATGGGTAAATGATTTGATTTATCCTAATTATGTTAATTAATTATACAATAGAAATTTAAAAGGTAAAAGCAAATTTCATGTGTTTTGTGAGATTTATGTGTTATTAATTTCAGGATATTTCTTATTCAAATATTATAAACTTATTACTTTGATTTAAATTAAATTATATTTCCATTAATATAACTTATCATTTTTATAATTAATGATATAATATAAATATTGAATCCAAAATTGATATATGAAAATTGAAAATTAATAGTGATATTGTTTATACTTAAAGTTTTCAATAAATATTTAAGTACGAATAAATGATAATGTTTTATGTTTATAATTATATAAATAAATGTTTTTGGATATTTTATTTGTATTTTTATCCTTATTGTAGTTAGAATATTTTTTTATAGTCAGTTAGTATTCTTGAAACTTGGAATCAAGATGATGTAATTTTTTGTGGTGTTGGGTTGGCATAATTGATGTGGTAAGTTAGTGAATAAATTTTAGAATGTAGTGGAAGTGATGTTATTTATTTTTGTATTAGAAAATGTGGTAGTAGATATGTTATTTAGTGGGTTACTAAGGGTTGGGTTTTGTTTTCACAGAAATATAGAATGGTGTTTAAATTAAAGAAATTATTAATTGATAGTGTTTTGTTAATATGAATGATCGGTATAAGGGTAGTGAATGACATGTGAAAATTATATAATGAAATGTGAAAGAGGGGACGGTGAGTATAAAATACTTATGGATAAAATAAATATGGTTATGAATAAAGAGTGTCAATAAATATAAGTGTTATAGTGTATGTAATATAGATTATAAATAATAAATGTTGGGATAAGTAATGTGATAATAAAATATGATGTTATAGCTATTTCATGTCCATTATGTGGTATATTGGTGTTATGGTTAGTCATTCAAAAAATTGTTAATGTGAAATAACTACAATGAATTGGTATTTTTAGTCCATAATAATAAATATTTTGCATTGATGATATGACCCTTGTGTTGGGTTGTTGTATCTCATTTATTCTTTGTTTTTTTAATTTCATGTGAATCATCTCCATAGTTGGGTAACCTTATTGATTTCCAAATGAGTTAATGGTTTCTAGACATGTTCTCTAATATATAAAATTTATGTTACTTATATGGTTAACTAAAACACCCTCCCAATTTTCTCTTAGAACCATATAATTAGATGTAATATCATGACATAGTAATACATGATAGTATGGTAATGATGTGGGTGCATGATGGATATATTCCTGGGAGGATGAGGGAATGAGGTTCATATCCTTCACGATTAAATACTCAACTACGATAAGGTAGTGATGAGGCTATAGTATGCAGATATATATATATATATATATATATAAGTATGAATTTATGGTTATAATATGGATATCTGGATATAAGGTTGTGGTGTTTATGTGGATATGTTGTTGTAGATATGATGAGAATGTGCAATTATTTTCTTATATAGATATGATAGTTATGATAGTTACAGGATGTATGCTATTGAAGAATGAGGGAATCTAATTTAGTGAAGAAATTTATGTAGGGTACCTTGAAATCTATATTATTAGAAAATCATGTTATTATTTTGTTTGTGGTTTTGGTGAGTGATCCTTGGTGAGGATTGGGAATAAATGGCTTGGTTAGTTGATTAGTTGGTTATACTATTTATTCATTATATAATAAATATGTATATTTTATATTTTCAAGGGAGATATTGGGGAGGTACATAAAAAGTTTATTTATATTCTAAAAACATTTCTATATATGTATATATATACTATTTATATAGTTTTTAATTATTTAGATGGCCATCATGATGAGAATTACTAACTTTTGGCATGGAGATAGTTTATTTTTAGAGAGTCACTATTGTTGGAGTGGAATTTTGGTATATTGGAGACCATTTTATATTTATAACATTACATGAATTATGTAATTTTTTATTTCATATTATATATTATTTATTGGTGATTCTTTCTTATGTTTATAGTATTTAGGAGGTAAATTCCTCAGATATGTGTTTTTTATACCCTTTGTGCAAGTCGCTAACCCATGGCCATTTAGAAATAAAATTATGGGGTCACATCCATCATCAATACAAGCCTAGGATAGGTTATGGAAGTGTAAGGTCATTAATGTTATTATAATAACTATTTATAATATTTTGGGTGGTTTTGAGGTTAGGAACTAATAATGATTTTATTTGGGTTTAGTAGGGTGATAGTTTCCTTAAAAAATATCTAATTTAAGATAAGGATTTTGGATAGAACATAGAAAGGCCCCTATGATAGGATATAAAAACCTTGTATCCTGTTAAACATTCTTAATGATGGGTGTTCTTAATTTGTGATAGAGACCAAGGTGGAGTGCATGCATCATGATTACTTGTACATGTGATTTAAATATGGGGAAGCAATGAGAGATTAAAAAATAATTTAATGAAGTGATAATAAAAGAATTAATTATTGAGGGATACATTTTTTTATTAATTATATATTATAGATATATATGTCATAAATTTTTATCATGTGATATAGGTTTGGTAGGTAAAACATGAAACATTGTTTAATTTTAAGGGGACTGATTCAGTAGTGGAAGATGATTCTTAGAAGACGATATTGTATGATTTTGAGCATCAAAACAAGATACAATAGAGGGTATTCAATTGATAAATATAAAAATAGGTTTCTTTTGTAACTAAATATATATTTTAGTTTGATCCATGTAAATATAGTATTAGATTCCATTGGTTATTAGTTTTTTTCTGGGATCTCTTTGTTAGAGATGAATCCTATTACTTATCAATTATGAAGTGTCAATGGTATTGTTGAATAATTTATTTGATTTAGTTTAATACTAAATTAAATACTATAATGTTGAAGATGGTGAGATAACATGAGTATATTTTTATTTGGTATGGGATATTGAGAGTGTAGTATATCATAATTCAATTTATGAGTTTTCATTAATATGCTCCCAATCTCCTTCTTAATGTGAATTCCATGTCCTGAAATTTTGAGGTTGAAATATTTTTTGTGATTTATAACCAATTAACAATTTTTATGATTTTACCATGTATTTAGTTGATTCTAATGGTTTATGTAATAGAGAATATTCCTGCATTGACCAGTTTATCTTAATAATGAATTCCTCAAAACTTCGTGAGGAGTAAATGTATTGATAGATGTTATCATTTTGTTCAGTCAGGTGAGGTTTTAGACAGTAGGGAGTCAGTCAAAACATTAATTTTCTATTTTTTTAGATTTGTTAAACCTTTTGACATTTAAAGAAGGTATTATATTGTTTTTTTGTAGGGACAATATCCTGAGGAATCCACGGGGTCATTGAGGGGTAGGTGGGAAATTTTCATTATACCCTCACCCGTGGTATCCTTCAAGGCCGTATAAGTAGAAACAAGAACCTTAATTTTTTTTGTTGAATTTTTTTTATAAATTAAGAAAAATATTTAACCATTATGTTTATATTCCATAATTATATATTTATAAGAATCATTGTGGAGATGATGGAATTAATGCCACATAGGCAGAGGCATATGGTGTGGTTAGTCATATACTAGGGAGATTAATGCACTAGAAAAGAAGAAAATTTTAAAAGGTACCATTTATTTATCTTCACCTTTTATTATTCTTTTTTTTATTTAAGATCTTCATACCACTTCTTTATTTGTTCCTTACTCTAAAATCTAATACTTAAGGTGGAGATACTTATAATTCCATTACTGTTGACAATTATAGTCAGATGTTAATCGAGTTTGTTTTATTTTTATATTGGTTGTGAAATGATGACAAAGAAGCATATTTCATGGGGGGGGGGTTCATTAGGGCATAGATACAACCGTAAAATTTTATTCATGGAATGGATTGGTAATATTATATCCTTGATATTAATGATATCTTTATGAATATAGTATTTTTCATTGATGTGTATAGAATTTATAAAAACATATATATTTAATACACCTTAAAATATGATTTATTACAAAAATAAATCCATAATACATTCCAATAAGATCAAAATTAGTAGTGTATTTAGGAAATTAGTTACAAAACATAATAACATGAAATTGGGATACAATAAAATTATTTAAAACTTTTTAACATGCTCTTAAAATTTTAATTCTCCTTTACAATTTTATGGGTTTACATGGATATGTTTATAAGAAATAGGTGAAATATAAATCCCAATAAGTGAATAAAAATCATAACATGACAAAACTAATACATTTTAGTCAAGACTCTAATCAAGGTACCACAATAGGGGTGGGAATCATACACCTAAAATTGAAGTATGATATAAGATGGTTTCACCAAGGAAACATATGAATGTGAAAACAATATAAAACATGATATCATAAGAATAAGTAAAGTATAAATAGTGAGACATCATAAAAAAGTGTTCTAAAGATGAAATCCCATTTACTATACTTGGTATATTAGGATATAATAACATTAACCAATTAATTTGAGGGATATATAATTTTAATACCACTTGTCTCACTCATATCATTTACATGGATATGTTTTATACATAGATCATAAAACATATGTTTGTATATCATCATTTATAATCCCATGATTAAGGATCATGGGTCAAATACAAGGAAGTCCCAAATTTGGGACTTATAGTTATAATTATGGGAATATCCATGAGTGGTAATGGGGATCAGTAGTCACTACACAAAAGTTTTTCATGGAAAACACCAAGATGATTTTGACTTCATAATGACTATACATAAAGATAAATAAAAGGGTTTAATGAGAGTGATTGGTGGTATTTAATTACATATAAATCCTAATTACAACAATCATAATTTGTAAAAACACATTCCTACATGAAAAAATGAAATCAAATGGCACATACAAGGAAATATATTGAATAAATAAGAGGAGATAATCCCTTAATTTTTCATAGTAATTGCTGAAGAAAATTTTATAATGATAGGGGATAAATATTCTCTCACTATAATAACATAAATTGGATAGTAATGTGATATTTATAAATATATTATGTTATAATAAATTGAGATTCAAAAAGATAAATATAATGGAGGTTTTTGAATTAAAAAGAAGTGAGAGAGATCCCTCAATATTATAGATAGCTACTAAAATATAAGGAGAGGATTATAAAGAGATTTAGAACACCATGGGAGGTATTTATAGAGGTATAGGGTCTGTAAATTCTCGATAAATTTGTTTTTAGTGAATAGTAGTGTGAGGATGGGAGGTCATATTTAGAAAACGATATGTGGATTTTTTTATTAATTTGTAAACATAGGTTTGGACTCTGTATGATAAAAAACAACAGACCATTCCATGAGTTTTTAATATGTTTTAATACAAATAGGTGTTTTATACAATATTTTTATATGTTTATGAACAAAAACACATAAAATAAAATCTTCTTTGATGTGAAAGTGAGTCATTTTTATAAAAAAGGGATATTATTAACTTAAAATATAATATATGTTTTAAGGATTCATTTATGTTTTATAAAATTACTCAAATTAACTCAATGAAATATTATATTAAAAGGTAAATATATATTTGGTCAGGTATTCTCAATATAATATTTATTAAATAAATTTTGGGCTATTATGATGTCTTAATACATAATATATATTTATGTCATATTTAATATTTACCAAAAACTGACATATCTAAAAAAATTATGAAAAATTTAACACTGGATAATTTCGAAGTGTTGATTTTAAAAATAACATTTATTTTTAAAAAATAATTCTCAATATATTAATTTTTTTCTTTTCCTATAAAATAATATTTTAACAGAGTTAGGGAAAGGTGTACGATGGTGGTACTTTCTTGAGATGATTTTATGAACATAGTTTTAGTCCTGATCTTGATAAACATATACTTTTATGATAAATAGTTTCACTTAATCATTACTTGTTTAATCTCATCATGGGATTGGTTGAGGGAAATTATTGTTGATTACAACTACCTTAGATACTATGATAAATATTGATTCATAGTATATGATCATGTTGGTCCAAACCATTGATTATTACTTCTATATAAATTGAACTTCATCATTACTCTCAATATACTAATCTTATTGGTCATTGTACACCAGATATATTTCCAATGGTTATGATGTTTAATGATTTTTAAATTTAGTAGGTTATATTTTTTAACGTTCCATGATAAAAAATTTAGTTCTTGTTTTTTATATAACTACATAGCATAATAAGTCATACATTCATTTAAAATGGGATTTCATATATAATAGTTTGGTTTTTTATATTCTACCCCTTTATAAATTTCACTCTAATTTTTTTATTTTGTACGCTATAAAAGACTAGGGTACTTTGGTTTCATAACCTATTTTAGTTATCATGATTCCTCTTCAAACATGGGGGTTTTCTATATCACTTTTTTCATATAACATTGTATCTATGATCTAGGATCTTCACTGGCTACTCCTCATATGAACTATCATTCTCTAAGAGTACCATCTATGGATTTAGTACATTTAATGGGTCTTTTATGTACTTAATCTAGAGTGATACATTGGCACATCATGTACATAGTATAGTTTAGGTGGGGAGCTCTAGTCAATAGGATATTTCTTTTAAGTGATCAAGGATATCAAAGGAGATTATGTATCATGGAATAAGCTTTACCTTTTTCCCAAACCTCTTTATTTTATTATATAATTATATATAAAGGAATAACTTATCTCTCACCTTAAACTGTAGATATCATCAATGATTGTCTATATATATTTACTGTTGACATTGTAACTATTTTATATGTTATTTAATGGTCACAATATTTTCAATCATCTCATGGATAATACCTTGTCACATAAAGTTATAGTCTCAAACATCATCCCAACTTGTTGAATTCTAACATCTTTTCCCATGCAGAGCCTTATAAAGTGTCATTTCATTGCTACAATGAAAAATACTGTTATATGATTACTCCAATTTGGGATTTTTGGATCCCAAAATCATTGTAAATCCCTTAAAAATGATCAAAACATATCCTATAGAGTCTTAATGGTTCTCTTATATTGACCATCCATCTGATGGTGATAGGAAATACTAAAACTTAAGTCAATATCTATTACTTCTTAAAGGCTATTCTAGAAACTCAAGGAAAACCGTAGATCTCGAATGAATACAATAGATTGTGGAACTCTAGGAATTCATACTATATCCCTTATTTATATATATATCATGATGATTTAGTCAATAGTGAAGTCTTCCTTGAAAGCAATGAAATGTACTACCTTGGATTGGAGATCAATTACCACCTAGATGGTGTTATTTCTTTTACATGTCTTGGGGAGTCCTATAATTAATTACAAGATATTTCTTACTATTTTTATACTAGTAAGGGAAATGGTTACATTATAACCTTAGAATTATATCATTTTTATTTGAATTATTTGCATTAAAATAATCAAGATACAAATTCAGAAATATCTCTATTCATGATATCCCACTAAAAGTTTTGTTTAAATATCTCATAAAGATTCTTGGATGAATAGAGAAGGATGATCTATGTGCATCATCCACAAGTACCCTCTTAATATCTGACTTTAATGGGAAACATATACAGGTTAAAATCCATATAACTCTTTATTTAGGAATGTTAAACTATATAATATTCAACACCTTTCTTTATATCTCCCCATCGCCTTTTTGGGCCTCCTTGATTTCCCATGAATGAATGGTTGGGTATTTATGTTAAATATTTTGGATGAATATCCTTTTATTATTCCCATCTCCATTCTTTTTATGACCAATATAATTGTATTCCCTTTAATAATAATCATGGATAAGGATTTAGGATCCTATTTACATAGATCAACTACCACTTTGTCCACCTTATTAGATTGGTAATGGACTAAATAATCATCATCCTTGATTAGATCTCACAATCTTCGTTGGTTCATATTGATATCTTTTTATGTGAACATATAATTGAGTATTTTATGATTAGTTTATATTCAAAACATATACCATAGAAATATTACAAAAAATACATTAATGGAAATACCACTATAGAAAATTCTATCTCATTGGTTGATATTTTTTCTCATGAATCTTTATTTGGAAGGATCCATATGCTATAATTTGATTTATATTTCAGGATTATAAAACCCAAGAACTTTTTTGATGAATCAATGTATGCCAAAAATACTTCCCCACTGGTGCGTAATTTTAGCATAAGGGGAGTGACTATCTTCTAATTTAGCTGTTTAAATATCTCCTCGTATTCACCATTCCATAAAATCTTCACTTTTTGTGTAATCATTATTTTTGGGATTGAAAATAATGATTGGATTAACAGAATGCATTGATGATACATAAATAGTCAAAAGAAAACTAATAATTTCCATCATATATTTTGTTTAGTTCAATGATTAAATTGATTTTGTTTTTTAAGGATCCACATATATAACTTTTTTGGTGATAAAATTCCCTAAGAATGTTAGTTTATCCCACTAAAAACTATATTTACCACAATTTTAATATAATTTTTTTTAATTTTTTATTCATTAGATCATTAAAATTTACCTCAAGCTCAAATTTTATTTCAATGTATATAATACTATCATCAACAGAGACTACCAAATTTTCATTGAGGTTTTCCATAAAGACTCTTCTTATAGTGACCCACACATTTTATATAGAGATATTACATCTTATCAAATGAAAATTCATTTTATAACATAATGATACAATCTAGAATCATAATGGACTAGTATATTTGGAAACATAGACATTTAAAAATCTAGTTCATAAGTTCACAACAACATTTCCCACTAAGATATTCATTACTAGAACCCTTCTCAAGAAACTCACACGTAATCAATTTCTTCAAAATATAGGGAAGGGAAACACAATTTAGAGTTTTATTAGATTCTTAGTAAGGGTAAATAATGGAGGTATCAACATAACATGATCATAAGGGAATAGTACCATGATCATTACAATTGAAAAACATTCCCTATATATCAATGATCATAATCTAGATACACAATCTAAAGCTTTGTGGTTCATAAGAAATGAATCATAAAGGAATTAATGCATATAATCCATGAGAGTATAAAATTGAAATAATACATAGATTTTTGGCTTATAAATAGTAATATAAAATCATTTCCTTATTTGTCATGGATCCCATCCAAGTATATCATAGTGGAATAGGTCCACTCCCTAAACCATCATAGTATTCAATGTTTACACCCAAGACAATAATAGTAGACAATATCATTTATTGAAATGGGTTCATTCCCATTCATATCAATTTTATCTCCTAAGATTCCAAAAAATTACCCAATGAATTAGAGGGATAGATAGGTCCCACCCATCTTGATTTATAACATAACTTCATATCCTTGGTTATAATGTAACCACCATCCTAGGTTATCATGAAACCACTGCCAACTTTTATAATGTAACCACCTCCTTAGTTATAACATCTCCACATCCTAAATTATAAAATAATCACTAACCAAAATTTATAACATGAAAACCTATCAAAAAATTAAAATCATACCTATTTATTCCACAATATTAGAAAAAAATTATCATATCATAATCCATAAAAATGAAAGAGGTTACATAAAAATATCTTCGTAATAAAACACATGGAAAATAAACAGGTTTCATTAACATCTATCCATTTATTCGTAGAATAAACCCTGTAAAATAAATATGCTTCATAATCATTCCATTAATTCATCATAGAATAACCCTTGTAAATAAATTAGTTTTCTTAAACATTTCATCATTTTATTGTCACATAAATAGTGGTATATTATTGGGTTTCAGAAACATCTTGATATTATAATCATAATCCATAAATAATATTAATAGTACAATTAGAAAATATCCTTTGTAAAGCTTACGAGACATTAAATTATTTCATCTAAGATGTAAAATGATTTTTAAAGATCACTCGTATGATTTCAATTGGAAAATACCCCTTCTATTTTGAAATCACTTATTTAAAATTTAAATTTTTTTTCAAAAATTAAATAAAAAATTTTCCATCAAAACTAATATTGGAAACATATATATGATTCATTAAACCATTAAGTGGTAATGACAGTGGAAACTATCATTTATGTCATAAATTTTAAAATAATGATTCCATTGGAATTTTTTGTAGTAATATGAAGTACCTCATTCAGAAAACGATAAAAATAATCATTTAAAACCATTCTGTAATAATTAAAACATGGGAAGAACAAAACATTAGTACCATATAATTTCATTAAGTTTTTTAGAAAACATATACATCAGGGAAAAATTATTGTTGACCAAAGATAGAAATATACTTGTTTTTAAATAAAATTAATATTTTATACTATTGAGTTTAAAAAGAGAGTAAAATGAAAGAAGAAAAATTTATTTTCATAAAATAACTATAGGGAAAAAATTAATTAGATTCAAGATAGATATATCATTATATTTGATCATTAGAAACATAATGATAAATAATCTTGATTAATAATTAAATTATTACATATTTCCATTACAAATATGATGTATTTTTAATTAGAACCTCTATGAAATAAAGAACCACATATGGATATAAAAATACCCATAAATTTAATTTTAAGTGTCATAAAATTAATTAATGGATTTTATATACACTATAAAAAAGAAAAAAATAGAAAATACTGAATTTTTTCCATTTAAATAAAAGTGACATGAAAATAACTTACTTAAATGATTGACATTCTTCCTACGTGTTCAAACCTCCGGTTCTTTGGAGAGACCCTTTCAGTTTTTACCTAAATCCTTTATAGTATTATTCAGTAAAAAAATACATCTCTCTAAAATGTTTGAATATAATTAAATAAGAGATTTTTGTATTGATTCTCAGAACCAAAATTATTCGGAAGTGTGAAAAGGAGAGGAGTGTGAATGCCCTATTATAAGTGGGGTAGAGGACACCCATGTAATGTTTTAGAATAAAAAATAATACCCACATTATAATGATGAAAAGAGGGAAAAAAGGCTCATTATTTAATCTTATATGAGATTAGGTAGAACTATCTATAATCAACTAGAATTGGACATGTTTTCATGTTATTTTAACCCTTATATTTTTAGTTTAAAAACTGTAAACCAATATTAACCTTAATTATGTTAATAATTTTTTATTATTTTTACTATTCATTATGATAAAAAATTAAATTTTCCTTCTTATATAATATTAATTAATTTGATTCAAAATATTGAATATAATTTTACAAATTTTATTCATACAAGTTGTAGAATTTAATTTAAAATTAAACTTGTAGATGCAACAGGAAATTTGGTTTCCAAAGAAAAACCATTAAAATTATAGAATATTTCTATATCATAATTCAGTATAAAATTAATTTCAATGAAAACAATTGGCTTAATCATAATATAATTAAACTAAATTAACATTTAATATATTTTATAATAAGAAATAACTTTTTAAATACTTGAAACTCAAAATTAGTTTTCTATAAAAATAAGTATTTTTTACATTTCATTGAAAAATTATGCTCTTCATAAAATTACCAAATATTCACCCTAAGATAATTATGAATTTTTGATTCTAAAAATAATGTTATTTTTCCAAATAAATTATCTATGAGTGGGAAAAACATTATTATTTTTTCCATAAAAAGTAATGAAAATTATTCTTTGGAAAATTATATTTTCAAAGCCTATCAATTAATTTTTAAAAAATAAGTGATAATTTATCAATATTATTTCATTATCCTATAGAGTTAATTTTCAAAATGTTGTTTTTACTATTCATATCTCCAAGTTTAATTGATATTTTATAATTAAAATGTTTAAGTTATATTATTAATTGTGTATTGTGATACATTTAAACTCCATGTTGTGTGTAACACAATCTATCAATGAAATTATATTTATTATAAAAAACATATTTCCTAAAATATTAGTATGATACATTTTAACTCCCTTAAATTGAATATTTCCCTCTAAATACTTCACCCTGATACAAAAATGTGTAGATACTTGTGCCTCATCATATCCTTAGGTTATCATGTAACATCATCAAATTGGGGGTTTCTCCATAAAACATTGACAATATGGGCAGTATTTTTTCATGGAAATTTATCTCTATGATCTTAAATATCCACATGTTATTATTAATTTTAAATGTCATGATCCAAAATTATAAATTTTGAGTTTAGTTTATGTCAAGAACTAATATGGATACCCTCATATGTTGATATCTGAGCTAACTTTAACATATTCTGGAGGGAATTCCTGATCCCCATGGGTTTTCCACCATTACCTGGAATCATTTATGATCAAAGAGGAAACTTTTTATCCATACAATAGAGGAATATAAAAGATTAATAGTATTTATTCTAATCACTAGAAAAGAATAAATTACTAGAAACAAATACGTAAAAATTTACCCAATAGGAAGATGAACATTACAATTGAAACATAATCCCAACATGAAAACATAAATCCAAATAGAAAAGGTCTTAAAGATCCAATGTAACAAGTTTAAAACATCTCCAATTATCACCATCATCACTACATGGTCCAAATGATCAATTATATCCACCATATCTAGTGAATATTTCCCATTTCTTGGACCTGGTATAAGAATATCTAGAAATGCATGAAAGGAAATGTATGGTGTGAGATATAAAGTCCAATAGGGTCTGACCAAGTGTTAAGTAATCGATATCAAAAAATACACCAATTATTATATCTATTTAAATAAAAAATGAAATATAGCATATTTAAATATTTTCAGTAAAATAAATTCAATTAGAAGATGTAAAATATTACAAAATATCCTCAAATAAACATTTTATATAAAATAGTTTAAATAAATCAGTTGGTATGAATAAAATATTTCATAAATAGTGGCATATATAATCAAATCAATAAATGAAAGAATCATGGGAATCATTCATTTTGTACATTTATTTATTATTTAATAGGATCCTGACACTACTCAATTATCATCATAGATCTAGATATGTGTACGCACTCAAATCAACAACCCATTTCTGAAGGCACTACATGAAATCAATCTACACCCCATTTAGTGAGACATTATTAGAAGTATATCTAAACATGTTTTACTTAGTATTTTTTCACAAATACATTACTATGGGATCTAGATCCTACTATGCCTGTTCCAATTACCTACTAACAACCTAGGTGTATACGTGATTCAATAAATCATTCATTCAATAAAATTAGTAATTAATCATTTACAAATAAAATTACCCAATTATATTTTTCAACATTCATTATATTTTTAAAATAAAATAAAAGGTTTTCATTATTTCATGACATTTAAAATAACTTTTATATTTAAGAAATTTTCATAAGATCAATATTAAATCATTTATTCAAAACAATTTCTAAATAAATCCATAATAATTCATAAATTCTCTTAAAAATTTCAATTTCAATTCCATTAAAATTGTTTTTTTCTCAAATATACTGACCATTATTAATAAATGATCAGATCATCACAAATACATATTTTTAAATCAATTAAAAAAAATCATTTTTTAATCTATAATTTCACAATTTCAATTAGAGGGTAAAGAAATTTGGAACTAACTTCCTTTAAATCAATATATCACAATACACAACACCTAAAATGAGGGAAAATAATTAAAAACATGGGTGTAAATGATATAGGAACAGAAACCAGTGTAAATATCCAAAAAAAAGTTTAGATACATAAATTATAGGATGATTTGTAAAACACAATGGAGGAGAGAACAAGATATCAAAAAAACCACCAAGAAGAAGAGCCACATAACTTGAGGTCACATAAGATAATTTTATATTTTATTTTCCATGTAAATGGTTTTTAGGAGTCAATTCCACCTATTGAGGCTATCTAAGAGGCAAAATATTATTTTGGGGTCAAATTGGGGGGGGATAATATTAAATGGGGGTTCAGGTTTTTTAATTATTAATCAAAACATTAAATACCTATGTGAACGGTTTACTAGTGGGGGATCATGGTTAGGGGAAACCATGCAGTAGCCATGTGCCAATACTATTTGAGGAGCACATTTTCCCCAATGTGGGAACAATGTGTAGAAAATAGTTCAGCAGCCATGCATCCCCCACTATTTGGGGGTGTACGAGTTGCACTAGAGGGCGCATAGTTTGTTAAATATGTGCACCAACCATGAATTACCCAAAAAGCCTCCAAAGGGTTTTATGATCTCTCAGAAAAACCTTAAAGAAAATCCCAGATTAAAGTAGATAAATACTAGGGTCAAGTAATACCTTAAAATGACTAACGATATGTTACAATATCCCCACAAAAAAACATTATATCCCCAAAAATCCTATCAAGAAGTTTCCATATCAAATAAATGAGGTCACTCCTCTCTCATCAGTGCCTCACACTACAAATTCTCTAGATTATTATAACCATTCATTCATAGAATATATACTAAGGGTATCATCCTCCCATGATGAATATTTTTCTCATAATCATCAATCATGACTGGATACTCGGTCAGAAATAAATCAGGTTCAACATCAAGATCACCCAAGATCAAAATATGAGATAATCAAAATATATTTTTAAATATGAAATACATGAAATAAATTATGGATTATATTCAATTTATTTGGAAGTATTAAATGTAATTCCACATTCCACTCCTGCTAAAAAATATCAAAAGGGCCTATAAAGCGAAGTGAAAGATTCCCCTACCTCCCAAGATGCCAGTAACCCAACCAAGTTGAGTCTTTAAAAAACAATTATTCTCTAATAGAAAGATCTAGTAGTCTACGAGGATGATAAAAATAATATTTATACCATCTCTTTATCACCAAAATTATTTGTTGAATCAACAGAATCTTTGTTTATGTTTATTGGACCAAACTCAGTCCAATGAAAGAAGTTTCACAAATCTCTTACAAACATAATTGAGATTTACACAAACATCCATACAAGGCCTCAAAGGGGGATATAAAAATTATTAAATAGTAAATGTTATTATATGAAAATTTAAATAGTTTAAAATGGACATCCCACGATCCATCAAAAAAGAAAATGAAAGCTCATCACAAAACCACAAGGTTCGGTATAGTTATTTATGTCTGGACATATACCTTTATTTGGAATGATTCATTCAAATGAACCTAGTATCTCGCCCACTCCTAGAGGCCTCTCTAAAAATAAGAGGTTAAAAGGGGATGTCTATCAGAGACTATAACAAATATAAATCCATTAAAATGAACAATCAGTTTCACATTGAGATTTTACAACTCCTCAACTTTTGTTGTAAAATGATTGGGTATAATGTGAGATAATTTAACAAAAATATAAATCAAAAATCATATCACATTAATTCATTTAGACGTATGTGGAAACCCAACTACAATTTTCATTGAAATCCCATCCAAATTACAATTCATCAATGAATGTGGTCGTAGTAAACACAAAGATCCTTGGAGACTAGTCTTGAAAAATTAGAATATATTAAAAAAATAAACAATTTTCTATTTCATATATAGACACCAAAATCATTACTGTATTTCATAAAAAATTTAAATGTTATAGGTTGCACTGTCCACATAAAGTTATGGAAATCCACCATCATAACTATTCTTATATTCAATGTCACAATAATCTAATTTAGAAAACAAATATTTCCCTTATAAGATAGCATCCAATCAAAAATGATCTCCCAACAATAAAGTGTGTCCCATATGAAATATAATTCACCAGCTAGCTGCTACTCATAAAGAATCATATAAAGAATAGTGGATGGAAACTGAACACTTTTCAAGACAACCTTGGTTCCTTTTTCCATGACACCAAAATGAAACAGTGTAAAAAGAGACATTATGTTCCACTCTTTTGACGATTCTTTGCTGATCGAGGTCAGAAGTTTCTTAATATATGCATCAAGAATGAAATATCCCTTACCGAGTTTATAATAACTATCAAAATCGAAGTACTATAGGTACTCCGGCCATTAACATTTCCAAAGGTTCAATTTGTTTTGAGAGAATACATAATTTGAGACCTTATGGATGAAAAACACTGTAAAAGATTCTATGAAATGGTAATTATGATAACACTTAAGAACATGAATCAATGATATGAGTTCAAGGTCATGGGTTGGATGATTCAACTAATGTGACCCAAGCTATCATGAACCATATGATACCACGAGATCAACCTACATAAGAATGCAACCTAAACTCAAACCTAATGCATCACAAAAGACCACATATCCTTGCTTGACCAATGGATGATTCAAGACTTTTGAATATGTAAAAATATTTTTCAACTCAAAAAAATAACTCTATTTATTATCATCGCAACTAAACGTCACCCACTTCGAAATGAGTGAAGTCAATAGAGAAGTTTAATTTGATAAATCCTTTATAAATCAGCATTAATTACCCCAGTAAGCCTAATATTTTTTGAATAATGGAAAAAAATTTGTGGTTTCATCTATGTCATAATATTTTTAACCTTATTAGGATAATTTGATATACCATGATCATAGACCATGTGTCCCTAGGACATCACCTAAAAAATCTAAAAATAACATCTTTATAGCATGAAATCGAGTCGATCTATTAGAATTATTTCTAGAACTGATCTCAAATGATGTAAATGATCATCCCTGGACTGAGAGTGAACTTGGATGACTTCCATAAAAACAACTATAAACATTTCAAGATACTAATGTAATACTATATTTATCAAATATATATACTGAAGGATCATTGATTAGACCAAATGGTGTGACAATATACTCATAATGGCGATACATTATTTAGATGGATGTCTTATAAATGTAAGATTATTTTACTCTAAACTGGTGATATCTAGATCAAATATAAATATTTGAGAAAAAATTCACCCATTTTAACCGGTAAAAAAAATCATAAATATGTGGTAATAGATTTTTTTTCTTCATCGCAACTACATTTTGTTTCTAATAATCAATACATTGTAAAATGTTTCTATCTTATTTATTAAAAATGAGACTAGACACCACCCACTGTGACACACTTAGGCGAATGAATGCTTTCCACAAGTGGCTATCCAAATAAGTCTATGACTAGGTCATTTTAGCTAGTTATTTTAGAAATAATGAATAAACTATTATTGATTACTAGACAATAAATAAATAAAAAACTATACCTCCCTTACTGATGGAAAACCAGAAAAATTAGAAAGGAAATCATCGATAAAAATGTTGAAAATTAGAGGGAGATCTTAACTAAAATATTCCCATCCTTGATCAAAAGTTAAAAAATGAAAATAAATTCCACAGGCTTGGATAAAGAGGTCTATCTCTACACGAACTCGGGTCCCATTCTCACTGAAAAACATAGACCACCATATTGGGTGTAGTAAAAGAAACCCATGTTTGATAATAGTCAATTTGGGCCTCATTAAAAATGAACTAGTATATCTTGAGTATTAAATCAGGTGGGTTTATTTTTAGAACTAGAAAATTCTAGGAAAGATAAATATATAATAAGGAGAATACATAAGTAAGATAATAAAGACCTTACTCTCTCTTTGTTTTTATGGGTGTAGTAATACACATCACATAATATAAAATCACCGTAGGAATATTTAGTAGGTTCAAAATATTTTTCAATATGAATGAGTGAGATTATTAAATAAATCATTCAGTAATTATGAATCTATAGTTATGGTAAATCTCATAGTCCCTGGACCTTTTTCAGGTTCCTCTGGGGACTCTTTCGCTGTGTGTAGAAGATTTATTCCATATTCCTCTGGATGGAACTTATTTGTTCAAGAGTAATCTAATTCAAACACAAAAATTTTACTAGATGATGATACTATGCCATTTCATGGAGTAAGAAACATATCAAATAACTTATGTAGGTTTCTTGAGCAACCACATGATCTATAGATCATGGATGCCTTATAGAAAACGATTTTTGGTTTCCCACCTTTCCAAACTAGTTGAACGTCAAAGGACCACTGATAGGGACTATTGGAGGAAAGACAAATGTTGTGTAGATCCACCAAAAAAGATCATGACACATTCTATTTCCATTAAATGGACTCAATGAACCACCACTGGGAGAAAATAGAACTTCCATCATCCTCAACATACTAGTCAGATCAGGTTCAACAATCAATTCCCTGTCTATTAGGTCAAAATATTATGTGATATATGGTAAGAAAACCTAGTAATGGATATAATCTCAGAGACCCATATGAAATCATTGATCCATCATATTCTTATTTGATACTATCTTAATTTAAAGCAACACAATCTCAACAAAAAAGTTCATATACTACATCACTATCCTATCAGCCTCCTAGAGTTCAAAAAACATTATGGATTTAGAATGTATGATTCATTCTATATAAAACTTTTGAGTGAGAAGAACTAAAAACTCATTCCAATCCAAAAAACTATTTTTTCTTCACTATTACCATAAAATCCCACAACCTCTTTTTAGGATCTTCCATCTTGAAGGTATCACATTTCACCATAATCGGATCCATCATCTCAAAGAATTCAAAAAGTTGTCTATCTTATTTAACTGATCATAATCCCCTTGAGGATCACTAGATCCTAGGAAATAATATTGATTATAAAATAGAAAATGTTGAGCATGAATTAGATATTAATCCATTTGAGGTTCCACAACTATTTCCTAGATTGGAATGTGAACCGGTTCCTTTCCCAGAGTTTGGACAAAACATACAACAATCTCAACAATATTATCATCTATGGAAGGATCCTCTCATTTTTGTTCACAAGTAGATTCCTCTTGGGGGTTTATTCAATCATTTTCTCAAATTCATGATGTTACATAACATCATAAAACAACAGTGAGATACCAAAATATTACTTAGTTAAACCACTCAAACAAGTGCAATGGGGATACTAAACCCATCAGATAAAATTTCATGATCTATATTTCAATACACCTAAATAAATATTTGGTAAAAGAATAGAATTAGATTAAACCATTCCACAAAATGATTTTTACAAACTCCAAACCTTATTTATGGCTTATTATAATGAGATATGGAAAGGAAATCATTCATAACTACCTCTTAAATCCCATAAAGACATCCCAAATTACATATTGAGATCAAGGAAATACGCTTAGCCTACACCTCTAACATCACTTTTTTCATGAACCAACAAATAAACTTCATTACATTTCAACATGATTCAGCTCTGATATAGCCCAAAAGGATGTATCAATCCCCATGGGTTGGTGACATGAACCTAACATCATAAATGATCCAAGAGGGAATGAATATTCAAAAAATATCAAAGGGATAATATTTTTATGTGGGTATGATCAACACACCAAAAAGAGAAAGTATAGGAAAAAAAGTTAAAATAGTACCAAACATGATGAAAAAATCCCAAAGGAAACATCATCCCAAGTTAAAAACATTATTCCAGACAAAAATGGTCTCAAAGATCCTATGTAACAAATGGAAAATACCTCTATTAGTCACCATAATCAATCCATTGTCAAAAGGATCAAGAATACCCTCCACATCCAAGTGGAGTTTACCCTTTTATCAGACTTGGAATAAAAAATTATAAAAATTCTTAATGGAAATGGTTGTGTGTGAGCTATATAGCCTAGTAGTGTCTCATGATGGGTTCCAAAATCAAAAAATATCAATAAATTGGTCATTCAATCAATATGAATCAAACAAGGAATTTCATTACATTAAGTTATTTTAAAAAACATTATTTTCAATAAAAAGATAGAAACTATAATAAAAAAAGCTTAAATTAATATTTTATGTCAAATAGTTTATATAAATTCATTTATAAGAATGAATCATTTCATAAAAAATTACATGTATAATGAAATCATGAAAATAAATAACCAAAAATGGTGCCTTGTAATAGGTTAGTGTCTTTGGTAATAGCATCCTTTGACATATAATTTATCAAAAAGACTGTATATATGTGTGAAAACTTAAATTAAAAACCCATTTAGAGATCCACTATGGGAAATCAATCAATACCTCATTTAGGGACCCAATATGGACAGTCAAGGAAAACTAGGTTTACTTAGCATTATCATCATAAATCCAGTGATTGTGGATCAATATCCTTGCCTGATTTTTCCAATTACTTACCAACATCCCATGAACACATGTTCTTAAATAAACAAACAAATAAATCAATAAAAATGAAAATCAATTGTTTCATATAATTTCAAAAAATAATTTCCAATTTTTTGTTTTCAACACACCTTTATCTTTTTAATACCAATTCATAGTTTTTTTAATTTTATTATATTACACATCACCTTTTAATTTAAATTACTTTGAAAAGATCAAAATTAAACCATTTCATCTGAATAATATCAAAATCAATCCACCATTTTTCATAAACTCATAGATAAAATTCAATTCCATTAAAAATGGGTGTTTTCTCAAATCTCATGCCCATTTCAAATAAAAGGTAAAATCAACACAAATACATGAAAATAATGAAATTAATAACTCCTTTGAAATTAATAAATAAATTAAAGGATTAAATCCTATGTAAAATAATTATGGAACCACCTATATTAAAATCATGTGATCCGAACCTACCACACCTAAAATGGGGAGATCTAATGAAGAACAGGGGCACGTAAGATCTATGAAAAAAGCCTTGATCAAATATCAAAAAACTGAAATTTAGATCTATTAATTACATGATAATACATCAAATTATATTGAAAATATAAAGATAAATGAGAAGAATCCACAATAGGGGAGGTCCACATACCAATAGGAAATCAAACAAGATCCACAGAACATTTATCTTCCATGAGAAAGTGTTTTTTCAATTTCAACTCGTGAGAACCTCCAAATGGAAAAAAATGTTTTTTTGATATTTGGGGAATGTAAATCTTTATTGATGGGTTTGAAATTTTTAAATTAATTTTTTAAACATTATAACCCCACTAGCACAATTAACTAGATGGAGGTGAATGGTTAGGGGAAACAATGTGCCATCAATGAAACCATAGTGTTTAAGGACCATTATTTCAACTTGGTGGGTATAAGTTTTGGAAAACCATGAACCAAACATGTGTCCCCAAATATAAATGGGTGAATGGTTTTCACAATGGGGTTTATTGTTTTGTAAAACCATTGACCAACCAGACATAAAAACCAAATAACCTCCAAAACCTACCATGTTCTCCTAGAAAACCCAAAAAACCCAACTTAAAGGATATCAAAAATATTGTCAAAGAATACATGGATATGATTAATTTGATGTTATAGTTCATGTTAAATATTATGTATGTATTTCATTCATATAGATACGTGGAAAAGAATGTGGACTTGATAATGGTTTGATGGAATAGACATGTGATAAGAAATCATCCCATACATGATGAGGAATCTGAAAAGGTCCAATATACATAGTGATCAACATTCCTTTATTTCTGAAACTCATAATATTATTATAATATAAATTAATATGAAAACCTTCTAACCAAATCAAAAATCAAGATCACACAGATTATTTTCAGAATATATTTTCTATCAACTATCTAATGACTTGACTTAATATTGAATTGATCTTAGTTTCTATACAATCTATATATATAGCTCAGGTCCCTATATCAATATTTCTCCAACTTCATACCATCATGCTGGAATTTTAGACTTATTAGATAGAGGTACACATTAGGATCATTGTGAATTCTTGAATTAAATATGTTGTTATATGACAACACAACTAGATGATTGTGTCGATCCCAATGTCATTTAAAATCCATAGAATATGATCTCACCATATCCTATAGGGTTTGAATGGTTCCCTTGGAATTACCACCCTTAAGATGATGATATGTAGCGCTAAAACTCAACTATATATCCAAATCCTTTTAAATAATTTCTATAAATTTGAGGTAAACATTGGATCCTAATCATATATAATAGAATGTGGTATTTCATATAGCCTTACCACTTACATAATGTATATCATGGAAATATGGTCTAGAGAGAAGTCACCATTTATATAGATGAAATGTGTTGAATTTTTGTAACACCCCAGAAATGATAAATGGCTAAAAAAGAAAACAACTCATGTCAACTAGGTGTACTGTTATTTTTTTGGATCCTACCTAATAAGATATCTATATTTAAGAGTTCCTGTCCTGGATTAGTGATTAAGATGCGTGACATACATGGAAGTTTTCTAGGGTGTGTTCGAGTGAGGGAAAAGACTATAAAAAGAATATTTGTTATACTTTGTGGAAATTTATTAGTCTGATGACACATTCAGGCATATAGGTTGACCTTAGGGAGGGTACCACATGTCAGTGGGGGAAGCGATGGTACAAGGCTTGCTAAGACCTGATGACCATATTATGGAATGGTGTATGTGATGTCAGAATCACCATGGTTTTACATTAGTATCAGATAAGAAACCCAGCCTTTAGTGGTGGAACATCGAAGGATGATATTTTGGGTCTATAATGAATAAATATTTATCTCTAGGGGGGGGGGGTGAATGCACCCCCCATAATCATAATGGGTTAAAACATGAAATGGTATGACTCATGTCAATAATGCGTGCCATTATTTTTGGGATCCTTATTGATTATAAATCCATAGTTAATCATTCATGGTCTAGAGTATTTATCAGGATGGGTGACCTCCATATAAGTTCCCTAGGATGATTACACGTAAGAAAAAATCAAACTAGAAATAACATGTGTTGTACTGTGTGGGCAATCATTAGTATGATGACCCTTTCAAGAATATGGGTGAGCCTAGTGATAGAAAGACATGTCTACATGGAAACTAGTAATAATGGGAGGTCAAGGACCCAATGGTCATGTCCATAAGGTAAAACCTTATTTTATTGATCCTACATGATTATAATTATAGTGTTAATCATGCTTGACCTAGTGTAGAGATCACGATGGGTGAACTCATGGGATGTTTCCTAGGGTGTGTAAGAGTGAGTACAAGTAAAAATTAAAGGAACATGTGTTGTCCTATTGGGATATTATTTAGTCTGATGACCCATTAGGGAATATGGGTGGGCCTTATAGAGGGTAAAACATGTTTCAGGGAAATTAGTAGCACCTGGTGGGTGAGGATCCGAGAACCAGGTTAAGGCAGGGTGTTTGTTCTATTAATAAGGACCAATTTTTACATTTTGTATGGTGATCGACTATAAGAAATATTACACTATAGACATTACAAATTTTGGGGATTCTCATGAAAAGGTCAATGGTGATGTTTTCCCATTTCCATTCTGGTATGAGTAATGATTTTATCATCACCTTATAATTATATCAATCAAACATAACATGACGATACATAAATCATTGAGATGGATACTAAAATATATCTCTCTTAATTTTATCCCCTTATAAATATCCATTCAGGTGTATATACATAATTTTACTTCTATGATGAATAATGAATGGTGAACTATTAGCCTCATCCAATATCTCCTTCTCCAATTATTGTAATAGTGGGGAACAAACATTGTTCCTAAAATGAATCATTCTATGACAATCAATGTCAAATTAGGAACCTTTATAACTATAATCTTTATGTTACATAATGACCCATTGTAGAATCAAATAGGTATAGTATCTTTAGAAACATGGAAACAAAAAAACATGTTCATAAGTGAAATATATCATCTTCAAATAAGTTCTTTATTACAAAGACCCTTTTTAGAAATATATTCCATAATAGGTTTCTTCATAAACAAGGGAAAATGAAACATAAGAAAGGTTGAGATTTGATGCTCATTAAGGGTAAAAATGGGAGGTATCCACAAAACACGATCATACGAGTATGAGATCATGATCATAATATTTGAAAACTATAAATTTCATATCGAAGATCATAATCATGAGTCATGAAATTAATATTCATAGTTCATAAGACAAGAATAATAAAGGAATCAAATAAGATAAGACATGAAATCATCAAATTGGAATAATAAATAGATTTATGGATTTCATTTAAGTATATAAAATCATCTCATATTAGTCCTGGATCATAATAAAGGCTATCATAGTGTAATGGGATAACTCCCAATACCATTACAGTAATCAAGGTTCACAACCAATACTTTTATACTTGAAAAACTCCCTTACTTCACTTGGCTCACTCTCCAATCTATTCATATTTATCTCATGATATATCAATCACTACACAATGAATTGGAGTTATATATATGTCCCACCCATCATGGATTATAACATAACCTCTTGTACTTAGTGATAATGTTACCACCATTCTTGTTTATAATGTGAACACTTTACTTCTTAATAATATAACCACTGTACTCGGTTATAACATACCCATTTTCCTTGGTTATAAAGTAACCACCATCCTTGTATATCATGTTACCACGATCCTACATTTATAATAGAACCAATTTTTAAATATTAAAAATCAGACATATGTGTTCAACATGATCATAAAAAATTTATCATATCAAAACCCATGAATACATAATGGGTTTCATAAAAATTTCATCATAACATAACCCATTGAAATGAAATGGATTTAATAAATATTTCATTATTTCATATTATCATAACCCATGTAGAAGAAATAGATTTCATAAAAATTTCATCATTTCATCATAACATAACATGTGGAAAATAAATAGGTTTCATAAACATTTCCTCATTTGGTCACAACATAACCCGTGAGAGAGGAATGTGTTTCATAAACATTCTATCATCATAATCATAAACTATAAAAATGAGGATGGTATAATTTGACCATTTCTGCACTGAATCTTATGTAAAATCAAAGGAAGAAATCATATAAGGAAATTAATATTCAAAGATCACATAGAATATTTCATTAGGAAAATATCTTTTCAATTATGAAATAACTTATTTAAAAGATAACAATTTCACAAACATTAATGATGTTTTTCTATTTTAAAATTACTTTGGAAACTTGAAGAGGATGAATTAAATCATTGAGTGTTTATGAAGTCACAAAACACAGTTAATAACATACATGTTAAAACAATGGTTCATTTAACATTTTTTGTAAAAGTCAAAAGTACTTCGTTCAGAATATGATAAGAAGATTCATTAAAAACTATTTTGTAAAAATTAAAATATGGGTAAAGATGATTTTAAACTATATTTGTAGAAAATGAAAAACATTATTTAAAACATTTTTAGGAAAAATGAATATGAATGAAAAATTATTTTTGACCGAATATAGAAATAAAGTCATTTTTCCATAAAAATATTCTTCTATAATTTTGAGTATATAAATAGAGGAAAATAAAAAAAGACATGTATTTTATTGAAATAAATAGATTATAAGAAAAATCATGTGTTTCTAGAGATATATATCATAATATTATATCATCAAAATATTATTCATTTAAAATCATGATAAAAAATGATATTGAAACATAAAACCATTACCACTTGTCTATCTTTTGAATCAGAGACCAAATGAAATAAAAAACCATATATGAGGATGAAAATCCACAAAAATTTCACTATAAGTATCATATAATTCAAATATGTGTATTATATACCCCAAAATGATGAAAAAAGTAGTGAATATGACATGCACACAATTGAAATAAAAGTGAGATTTAAATCGATTACATTAATTGTTGACTTTCATCATATGCATTCAAACATCCTCTTATTTGGAGAACTGTAACACTCGAGATTTTAAGAGAAATATTTTGTTTTTATGTATTATGTAATATGAATTAACAAAGGAATCATTCACTACACACAACACTTTCTTGGATTGTGTTACACGCAAGACCAACCTTCCTCGATAGCTTTTGTTGTATGCAATACCGAGTTTCACTAAACAATGATATTTTATTAAAATATTATATAAACTAACCATTATGAATTGTAATGCCCACTTTTTGAAATTTTATAAATTTTATCATTCAAAATGGACTTCATTTTTGGATTTACAATATCGAAATTAGCCAAGGGTGAATTTTTGGAATTTTTCTAAAAACATTCAGTTTTTGATTAATAGTGAAAACACTTAGTTAT
This sequence comes from Viscum album, assembly GCA_963277665.1. Taxonomy (NCBI): domain Eukaryota; kingdom Viridiplantae; phylum Streptophyta; class Magnoliopsida; order Santalales; family Viscaceae; genus Viscum; species Viscum album. Next base: position 1,499,781,361 of record OY728119.1, on the reverse strand, counting down.
TGGTTAAAACCGACTTTTTATTTAAATAATCATTTATTTTATTTAAATTTATTTTAGGTAAAAATTTATACATAATACCTATATAAGTTCAATTTAATTCTTTGGAGTCATTTTATAATAATATAGATATACACAAATTTAATTGAACTTTTTGACCGTCTTTTACCCACCTCTTAGGAGCATTTGCAATTATACATAAAACATAATTTTACCGCTTCTGTGGGTTGAATTTAAAAAATCCAAGAGACACGGATAATATCAATGAGAAAATGAGGTTCAATAAGATAAGAATAATTTTTGGTGAATAGTAACTTTTTACTTTTATTTATCACGGTTAAACGTAAATAGGGTAATTAAGGGTAAAAATGATATTATTATTACCCTAAAACATGTCCTAATTCTATTGGATAAGTTTAATTCGACCAAAAAAAACCTTAGTAATAAAATAATACCCTTTAGGTCCACTTGGATTAGATTTGGACACTTATTATTATTTTATTAAAGAAGAGTTAAAAGAGTAAAAATCTATGTTTAATAACTAAAACATTTTTAATATAGGGTTATAAATAAGATATATTCGACTATAAATATTCATTATAAAGATAAAAATATTTCCTACATAATTGTTATTTATTTATAATTTTTAGACATTAAATAATTTAATTTATTTATGACACATTGATGATGAAGTAATTACCTTATTAATGAAATATTAACTTAATTGATATTATAATTACCCAAATAAATTTAATTTGAGATGTTTTATGAATTAAACTAATTTTGTAGATTAATATGACATTTTATTATTGATTTGACTAACTTATTTCGAACTAATAATGTTGTTATAATTTTCACAAAAATAAATTACAAAATAGTGTCAAAATTGACATAAAATAGGTTTTCAAAAAAATATTATATTATTATTTTTTATTCTATTCCTAAAAATATAATATTTAGATAAATGGATTATATAAGGTTATATATATTAATAATTAACCACTTGGGGTTATTTTTTCTTGTTATAGTAAGTTTATTAACCATATAGCATAAGAAAACAAAAAGACACAGTAAAAGTTAAATTATTTAACTAAGAGTGAAATCTAAATGATAATGTTAAAATAGTAATCTAAACTTTTCTAAAACCTATTGGTTGAGAGGATTTAGACCCTTACCCACTTTATCTTCTAAATAAATCAATTTGGAGCTATTATAAACCAAATATGACTTTATTATAAAATAATATTTTATGTTTTTCCTAAGGTTCCCCTCTCCTCCCTTATAAAACGGCACCTCTCCCTCTCTACTTTACACAATTTTAAGCCTTCATGCTCAGCCAAAACCTGAAAATTTCCCCTTGAAACATGCCTAGAAACATAATAGATTATCTGGTATTCTTCAAAGACTAACTTTAGTGCCCTAAGAGGAGGTTTAAAAGAGGTGCGTCAAAGATGAGGTAATATCCTTTACCAATTCATTCAGATTCATTTCTTCTTCTACTTATTCTTCTTTTGTTGTTTCATAATAAAGTAATAATATCAGTATCAATAATATTCTGATATGTTATTATAAATATTAAATAACCCAATTTCAACTTCTATCCATCCTATGAAAAACAAAATCAATGCACGTGCTTACGTACGAAATGTTGTCTCCACGATGTTGTGTACTCTGTTTTTACAACACCACATTACATGGATGGGTATAATGGTGTAAATAATAACTATATATGGTTATTATGACATGATACTAATTCTGAGATATTATATCATTCACTTCAATACAATTCCACAAACATGGGAATGATATCATCGCTCGTGCGTACGTACGACCTACCGTCTCCACAATGTGATGCGACTCGTTATACACGATCTTCATTGAATAATGATTATATAAATGAATTTAATGAATAAATATGATATATATTATACTAATACTATTATTTGAATGTTGAATCTATAACCTAAAAAGAATTATAAGAATTTACTCGATAAAACACGCATAAGAACATAAAGCAATGAACACCCGAATAATAAGTAGCAATGAAGTATTACTAATAAGAAGATAAGAATATGACTATGTATGTTATCATAACAATGAATATAATTATTTAATAATTCAATTAAATTATTTAAATCATTATACATCAGGTTCGGATACGTATGAAGAATATCGGATCTTAGGTAAGGAAAAATCTCACAATCTCATTTTTATCTGAGATTGTTTATACTTCAGAATTTATTGGGGGAATATTTATCATCCACATCCATGTTTCCTCAATATGTAATATTATTTATATCCTCCTATAATTATTTAAATCCAATTTCACCCATTGGTGAGTTTTTAGTAAAAGATATTAAAGGAATCTTTAGTCATTTTTAGTATGAGGTACTTTTTGACTTTTCCAGCCAAAGTATGAGAAGAATGTTTTTTTAACTTATACGGCATGAATGTTTTTTTATGATATCATAGAACATTATTTACATGAAGTTTCCTTTACATGTTTTCATGTGTATTTTTAATCAACTTTATTTAGTTTAAAATTGTATGACATGTTAAGAAAGGAAAAATGTTTTTGAAGTAGAAAGGATATTTTCCTCAAGAATAGAGTTCAGTCATCTTATCAAAATTATTTTCCATCTAAGATAATATAGGGTTCTATTTATATCCCTATTTTTACATTGATTTGAATATGTTATGATGGAATTATTTTTATAATGTCCTTTTATCTTATATGGATTATGTTATGATGTCATGATGTTTAAGAATCCCATTTTTATTACATAGGTTATGCTATGATGTATGATTTATGATTTTGTGGCACACATAAGAATGGTATCCTTATGAGATGGGTGGGACCTATATAACCCTCCAATTCATTGGGTAAAGATTTATATCTCCTGGGAAAGACATGGCTAGAATGGCAGGATAATCCGGTTCAGTGATACAGGACTGAAACGAGGAGTGAACTCGGTTCAGAAATGGAATTTGTCTGCTAGGATAGACTTGGAAATGAGTCTTGACTACTAAGAAATGATTTTCTATGAATATGTATGTATGACACAAAGTTTAATGTTTTAGTTTATTATTATTTGGATTACATTTCACTACCATGATTTATCCCATGTTATGATATTATGATCTCTTTTACAGGTTATGATTTTCAAAATGTTATGTTATTATGAATATGATATGATTGATATTTTCTTTGTTTACCTTTACTGAGCATTTAAGATCACACTTTTTTATGTTTTCTTTTCCCCAGGTCAGGAAGAAGGGTATTAAGTAAGATATGCCAAAAGGGACTCTATATATGATAGAATAAAAGGGAGACAGTGTAGATGATTTATGAACCAGTTGTTTATGTTTCCCAGTTTCTAAAGACAATATACCTATTTGATCCTTTCATGGTTTTGTTATATTTTTTAATAAGTGTGCTTCAATTTTGAAGTAATATAAATGTGTGTAATGTATGGGTCATTATAGTTGGTATCAGAGAGAAGGTATAGTCAACCTTTTGAAAATAGGATGTGAAAGCCTTAGTAAGAACCCTAAGGATATGACTAAGAACATAACAAAATCTTAGTGTCTTTGAAATGGCCATGAGTAACCTATGATATGAACTAAATTGTGAAATTTTATTACACATTATGTTGTTTTCTTGTTATAATTAGTGTTTCTCGCACTATTATTCTTGGTTTTAGTCAATGGATGGAACTTGAAGAAACCATGTTAATGTGGAATGTAATGGGAAATTCAATGATTGTACCCCTGAGAAACCAAACGTTATGGGAGCTAGAATGAAAAATATTATAGCCATGCTCACACAACTTTATCAAGATAAAAATCATGTAGGACATTCAAACAAGCAATAGAAGGAGCAAAATTCTATTGAATCCTTCATGAGGCAACGTCCACCATCATTCAGTGGGTCTACTGATCCATTTGTGGCTGAACAATGGATCAGTACCACTGAAAAGATATTTTTAGTTCTAAAATGATTTGAACATGATAAATTCATCTTAGCAGTATATCGTTTGGAAGGTGAAGCTGATCAATGGTGTAATGTTATCAATAATACAAGTCCCCAAGGTGAAATTGAATCCATGGAATGGGATGAGTTCAAGATCTTGTTTTTCAATAAGTAATTCCCTCGCATTCTTCGAAGAAAGATGGAGAAGGAGTTTCTTGAACTAAAGAAAAAGGATGATGAATCTGTAGGTACCTACGAAGCAAATTTAACAAGACTTGCAAGGTACACTTCCGTAATTATTATCCAACCTAAGAGTAAGATCAATATATTTTTTAGTGGCTTAAAACCAAGTCTTCAAAGGGCGTTAGCTATGAGGGACTTCAATAGCTATGAGGAATTTTTTTGATGTACTCTCAAGGTTGAGATGGAGATTAGAGTAACCCATCAGTCATATAGGTTTGATTAAAAAAGAAAAATGGAATTCGAATGGAAATCTAAAGACCACACTAAAAATAAGATGAGTTTTCCCCTATGCTCAATGAGTGGAAAGAAACATGGAGGGAATTGTCTTAAAGGGACAAGTAAATGTTTCAAATGTGGAAGAGAAGGTCATCGGGCTTTTGAATGTCAAAGTGATGGGAAAAATATGTCTAGTGATGCAAACAATGAAAATGATACACAAAATGAACCTCCTACACTTTAATGTTACAAGTGCAAGGAAATGGGGAATTATGATAATCAATGCCCTAATCCAAGGGCTGTTGATGATGATCGATGTCAAAAAACTCTTATAGACAAAGACAAAGGAATGTCACATGAAATTTCTATCAGCAATGTGGAGTAGGATAACGAAGTTGTGGAAGGTACACTTTCCATCCATTATAAAGTAGAAAATGTTTTATTTGATTCTAGATCCACACACTCTTTTATTTCTGAATAATATTTTAAGGATATCGTTGTATTACCTCAAAATTTATATTTTGAGTTAGCTGTGACAACCCCTAATGGAACAACAGTCACGTCAAAAGTTTACAATTCTTCTCTGATTGATGTTTTTGGGAACGTGCTTCCTGGAAATCTTGTGAGCCTTCCTATAGTGGAATTTTATGCGATTTTTGGTATGGACTAGAATTCTTTATATAGAGATCATATTGATTTCCAAATAAGGGAAGTCACATTTCATATTCCTGATCGATAAACGATCATCTATTGATGAAAGGATGAATATAAACTTCCAGTGGGAATTTCTTCCATCTTATGGGTCTTGATTGCAATAAATGAAGGTTATTTATCTCAAATGGTTGGAGAGAAACTCACGATTATGAATATGACCGTTGTATGGGAGTTTGATGATGTCTTTCTAGAATAATTTCTATGTCTTCCACCAAATTGTGAAGTTGATTTTTCAATTGAACTAATACCGGGTTCTATTCCTATTTCAAAGACACCTTATAGAATGGCCCCAATTGAGTTGCAGGAATTGAAGAAGCAACTCCAAGAGAATATTAACAAGAGATTTATACGCACTAGTGCATCACCTTGGGGAGCACCTATTCTGTTTGTTAATAAGAATAATGGATAAATGATACTCTGCATTGATTATCAAGAACATAACAAGATCACTATCAAGAACAAATATTCTCTCCCACGCATTGATAACTTATTTGACCAACTATGTGGAGCTCAATACTTTTCCAAGATTGATCTTCATTTAGGGTATCATCAATTAAGGGTAAAAATGGAGGATATACCAATGAAGACTTTCCATACAAGGTATGGACACTATGAATTTATAGTGATGCCATTTGGACTTACTAATGCCCCTGCTATCTTCATAGATCTAATGAATAGAGTCTTTAGAGACTATCTTGATCAGTTTGTGGTAGTCATTATAGACTATATTCTTGTCTATTCAAAGATCAAGGAAGAACATAAAGATCACTTGAGAATTGTATTAAAGACCCTAAAAAGGAGAAGCTTTATGACAAATTTACCAAGTGTGTATTTTGGCTTCAAAAGTTTCATTTCTGGGTCACATAATCTCAAAAGAGGGGATATCCATGGATCTAGCAAAAATAGAGGTTATTGAAAGATGGTTGAGACCAACAACAGTAACTGAGATCCGAAGTTTTCTTGGTTTGGCTGGATATTATCGATCTTTTTTGAAATATTTTTCATGATTATATAATCCACTCACCTGGTTGACTCGAAATTGAGTTAAGTTCTTTTGGACTGAGGAGTGTGAAGATAATTTCAAGGTGTTAAAAAGAAGATTATATAGTGCACCTGTGCTCACACTACCTTGTAGTGGAGAATGGTTTGTAATCTAAAATGATGCATCCAAGAAGGGATTGGGGTGTGTTCTCATACAAAATGATATGGTGATAGCTTATGCCTCACAAAAATTGAAAAAACATGAGCAAAATTACCCAACTCATGATTTAGAGTTAGCTCCAGTAATCTTTGCATTAAAAATTTGGAGGCATTATCTTTATGGTGAAAGGAGTGATATTTATACTGATCATAAACGTTTTATGTATATTTTCACACAAAAGGAGATGAATATGAACCAAAGAAGATGGTTTGAGCTGATTAAGGATTACAAATGCTCAATTCATTATCACCCTGGGAAACCAAAGAAGGTGGCATATGCATTAAGTCGACAAGACCATGCTAGCTAATCCATGACAAGGATTAGAAAAGATCCAATATTTATGGATTTACAAATGATGGATCTTGGAATTATTATGGAAGGGGAAAAATCTTATCTTTCTCAAATGAATGTTCAACCATCTATCATGTGAATATTAAAGAGGAATAGAAAGAAGATGTAGAGTTACAAAAGATAGTGAGAAATGTTCTTGAATTACACATTGATTATGATGAAATAATATGGTTTGGTAATCAAGTTTTTGTTCCTCCCACCCCATAATTAAAGAAGGAACTATTTTATGAAGCTCATAGTTCATCATTATCTGTTCACCATGAAAGCATGAACATGTATAAGGACCTGGAAGAGTACTTCTGGTTGGATGGCATGAAAAGAGATGTTGCTGAATATGTCTCTCGATGCTTGGTTTTCAACAAGTTAAAGCTAAGAGACAGAAGTCTAAGGGGATGTTACAACCATTACCCATACCAGAATAGAAATGGTCAAACATCACTATGTAATTTGTCACTAGACTTCCTAAAACATGCAATGACAATAAGGCCATCTGGGTTATAATTGATCTTCTTATGAAGTCAGCACTTTTCATTTCTTTTAGAGAAGATTTTTCTCTTGATCAATTTGCCAGGATATATGTAAAGGAAGTTGTAAGATTGCATGGAGTAACACTTTCCATTATATCTTATCGGGATACGAGGTTTACCTCGAAGTTTTGGTGAAGTCTTTAGCATAATCTAGATATAGAGTTGAGTTTCAACACTGCTTATCATCCTCAGATAGACGGTCAGTCTAATAGGACAATTCCAACTCTATAAGACATGTTGAGAGCTTTCTCTATGGATTTAAAAGGTTTTTGGGATCAAAACCTACCTTTGGTGGAATTTACTTATAATAATAGCTTTCACTCTAGTATTTAGATGGCTCCTTATGAAGCTCTATATGGAAAGAAATACAGAAATCTAACTTGCTAGTATGAAGTTAGGGAAAGAAAGCTATTAGGAACTGATCTTGTTGATGAGATGGAAGAAAAGGTAAGATCTATTCAACAACACATATGAAAAACTCAGAGTCAAAAAAATGTAATGCTGATAACCAACAAAAAGACCTAGAGTTTGAAGTGGGTGATAAGGTGTTCTTATGAATACCTCCATGGAAGAGATTAATGATATCTGGAAAGAAGGGAAAGCTAAGCCCCCTATATATTGGTCCTTTTGAAATAATGGATCATGTTGGGAAGGTAGCTTACCGATTGGTGCTTTCACCTAATCTATCTCAAGTTCATGATGTGTTCCATGTATCTCTCCTGAGAAAGTACATACCTGATCCTTCACATGTACTTAGTTCCGATGTTGTGCCGCTGGAGCAAGATCTTTCTTATGAAGAAGAACCGATAGAGATTCTGGATCGTAGTGAACAAGTCCTATGTAACAAGACCACTCGCTAGATGAAAGTTTTATGGAGGAACCAACAATTATAAGAAGCTACATGGGAACTTGAGCATATGATGAGGGGGAGGTATCCTCATCTTTTTGTTACAAACTGACGAATTTCGAGGTCGAAATTCATTTTAAGGGGGGTAGAATGTAACCCCAGAGATTTTATGAGAAATATTTTGTTTTTATGTATTATATTATATGCATCAACAAAAGAATATTTCACTTCACACAACACTGTCTTGGCTTGCGTTACACACAAGAGCAACCTTCCTCGATAGCTTGTGTTGTACGCAATACTGAGTTTTACTAAACAATGATATGCTATTAAAATATTATATTATATAGCCGTTATGAATAGTAATACCCACTTTTTTAAATTTTATAAATTTTATCTTTAAAAATAGACTTCATTTTTGGATTCGCAATATCGAAATTATCCTAGGTTGAATTATTGGAATTTTTATGAAAACATTCAATTTTTGATAAATAGTGACAAAACTAAGTTATTGGTTAAAACCGTGTTTTTATTTAAATAATAATATATTTTATTTAAATTTATTTTAGGTCAAAATAGATACATAATACCTATATAAGTTCAATGTAATTATTTGGAATAATTTTATAATAATATAGATATATAATAAGTTTATTGAACATTTTGACCGTCTTTTACCCACCTCCTAGGAGCATTTGCAATTATACATAAAACATAATTTTACCACTTCTTTGAGTTAAATTTAGAAAACCAAGAGACACGGTTAATATCAAAGAGTAAAATGTGGTTCAATAAGAAAAAAATAATTTTTTTTTGTGAATAGTAACATTTTACTTTTATTTAGCATGGTTAAAAGTAAATAGGGTAATTAAGGGTAAAAATGATATTATTATTACCCTAACACATGTACTAATTCTATTGGATAAGTTTAATTAGACCAAAAACAACCTTAGGAATAGAATATTACCCTTTAGGTCCACTTCGATTAGATTAGGAAATTTATTATTATTTTATTTAAAGAAGAGTTAAAAGAGATAAAATCAATGTTTAATAACTAAAACATTTTTAATATAGGGTTATAAAAAATATAAATTCGACTATAAATATTCATTATTAAGATAAAAAGATTTCCTATATTATGGTATTTTATTTATAATTTTTCTATATTAAATAATAAAATTTATTTATGACACAATGATGATTCAGTAATTACCTTATTAATGAAATATTAACATAATTGATATTATAAATACATGAATAAATGTAATTTGAGACTTTTTATGAATTAAAATAATTTTATTGGTTACTATGACATGTTATTATTTATTTAATTAATGTTTTTGAACTAATCATGCTGTTATGATTTTCAAAAAATTCAATTACCAAATAGTGTAAACATTTTCATAAAAGAGTTTTAAAAACAAATATTATATCACTAATTGTTATTATATTCTTAAAAGTTTAAGGTTCATCCAAATGACTTAAATAAGGTTATATATATTAATATTGAACTACTTGGGGTTCTTTTGTCTTGTTATAGTATGTTTATTAACCATATAGTGTAAGAAAAAAAGAAGACACGATAAAAGTAAAATTATTTAACATAGAGTTAAATCTAAATTATAAGGTTAAAATAGAAACCTAAACTTGTCTAAAACCTATTGTCTGAAAATATTTCTACCCATCCCCACTTTAGCTTCGTAATAAATCAATTTGGAGCTATTATAAATTGAATATGACTTTATTATAAAATAATATTTTAAATTTTTCCAAAGGGGCCCCTCTCCTCCGTTATAAAAGGGAACCTCCTCCCTCTCCTCTTTAAAAAATTTTGAGCCTTCAATATCAGCAAATACCTACCAATTTACCTTCTCAACATCTCTAGAAACATAATAGAGGTTATGGTATTCTTCAAAAACCAACTTTTGTGAGCTAAGAGGAGGTTTAGAAGGGGCGCGTCAAAGAAGAGGTAATATCCTTTACCAATTCATTCAAATTCATTTCTTCTTCTACCACTTCTTTTTCATTGTTTAATATTAAAGTAATAACATAAATAAAACTCATATAATGATATGTTATTATAAATATGAAACAAATCTGTTTCACCTTCTATCCATCCTACGAAAAACAAAATCATCACGCGTTCATACTTACGGAATACCGTCTCCACGCAGTGGTGTAATCTATTTTTCTAACACCACCATACATGGATGGGTATAATGGTGTAAAGAATAACTATATATGGTTAATATGACATGATACTAATTCTGAGATATTCTATCATTCACTTCAATACAATTCGACAATCATGGGAATGATATCATCGCTGGTGTGTATGTACGGCCTACCATCTCCACGATGTGATGTGACTCGTTCTACATGATCTTCATTGAATAATGATTATATAAATTAATTTAATGAATATATATGATATATATAATAATAATAACTTTATTTAAATGATGTATCTATAACCTAAAATGAATAATAAGAATTTATTCAACAAAACACGCATTAGAACATAAAGCAATGAACACCCGAATAACAAGTAGCAATGAAGTATTACTAATAAAAAGATAACAATATGACTATATATGATATCATAATAATGAATATGATTATATAATAAGTTAATTAAATTATTTAAATCATTATACAGGAGGTTCAGATACATACGAAGCATATCAGACCTAAGGTAAGGGAAAATCTCGCAATCCCATTTTTATCTAAGATTGTTTATACTTCAGAAATTACTGGGGGAATATTTATCATCCAAATCCATGTTTACTCAATATTTAATATTATTCATATCCTCCTACTATTATTTAAATCCAATTTTACCCATTTTTGAGTTTTTAGTAAAATATATGGAAGGAATCTTTTGTCGTTTTTAGTACGAGGTGCTTTTTGAATTTTCCGGCCAAAGTACGAGAAGAATGTTTTTTTAACTAATATGAAATCAACGGATTCTAATGATTTCATAGAACATTATTTCCATAAAGTTTCCATTAAATTTTTTCACGTTTATTTTTAATCAACTTCTTTTAGTTTAAAATTATATGACATGTTAAGAAAGGAAAAATGTTTTTTGATGTAGAAATGATATTTTCTTCAAGAATGGAGTTCAAGAATCTTATCAAAATTATTTTCCATCTAAGATAATATATGGTTCTATTTATATCCCTATTTTTACATTGATTTGATGATTTTATGATGGAATTATTTTTATAAAGTCCTATTATATTGTATGGAATATGTTATGATGACATGATGTTTAAGAATCCCATTTTTATTACATGGGTTATGCTATGATGTATGATTTATGATTTTGTGGAACACATAAGAATGGTATCATTATGAGATGGTAGGGACATATATCTACCTCCAATGCATTGTGTAAATATTTATATCTCATGAGATAGACATGGCTGGAATGCCAGGTTAATCCGGTTCAGTGATACAAGACTAAAATGAGCAGTGAACTCGGTTCAGAAATGGACTTTGTCCACTAGGATAGTCTTGGCAATGAGTCATGACTACTAAGAAATGATTTTCTATGATTATGTGTGTATTAAACAATGTTTAATGTTTTATGTAATGATTATATGGATTACATTTCACTACCATGATAAATCCCATGTTATGATATTATGATATCTTTTATAGGTTAAGTTTATCAAAATGTTATGTTCTAATGAATATGATATGATTGATATTTCTTTTCTTTACCCTTACTGAGAATTTCTGCTCACCATTTTGTATGTTTTCTTTTCCCAAGGTCAGGAAGAAGGGTATTAAGTAAGATATTCCAAAAGGGACTCTAGATATGATAAAATAAAAGGGAGGCAGTGTAGATGATTTATGAACCAATTGTTTATGTTTCCCAGTTTCTCAAGACACTATACCTATATGGTCTTTTCATGGTTTTGTTATATGTTGTAATAAGTGTGCTTCAATTTTGATGTAATAAAAATGTATGTAATGCATGGGTCGTTATAAGAACCAATTTAGGGTTATTCCTAAATCCTTATTAAGATGTTTTACTAAATAAATTATTCTATTATATAAATAGGTAATTAATTCATATATTTGGGTTGTTCTTGGATGATCCAAAAATATTTGGACGTTTGAAGAGAATAGAATAGGGGTACCCTCCTATAAGTGGGGGGGGGGATTACATACTTATAATTTTTGAAAACAAAAAGTTATACCATCATTTAACATTGAAAAAATGATACAAAATGTCGCAATATCAAATATTAAATGATATAATATCTAAATATTTATATAAAATATGAATTGGATAAGTTTTTAGATCATTTTTAACCATATCATTTTAGTTTATCTTATATTAAACCCATTTTAACCATATCCTTCCTAATTAATTTTTAGTATTTTTCTTATTTATTATAATAAAATTATGATGAAAATAATATATAATATATAATTTTAATTATTATTATTCCAAATATTTAAACCAATATTCCAAATTAAATTCTTATAATTTTCATATTTTAATTTAAAATTAATCCTATAAACATGATGAAAAAACAAGTTTCCAATGAAAAACCTTTCAAATATATAAAACAATTTAAAAAAGAATTCAACATAAGATTTATTATAATGAAATATTTTGGATTAATAATAATATAATTGAACTAAGGTTAATTTTAAACATTTTAAAACAATATGTAACTTTGAAAATACCAAACAAGGTACTTTTTAATAAAAAACAATAGTTTCACTATTCATAAAAAATCATCTTTCATGAAAATTCTCAAAACATATCCCTAAGATAATTTTAAATTGTTGATTACAAAAATGATGTTAAATTTTTCAAATATATTTTATAAAAGTGGAAGACATTAATTTATTATTTTTTCAAAAAAATACATGAAAATAATTTTTTGATTAAAATATATTTTTGAAACCTATAAAGAATTTACAAACCATTAAGTACTTATTTATAATTATATTTTATTTATACATTATAATTATTTTTCAATATTTGTTTATTAATATTTTTACCACCAATTTTTATGGCTATGTTATAATGTTCATGTTCAAATATTATTATTAATAGTATATTGTGGTTCATTAAAACTCTATTTTGAAATGAAATATATGAAAAAAATAAATTTATTAGAAAATACATTTAATAAAATATTAGGGTGTTCTGATATTCATTGTGTCCCCGAAGATATCTAGATAATTAGTGTGCCTATGTGACATCACTATGTAGTCCTAATGCATGTACCTTGTATGAAATATAGTATTGGTTATATCTTCATTCTTTAGCTTGTATTAATAATAACATAACTAAAGATCTATCTATGAGAAGTAATGTGATCCACATAGATGATTTAAAGAGTCATATATCCATGTAAAATAATATTTGTTTATTATCGTGATCTTGTTGAGTTCACAATAATCAATGTAAAAGCATATTTATGCGTCATCATTATTGAAAAAGAGGTCTAACACAACCCATATTGATACAATTTGGAATATAATAACTTTATCTAGATTCTCTTATAATTTCTTCTTCAGCTATTCAAGTTAAAAAGTTTCAATTTCTTATGGGGTCTATGATATTTGAAAATATCTAAGTATAAGCTCAGTTGAGGACTCAACCCCACAATTAGGAGGAATACCAACAAAAATATTTTGTAAACACAACAATATATTCCCTTGTAATGGGAATGTCATAAAAAATGAACTTTTCTTTAGACTTTATCATTTGATATAGACAAACATTCTCAAAGGTTATAATGTTCATGCTCTAGATAATTATTCCAAATGAGTTTCGTTCTAACCTTTTAACCTGTAAATACTAATAGGTTGAATTGTGATACACAAGGTTATTTTCTTCTGTTTGAAATTTATGTTTTATATAAATAATTAAATCTAATATATAACCAAAACTGCATTGAATTTGGATATAGGGTGTATCACAAGGTTCCTTGGGAAGTTTGTACCAAAAATATGGATAGGTTAGCAGTTATATAATTGGGATTCACTAATTTACCCATTTTCCATTTTCATTAATAAATCAACTTCAATGTTTTGTGGTGGTGTTTTAATTATTATACAAAATTTTTGTGGTATGATGGAATTCATAAAATTATAATCAAATTGTCGGTTTTCTATTATTGAACGAATAACTTGTTTACTCGCCATGATGTTGTTTTCAGGATCGACAGTATCTCTTGTGAAAGAATAATATCTCCTTTAATCTCTTGGAATTGGAAATTTTTCTCACTGGTCATCATCAAAAAACCATACCATAGTGCATTGATTCATATAGTGTCCTTATTCAATGAGGTAGAAAAATTAGACAAAAAAATAATGGTTTATTGGTAAATTACATTCTTCCAAAACATTTATTGTTTTATAATATTAATATTATATATCTTGGTTTCCTACCTTGGCACACCTAAAGAATTAACTTGTTCACTTCAAGAAAATTACTAGATAAATCATCACATACATTTGACAAGTGGGATGTTGGAAAGTTTTTCCACCATAAGATTTCTCCATTACACCCTCAAAATAAAACACCATTCTTTAAATCATATCTTGAAACTCATTATAGACTTGAGATTTATTGATCTACATTGTGACATAGATGAAGAATTAGAAAATATCCTCATATCTATCAATGTCTTAAATCACTATATTGTTTCATTGAATTGATTGTATCCCACCAATTAAGAAATGAATATTACATTCAAGAACAATCCATATGAATATCTTGAAATTATTTTGATTTTTTTTTCATAAAAACCAATGTATTATTTTTAATTTATCATGAGTGTAAGGAAATACATCTCCATTTTTAGTTAGAGAGTGTGAGTAATTTTTTTTATTGAAAATAATTTATATAATTCATTCTATTCCATCACTTAAATATCTTCGTCAATATTTATTTTTTATTAACATCCACCATTGATAAGATTCAACCTCCATAAAATAAAAATAAATTACAAAATTATCTTTCCAAATGTATTGAAGGATTGAAATAATATTTTCAATAGTGTGGATCCATTATTCTTCAATTAAAGGATCGAAAGATGCACTGAAATGTTGAGGCCATTTTCACAAAAAACAGGAAAATTGCAACTTATAGTTTCACAGGGAGTGTATTTTTTATCCCTAAATAAGGTTTCAATTAAAATAATGATTTTATTGAGAATGTATTTCAATGAATTTACCATTTCATATTCCCAATGTGTTGAGAATATCATTTGGGAATTCATTATATTTACCATTGTTTTTGTTATTGACTTTGTTCCTCTTATTTCCATATGAATTTATTGGTTTCAAACTATATTATCCATGGTCTATTTACTAGAGTAAAATTTCATGGGAATTTTTGTTCCCTTCACGATGTTTGGTAAGCATCATGTGAATTTACCAAATCATATCCCCTATGAGTGTAATAACAGATGTAAAATAAGGCCCATTTTTTATGAACTAGAGATTTATTACCAAACGTGACGTTTTGGGGATATTTTCCCCGGGTATAACAGTGCTGTATCTAATCACAATTGAAGTATGTATACAAGGATATTGTTTCTTGAAAACAAAATAACCTATACATTACAACTATTTAGTGATATTTTCATATGATTATTCTTATCCTTAATTATTCCACTAAGGTTTTATAATCCTAATCCATAAAAATAATTATAAATTTCATTGATACCAATAATGGAAACTTGTAGTTATAATACAACTTAATTCATGATTTATAATTTATAAATTCATATAATATGATCCAAAAAGATAGATAGGTCTAGTTTATTTGGGTTATTATATTCATAACATAATAAATTTAAACTAGTATAAATAATCATTATATAAAACTCCGTAACATACTCAAATAATCTCACATCCCGTCTATAACTACATGGGATAACATGGGGAAGTACATTAGAACGAAGTGACCTATGAAGCATAGATAGGTAATAATCAAAGAATAACAAGATCATTGTAATATATGTTATTCAATAGGAATATTAGGGGAAATAAAAGTTTTCATAATCATAACCATGAACATCAAATCATGATATAATATTATAACATACATGAAACATTGGAATTTAGAAACAACCTAAAACATAAAATCAGAATCATAATTTAAGGATAAACACTAAGACATCATGACATAGTGTTATTTGGATAACCTACCAATCACCATAAAAATTATATAATGAGAAAAAAAATTAACTAATGCATTGGAGGGATATATAATTCTAGGACCACCCATCACATTTATAACATGAATATACATAAGTGTGCTGCTTAGATCATATATCATAAAGAGGTATCTAATCAATTGTAATCCCTTTATTATAGAGTGTGGGAAACAAAAATGGAAGTACCCAATCAATTAAGGATAGAAATATCAATGTGAGTACCCTTGAGTGAAAATTAGTATGGTTATTTACTTTATAAATATTTGGAATGGAATATCAGAAGATAATTTTGATAACAAAATTGGTGTATAAAGATATTAATGCAAGTGTTTAGTAAGAGTTATAGGTAGTCTCTAATTATTCAAAAATCAAAAGAATAGTAAAAGGGATGTTTAAAAAAAATTCCATATAAAAAAATGAAAGTCAAATGGAATTATAAAAATAAGGTTCTTAAATTAATTGGAGGTGAAGATAATACCTTAATTTCGTATAGTAAGAGCTCAGGTAAAGGTTATAACATCAGAGGATAAATGATATATATTTATTATTTGATAAATTGAAAATTAAAGGGATAATTATTATTACATGACAATAAAATCAATTTACATTAAAAAGGATAAATAGAAATAAGGTTATTGAATGGAAAATAATAAAGACAGATCCCTTACCTAGATAGGGTGCTTCAAAAATATTAGTAGGAGATTCTTATGATCTTGGGAACACCTTTGGAGGAATTTATAGAGATATAGAAAAGTATTTATCAATGGTATTTGAGTGAAGATGAGTGGTATGTTGGGATGTTATTTATAGAAAAAGAGAGGGTAATTCATTATAAATTTCAATATATAGGTATTGGAATCTATATGAGAATATAATAAAAAAATAAACCTTCTCTTGGTTTTACAATCGTTTCTACCAAAAAGTAGTGGTTTTAGATATTTTATAGGAATAAGAACCAAAATCATTAATATAATAATATTAGTGATGTGAAAGTGAGCCATGTTCCTAATGAATTGCTTTTAATTCCTTGAAAATATAATATATATAATGGAAGATTCATAAATGATTTAAAAAATCAATCAAATAAATTAAAAAAACACATTATTTTAATGCTGATGTTTATATTTGGTCCTGAATTCCATTTAGAGTATTTTTATAGCACTTTTGTGCTATTAGGATATTATAATAAATACCATATATTCATACCCTATTTAACTTTGACACAAAAATACAAATAAATATTATAAAATTGTAAAAAATTCACCATAGGATAATTTAAAAATTTTTATTTTATAAATAATACTTATTTTATCAAAATAATTCTATATATGTGAGAATTTACAGTTTTTTCTGGAAAATTCAAGTTTTTAGGAGATGAACAAATTTTCAACCCATATTAAAATTAATTTATACTTGTTTAAATTTTATTATAATTTATAATTTAATGAATATTATTGATTTAGAATATTTTATTAGGATATAATTTATTTCCGAAATTACGGAATATATATAAAATATTCTCATAATTAAATATATATTTCACAAAAATTGAATTTGAGTATATTTTTATAAAGATACAATAATTTTCAAGATAATTTTTAATTGTAACGACTCTAATTTTTCATTGAAATGATTTTAGGTATTTTAAAGATTATTTTTGAAGCTTAGTGCTAAGTTAGTTCTAGATTCCAGAGCCCGGGGGAGGGAAGGTTTTGATATAGTAATAATATTAAATATATTATATCACGTGATTTATTTTTTTAAAATTAGAAAATATCTCCAAAATGGGTTCAATGATCATAAATATAATCCGATCATTAAATCCAAAACATGGGTTTTATCATAAGAGTAATGTAACCTTTGTCGGCATCAGTTGTTTTGTTCAAGAGCTTTCATGGGGAAATTAATACAAAAATTAATAAATTAATTAATTCATTTTAAATTAAATTTTTTAGACACAATATAATCTACAAAATACCACATAATGAAAATCACAAGGGCTATCCCCATAATAGTAGGGACTACGAATGGGCTCTTGTAGGATAAATCTTGGATGAAAGTCTTCGAATCATGGATTTGAAAATGGTGGACCAGTGGAGTCTACAAATCACATCAAACAACAACGTCAATCATTCTACATTACAATCAATCCAAACTCAAGGTAGTGTTATGAACCGTCCCTATAAAGCCCGAATTTGGATCATTATTTTATCACATTGTCATGGATATAAGTAAATCATGTCCCAAAGGACCAAATAATTTACTAGTTTTGAAATCCCAAATTACATACAAGGTATACTTATTACATTGTTAATAAAAAATGAAAAAGTAAATCAATTTGCATCCCTGAACTCATAAAAACATTTCAACTTCATATCTTTCGGAAAAGATAATCAATCAAAGGTTTGAGATCAAATGAACAATGAGGGTAACATATAGTGGATGGGATAATGAATCAATGATAATAGATCATATGGAATGGTAATAACTAAAGACTCATGCCATGTAATCAATAAAATAAAATATCATTTTGTAGACAATATGAAATGATAAGTAACTTTAAACACATTCCATTAAAATATATGGATAAGGAAATGTATGAAATTAAAAACACATTCCATTTAATCAATAAATTGAGAATTAAATTCATCCACTAGTAGTGTTACGGAAAAAATCTTTTGGATAATAATAATTGAAATGGAGGAAAAGATTAATTATTAGACGTCATCTTCCCCTATAAAATGATACATTTTCTTTTAGGAACTAATCTCAATAAAGATTAAATAAGTGGGTAGAAACACATATATTATTATTAGAAACAAACTTTAGGATTTTTTTTGGAACTTATTTTCTCTCATGAGACTACTGATGCATAAAGTGGATTTTTTTAAATGGCTTACAAACTATGTTGTACTAGGAAAAAATATTCTTAATATTTAAAATAATCAGTTTAAAAACATATTTACAAATTAAAATTTGTCATACGACTTTGACACATTTGAATACCAAAAATACAATAGTATTAATGAACTTATATATCAAAAGGTAGTAGGAATACTCTACCCATAATAAATAAATGGTGAATCAGAATTATATCTCACAAAAGTAAAAGTGAGATGAGAAAATAGTACCACAATGTAATAATTTTTTTAAATGGAATAAAATTTAAAAAATAAATTATTTTCCTTCACAAAAACTTGTAAAAATATAAAGAAATCTTCAAAACATTAGGGTGTCATGATGGTGGGAAAATTTGTTCATTTCATATAACTTAAAAAACATTCCTCTTACTTCTATACAGAAAGACATAATGTACCTTGTTTTGGAAAATAACATGAAGATTCCATTTAATGATTTGGGTAAAAAATAAGAAAGTTTCAAAATGAATTTAAAAATCATTGGATAATATTGAAAATAGTTTCTTGAAAAGACAACATGGATGAGAAAAATTCCCTAATGGAGATATAAATGATATCATTCTGGAATTATGATGAGATTATAAAATAACACCTCACCACTTTATAATACGTATAATTTTATACCCCATGCATGAGAATAATATGGATATGAAAATACCATAATATTCAGAAAAAAAATTATAATATTAATCCTTGGGTAGTATATACACCACACAAATGAAATAAGTAGTTTAAATTACATGTGTCCCACAAAAATTAAAGTGAGACAAAAATGCCTTACCATATATTTATTCTCAAAAGGAGGCCTCTAAAATTATGTAAAGGAAGTTTTTAAATTATTTTTTCAGGTTTGTGATGAACTATAAGGCTCAATATGGTTTTATTATATGAGGAAGGAGGTTCCCATTTATAATTGGGGTAAGGGACAATTTTGGAAACATTAAAATATATTAAAATAATATATATTAATGTCTAAATAAAATTGTATCTAAATAGGGTTATTAATAACATAATATGATTATGTGATGAAATAATCTCAAGTAATAAATTTTAGACAAGTTATGTTCATAGTCATACACTTATCTTTTGGATTTAACCCTTAATTAAACCATTTAACTCTTATCATGACAACATGGATTTTTACTATTTAATGGATAATATAGTTACTATAATAATAAAAAATACCATAAAAGTGACATGGATGACATTTTAAACATTATCTCAATACGTCTAATGAATTTTATATTTTTAATAATTTCATTTTGATTTAATAAAATATTATTTATTTTAAAACATAATTAATGTCAATTTTGACACTATTAAATTATTGATTTTTTAGAAAACATAAATTAATGTGACAAATTAAAAAAATTTAATTCATCCCTAATATGTCTAGGTAATATTTTAAATTCGTGTAATATATTAAATATATCAAAATATATTCAATTTATTATTTGTAACAACATTTATATGATATGTTTATTAATTAAACAATTTCCACATCAACATTGTGAAAGCCTTTAATTTAATTATCAATTTCAAAAATTATCATGAGGAATAAAAACATTTTATATTTTTATTGAATATTTATATTTGAAAATAACTTATAGATAAACACATATAAATAATAGTTAAAATTTTAATAACAAAAGTATGAAAAATTGTGTTTTTCTGAATAAAATACTATAAAAGGGATAAATTCATCCAAGTGGATAAAAGAGGCTATAAAATCATCCCAATGGTGATTTTGCTAAAACATAATGCATACAAAAAAATTAAGATAAGTTTTAGGGTGATTTTGTAATACTTATATTAATATGTTTACTATTAATTAGTCGATTAACCCATAACTGTGATAATTAAAAAAACACTTCTAACATATTCCATTGGTTCCTATATTCATTTATAATTAATTTATAAAAAATGAATAAAACCATAAATTTTCATATGTTATTTTATATTGTTCATAACTACCAACTTAATTTCTAGGATATATATTATTAAATTATATTATATTATTTTATTAATATATTGTTGTTTGAAAAATCACATCCTTTCATATAATGCAAGAGAACTCATTATTTTGAATGGTGTAATTATAACATGGCGTTTCATATAAATAGATCTAGAAACAAAATTAAAATTATTAAAAAATGAAAATATTGTTCTGTTTTGGGGTGTTATATTATTCTAACCTTAATTACATTTAATCAATGCAATTTATAATTGATATTGGTAGTCTGGGGTTTGATATATGAAAATAAATAATTATAGAAATATCCAAATCATATGTAGAGTTAATAATACATCTTCCTAATAAGATGAAATAGAAAATGCGAAGGTCACCAAAAAACTAGTCTTATGAATACGAGAACATTTGTCAAAACTTATGTATGGAGGAAAAATCTAACTATAATATTATGATAGATAAGGATACTGAATATGGTCATTAAAAAGTCTACCATCCCAAGACCAGAAATCATTGATGGGTTAAACATTCCATTGATTTTTCAATAAGAAAATTAAATGAATAATATATTTGTTCTAAAATAATTTTCCTAGATTCAAGGAATTCATTTACTTCCAAGACAAAAAACACATGGAAACATTATTATTTGACAATTAGAGTTTAATCCATTAATCAATTTCCACTAAAAATCACATTTTTCTCTGAATAATGAGTGTATAAGATGATGTTTTCTATGCTTGAGGAATTCAAATCGATTTTTATGGATCAAAAAATCAAAAAATGTATAACTATCTAATAAAAAATTCTTTATGCATAAACAAAAACCAAAATGGTTAGGATCATATTAGTTAATTTCCCAAAAATAATAAACCATTATATGAAAAAATCATTAATATCCATAATTCAATAGTAATACACAAATTTCACAATAGATATTCAGAAAATAAATATCCTTCTTAAAAAATACGTTAGACTAATATTTAATCGCAAAAATCAGACGTATTTGATTATATATTCTTCTATATAACATTAATCATTCTTAATGAATTGTAAAAAAAGTTAATTAACTGAATTTCATAATCTCCCTGATATGAATAACATTTAAA
This sequence comes from Viscum album, assembly GCA_963277665.1. Classification (NCBI taxonomy): domain Eukaryota; kingdom Viridiplantae; phylum Streptophyta; class Magnoliopsida; order Santalales; family Viscaceae; genus Viscum; species Viscum album. Next base: position 1,499,759,098 of record OY728119.1, on the reverse strand, counting down.
AAAAGTTAACTGAACCACTGTAAGCCCGATATAATGTCATAAATTATTCCAAAATTTAATTCATTATTTAATATTAAAATAAAATACCATAGTATTTGGTTTAAATTTATCATATAGCGTAACCAAAATAGTGTAAACATAATCCAAAATAACATTTATCACTTAATCACCATATAATTTCCCTATCTTAATGTAATCTATTTAATCAAAAAGTCCCTAAAATAAAAATAATCTACATACATTAAATAGTTCACTAGAAAAATTTCAGGAAAACGCAGACTTCAAAAAGGCTTGTGGTGGGTGATTCACCCTTGTGGCCATTCAATTGTGGGTTGAAACCCCAAGACCTTGATGAGCTTGATGAGTTTTCATCAGACAAACAATTTTTCTATGTTATAAAACCATATTAATATAATTTCTAATGTATATAATATGTAAGTTTCTGAAATAATTTTAATCCATAAATAGAATTTTAAATATGTTTTTCAAAAAAGCAACAACAAATAAATACATCATCTATTTTATTTTATATTAGCTCCTACCTTGGTATAAGTATTTACCTAGGTTATTAATTTTTATTATCAATTTAAATCCTTCATAACTTTTTTTTAAAAAAGTGAATTATCCCAAGAATATCCCCAAGTATTTTCAAACTAGGTGCACAATAAGGAATGTTTTCAAGTAAAAATTTACTATCGAGTCATGCTTGATGTGCCTTTTTAGAGTTTTTATGCCTAGGTACATTTGTGCCGAACCACATACACTTATAGTATATTGAATGTGATGTATTCTTAAGAAAAAACATGATATATATATATATATGAAATGTTAGTATGTTCTCATACACATAACCTCAATGTATATCTATAGGTAATGTTATCTAATATATTTTTCAATAAATCAGGTTCCCATGATTTATTTTAAACATCATCTAGTTCCAAATCTAATTCCCCGACCCTAGTAAACTTAGAACCAATGTATTAATTTTTTACATTGGTATTTATACAATTTAATCACATAAAAAAGGATTGAATAATGTAGTTTTTTGGGAATACTATATTACATACATGTTATTGCTATTACATTGGAATTAAAAAAAACAAAACATGAAAAAGGAATGAAATTTTTATACTTAAACTCATTTAAAAATTTTGTCTTCTTATCCTAGAAAATGGTTAATTAATAAAAGGGTGATATCAAATTATTGACAATGGTAAATTATAGTTTAACAGATAATAAATAAATGAGAATAGTTAATGTGGTAAGGTTATAACTGAATACATAGTCCATGTAACCAATAAATTGAGAAAGAGTTTTGTAAACAATTTGGAAAAGTAAATAATTAGAAACAAAATCCTTTCAAATAAGTATATATAAATAAATCATTATGGAAAGGTAAGAATCTAAAAAAATTCCATTTATAAATAAACATATAATTAAATTCATCCATAGATAATGGAAATGAAATAATCTCATAGATAATAATAACAAAAATGTTGGAAATGCGAAATTATTGGACGTCAGGTTTCATAGGAATGTTATTCCTTTACCTTCAAGACCTAATCTCAAGAGAATTTAAATATGTGGGTAGATAACCATATATTCAACTGGAAAACAAACTCAAAGGGGTTTTCACCAATTTATTTCATTTCATGAGACTACAGATTCATTGAGTGGATAAATTTAAATGGTACCCAACCCATGTCGTACAAGTCCAAAGCATTTTTCATATACCAAATAATTTATTTAGAAAAATAATTAGAAATAAAAGTTTCACATAACACTATAAAACATTTGAATACCAGGAATAAAATTACATTTATGATATTATATTTCAAATAGTTTTCTAAATAACCCACATACAAGAAATAATTTTTCAAATAAGGCTTATATCTCACAAACGTAAAACTGAGATCAAGAAAATCTATACCACATTGTAATATTTTTTTTAAAGGATGCACATTTATAAAAGTAAATAATTTATTTAAAAATAAACTTGTAATGTTGTATATGAAGCTTCAAAAAATTATGATGTAATGGTAGAGTAAATTTTTATTCCTCATGTATAGGTTAAAAAAATAATTCCTCTTAATTATCTATGAAGATCCCTAAAGTACCTTTTTTGGGAGGACTACAAGAAAAATAATTTTGAAATAATATTTTATCAAGTTAAAAGGGTAAAAATTAACTTTAATAAAACATTTTTTAATAATAAAAAATTGATTTTTTGTGAAGACATTATCATGGAAGATAAATATTTCTTAAAGGATACTTTAATGAAAACAATATTGAATAATAATGAGATTGTGAAAGAACCCCTTACAACTTTATAATCTATAGAATCATATGTACCATTAATAAAAATTATATGGATACAAAAATAAAATAATATTTACAAAAATAAACATATAATACATTCATGGGAAGTATATACACCACACAATAGAAACAATTATTGTAAATGACATGTGCACCACAAAAATAAAATTGAATAAAAAATCCCTTACCTTCATTTTCCTTTAAGGTGGATGTCTTTTAACATCATTTATAAAGGATTTAATCTATTTTTAAACTTATAACAGAGGCATCAAAATATTTATAATGTATTATATTATTTTATAGTAATATATTATTACCCATTTGTTGGTAATAATTCATTATTTTCACAATTTTAGGTTTTAATTACATAGTATTTCGAGTATATTCTGAGTTATTAGCTAATGTTCTTATTAATTGGGTCATTATTTAATAATATAAAGAATGTAAACAATGATGTAAATATTGTATATATTTATTTAATATTTTTTTCTAAACATAGATAATATTTTGAGATACGAAATGATATACACCGTTCATAGTGATGGTATGTCGTACGTACGTATGAATGCTACTTAAATTTAATTATAATATTAAAAGATGGAAAATTAAATGATATATATATATATATATTTATATGTATATTATAATCATAGAATCATATTTATGTCTCATATTCTACATGTTTTTGTTGAATCCATCCTTTATATATTCAACATATAGTATGAACTACTCACATCACATTGAGGAGACAATAGTCCACACCTTCACAAAAGTTATTATTGTATATACACAAATGAAATAATGATGGTATGTGTTATATAAAAGTATATAAGTTTGAATTAAAAATATATATCACATATATATCCTATAAAATACTTTTTTCACCATAATTATAAACCATGAGAGGGTGAAAATGAAAAATGAATGACATTGATTCGCAAGGTGGTATTTTGTTGTACATGAACTATAAGCTAATTATAATTTTATGAAAGTGTGTGTTGGTTTATATCAAAAAAATAATGTAAAAATATCTTAGTATATTTAGGATATAGTTATTTTTATATAATTATATAATAATAATAATTTAATGGTTTGATAAGGAAATAAAATTAAAGTTATTATTGAAGAATGTTACTGCGTTTTCGGGTAACTTCTTTTTGTTTAAACCAAAATACATCATTGGATTGATTTTATCAAACATAAAGGACTTTGTGATGAAAATATAGAAGTTTTGAGCTTATTTGGGGACTTATATTATGATTTAGAAGGCTAAAGGTTCTGTGAGAATGAGAGGGAGGAGGATCCCTTTTATAATTAAAGTATTGAGCACTTTTGGAAATTCTCAAAATATTAAATTAATTTGAAAAATGTTTAAATAAAAATAACCCCAAAGTGAGTTATTAAAAATATAATATAGGTATGTGTCTAAATCCTCCCAACCAATAATTTTTAGATAAGTTATGGTTACATTAATAACCTTATAATTTTGATTTAACATTTAATTAAACAATTTTACTCTTATTGTGACATCTTTTTTTACTATTTAAGGGTTAATATAGAATTATAAGTTGCAAAAATAACAATATGTGATTTATGGATGAAATATTCATCATTATTAAAATAATTTGGCCAATGTTTTTATTTTTATGAATTTTTTATCATTTATTAAAATAGTATTCACTTTAAAACATTATTAATTTCACTTTTGACACTATTAATTTCAAGAGTTTTTTTAAAATACCAACAGAATAGATAAATTAGAAAAAAAACATTTATAAAATTATTAATGTGCCTAATTAATCTATAAAATTTAGATAGTATATTAAATATATGAAATTATTTTTTTTTAATTTTTTTAATAACATTAGTTGGATTTGCCTATTAATTAAACAATTGCTACATCTTCATCATGAAATCATTAAATTTAATTATATCTTACCAAAAAATTAAAAATAAATTTTCAAGATGAATATAATAATTTTAACTTTTCGATTAATATTTATAGTTAAACATATCAACATCATTAAACCATATTAAAATTATTTAACTTGCTAAAAACAAAAGTATGTAAAATTGATGTTTCTTTGAATAAAATACTATAAAAGGTATAAGGTCATCCATGTGGTTATAAGAGGCCATAATATCAACCCACGTATTATTTTGGGTAGAAATATACTATAAAATAAAATTACTACAAGTTTTAATGAAATTATATAATACTTATAATAAAATTTGTAATCATAATAACTCAATTTACCCATAACCCTGGTAATTAATAAAATACTAATGTTACTATTTATATTATTCAAAAATAATATATGAATATCTAATCAATTTTAACCATATAATTCAAAATATAGACTCCTTTTTTTTAAAATTCAAAACACATAACTACATAGAATTAATTTAAAATTATTCATGTTAATGGAATGATAATACAGGTTTTAAAGTAAAAAATGTTCAAATGTTTGAAATGTTTTTATATCTAAATTTGATGCAAAATTTATTCAATTGATGTAAATTATATTAAATGATTAAAATGATCTAAATTTACTTTAAAACCAATCAAAAATATTAATTAACAAAATAAATAATTTATGTAACACCCCAAGCTTCTATGGTACACTTCTCTTTGAATAATGTGATAGCGTGTGTTGTACACAACACCAAGTTCTAACACACCATAACCAATTAAACTAACCGTTATGAATAGTAATACCTACATTTTGAAATTATATATATTTTATATTTTAAAATGGACTTCATTTTTGTATTCAGAATATCGAATTTATCCTAAAGTTAAATTTTGGTACTTTTTAGATAACTTTCATATTTTGATGAATAGTGAAAATTACTAAATTTTAATTAAAAACAACTTTTTTAATCAAAATAATTAATAGTGATAAATTATTAATTTGAGTGGTTTTAAATTATATTTAGAATATATTTTTACCATTTAATATAATGTTGGTCATTGGACATAATTTTACAATTAAACCGAACATAAACAAGTGTCAATCTTTTGATAGTTATTATCTCTTAAAAACACGCTTTTTGTTTTGACAGCGGGAATTAATTTTAAATTAATTTCTACCACTTATATGTTTTGAATTTTTAAAAATGGATTCCATATTTGGAATCAGAATGTTCAAATTGTATAAATAGTTAACTTTTATTTTTAGACATTTTGAATAATTACTGCGGTAAATATTTTATTTACCATGGTTAAGGGTAAATCCGGTAAATGAGGGTTAAACAAATAATATTATAATAATACTAAATTACCCTAAAACATGTACTATCCTTATTGTTTGATACATGTTCGACCATAGGCATCTTTGGGTCTATTTTGGGACCCCATGGAGCCACTTGTAGGTGATAGGGACACTTTATTTTAATTAAGTTAAAATAAGTACAAAAATGACATAAGTATATATCTTTTAGAAAAACAATTTTTACATAGGGTTATATATGTTGTATTTTCGACTATAAATATTCATTAGAAAGATAAAAAGATTTCATACATTATTATAGTTTGTTTTAAATTTTTATAGGTTAAATAATTTAATTTATTTATGACACAATGATGATGAATTAATTACTATAATAGTGAAAAATTAAAATAATTGATATTATAAATACCCAAATAAATATAATATGAAACTTTTAATGAATTAAACTAATTTTATAGGATAATATGATATATTAGTATTGATTTAATTTACTTTTTTTGAAGTAATCAATCTGTTATGAGTTTCACAAAAATCAACTATTGAATAGTGTCAAAATTGACATAAAAGAGTTCTTAAAAAAATATTATATTATTAATTGATATTAAATTCCTAAAAATCTAAAGTTCGGCCAAGAGACATATATAATGATATTTTCATCATTAATGGACCACTTGGGGGTCGCTTGGATATATATGGTAAGTTTATTAACCATATAATATAAAAATACAAAGAGACATTGTAAAAGTGAAACTAATTAACTTAGAGTTAATACTTAAAGATAAGGTTAATATAAGTACCCAAACCTGTCTAAATTCTATTGGTTGAGTGGTTTTCGACCTATAACCACCTTAAACTTTTAATAATCAACTTTTGAGCCATTGTAAACCGAATATGAATTTATTATAAACTAATATCTCTAGCTTTTCCAAAGGTGCCCCTCACCCCTCTTATAAAAGGGCACTCCTCCTTCTCATTTCTTCACACCTTCAAAGCCTTTTGGTTCGGCCAAAATCTGCCCAAATACTCTCCCAACTTCCATAAATACAACCTAGAGGCCCTAGTTTGATCAGAAAGCCAACCTAATGAGCCCTTTTGATCAAATCAAAACGAAGAACCCGAAGAAGAGGTAATGATTTCACCACCCTTTTCCAAGTTCCTTTCTTCTTCCACTTCTTCTTCCTTTGTTATTACCATTATAAAATAATAACTCCAGTATCACATATATAATGTGATGTTATTATAAATATGGTACAACCATATTCAGTATTCTATCCACCCTTTGAATAACATGTCACCATACGTGCGTACGTACGGCTTACCGTCTCCACGTCGTGGTGTAATTGTTATTCAATATATTATTATTTGGATGGGTATAATAATGATATGTAACTCATGTAAATAATAAATATAAAATGTTAATGATTCTTTATATATGATATAACAACCATTTATATATTATTTTAATATCAAAAGAATGATATTGTCGCTCGTGCGTACGTATGGACTACCGTCTCCACGAACGCGATGAGATTCATTCTCCATCGTATACATTCAAGTATAATTATAATTTTATGATTTAAAAATGATGTTTAAGGACTCGATATAATTATGGATATGAATAATATACAACCTATCCATTACAAACATGGCTTACTTAACAAAACATATAAAAGAAAACAAGTAAGTTAACACCCGAAACAACGATAATACTTAGATATTATTATCAAATCAATATTAAAAGATCATATATGATATCATATTAATGTATATGATACTTTTATAATTTAATAAAAATTATTTCACCATTATATAGGAGTTTAACCTACCCCAACCAAGGAAAAGTACAAGGTAAGGGTTATTTCACAATCTCTTCATTATCCGAGGTTATTTATATGTAATAATCTACTGGGATCTCTTTATCATCCACATCCATGTTTTCTTAAAAATGTATTTCAAAACATTTTTATTATTTACAAGAATATGGGTTAAAGTCATTTATACCCTTGTTTGAATTTTTATAAGAGGAATCTTTCCATCATTTTCAAAACAAGGTCCTTTTTAACCTTTTCGACAGAATTAAGGTAAGAATGTTTTTTTTAACTTATACGACGGGTGCGGCTATTTTCCGCCGTTATAAAATCTTCAAAGCTTTCCTTAAAGGATTATAAGAATGTTTTAAAAGAAAATGTTTTATTTTATATGGCTCTTAAATGATTTCAAAAATAGAAAGAGATATTTCTCTAAAAATAGTTTTGATTTCATCTATGTCAACATCCTTTGATGGATTTTACGCTTATTTGAAGTTGATTTATTATGATACAAAACTTCTATATTGTATTGAAGGTTTTCTGATATGTTTGACTGTGGATGTGCTATTTTTATACCATTCATAGTTTATGGTGAAATTATTGACATTTCGTATGCTAGTTTTAATATGAATGTTTATGTTATGTTTAAACCTTTTCATATGGGAATGCATTGGACTTAATATGTGATTGTTGGAGCCTGCTATAGCTCCTCGATGCATCGGTAGGTCTCATGAGACAAACTAGTGTCTTGGCACAAGGCCTTGGCAAAATCTTATTTATAGTCTTGGCACGAGGCCTTGGCTATGTGGTTATGATAGTCTGGCATTATGCATTCCATCATTATGAAAGTGGTTATTGTTTTTGCATGTGATTATTCGATTATTAGAACATCCACGTGAATAAGTAAATGGAATTATTTCATTTTATTTATGCCATACTATTTTGAAAGTTCAAGTTTGAAAGGCTTTTGTTTTAGTATACATTGCCTTAAATGTTTATTCTTATTTATGGAAGTTTCCGCTATATTGTTATCCTTACTGGGCATTTGAGCTCACCCCTTTTCTATGTTTTATTTTTCCCAGGAAGTGAAGAAGTAAATTATGAATGACCTGTAGGGATATTATGTGGGGATATGAGTGTGGATTATGGAGACAATATGTTGTTGTAGTAGTTTTTCATTTTATGATGTAATGTAAGACTTATGAATATATCTAGTGTTTCCAAGGATACTAAACCAATCGGTCTTTCGAGATTTGATCTTTTTTGTGATCATGCCAATGTTATGTAATAATGCACCGACTCTGGGTAACTAGGGTCGGGGCGTTACAGTTGTTATCAGAGGAAGTTTAGTACAAACCTTGGAAGCTAGATTTAGATAAACTCTGATTAGAGCACGTAGACCTAAGATAAACTTTGAGGATTAGTATAGAAGAACTTCCTAGAATTTTGGTATTGTAGAGATTTTGTGAGTTTTCCGAGCAATACATCCTTGTCTGGATACGAGCAGGTAGAGGCGGCTCTGGCACAGATGTACCTAGGGGTAAAACCCGAAAACACCGCTTTGAGCTAGACTCGATCGGGAACTGGTGCACGACAACGGGCCTTGCTGCACTCTTGGTTATGACACTCCCGGGGGATATGCTTAGGATAACTCTCATTTTCTTTACAAATCATTATGAAGGGTTTATGAGTATATAGTTCCTCAAAGAAAACATTTTTATGATTATGGATTATATCCATAAATAGTTCAATTTATGTTAAGTGTTTTATAAGTATGGGATTATTTATTTTGATTCATAAACTGATCTAGTTTATGCCATTGTTTAGAAATGGCGCCTAGTGGAAGAAATGGAAACCGTATCAATGCACGCACTCCATGTAGGGATTTCCCTCCTACTCAAGATAATTATATTGGAGATGGTGATGCAGCTGGTGCGGATCAGCTAATCAACATACTGGGACAACTTACTCAGGTTATTAGTAATAACCTTACCCGTATGGAGCAACCTGATCCACAACGTGGAGGATCAATGTTAGATCGATTCATTAGGCAACAACCACCAATGTTCAATGGGAGTACAAATCCCTTAGTAGCTGAGCAATGGATAAATTCCCTAGAGAAAATATTTTAGGCTTTGGGGAGCAATGAAAGGGAAAAATTTATCATGGCAGTTTACCGTCTCACTGGAGATGCTGATCAATGGTGGTCATTGATTCAAAACACGAAGGAAGATGATGAAGTATCAAATATGGAATGGAGGGAGTTCAAAGATCTGTTTTTAGAAAAATACTTTCCTCGCGACCATCGAGTAGATATGGAAAGGCAATTTCTGAGTCTGAGACAAAAGGAGGATGAGAATGTCACAAAGTATGAGGCTAACTTTACAAGGTTAGCAAGGTATGCTGGTGATTATATACGTAACCCAAGAAGTAAGATTGATCGTTTCTTTGATGGGTTAAAACCATTTCTCCGTCGAGCATTAGTCTCACAATCCTTTTCGTCGTATGAAGACATTGTCTCATGTGCTATCAAGACCGAAAAGGAATTCTCTAAGTCTTATGACTTTAAAGCAAAGCTAGAGAAGAAGAGACCTGCTGATCAATCTGGGAATGGAAATAAGGGGAAGAAGGGAAAGGTTGAATATCCATCCTATGGTAAATGCGGGAAGAAACATCCTGGTACTTGATTGAAGGGAATGGGAGTCTGTTACAAGTGTGGTGAAAAAGGCCACCAAGCTTGTGATTGTAAGGGGATGAAGGAAGATACCAACGTTCAGTGCTACAATTGCAGGGAGATGGGGCATTATGCAAATTAATGTCCTAAGCGTCAGGAGAACTTACCTCAGAAAAGGCCAAGGGATCAAGGCCAGGCTTATGCTATCACTACTGCTGAGGTAGAAGCTCCGAAAGATGTGGTGGAAGGTAATTTAATGGTTTCCTCAAGTTTAGCAAATGAATTATTTGATTATGGATCATCACATTGTTTCATATCTTCCCAGTTTGCTAAGAAAATTAGATATTTCCAATTTGATTTAATAAGGGAGTTGTTAGTTAAAACTCCTAAGGGAAGTATCATTGCAACAAAGTTTTGTGAATCAGTCCCCATTAGAGCACATAAATGTTCTTTATCTGCTGATCTCATCGTCATACCTATGATTGAGTTTGATATAATCCTCGGTATGGACTGGATTTCGGACTATGATGTGAAGATTTATTTTAATAAGAAAGAGGTTACGATTCTTGATGATAATGATAAGGAACACCTTATCTTTAGAGTAGAATCGTCACCACATAATTCTTATTTAGATCCACCCCCATTAGCTCAACTTAATTCAATTATTGGGGAGGAAGAGAATGAAATAACTGTCGGTGAGGAAAGGAATGTTCAAATAAAGGATGTACCTATTGTGAAAGAATTTGTAGATGTATTTCCGGATGATTTACCTGGACATCCTCCAGAACGAGAAGTTGAGTTTTCCATTGATTTAATTCCTGGATCAAGGCCTATATCAAAGACCCCTTATAGAATGTCCACTGTAGAGTTAGTCGAACTAAATAAACAACTAGAGGAGTTGAGTAATAAAGGATTTATTCACCCTAGTGTTTCTCCATGGGGAGCCCCTGTTCTTTTTGTTAAAAAGAAAGATGGATCTATGAGGTTATGTATCGACTACAGGGAGATCAATACTATAACGATAAAGAACAAGTATACCCTACCTTGTATTGATGATTTATTTGACCAACTGCATGGAGCTCAATACATTTCAAAGATTGAACTTCGATCTGGATACCATCAGTTGTGTGTGAAAAAGGAAGACATTCCGAAGACAGCATTTCGAACCAGGTACGGACATTACGAGTTTACTGTAATGCCGTTTGGATTAACTAATTCACCCTCTGTATTCATGGATATGATGAATATAGTTTTCAAGGAGAATCTCGATGAATTTGTGGTGGTATTTATTGATGATATCTTGGTATACTCCAAAACCTACGAAGATCATGAAAATCACTTGCGCATTATCTTGAAGACTCTGAGGAGGCATGAATTATATGGAAAGTTTAGCAAGTGTGAATTCTGGCTTCATGAGATTTCTTTTCTTGGCCATATTGTATCTAAAGATGGAATCTATGTTGATCCTTCTAAGACCAAGGCAATCCAAGAATGTCCAGAACCTACGAGTATAACTGAGGTACGTAGTTTTATTGGTTTGGCAGGTTATTATCGACGTTTCGTCCAGAATTTTGCCCGATTGGCTAACCCATTAACGAAGCTCACACGTAAAGGGGTTAAATTTTTTTGGACAAAAGAGTGTGAAGAATGTTTCAAAGAACTGAAGAGAAGATTAGTCAATGCTCCTATATTGACTCTACTATCGAGGAATGATGGGTTCGTTATTTATAGTGATGCATCAAAGAAAGGACTTGGTTGTGTCCTTATGCAGAATGATAGAGTTATTGCCTATGCATCACGAAAGTTGAAAATTCATGAAAAAAACTATCCTACTCATGATATCGAGTTAGCAACTGTGATCTTTGCTTTGAAGATATGGAGGCACTACCTCTATGGTGAAAAATGTGAGATTTATACAGACCACAAGAGTTTGAATTATATTTTCTCACAAAAAGAACTCAACATGAGGAAAATGAGATAGTTTGAATTACTCAAGGATTATGATTGCACGATACACTACCACCCGAGGAAATCAAACAAGGTGGCAGATGCTTTGAGTAGAAAATACCATGGAGTTTTGAACAATATGAGAATTGAAAGGGATCCAATTTTCATGGATCTAGTGAAGATGGAAATGGGAATAACCAGGGAAGGTGAAACATAAATGATTTTTTAAATGGTTGCCAAACCATCTTTACTAGAAAGGATTAAGAGTTCTCAGACTGATGATGAAGAATTTCAAAAGAATATTAAAGCTGTGAATGATGGGAGATTGAGAGACTTTGTGTATGAAGATGGCATTTTGAAATTCGGGAATAGACTTTGTGTTCACGATATACCTGATCTAAAAAGGGAATTGCTGGATGATGCTCATAGTTCCAATTTCTCTATACACCCTGGGAGCACAAAAATGTATAGAGATTTGAAGGAACATTTTTGGTGGGACAACATGAAGAGGGAGATTGCTGATTTTGTGTCAAGATGTATGGTTTGTCAGTAAGTGAAAGCTGGAAGGCAACAGCCTGGAGGAGTCATGCAACCTATTCCCATACCGGAGTGGAAATGGGACAATATTACGATGGACTTTGTCATTGGACTACCAAAGACTCCTTGAAGGAACGATGCAATATGGGTTATTGTTGATCTTCTTACCAAGTCAGCACATTTTCTTGCTATAAGAGAAGATCTACCCCTGGAACGTCTAGCAAGACTATATATTAATGAAGTTGTGAGACTTCATGGAGTACCCCTATCGATTGTTTCTGATCGTGATCCCCATGTTACTTCAAGATTTTGGAAAAGTCTTCAGAAATCCCTGGATACTGAACTTCATTTGAGCACTGCTTACCACCCTCAGATAGATGGACAATCAGAACAGACTATTCAGACCTTAGAAGACATGTTGAGATCTTGCTCACTTGACTTTCAGGGTATGTGGGATCAATATTTACCTCTGGTAGAATTTTTCTATAACAATAGCTTCCATTCGAGTATTCAGATGGCACCATATGAAGCGTTATACGGAAAGAGATGTCGTACACCGACCTGTTGGGATGACGTCGGTGAAAGAAAACTTGTAGGCCCAGAACTGGTGGAGGAAACGATGGAAAAGGTGAAGGTAATCCAAAATCACATCAAAGCAGCTCAAAGTAGGCAGAAGAGCTATGCCGATAATCGAAGGAAGGATTTGGAATTTCAAGTCGGTGATCATGTTTTCCTGAAGGTATCTCCATGGAAGGGAGTCATACGTTTTGGTAAGAAAGGTAAATTGAGTCCCAGGTACATCGGACCTTTCAAAATTCTAGAACGAATTGGGGCTGTGGCTTACCGATTGGCAATGCCGCCAAGTCTCTCCAAAGTTCACGATGTGTTCCACGTATCTCTGTTGAGGAAATACATGCCTGACCCAACGCATGTACTCACCTATGAGGAATTAGAACTAGAACCCGATCTTTCCTATTGTGAAGAGCCCGTCATGATTCTTGATATGAGAGAACAAGTACTGAGAAACCGGACGACGCGTCTGGTAAAAGTTTTGTGGAGAAACCATAAGATGGAAGAGGCAACATGGGAACCCGAGGAACATATGATGAAGAACCACCTGAGTCTTTTCATGTGATAAGTATTCTAGAAATTTCGAGGACGAAATTATTTGAAGGAGGGGAGAATGTAACACCCCAAGCTTCTACGGTACGCTTCTCTTTGAATAATGTGATAGCGTTTGTTGTATGCAACACCGAGTTCTAACACACCATAACCAATTAAACTAGCCGTTATGAATATTAATATCTAATTTTTGAAATTATATATATTTTATATTTTAAAATGGACTTCATTTTTGGATTCGGAATATCGAATTTAGCCTAAGGTGAAATTTTGGTACTTTTCGGATAACTTTCATATTTTGATGAATAGTGAAAATTACTAAATTTTAATTAAAAACAACTTTTTTAATCAAAATAATTAATAGTGATAAATTATGAATTTGAGTAGTTTTAAATAATATTTAGAATATAGTTTTACCATTTAATATAATATTGGTCATTGGACATAATTTTACAATTAAACCGAACATAAACAAGTGTCAATCTTTTGATAGTTACTATCTCTTAAAAACACACTTTTTGTTTTGACAGCGGGAATTAATTTTAAATTAATTTCTGCCACTTATGTGTTTTGAATTTAGAAAAATGGATTCTATATTTGGAATAATAATGTTCAAATTGTATAAATAGGTAACTTTTATTTTTAGACATTTTGAATAATTACTGCGGTAAATATTTTATTTACCATGGTTAAGGGTAAATCCGGCAAATGAGGGTTAAAAAAATAATATTATAATAATACTAAATTACCCTAAAACGTGTCCTAGCCTTATTGGTTGATACATGTTCGACCATAGGCATCTTTGGGTCGATTTTGGGACCCCATGGAGCCACTTGTAGGTGATAGGGACACTTTATTTTAATTAAGTTAAAATAAGTACAAAAATGACATAAGTATAAATCTTTTAGAAAAACAATTTTTACATAGGGTTATATATGTTGGAGTTTCGACTATAAATATTCATTAGAAAGATAAAAATATTTCCTACATTATTATAGTTTATTTTTAATTTTTAGAGGTTAAATAATTTAATTTATTTATGACACAATGATGATGAATTAATTACTATAATAGTGAAAAATTAAAATAATTGATATTATAAATACCCAAATAAATATAATATGAAACTTTTAATGAATTAAAATAATTTTATAGGATAATATGATATATTAGAATTGATTTAGTTTACTTTGTTCGAATTAATCAATCTTTTATGAGTTTCAGAAAAATCAACTATTGAATAGTGTCAAAATTGACATAAAAGAGTTCTTAAAACAAATATTATATTATTAATTGATATTAAATTCATAAAAATCTAAGGTTCGGCCAAGAGACATATATCATGATAGTTTCATCATTAATGGACCACTTGGGGGTCTCTTGGATATATACGGTAAGATTATTAACCATATAATATAAAAATACAAAGAGACATTGTAAAAGTGAAACTAATTAACTTAGAGTTAATACTTAAAGATAAAGTTAATATAAGTACCCAAACCTGTCTAAATTCTATTGGTTGAGTGGTTTTCTACCTATCCCAACCTTAAACTATTAATAATAAACTTTTGAGCCATTGTAAACCGAATATGAATTTATTATAAAATAATATCTCTAGCTTTTCCAAAGGTGCCCCTCACCCCTCTTATAAAAGGGCACTCCTCCTTCTCATTTCTTCACACCATCAAAGCCTTTTGGTTCGGCCAAACTCTGCCCAAATACTCTCCCAACTTCCCTCAATACAACCTAGAGTCCCTAGTTTGATCAGAAAGCCAAACTAAGGAGCCCTTTTGATCAAATCAAAAGGAAGAACCCGAAGAAGAGGTAATGATTTCACCACCCTTTTCCAAGTTCCTTTCTTCTTCCACTTCTTCTTCCTTTGTTATTACCATTATAAAATAATAACTCCAGTATCATATATATACTGTGATGTTCTTATAAATATGGTACAACCATATTCAGTATTCTATCCACCTTTTGAATAACATGTCACCATACGTGCGTACGTACGGCTTACCGTCTCCACGCCGTGGTGTAATTGTTATTCAATATATTATTATTTGGATGGGTATAATAATGATATGTAACTCATGTAAATAATAAATATAACATGTTAATGATTCTTTATATATGATATAACAACCATTTATATATTATTTTAATATCAAAAGAATGATATTGTCGCTCGTGCGTACGTACGGACTACGGTCTCCACGAACGCGATGAGATTCATTCTCCATCGTATCCATTCAAGTATAATTATCATTTGATGATTTAAAAATGATCTTTAAGGACTTGATATAATTCTGGATTTGAATAATATACAACCTATCCATTACAAACATGGCTTATATAACAAAACATATAAAAGAAAACAAGTAAGTTAACACCCGAAACAACGATAATACTAAGATATTATTATCAAATCAATATTAAAAGATCATATATGATATCATATTAATGTATATGATTATTGTATAATTTAATAACAATTATTTCACCATTATACAGGAGGTTAACCTACCCCAACCAAGGAAAAGTACAAGGTAAGGGTTATTTCACAATCTCTTCATCATCCGAGGTTGTTTATATGTAATAATCTACTGGCATCTCTTTATCATCCACATCCATGTTTTCTTAAAAATGTATTTAAAAACATTTTTATTATTTACAATAATATGGGTTAAAGTCATTTATACCCTTGTTTGACTTTTTATAAGAGGAATCTTTCCGTCGTTTTCAAAACAAGGTCCTTTTTAACCTTTTTGACAGAATTAAGGTAAGAATGTTTTTTTAACCTATACGGCGGGTGCGGCTATTTTCCGCCGTTATAAAATCTTCAAAGCTTTACTTACAAGCTTATAAGAATATTTTCAAATAAAATGTTTTATTTTATATGGCTCTTAAATTATTTCAAAAATAGAAAGAAATATTTCTCTAAAAAGAGTTTTGATTTCATCTATGTCAACATCCTTTGATGGATTTTATGCTTATTTGAAGCTGATTTATTATGATACAAAACTTCTATATTGTATTGAAGGTTTTGTGATATGTTTGACTATGGATGTGCTATTTTTATACCATTCATAGTTTATGGTGAAATTATTGACATTTCGTATGCTAGTTTTAATACGAATGTTTATGTTATGTTTAAACCTTTTCATATGGGAATGCATTGGACTTAATATGTGACGGGTGGAGCCCGCTATAGCTCCTCGATGCATCGGTAGGTCTCATGAGACAAACTAGTGTCTTGTCACAAGGCCTTGGCAAAATCTTATTTATAGTCTTGGCATGAGGCCTTGGCTATGTGGTTATGATAGTCTGGCATTATGCATTCCATCATTATGAAAGTGGTTATTGTTTTTGCATGTGATTATTCGATTAGTAGAATATCCACGTGAATAAGTAAATGGAATTATTTCATTTTATTTATGCCATACTATGTTTAAAGTTCAAGTTTGAAAGGCTTTTGTTTTAGTATACATTGCCTTAAATGTTTATTCTTATTTATGAAAGTTTCCTCTATATTGTTATCCTTACTGGGCATTTGAGCTCACCCCTTTTCTATGTTTTATTTTTCCCAGAAAGTGAAGAAGTAAATTATGAATGACCTGCAGGGATATTATGTGGGGATATGAGTGTGGATTATGGAGACAATATTTTTTTGTAGTAGTTTTTCATTTTATGATGTAATGTAAGACTTATGAATATATCTAGTGTTTCCAAGGCTACTAAACCAATCGGTCTTTCGAGATTTGATCTTTCTTGTGATCATGCCAATGTTATGTAATAATGCACCGACTCTGGGTAACTAGGGTCGGGGCGTTACAATTTAGGTATAAAAGTTTTTTTCAATTAAAATGCAACAATTTTTTAAATTATTCATAAAAACATTAAAATTGTTAGAGAAATCGAAAAAAAATCAACCAAAATAAAATTTTATATTTTTAATTAAAATAATAATTTTATTTTTTCATATGTAATTTTTATAATTTTAAAAACATGATTTATAACAATTGTTCCATCAAAAGGAAACAAAATTGCCTTTAGAGAAATATAGCCTTTATGATTATAATTCAGTTCATTCTTATAATAAGACTATAAATATTGTTGGATGAATAAAGAAACATTTTTTGAATATATAATATAAATAATTATGTAATATCTTTCACTAATCATGATTTATTTAATTTATTATTATAAAATTCCATTCAGGGCAAAAAAATAGTTTTTAATAAAAACACTTCCTACATATTTAGTTGGTTACTATATTAATTTAGAATTAATTTTTTGCTAGTGAATTAAAAAATATATTTTTATTTTTTAGTTAATACTATTAATAACTTCAAAATTCCGGGTTAGGTTATATATTATTATATTAAATAATAATATTTTAATAATATAATGTTGTTTGGTAAAACATGGCATTGAGTGTAATGCAAGCCGTCTCATTGTTGTGTGTAGAATATGGTTAACATCTTATTGTGCATCTAGAGAGTGAGAAAAAAATTAAACATATTCAAAAATGAAAATATTTTAATGTTTTGGGGTGTTACAATATGGTATTAGTCTTATTTGGATTAACTCAGTTTTGTTATCCCATTTCAAATAGAAATAACATATATTAACATGGTTTATTTACAAATCGATGGATGATTATTGTTGATTAATTTTATTTCTAGGGATAGTAATTTATTTATATTCATGGATTCATGTTTATTTTTGTGTGTGTTTTTATTCTTACCCATAATAAAATATAGGTAAACCAAAATAACATATAAATTTTGATCATTGCATTTTTGATAATGTTTTTATCACCACATTCATTGTGAGAACAATGTTGGAATCACATTTTGCCAATAGTTTGAAAAATATTTGAAACAAAATCATTGTTCATTCGATATTTTCCACAATTAGTCATTTTTTATTGTGTGGGGTTTTTATTGAGGTCATGATCATAGTGTGACAACAAATGATTAGTGATTTTGGAGTTCTATCAGGTGTTTCAAGGATGTGGCATTATAATAGTTGATTTTAATGTAAATTTGATGACCATAATTTTACCACTACTGATAGAAAAGATTTATAATATTTATATTTATATTATATTGTAGAATCTATGTATATATTTAATTCTTAATAATCATATGAAAAAAACACCCGAAGAACCCATGTACTCTTGAAAACTCCCATATACATGGCGTGTAGTTCAAAGAAAGCATATCATGTAGTACCCTAGATGTGGATGATAGGGTTTTAGGAAAATAAAATATCACATTATGTGTGTTACCCCCCAAATTCCATTTATCCCATTACTAATGACGGATAGTGTACACTCATGGTACAGTGGAACAAATACAACAAGTTACATGAGCACAACCATAGTACTCATTCACAACCCGGTACTCATAGAAGGCCAGAGTGCTCAGAAATATCCTGGTATATAGGCATAATCCAATGTACATGGGAACCAGATAAATCACACATTAATACTAGTGGTAATAAAGGAACAACATGCACTTTATCTCGGTTATTTTAAGTCCCTTATTCTCTTCATTATAGACTAGTTTCCTTAGGGTACATTCCCTTGGTCCATCTCTATGAAGTTGGAGTGAGGAATCACATCATGAACATATTATATGATCCTCTCTATGGTATTATATGTAGATATAAATTTAGGAACCCCTATAGGATTGAATGGGTGGTATCCTCTCTCATATATTATTCATTATATGGGGTTTTAGGAATTGGCATGGGTATTATACCTGGGCACTAAACCCCTACTTAGAGGGTCATTTCAGATAGGGTCCAGTATACCATATAGAACATGGGAAAGATACCCAATATATGAATTGATCTCTTATGAGTTATATTGTGTAATTATTTATGGAAAGGGCTGACAAGCACAACTTCTTGGATGATGTCCATCAACATTATAGGGCTCATGGAGTGTGTTCTCCCAGATGAGTGTTACTTTGGAACCTCAAGTAGAATCCTTGGTTGGTAGTGTGTTTGTAAACACAGAAAGAGTATTATTTTATATCTCATGTATATATGGGTTATTAATTTTATATATTCTATTATTTTTGAATTGCCTTTTTGATGATGATATGACTACACTCTTGATGTTTTATGTTTATCGATTTAATAGTGTCCTATTGGGTAGTGTTATAATCACCTCAATGAGGGATCATCCCTCACATGTTACGTCTAATATAGAAAAAATCTTTTTGATGGCATAATAATAGGAATAGAATAATGTGAAACATAGTTGGGATAGGTATATCATGGTTCATACCAGGTGTTCCATTTGACAATAGTCCCCCCTTTCATAAAAGGTTATACTCTTATATAGTTCTTCACAATATTTTATTTACCCATTTATTCATTCTAGTATTTAGGTCATTCCCTGATTATGGGATATATATGTATGTATTTATTTGGTTATCAATTTTATTTTATCACTAAGTAATGTGTTGGGGGGTTAGATATTTGATCATGAATACATGTGTCTTATGATAAGGCCTCCCTTGTGTTAGTTATTCCCATTCAATGATTTTTGGTAACCCCTAGCCTATTAGAGGTAAGATTGGGGTGTCATTCATAGCACATCATAGATCAGTAAGTCCCCTATGTGTTGGGTCATGATAAAGTGGTATCTTCGTAATTTCAAATTAGTAAAAGAGATTGACTATTTTCAAGAATTGAGGTTGGTTTGGGAATTTTGGAAACTGTGTTAAAGTGTTTATAGTTTTTTTATCATTGTAGGGAATCTATTTTTAGTGAAATAGATGATGTATCCATTCACCAGAAATATAATTACCTACTTTTTGACATGGTTCACATAAGAAATGGTTTTATAGATAACATTGGTGGATGAATCATATAAGAACTAGTTACGTATTTCATTTCCTTCTTGATTCAAATCCCCATATACACTATTAAATGTGTAATGAATTGTGTATTTTTGGAAACCTCCATGATGATTTTTATAAAGGATTAAATAATAGAATCATGAGTATGATCTTCCTGGTGACGAGGATAAGATATATGGTATTATTTTTTTGGTTCTACCTCCATATAGTATTCCAGATATTCAACCAGTCATTGAGAATCACATTTGACAATATGTGGCAGAGGATGACGTGAATATGTTGAGAAAACTTCATGAGTATCAGAGATATAAAACCCTTAGATCTTAGGTTGAGGCAAACTCTTGGGAAGCTAATCAATGGATAGAGAAAGATGCATGAGAATTACACCTTGTTAAAATACCTCAAGAACTGATAGTGGTTCTTGTGGTCAGTCTTATACAAGGACCTATTTGATGATAGTGGATTCTAGTGTGTCTGGAGTATGATGTAGTAACTATTTCATGTATAGAGTTTTATTAAATTTTCATAGAGTAATTCAATCCATCTAGGCTATGAGTAGTGGGTATCTAAGATCATATGTTTCTTCATTAGGGAAACATGAATGTGAAAGTGTATTCAACTAGTTTCACCATCCTCTCATGATAATCATTAGATATGGTCAGGGATACCTTATTTTGAGCAAGTACTTTAAGAAATGGTGTTCGAAGAGATATCTAGGGTAGTGTGGTACCTTTTTCAATTCCCACATATGTTGTATATATAGTGTACACATTGTTATTGGAGTGATTTCTGGGAAAAAATATGCTAAAATGAGGTTCTAATAGTGGTAACACAGGAGATAAAACATTATTATCATGTATCCAAGGATATACACATAGTTAAAGGTGTGAGAAAAACATCATGGGGGGACTTCGGATAGAGGTTCCTTGGTTTAGAGCTTTTAGGATGGTTTTAGTTATACTAGAGGGAGGTGGTACTACTCTTGCAATGGCTTATGAAATATCACATGGGGTTGTACAAACCACTGTATAGGTGAATGACAGATAATCAATAGACCACCTAGATGAATATAACAACTAATTTAATAGGTTCCATAGGGAATAAGACATAGAATAGCTGAAGGGATAGAAAAAAGAGGTGGTATGTGTTTTATCTATTTCCACCACCACTCCCTTGTGGTTTATTCATGGCTTAGGATGCTGGTGTTCAATGACATGGTCAACTACATGCAATGGTTTTTTACGATCGAGAGGCTCTCAATATGATTTGAGGTGTCATTAATTTCTTTTATACCTTATCTATATAACTGATAAATAATTCATGAGACACTATTTTCATTATACTTACCTTATTTTGAGGCTTAGATATTTCAATTAAGGCTTTGGATAAACCCTAACGTTTTGAGACACCTATTGGAGGAGATTTACCAATCACAAACTTCCATCGATTATGTGACTTGACTCTTTAATGAGAGATCTTCCTTTGGGATCTATTTTTCTTAGGTATGATTCCTTATGTCATCATATTATGTATTGAATAGATATTCATAGTTCATGTATAGATTTACTATTCTATGAGGAGGTAGTTGTGTGTACATATATATGGGATTAGGTTTTCCTTCTCCAGTGAGATAGAAAAACAGATTGAGAAGGTTGAGCTCATATATAAGAGGATACAATTGATTACACACTAGTTGGATAGTATTAACCTTGTAACAACAGATTCAATGGTTATATGTTTTCTACTGCGGATGAAGAGTTTGATGATATATTAGTTGAATTCATACAAAGAATTCCTCCCCTCTAGGAATTCATTATTTGTATATAATTTATCCTAGTGATGAAAAATATATATAAACAAGAATATTAGTTGGTTCAAATAGAAAATTGTGATCTAAAGGTATAGTTAGAGTTTTTTTAGATGAAGGGAATTGTCAGTCCCAGTGAGTCAGCTTAAGCTACCACAATTTGTTTACCAAGAAGGTAGACAAGAGCTTGAGGTTTTGTATATATTTTTCATGCCTGAACTAGGTGACTATAGAAAATAAGTCACTACTAACAATGATCGAGGACCTCTATAACTAGATGAATTGAAATAGATTTTTATCAAATATTGACCATAGATCAGGCTATCAACAGCTTCAGGTTCTAGATAAGGATATACCACACTTACTATTTCATTGAATCTAGGGTAACTATGAGTACTTGGATTTTCCTTTCAGTGTGAAAAAACTCCAAAAAAGTAAATGGGACTCATGAATCAGATATCATATCCCTTCCAAGACAATCTATGGGGGTCATAATTGATGAAATTTGATTGTAAAAAAAATTTGAGGAGGATCCCACAAGATAGTCAAGGATGATAGTTTACATACTCTCTGAGCACCCATATTATGGGAATCTCTTGAAGTGTTAGTTATGGATTTAAGAAGACCACATCTGAGGACATGAAATATTAGAAGACTGGTTGGAATTGGATCAAACAAATTTTGAGATTGTTCTTGATTGGGTGACCCCCAAGAGCATAACTAAGGTACAAAGCTTTTATGGGTTGGAAAAATATTATACGAGATTTATAACTAATTTCTCCACTATTACACCACCCTTGAATTATTTGTATCAGTAGGTGGATCCTTCCATATTGATGTATAGGTTCCAACATGATTTTTTTGGAGGTTTTGGTATTAGATGTGTTTTGATGCATATATAGTTAGCGATGTCTGAGGGGTCTTTGTGGTTGAGATATTTTTTGAAGAACTACAATATCCATCATTTGGAGACAGTAGTGGTTATATTTACCAAAAATATGTTGCGATACTACCTTAAAAGTGTGATACTTATAATCTATTATAACCAAAATATTATCAAGTATATATTATCATAGATGGATCTCATATTGAGATAGAGATGATGGATATAGTTCCTCTTGTATTATAACTTTGAGTTAGTCAATAGTCCTGGGAAGTGGAACATAGTGGAAGATTATATCAGTTTGAGATGTTGTTCACAATTGTTGAGAATGGAATACAAGTAGTTATCCTTAGTACAGTTTTAATTAGTGTTTGATTATTTTAAATTATACCTCTAGTTTTTATTGTTACCAAACCACCCTTATAGTGTGTTTGGTAGGCTCATCTTGGAGATACTATCTAGGATGCATTATTTATATAGATACCCAATTAATATGTTGGAAATGGATTTTATGATGGTGGAGAGTATACCATTGTTTTTTGAGGATTGTCCATTGTACTAGAATTACTATGAGAGGATGTTTTTAGGCAGTTTCATAAAACCCCCTAAGTGGTACATCCATGTGTGGTAAAGATATGCCAAGACCTTATATTTCAATTTCATTGGATAGTAATGATGAAGTGTATAATGGATTTTGTTTATTGATTCCTCACTTATCAATATATGATGGATAAGAACTAGGTTCTAGTGGTTTTAGATCGACTCCTTGTGGAACGAGAGTAGATGTGGGATGATATATTTATATTATTTGGGATGGCGCAACCCCGATCATCAAGTGGAAATGAACCCATTTATGTTATTGTAGACTGACTCGTCAGGAAGACCCACATCCTTTTCATATGCTAGTTGTATTCAGTCAAGAGACTAGGATCCTTTTTTTATAGTAGATATTTTATTATCATAGAGTTTCCATAGAAATTGTTTCAAATAGTGATGCTCAATTCACATCATGTTTATAGAGTTGATTGTAGGAGGACATTGAGAATCTATTTCATTTGAGCATATAGATTCACCCATAGACAGATAACCAGACCGAGAGAACCACATAGGTTCTTGAGGAGAAATTATTGGTATAATTATGGTCTTTTTCTATATTTGGGAGCATCCCATACTGTATATGGGATTTAAATTCCAAAATAACTACTATTCTACCATCAGTATAGAAATATTTTAGGATTTGTGTAGGATACCCTATTGGTCACCACTGTGATGGACAGATCTAGGTGACTATACACTCATGGGCCCAATGTAGGTTAGAGATACAGAAGAGTGGGTATAGATTATCTATGAGTGAATGATAACTACCCAAAAATATTAAAATTTTTATTCAAACCGAAAAAGGATGCCATCAATGATTGATGAGAGAGGCAATGGGTTCCTGAAGGTCTCACCATGAGGAGCATTGTACATACCTGATCCTTCACATGTACTTAGTTCCGATGTTGTGCCGATGGATCAAGATCTTTCTTATGAAGAAGAAACGATAGAGATTCTGGATCGTAGTGAACAAGTCCTATGTAACAAGACCACTCACTAGATGAAAGTTTTATGGAGGAACCAAAAATTATAAGAAGCTACATGGGAACTTGAGCATATGATGAGGGGGAGGTATCCTCATCTTTTTGTTACAAACTGACGAATTTCGAGGTCGAAATTCATTTTAAGGGGGGTAGAATGTAACCCCAGAGATTTTATGAGATATATTTTGTTTCTATGTATTATATTATATGAAGCACCAAAAGAATATTTCACTTCACACAACACTGTCTTGGCTTGCGTTACACACAAGAGCAACCTTCCTCGATAGCTTGTGTTGTACGCAATACCGAGTTTTACTAAACAATGATATGTTATTAAAATATTATATTATAAGCCATTATGAATAGTAATACCAACTTTTTTAAATTTTATAAATTTTATCTTTAAAAATAGACTTCATTTTTGGATTCACAATATCGAAATTATCCTAGGTTGAATTATTGGGATTTTTCTGAAAACATTCAATTTTTGATAAATAGTGACAAAACTAAGTTATTGGTTAAAACCGTGTTTTTATTTAAATAATAATATATTTTATTTAAATTTATTTTAGTTCAAAATAGATACATAATACCTATATAAGTTCAATGTAATTCTTGGGAATAATTTTATAATAATATAGATATATAATAAGTTTATTGAACATTTTGACCGTCTTTTACCCACCTCCTAGGATCATTTTCAATTATACATAAAATAGAATTTTACCACTTATTTGAGTTAAATTTAGAAAACCAAGAGACACGGTTAATATCAAAGAGTAAAATGTGGTTCAATAGGAAAAAAAATAATTTTTTTTATGAATAGTAACATTTTACTTTTATTTAGCACGGTTAAAAGTAAATAGGGTAATTAAGGGTACAAATGATATTATTATTACCCTAACACATGTACTAATTCTATTGGATAAGTTTAATTCAACCAAAAACAACCTTAGGAATAAAATATTACCCTTTAGGTCCACTTTAATTATATTAGGAAACTTATTATTAATTTATTTAAAGAAGTGTTAAAAGAGATAAAATCAATTTTTAATAACTAAAACATTTTTAATATAGGGTTATAAAAAAGATAAATTCGACTATAAATATTCATTATTAAGATAAAAATATTTCCTATATTATGGTATTTTATTTATAATTTTTCTATATTAAATAATAAAATTTACTTATAACACAATGATGATTCAGTAATTACCTTATTAATGAAATATTAACATAATTGATATTATAAATACATGAATAAATGTAATTTTAGACTTTTTATGAATTAAACTAATTTTATTGGTTACTATGAAATGTTAGTATTTATTTAATTAACGTTTTTGAACTAATCATGCTGTTATGATTTTCAAAAAATTCAATTACCAAATAGGGTAAAAATTTTCATAAAAGAGTTTTAAAAACAAATATTATATAACTAATTGTTATTCTATTCCTAAAAATTTAAGGTTCATCCAAATGACTTAAACAAGGTTATATATATTAATATTGAACCACTTTGGGTTCGTTTGTCTTGTTATAGTATGTTTATTAACCATATAGTGTAAGCAAAAAAGAAGACATGATAAAAGTTAAATTATTTAACATAGAGTTAAATATAAATTATAAGGTTAAAATAGAAACCTAAACTTGTCTAAAACCTATTGTTTGAGAGGATTTCTACCCATACCCACTTTAGCTTCATGATAAATCAATTTGGAGCTATTATAAACTGAATATGAATTTATTATAAAATAATATTTTATGTTTTTCCAAAGGGGCCCCTCTCCTCCATTATAAAAGGGAACCTCCTCCCTCTCCTATTTACACAATTTTGAGCCTTCAATATCAGACAATACCTACCAATTTACCTTCTCAAAATCCCTAGAAACATAATAGAGGTTATGGTATTCTTCAAAAACCAACTTTTGTGAGCTAAGAGGAGGTTTAGAAGGGGCGCGTCAAAGAAGAGGTAATATCCTTTACCAATTCATTCAAATTCATTTCTTCTTCTACCACTTCTTTTTTTTTGTTTCATATTAAAGTAATAACATAAATAACACTCATATAATGATATGTTATTATAAATATGAAACAAATCTGTTTCACCTTCTATCCATCCTATGAAAAACAAAATCATCACGCGTTCATACTTACGGAATACCGTCTCCACGCAGTGGTGTAATCTATTTTTCTAACACCACCATACATGGATGGGTATAATGGTGTAAAGAATAACTATATATGGTTAATATGACATGATACTAATTCTGATATATTCTATCATTCACTTCAATACAATTCGACAATCATGGGAATGATATCATCGCTGGTGTGTATGTACGACCTACCATCTCCACGATGTGATGTGACTCGTTCTACATGATCTTCATTGAATAATGATTATATAAATTAATTTAATGAATATATATGATATATATAATACTAATAACTTTATGTAAATGATGTATCTATAACCTAAAATGAATAATAAGAATTTATTCAACAAAACACGCATTAGAACATAAAGCAATGAACACCCGAATAACCAGTAGCAATGAAGTATTACTAATAAAAAGATAATAATATGACTATATACGATATCATAATAATGAATATGATTATATAATAAGTTAATGACATTATTTAAATCATTATACAGGAGGTTCAGATACATACGAAGCATATTAGACCTAAGGTAAGGGAAAATCTCGCAATCCCATTTTTATCTAAGATTGTTTATACTTCAGAAATTACTAGGGGAATATTTATCATCCACATCCATGTTTCCTCAATATGTAATATTATTTCTATCCTCCTACTATTGTTTAAATCCAATTTTACCCATTGGTGAGTTTTTAGTAAAATATATGGAAGGAATCTTTTGTCGTTTTTAGTACGAGGTGCTTTTTGACTTTTCCGGACAAAGTACGAGAAGAATGTTTTTTTAACTTATATGAAATGAAAAGATTCTAATGATTTCATAGAACATTATTTCCATAAAGTTTCCATTAAATTTTTTCACGTTTATTTTTAATCAACTTCTTTTAGTTTAAAATTGTATGACATGTTAAGAAAGGAAATTTTTTTTTGATGTAGAAAGGATATTTTCTTCAAGAATGGAGTTCAAGAATCTTATCAAAATTACTTTCCATCTAAGATAATATATGGTTCTATTTATATCCCTATTTTTACATTTATTTGATGATTTTATGATGGAATTATTTTTATAAAGTCCTATTATATTGTATGGAATATGTTATGATGGCATGATGTTTAAGAATCCCATTTTTATTTCATGGGTTATGCTATGATGTATGATTTATGATTTTGTGGAACACATAAGAATGGTATCACTATGAGATGGTAGGGACATATATCTACCTCCAATGCATTGTGTAAATATTTATATCTCATGAGATAGACATGGCTGGAATGCCAGGTTAATCTGGTTCAGTGATACAGGACTAAAATGAGCAGTGAACTCGGTTCAGAAATGGACTTTGTCCGCTAGGATAGTCTTGGCAATGAGTCATGACTACTAAGAAATGATTTTCTATGATTATGTGTGTATTCCACAATGTTTAATGTTTTATGTAATGATTATATGGATTACATTTCACTACCATGATAAATCCCATGTTATGATATTATGATCTCTTTTATAGGTTAAGTTTATCAAAATGTTATGTTCTAATGAATATGATATGATTGATATTTCTTTTCTTTACCCTTACTGAGAATTTATGCTCACCATTTTGTATGTTTTCTTTTCCCAAGGTCAGGAAGAAGGGTATTAAGTAAGATATTCCAAAAGGGACTCTAGATATGATAAAATAAAAGGGAGGCAGTGTAGATGATTTATGAACCAATTGTTTATGTTTCCCAGTTTCTCTAGACAATATACCTATATGGTCTTTTAATGGTTTTTCTATATGTTGTAATAAGTGTACGTCAATTTTTATGTAATAAAAATGTATGTAATGTATGGGTCGTTATAAGAACCCATTTAGGGTTATTCCTAAATCCTTATTAAGATGTTTTACTAAATAAATCATTCTATTATATAAATAGGTAATTAATTAATATATTTGGGTTGTTCTTGGATGATCCAAAAATATTTGGACGTTTGAAGAGAAGAGAATAGGGGTACCCTTCTATAAGTGGGGGGATCACAGACTTATAATTTTTGAAAACAAAAAGTTATACCATCATTTAACATTGGAAAAATGATACAAAATGTCTCAATATCAAATATTAAATGATATAATATCTAAATATTTATATAAAATAGGAAATGGATAAGTTTTTAGATCATTTTTAACCATATCCGTCCTAATTAATTTTTAGTATTTTTATTATTTATTATAATAAAATTATGATGAACATAATATATAATATATAATTTTAATTATTATTATTCCAAATAATTAAACCAATATTCCAAATTAAATTCTTATAATTTTCATATTTTAATTTAAAATTAATCCTACAAACATGATGAAAAAACAAGTTTCCAACAAAAAACCTTTCAAATATATAAAACAATTTAAAAAAGAATTCAACATAAGATTTATTATAATGAAATATTTTGGATTAATAATAATATAATTGAACTAAGGTTAATTTTAAACATTTTAAAACAATATGTAACTTTGAAAATACCAAACAAGGTACGTTTTAATAAAAAACAATTGTTTCACTATTCATAAAAAATCATCTTTTATGAAAATTCTCAAAACATATCCCTAAGATAATTTTAAATTGTTTATTACAAAAATGATGTTAAATTTTTCAAATATATTTTATAAAAGTGGAATACATTAATTTATTATTTTTTCAAAAAAATAAGTGAAAATAATTTTTTGAGTAAAATATATTTTTGAAACCTATAAAGAATTTACAAACCATTAAGTACTTATTTATCATTATATTTTATTTATACATTATAATTATTTTTCAATATTTATTTATTAATATTTTTACCACCAATTTTTATGGCTATGTTATAATGTTCATGTTCAAATATTATTATTATTAGTATATGGTGGTTCATTAAAACTCTGTTTTGAAATGAAATATATCAAAAAAATAAATTTATTAGAAAATACATTTAATAAAATATTAGGGTGTTCTGATATTCATTGTGTCCCCGAAGATATCTAGATAATTAATGTGCCTATGTGACATCACTATGTAGTCCTAATGCATGTACCTTGTATGAAATATAGTATTGGTTATATCTTCATTCTTTAGCTTGTCTTAATAATAACATAACTAAAGATCTATCTATGAGAAGTAATGTGATCCACATAGATGATTTAAAGAGTCATATATCCATGTAAAATAATATTTGTTTATTATCGTGATCTTTTTGAGTTCATAATAATCAATGTAAAAGTATATTTATGCATCATCATTATTGACAAAGAGGTCTAAAACAACCCATATTGATACAATTTGGAATATAATAACTTTATCTAGATTCTCTTATAATTTCTTCTTCATCTATTAAAGTTAAAAAGTTTCAATTTCTTATGGGGTCTATGATATTTGAAAATATCTAAGTATAAGCTCAGTTGATGACTCAACCCCACAATTAGGAGGAATACCAACAAAAATATTTTGGAAACACAACAATATATTCCCTTGTAATGGGAATGTCATAAAAAATGAACTTTTCTTTAGACTTTATCATTTGATATAGACAAACATTCTCAAAGGTTCTAATGTTCATGCTCTGGATAATTATTCCAAAGGAGTTTCGTTCTAACCTTTTAACCTGTAAATACTAATAGGTTGAATTGTGATACACAAGGTTATTTTATTCTCTTTGAAATTTATGTTTTATATAAATAATTAAATCTAATATATAACCACAACTACATTGAATTTGGATATAGGGTGTGTCACAAGTTTCCTTGGGAAGTTTGTACCAAAAATATGGACAAGTTAGCAGTTATATAATTAGGATTCACTAATTTACCCATTTTCTATTTTCATTAATAAATCAACTTCAATGTTTTGTGGTGGTGTTTTAATTATTATAAAAACTTTTTGTGGTATGATGGAATTCATAAAATTATAATCAAATTGTCGGTTATCTATTATTGATTGAATAACTTTTTTACTCGCCATGATGTTGTTTTCAGGATCGACAGTAGCTCTTATGAAGGAATAATATCTCCTTTAATCTCTTGGAATTGGAAATTTTTCTCACTGGTCATCATAAAAAAACCATACCATAGTGCATTTATTCACATAGTGTACTTATTCAATGAAGTAGAAAAATTAGACAAAAAAATAATGGTTTATTGGTAAATTACATTCTTCCAAAACAGTTATTGTTTTATAATATTAATATTATATATCTTGGTTTCTTACCTTGGCACACCTAAAGAATTAACTTGTTCAATTCAAGAAAATTACTAGACAAATCATCCCATACATTTGACAAGTGGGATGTTGGAATGTTTTTCCACCATAAGATTTCTCCATTACACCCTCAAAATAAAACCCCATTCTTTAAATCATATCTTGAAACTCATTATAGCCTTGATATTTATTGATTTACATTGTGACGTAGATGAAGAATTATAAAATATCCTCATATCTATCAATGTCTTAAATCACTATATTGTTTCATTGAATTGATTGTATCCCACCAATTAAGAAATGAATATTACATTCAAGAACAATCCATATGAATATCTTGAAATTATTTTGATTTTTTTTCATAAAAACCAATGTATTATTTTTAATTTATCATGAGTGTAAGGAAATACATCTCCATTTTTAGTTAGAGAGTGCGAGTAATTTTTTTTATTGAAAATAATTTATATAATTCATTCTATTCCATCACTTAAATATCTTCGTCAATATTTATTTTTTATTAACATCCACCATTGATAAGATTCAACCTCCATAAAATAAAAATAAATTACAAAATTATCTTTCCCAATGTATTTAAGGATTGAATTAATCTTTTCAATAGTGTGGATCCATTATTCTTTAATTAAAGGATCGAAAGATCCACTGAAATGTTGAGGCCATTTTCACAAAAAACAGGAAAATTGCAACTTATAGTTTCACAGGGAGTGTATTTTTTATCCCTAAATAAGGTTTCAATTAAAATAATGATTTTTTTGGGAATGTATTTCAATGAATTTACCGTTTCATTTTCTCAATGTGTTGAGCATATAATTTGGGAATTCATTATATTTACCATTGTTTTTGTTATTGACTTTGTTCCTCTTATTTCCATATGAATTTATTGGTTTCAAACTATATTATCCATGGTCTATTTACTAGAGTAAAATTTCATGGGAATTTTTGTTCCCTTCATGATGTTTGGTAAGCATCATGTGAATTTACTAAATCATATCCCCTATGACTGTAATAACAGATGTAAAAGAAGGCCCATTTTTTATGAACTAGAGATTTATTACCAAACGTGACGTTTTGGGGATATTTTCCCTGGGTATAACAATGCTATATATAATCCCAATTGAAGTATGTATACAAGGATATTGTTTCTTGAAAACAAAATAACCTGTACATTACCACTATTTAGTGATATTTTCATATGATTATTCTTATCCTTAATTATTCCACTAAGGTTTTATAATCCTAATCCATAAAAATAATTATAAATTTCATTGATACCATCAATGGAAACTTGTAGTTATAATATAACTTAATTCATGATTTATAATTTATAAATTCATATAATATGATCCAAAAAGATAGATAATTCTAGTTTATTTGGGTTATTATATTCATAACATAATAAATTTAAACTAGTATAAATAATCATTATATAAAACTCCTTAACATACTCAAATAATCTCTCATCCCGTATATAACTACATGGGATAACATGGGGAAGTACATTAGAACGAAGTGACCTATGAAACATAGATAGGTAATAATCAAAGAATAACAAGATCATTGTAATATATGTTATTCAATATGAATATTAGGGGAAATAAAAGTTTTCATAATCATAACCATGAACATAAAATCATGATATAATATTATAACATGCAGGAAACATTGGAATTTATAAACAACCTAAAACATAAAATCTGAAGCATAATTTAAGGCCAAACACTAAGACATCATGGCATAGTGTTATTTGGATAACCTACCAGTCACCATAAAAATTATATAATGAGAAAACAAAATTAACTAATGCATTGGAGGGATATATAATTCTAGGACCACCCATCACATTCATAACATGAATATACATAAGTGTGCTGCTTAGATCATATATCATAAAGAGGTATCTAATCAATTGTAATCCCTTTATTATAGAGTGTGGGAAACAAAAATGGAAGTATACAATCAATTAAGGATAGAAATATCAATGTGAGTACCCTTGAGTGAAAATGAGTATGGTTATTTACTTTTTAAATATTTGGAATGGAATATCAGAAGATAATTTCGATAACAAAACTGGTGTACACAGATATTAATGGAAGTGTTTAGTAAGAGTTATAGGTAGTCTCTAATTATTCAAAAATCAGAATAATAGTAAAAGGGATGTTTAAAAAAAAATTCCATATAAAAAAATGAAAGTCAAATGGAATTATAAAAATAAGGTTCTTAAATTAATTGGAGGTGAAGATAATCCCTTACTTTCGCATAGTAATAGCTCAGGTAAAGGTTATAACATCATAGGATAAATGATATATATTTATTATTTGATAAATTGAAAATTAAAGGGATAATTATTATTACATGACAATAAAATCAATTTACATTCAAAAGGATAAATAGAAATAAGGTTATTGAATGGAAAATAATAAAGAAATATCCCTTACCTAGATAGGGTGCTTCAAAAATATTGGGAGGAGATTCTTATGATCTTGGGAACACCATTGGAGGGATTTATAGAGGGATAGAAAAGTATTTATCAATGGTATTTGAGTGAAGATGAGTGGTATGTTGGGATGTTATTTATAGAAAAAGAGAGGGTAATTCATTATAAATTTTAATATATAGGTATTGGAATCTATACGAGAATATAATAAAAAAATAAACCTTCTCTTGGTTTTACAATTGTTTCTACCAAAAAGTAGTGGTTTTAAATATTTTATAAGAATAAGAACCAAAATCATTAATATAATAATATTAGTGATGTGAAAGTGAGCCATGTTCCTAATGAATTGCTTTTAATTCCTTGAAAATATAATATATATACTGGAAGATTCATAAATGGTCTATAAAATCAATCAAATAAATTAAAAAAACACATTATTTTAATGCTGATGTTTATATTTGGTCCTGAATTCCATTTAGAGTATTTTTATAGCACTTTTGTGCTATTAGGATATTATAATAAATTCTGTATATTCATACCCTATTTAACTTTGACACAAAAATACAAATATATATTATAAAATTGTAAAAAATTCACTATAGGATAATTTAAAAATTTTTATTTTATAAATAATACTTATTTTATCAAAATAATTCTATATAAGTGAGAATTTACAGTTTTTTCTGGAAAATTCTAGTTTTCAGGACATGAACAAATTTTCAACCCATATTAAAATTAATTTATACTTATTTAAATTTTATTATAATTTATAATTTAATGTATATTATTGATTTAGAATATTTTATTAGGATATAATTTATTTCAGAAATTACGGAATATATATAAAATATTCTCATAATTAAATATATATTTCACAAAAATTGAATTTGAGTATATTTTTATAAAGATATAATAATTTTCAAGACAATTTTTAATTGTAACGACTCTAATTTTTCATTGAAATGATTTTAGGTATTTTAAAGATTATTTTTGAAGCTCAGTGCTAAGTTAGTTCTAGATTCCAAAGCCCGGGGGAGGGAAGGTTTTGATATAGTAATAATATTAAATATATTATATCACGTGCTTTATTTTTTTAAAATTAGAAAATATCTCCAAAATGGGTTCAATGATCATAAATATAATCCGATCATTAAATCCAAAACATGTGTTTTATCATAAGAGTAATGTAACCTTTGTCGGAATCCATTGTTTTGTTCAAGATCTTTCATGGGGAAATTAATACAAAAATTAATAAATTAATTAATTCATTTTAAATTAAATTTTTTAGATATAATATAATCTAAAAAGTACCATATAATGAAAATCAAAAGGGCTATCCCCATAATAGTAGGGACTACGAATGTAATCTTGTAGGATAAATCTTGGATGAAAGTCTTCGAATCATGGATTTGAAAATGGGGGACCAGTGGAGTCTACAAATCACATCAAACAACAACGTCAATCATTCTACATTACAATCAATCCAAACTCAAGGTAGTGTTATGAACCGTCCCTATAAAGCCCGAATTTGGATCATTATTTTATTACATTGTCATGGATATAAGTAAATCATGTCCCAGAGGACCAAATAATTTACTAGTTTTGAAATCCCATATTACATACAAGGTATACTTATTACATTGTTAATAAAAAAATGAAAAGGTAAATCAATTTGTATCCGTGAACTCATAAAAACATTTCAACTTCATATCTTTCGGAAAAGATAATCAATCAAAGGTTTGAGATCAAATGAACAATGAGGGTAACGTATAGTGGATGGGATAATGAATCAATGATAATAGATCATATGGAATGGTAATAACTAAAGACTCATGCCATGTAATCAATAAAATAAAATATCATTTTGTAGACAATATGAAAAGATAAGTAAATTTAAACACATGCCATTAAAATATATGGATAAGGAAATGTATGAAATTAAAAACACATTACATTTAATCAATAAATTTAGAATTAAATTCATCCACTGGTAGTGTTACGGAAAAAATATTGTGTATAATAATAATTGAAATGGAGGAAATGATTAATTATTAAACGCCATCTTCCCCTATAAAACGATACATTTTCTTTTAGGAACTAATCTCAATAAAGATTAAATATGTGGGTAGAAACACATATATTATTCTTAGAAACAAACTTGAGGATTTTTTTTGAAACTTATTTTCTCTCATGAGACTACTGATGCATAAAGTGGATTTTTTAAATGGCTTCCAAACTGTGTCGTACTAGGAAAAAATATTCTTAATATTTAAAATAATCAGTTTAAAAACATATTTACAAATTAAAATTTCTCATACGACTTTGACACATTTGAATACCAAAAATTCAATAGTATTAATGAACTTATATATCAAAAGCTAGTAGGAATACTCCACCCATAATAAATAACTGGTGAATCAGAATTATATCTCATAAAAGTAAAAGTGAGATGAGAAAATAGTACCACAATGTAATACTTTTTTTTAAATGGCATAAAATTTAAAAAATAAATTATTTTCCTTCACAAAAAGCTTGTAAACATATAAAGAAATCTTTAAAACATTAGGGTGTCATGATGGTGGGAAAATTTGTTCATTTCATATAACTTAAAAAACATTCCTCTTACTTCTATACAGAAAGACATAATGTACCTTGTTTTGGAAAATAACATGAAGATTCCATTTAATGATTTGGGTAAAAAATAAGAAAGTTTCAAAATGAATTTAAAAAATCATTGGATAATATTGAAAATAGTTTCTTGAAAACAAAACATGGATGAGAAAAATTCCCCAATGGAGATATAAATGATATCATTCTGGAATGATGATGAGATTATAAAATAACACCTCACCACTTTATAATACGTATAATTTTATACCCCATGCATGAGAATAATATGGATATGAAAATACCATAATATTCAGAAAAAAAATTATAATATTAATCCTTGGGTAGTATATACACCACACAAATGAAATAAGTAGTTTAAATGACATGTGTCCCACAAAAATTAAAGTGAGACAAAAATGCCTTACCATATATTTATTTCTAGGCGAATGTCATTTAAAATCCTATATAATGGTTTTAAGAAACTTAATGACTTATACAAGAAACATAATCATTTTTTTAATGTCATATATAATCTCCTTATATAATCTGATTTCCCATTTATTTGTAATCTTTCATTATTTTCTCTATTTCGGGTGTTAATTACCTATTTTTTCGAAAATGTTTTGACTTGTTATATGTTGCTACTATTAATTAGATCATGATTTATTCATATTCAAAATGATAAGAATGATTTAAAATATAAAATTTATTCCATATATATGTATTTATAAAAATCCATTAAATTTGAAAATGTGAAATGAAATGCATCATTTTTGGAGACATGGGGTTGTACGCACACATTAACACTACTTCCATTTATTTTTTAAACATAAAAGAAAGAATCGTAAATGATATATACATGTTTATAATAATTAATTTTTTAGATTTATGTATTGTATATCACCTATACTTATTAAAACCATCTTTTATACCTTCCATATCTAGTGTGAATGAGTCTGATTGATTTGAGGATGTTGTAGTCTACACTTCAACAAACAATGCCATCGTATTTAAAAACATGGAAATTATAGTGTTATGTGTTATATAAAAATTATATAAGTATGAATAAAACATAAATTTTAAATATATATATATATATAATATAAAAATATTGTGTCCATCATAATTCTCAACATTGAGAGGTGGTAAAGGAAAAAAACTAATGATATCATTTGACATTGCGGTAGTTCACCATACACAGACTATATGATTTTTACACAATTGATGAAAGTGTGCGTAGGTGTATCTATATACAATAAGATAAAATCATATAATTATATTTCAGATACAGTTGTTATTAAATAAGTATTAAATAAGAATAATTTAATAGTTTGAGAAAAAATACAATGAAATTGACCATTGAAAAATGCTACCACGTTTTCGAGTAACATATTTTAGTTTATAAACAAATACTTCATCATTTGGATTTATTCTCAAAATGAGGCCTCTAAAATAATGTAAAGGAAGTTTTTAAATTATTTTTTCAGGTTTGTGATGAACTATAAGGCTCAATATGGTTTTATTATATGAGGAAGGAGGTTCCCATTTATAATTGGGGTAAGGGACAATTTTGGAAACATTAAAATATATTAAAATAATATATATTAATATCTAAATAAAATTGTATCTAAATAGGGTTATTAATAACATAATATGATTATGTGATGAAATAATCTGAAGTAATAAATTTTAGACAAGTTATGTTCATAGTCATACACTTATCTTTTGGATTTAACCCTTAATTAAACCATTTAACTCTTATCATGACAACATGGATTTTTACTATTTAATGGATAATATAGTTACTATAATAATAAAAAATACCATAAAAATGACATGGATGACATTTTAAACATTATATCAATACGTCTAATGAATTTTATGTTTTTAATAATTTCATTTTGATTTAATAAAATATTATTTATTTTAAAACATAATTAATGTCAATTTTGACACTATTAAATTATTGATTTTTTAGAAAACATAAATTAATGTGACAAATTAAAAAATTTAATTCATCCCTAATATGTCTAGGTAATATTTTAAATTCGTGTAATACATTAAATATATCAAAATATATTCAATTTATTATTTGTAACAACATTTATATGATATGTTTATTAATTAAACAATTTCCACATCAACATTGTGAAAGCCTTTAATTTAATTATCAATTTCGAAAATTATCATGAGGAATAAAAACATTTTATATTTCCATTGAATATTTATATTTGAAAATAACTTATAGATAAACACATATAAATAATAGTTAACATTTTAATAACAAAAGTATGAAAAATTGAGTTTTTCTGAATAAAATACTATAAAAGGAATAAATTCATCCAAGTGGATAAAAGAGGCTATAAAATCATCCCAATGGTGATTTTGCTAAAAAATAATTCATGCAAAAAAATTAAGATAAGTTTTAGGGTGATTTTGTAATACTTATATTAATATGTTTACTGTTAATTAGTCGATTAACCCATAACTGTGATAATTAAAAAAACACTTCTAACATATTCCATTGGTTTGTATATTCATTTATAATTAATTTATAACAAATGAATAAAAACATACATTTTCATATGTTATTTTATATTGTTCATAACTACCAACTTAATTTCTAGGATATATATTATTAAATTATATTATTTTATTTTATTAATATATTGTTGTTTGAAAAATATCATCCTTTCATGTAATGCAAGAGAACTCATTATTGTGAATAGTGTAATTATAACATGTCGTTTCATATAAATACAGCTAGAAACAAAATTAAAATTATTAAAAAACAAAAATATTGTTCTGTTTTGGGGTGTTATATTCTTCTAACCTTAATTACATTTAATCAATGCAATTTATAATTGATATTGGAATTCTAGGGTTTGATATATGAAAATAAATAATTATAGAAAAGTCCACATCATATGTAGAGTTAATAATACATCTTTCTAATAAGAGGAAATAGAAAATGTGAAGGTCACCAAAAAACTAGTCTTATGAATACGAGAACAATTGTCAAAACTTATGTATGGAGGAAAAATCTAACTATAATATTATGATAGATAAGGATACTGAATATGGTCATTAAAAAGTCTACCATCCCAAGACCAGAAATCATTGATGGGTTAAACATTCCATTGATTTCTCAATAAGAAAATTAAATGAATAATATATTTGTTCTAAAATAATTTTCCTAGATTCAAGGAATTCATTTACTTCCAAGACAAAAAACACATGGAAACATTATTATTTGACAATTAGAGTTTAATCCATTAATCAATTTCCACTAAAAATCACATTTTTCTCTGAATAATGAGTGTATAAGATGATGTTTTCTATTCTTGAGGAATTCAAATCGATTTTTATGGATCAAAAAATCCAAATATGTATAACTATCTTATAAAAAATTCTTTATGCATAAACAAAAACTAAAATGGTTAGGATCATATTAGTTAATTTTCCAAAAATAATAAACCATTATATGAAAAAATCATTAATATCCATAATTCAATAGTAATACACAAATTTCACAGTAGATATTCAGAAAATAAATATCCTTCTTAAAAAATACGTTAGACTAATATTTAATCCCAAAAATCAGACGTATTTGATTATATATTCTTCTCTATAACATTAATCATTCTTAATTACTTGTACAAAAAAAGTTAATTAACTGAATTTCATAATCTCCCTGATATGAAGAACATTTAAAAAAAGTTAACTGAACCACTATAAGCCCGATATAATGTCATAAATTATTCCAAAATTTAATTCATCATTTAATATTCAAATAAAATACCATAGTATTTGGTTTAAATTTATCATATAGCGTAACCAAAATAGTGTAAACATCATCCAAAATAACATTTATCACTTAATCACCATATTATTTCCCTATCTTAATGTAATCTATTTAATCAAAAAGTCCCTAAAATAAAAATAATCTACATACATTAAATAGTTTCACTAAAAAAATTTCAGGAAAACTCAAACTTCAGAAAGGCTTGTGGTGGGTGATTCACCCTTGTCGCCATTCAATTGTGGGTTGAAACCCCAAGACCTTGATGATCTTGATGAGTTTTCATCAGACAAACAATTTTTCTATGTTATAAAACCATATTAATATAATTTATAATGTATATAATATGTAAGTTTCTGAAATAAGTTTAATCAATAAATAGAATTTTAACTATGTTTTTCAAAAAAGCAACAACAAATAAATACATCATCTATTTTATTTTATATTAGCTCCTACCTTGGTATAAGGATTTACCTAGGTTATTAATTTTTATTATCAATTTAAATCCTTCATAACTTTTTTTTTGAAAAAGTGAATTATCCCAAGAATATCCCCAAGTATTTTCAAACCAGGTGCGCAATAAAGAATGTTTTCAAGTAAAAAGTTACTATCGAGTCATGCCTGATGTACCTTTTTAGAGTTTTTATGCCTAGGTACATTTGTGCCGAACCACATACACTTATAGTATATTGAATGTGATGTATTCTTAGGAAAAAAACATGATATATATATATGAAATGTTAGTAAGTTCTCATACACATAACCTCAATGTATATCTATAGGTAATGTTATCTAATATATTTTTCAATAAATCAAGTTCCCATGATTTATTTTAAACATCATCTAGTTCCAACTCTAATGCCCCGACCCTAGTAAACTTAGAACCAATGTATTAATTTTTTACATTCGTATTTATACAATTTAATCACATAAAAAAGGATTGAATAATGTAGTTTTTTTGGGAATACTATATTACATACATGTTATCACTATTACATTGGAATTAAAAAAAACAAAACATGAAAAAGGAATGAAATTTTCATACTTAAACTCATTTAAATTTTTTGTCTTCTTATCCTAGAAAATGGTTAATTAATAAAAGGGTGAGATCAAATTATTGACAATGGTAAATTATAGTTTAACAGATAATAAATAAATGAAAATAGTTAATGTGGTAAGGTTATAACAGAATACATAGTCCATGTAATGAATAAATTGAGAAAGAGTTTTGTAAACAATTTGGAAAAGTAAATAATTAGAAACAAAATCCTTTCAAATAAGTATATATATAAAAATAATTATGGAAAGGTAAGAATCTAAAAAAATTCCATTTATAAATAAACATATAATTAAATTCATCCATAGATAATGGAAATGAAATAATCTCATAGATAATAATAACGAAAATGATGGAAATGCGAAATTATTGGACGTCAGGTTTCATAGGATTGTTATTCCTTTACCTTCAAAACCTAATCTCAAGAGAATTTAAATATGTGGGTAGATACCCATATATTCAACTGGAAAACAAACTCAAAGGGGTTTTCACCAATTTATTTCATTTCATGAGACTACAGATTCATTGAGTGGATAAATTTAAATGGTACCCAACCCATGTCGTACATGTCCAAAGCATTTTTCATATACCAAATAATTTATTTAAAAAAATAATTCTAAATAAAAGTTTCACATAACACTATAAAACATTTGAATACCAGAAATAAAATTACATTTATGATATTATATTTCAAATAGTTTTCTAAATAACCCACATACAATAAATAATTTTTCAAATAAGGCTTATATCTCCCAAACGTAAAACTGAGATCCAGAAAATCTATACCACATTGTAATATTTTTTTTAAAGGATGCACATTTATAAAAGTAAATAATTTATTTAAAAATAAACTTTTAATGTTGTATATGAAGCTTCAAAAAATTATGATGTAATGGTAGAGTAAATTGTTATTCCTCATTTATAGGTTAAAAAAATAATTCCTCTTAATTATCAATGAAAATCCCTAAAGTACCTTTTTTGGGAGGACTACAAGAAAAATAATTTTGAAGTAATATTTTATCAAGTCAAAAGGGTAAAAATTAACTTTAATAAAACATTTTTTAATAATAAAAAAACTGATTTTTTGTGAAGACATTATCATGGAATATAAATATTTCTTAAAGGATACTTTAATGAAAACAATCTTGAATAATAATGAGATTGTGAAAGAACCCCTTACAGCTTTATAATCCATAGAATCATATGTCCCATTAAATAAAATTATATGGATACAAAAATAAAATAATATTTAGAAAAATAAACATATAATACATTCATGGGAAGTATATACACCACATAATAGAAACAATTATTGTAAATTACATGTGCCCCACAGAAATAAAATTGAATAAAAAATCCCTTACCTTCATTTTCCTTTAAGGTGGATGTCTTTTAACATCCTTTATAAAGGATTTAATCTATTTTTAAACTTATAACAGAAGCATAAAAATATTTATAATGTCTTATATTATTTTATAGTAATATATTATTACCCATTTTTTGGTAATAATTCATTATTTTCACAATTT
The DNA here is from genome assembly GCA_963277665.1 of Viscum album. Classification (NCBI taxonomy): domain Eukaryota; kingdom Viridiplantae; phylum Streptophyta; class Magnoliopsida; order Santalales; family Viscaceae; genus Viscum; species Viscum album. The sequence goes on along the minus strand of OY728119.1, from coordinate 1,499,716,485 downwards.
TAGGTTTTAATTACATAGTATTTCGAGTATATTCTGAGTTATTAGCTAATGTTCTTATTAATTGGGTCATTATTTAATCATATAAAGAATGTAAACAATGATGTAAATTTTTTATATATTTATTTAATATTTTTTTTTTCTAAACCTAGATAATATTTTGAGATACGAAATGAAATACACCATTCATAGTGATGGTATGTCGTACGTACGCATGAATGCTACTTACATTTCATTATAATATTAAAAGAAGGAAAATTAAATGATATATATATATATATATATATATATTTATATGTATATTATAATCATCGAATCATATTTATGTCTCATATTCCACATGTTTTTGTTGAATCCATCCTTTATATATTCAACATATAGTATGAACTACACACATCACATTGAGGAGACAATAGTCCACACCTTCACAAAAGTTATTATTGTATATACACAAATGAAATAATGATGGTATGTGTTATATAAAAGTATATAAGTTTGAATTAAAAATATATATCACATATATATCCTATAAAATATTTTTTTCATCATAATTATAAACCATGAGAGGGTGAAAATGAAAAATGAATGACATTGATTCGCAAGGTGGTATTTTGTTGTACATGAACTATAAACTAATTATAATTTTATGAAAGTGTGTGTTGGTTTATATCAAAAAAATAATGTAAAAATATCTTAGTATATTTAGGATACAATTATTTTTATATAATTATATAATAATAATAATTTAATGATTTGATAAGGAAATAAAATTAAAGTTATTATTGAAGAATGTTACTGCGTTTTCGGGTAACTTCTTTTTTTTAAACCAAAATACATAATTGGATTGATTTTATCAAACATAAAGGACTTTGTGATGAAAGGATAGAAGTTGGGAGCTTATTTGGGGACTTATATTATGATTTAGAAGGCTAAAGGTGTTGTGATCATGAGAGGGAGGAGGATCGCTTTTATAATTAAAGTATTGAGCACTTTTGGAAATTCTCAAAATATTAAATTAATTTGAAAAATGTTTAAATAAAAATAACCCCAAAGTGAGTTATTAAAAATATAATATAGGTATGTGTCTAAATCCTCCCAAAAAATAATTTTTAGATAAGTTATGGTTACATTAATAACGTTATAATTTTGATTTAACATTTAATTAAACAATTTAACTCTTATTGTGACATATTTTTTTACTATTTAAGGGTTAATATAGAATTATAAGTTGCAAAAATAACAATATGTGATTTATGGATGAAATATTCATCATTATTAAAATAATTTGGCCAATGTTTTTTATTTTTATGAATTTTTTATCATTTATTAAAATAGTATTCACTTTAAAACATTATTAATGTCACTTTTGACACTATTAATTTTAAGAGTTTTTTTAAAATACCAACACAACAGATAAATTAGAAAAAAACATTTATAAAATTATTAATGTGCCTAATTAATTTATAAAATTTCGATAGTACATTAAATATATGAAATTATATTTTTTTAATTTTTTTAATAACATTAGTTGGATAGGCCCATTAATTAAACAATTGCTACATCTTCATCATGAAATCATTAAATTTAATTATCTCTTACCAAAAAATTAAAAATAAATTTTCATGATGAATATAATAATTTTAACTTTTCTATTAATATTTATAGTTAAACATATCAACATCATTAAACCATATTAAAATTATTTAACTTGCTAAAAACAAAAGTATGGAAAATTGATGTTTCTTTGAATAAAATACTATAAAAGGTATAAGGTCATCCATGTGGTTATAAGAGGCCATAATATCAACCCACGTATTATTTTGGGTAGAAATATACTATAAAATAAAATTACTACAAGTTTTATTGAAATTATATAATACTTATAATAAAATTTGTAATCATAATAACTCAATTTACCCATAACCCTGGTAATTAATAAAATACTAATGTTACTATTTATATTATTCAAAAATAATATATGAATATCTAATCAATTTTAACCATATAATTCAAAATATAGACTCCATTTTTTAAAATTCAAAACACATAAATACATAAAATTAATTTAAAATTATTCATGTTAATGTAATGATAATACAGGTTTTAAAGTAAAAAATGTTCAAATGTTTGAAATGTTTTTATATCTAAATTTGATGCAAAATTTATTCAATTGATGTAAATTATATTAAATGATTAAAATGATCTAAATTTAATTTAAAACCAATCAATTATATTAATTAACATAATAAATTATTTAGGAATAAAAGTTTTTTTCAATTAAAATGCAACATTTTTTTAAATTATTCATAAAAGCATTAAAATTGTTAGAGAAATCAAAAAAAATCAACCAAAATAAAAATTTATATTTTTAATTAAAATAATAATTTTATTTTTTCATATTTAATTTTTATAATTTTCAAAAACATGATTTATAACAATTGTTCCATCAAAAGGAAAGAAAATTGCCTTTAGAGAAATATAGCCTTTATGATTATAATTCAGTTCATTCTTATAATAAGACTATAAATATTATTGGATGAATAAAGAAACATTTTTTGAATATATAATATAAATAATTATGTAATATCTTTCACTAATAATGATTTATTTAATTTATTATTATAAAATTCAATTCAGGGAAAAAATAGTTTTTAATAAAAACACTTTTTACATATTTAGTTGGTTACTATATTAATTTAGAATTAATTTTTTGCTAGTGAATTAAAAAATATATTTTTATTTTTTAGTTAATACTATTAATAACATCCAAATTCCGGGTTAGGTTATATATTATTATATTAAATAATAATATTTTAATAATATAATGTTGTTTGGTAAAACATGGCATTGAGTGTAATGCAGGCCGTCTCATTATTGTGTATAGAATATGGTTAACATCTTGTTGTTCATCTAGAGAATGAGAAAAAAATTAAACATATTCAAAAATGAAAATATTTTAATGTTTTGGGGTGTTACAATATGGTATTAGTCTTATTCGGATTAACTCAGTTTTGTTATCCCATTTCAAACAGAAATAGCATAGATTAACATGGTTGATTTACAAATCGATGGATGATTATTGTTGATTAATTTTATTTCTAGGGATAGGAATTGATGTATCTTCTTGGATTCATGTTTATTTTTGTGTGTGTTTTTATTCTTACCCATAATAAAATATAGGTAAACCAAAATAACATATTATTTTTGATCCTTTCATTTTTGATAATGTTTTTATCGCCACATTCATTGTGAGAACAATGTTGGAATCACATTTTGCCAATAGTTTGAAAAATATTTGAAACAAAATCATTGTGAATTCTATATTTTCCACAATTAGTCATTTTTGATTGTGTGGGGTTTTTATTGAGGTCATGATCATAGTGTGACAACAAATGATTAGTGATTTTGGAGTTCTATCAGGTGTTTCAAGGATGTGGCATTATAATAGTTGATTTTAATGTAAATTTGATGATCATAATTTTACCACTACTGATAGAAAAGATTTATAATATTTATATTTATATTATATTGTGGAATATATGTATATATTTAATTCTTCATAATCATATGAAAAACACCCGAAGAACCCATGTACTCTTGAAAAATCCCATATACATGGCATGTAGTTCAAAGAAAGCATATCATGCAGTACCCTAGATGTGGATGCTAGGGTTTTAGGAAAATAAAATATCACATTATGTGTGTTACCCCCCACATTCCATTTATCCCATTACTAGTGACAGATAATGTACACTCATGGTACAGGGGAACAAATACAACAAGTTACATGAGCACAACCATAGTACTCATTCACAACCCGGTACTCATAGAAGGCCAGAGTGCTCAGAAATATCCTGGTATATAGGCATAATCCAATGTACATGGGAACCAGATAAATCACACATTAATACTAGTGGTAATAAAGGAACAACATTCACTTTATCTAGGTTATTTTAAGTCTCTTATTATCTTCATTATAGACCAGTTTCCTTAGGGTACATTCCCTTGGTCCATCTCTATGAGGGTAGAGTGAGGAATCACATCATGAACATATTATATGATCCTCTCTATGGTATTATATGTAGATATAAATTTTGGAATCCCTATAGGATTGAATGGGTGGTATCCTCTATCATATATTATTCATTATATGGGGTTTTAGGAATTGGAATGGGTATTATACCTAGGCACTAAACCCCTACTTAGAGGGTCATTTCAGATAGGGTCCAGTATACCATATAGAACATGGGAAAGATACCCAATATGTGAATCGATCTCTTATGAGTTATATTGTGAAATTATTTATAGAAAGGGCTGACAAGCACAACATCTTGGATGATGTCCATCAACATTATAGGGCTCATGGAGTGTGTTCTCCCAGATGAGTGTTACTTTGGAACCTCAAGTAGAATCCTTGGTTGGTAGTGTGTTTTTAAACACAGAAAGAGTCTTATTTTATATCTCATGTATATATGGGTTATTAATTTTATATATTCTATTATTTTTGAAATGCCTTTGTGATGATGATATGACTACACTCTTGATGTTTTATGTTTATCGATTTAATAGTGTCCTATTGGGTAGTGTTATAATCACCTCAATGAGGGATCATCCCTCACATGTTACGTCTAATATAGAAAAAATCTTTTTGATGGCGTCATAATAGGAATAGAATAATGTGAAACATAGTTGGGATAGGTATATCATGGTTCATACCAGGTGTTCCATTTGACAATAGTCCCCCCTTTCATAAAAGGTTATACTCTTATATAGTTCTTCACAATATTTTATTTACCCATTTATTCATTCTAGTATTTAGGTCATTCCATGATTATGGGATATATATGTATGTATTTATTTGGTTATCAATTTTATTTTATCACTAAGTAATGTTTTGGGGGGTTAGATATGTGATCATGAATACATGTGTCTTATGATAAGGCCTCCCTTCTGTTAGTTATTCCCATTCAATGCTTTTTGGTAACCCCTAGCCTATTAGAGGTAAGATTGGGGTGTCATTCATAGCACATCATAGATCAGTAAGGCCCCTATGTGTTGGGTCATGATAAAGTGGTATCTTCTTAATTTCATATTAGTAAAAGAGATTGACTATTTTCAAGATTTGAGGTTGGTTTGGGAATTTTGGAAACTGTGTTAAAGTGTTTATAGTTTTTTTATCATTGTAGGGAATCCATTTTTAGTGAAATAGATGATGTATCCATTCACCAGAAATCTAATTACCTACTTTTTGACTTGGTTCACATAAGAAATGGTTTTATAGATAACATTGGTGGATGAATCATATAAGAACTAGTTATGTATTTCATTTCCTTCTTGATTCAAATCCCCATATACACTATTAAATGTGTAATGAATTGTGTATTTTTGGAAACCTCCATGATGATTTTTCATAAAGGATTCAATAATAAAATCATGAGTATGATCTTCCTGGTGACGAGGATAAGATATATGGTATTATTTTTTTGGTACTACCTCCAGATAGTATTCCAGATATTCAACCAGTCATTGAGAATCACATTTGACAATATGTGGCAGATGATGACGTGAATATGTTGAGAAAACTTCATGAGTATCAGTGATATAAATCCCTTAGATATTATGTTGAGGAAAACTCTTGGGCAGCTAAGTAATGGATAGAGAAAGATGCATGAGAATTACACCTTGTTAAAATACCTCAAGAACTGATAGTGGTTCTTGTGGTCAGTCTTATACAAGGACCTATTTGATGATAGTGGATTCTAGTGTGTCTGGAGTATGATGTAGTAACTATTTCATGCATAGAGTTTTATTATATTTTCATAGAGTAATTAAATCCATCTAGGCTATGAGTAGTGGGTATCTAAGATCATATGTTTCTTTATTAGGGAAACATGAATGTGAAAGTGTATTCAACTAGTTTCACCATCCTCTCATGATAATCATTAGATATGGTCAGGGATACCTTATTTCGAGCAAGTACTTTAAGAAATGGTGTTCGAAGAGATATCTAGAGTAGTGTGGTACCTTTTTGAATTCCCACATATGTTGTATATATAGTGTACACATTGTTATTGGAGTGATTTCTGGGAAAACATATGCTAAAATGAGGTTCTAATAGTGGTAACACAGGAGATAAAACATTATTATCATGTATCCAAGGATATACACATAGTTAAAGGTGTGAGAAAAACATCATGGGGGGACTTTGGATAGAGGTTCCTTGGTTTAGAGCTTTTAGGATGGTTTTAGTTATACTAGAGGGAGGTGGTACTACTCTTGCAATGGCTTATGAAATATCACATGGGGTTGTACAAACCACTGTATAGGTGAATGAAAGATAATCAATACACCACCTAGATGAAGATAACAATTAATTTAATAGGTTCCATAGGGAAGAAGACATAGAATAGCTGAAGGGAGAGAAAAAAGAGGTGGTATGTGTTTTATCTATTTCCACCACCACTCCCATGTGGTTTATTCATGGCTTAGGATGCTGGTGTTTAGTGACGTGGTCAACTACATGCAATGGGTTTTTATGATCCAGAGGCACTCAATATGATTTGAGGTGTCATTAATTTCTTTTATACCTTATCTATATAACTGATAAATAATTCATGAGCCACTATTTTCATTATACTTCCCTTATTTTGAGGCTTAGATATTTCAATTAAGTCTTTGGATCAACCCTAACTTTTTGAGACACCTATTGGAGGAGATTTACTGATCACAAACTTCCATCGATTATGTGACTTGACTCTTGAAGGAGAGATCTTCCTTTGGGATCTATTTTTCTTAGGTATGATTCCTTATGTTATCATATTATGTATTGAATAGATATTCATAGTTCATGTATAGATTTACTATTCTATGAGGAGGTAGTTGTGTGTACTTATATATGGGATTATGTTTTCCTTCTCCAGTGAGATAGAAACACAGATTGAGAAGGTTGAGCTCATATATACGAGGATACAATTGATTTCACACTGGTTGGATAGTATTAACCTTGTAACAATAGATTCAATGGTTATATGTTTTCTACAGCGGATGAAGAGTTTGATGATATATTAGTTGAATTCATACAAATAATTCCTCCCCACTAGAAATTCATTATTTGTATATAATTTATCCTAGTGAAGAAAAATATATATAAACTAGAATATTAGTTGGTTCAAAAAGAAAATTGGGATCTAAAGGTATAGTTAGAGTTTTTTTAGAGGAAGGGAATTGTCAGTCCCAGTGAGTCAGCTTAAGCTACCACAATTTGTTTACCAAGAAGGTAGACAAGAGTTTGAGGTTTTGTATAGTTTTTTCATGCCTGAACTAGGTGACTATAGAAAATAAGTCACTACTAACAATGATCGAGGACCTCTATAACTAGATGAATTGAAATAGATTGTTATCGAATATTGACCATAGAGAAGGCTATCAACAGCTTCAGGTTCTAGATAAGGATATACCACACTTACTATTTCATTGCATCTAGGGTAACTATGAGTACTTGGATTTTTATTTCAGTGTGAAAAAACTCCAAAAAAGTAAATGGGACTCATGAATCAGATATCATATCCCTTCCAAGACAATCTATGGGGGTCATAATTGATGAAATTTGATTGTAAAAAAAATTTAAGGAGGAGCCCACAAGATAGTCAAGGATGATAGTTTACATACTCTCTGAGCACCCATATTATGGGAATCTCTTGAAGTGTTAGTTATGGATTTAAGAAGACCACATCCCAGGACATGAAATCTTAGAAGACTGGTTGGCATTGGATCAAACAAATTTTGAGATTGTTCTTGATTGGGTGACCCCAAGAGCATAACTAAGGTACAAAGCTTTTATGGGTTGGAAAAATATTATACGAGATTCATAACTAATTTCTCCACTATTACACCACCCTTGAATTATTTGTATCAGTAGGTGGAGCCTTCCATATTGATGTATAGGTTCCAACATGATTTTTTTGGAGGTTTTGGTATTAGATGTGTTTTGATGCATATGTAGTTAGCGATGTCTGAGGGGTCTTTGTGGTTGAGATACTTTGTGAAGAACTACAATATCCATCATTTGGAGATAGTAGTGGTTATATTTACCAAAAATATGTTGCGATACTACCTTAAAAGTGTGATACTTATAATCTATTATAACCAAAATATTATCAAGTATATATTATCATAAATGGATCTCATATTGAGATAGAGATTATGGATATAGTTCCTCTTGGATTATAACTTTGAGTTAGTCAATAGTCCTGGGAAGTGGAACATAGTGGAAGATTATATCAGTTTGAGATGTTGTTCACAATTGTTGAGAATGGAATACAAGTAGTTATCCCTAGTACAGTTTTCATTAGTGTTTGATTATTTTAAATTATATCTCTAGTTGTTATTGTTACCAAACCACCCTTATAGTGTGTTTGGTAGGCTCATCTTGGAGATACTATCTAGGATGAATTATTTATATAGATATACAATTAATATGTTGCAAATGGATTTTATGATGGTGGAGAGTATGCCATTGTTTTTTGAGGATTGGCCATTGTACTAGAATTAATATGAGAGGATGTTTTGAGGTAGTTTCATAAACCCCCCTAAGTGGTACATCCATGTGTGGTAAAGATATGCCAAGACCTTATATTTCATTTTCATTGGATAGTAATGATGAAGTGTATAAGGTATTTTGTTTATTGATTCCTCACTTATCAATATATGATGGATAAGAACTAGGTTCTAGTGGGTTTAGATCGACTCCTTGTGGAACCAGAGTAGATGTGGGATGATATATTTATATTATTTGGGATGGCGCAACCCCAATCATCAAGTGGAAATGAACCCATTTATGTTATTGTAGACTGACTCGTCAGGAAGACCCACATCCTTTTCATATGTGATTTGTATTCAGTCAAGAGACTAGGATCCTTTTTTTTATAGTAGATATTTTATTATCATAGAGTTTCCATAGAAATTGTTTCAAATAGTGATTGTCAATTCACATCATGTTTATAGAGTTTATTGTAGGAGGACATTGAGAATCTATTTCATTTGAGCATATAGATTCACCCATAGACAGATGACTGGACTGAGAGAACTACATAGGTTCTTGAGGAGATATTATTGGTATAATTATGGTCTTTTTCTATATTTGGGAGCATCCCATACTGTATATGGGATTTAAATTCCAAAATAACTAATATTCTAGCATGAGTATAGAAATATTTTAGGATTTGTGTAGGATACCCTATTGGTCACCACTGTGATGGACAGATCTAGGTGACTATACACTCATGGGCCCAATGTAGGTTATAGATATAGAAGAGTGGGTATAGATTATCTATGAGTGAATGATAACTACCCAAAAATATTAAATTTTTTATTCAAACCGAAAAAGGACGCCTTCAATGATTGATGATAGAGGCAATGGGTTCCTAAAGGTCTCACCATGAGGAGTATTGTAGATGCTACGAAAGGGCTACATGTTATCACTGAGGCTAATATGCCCTTTTTAGATACTGCATAGGGTCAGTGAGGTGGAATCCCACTGGTCCCAATGACCATAATTAGACTAGTTAAACAACATATTACACATGTCTTAGGTGAGGAGGTATATCAAAATCCCATAATATGTTATCTATTAGGTAAATATTGACATCAAGGTAGAGGATAACATGCAGAATACCAACAATAAATTGAGGATAAGAAAGACAATATCCAACATAGGAAATAAACTCACTTAGTTAATGTCTGGGGGATACAAGAGATAATTTAGGAGGGAGCCTAGAAGTGAGATAACTAGATACAAGCTAAGTACCCTTATTAGGAATCCTTATGTTTTGATGTTGTACTTTTTGGCAATAAGATTGGTCTGTGTTAATTAGTAAAATAAATATTAGTAATAACATATCAATGAATAAAGTTAGATTCTTTTAAAACAAATCATTGTTTAAAAAACATCTTAATCTTTATATATGTTTATATTATTATTTCCTAGGATATTGGTGGATCCTATAGATTATTGGGCAAGGATAATAAATGAATATACATTTTTTACTTGAAAATTTATATTGGAAATGGTGGTAGTTTACCTTTCCAACGCATGGAGGTATGAGGAAGAATTACCCACTCAAAGAGTGTGAATAGGTATCATTGTATTCCATATTGGGCCTACAAAGGGGTGCACATGGGAGTGGTCATGGGTCATAGTGGGCAGGCATGCATTCACAGATGTAATATGTCCTATGAAGCACAAGTATTTGGAAGTGTGTATGATTGTCTCCACCAGTGTTAGATCAAATGGAAGAGGATGGGTTTAAGGTTAGTAATGATCTCATAACAATGTGAAGAAATTATGTGTTACAATGCTATATCACACTATGAAAAAACCAAGAACGCAATGATTTAGAAAGGCATGGTCTACTATATTATTGGAGGTTCCTACAATACAATGATTATGGATATTACATATCCACCATGAAAAAATGTAGGTCCTATGGTGGAAAAGTGGGCCATGATGAAATGATGGTGTTTTAATACACAATAAGAAGGTCCCTAACATAGAATTGATTTTATGGGTTTTGTTCCTATAGAATTTATAGGGTGTACACATTGCAACAATTGGGCTCCACTACATTACTCATTGTAAAATGGAGTCAATGTTGGAGCCCTCGATTATGATGTGGAGGGTTTGAAAGTGGGAGAAGATATGTTTTAATATATGATATTTTATTGGACTCCACAACACATCATCTGAGTCCATGCTACAACCATTTTAGTGTGAGAAAAGGTTTGAGGATATAATTCTTGAATTCATCTGGGGGAGTTTATAAAGAGTTAATTATCTTAAAATGTGGATCTAGTCAACTAGATGACTCTATGTCATAGTGTGATGATCACACCATAATGGAGAATAAATTTTTGGAGGACCATACTATAGTAGAACATTCCAGGTTGTAGTATGTTTAAAATGGATGAGACCATGCTGTATTAATTCAAAACACACCACAACTAGATGTTTTATTGTCCATGATCATTTGTCCCTCATTATCAATTTATGGGAAATCATGGATCGTAATGGAAAATATGTTTTTCCCAATTATGTTGAGATAAATAGAGATTGATTGAAAAATGATTTCCTATCTATCAAAGAAGATCATAAAGGCATTATGAAAGAAACATATAGAATCTCTAGGCACATATTGTATATTAAAAAAATAAAGAATATAAAAGTGTAACCTATGATTTCCAAAATATTTTAGTTCCATTATGAAAGGGAGAATGTGTTTTTCAAGTGAATAATATTAAATTAAAAAAAATAAGGAATTGTAATTCATCAAATATCTAGAAAAAGTTATAGAATGTGTTTCTGGTTCCTATAAAAAAGTGTTGTTGTTTCAGATAGAATCTAAAAACTGAAGAAGATTTGAAACCAAGGTATTTTCATCAAATCAAAGAATCATATTGAAAAGTCTCCAATAGTACATCTATATATTGTAAAGGATAAATTCCATTTTTGAGATGATGATAATGGTAATTAAATTTCTATAAACTATTTATGAATACTTTCTAGATAAGTGAGAAAATGATGATGAATAAAGTGATTCCATTCAAAGGTAGTGAGCTAAATAAGAAAGGATCAAGGGAGTGATCCTTAGGAAGCAGTGAGCTATCCAAAAATTATAAGGTATATGGACTGGGTATAAGAGTGTCCTAGACTATGCCTTTGTATGTATAGAGCTTCATAGTGTATTTTAGTTCATGGTGCTATTCTGATACATGTTCTATGGGTGCAACCTAGTGAGGGTGAACCAAGTAAATATTAGTTTCCATATCTAATTTATCTATGATCCCAAAAAAATATCAAGAAACATTAATCATATCGAGATAAATAGTATAAAATGTTTACCCTAATGGTTGATAGGTCACATTCCAAGTGGGAATGTTATAAATTTTAAAAGAGTAAGCATTTTAATGGCCATTTATATGTAATACATTAATTCATCCTCCCCCTCTTAGGGTGATATCTCTATATGTTCCTTGTATAAGTATAAAATGTGATATTAGATTGATAGGTTATTTTTGGAGTTTTAATTTCTCTAACTTGATATGATGTTTTGTTTAAGAAGGAATCCATAGTGAGGGTCCTTTCTTTTACAGAATGAAAGACAAAATCTAGGAAAAGGGGTTCATACGATTTATGAAATTTTTTCTTGTATTTTATTAAGAAGTAGTTGAATATTAAACTGTTTTATAAAGAATACAATGATTTTTATTTGAAAGAGGTCAAAGACAAATTTAAATTTATTATTTAATTAAAGTGTAATTAAAAAAATGTTCTTGAGGAAGACTTATAAAAATAAAAGAATCATGGAATGTTCTAGAAATAAATGTGGATTCAATTATAATATCTTCTTACAAAAGAATATCATTTTATATATAATTTACTTATGAAAAAAGGAAATAAGGATAATAATAATAATTATAAGTTATCACATAATGAGTGTACTCTAGAAATGGTAAAAATAAAAACGTGATAATTTTGATTTTAATCCTTATGTTGTGAAAGGATTTGAAATTTCATCCCTTTGAGTTGAAAAGAATTTGTTATTCTAAAGATGAAATGGAAACAATATCATGATTCTATTCCAAGGAAAGCTTGTGAAATTATAATGAATATCAATTTAGTATCATTCATAGAGTATACATTTCAATGATAGAATATTTTTTATTAGAAATGAAAATTAATAATGAAGTGGGGTCCTTGAATTTAAAAATGAATAAAATATAAAAAATATGAAGGAGAAAAATGATATTGTTAAATTTATTTCAAAAGAATTCATAAAAAATATCCATGGAGAATGAATTAAAGGAATGTGTTCACTCAAGAATAATTATATATGAATAATGAAATTGGTACTTAAGAGATTAAATTTCATAGAAAAAAAAGTTTGATACAAAATAAGAAGACAAATATTTGAAGATAAGAGACCTTATGAAGAGAATGAACACATAAAATGATAAGGTGAATATATCTATAAAATATATCAAAGAATTTCTAAAAAGAAATAGAATTAATTATTTTAATTTTGGAAGAAAAGAATCATTCCATGAAAGAATAATTGGTTTAAAAAGGAAAGTAGAACCAAATTCCTTCTATTATAGAATATTTGGGAACTTATGAGAAATGCATTGAATATAACTATCCTAAAGAAGTTATGATAGCTCCAATATTATAAACATATAAATTTATGGGAAAAAATACAGTATTATTATTTTAGAAGATGTTTTATTTTCATAAACCTCGGTCACATTGAAAGGTATTAGTATTGGATAAATTTAAGTAAGGTTAAATAATCCTTTTGTATACACTCCACTCAATTGGATTATATGTGTAATTCTTATCGTAAAAATTATATATTTAGCTATAAAAGAAGTCCAATGTTTTAGTGGACGAAAAAGAGATAAAAAATAGGTGTATAAAATATAAAAATACCATTACTCACAGAATATCTAATGGATAAAAGATGCATAATATGAATAAAGATATAAGAAATGGTAATATATATGAATATTGTGGAAGATAATGTGAATTTTAATCCACCAAATAAGTCATATTTTAAGATGAAACTTTTTTTCCATCAAGGAATACATTTTCCAAAATGGTTTTATGTTGACCATTAAGGGGAAAAGGATAAATATACCACAATGAATAAATCTGAAGTTGAGATGTATTTCTTTTGTAAAAAAGGAAGCTACATGTTCAAGTGTGATTTCATCTACAATTTTGGAAAAGTACATGTTAAGGAAGGATGAAAATGATCGTATCCATGTAAGAAAGTGTGCATGTGGTAGAAAAAAAAGTAATAACCCCTATAAAGTGTTTTAGTTTTACAACGACAAGTTATGATAAAGATCATAAATAAATGATTTAATTCTTTCTATAAATAATAAAAAGAGAACATGAAAAGTGAATGGTTATGGGTTGGTTCATCTTTTCCAGATATATTCTTAAAGATGAGGAAATTTTAGAATATCATACCCTTATATTATTTATTATTTCAAACTAATTGTCAAGTAGGGTAGAATTAAGGGGGATATATGATCTATAAGGTGATTTTTCTTGAAATAAATATTTTTTTTTCTGAAAAACAAGAATGTGTGGATGAAGTTGAATAAAAATCTATAAAAGGAAAAAAACGTCATAAAAATGGTGATTTTAGGTGTGTACTGTATATTAATTTATATTTAAATATATAAATTTATATTGATATTGAATAAGCATGTATATGATATACTTCCAAAGTACAAAGTTTATGGAAAAAATGAATGGGTGGTTTTTAATAAATTTAATACCAATTTGTTTATTTTTATGTCTAAAAAAGGAATATGATTTTATAGGACATGACCCATACAAAAAAATGAATTTTATTTTCAAATATTTTAGTTTCTATCATGTTTTTTGGAGTTTTTATCTGTTATCTTGATTATAAATAATTTTAAAAACTATTAAAAGATTATCCCTACCAATCTAGTTATTCCCCTATCATTAAACACAAATATGTGGCATTTATATGTGGCGTATATTGAGAAATACTGGAGGTGATTTTTTATGAACATCGATTTACACTAACACTCATCTAATATTATTTTGGATTCAGAGAAATATCTTAAAGTCATGTAATTTATATGATATCATGTTTTAATTTTTTTTGTAATAGGTCTTGAATGTTTTTAAAGTGGTGTCAATATCTTCATTATTTTGTATTATTCTCTCAACCTATTATTTTTTTATTAATAATAGATTTGTGTGATGTGATAGAAATCACATGTTTTCTTTTTGATAATAAAAAATTTAAATATGATATTTGTTTCTTAGTATTCATAAGTTACATATAAAACATAGTTATTTTCTATAAAAACTCTTATTTCCTACACCAATATCCAGTTTTATAGTATTCGAGTGTTTATAAGATTTCTCAAGTGCTTAGTGGTAAATTAACTCAGTAAATCACTTATAAAAAATAAAAATATAAAAGTAGATTAAATTTTGTAACATGTGGTTTCAATGGATTTGAATGATCAATATGATATTGATTCCAAAAATATTGTCTGTCTAAAATTTTTAGAGAAGAAATCAAAAAATTGGGAGTAAAGATATCGTAGATTCTCCCCATACACCATGGGAAGATTTTTTTAAAATCAAAAGGTGGGGATATATTTTTCATAGTGCAGGAAATTCATATATCAATGGATTGTATCCTATGACATTCAAATGTATAGTGGAAGCAGAATCACATGAACTAACCCCATGGATTTTATTGAGAATAAGGGGGGAAAATGTAAATGAAATTTGGCTCTTTTTTTCTCAATGTGATATTGGGAGAAGATAAAATAAAGTACTATTACCTTGATATCTAGGAAATATTTTCAAGGGGATATTTTTGGCAAAATCCAATGAGGGTTATTGTAATAAATCCATAAATACTGGTGTTTTTATGTTGGAGAATAATATTTGTCAAGGTTAATGACCGAAATGAATATAAGTATTGGAATACCAATGAAAAATACAAAAATACTTTACAATACATTGCTTGAAAACACATGTTGATGTTGATCAAAGTGTTACTTAATTTTGATGAGGATATTGGTTGATCTTAAAGATTATTTGAAAAGGATGGAAAAAATAGAAAGTACATTTCTTTTTCCTTAAATATGTCACTTGGAAATGGAGGAAGTCAGCCTTGATGTCCCATGAATGTTAGAGGAATCAGTTAATTCCAAAGAAGTGGGTTCCAAAAACTTAGTGGGAATTTTTTATATAATGGATGATCATGCTTATGTGTGATTGAGGATGCCAATGGGAAGGTGGGCTAGTGTAGGTCTCAAAAATATCATGGGGACTTTGGTGTGTGATGTATGTTCAGGAGCTAACAATAGTTCCATCACAAATGGTGAATTATGGACTTCATGTTATTTAGGATCATAATAATATGTTTAAAACCAATGTGGGATAATGTTTTCACAATCTAAATAGTAGAGAAGGATGCCACGAATTATGAGGATCGAAATTCTTTTAGATTATTTGGGGTGCCCAAGTTACATTGATGATGTTTATAAAGCATCCACCTTGAAAAAAAGCCATCTAAATTGTAACTAGGTGGTATATAGGGCATTGGTGGTGATATATGGTGAAATAATGTGGTCTAGGATGTATAGATGTTTTTAAAAGTATTTTTGTGCCTCTAGAATTTTTGGGGTGTCTAATCCACAATACAAGGGTTATGATTCAAACCTACTGAAAAAATGAGTCCACACCTCAGCAAGGGATTTCGACATAGAGGGTATTGAAATTAGAAAATTTTAAATGTTGAAATATCATATTCTACATGAGGCTATGTAGATTCACATGAGACTATATCACAACAAGTTCAGTGTGAGAAAAGGTTAAAAGAGATAATGCCCGAATTCATGAAGGGAAGTTTATGAGGAGTTTATTCTCTATAAAATGTGCATTTGTTCAACTGTAGACTCCAAAATGTAGTGAAATGAACATACTGTAGGGAAGACTGATTTTTTGATGGACTACAACATGGGTGTCTGAGCCATGCCACATTATATGAAAAATGGTGGGGACCAGAACATATTCATTCAGACTGTGCCATAAATATATATTTTCCAGTCTAAGATAAGTTATTTATATATAATTATATGGGGAAATTCATCGGTCTAATTTATAAGATTGGATAGGAATATTATGGTGAATGATGTTGAAATTTATTTGAATAATATTTTGAATTTATCAATAAAGATTAGGAATAGAATAAAATATAATAATAAAGAATCCATATATATATATATATATTCATCACACACAGAAAATAAATAATAGAAAAGAGGAACATATGTCTTCCTAAATATATGAATTTATTAAAAAAATATGATGGTTTTTTACTAGTGAGGGACATTAAATCACCGAAGAAATAATTATCACCCCTCATAGATATTTCCAAATGTTAATATGGTGTCTTCAATGTCCATATAAAAATAATATTTTTTCCGGAAGAATATGGATTGTCAATAAGTAGTGTTTCCAAGGTATTTTCACATAAGTTAAAGAAAATCACTGTAAGGACTCAAGAAAGGCATCAATCTAAAGTGAAAAATGTATTTCATGCTTGTGATTCCAATTAAGGGAGCTATATATCCACATATGATGTTTGAATGCTTTCTATAGTAGTGATCCATTAAAGAGTAAATGTTTTTTTCCTTTCATTGATGGTTTTATAAATAATAATTGTTTAAGGGAGTGAGCCTCATAAAATAGTGAGTTTAACCTAAACCTACAGGGGGATGATCACATGCATTAGATTAACATGTCTTGAACTAGTGTAAGTAGTTAGGTTCTTAGTTCTTATTGGTGAATAGTAAAATGATTATGCATGTCTTGTGCATATAGCCTAATGAGTTTGAACAAATTAAATATTCATGTCCATATTTAATATATTAATGTTCCGCAAAATAATGTCATAATACCTTAAAAATTTCTAGATAAAGAAAATAACAAAGTGACCATCCGGGTTGAGAGTTCAATATTATATATCAAAATTGAGACATTATAATGGAAAAAGTGTTTTAAATTTTAATTAGATGTTCATACCCTGATTCTCCCCCATCCTCAGGGTAACCTCACTCTTAGTGACGCGTAGAAGTATAATAACCCTCATCTATTGAAATATGTTTATTTTTTTGGTATGAAAATCTATTATGTAGTGATAATGTAACAAATTTTTTTTTGTTAAATATTTTTATTATTTTAAATAATATTTTCAAAAAAGGTGTGGAGTCAAGGTGAGATTCTAGGGACTATGTTTGATTAGTTTTGATATAGTAAAAATATTAAATATATTATATCAGACACACAATGTTTTATGATTAAATATAATTTACTCAAAACAAGGTCTTATATTAGATACCTAAGACCACTATTAAATCCAAAAATGTGGTTATTACACTAGGTATGAAATAATCTTTGTCCACGTCTGGTGTTTTTAAATGATAAGTTGTGGGAAAATTAGTAAATGGATAAATTAATTTATTAATTTATCGTTTATTTAATTTTATAGACCTAATAACCTATATAAAATCCATCTTGGAAAAAAGACATAGGGTTAGATTTATTATAAAAGGTTTTGAGAGAGGGTTCATTGGGAGATACTATTTGGATAGTTTCCATTGAATCATGTTTTTGAAACTAGTGCACTAGTGAATTTTGTGGATCTCATCTAAGGAAAACATTAACTGCACTTCTTCAGTTATCAATCTGAACTTAAGGTTGGTAATTTTTTTATTAATCCCAATTTTTTGTCACATTAAAGACTCCAATAAATAAACATAAAAATGTTGTTTTTTGGGATTGATTTTTTATTATGGTTTTCAGATTATATTCCAAGAGAAAGGAATTGACGTTGCTTCATGGATTCTTCCTTATTTTGTGAATTCATAACATTATCCATAATTAAACAAAATCCAACCCAAAAAATGGTTGATGTTATATACATTACATTTATGTTATTTATTTTCTCCTAAAATTCTTCTTGTGACCATCATCAGCATCTCATTTTTTAGGTGTTTTGATAAATACTCTAAAACTGATCATTTCATATTCAATATTTGGTATAATAGATCATTTACACAGCTATGGGCTCAAGATAGAAGACACAAACAATGAATGAATACCATGATGGGTGATTTAGGTGTTGTATTTTGTGTTCACATTCATGGTTTTAGGTTATTTGAGAATGTGGAAAGGCAAAATTTATTTTAGGAGCGGATTGGATGGTCGGTATCTAGCCACTAATGATGGAATTGATCGATTAGTGATAGATATGGATTATTTATTTATAATCATGGATGGATTGAAGGATTCATATGTGTATTATAACTAATCATGAATAACCTATGGTTTCTAAAAAATACCAGTTACACTACATATCCTTTTAAGAACACACTTCAAGTACTATAAAATCCAAGATAGTTAGAATTTAAAGAAGAAAATATATCCCATGTTGTGTAGTACTCACAACATGTTGTTTAGACCATTTCTGAGAACTCACTGTATATCAATTGGGTACAAAAGATATGGAATATCTGAGTAAATGAACATATCTAGAGTACAAGGGCATTCTCCAGTACTCGAACTCGACCGTAGTTTCCAGTCCCAACCAACTAAAAGAAAAGAGTCAAATTACACATGCATGGCCCAAAGTACATGATGATAAGATGGAGATCACAGGTAGACTCTAGGAAGTTATGAAACAATGTGTTCATTGTATGGTTTAGTTTTAGTATATTGATCTCTTTAATGAGACTAATTTTTTTACGGTATTTTCCCTTCGAGAACCCCTATACGGGTAGAGTGATGCATCACATCCTAAGCATAGGATGTAGTCCCCTATTTGGGATCATTACCTGAGAGAGTTTCAATAATCCATCAGTGTGTCCCATGGGAGGGGGGGGGGGGTCCTCTATCATATCTTATTCCTTACCAATATTTTTAAGAATCAACATGGCCAACATACCTGAGTGTTGATCCTCTATGTAGTGGGTTATTCCAGATAGGGTTCGGTATACCCCACCAGCACTAGGAGAGATCCCTTATTTTTGTATTGATATCTTATAAGTTGCAACATGTACTTACTCATGGTAACTCCTAATTACAATGTCCCTTTATAAAACTATAAACATTATCATTCTAGTGGGGTGAGTTCTCTCGTATGAGAATGACATTGAATCCTTGAGTATAATTTGAAGTTGATAGTGCAGTTATGACCATAACATGAGACATAGTGTCTAAATCAAGTATAAATGAGATTTTATTTGTATGTCCCATATTTTTATTGAAATTAAATTGTGAGAATAAGGTGTCTACTCCATTGATTCATTATTTTTTGTTATTCTAGGTTCACCAATGGGTATCGTTATACTCACCCATTCCTAGGATCCATACACACATTTCTTGTATTATTTGGATGACATGACATTAAACAGAGTTCAAAGAGGACTAGGTACCTGAAAATCATAGTTTTGATAGATATAATTTGTTTCATACTAGGTGTTTCATTTGATAGAAATACCCTCCATTCATAGAAGGTTTGAATCTTTTATAGTTCTTAGTGGGATTGAATTTATATATATTTTTTCAATACTCATGTCATTCTATAACTGTGGGATATAGATGTTTTCATTAATTTTGGGTATCCATTTGATTTTATGATTCATTTTTGTGTTTATGGATGGGATATGCGTGCATTTATAATGGTACCTTGTGATAAGGACTCCAATGTATGTGTTATACCAACTCGGTGATTGTTACTATCCCCTGACCAATTGGAGGTGGGCTTAGGGTGTCTTGCATGACTCATAACCGACCATCTAGGTCTGATTTGATCGATTTGTGGCATTAATAATTTCTAAGAATTAATAATACAAAAGAGATTAATATGATCATTTTATTTGTTATTAATATATATAAATTCATATTACATGGGTTAAGATACATAGACCCTTATTACACTGGTGTATCCCTTAAGGGTATGGTGTGTGATAGTTGTACATTCTTGGTATTTTTTGGAGAACATTGTTTGGGTTGTTATTTCAAAAATATTGACATTATTCCATAAATTATTTCAATCATAATTTAGTTTTTGAATATTAACTTACTATTGGTCAAGGGAAAATCTAAGTGATTAAATATCCTTTAGTGGCTCAAAAAATAATATTTATAGGGTATAATCATAATTGTCAAGGCTGCAACTTCTTCAATTTCTATTAATTGGACACTATGAAAACCCTCAATATACTGATCCTAATGGTAACTCTATAAAGGCTATATTATAAATGGCAATGATGATTAACTATGTTTTAAATATGATTGGATATCTTTTATAACGGTCCAAAATAACAATGTGCATGTATTTTCTATAACAACATTACATAATATTAAATATATTATTTTAATAAGGGGATTTTATTTTTAAAATTTTAGGTTTTTACAGTGAGTGTGGAGTGTTCATCAATAAATAAAATCATCATATAAAACACAAGAGGCTAATGCCTATTACTTTTTAGCTAGTGAATTTGATCTTGGATTTTGTGGAAGATTATGTGGTAATATTTTTTTAGTGTTTTGAGTACTTTTATGATTTCTTTATTAAATAGGTTTTGATATATCACTTTATATGTAGTATTATATTTAAGATACATTTCCTACTTAGTGAATATTTTATTATGATTTATCTTTATTAAATGGTGTCTACTGAATTGTGGTAGTTGAGGATTCATCTAAATGATTTCTTAAATAAGGTCTTAATTTGAACTAGTGTGTTAGTTTAGAGATATTAGACATTGATTGTGAATATGGATAATGGTGGTATAAAGTTTCATATAAAATACCATTGGTTGAATCAAGTAATGTTAATTAACTACTATCCACTATGGGAGATTGATGGATTTTTTAACCATTAATGGGATTTAGTAGGTTCTTTAATGATTTACTTATGGTGTGGATATCATCAAATGAGGGTGAATTAGGGAGTTATTATGACTAATGTATTTATGTTTCTCTATGGATACTTCAAGTTCTGTGAAATTCCATTTAGTGTTATGAAGTCCCCATTTATGTTTATTGGATTGATGACCTAATTACTTCATGATTTTTTAGATAAATTGGTGGTAATGAAAATAAATGGATATTGTACTCAATAATGTTGTTACATTATATATAAATATATCATATTTCATTATTATCACAGATATCCCCATTAGGATTACCGATCTATTTACTGTAACTGTTTGAAAATAATAGTTTATTTTAACACTTTGAATTCATTGAGTTTCCATCAAGAAGTATTACTATGGATTTTGTTTTATGAAACAATGATTTATCTTACTTACCAAAGAATTCTCTTATTGATAGTATATATTTCTGGTCACATTAAATTATTTTATAATTTGAAAGATTAGTGTAAAAGTGTTACCTTAAAATTTATTGAAATAATATTAGGAATTAGATAGATTATCTTATTGAAAAAAGTAATTCTTATAAATATAAGTTAGAAGAATGATTATAGAAGTATTTAATCTCATATGAATTTCAATATACTTTATAAAAATCAATTTCCTAAAAATAATAATATCAATATTATGAAAATGATATTTTTAAATAATATATATTACAGGATGAGAATCCAATATATGATTAAGTGTTTTATCATATAGAATATTTTTATCGTACGTTGATGGAATTATTTATAGGGGAAGTCCTTTAAATAAATTTTCCTAGAAAGAACATTTTTTCATATAGAGATGAAGCTATCATATGGATAATTGATCTTACACTCTAAAATTTGGAATATATGTAAAATATTTTCATTCCCATTATTAATATTAATAAAATAAAACATTTTATTTTATTTTATTTAGAAAATAAGTTGTCTAAATAAGGAATGGTAGATTTGGATAACATGACTTTTTCTCATGAATAGAGACATATGATTAAGATGAGATATAATACACCATATTGTATATATTCATTCCATATGTAGAAAGGAAGGAATTAACAACCCATTATTTTATATTTAAAAAGTATTATTCACTCTATCGTTGGGATTATGAGTTTTTTAGTCCATATTAAAAATAAGAGATTAAAAATAAGAAGAACACAATTTCATGCATGATATATATTGAAAAATATTTAATACAACATATACACTAGACAAAAAGGATACTCATATACTTTTATCTACAAAACTATCAAATTTATATCTTCTCTATTACTGTAATATCAAGAATATAATTTATAATCAACAAACTGATAGGTATTATTATTGAAGATATTCTTCTTCTTTATAAGTTTCTTCATCATCTATTAATTTTTGTTTACAACTTTCTGATGAACTTATATCAACATTAATATTCATATTTGTATCTATATACATTAAATGTGAATGAATGTGATAAGACTATTGAAGGATATTATAAAGGGAGACCCTAGTTAAAATCTATTATAAATTTTATACATGTAATAATTTTTTCATACATTGAGATAACTCTTGAAAAAAGGGTTGGGGTAGTGAATATCATAAAACTCAAGGAGTAGAGTTTTGGCTGAGTGTGTAATGGGTTAATTGTGTCCTAAACCATAATAAATAATTCATGTTATATCTATATCGAAATTTGTTTCATTCCATTTATTATTTTTGATAAAATAATATTATAATCATTCATTCCTAAGGGGAGAGTGGCATTTGAGAAAAGAAAATTTTGAAGAATTCATTTCACCCCTCTTGAGTCGCTGTGATACATTTTATACTACCAATAATTGGTATTAAAGGTTATATAATCTTGAGTTCTCAAATATTAAAGGTTGAATATTTGAATCTTAACTTGAAAAAGTCATGACTACTGATAAAAGATAAGGAATTTCTATGTCCAGAGCACCTTAATTTAACGTCGGATGTATTAAATTTCAAAATGATTAAATGATTATATATGTGAATAATATTGGTAGATTTTTTTAAAAAATTGAGACATTAATTGGTTACCCAATTCATGTCTGAAAAATTTATTAAAATAAAAACAATCATAGTATAAAGGCGTGGTGAATTAAGCATACACCATCATGGGACTGTGGGACATACAATCTCGAGAGACATAAAAACACCTGAAAGTAAAAAAACCTATCTATAATATTTACTCATCCTAGAAGATACCCAAATCCAAGAAAAACGGTCCTAAAAAAATGTACACTTAAGGAGAAAAAAATAATGATAATGTCACTTTATTCCAATAAAAGAGTTGACGATCTTGAAAAATTCCCACCCCTAAGAATCCAAAACAAGAACAGATGTTCCCACAACAACAAAACCACATGATAGAATTTTCTATTCCTCATGATTATACCAACAAAATATCTAGAAAAGTAGTCTACTATGTATAAAAAAGGAATCTAGTGAAAACCAAAACATGAGGTAGGAAACTTACCAGATTCAGACTCATCAAAGGCAGTAAATAATGCATATAATCCCAACTACATTTTGGGACCTCATGAAAACCTCACATCACCTTTATTCAGAATGGATCACTTAAATAATAGTATACATCTCAAAACATAGAAGGAAACATGTTTCCAGTAGGTTAGTCCCCAAGTGAAACACAGGCAAAATTTCCTTGAATTATGATACGAAACAGAGGAAAACTCAAGATTTATCTGCAATCCTTAGAGAACCAGAATCCATCTAATCCCACCATAAGAAAGAATAGAAAACAACATATCCCAGACATATAAAAATATCCATTTAACAGTATGTTCAACACAATCATAAAAACAATCAAAACTAAGAAAACAATTCAGCTTCAAAAAATAAAAAAAAGACAACTACTGCCTAATCTATGCAAGCGACCACAAAAAGAACGGAGAAGGAGAAACAATAAAAAAAGATCAAGAAATAAAAAATTTGAATGATGGAGGAATTCTTTACCAAGGAATATATTTTAAATTTAAATAAGGATTATTTTTATATTCATCTAATGTCTTTATGAACATAGACTTACTGATTTCAAGATATTTTTCTCCAGTAATAGTATTATTCTTATATTTCTGGAATATGATCTCATATTTTTCCTCCATCCAATATTAAAGTTCTTCTGCAACTACAAACTCAATAAAATAAAAATATTTGTTCATAGGGTTCTCTTTTCCTTCATTACCATCCTGATCAGTCGTGTGATCCCCCATATATTGGGATCTGGGGGGCTTATTGATTTCTTTCCCAGAGGCATCTAATGATAATGTAGAAATGGTTCTTTCAAGGTGAGAGTAATCACTATGATTTTTTACCTAGGATTTTGAGTAATGAATCAATAATCATCCACTATTACTTTTCCCCTTCCTAGCAATTGATTTTAAATATATTTCTTCAATTTGATTAGGTTGGTCATCATCCTCATGTGAGGAATCACTGGAATCAGAGAGTTTACCCTATTTATTGGCTCATGTGTCCTCTGTAAATTAATTTTCTTAATCTTCTACCAATGTATGAGGGAATGTTCTAGGAAATGAGGTAGTAGGAAAAGAAACCAATGATCTTGTCATTCCCTTAGTTTAGAAGGCTTATAAATATTTCCCATATTGTTTACATTAGTTTTCTAACCATTGATTGGAAACTCCAATTATTCAAATTGAACCATCTTACTAACATTTTCAATATATTTGTTTCTTTCTAAACCCATGTATCATTCCTTTACTAATGAAAAGCAATATTTTGTTTAAAATCCTTTGGCGTGTGCCCATGAAATAGTCATAAATGACAATAAAAAGGTATTATTTCATAAAAACCCACCTAAAAGAATCGATGTTCTACATTTTGAATCCATATTTTAGAATGGGGTTCCTGAGAAATATAAATTTCATCACAAATCATAGCAACTGATTGTATTTAGAGACTCCTCATCACTGAATCCTGCTTCAATGGATTACCAATGAGCATAGATATTGGGTACAAGGCCTATATCTTAAATAAATTAAATGGAAGACTAGGAAAGCCAATCCAAATATGGATATTTGGGGACTCATCATAGGGGTCAAAATATGGGGTCTATTTAAGAACGTTCATAGAATAACCCCCCAAAAAACAATTTTTATCTTTACCATAACCTATAAAAAATTTATTTGAATGATGTTAAGATCAATGAAATTCCCCAAACTGATCCTTCTACATGGGATGCTACTAATGAAATATACTATAATATAAAATCCAAATCCATTAATTATATTATATGTGGACTTGGTCCATATAGAGTTCCTAAAAGTTTTACATAGTGTTATAGTGTATGATATATAGACAACCATTTGAGTAACTTATGAAGAAACTGACAATGCTCACAAACATCAGTTCAATATTACTAAACTAAATTTCAACACTTTTAGGATAGTGTAAGGATGAATAATTACATAGTTAAATGTTATATTTTCTAGGTTTTTGAATTATAATTATGATATTGGTGTGCATTTTCAAAAACTAGATACATATTTGAAAATTTTTAGGATTTTATCTTGGAAATGGAGGGGAAATTCAATAGTTAATAAAAAATATAATGTTGTGAAATTATTCAAAATAAAATATCATATAGGTATGATAATGATGTAGTAATTTGATAAGTAATGTGATTATAGAGAGTATATTCTATTTAAGAGGGAATATACTACTTTAAAACTTTTTTAATTTAATGGATAAAAAAATAATATTGGTACACAAATTTCAAAATCATCTAATGAAGAAAATTCAGAAAATTAAAAGTCAAATGATGATATTTCTCAATTTTCAGAAGATTTTAATAAGTTCTACAATATGATATGAGGATTTCAAAAATACATTAACAATTATAAGAAGTTTGATTGAAATTATAAGGATATTAACTGTTATGAGTTCATGAAAAAGGAAAACATCAGGCCAGAATGGCGTAAATTTCTATAGAATAAGAAGTCTTTTATGAAGTAATTCAAAATGGGTTTCTATAATAATAAATAAAAAATGATATGAAGGACAAATAGAGTGATTAAAACGACTCCATTAATTTGTCCAAATCTAATTCTAAATCTTAAATAGCTAATCAGAAGGTAAACATGTTCATTACATCACAAAATTATGAGATATATTGTGCATAATATTTTTATATGAATTTGATCTCAAAAATTTATCCTATTATAAATTAAATTAGAACTATTATATACTATATTAACAATAATATTATATATATAAAAATAAAAATATACTAAATAAATCATATTATGTTCTTTTCAACGAAAAAGAAGGTTTTAGAAAATATATTTATGAAGTCAAAATTGAAGTTGGTGACTATGTTTTTAATTTCATTTTCTAGGACAACAAGATAAAATAATTAGAGTCTAAATTTTAAGATATAATAGATTATCTTGTTTTTTATTATGTGGGGAATACTTAAAATGAACCCTAGGTAATAAAAAATCTAATAAAGAAAAATATAGAATCAACATTATGGGAGAAAACCCCAATATGTATAAAAATTATTTTATACCAAGTTACAAAAATAATAGTATGTCTATTATCACCTACTTTATTTGTTTTCAAAATGGTTATTTTTTAATTGATTATTTATTTATAATACCATTGGGGTTGTCGAATAAACAATTATTTATTTCTTTAAAATTATCTAATCTTAGTGTTAATTGTAAAAAATTTAAGCATATTTTTATTGACAAATTTTTTGTAAATACACAACTGGACCTAAGAGAACTTGGTTACCAAAATATATAGTGTAATAATTTGTTTTTATAAGGAACACAAAACATTAAAAGTAATGAATAAATGGTTTATATATTGTGGGTATTCAATAATTATGAGTGGATATATTTCTATCATTCACTAACCATCTTAGATTAATGGAGTACATGCCACATTTGGTGAAAATTTCAAAGTAAATAGAGTCAAAAATGGATCTTTTGGGTATCCTAAATGAATCCTCAACTCTAAAGTACAATATGTAGGAGGAAAAATTAAATATTTTATAATTACATATAAATTTAATTATATATTTATATTTAATTTATTTTACTAGTAATTCATGTTTTATTTATAAGAACATATAACTTCAGTTTATATCACTATGAACTAAAAATGGGTATACAATAGTTCTCATTTATTAATATAGAAAAATGAAAATTTATTGATTGAGAAAAAAACGAAACATGTATTTTGAATTGGAAACATGGATATTGTAATGTTTATTCCATGTTTAATTTATCTAAATAAAATTTTATTTTTCATTTACCAAACCACAAATTATAAAAAAAGAAACTATATGATGATTTCCAAATGGGAATGAATATAAAAACATATTTTAAAACTGATAAAAGATATTACAACATCTAGAACTTTAGAACTTTTCCACGTAGATTTGTTTAAACCACAAAAAACAACCAGATTAAGGGGTAAATAATTTTACCAATAAATTTTTGTTAATTTATAAATTTTTACATGGATATATTTGTTGAGATTTAAAATAGAATCTGGAAATGTCTCTATCAAAATTTTCAAACCTGTAAAAATGAAAATAATACCATGTTTTTTTACATTTATTGGTGACTATAGAGAAGAATTTGGGAATTAGGAATTTAGTTCAATTTAGGAAAAACATTTCATTAAATATAACATTAATTCTCCTAAAACACCAAAATATAGTGGTGTTTAAAAGAGTAATATGACATTGTAAGAAATTTCTTGAACTATGTTATGTGAGTATAACATACCCACTCATTTTTTGGATATATATGTTATCATGTAATCGTATTTCATTAATAGAGTTATAATATAGAATATCATAAAGGATCAAACCTAGGATTTATGGAATAATAAAAAACCAAAGGTTATATAATATAATTTTTTTGAACGTAATGTTTATATAATATAAACCAAATAAAATATTGTAATGTTTGATCCAAATGATGATGAAGTAATATTCCATAGTTTCTCTCATACTTCAAATTCATATAAGATTTCTGATACGAGTTAATAATTAGTTAGAGAATCAACTAAAGTTATGATTTATAAAATTCATCATTTTCAACACAAAAGACTCATACTGATAACATGAATGATTCCATGGACAACCTACAACTTGAACTACTTTTTGAGGATAAAATGATATGATTTAGAAAATAATCATGAAGAATTTTAACTAGGAGGGAATGCTGCTAATGAACCAGACTGTGTATATCCTATAAAACATATAAACCATATGATCAATCCTTTAAAAATGTTATAGGATAACATGTCATAGATGTTAGGACTAGGATAAGTGTAAGAAATCGTACCAAATTTTATTTATTTATTTCTATGCTTGAACCTAAAACCATATAGGAATCCCTAAATGTTGGAAATTGTGTATTTGTTAAGCAGTAAGAGCTAAAGTAGTTAAAAAGTAATAAGGAATGGGAAATAGTTGATAGACTCTAGTATTTTCAATTTATTTGAACAAAATTATTATTAAGAAACAAACAAGATTATAAAGTTGTTATCAATAGGAATAAGGCTCGATTAGTTTCTAATGTATACAACAAAGAATAAAGAATATATTATTTACAATCCCTTTCCTCTATTACTAAATTATAATAAAATAGACTACTATTAGAATACAAATACCATATAAATTTTAAAATATATCATATAGATTTTGATTCATATTTATAATATATATTTTTAATAGAGGACGTTTATTTCAAATAAAATTTTTGGTTTTGGGACCCCTATTTTAAAAAAATCTATTTTCAAACATGCCAAATCATTGTATGGTCTTAGAAAAGAACATAGGTCTTAGTAAGAATAATTATGTTCACTACTTTTATCAAATTATTTTGTTGTGGGGGTTTTAGACCGATTTGTTTTTAGTAACACATAATCGAATGATACTTTTCTACTAAGGACATATGTTGGGGATGTTAATTTTGGTTCCAAAATTAAAAAATGTGTAAGGACTTTTCAAAACACATGCTAAAATAATTTTAAATGTGCATGATGAGTGAGTTAAACTATTTCTTTAGTTTTAATATTTTAAAAAAACATTTTAGCAGTGTTTTAAACTAAATAATATACATATTTGATATGTATAAAAGATTTTTACATGATAAAGGTAATACGTATTCAACTCCTATGAGTTCCAATTATAAAAATTACTTTGATAAAGATAAAAATTTCTTAACAAAAGGCTTTATTATCGAATAATTTTGAGATAGATTTATCTCACTATAAGTTGACCATACATTATATTTGTATTATATATCCTCGATTGATTTATATAAAACCTGAAACAATACCCATTAATTTTTTAAAAATAAAAATAATATATTTATAACGAACTGCATCTCTTTCATTACTTTTTCCAAAAATATCTGATTCTATTATAACTTCATATATATATATATATATATCAATTTTGGATATTTTAGACTAGATATTAAAACATTCCTAGGAAACTATCATTTTTTAAGAGAATATTTAGTATCTTCGTCTTGTAAAATACAAAACCTTATTGCATTGTCAACTATATAATATTAATATATTACCAATGGTATTTTTGTGCACAAGTGATGTGGATAAAATGCACCCTTATGGGGTTTGGATTCATTTTTTTAATTTTAGAAATTAAATAAGATAAAACAAATTCTATCAATATTTCCAAAAATATAATAAACCATTGAAAAAAATAATATTGATTTAATGAATTACATCATAAAATATTATTCAAGAAACTGTGATATCTCTTTAAAATTCATTTTTATAGTAATCAATTAGTAAACATTTTTACTAATAAAATTTATGCTGATAAATTTTATTTTCTAAAATTGGATTGGGGATTTTTTATTTTAATTAATTTAATTATATTTCTATGTTTCATGATTTAAAAAATGAAAATATATTTATAGTTAAATTTCATTTTTTTCTTTTATGTATTTAGATATGAAATTTTTTACTCTACATGTCACAATGTGACATTTTTTCTGTTTCTTATGATTAAATTTAAACATTACTCTATATCACTAGTCATCCTTCATGAAAGAGATATACTAAATCAGTCTTACATGTGAAAAAATTGAATCCTTAAATACCTCAATTATTTTATTCCTTATTCCTCAAACCATTTTTCTCAAAATACATTTAAACTTATCCATTTTGTTATTTGATTTTGGGAAAGAGAAAGAATTTAAATAGCTATACTACAAGTAGATTGAAGAGACCAATTTCATCAAGAATAGTTTTTTGGGAAATGCAATTAATTTTGACTGATTAGAAAGTATAGGAATGCTTTTGAAGAAGGCTGTCAATATTAATGGTTGTGAATTTATTTTTGATGAGAAGAGAACAATATTCATCTAAAAATAAAGTGCGTAAATTCTATGGGAATGAGTTATTATATTTTAGAGATATTGGAGACCTCATCAAATCATCAGTGAATCAGAAGGAATTTTTGATGTCATCAATGGTGATGGAATGTTAATTTGGCATCCCCATGAGGGATGTTTTGACATTACTACCTAAATATTTATAATCAATGAAGTAATCCCTTCATATGATATGAAATAACTTTTTTGAATTTCATATGTAGAGAAAAATGTTGTGGAGGATCTAGAACTTGAGAGAATGAATCTCATAAAATTCACCCAGTATGTTATTTATCAATGCACGTTGGATTTTGAAAGGATTATTTTTCAATATATTATGTTTATTTTTTGTTTATTATAGATAAGTGCACCACTTTGGAATGATATATAATGCGATGAATGTGTTTTATGAAGAACAAATCAGTGCATTTATAGGAATTTGGAATAATTCTAATACTAGTTTTTTTATGAATATTGGTGTTATTTTGAGTGATGATTTGGCTCCTCATTATCATGGATTTACTAATCATAGTGTCGATGTTTTTATGATAATAGAAAATTTATTATGTTTATATTTAAATAATCTATTTATAGTTGGTGGTAAAGAAGATATAGAAGTAGACCATGCTAAAATTTATGGGATGAAGTCATGAGTTTTTGAAATTATTGGAATAGATGATGGAGTTGTTGTTTGTGTGGAAGTGAAAGAACCATGTAATGAAAAGAACCTCCTTAATAGTATAAGGATATATTAAGTGGTTATCTCAACATAAATGAAATCAAAATCTACTACTAGAATAGTGGAAACAATTCATTATGTGGAATCTATTGTTCATCTGGTTATTATTGAATCACTGATGATTGATACAATTTTACCAAAATTTGTGCCTTTTTCTATAAAACATGAAATTTAAGCTAAATATATCACCATTATAATTAGTATTTATTTGAAGGGGACCATTTCTACTATTTCCAGTATAATTACAGTAGCTTAAATGTAATGACCTAATGAGGATGGATAGAGAATGAAAAGTGAAAAAACATAGTTTATGATTTTTATGAAGATAAATGAGACACAATAGTGGAAAATTATGTATTTGTAGCTACAAGAATAAATAATAAATAATAATATAATACATCCCAAATTTATTGGATTCCAGGTGTGGAAGGAAATCCATAAACTAATGTGAATAAAAATGATTAAATTAATTGAGTTGTTACAGATCGTGCTAATATTTATGATGACTGTAGAAGCACTATGGTGAATATTATTGATGTTTTAAATTGTAAAATAACAATTCTCTATAAAATTTATAGGTTATTGGATTATTTTAATTCTTTTAAGGTTGTATTTCCCAAATATAGAATTAAAGTTCAAATTATCCTTGAAAATCTAGTGAAAAAATAATTTTTTAGTGATGTACAAATATTATCAGAATCTCAGTTTGAGAATATCATTATAATTAATAAATATCAATATAATACTACCTCAAAGATAGTTTTTGATAGATTAAATAACATGTTACAATATTTTTTTGATTCATCATAGAGATCTTCAAAAGATAGAGGCTGTAAGGAAGGATCTTTGGATCAAGTATCTATGGGATCAAATATGAAAGAAATATGAAGTTACCTTAACATTTTGAGAGATAAGATTTCATCTATAAAGAGTAATTTTCATTCACCAAAAATTGTATAAGCTTCCAAAATAGATCTATTCACTAAATTCCATAGTATACCCATCAATCTTATAATAACAATGTATAGTTTTGATCAATTAATAAAAATTTTGGGTAATCTTATTTAGGGTAATGTTCTTCTGATCAAGGATTCATTAGTGAATGAAAAAAGATGCATGTTTCATCATTATAGGTCTTTAAAAGATATAAGGTTCACTGGAAAACAACTATATATATAGAGTATATGTGCTCATAGCATCCCTAATTTTCTCTCTCATCTTAGTCATATAAATATTCCTTGAAAGAAGAATAAGATTTTACTGAACATTCAATGCAATATGCAATTAACAAAGAAAATTAATATATTTTCCCATTATATAGTAGTTCTAGTTGATCAAAATATTCTTTTGGATTTCATTAAGAGGTTAGTTGGTATTTCTGATAAGATATTTGATTTTTAGATTCAAAATAGCATCTTTAACATAAAACATGGAATATTTTTTCCATTACTCTAAAATTCTATATGAATTTCGAGGTAAATTTGATTTATTTGTTTATAGATACTCTATTCCACTTGAGAGGTTGTTGTTAAATAAGAATGGATATTCATTATATCTACACATAAACATCATAGAATTTAAAATAAATATTTGATCAAGATGTAATATATACTTTGGAGAATTATAAATAAATTACTAAAAAAATATTACTACTTCCTCCTCTTAAAAATTTCTATTAACTCATATGGGAAGATTATATCTTGCTAAGGTCTGGTAGCATCTGTTTTAATCTGGTCAAGTTTATTCATAACTATTCCTCAAAATCATGATAGTGTTGGGGATCAATTTTGATTACATGCTCCACTAGATGATATTTTTGGTGAAAGTGTTGATTCCCCTTTACCTATATCAGATTTTCTGCCAAAACATTATGTTTATTTTATGTTTTCACCTTCTATGCAGTGTTACTTAGATGTTCAAGCCAAAGACTGAATATATTCTATTTGTTGTTTAACTAATGATTTCATCATATTATTTTAATGATAGAATGATTGTTTATTTGTATGTATTTAGATTGATATTTGAATTCATTTCATTACTTATATTAAAATTCATCTCAATTTATATTTTCTAGGTTTTGGGATCATAAAAAAGGGGGAGAATGTTGGGCTCAGTAATGTTGATACATCATATCTCAAAACATTAAATGTTTTGTTGTTCACAAAATCCTAATTTTTTTAATGATCTTTTTGTCATAAATTTTTCTGGATTATATTTTATTCTTATCTCTTTTTAATACATTGTGTTCTAGTATTGAATTTTTTTAAGAAGTTTCTTTTACATGTGTTTGATTTATCTTATACCCCAAATAATTTTTACAGGGATAGTCTTGATTTTATTTCATGTTAATGGATTTTATCTTATGGATGATATATATAAAAGTATTCTCTTATGATGTATATAAATTATCATACAATGTAAAAAATAAATTACCTTATATAAAGAAACAATGTCATAAATCAGTGTTATGTGGATGATCAGGAAATTATTTATCATAGCTAGATTTGGATTTGTCATACAAAAAGCAATTTCATAAAAATAATTATATTTATCATAGGAAAAATAACGTCATAAATGAATTATCTTACATGATTAAAATGGAAATATCTGGTTATGTTTTCTTTTATTTTATGTATCCTATTTATCTTACGATTCTTCAATTATCTTATAGAGACCATTATCTCTTACAGATATCATGTTGTCTTATGGATAGTCAATATTTCATTCCCAAGATATAATATCATTCTAATATTTTATCTAAAATTGTTTTTTCATTTGTAAAGACAATTTATTCTTTTATGTGATTTAGAAAATAAGTTTTCTACATAATTAAATTTCAATATTGAAAAATTTTCGTTTTTAAGAATGACACAATATAATGAAGACATGTTATACTAAACGATGTCTTATATATGTATTACATATTTTGAATTGAAGGGAACACACTAATTAATATTCTATCACTTCATATTTAAAAAAAATTATTCACAAAATCATTTGAATTATCAGGTGTTGTTAGTTCACATCCAAAAGAGGATACATATAAAATAAGTGTCCAGTTTCATGAATGAAATAAAATATATAGTATTAAATATAAGAGATATAAAGAACAAAAAAGGATATTCATGGTGTTTTATCTTATGTACTATGATTTCATGATCATCACCATTTCTGTTCTATAAATAGTATCCATTATAATCAAAGAATATCAAGAGCTACTCCTTGAAGATATTCTTCTTTTATGAATGTTTTTTTATTTGTTATTTTTTTTCAACTATGTGGTCAACCTATATCAAAACACATTTTCATAATTAAATATATTTTCTATAATTATAACCAAGAATTATAATAAAATAGAAAAGTCTTATAAAAGGTGATCTTGGTTGAAAAAACATAGACCATTGTGTTAAGTAATAAGTTATTTCACACTGTAGGTAAACCCACACAAAAAGGGTTGGCACATGGAAAATAACCAAACACAAGTATTAGTGTACTAAGGGATATTTGTTTTATAAACCACAATAAATAATCTATTTTATATATTGATCTTTCTTTTT
This sequence comes from Viscum album, assembly GCA_963277665.1. Lineage (NCBI taxonomy): Eukaryota > Viridiplantae > Streptophyta > Magnoliopsida > Santalales > Viscaceae > Viscum > Viscum album. The sequence continues at coordinate 1,499,681,231 of OY728119.1, read as the reverse complement.
TTCATCTTGGTACTTATTTTTGATAAGGGAAGATCACAATAATTTAGTCATAAGTAGAGAGTTTATTTTAAGAGAATAAAATTTCCATGAACTGAAATAACCCCTATTAAGTAATTATGAAACATTTTATCCCACCAATAATATATTCCTCACGCGTTGAAGTTAGAGTAAGATCATGGTATGAATTTATAATTTTTTTTGGATGTTCTCAGGTATCATCAATTGAATGGAATGTTATAAATATCTATTTTGGGTTATATGAGGTGATTTAACTTGGGAATTTTCTATCTCATCAATGAATGGGGGATTATTACTCATAGATTAAGGTAGTTTTTCATAGGATGATGCCAATAATGTTATATATGATTTCATTTTTCTTAGTATTCCATGTTATTACATGTGTCCTATTTTCTCCTTATCTTGGATAAATTCACCCTTGATATCTTTGGTATGAATGTAAATGGTGTTCATTTGACAAAATCAGTTTTATTTGGGATTTTAAAACTAAAATGAAAAAATTATTAGTTATAATGTCCTATTTGTTTCTAAAAAAATGAGTATGATCATTATCATAAATTATTATTCTAATTCTAGTTTGGGTTGTGTCTTGATGTATTAGATGGTTATGATCTCATAGAGGTCTTAGAATATCCATCCCTATTAACATAACTTCTCCACCAATGATTCTTAGTTTTTGTTAGAGGTGTTTAATCTAAATAAATGATATAATTTTATCAATGATGATCAATTTATTTTCTTTACATATAATAAGTTCTTGTGTTATATTTTCTCTTAATTATATTTGAATCTATGTCATTATAGGTTGATGGAGTTCTCATTTTATCATGACTTTGAGACGTCCAATACGCAAAGCTAATGTAATTTTGTTGATTATTCATTAACTAGGGATTCTCATGATGATGTTGTTCGTGAATACGGATATTTATGGTGGAATATGGAGGAGATTTCAACTTTTCATCTTGATATGGAAGAATATGGTCATGGAATTTTCATGTTCCAGAAAATAATGTAAACACTACCTAGTGAAATATTTGGATGATTATTAGCTAGGGGATTATGAAGTCGAAGTGTGATGATATTGAATAGTTTTTAGTGATTATACAATGGGATAATCAGTTGTTTATAAGATTGAGTGTTTATTTTGAGGAAGATATTTTTTCAATTGGTTGTATGAGATGTGTTACTTTATTAGTTTCATATTTTTCTTTCTCCTATTTATACTAGTACATTTAAGAATTATCATTCCTTTAGGAGTTCATTATAGTGTATGGGTATGCATATATTGGTAGTATAGTCCATGTTATGAGATTTTGTGTTCCCAAGGGTGAAGTCCAAGAATTGTTTCTTGATAGATTTCTAAATCCATTGGATATAACTTTATAGAAGTTCATGGAAATTTTATTATGTTTTATAATCTGTTATCCGTAATCCTTTGGAAGATATTATTCCATCTTAGATGTTTTTTATTTCTCTATAATGTCAAATAATTTATTGGTTGTATGAAATTTGTGTGTAGTGAATTACTTTTCAGTTTTATATATGGGTGATATTGTATGAACTCATGGGGTTTTATGTACAATCGTATCTGATTGATATACTCATTTTACCTCAAATGTGTGGAAGTGTATGTAATATACTTTGACCACTTAGTCATTCCATAACACATATTTTCATTCATAGAAAAAAGATTAAACAATATAAAGTATTTAAATTCCTGATGAAAATATGTGTGCATGTATTTTATATTTTAGAGGTTCTTGGATGATACATTTACATTTTTTTTGGTTTTCAAATAAAAATTACTACTACACTTCCATTGCTATGATTGTATTCAATGATTTTTAGGGGTATATATGTTTATCTCTAATTTTATTGGAAGAGGTTATAGATTTTTTGGTTACTATTATAGATTTGGTATATAGAATGGCCAAGAAGTTATAGGTGATTCATGAGAATATAACGATTTCAAAATATTATCATTAGTTATATGATAATTAGATAAGGAGACTATTGTTTTTGTGGTCAGTGATAATGAATTCATGTCAGTTATCCTTTTTGTTGGTAGTGATAGAAAATTTGATAAATTGAATTTATCCATTGTTTATTATACCATTCGAGGTATTGGGGAATAATGATAATGTATCATATCAATTATATATTTCTTTGTATATAATTCATACAAACCATGTTTTTCATGTGTTTTAGCTTTATTAGCATATTTTTTCATGACTCACTTTTTTTTAATTAGGGTATGTTAAACATCAATTTCAAATATACATTTTTGGAAAAACAAATTGAGATTCAGGATTTACATGATAAGTTGATACATGGGGGAATCATTTATTAGGTTCCTAATTTTATGGTGGTACGATGGCATAAAGGATTGTACATGATAATATTAGTCACATATTAATGCTCAATAACGTGAGTTACATTGGATCTTTATTTTGAAATTAAGATACTTTTTTTATAATGATATTGTGGATTTGTACTCATCTTTTGTGTTATATATATACTTTTGGTTATGAATGATTCATGTTTGATAGGTATAGTACTTCAATGATTGGTTTTTTGGTCCTTGTTATCATTTTCAAGGGTCTAGTTTTGATTCATGAGGATGATAATAACTTGAGAGGTTTCTAATATAGAGGTTTCAAACTCTATATAACATCAATTTGTGTTTTTTGGTGATAGATGTGTAAAAATGGGAAATTATAGGAAATTCAGAAGATATAAAGGTGTTTTTAAAGGGCCAAAAAACCATTTCAAAAATATCTATGTTACCATAGAAGATTTGTTATGGATATATGAATTTATGTTTTCCCATTTTTATAGGATGGTGATGTCAACCTCTAAAACATCCATTTTTTGGTATATCAATTTTATGGTAGTGGAAAATTATATAGAGATGATTGATTTTTTAAGGAAGGTCTGATATTTGATTCCATATAGGAAACAAAGAACTATAAATAACATAATTTATTATTCATGGTTGTTTTTGATGTGTCTAATATATTTATATGTTGCGGTTTTCTATAGTAGGCTTGGTAGAAATGGTAGGTGTTGAAATCTTATGTTGTGGTGGTTCTCATATTGAGTCAGGGATGAGGTTTAAATAATTGTTTCATAATCTATAATGACATGGTGGTAGGAATTTTTTTTCAAATTGGAGAAATGGATATGACATTTAAGGGGATATATTATTATAAATTACAAAAAATTGGGATCACCTATGTCAATGCCTGAACTGACCCACCATGATCCCACTAGGGTTGGTTGTTTGTCTAGGTGTGCCACCCTAGGACCATATCCAATATTCTAGGGGCTAATGACTATCACTGAGTATATATATTAAATAATTTGGGATTCCTTGGACTAATGTAAATACATAGGACTTCCTGTTTCCACATAAGATATAATAATACGATATAAACAAATAACCCAACTAGAATATATATAAATTAATCTGACTTGATAACCATTAACATAGTAAGAAAAATGTGGAACCACAATGTAAAGGAGATACCCAATCCCAATATAACAAATGTATTCCAACCATTACCAGATAGATAGGTAAAAGACTCCACAGTTCTAAAATCCCAAGATATACTATTTCCCATATTCATCACCTTAGAGAATCTCTAATATTTTTATCCTTTGACACTTTATATATCTATATCATGACTAATCTACCTTAATATTTTATAATACATGGTATGTTTTGGTAAAATTCCCTAGTATGAGTATATACATACTTTGTAAGAAGACATAAAAACACAAACTATTCATTAAAATCCAAGTAATCATAGAAACAAACAAGTAAAGATAACAATACAAATAAAATTTTAAAAACAGAGAAGTTAAGACATCAGAGAGAATCACTCTTCACAAACCAACTATATCAAGATCAAAAGAAAAAGAAACCCAAAGGGATCCAAGATAACCATATCTTATAAATCCCACACATCCTCATAGAAATGTGATTTGCGGTCCTATATCAATGTATGAGTATCAGTTGAGTGATTTACAAACCTAAATAAATGATCCAGAACACATTTATTAGTGTATGTCAAACAATAGATACCCTAGAGGCATCTAATGATCGTGTAAAAATGGTTATTTCAAGGTGAGAGTAATAAATTTTCTTTTTTTACCTAGGATTTTGAGAAATGAATCAACCATCATCCACTATTGTTTTTCACCTTCCTAGATACTGATTTTAAATATAGATCTTCAATTTTATTAGGTTGGTAATCCTTTTCATGCATGGACTCACTAGAATCAGAGAGTTCACCCTATTTATTGTCTCAAGTGTCCTGTGTCATGTTATTTTCCTACCCTTCTACCAATGTATGAGGGAATGTTCTTGGAAATGAGGTAGTAGTAAAATAAACCAATGATCACGGGATTCCCTTAGTTTTAGAAGGATTATAAATATTTCCCACACTGTTCAGATTAGTTTTCAACCCATTGATTGGTAACTACAATTTTTCAACTTAAACCATCTGACAAACATTGTCAATATGTTAATTGTCTTTTTCAACCCATGTATCATTACTTTCCTCATGACATGCAGTATTGTTCCCAAAATCCTTTGGCGTGTGCCCAAGCATAAGTCATAAATGACAATAAAAAGGTAGTATTTAATAAAAAACCACCTGAAAGAATCCATGTTCTCTAATATGAATCCATATTTGAGAATGTGGGTCCTGAGAAATATCAATTTCATCACAAATCATAGAAACTGATTGTATTGAGAGACACCTCATCACCAAATCCAACTTCAATGGATTACCAATGAGCATAAAGATCGGTTATAAGGACTATTTCTTAAATAAATGCAATAAAATACTAGGGAAGCCAATCAAAATCTGGATTTTTGGGGACACATCATAGGGGTCAAAATATGGGGTCTATTTAAGAATGTTCATAGAATAACCCCGAAAAAACAATCTTTTATCTTTCCCATAACCTATCAAAAAATTTATTTGAAGGATGCTAAGATCTATGTAATTCCCCAAACTGAACCTTAGACATGGGATGCAACAAATGAAATATACTATGATATAAAATCCAAATCCATTAATTATATTATATGTGGACTTGGTCCATATAGAGTTCATAGTAGTTTCACATAGAGCTATAGTGTATGAAATAAAGACAACCATTTGAGTAGCTTATGAAGAAACTGACAATTTTCACGAACATCAGTACAATATTACCAAACTAAATTTGAACACTTTTAGGTTATTGTAAGGATGAATAATTACTTAGTTAAATGTTATATTTTCTATGGTTTTAATTATAATTATAATACTGGTGTGCATGTTCTAAAACTAGATACATATATGAAATATTTAAGGATTTTATCATAGAAATGGAGGGGAATTTCAAAACTTATTAAAAAATATAATGTTGTGAAATTAATCAAAATAAAATATCATATAGGTATGATAATGATGTATTAAGTTGATATGGAATGTGATTCTAGAAAGTATATTCTATTTAATAGAGAATATAATATTGTAAAAGTATTTACTTTAAAGGACAAAAAATAATAATGGTATACAAATTTTAGAATCATCTAATGAAGAAAAATTCAGAAAATTTAAAGTCAAATGATGATATTTCTCAATTTTCTGAAAATTTTAAGAGATTCTACAATAAGATAATAGGATTTCATAAATTCATTAACAATTATAATAAGTTTCATTAAAATTATAAGTATTTCAATTGTTATGAGTGCATGAACCTTGAAAACATTTAGCCAGAATGAGGTAAATTTCTAGACAACAAGAAGTCTTTTAGGAAGTAATTCAAAATGGTTGTCTATAATAATAAATAAAAAATGATATGAAGGATAAATTTAGTGATTAAAAGGACTCCATTAATTTTTCTAATTCTAATTATAAATCATAAATAGATAATCACAAGGTAAACATGTTCATTACATCACAAACTGATAAGGTATAATCTACATAATATTTTTATATGAAGTTGATCTAAACAATTTATACTATGAAAAAATAAATGAGTACTATTATATACTATATTAACAATAATATTATATATATAAAATATAAATATACTATCTAAATCATAATATGTTCTTTTAAATGAAAAAAATGTTTTAGAAAATGTATTTATGATGTAAAAATTGATGTTGGTGACTATGTTTTTAATTGCATTTTCTAGGACAACAAGATAATATAATTTGAGTCTAAAGTTAAAGATACAATATATGAACTAGGTTTTTATTATGTGGGGAATACTTAAACATAATCCTTGGTAATAAAAAATCTAATAAAGAAAAATATGGAATAGAAATTATGGGAGAAAACCCCAATATGTACAAAAATTATTTTATACCTAGTTATAAAAATAATAGTATGTCTAATATCACCTACTTTATTTGTTGTTAAAATGGTTATTTTGTAATTGAGTATTTCTTTAAAAACCCATAGGGGTGTGGAATAAACAAATATTTTATATCTTTAGAATTATCTAATCTTAGTGTTTATTGTAAAAAATGTAAGCATAGTTTGATTCAAAAATATTTTACAAATACTCAACTAGACCAAAGTGAATTTGGTTACCAAAATATATAGTATAATAATTTGTTTTTATAAGGAACACAACACATTAAAAATAATGAAAAAATGGTTTATATATTGGGGGTATTCAATAATTTGGAGTGGATATATTTCTATCATTCACTAACCATCTTAGATTATTGGAGTACATGCCGTATATGGTGAAAATTTCAAAGTAAATAGAGTAAAAAATGGATCTTTTTTGGTATCCTAAATGAATCCCCACCTCTAAAGTACAATATATTGAAATAAAAATTAAATATTTGATAATTACATATAAAATTTATTATTTATTTATGTTTAATTTTTTTCTAGTAATTCTTGTTTTGTTTATAAGAACAAATAGATTCATCTTATTTCACTATGAACTAAATATAGCTATACAATATTTCTCAAATATTTATATAGAAAAATAGAAATTTATTAACTAAAAAAATGATTCATGGATTTAGAATAGGAAACATGGATATTGTAATGTTTATTCAATGTTTAATTTATCTAAAGAAATTTTAATTTTTATTTACCAAACCACAAATAAGATAAAAAGAATATATCAGATTAATTCTAAATGGGAAAGAATAACAAATTTTTTTTAAAACAAATAAAAGAGGTTACAACTTCTAGAACTTTAGAACATGTCCACATGGATCTATTTAGACCATAAGAAACAACCAGATTAAGGGGTAAATAATTTTACCGATAACTTTTTGATAATTTATCAATTGTTACATGGTTATATTTGTTGAGACTAAAAATATAATCTGGTATTGTCTCTAACAAAATTTAAAAACCTGCAAAAATGTAATTGATACCAAGATGTTTTTACATTGAGTAATGACTATGGGGATGAATTTGATAATTATGAATTCAGTTCATTTTATGCAAAACATTGCATTAAATATAACATTAACTCCCTTAATACACCAAAATATTATGATGTTTAAAATAGTAATATGAAAGTCTATGAAATTTATTGAACTATTTAGTGTGAGTATAACATACCCACTCACATTTGGGATAAATATGTTATCATGTAATCGTATTTCATTAACAGAGTTATAATATATAATATCATAAAGAAACAAACCTCAGATCTATGGAATAATATAAAACCAAAGGTTATATATTTTATATTTTTGGTCGTAATGTTTCTATCATGAAAACCAAATAAAATATTGGAAATTTTTATTCGGAGGATGATGAAGTAATATTTCATAGTTTCTCTCATACTTGAAATTCCTATAAGATTTCCGATAAGAGTTAAAAAGTAATTGGAGAATCTACTCAAGATATGATTGATAAAATTGATCATTTTCAACACAAAAGAATAATATTAATAACATGAATGATCTAATGGAAAACCTATAACTTGAACTACTTTTTATGTATAAAATCAGATGATTCAAAAAATAATCATGAATAATTTTAACTAAGAGGGAATGCTGCTAATGAAATAGAATGTGTATATACTATATGTAACACCCCGAGATTTTATGAAAAATATTCTTATAATTTCATTAATGTATTTTATTATACAGTACACCAAGTATAGCTTGTACTATATGCAACACCGTATTAGCTTTCAGTATACGCAACGCTATTCTTGGATCGTATTACACACAATTTCATGTTCGTTTTATAATAGTCATTCTACGCAACATTGAATGTGTGTGTATATATATATATATTCAATGTATAAATGAAATATGGTTGGATTATGTTATATGAAACAACTAAGGATTATTGCATAACACGCAACCCTGACTTGGCTTGCATTACACGCAATCGCGACCTTCCTCGATACCGCGTGTTGTACGCAATACCAGGTTTTAATAAACAACGATATATTATTATAATATTATTATGAAATAGCCTCTATGAATATTATTAACTAAAATTTGAATATTATAACATTATTATTCATCTTACACATTTTCAAGAACATGGTATAAGAAAAAAATAATTTTTTCGGATAAAATAAGTATTTTAAAAAAAATGCAGTTTTGTCGCCTTTTGATGGCGCACCCACTTTAAATCTAGTTTTTGACATGATTAGAAGTTAAATTTGACAAAATAAAATTCTTATTTGGAATAAAGAAATAAAAATTTAGTTTGGATAAATTTTTCATATTATTCTGGTAACTTTCATATTTTGATGAATAGTAAAAACACAATATATTTTAATTAAAAACAACTTTTTTCATCGTAGTATTTTGTATGGTTAAATTATAATATTAAATAGTTTTAAAGTATAAATAGAATATATTTTTACCATTTAATATAATTTATGTCATTAGCCTTGATTTTACATTGAATTTTAGGTTAAATAAATTCAATCTTTTACAATGTTTTAAACAAAAACCCGTTTTCTTTCGACAACGATATTAATTTTAATTTAATTTATGAAACTTTTTTCTATTGAATATGAAAAAATGGATTTAATATTTGGAATCAGTGGGTTTAAATTATGTTAATAATCCAATTTTTATTTTTGGACTTTATGAATAGTAACTACGGTAATTTTTATTTACTACGGTTAAAGGTAAATATGGTAATTCAAGGTTAAAAGAATATTATAATAATTCAAAATTACCTTGACACTTGTCCTAAACTTATTGGATGAGTAGTGGCCGACCATGGGCATCCTTGGTTCGATTTTGGGACCCCATGGAGCCACTTATGAAAGACAATGACACATTAGATTAATTAATTTAATGTAAAGACAAAATTGTAATTAACAAAAATCGTTTAGTAATTAATTTTTATAAGGGGCTATATAAATTATATTTTAGACTATAAATATTAATTGGAAAGATAAAAATATTTCCTACATTTTTGTATTTTCTTTATAATTTTTAGACATTAGATAAAGTAAATTATTTATGACACAATAATGATGCAGTATTGACCACATTAATAAATGATTTAAATAAATAAGATTAAAATGATTAAAATATCATCCAAACCTGTCCAATTCCTATTGGATGATTTTATTTCGAATATGAGTCATCTTAGATTCGACATTAATGAGTTTTTGACCTCTTCAAACCGAAGATTAGTTTATAATAAAATAATGTTTTCACACTTTCCTAAAGAGCCCCTCCACTCCCTTATAAAAGGAGACCACTTCTATGCAATTCCTCACACCTCTCAAGCCTTTTGGATCGTCCCAAATCTTACCAAATAATCTCCCTACATCCCTATACTACCCCTTTAAGCCTTAAATTATTCATAATACTCTCCAAGAAGTCCTTTTGGTTCAAACCAAAGGAAGTTACCAAAATTAAAGGTAACAGTTTCTCTTAAGTTGTTTTCTTTTATTCTACTTCTCAAACCCCTAAACTCTTTTTAATACTTTATTTTGTAACAATACCAACATCCTAAATATACTAGGATGTGTTTATGAGAATTATTCAAACTACACTTACACACACCTCCATCTAATGGATGAAGAACATAATGTTTCTGTGATGGCAAATTAACACCTCATGAAACGATGATTGTTCGATTTTCTCCTACCGCCTCTCATGGTGGCCATTATGATGGCACTATATTTATATATAATATATATTATGTTTATGATTTCCTTATTCTTATTTAATTTCTAATTATATCAAGACTTTATGATTTCCATAGTCGGTAAATACGATAATCTCATTTGAGGAAGTGCAGACTACCGCCCCCTCAAAGTGATGTGATTTGTTAATACCTTATGTGGGATTTATAAAGGATGTGGTTAATGATATTATATATGATATTATACTGGAATTATAATATACCTATGTGTCATTATGTTTTAATTCCATTAAAATAAGAAATAGAAATGAAAGTAGCATTCATGCGTACGTACGGCTTACCGTCTCTATGAACGATGCGTTTCATTTCTTACCTCCATATGTTATGTACTATTATAAATGCTTGTATATGATGGATACATAATGAATTTATATGATATATAAATCATGATTTAAATTTTTGAGGTAATTAAATCATGATATAAGTAATAATAACATCAATAACAACAAGTCCAAACACGTACGATAAATAAGATGATTTTACCCAAAACGCTACTTTAACATTAATTTACATAAGAATGGGTAATATAAAGTCATAAGTGAACAATATATGATATCATAAAAATGAGTATGATTCTGGAATAATTCAATAACATTATTTAAATCATTATACAGGAGGTTTGGACACTTACGAAGCAAATCAGACCTATGGTAAGGGAAATATCACAATATCATTTTTATCCGAGATTGTTTATACTTTTGTATTTACTGGGGTGTATTTTATCATCCACATCCATGTTTCCTCAATATGTAATATTATTTCCATCCATCTACAATTGTTTAAATCCAATTTTACCTTTCAGTGAGTTTTTAGTAAAAGATATGAAAGGAATATTTTGTTGTTTTTCATACGAGGTACTTTTTGACTTTTCCGACAAAAGTACGAGAAGAGTGTTTTTTTAACTTATACAGCATGAATGGATTTTTAGAACATTATTTCCAAGAAGCTTCATTTACAAGTTTTAAAGTTTATTTTTAATCAACTTCTTTTATTTTAGAATTGGATGACATGTTAAGAAAGGAAAAGGTTTTTTGAAGTAAAAAGGATATTTTCCTCAAGAATAGAGTTCAAGTGTTTTATCAAAATTATTTTCCATCTAAGATAATATAGGGTTCTATTTATATCCCTATTATTACATTTATTTGATTATGTTGTGATGGAATTATTTTTATGAATTCCTTTATCTTATATGAATTGTTTTATGATGTCACGATGTTTAAGAATCCCATTTTTATTACATGGGTTATGCTATGATGTTTGGTTTATGATTTTGTGGCACACATAAGAATGGTATCATTATGAGATGGGTGGGACCTATATCTCCCTCCAATGCATTGGGTAAAGATTTTAAATCTCATGATATAGACATGGATGTAATGGAAAGTTAAACCGGTTCAGAAATACAGGACTGGAACGAGGAGTGAACTCGATTTAGAAAGGGACTTTGTCCACTAAGATGGTCTTGGCAGCAATGCCTTGGCTAATATGGAAATCATATCATGTGCTTAATGGTTGCCACAATTACATGTTTTATTCCCATGCTATTTTATCATTATTAATGTTTCTTTATGATATACGCCTTGTGTACTTCCAAGATTCTTGTCTTTGCTCAAGATTTTGATGTTTTTGATTTTATATTCATGTTTTTGCATTCAAATGTTTATGGTTTATTTTATGTTCTCTATGTTTACCCTTACTGAGCATTTTAGCTCACCCTTTCTATGTTTTCTTTTCCCCAGGATATAAAGACAGGTTTTAGGTAAGATAAAAAAGGGAAGATCTTTATGGGAGATGTTGAAGATCTTTCACCACGATTAGAAGATTACGTTCCATGTTTCCAAAGACACTAAACTATTATGATCCTCGTGTGTCTGTTTTTGTTATGTATTATATATTCCGCAAAAGTAATGTAATGTCCATGTACGTCAGGCTTCGGGCCTCTACAGTTGGTATCAGAGGAAAGGTTTAGTCAACCTTTGGAAACTAGTATGTGAAAACGTTAGTGGGATCCCTAGAGATATTTCTAAGGTATGTCTAGGGATGTCCCTAAGGATAAGTATACGTATAGGATATAGTCCTAGAACTATGGTAAAAATCTTAGAATTTAACCTAATATGTTAGATATTAATGGTACTCCCCCTTTATTATGTTTTTTTCCCTAGAATGATTTTGCCTCTCACACTATTCTTTTTGGGTTTTAGACGATGGCTAGAACCCGAAGGAACCATGTTGATCAATGTAATGGACAATGCAAAGATTGTCCTCCTGAACAAACAAATGTTATGGGAGATGGATTGGAAAATCTTATTGCTATACTTACACAAGATTTGAATCATTCTGTACTTCCAAATGAGCAGAGAAGGGAACAATATTCTATTGATTCCTTCATGAGGAAACGTCTACCTTCTTTCAGTGGGTCTTCAGATCCACTTGTTGCTGAACAATGGATCAGTACTATTGAAAAGATATTTTTAGTTCTTCAATGTTCTGAACATGATAAAGTCATCTTAGCAGTGTATCGTTTGGAAGTTGATGCTGATCAATGGTGGAATCTTATCAAGAATACAAGGCCAAGAGATTAAATTGAGTCCATGGAATGGGATGAGTTCAAGAACTTATTTTTTAATAAGTACTTCCCTCGTATTCTCCAAAAAAATATGGAGAAGGAGTTTCTTGAACTAAAGCAAAAGGATGATGAATCTGTTGGTACCTATGAAGCAAATTTTACAAGACTTGCAAGGTATGATTCTGGTATTATTATCCAACCTGAGAGTAAGATCGATCGATTTTTTAGTGGCTTAAAACCAAGTCTTCGAAGGGCGTTAGCCATAAGGGACTTTAATAGCTACGAGGAAATCATTCGATGTGATCTCAAAGTTGAGATGGAGATTGGAGTAACCCATCACTCATATGGGTTTGATAAGAAGAGGAAAATGGAATTCAAAGGAAAATCTAAAGAGAATACTGAAAAGAAGACGAGTTTCCTCTTATGCTCAAAGTGTGGAAAGAAACATGGAGGGAGTTGTCTTAAAGGGACAAGTAAATGTTTCAAATGTGGAAAGGAAGGTCATCGGGCATTTGAATGCCACAATTATGGGAAGAAGATGTCTAGTGATGTGAACAATGAAAAGGCTACACAGAGTGCACCTCCTACACTTCAATGCTTCAAGTGCAATGAAATGGGGCATTATGCTAATCAATGCCCTAATCCAAGGGTTAATGATGATCGACATGAGCAACCACATAAGGGAAAGGACAAAGGGAAGTCACATGCGATCACTATTGGGGATGTTGAATAGGACAATGATGTGGTGAAATGATTAAGTGTTTATGTAATGGGATTCCAAAATAATGTTTTATATAGTATCATGGAATGTTGGAATATTTATGTATTGGTCTATTGTGGTTTTCAATAATTTTATGGTACCGGTAACCATGGAAAGTTACTGAGATATTTTTGGTAAGAAGATGATATGCGCATAATGAAGGGATAAGAAGATAATGAGATGTTTAATCGTATTCATGAGCTCATGATTGATATAAGGACTAAGTGATATCATGGTTTGAGTGTAAATAATTTTGAGGATTTTGGTTTGTGGAAAGTGTTAACTTTTAACTGCATTCATGTTTTCACTAAGATTCAATGGGTATTCATTTTTCAAGATAATACATGATTAAGGTATTCAAATGTTTTTAATTTGACCAACAAGATATATCTTATGATATATGGGTGATAAATGGTGGCATTCACGTGATTGTTAGGTGCTATTTCAAGTAACCATTTTCTTTATACTATGAGCTTGGACCGAAGTATTTTAGATAAGACTAAAGATTGGAATGGATTATGTTGGACATAAGTTAGTATTGTTTAAGGATAGAACATTGTTCGATATTATTGATGGGTTGTTATAGTAATATAGCTTTAGAAAAACGATAACCTACAGGACGGGCGATAGCCCATCGTGTCGGACAAGGTTGTGGGAATCAAACCCACAACCGAAGTGCGACATGCCTTTATCACCTACCACTGGCCTACAGGAAGTCCCTGTTTAGTAGAAACTAGTTTTATTATATTAAGCAGTATGATATATGAAGTATAAGTCGATTTTAGGAACCATATATGATTAATCTCACTATATATCGACTTATGTATATTTAATAACTTTTTCTAACCTTTTGTTTGAGACAGATGGAATGACCCTCCATTCTATCACATGATCTACTAACAATTCACGAATAAAAATTCAACTTCATTTCTTTAAGAGATGAAGTGGAAATTTTTTAAGGCATGAACAACAGTGATATTTTACCAAAATAAAGTAAGTATTTATTCTAATTCAAATTCTTCAGCTTTAGGGAAATGAACTTGAAAACCAAAAATGTTGTCCTAGGGCCCTTATATCCGATGAATCAGATGGTACCCTAGATCATCAAAAATTTATGGCTTTGTGATTGTTGGATTTTTCATATCCATGTTCTCTACCACTCTCCATCAGAACTTGATGGTTAGATTTATACTCCATATCCATATTTTCACCTATGATTTCCTATGTGGAAACCCAATGATTAGTTAATTTGGGTAACCGTTATGTTTCATACTTCACTTTTTAAAAGTAAGTTTTAGCATTCCTTTTTTATGATGTGGGTTTCTATGAAAGATATTCTCAAGTAACAAACCATTTATAACCCCGACGAATTTCGAGGGCGAAACTCATTTTAAGGGGGGTAGAGTGTAACACCCCGAGATTTTATGAAAAATATTCTTTTAATTTAATTGATGTATTTTATTATACAGTACACCAAGTATATATTATACTATACGCAACACCGTATTAGCTTGCAGTATACGCAACGCTATTCTTGGATCGTGTTACACACAATTTCATGTTTGTTTTATAATAGTCATTCTACGAAACACTCAGTGTGTTTGTATATATATATATATATATATATTCAATGTATAAATGAAATATGGTTGGATTCTGTTATATGAAACAATGAAGGATTCTTGCACAACACACAACCCTGACTTGGCTTGCATTACACGCAATCGCGACCTTCCTCAATAGCGTGTGTTGTACGCAATACCAGGTTTTACTAAACAACGATATATTATTATAATATTATTATGAACTAGACGTTATGAATAGTATTAACTAAATATTGAATATTATAACATTATTATTCATCTTACACATTTTCTAGAACATGGTATAAGAAAAAAATAAATTTTTCGGATAAAATAAGATTTTTTAAAAAAATGCAGTTTTGTTGCCTTTTGATGGCGCACCCATTTTAAATCTAGTTTTTTACATGTTTATAAGTTCAATTTGAAAAAATAAAATTCTTCTTTGTAATCAAGAAATAAAAATTTACTTTGGATAAATTTTTCATATTATTCTGGTAACTTTTATATTTTGATGAATAGTAAAAACACGCTCTATTTTAATTAAAAACAACTTTTTTCATCACAATAATTTGTATGGTTAAATTATAATATTAAATGGTTTTAAAGTATAAATAGAATATATTTTTACCATTTAATATAATTTATGTCATTATCCTTGATTTTACATTGAATTTGTAGGTTAAATAAATTCAATCTTTTGCAATGTTTTAAACAAAAACCCGTTTTATTTCGACAACGGGATTAATTTTAATTTTATTTCTGCAACTTTTTTGTATTGAATATAAAAAAATGGACTCCATATTTGGAATTAGTGGGTTGAAAATATGTTAATAAGCTAATTTTTATTTTTGGGCTTTATGAATAGTAACTACGGTAATTTTTATTTACTACGGTTAAAGGTAAATATGGTAATTCAAGGTTAAAAGAATATTATAATAATTCAAAATTACCTTGACACTTGTCCTAAACTTATTGGATGAGTAGTGGCCGACCATGGGCATCCTTGGTTCGATTTTGGGACCCCATGGAGCCACTTATGAAAGACAATGACACATTAGATTAATTAATTTAATGTAAAGACAAAATTGTAATTAACAAAAATCGTTTAGTAATTAATTTTTATAAGGGGCTATATAAATTATATTTTAGACTATAAATATTAATTGGAAAGCTAAAAATATTTCCTACATGTTGGTATTTTCTTTATAATTTTTAGACATTAGATAAATTAAATTATTTATGACACAATAATGATGCAGTATTGACCACATTAATAAATGATTTAAATAAATAAGATTAAAATGATTAAAATATCATCCAAACCTGTCCAATTCCTTTTGGATGATTTTATTTAGAATATGAGTCATCTTATATTCGACATTAATGAGTTTTTGACCTCTTCAAACCGAAGATAAGTTTATAATAAAAAAATGTTTTCACACTTTCCTAAAGAGCCCCTCCACTCCCTTATAAAAGGAGACCACTTCTATGCAATTCCTCACACCTCTAAAGCCTTTTTTTCATCCAAACTCTGCCCAAATAAGCTCCCTACATCCCTCTCCTACCCCTTTAAGTCTTCAATTAGGTAGAAGACTCTCCAAGAAGTCCTTTTGGTTCAAACTAAAGGAATTTACTAAAATTAAAGGTAAAAGTTTCTCTTAAGTTGTTTTCTTTTATTCTACTTCTCCAACCCCTAAACTCATTTTAATCCTTTATTTTGTAACAAAAACAATATCCTAAATATACTAGGATATTTTTATGAGAATTATTCAAACTACACTTACACACACCTCCATCTAATGGATCAAGAACATAATGTTTCTGTGATGGAAAATTAACGCCTCACGAAACGATGATTGTTCGATTTTCTCCTACCGCCTCTCATGGTGGCCATTATGATGGAACTGTATTTATATATAATATATATTATGTTTATTATTTCCTTATTCTTATTTATTTCCTAATTATATCAAGCCTTTATGATTTCCATAGTCTGTAAATACGATAATCTCATTTGAGGAAGTGCAGACTACCGCCCCCTCAAAGTGATGTGATTCGTTAATACCTTATGTGGGATGTATAAAGGATGTGGTTAATGATATTATATATGATATTATACTGGAATTATAATATACCTATGTATCATTATGTTTTAATTCCATTAAAATAAGAAATATAAATGAATGTAGCGTTCATGCGTACGTACGACTTACCGTCTCCATGAACGGTGCGTTTCATTTCTTACCTCCATATGTTATGTACTATTATAAATGCTTCTATATTCTGGATAAATAATGAATGTATATGATATATAAATCATGATTTAAATTTTTGATGTAATTAAATCATGATATAAGTAATAATAACATCAAGAACAACTATTCCAAACACGTACGATAAGTAAAATGATTTTACCCAAAACGCTACTTTAACATTAATTTACATAATAATGGGTAATATAAAGTGATAAGTGAACCATATATGATATCATAAAAATTATTATGATTCTGGAATAAGTCAATAACATTATTTAAATAATTATACAGGAGGTTCAGACACTTACGAAGCAAATCAGACGTAAGGTAAGAGAAATATCACAATCTCATTTTTATCCGAGATTGTTTATACTTTGGTATTTACTGGGGTGTATTTTATCATCCACATCCATGTTTCCTCAATATGTAATATTATTTCAATACATATACAATTTTTTAAATCCAATTTTACCCTTCGGTGAGTTTTTAGTAAAAGATATGAAAGGAATCTTTTGTCGTTTTTCATATGAGGTACTTGTTGACTTTTCCGACAAAAGTACGAGAAGATTGTTTTTTTAACTTATACAGCATGAATGGATTTTTAGAAAATTATTTCCAAGAAGCTTCCTTTAAAAGTTTTCAAGTTTATTTTTAATCAACTTCTTTTATTTTAGAATTTTATGACATGTTAAGAAAGGAAAAGTGTTTTTGAAGTAAAAAGGATATTTTCCTCAAGAATAGAGTTCAAGTGTTTTATCAAAATTATTTTTCATCTAAGATAATATAGGGTTATGTGTTATCCCTATTATTACATTGATTTGATTATTTTGTGATGGAACTATTTTTATGAATTCCTTTATATTATAATAATTTTTTTATGATGTCACGATGTTTAAGAATCCCATTTTTATGACATGGGTTATGCTATGAGGTTTGGTTTATGATTTTGTGGCACACATAAGAATGGTATCATTATGATATGGGTGGGACATATATCTCCCTCCAATTCATTGGGTAAAGATTTTATATCTCATGAGATAGACATGGCTAGAACGGCAAGTTAAACGAGTTCAGTAATACAGGACTGGAACGAGGAGTGAACTCGATTCAGAAAGGGACTTTGTCCACTAAGATGGTCTTGGCATCAATGCCTTGGCTAATATGGAAATCATATCATGTGCTTAATGGTTTACACAATTACATGTTTTATTCCCATGCTATTTTATCATTCTTAATGTTTCTTTATGATATATTCCTTACGTACTTCCAAGATTCTTGTCTTTGCTCAAGATTTTGATGTTTTTGATTTTATATTAAAGTTTTTGCATTAAAATGTTTATGGATTATTTTATGTTCTCCATGATTACCCTTAATGAACATTTTAGCTCACCCTTTCTATGTTTTCTTTTCCCCAGGATATAAAGAAAGGTTTTAGGTAAGAAAAAAAAGGTAAGATCTTTATGGGAGATGTTAAAGATCTTTCACCACGATTAGAAGATTACGTTCCATGTTTCCAAAGAAACTAAACCATTACCGTCCTCGTGTGTCTGTTTTTCTTATGTATTAAGTATTCCGAAAAAGTAATGTAATGTCCATGTACATCAGGCTTCGGGCCTCTACACTATAAAACCTATAAATCTAATGATCCATCCTTTAAAAAATGTTATTGGAAAACATGGAATAGATGTTAGGACTAGGAGAAGTGTAAAAAACCTTACTAAATTTTATTCTTTTATTTCTTTGCTTGAACCTAAAAACATATAGTAATCCCTAATGGTGGGAATTTTGTATTTTTTAAGTGTTAAGTAATAAACTAGTTGAAAATTAATAAGGAATGGGAATTAGTTGATAGACTCTATTATTTTCAAATTATTTGAACAAAATGATTATTAAGAAACAAACAAGATGATAAAGTTGTTATCAATAGGAATAAGGCTCGATTAGTTTCTAATGTATACAATTAAGAATAAAGAATATATTATTAAAAGTCCTTTTCCACTATTACTAAAACAAAATAAAATATACTACTATTTGAATACAAATACTATATAAATTTTAAAGTATATCATATAGATTTTGAATCATATTTATAATATATATTTTTAATGGAGGATGTTTATTTTGAATAACATTTTGGGTTTGGGACCCATATTTTTAAAAAAATCTATTTTCAAACATGCCAAATCATTGTATGGTCTTAGAAAAAAAAACCGAGGTCTTAGTACGAATGATTAAGCTCATTACTTTAACCAATTGTTTTTGTTGTTGGGTTTTCAGACCCAACTGTTTTTAATAACACATAATCAAATAACACTTATCTTATGAGGATGTATGTTGGGGATGTTATTTTTGGTTCCAAAATTCAAAAAATGTGTAAGGACTTCTCAAAACACATGATAAAATAATTTTAAATGTGCATGTTGGGTGAGTTAAACTATTTTTTAGTTTTAAAATAAAAAAAAAACATTTTAGAAGTGTTTTAAAATAAATAATATACATACATGATATACATAAAATATTTTTACATGATAAAATTAATACGTTTTCAACTCCTATGAGTTCCAATAATAAAAATTACTTCGATGAATCTAACAAATTGCTTAACAGTAGGTTTGATTAAGGAATAATTTGGTGATAGATTTATCTTACTACAAGTTGACCATACATTATATTTTTAGTATATATCATAGATTGATTTAAATAAAACCCGAAACAATAACCATTAATTTTTGAGAAATAATAATGTTATATTTATAACAAACTGTATATCTTTCGTTACTTTTTCCAAAAATATCTGATTCTATAATAACTTCATTTATAAATATATATCAATTTTGGATGGTTTAGACTAGATAAGAAAATATTGACAGGAAACTATCATTTTTTGAGAGAATATATAATACATTTGTCTTGTAAAAAAACACCTTATTACATTTTCAAATATATAATATTGATATATTACCATTGGTATTTTTATGCATAGGTGATGTGGATAAAATTCACCCTTATGGGTTTTGGATTGAATTTTATAATTTTAGAAATTAAATGAGATTAAACAAGTTCTATCAATACTTCAAAAAATAAAATAAACCATTCAAAAAAAAATAATACAGATTTATGGAATCTCTTCATAAGATATCATTCAATAGAATTTGATATCTCTTTAGAATTCATTTTTATAGTAATCAATTAATAAATATTTTTACTAATAAACTTCATGCTGATAAATTTTATTTTCTAATATTTGAATGGAGTTTTGTTTATTTAAATTAATTTAATTATATTTATATGTTTCATGATTTACAACATGAAAATACATTTATAGTTAAATTCCATTTTTTTTCTTTATGTATTTAGAGAGGACATTTTTTACTCTACATGTCACAATGTGACATTTTGCCTGTTTTTTTACGATTAAAATTACACATTACTCTATATCACCTATCATCCTTCCTGAAAGAGATATACTAAATCAGTCTTACATGTGAAAATATTGAATCCTTGAATACCTCTAATATTTTATTCCTTATTCCTGAAACCATTGTTCTCAATATACATTGAACATTATCCATTTTGTTATTTTCTTTTTGGAAACAAAAGGTATTTAAATAGTTCTACTACCAATAGATTAAAGAGACCAATTTCATCAAGAATGGTTTTTTGGGAAAAGAAATTAATTTTAACTGATTGGGAATTATAGGCATGCTTTTGAAGAAGGTTATCAGTATTAAAGGTTGTGAATTTATTTTTGATTAGAAGAGAAAAAAATTCCTCGAAAAATGATGTTCAGAATTTCTATGGGAATGTGTTCTTTTATTTTAGAGATATTAAAGACCTCATCACATCATCAGTGAATCAGAAAGAATTTTTGATGTCATCATTGGTGAGGGAATATTAATTTTCCATCAACATGAGGGATGTTTTGACATTAATACCTCAATTGTTTTCATCGATGAAGTAATCCTTTCAGATGATATAAAATCACTTTTTATAATTTCATTTGTAGAGAAAAATGTTTTTGAGGATCTAGAACATGAGAGGAAGGTTCTCATAAATTTCAATCAGTATGTTATTTATCAATGAATGTTGGATTTTTAAAGGATTCCTTTTCAATATTTTATGTTAATTTGTTTGTTTATAATATATTAGTGCACCATTTTGGAAAGATATATCATGCGATGTATGTGTCATATGAAGAAAAAATCAGTAAATTTATATCCATTTGGAATAATTCTAATACTAGTTATTTTTTGTGAATATTGGTGTTATTTTGAGTGATGATTTGGCTCCTCATTAACATGGATTTACTAATCATAGTGCCAATGTTTTGAGGATAAAAGATTATTTATTATGTTTATATACAATAATCTAGTTATAGTTGGTCATAAATAAGATATAGAAGTATACCATTCTAAAATTAATGGGATGAAGTCACAAGTTACTCAAATTATTAAAAGAGATGATGGAGTTGTTGTTTATGTGGAAGTGAAAGAACCATTTAATGAAATGAATATCTCTAATTGTATAAGGATATATTAAGCGGTTATCTCAAAAGAAATGAAATCAAAATCTATTACTAGAATAGTGGAAAGAATTCATTAAGTGTAATCTAGTGTTCATCAGGTTGTTATTCAATCACTGATGATTGATACCATTTCACCAAAATTTGTGCACTTTTATATAAACCACGAACTTTATACTACATCTATCACCATAATTATTTTTATTTATTAGAATGGGAACATTTCTACTATTTCAAGTATAATTACATTAACTAAAATATTAAGACCTAATGATGATGAATAGAGAATGAAAAGAGAAGAAATCTAGTGTATGATTTTTAGGAAGACGAATGAGACACAATAGTGGAAAATTATGTATTGGTAGTTGTATGAATAAATAATAAAAAATCATATAATACATCACATTTTTATGGGATTCCATGTGTGGAAGGAAATCCATAAACTGAAGTGAATAAAAATGATTAGATGAATAGAGATGTTACATATTGTGTTTATATTGATGATGACTATATTAGCACTATGGTGAATATTATTGATGTTTTCAATTGTGAAATAACAATTCTCTATAAAATTTATAGGTTGTTGTATGATTTTAATTATTTTAAGGTTGTATTTCCCAAATCTATAGTTAATGTTCAAATTATCCTTGAAAATGTAGTGAAAAAATATTTTTTCAGTGCTGTAAAAATATTGTTGGCATCTCTATTTGAGTATATCATAATAATTAGTAAATATAAATATAATACTATCTCAAAGATAGTTTTTTATAGATTAAAGAACATGTTACAATAGTTTTCTGATTCATCATTGATATCCCCATAAATTAGAGGCAGTAAGGAAGGCTCTTTGAATCATGTTTATATGGTATCCAAGATGAATGAAATATGATGTTCCCTTAACATTTTGAGAAAAAGGATTTCATATATCAAGAGTAATTTTCATTCACCAATAATTTTATAAGAATCCAAAATAGATCTATTCACTAAAGTCCATAGTATACCCATCATTCATATAAGAACAATATATAGATTGGATCAATTAATAAAAATTTTGGGTAATCTTATTTAGAATAATGTTCTCATGGCCAATTATTTATTAGTGAATGAAAAAAAGATGCATGTTTCATCATTATATGACTTCAAACGATGAATGGTTCACTGGAAAACAACTATATATATATAGAGTATATGTGCTCATAGCATCCCAAATTTGTTCTCTCATCTTAGTTATATGACTCTTCCTCGATAGAAGAATATGGTTTTACTGAACATTCAATGTAATATGCTATTAAAAAAGAAAAGTAATACAATTTCCCCTTCTGTAGTAGTACTAGTTGTTCAAAATAGTCTGTTGGATTTGTTTAAGGGGTTAATTAGTATTTATGCTAAAATATTTGAAGTTTATATTCTAGTTAGTATCTTTAAAAAACATGAAATATTTTTTTTCTATTCCTCTATAATTCTATATGAATTACATGGTAAAGTTGATTTATTTGTTTGTAGATACTATATTCCACTAGAGAGGTTGTTGTTCAATAAGAAAAAAAATTCCTAATCTCTACCCATAAACACCATAGATGTTAAACTAAATATTTGATCAAGGTGTAATTTATACTATCGAGAATTATAAATATATTACTAAAACAAAAAATATGACTACTTCCTCTTAAAAATTTCCATTAACTCATATAGGAATATTTTATCTGGCCAAGGAAAGGTAGCATCTGTTGTAATTTGGTCAAGTTCAATCATAACTATTCCTCAAAATAATGATAGTTTTGGAGATCAGTTTTGATTAGATGCTCCACTAGATGATATTTGTGGTGAAAGTGTTGATTCTACTTTACCTATATTATATTTTCTGTGAAAACATTATGTATAGTTTATGTTTTTCCCTTCTATGTAGTGTTCCATAGATGTTTAACACAAAGACTGAATATATTCTATGTGTTGTTTAACAGATGATTTCATCATAATATTTTAATGATTCAATGATCGTTTATTTGGATGTTTGTAGATTGATATTTGATTTTATTTCTTTACATCTATTCTAATTCAACTTGATTTATATTTTCTAGGTTTTGTGATTATAAAAAGGGAGATATTGTTGGGATTGGCAATGTTGATACATCATATCTCAATACATTAAGTGTTTTTTTATCACAAAATCCTCATACGTTTTAATGATCCATTTGTCATAAATTTTTCTGCATTATATTTTTTTCATATCACTTTTGAATACATTGAGTTCTAGTGTTGGGATTTTTCTATGGAGTTTCTTTTGCATGTCTATGATTTATCTTATACCCCAAATAATTCTCATAGTGATAGTCTTGATTTCATTTCATGTTAAATTATTTTATCTTATAGGTGATATCAATTAAAGAATACACTTATAATTTATATAAACTATCTTACAATGTAAAAAAAAATTACCTTATATAAACAAGACCATGTCATAAATCAATGTTATGTGGATGATCAGGAAATTATTTATCAAACCTAGATTTTGATTTGTCTTACAAAAAGAAATTCCATAAATATAGTTATATTTATCATATGAAAAATAACATCATAAATGAATTTTCTTACACTATTAAAATGGAAATACTTGATTATGTTTTCTTTTATTTTATAGAACCTATTTATCTTACGATTATTGAATTATATTATAGAGACCATTATCTCTTACAGATATCATGTTGTATAATGGATAGTCAATATTTTATTACCAAGATATAATATCATTCAAATATATAATCTAAAATTGTTTTTTTTCTTTTGTAAAGTCAACTTATTCTTTTAAGTGATTTATAAAATAACTTTTCTACATAAGAAAGGTCAATATAGAAAAAGTTTCTTTTTTGAGAATGGAACAATACAATGAAGTTAAGATCTACTACACGATGTATTATATATTTATTACATATTTGGAATTGAAGGGAACACCCTAATTAATAGGATATCACTTCATTTTTAATAAAAATTATTCACTAAATCATTTGAATTGTTAGGTGTTGTTAGTTCAAATTAAAAAGTGGATATAAATAAAATAAGATTCCGGTTTTGGGAAAGAAATAATATATATAGTATTCAATACAAAGGATATATAGAACAAAAAAGGATATTAATGGTATTTTATCTTATATACTATGATTTCATGATCATAACCATTTCTGTTCTATAAATATTATCCATTATAATCAAAGAACATCAAGAGATACTCCTTGAAGATATTCTTCTTCTATTGATGATTTGTTTCAACTATATAGTCAACCTATATAAAAACCCATTTACATAATTAAATATATTTTCAGTTATTATAATATAAAATTATAATAAAATAGGAAAGTATTATAAAAGGTGATCATGGTTGAAAAAATTTAGACCGTTGTGTTAAGTAATATATTATTTCACACTATAGGTAAACCCACACAAAAAGGGTTAGTACAGGGAAAATAACCAAACTAAAGAAGTAGCGTACTAAGGGATCTTTTTTTTCTAAACCACTATAAATACTCAATTTTATATATTTTTTTTTTCATCTTGTTACTTATTTTTGATAAGGGAATTTTACAATAATTTAGTTATAAGGAGAGAGTATCTTTTATGAGAATAAAATTTCCAAGAACTCAAATCATCCCCTCTTATGTAATTGTGAAACAATTTCTCACACTAGCAATAGAATCCTCATGTGTTCAGGTTAGAGGATGATTATGGTATAAATCTATAATTTTTTTGGATGTTCTCATGTATCATCACTTTAATGGGATGTTATAAATAACTATATTAGATTATATGAGGTAATTTTACTTGGGAATTTTCTATCTCATCAATGCATGGTGGATTATACCTCATAGATTAAGTTAGTTTTTATAGGATGATCCCAAGAATGTTATATAGGATTTCATTTTTCTTAGAATTACCTGTTATTACATGTGTCCTATGTTATTCTAATCTATGATAGAATCAACCTTGATAGATTTGGTTAGAAACTAAAAGGAGTTCATTTGAAAAAATCACTGTTATTTGGGATTTTAAAACCAAAATGAAAAACCTATTAGTTGTAATGTCATATTTTTTCTAAAAAAATGAGTTATGATCAATATCATAAATGATGCTACTAATTCTATTTTGGGTTGTGTCTTGATGTGGTAGAGGGTGATGATCTCCTAGAGGTCTTAGAAGACCCATCTGTATTAACATAACTTTTCCACCAATGAAATTTAATTTTTGGTAGTGTTGTTTGACCTAATTATATAGAATAATTTGATCAATGATGAACAATTTATTTTCTTTACTTATAACAAGTTCTTGTGCTATATTTTCTCTTAATTATATTTGATTATATGTCATTATAGGTTGATGTAGTTCTCATAGTATCATGACTTTGAGATGTCCAATACACAAAGAAAATGTAATTTGGTTGATTATTCATTGAGTAGGGAGCCTTATGGTGATGTTGTTCATGAGAACGAATATTTATGATGGACTATGGGGGATATTTCAACTTTTCATCCAGATATGGAAGAATATGGTCATGGAATGTTGATGTACAAGAAAATAATGTAAACACAACATAGTGAAATATTTGTATGTTTATTAGTTAGGGGATTATGAGGATGAAGTGTGATGATATTGAATAGTTTTCTGTGATTCTACCATGGGATAGTCAGAGGTTTATAAGATCGAGTGTTGATCTTGAGGAAGTTATTTTTTCAATTGGTTATATGAGAAGTGTTTCTTCATTAGTTTCATATTTTTCATTCACCTATTTATACTAGTATATTTAAGAAATATAATTCCTTTAAAAGTTTTTTATAGTGGATGAGTATGCATATATTTGTAGAATAGTCCATGTAATCAGATTTTGTGTTCCCAAGGGTGAAGTCCAAGAATTGTTTTCTTGATAGTTTTCTAAAGACATTGGATATACCTTGATGGAAGTTCATGGAAATTTTATTATATTTTATTATTGGTTTTCCGTACTCCTTGTAAGGATATTATTCCATCTCAAATTTTTTTTATTTTTCTGTGATGTCAAGTCATTTATTTGTTGTATGAAATTTGTTTGTAGTGAATTACTTTTCAATGTTATATATGGTGGATATTGTATGAATTCATGGGATTTTATGTATGATCATATCTTATTGATATAATCATTTTACCTCAAATTCATGGAAGGGTTTGTAATATATACTGACCACTCAGTCATTCAAGAACACTTATTTTCATTCATAGAAGGAAGATCAAACAAAATAAATTATTCAGATTCCAGATGAAAATATGTGTGCATGTATTTTTTATTTTATAGGTTATTGGATGATAAATTTAAATTTGGTTGGGTTTTACAATAATAATAACTACTACACTTATATTTCAATGATTGTATTCAATGATTTTTATGTGTATATATGTTTATCTCTAATTTTATTCGAAAATTTTATATATTTAGTGGTTCTTATGATAGATTTGGTATATAGAATGACAAATAAGTTATAGGTGATTCATGAGAATATAATGTTTTTAAAAGATTATCATTAGTTATATGATAATTGGAGAAATAGACTGATTAATTTTGTTGTCAGTGATAATGAATTCATGCCAGTTTTTTCATTTTTGTTGGTAGTGATATAAATTTTGATAAAATGAATTTATTCATGGTTTATTATCCCATTCAAGGTTTTGGGGAATAATGATAAGGTATCATATCAATTATATATTTCTATACATATAAGTCATACACACCGTGTTTTTTATGTGTTGCAGCTTTATCAGCATCTTTTTTATGAATCCCATGTTATTAATTAGGGGGAGTTAAACATCAATGACAAATATAGATTTTTGGATAGACCAATTGAGATTCCAGATTTACATGATAAGATGATACAAGGGGGAATAATTTATTAGGTTACTATTTTATGGTGGTACAATGTCATGGAGGATTGTACATGATAATATGAGTCACATATTCATGCTCAATAACATGAGTTACATTAGATCCTAATTTTGAAATTAAGATACTTTTTTATAATAATATTGTAGATTTTTAATAATATTTTGTGTAATATATATACTTTTGGTGATGAATGATTCGTGTTTGAGAGGTATAATACTTGACCTTTTAGTTTTTTGGTTCTTGTTATCATTTTCATGGGTCTATTTTTTATTCATGAGGATGAAAATAACTTGATATGTTTCTAATATAGGGGTTTGAAAGTCTATATAACATCAATTTGTGTTTTTTGGGTGATGAAAGTGTAAAAGAGGAACATTGGAGGACATTTAGAGGATATAAAGGGTTTTTAAAGGGCCAAAAAAACCATTTCAAAAAGATCTATGTTATTTTAGAAGCTTTGGTATGGATACATGAATGTAGGTTTTCCCATTTTCATGGGATGGTGATGTGAACCTCTAAAACATCCATTTTTAGGAACATCAATTTCATAGTAGTGGAGAATTATATAGAGAGTATTGATTTTGTAAGGAAGGTCTGATGTATGATTTCATATAGGAAACAGGGAACTATGAATAACATACTTTATTAGTCATTGCTGTTTATGATGTGTTTAATAGATTAATATATTGTGGTTTTTGAAGAAGTCTAGGTATAAATGGTAGGGGTTGAAATCTTATGTTATATTGTTTCTCATAATGGGTCATGAATGAGGTTTAAATAATTGTCTCATAATCTAGAATGTCATGGTGGAAGAAAAAACAATTTTTAAAATTGGTGAAATGGCTATGAAATTTAAGGGGATATACCATTTTAAATTCCCAAAAATTGGGATCACCTTTGTCACAACCTAAACTAACCCACCAAGATCCCAATAGGGTTGGTGGTTTCTATAGGTTTGCCACCCCATACCCATATATAATAGGCTAGGGGATAATGACTATCACTTAGTATATATATTACATAATATTGGATTACATTGACTAATGTAAATACATAGGACTACCAGTATCCACATAAGATATAATAATACAATATAAACAAATAACCCAACTAGAATATATATAAATTCATGTGACTTGATGACCATTAATATAGTAAGAAAATAATGGAACCACAAATAAAAGGGAAACCCAATCCCAATATACCAAATTTATTCCAACCATGACCAGATAGATAGGTAGAAGACTCAACGATGCTAACATCCTATGATGAACTATTTCCCATATTCATAACCTTAGAGCATATCTAATATTTTTATCCATTGACACTATATATATCTACATCACAACTGATCTACATCAAAATTTAATAATACATGGTACGTGTTTGTAAAATTCCCTAGGACGATTATATACATACTTTTTAAGAAGACATAAAAACACAAAGTATTAATTAAAATCCCAGTAATCATAGAAACACAAATGTAAATATAAAAATACAAATAAAATTTTAAAAACAGAGAACTTAAGACATAAGAGAGTCTCACTCTTCACAAACCAACTATATCAAGGTCAAGAGCAGAAGAAAACCAAATGGATCCAAGATAACTATATCTTATAAATCCCACACAACCTCATAGAAACTTCATTAGGGGTCCCATATAAATGTATGAGTATCAATTGCGGAATTTCAAAACCAAAATAAATGATCCAAACCACAGTTATAATTGTATATCAAACAATGGAGAACCTAACTCTATTGATAGAGGACCCACACCGTGGTTGGTGGGTATGTATTAACTCTATTAGTCATTTATGGGGCATGAAACATATTGGTACTAAGGGAGTATAGAACCCACACCTAAATTTTTATCACAAAAACCCAGAGTATATATGGGGAGTTCCAAACTCTATAAGAAATTGGAGAACCTATCTCTACCACTAGAATATATCAATAGAATTACATAAACCATATACCTGATTTGATTATTATACATGAACCCTATCATTGGATATAAGAAGATAAAAACTAAATCTTCCAAAACCACCTAAAAAGATCTTCAAAAATAAGAATCGATAATAATATCACTTTATACATTGGAAAACAATCAAGATTGACTATTTATTTTACTAAACTAATATATGATTTATTTCACTAAAACAATCATATCAGGAATGGTCATTCCATATAGAATACTCTAGTAATGAAATTTTTTATGATTGGGTGTAGATAGAGAACTAAACCATGGTAGTTAGTTAACAAGTGGGTTTAAGGAAAAGACATGCACGACATGTTCTGCCACCTGGGTCTTGACTGGAAGACCTGACCTAGTCCGTTACATAGCCTGACATGATTACTAAGACACCTAGTAAGTGGTCCACCCCACTAGACATTCCAATGCAATACAAGACAAGTTAATCTGTCATCCCAACCTATTATTAATTCCTTATCTAGTGCTATGTGGATCATGTGTGGTGAATGCCTATACTTACTGACATGTTAATGTGGTTTGGCCGTATCACCAACATAAAAATGTCACCCATCACATAAAGAGTTATTGTATATCTGATTATAAATGATTTTAAATCCAAGGTTGGTATAATCATATCCTCAACTACAATTTCTTTCTTAACAAAATAGACCCAATTGAGCTACCATATCCTATCACTATCCACCACCTCTAAAGACCAACTATATTTGTGACTCACACTTCTTCTTTCTCGGCTCACCACACTACTCAGTCTCATGATTATAATCTATGATACAATTTCTTATCACTAGTTCTAGAAAAATCATCATCCATCAATGATAATGTTAATGGAGGGAGAAAAAGTTAGAGAGGGGGATATGGAAAGAGGGAGAGTGAGAGTAGCAGATGATTAAAACACCCCTTATGTAACACTGTTATATATGGTCCTTAGATATGAACCTTATTGAGGGATTTTATATGGTTCGACTATGTGAAATGAGTTAAACTACTTGTTCCCAATCGATCTCCCTTGATCATATTCTCCTTATATTTGGTGTCAAATCAGCATCGTTCATCATGCACACTAAGAAAAAACTTAGGGAATAAAAATTATACAAAAAATTCAAGGGAATGAGAACTGAGAAATCAATAAAAATGATCATAACCAAAAATTTAATATAAAATTTATGAATAATAGATAAATGTTCAAAATAATTATCCTTACATTGAATTTTGATAAATTACATTGGTGATATGAATTTTCACTAAAATTCATTGAAGATATCCTCAATAAGAATACATGGAATCTCTTAATTAGCCAAATATATCTCTTTAGTTAGTCATTTGAAAATATATTTCCAATTAGTTAGTGTGTAATGAAATATTAAATTGGGGATGTTAGGGTTTTTTGGTTTTTTAACTAAAATAATAAATAAAGGCTTGACAGAGGGGCCTAGACACAAACATAATTTATATTACCCTTATAATTACACTAATTATATGGAAAAAAATGTTGAAAACATATATGAGATCCCATTTAAAAGAATTAAGTGTTTTTTTATGATCAAAAGTGTGTGGGGTAAAATTAATATGTAATTTTTAATATTACTTATTTGAGAATCTATAAAAAAATTTAAAATAAAATGACCCAGTGAACTATTTTTAAAATATTATTTAAAATATTACTAGTGTATAGATTAGAATCATTGGGTCTCCACAAGGTCGAGCCCTACAATGTTGTGGTGTGGGAATCACCAGATGATAACGAGGTCACCTAAACATTTATTGTAAATATTTATTAATCACTTCTCTTGGTTAGAAATAATTTTTATCTATTGAACCATATATCTCTTTTGTATACATTTTGGTGATCATTGGTAATATCATTAATGATCTAAGGTCCTTTCTTCACATGATCAAAATTTCATGGACGCATGGTTCTCTCTATTCTCTATATTATATGTGATTCTTATTTTTTCTCTTCTTAGAGGTTATATTATTATAGATTTTATAATTTTGATTAATCTAGATGATATCATAATTAGGTTTTTATGTGGAAAAATCTTTTGGATAATTATAATAGGTATAATGATGTTTTATTATTAGTATCTTTCTGTCTCAAGCTGTGTTCATTAAATATCTAATTAATGTTGGGGATTCAATATAATAATTCCTATTATTATAAGAGAATGTGAAATTATGATTCATATATTTTGAAAAGGCAATGGTTTGAACTAACCAAATGAATATAATGAATCTAATAAAGGGAACCTAAGATGGAAAATTTTAATCACATCTAATTTATGATATTTTGATGATATTTATTATGTGTTTTTTATTATAATTTAATAAAAATATTTCCATGATATATATTTACCGTTGTTTATGTTGATATGACTTATGACACTTATAATTGGTTCTGTCAGTTAAATATGGAAATAAAAAAGGGGACATAAAAACTAGAAATTAATATTGATATTGTTTATGTAGGATGTGTTGAATAATTATGGATGCATAAATAAATGATAATGTTTTGATGTTTATTACTATAATAATTAATGTTATTTTTATCTAATTTTGTGTAGTTATACTTAATATATATAAATTAGTCTTGGTATAATTGGTTATTTTTGTAGGAATTGAGGTGGTGTCAGGTTTTTGTAGTAGAAATAGTATTCTATGGTTTATTAAGAAAGGTATTTAACAATGTTGTAAATTTTTTGGAATCTATATTATGGTTGTTTTAAGGGTATAATGAAGGTGTTAACAATATTTTATGAGGGTTTTATTTCTTTTATGTTATAGGTTCTGAGAAATAATGAATCGTGTGGAAATTTACTATATTATTAATGGATAATGGTTTTGTTAATATGAATGATAAGAAAATGGTAGCTTAATTATATATGAAAATGTTATAATGAAATATGAAAAAAGGTATAGTTGGTATTGAGTATGAATGGATGAAATAAATATGGTTTAATGAATAACAAGTGGTTGGAAATAAATGAGGCACATTGAATGTATTATAGATAAAAAATGATAAATTTGGATATTAATAACAAGGTGATAAAATGGGATGTTGTGGATAATGTTTTTCCATTATATGGTGATGATGTGGTTGGATTGTGTTATGTTTATTCATTAATGGGGTTATCAATGTGAGTTAGTTTGAATGAAGTGGCGGGTGTAGTTCATAGTAATAAATATTTCACCATACACAGAAAATATATGTTTTTACCCAATTGATGGAAGTGTTTTTAGGTGTTGTTATAACCCATAAAATAAAAATATATCATTATATTTTGGATAATATTGTTATTAAATAAGCAGGAAATAAGTATATTTTAATATTTTGAGAAAAAATACAACAAAAGTGACCATTGAAGAATGCGACCTCGTTTTCGAATAATATATTTTGGTTTATACCAAAATACTTCATTAGATGGATTTATTCTCAAAGGGAGGCCTCGATGTTTATTTAAGGTATGTTTGTAACTTAATTTAGTAGGTTTTTGAGGAGCTATAAGGCTCAATGTGGTGTGAGTAAGTGAATAAGTAGGTTCCCATTTAAAATTGGGGTAATGGACAATTTTGGAAACACCAAAAATATTAAAATAATACATATTAATGTCTAAATAAAATTGTGTCTAAATTGGGTTATTTATAAAATAATATGATTATCGGATGAAATAATATCAGCTAACAAATTTTATACATGGTAAGTTTATAGTATTACCCTTATCTTTTGGCTTTAACCCTTAATTAAACCATTTAACTCTTATCATGACAACTTGGATTTTTAATATTTAATGATTTATATAGTAACTATAATAATAAAAAATACCATAAAAATGACATGGAAGACATTTTAAACATTATCCTAATAAATTTAATGAATTTTATATTTTTATGAATTTTATTTCATTTAATAAAATATTATTTATTTTAAAACATAATTAATGGAAATTTTGACACTATTAAATTATTGACTTTTTAGAAAATATAAATACACTTGATACCTTCAACAAAAACATTTAATACATTCAAAATATATCATGGTATTCTATTAAATTCATGGAATAATTAAATATATCAAATTATATTCAATTTATTTTTTGTAACAACAATTATTCGATATGTTTATTAATTAATCATTTACCACATCATCATTTTGAAAGCCATTAATTTAATTATCTATTTTAAAAAAAATTATCATGATGAATAAAAACATTATATATTTCTAATTAATATTTATAGTTGAAAATATATTATATAACACCATATTAAAAGAATTTAACATGTTAAAAAATGTATGATAAATTGAGTTTTTTTGAATAAAATACTATAAAAAAAATTCATCCAAGTGGCTCAAAGAGGACATAAAATCATCACAAAGGAGATTTTGGTAAAAAAAAATGCATCCAATAAAATTAATATATGTTTTAGGGAGACTTTTTAATACTTATAGTAATATTTTTATCCTTAATTAGTCGATTAACCCATAACCATGAAAATTAAAAAAAACAGTTCCTATATTTTCAATAGGTTCCTATATTAATTTTTAATTAAATTATTACAAATGAATACAACCATATATTTTAATATTTTATTCAATATTAATCATAACTACCAACTTAATTTCTAGGTTATATATTATTAAATTACATTATATTATTTTAATAATATATTTTTGTTTGATAAAGTTCATTCGTATGTGTAATGAAAACTGAATCCTTATTGTGAATAGTTTAATCATAACATGGATTTGAATACAAATAGAGCTTGCAAGAAATTAAAATTATTAAAAAATGAAAATATTGTAATGTTTTGGGGTGTTATATTTTTCTCACCTTAATTACATTTCATCAACATAAATTATACTTGATCTTGGTTGTCTAAGGTTTGATATTTGAAAATAGAAAATTAATGAAAAACCCACATCATTGGTAGGGTTAATAATACATCTTCCTAATAGGAGGAAATATAAAATGAAAAGTTTTAAAACAACTAGACTTTTGAATATGAGAAAAGTTGTCAAAATTTAGGTATGGAGGATAAATATAACTATCATAGTCTAATAGATAAGGATATAGAATATTGTAATTAGAAATTCAACCATCACAAGACCAGAAATCCTTGATGGGTTAAAAAGGCCATTGATTTCTCAATATAAAAATTAAATGAATAATATATTTGTTCTAAAATACATTTCCCATAGTTAAGGATATAATTTACTTCTTATAATAAGAATACATTGAAATATTCTTATTTTACAATTGTATTTTAATCCATTAAATAATTTCCATAAAAAATCTCATTTTTCTCTGAATGATGATTTTCTTAGATTATGTTTTTCATGCATGTGGAATTGTGATTGATTTTTATGTGTTAAAAAATACAAAAAAGTATAAATATCTAATCATACTATCTTTATAAATTAACCAAAACCAAAATTGTTGGGATAATATAAGTTAATTTCCCAAAAATATTAAACCAATATATGGTAAAAAAATATTAATATCCATAATTCAATAGTAATACACAAATTTCAAAACAATTGTTCAGAAAATAACTATCCTTCCAAAAAAATATTCAGGACAAATATTGATTCCAACAAATCAGATGTATTTTATTATATATTCTTCCATATAACATTAATCATTTTTAATGACTTATTCAAAAAATTTAATTCACTAAATCGCATAATCTCCCGGATATGATGAACATTTACATAAATTACCTGAATCACCGTAAGCCTCATATAATGTCATAAGTTATTCCAAAATATAATTAATATTTTAATTTTCAAATAAAATCCCATATTATTTTGTTTACATTGATCACATAGCATTCCCAAAATAGTGTGAACGTCTTCCAAAAAAACATTTATCACTTAATCACCAAATAATCTCACAATATCAATGTTATCAATTTAATAAAAAATTCCCCAGAATCAAAATAACCCATATACATTAAATTGTTTCACTAGAAAAATTTAATTAAAATTCGGACTTCATAAAAGCATGTTGTTGGTGATTCACCCTTGTTGCCCTTCAGTTGTGGGTTCAAACCCCATGATGTTTCTAGGCATGATGAGTTTTCACCCAACATACAATTTTTCCCTATTATAAAACCATATTAATATAATTTCTAAAGTATATAATATTTAAATCCCTAAAATAAGTTTAATCAATAAATACAATTTAAACTATGGTTTTGAAAAATATAAAGTAATATATCATGTGTTTTATTTTATCCTAGGTCTTTCTTTAATATATGAATTATCCTAGGTTATTAATTGTCATTATATATTGAAATCCTTCATAATGATTTTTTTAAAATTTTGAATTATCCCAAGATTATCCACAAGTATATTCAATACAGGTGCATAATAAGGCATGTTTTCATGTACAAAGTTACGATCCAGTCAGGCCTGATGCACCTTTTTAGAGTTTTTACCCCTAGGTACATTTGTGCTCGAACCACATACACTTATAGTATATTGAAAGTCATGTATTTATAGTAAAACTACATAATATCTATATAAATGTAATGTTAGTATGTTCTCATATACATAAACTCAACTTATATCTCCGGTTCATGTTCTATAATCTATGTTTTCATAAATATAGTTCTCAAGAGTTATAATAAACTTCATCTCATACAAACTCTAACTCCCCGACCCATGTAAACCTAGAACCAATGCATTAATATTTTATATTGGTATATAAAAAATCAAATCACATACTAAATTATTGAATAATTTAGTAGTTTTGGTAGACCATATTACATAAAAGTTACTGTAATAACATTGGTAATTTAAAAAAACAAAACATGAAAAAGGAATGAAATTTTCATACTGAAATCATTTAAACATTTCTTCTTCTTAACCAAAAAAATGGATAATTAATAAAAGGGAGATATAAAATTATCAACAATGGTCAAGGATAGTTTAAGAGATAATAAATAAATGATAATAGTTAATATGGAAAGGTAATAACTGAAGACACATTCCATGTAACCAATAAATTGAGAAGGAATTTTGTAAAAAATTTGGAAATTTAAATAACTAGAAACAAAATCCATTAAAAACTATATAAGAAAAAAATCATTAAGGAATGGTAAAAAAATAAATAAAATTCCATTTATAAATAAACATAGATTTAAATTAACCCATAGACAATGGAAATGAAACAATCTCATATATAATAATAACTAAAATGAAGGAAATTCTAAATTATTGGATGTCATGTTTCCTAGGAATGTTATTCCTTTACCATCAAGAACAAATGTCAATAGAATTTAAATATGCGGGTAGATACCAATATATTCTACTTAGAAACAAACTCAAAGGGGTGTTCACAAATTTATTTAATTTAATTAGACTACTAATTCATTGATGGGATATATTTAAACAGTACCCAACCCATGTAATACATGTCCCAAGCATTTTCCATATAACAAATAATTTATTTAAAAAAATATTTCCAAATAAATGTTTCCCAAAAGAGTATAAAACATTTTAATACCATGAATGAAATTATATTTATGATACTATATATAAAATTTTATTATAAATACCCCACATAAAATAAATAATTTTGTGAATAAGGCTTATATCTCACAAAAGTAAAACTGAGATCAGAAAATCCTTACCACTTTGTAATAATTTATTTAAAAGGATGAAAGTTTATAAAAGGAAATAATGTATTTAAAAAGAGACTTGTAATGTTTTATAGGAAGCTTAAAATATTATTATGTAATGGTGGAGGGATATTTTATTCATCTTATATAAGCTAAATAAATCATTAAT
This sequence comes from Viscum album, assembly GCA_963277665.1. NCBI lineage: Eukaryota > Viridiplantae > Streptophyta > Magnoliopsida > Santalales > Viscaceae > Viscum > Viscum album. The sequence goes on along the minus strand of OY728119.1, from coordinate 1,499,643,674 downwards.
TTTAATTTTCTTAGAAAAGACCTACAATACATTTTTTTGGGAGGACTATAAGAAAAGTAATTTTAAATAATTTTTTATCAAGTCAAAAGGGTAAAAAATAACTTTAATAAATCACTTTAGAATATTAAACACATTCTTGAAAACATTTTTTGTAGATAATAAAATGGAAGATAAATATTTATTAGTAGAGACTTAAATAAAAACAATCATGAATAACAATGAGATTATTAAAGAACCCCTTACTAATTTATAATCAATAGATTCATATATCACATTAAATATAATTACATGGATATGATAATAATATAATCATTAGAATAATACACATAAAAATACATTCATGGTATGTATATACACCACACAATAGAAACAATTATTATAAATGACATGTGTGCCACAAAAATAAAATTGAAACATAAATCCCTTACCATGAATTTCATTTTAGGTGAATGTTCTTTAACATCATTTATAATGGTTTTTATCAATTTTTAAACACAAACCATAACCATAAGAATATTCATGAAGTCATATATTATTAATTATAATATATTATTACCCATTTGTTATTAATAATTCATTATTTTTCAGAATTTCAAGTGCTAATTACCTAATTTTTCGAGTATGTTTTGAGTTTTTAGCTATTATTTCTATTAATTGGGTCCTTATTTAATAATATAAATAATGTAGACAATGTTGTATATATCATATATATATATAATATTTTTTTATAATAATAGACAAAATTTTGAGATAGAAAATGAAATACACCGTTTATGGAGATGGTAGGTCGCACGTACGCATGAATGCTACTTACATTTCATTATAATATTAAATGAAGGATCATTAAATGATATATATATATATATAATTATATGTATATTATAATCATAGTATCATATTTATGTCTCATATTCCACATGTTCTTGTTTAAAGCATCCTATATATGTTCCACATACAACATGAACGAATCACATCACATTGAGGAGGCGATAGTCCACACCTTCAGAAGCATTGTTAACGTATACACAACAATTGGAAATAATGAAGTTATACGTAATATAAAAGTATATAAGTTCGATTAAGAAATAAATATCACATATATATCCAATAAAAATCTTTTTGTCGTCATATTTCTAAACTGTGAGAGGTGGTAAATGAAAAATGAATGACATTAATTCGCAAGGTGATAGTTTGTTGTACATGAACTATAAGTTTATTACCAATTGTTTAGAAGTGTGTGTCGATTTAAGTCAATAAAAATAATGTAATAATATCTTAGTATATTTAAGATATGGGTATTATTATAAAATACATAATAATAATAATTTAATGGTTTACAAAAAAAAATAAAATGAAAGTTAATGTTGAAGAATGTTACCTCCATTTTAGGATACTTTTTTTTTTGGTTTAAACCGAAATACGTCATTGGTTTACTTTTATCCAAAATAGTGGACTCTATAATGATATTATGGAAGTTAGGATCTTATTTGGGGAGATATATTATGATATATAAGGCTAAATGTGTTGTGAGCATGTGAGGGAGGAGGATCCCATTTATAATTGAAGTAATGAGCACTTTTGGAAATTCTCAAAATATTAAATATATTTAAATTAATATTTAAATAAAAATGACACCAATGTGATTTTTTTAAAATATAATATAGGTATGGGTCTAAATCCTTCAAACCAATAATTTTTAGGCAAGTTAAGGTTACATTCATAACCTTATAGATTTGATTTAACATTTAGGTAAACCATTTAAGACTTATTGTGGCTATTGTTTTTACTATTTATAGGTTAATATAGTACTAAAAGATGAAAAAATAAAAATAAGTGATTTATGGATGGAATATTAATCCTTATTAAACTAATTTGGTTAATTTTTTTATTTATATGAATTTATTATCATTTAAAAAAATAGTATTCAATTTAAAACATTATTTTGTCACTTTTGAGACTATTCATTTCCAGCATTTTTTAAATAAAAACACACAAGATAAATTAAAAAAACATTTAAAAAAATTATTAATCTGCCTAATTAGTGTATAATATTTATGAAGTACATTAAATATATTAAATTATATATTTTATAATATTTTTAATAACATTGATTTTATATGTCCATTAATTAAACAATTACTGCATCATCATCATGCAAGAGTTTAGTTTAATTATCTTTTCCCTAAAAATTAAAGATAAATTATCATGATGAATATAAAAAATTAATCATTGAAATTAATATTTATAGTTAAAAATACCTCCAACATTAAACCATATTAAAATTATTTAACTTGTTAAAAACCGAATTATTGAAAATTGATATTTCATTGAATAAAATGCTATATAAGGTATAACGTCATCAAAGTGGTTATAAGAGGCCGTAATATCAACCCAAGGATTATTTTGGGCATAAATAAACTATATAATAAAATTACTACATGTTTTATAAAAATTTTATAATACTTATAATAATATTTGTAACCTTAATAACCCGATTTACCATCAACAGTAATAGTTAAAAAAATACTAATGTTGGTATTCATATTATCTAAAAATAAGAGAGGAATATTTAATAAATTTTTATCATCTAATTCAAAATATGGACACCATTTTTCAAAATTCAAACACATAATTGGGTAAAATTAATTTAAAATTCTTCATGTTGATTAAATGATAATACATGTTTTAAATTAAAAAATGTTTAAATGATTGAAATGTTTTATATCTAAATTTGATGCGAAATTGATTCAATTGAAATATATTATATTAATTGATTAAAATGATCTAAATATAATTTAAAACCAATAAAAATTTTTACCTAACCAAATAAATTAGTTAGAGAAAAAAAGTTATTTTCAATTAAAATTAATTATATTTTTAATTATTCATAAAAAATAACTTTTTTTAGAAAAAAGTAAAATATTCAACCAATCTAAAATTATATTTTCATAATTAAAAAAATAATTTTATTTTTACTTATATATTTTTTAAAATTTTCAAAAATATTGTTTAAATCATTTGCGCCATCAAAAGGCTGCAAAATTGCCTTTAGTAAAATAGAGCATTTTATGATTATAATTAGTTTTATTCATATAATAATCCTATAAAAATTGTTTGATGAATTAAGAAACCTTTTTTGAATATATAATATAAATATTTCATTAATATCTTTCACTAATTGTGATTAATTTAATTTATTATGAAAAAATTCAATTATGGGCATAAAGATTGTTTTTAATAAAAACACTTCCCATATATTTAGTTGGTTACTATATTAATTTATAATTAATTTATAGACAATAAATTAAAAAATATATTTTCATAAGTTAGTTAATACTATTAATAACTTCAAAATTAATGGTTAGGTTATATATTACTATGTAAAATAATTATATTTTAATAATATTTTATTGTTCGTTAAAACATGGTATTGTGTGTAATGCAAGCCATATCATTATTGTGTGTAGAATATAGTTAAAATCTTATTGTGTATAAATAAATAGAGAAAAAAAATTAAACTTATTCAAAAATGAAAATATTTTAATTTTTTTGTGGTGTTACAATATGGTATTAGTCTTATTCGGATTTATTCAGTTTTTTTATTCCATTTCAAATAGAAATAACTTAAATTAATGTGGTTGATTTACAAATAGATGGATGATTATAGTTGTTTTATTTAATTCTTAGAGATAGAAATTTATGTTTCTTCATGGATTCATGTTTCTTTTTTTGTTTTTTTCTTCATACCCATAATAAAATAGAGGGAAACCCAAATAATATATGACACTTGATCCTCACATTTTGTATAATGTTTTTATCACCAAATTCTTTTTTAGAACAATTTTGGAATCTCATTTGGCCAATAGTTAGAAAAATAAATGCAAAAAATCATTAATCATTTGATATTTTCCACAATCAGTCATTTCTGTTGGTGTGTATTTTTGATTGCATCCTGATCACAGTGTGACAACAATGATTAGTGATTTTGGAGTTTTATCAGGTGTTTCAAGGATGTGGCATTATGATAGTTGATTTTAATGTAGATTTTATGACCATAATTTGACCACCACTGATGGAAATGAATAATAAATGTTATATTTAGATTATATAGTGAAATCTATGTATATATTTCATTCTTCATAATCATATAAAAAACATACTTGAAGAACCCTTGTGTTCTTGAAAAATCCCCAATACACAGCGTGTAGTTCAAAGAAATTATATCATGTAGCACCCTGGATGTGGATGATAGGGTATTAGGAAAATAAAATATCACAAGATGTGTGGTACCCCCATTATCCATGTAACCCATTACTATTTACTGATAATGTACCGTTAAGGTACATGTGAGAAAATAAAACCTGTTATATGAGAACAACCATAGTACTCGTGCACATCCCAGTACGCATAGAAGACCAGAGTTCTCAGAAATAGCCTAGTACATAGGCATAATCCAATGTACAAAGGAATAGAATAAATCACACATGAAGACTAGTGGTAGTAAAGAAAAACCATGAACATTTTCTAGGTTATTTTACATCCCTTATTCTCTTCATCACAGACAAATTTCTTTAATGTACATTCCCTTAGTTCATCTCCATGATGGTAGAGCAAGACATCACATCCTGAGAATATGATATGATCCCCTCTACGGTATTATATATAGACATAAATTTAAGAAACCCTATAGGGTTGATAGGGTGATATCCACTATCATAAATTCTTATTTATATGGGGTTTTAGGAATTGGCATGGCCATTATACATGGGCGCTAAACCACTACTTAGAGGGTCATTCTAGATGGGGGACATTATACCCTATAATACATGGGAAAGATACCCAATATGTGAATCAATCTATTATGAGTTCCAATGTGTACTTATTTATGGAAAGGCCTGACAAGAACAACATCTTGGATGATGCACATCAACTTTATGAGGCTCGTGGAGTGTGTTCTCCCAAACAAGTGTTAATTTGGAACCTCAAGAAGAATCCATGGTTGGCAGTGTGTTTTTAAACATACCCAGAGACTTATTTTCAATCTCATGTATATATGGGTTATTAATGTTATGTATTCTATTATTATTGACATGCCTTTTTGATTATTTTATGACTACACTCTTGATGTTTTATGTTTATTGATATAATGTTTTCCTATTGGGTAGTGTTATAATCACCCCAATGTGGGGTCATCCCTCACATGTTGCGTCTAATGTAGAAAAGAACCTTTTTATTAAGTCATAAGTGGAATATAAGAATGAGGAACATAGTTGGGATAAGTATATAATTGTACAAATAAGGTGTTCAATTTGACAATAGTACCCTCTTTCTTAGAAAGTTATATTCTTTTATAGTTCATCACAAGATTTTATTTACCCCTTTATTCATTCCAGTATTTAGGTTATTCCCTGATTATGGAATATATATGTATGTATTTATTTTGGAATAAATTTTTATTTTATCATTAAGTATTGTTTTAGTGGGTTAGATATGTTATCACGAATAAAGGTAACTTTGGCAAAGTCTTCCATTGTGTGTGTTATGCTCACTCAATACTTTTCACTAACCCCTAGCCTATTGGAAGTAGGATTGGGGTGTCATGCTTAGTTTATCATAGATCAGAATGGCCCCTATGTGTTGGGTCATGATAAAGTGGTATCATAATATTTCATATTAGGACAAGAGATTGACTATTTTCTAGCTATGAGGTTGGTTTGGGAATTTTGGAATGTGGGGTAATGTGTTTATACTTTAGTTATTAATATAGAGAATCAATTATTAGTGTAATAGATGATGTATCCATTCCCCAAAAATAGAATTACCTTTTTTTTGACATGGTGCACATATGAAATTATTTTATGGATAACATTTGTTCATGACTCATATATGAATTGGTTATGTTTTTCATGTCCTTCTTGAGTCAGATACCCATATACACCCTTATATGTAGAACAAATTGTGAATTTTAGGAAACCTCCGTGATGATTTTTAGAAATAATTCAATAAGAGAATCATGATGATGACCATCGTAGTGATCCGTATAAGATACAAGGTATTATTTTGTAGGTTCTACCTCCAGATAGGTTTCTATACATTCGACCATCCATTGAGAATCACATTTTACAATATGTGCTAGAGGATGAGGTGAATATGTTGAGAAACAATGATGAGTTTCTGAGATATAAAACCCTTAGGTCTTAGGTTTAGTCAAACTTCTGGGTAGTTGAGTAATGGATAAATAAAGGTACATGATTATTACACCTTCTTAGAATACCTCAAGACCATATAGTGGTTCTTGTGGTGAGTCTTATACTAGGTTCTATTGAATGATAGTGGATTCTAATGAATCAGGAGTATGATGTCAAAAATATTTCATGTATAGTGTTTGATTATATTTTCATGGAGTAATTATCTCCTTCTAGGCTATGAGTAGTGTGTATCTATGTGCATATGTAAATTCATTAGTGAAACATGACCGTGGTAGTGTATTCATCTAGTTTCACAATCCTCTCATGATAGTCAGTATATATGGTCAAGGATATATTCTTTTGAGCATGTACTTTTGGAAATGGTGTTTGTAGTGATATCTTGGATAGTGTGTTACCTCTTTTAATTCCCACATATGTTGTAGATATAGTGTACACTTTGTTATTGGAGTGATTTCTGGGAAAATAAATACTAAAACATAGTTCTAGTAGTGGGAACACATGAGATAAGACATTATCATGATGTATCCAATGACATACACATTGATATATGTGTGATAAAAACATCATAGGGGGGGGATTCAGATAGAAGGTCATTGGTTTAGGGATCATAGGATGGTTTTAGTTATATTAGGGAGAAGTGGTGCTACTCTTGCGATAGACTGAGAAATATCACATAGGGTTGTAGAAACCACTGTATAGGTGAATGAGAGATAGTTAATGGACCACTTGGATGAAGATAGATATTCATGTAACAAGTTCCATAGGGAAGAATACATATAAGAGCTGATGGGAGAGATAAAAGAGGTGGTTTTTGTTTTATCTATTTCCACCACCACCCACATGTGGGTTATATCAGGCTCAGGATGATGGTGTTCAGTGATGAGGACAGCTGCATGAAATGGTTTTTTATGATCTAGAGGCTCTCAATATGATTAGAGGTTTCAAATATTTCTTTTATACCTTATAAATATAACTAATAAAAAATTCATGAGCCAATATTTTCATTATACTTCCCTTCTTTTAGGCTTAGAGATTTTATTTGCGACTTTGAATCAACCCTAAAATTTTTAGACACCAATTGGATGAGATTTAACATTAAAAAAATTCCTTCAATAATTTGACATGTCTCTTTAAGGAGAGAACTTACTTTGGAATATATTTTTAGTATGTATGATTCCTTATGTCATCATAGTATGTATAGAATATATATTCATAGTTCATATATAGATTTACTATTCTATGATAAGGTTGCGGTGTGTCCCTATAAATTGGATTAGTTTTTCCTTCACCAGTGAGAAGGAAACACAGATTGAGAAGGATGAGCTCATATGTCTAAGGATACAATTGATTACACACTGGTGGGATAGTATTACCCTTGTAACAACAGTTTCTATGGTTATTTGTTTCCTATAGTGTTTTAAGAGTTTGAGGACGTATTCTTTGAAGTCATTCAAATAATTCCTCCACACCATTAATTCATACTTTGTATATAATTTCACCTTAGGACTACAAATATATATATACTAGAATATTAGTTGGTTCCAAGAGAACATCGAGATCTAAAGGTATAGTTAGAGGATTTTTAGAGGAAGGGATTTGTCAGTCCTAGTGTGTCAACATGAGCTACTGCAATTTTGTTTACCATGAAGGTAGACAAGAGCAGGAGGTTTTGTGTGTATTTTTTCCTGAACTAGGTGAAAATGAAACATAAGTCTCTTCTTACATGGATATATTACCCCTTTAACTAGATTAATTGCAATTGATGCTTATCGAATATTGACCATAGATCGGGCTATCAATATCTCCGAGTTCTAAGTTAGGATATACCAAATAAAAAATTTCATTGTATCTAGGGTAACTATGAGTACTTGGACATGCCTTTGAGTATGAATAAAACCCCAAAACATTTAATGGGACTCTTGAATGAAATATCATTTCCCTTCTATGATAATCAATGCTAGTCATCATCGATGAAATTTGATTGTAGTCCAAATTTGAGGTGGAGCCCTCGAGACACTCAGGGATGATCACTTACATTATCTAAGAGCACACAAATTATGTGAAGCTCTTGAAGTGTTTGTTATGGATTTAAGAGTACCACATCATAGGACATGACATCCTAGAAGAGTGTTTAGCATTGGATGAAGAACATTTTGAGATAGTTCTTGATTTGGGAACCCCCAAGAGCATGACTAAGGTACAATGGTTTTTTTGGTTTGGAAAAATATTATATGAGATTCATATGTTATTTCTCTAGTATTACACCACCCTTGACATATTTGAATCAAAAGGTGAAGCCTTTCAAATGGATGGGTAGGTTCCAACATAAGTTTTTGGAGGTTTTGAGATTAAACTTGTTCTGATTCATAGGTAGTTAGTGTTGTCTTTTGGGTCTTGGTGTTTGATATCTTGTGTACAGAACTACCTGATCCATAATTTGGAGCTAGTAGTGGTGGTATTTACAATAAATATGTAGTTATACTACCTTATAAGTGTGATTATTATCATCTATTATAACCACTTGATTGTCAAGTATATATAATCACTGATGGATCACATATTGAGATATAGATGATGGATAGAGTTTTTCATAAATCATGACTTTGAGTTAGTCTATACTCATGAAAAGTGGAACATTGTGGATGATTATTTTAGTAGGAGATATTGTTCAAAATTTTTGAGAAAGAATCAAAGTAGTTATCCTCAGTATAGTTTTCTTTAATGTTTGATTATGTTAAAGATTACCTCAAGTTGATTATTTTTACCCCACCACCCTTATAGTGTGATAGGTAGGCTCATCTTGGAGATATTGCCTCAGAGGCATTATGTATTTCAATATCCAATTAATGTTATGCAAATGGATTTTATGATGGTGGAGAGTACATCATTATTTTTTGAGGGTTGACCATTGTACTAGAAATATTGTAGGAGGATGTTTTTTGGGTGTTTCCTAAACCCCCCACAGTGGAACATCCATGTGCGAGAAAGATATGCCAAGACCATATATATCAGTTCAATTGGCTAGTAATTAAGTAGTGTATAAGGTATTTTTTATTTATTCCTCACTTATCAATATATTAATGAAAAGAATTAGGTTCTAGTGGGTTTAGATCAACCCCATATGTCACTAGAGTATAAGTGGGGTGATATCTTTATATAATTTGTGATAGGGATCCAATGATAATCAAGTGGAAATGAAACCATTTATGTTATTTTAGAATGACTCACTAGGTAGACACACTTCCTTTCTATATGAGAGTTGTGTTCTGTTAAGATCCTGGGATCCGTTTTTTACAGTAGAAATTTTATAATCATAGTTTATCCTTAGAAATTGTTTCAAATAGTGATGCTCAATTCACATAATGTTTATAGAGATAATTGTAGGAGGAAAATGGGACTCTATTTTATTTCAGCATATAGATCCACCCTTAGAAAAATGATCAGACTGAGAGAACCATTTAGGTTTTGGAGGACATATTATTGGAAAAATTATGGAATTTTTCTATATTTGGGAGCATCACATACCGTATATGGGATTTAAATACCAAAATAACTACTATTACATGATTGTTATGGAAATATTTGAGGATTTGTATAGAATACCTTGTAGGTCACCACTGTGATGGACTGATCTATGTGGGTCTGCACTCATGGGCCCAAAGTATGATAGAGATATAAAAGAGTGGGTGTAGATTATCTAGGAGTAGATGATATCTATAAAAAAATGATTAAATTTTTTTATTCAATCTTAAAAAGGATGACTTCAACGATTTATGAGAGAGGCAATGGGTTCCTGAGGGTCCCTCCTCAATGAGCATTGCAGATATTATAAAAGGGTGACAAGTTATCACTAAGGCTAATATGCCCTTTTTAAGTACTGCATAGGGTCCGTGAGGTGGAATCCCACTTGTCCCAATGCCCATAATTATTCTAGTTAAACATCATCTTCCACATGTCTTAGTTGAGGAGGTATGTCGAAATCTCATAATATGTTACCTATTTGGTCTATCTTGACATCAATGATGGGGATAACTTATAGAATACCAACTATGAATCGAGGATCAGAAAGAAAAAATCTTGAATAGGAAATAAATTCACTTAGTTAAAGTCTGGGGGCTACATGAGAATATTTAGGAGGGAGCCTAAGAGTGAGAGAACTAGATACAATCATAGTAACCTTATTTGAAATAATTATGTTTTGTTGTTGGTTTTTTTGACAGTAAGATTGGTCAGTGTGAATGTTTAATATAAAGATAAGTTCTAATATATCAATGAATAAAGCCAGAATTTTTTTTAAACATTCATTCTTGAAAAAACACGTTATAGGTTATATATATTTATATTATTATTTCATAAGATATTGGTTGATCATATAGATTATTTGGAAAGGATAAAAAAATTACATTTTATTACTTTAAACCTTTTATTGGAAAATGAGGTGGTTAATCTGTCCAACCCATAGAGGTATAAGGAAGAATCACCCACTCATAGAGAGTGAATATTTATCCCTGTGGGCCACATTAGGCCTATAAAGGGGTTCACATGGGAGTGATCATGGGTGAATGTGGGCAGGCATGCCATCCCATGTGTGACATGGTCCATGAAGCAGAAGGAATGTGAACTGTGTTTGAGTGATGCCACCAGTGTTGGATTAAATGTTAGATGATGTGTTTAAGGTTATTAATGATCTCATAACCATGTGAATAAATTATTTGTTATAATGAAATATCACACTATGATATAAACTAGCATGCAATGATGTTGAAAGGCATGGCAGGCTACTAGATTATTTGTGGAGCCTACTACACAATGATGATGAATATGCCATAGTCACCAAGAAAAAATGTATGTTTAGGGTGGAAAATTGAGACATAATGAAATAAAGGTGTTTTAATACACAATAAGTAGGTCCCTAACATAGAATTGTTTTTATGGGTTTTTGTGATTCTATATTTTTTATGATTTACACATCGCAATAGGTGGGCTCTAATACATCCCTTATTGAAAAAATGATTCCATGTAGCATCCATGGATTATGATGTAGAGGTTTTGAAATTGGTAGAAGATATGCTTCGATATATTCTACTTAATTGGACACTTCAACACATCATTTGAGTCCATGCTACAACCATTTTCTAATGATGAAAGGTTTGGGGATGTCATTCTTGAATTCATGTGGGGGAGTTTATAAAGAGTTAATTCTTCTCAAAAAATGGATCTGGTCAACCAGATGACTCCATGTCATAGTGTGATGATCACAACATAGTGGAGAATAATTCTTTGGAGGACCATACTATAGTTGTCATGTCCATTCCATAGTACGTTCAAAATGGATGAGACCATGCTGTATTCATTCAAAACACACCACAACTAGGTTTTTTTGGTCCATGATCATTTGTCCCTCAATATTTATTTGCGGAAAATCATGGATCTTAATAGAAAATATGACATTCCCAATAATGGTGAGATGAGTAGAGATTTATTGATAAATGATTTCCTATCTATCAAGGAAGATCATAAAGACTATATGAAAGAAACATATATAATCTCTAGGAGCATCCTATATATCCAAAAAATAGATAATATAAAATAGGAACATATGATTTCTAAAATATTTGAATTCCTTTACCAAAGGGAGAATGTGTTATTCTAGTGAATAATATTAAATTAATGAATAAGGGATTTTAGTTACTCAATGATCTAGAAAAATACAAGGAAGGTTTTTCTTATTCCCAGAAGACATTGTTGTTGTTTCATATGGAATATGGAAATTGAAGAAGATTTACAACCACAGTATTTTCATTGAATAAAAGGATCATATAGAAAAGACACCAATAGTGCATCTATATAATGTCAATGATTAATTCCATTAATGTGATGATGATGAAGGTAATTAAGTTTCTATAAAATATTTATGAATCCTTTCTAGATAAGTGAGAAAACAATGATGAATAAAGTGACTCAATTTTGAGGTAGTGAGATAAATAAGGAAGGATCAAGGGCGAGACCCTTGAGAAGCAGTGAGATATCCCAAAATTGTAAAGTAGTTAGACTGGGTATAATTGTAACCTAGATTAAACCTTTTCACGTACAGAGCATCATAGTGTATTTTAGTTCATGGTACTATTCTGATGCATTCTCTATGGGTGAAACCTAGTGAGGTTGAACCATGTAAATATTTGATTCCATATATAATTTATGAATATTCCAAAAAAGATCAAGAAACCTTAATCATATTCAGATAAATAGTTTAAAAATATTACCCTAATGGTTGATAGGTCATGTTAATGTGGAAAATTGCTAAATTTTAAAGGTGTAAATTTTTTTAATGGCCATTGATAGGTAATAAAATAATTCACCATCCCCCTCTTAGGGTGATATTAATATATGTTCCTTGTATATGTATAAAATGCGATATTATATTGATAGGTTATTTTTGTATTTTCAATTTTTATAACTTGATATGATGTTTTTTCTGAGAAGTAATCCATATTGAAGGTCCTTTCTTTTACTCGAAGAAGTAAAAAATATGGGAAAAGGAGTTCATCTGATTAATGAAAATGTTTCTTATATTTTATTGAGAAGTGGTTGAATATGAAACTATTTTATAAAGAATACATTTATTTTTATTTGTAAGAGGAAAAAGAAAAATTGAAATTTCTTAATCAATGAAAGAGGAATTAAAGGATGATCTTAAAGAAGACTTATATAAATAGAAGAATCATGTAATTTTCTACAAATAAATGTGGATTTAGTTAGAACAATTTTTTAGAATATAAAAACATTTTAGATAAAAGTTCCTTATGAAAAATGAAAAAAGGATAACAATAATAAGTTATCATAGAAGTTGTGTTTTCTAGAAATGGTAAATTTAAAAACATGATAATTTTTATTTTAAACCATATTGTTGAAAGGATGTAAAATTTTATCTCTTGAAGTTGAAAAGAATATGTTATTCTAAAGAAGAAATAGAAACAATATCATGCTTCTATTCCAAGGAAATATTGGGATATTATTCTGAAGATCAACGTAGTATTGTGCATAGAGTATACTTTTCAATGATATAATATTTTTCATTAGAAAAAAAATAAAGAATGTAGTGGTGTCCTTGAATTTAAACATGAATAAAATAGAAAAATAAATATTAATGAGAACAGATATATTATTAAATTTCATTCATAATAAGTTAGGAAAAAAAATTCAATGGAGAATGAATTAAAGTAATGTGTTCTCTAAAAAATATTTAAATATGAAGAAAGATATTGGGATTTAAGAGATTACAGTTTATAGACAAAGAATATGGATGCTAAACTAGAAGAAAAATATATAAAGATAAGATACCTTATGAAGAAGATGAACACATAAAATGATAAGGTGAATATATCTATGAAATATATCACAATTTTTAAAAAATGAAAAATAATTACATATTTTAATTTTGGAAGAAAAGAATCATTCCATGAAAGAATAATTGGTTTATAAGGGAATGTTTCACCCAATTCCTTCTATTATAAAATATTTGGGCACATAATTAGAAGATTAATTGAATATAACAATCCCAAAGAAGTGATGATAGATCCAATATTATCAAAATATAAATTTCAGGGAAAACAAATAAGGTATTATGATTTTACAAAATGTTTTATTTTCATAAACCTCGGCTATATAGAAATGTATTAGTATTGGATAAATTCAAGGAAGGTTAAATAATCAATACAAAGAAACTCCACTCAAATGGATTATATGGGGAGTCTTATGGTAAAAAATACATATTTAGCTAGAAAATAAGATCAATGTTTTAGAGGTTGAAAAAGAGATTGAAGAAAGGTGTATAAAATATTAAAATACCAGTACTCACAAAAATATTATTAGATAAAAATATTGTTAATATGAAAGATCAAAGATGAAATTGTTATCTATATGAAGAAGGTGGAATAGAATGTGAATTTTAATCCCCCAAATAAGTCAGATTCTAAGAAGGAATTGTTTTCCATCAAGGAATTTTTTTTAAAAAGGTTTTACACGAACCATTAAGAGGAGAAGGATAAATATATAACAATGAATAAATCTGAAGGACAAAAATATTGATTTTTTAAAAAAGAATCAATATGTTCAAGTATGATTGGTTTCACAATTTTGAAAAGCACATGTTAAGGAAGGATAAAAATGATCACATCTTTGTAAATAACTAGGCATGTGGTTGTATACAAGTAATAACCTATGTAATGATTTTTAGTTTTCCAGTGACAAATGATGATGAAGATCAGGAATAAATGATTTCATTCATTCCATGAATAAGAAAATTTAATTGTGATGGGTTGGTTTATCTTTTTTCCATATATATTCCTACACATGAGGAAAATTGAGAAAATCCTATCCCCATATGATTTATTATTTATAACTAATTGTGAAGTAGTGTAGAATTAATGGGAAGATATGATCCATAAGGTAATTTTTCTTGAAATAAAAATATTTTTTCTTATAAAAGAGATCGTGTGGAAGAAGTTGAATACAAATATCTAAAAGAAGAAATCTTCATGAAAAATGTGATTTTAGGTGTGTATCAAATATTAATAGATATTTAAATATATCAAATTCTATTAATATTGAATAATCATGTATATGAAGTATTTCCATAGTTAAAAGATTATAAAAAAATATTGGGTGGTTTTTAACAATGTTTTTATCAATTTGTTTATTTTTAGGCCTCAAAAAAGAAGAAGATATTATGGGACATGACCAAAACTAAAAAAATGAATTTAATTTTCAAATATTTTATTTTATATCATATTGGTTAGAGTTTTTTATTAGATATCTTGATTATTCATAATTTTAAAAGCTTTTAAAAGATGTTCCTTACTAATGTAGTGATTCCCCCATTTTGAAACACTAATAAGTGGTATAAATAAGTACTATATATTGAAAAATACTATAGGGGAGTTTTTATGAACATAAATTTCCACTAAACCTCATCAATTATTTTTTTTATGCCTATGAATATCTTAAAGGCATGGAATTTATATGATATCATTTTAAAAAATATATTTTATAATAGTTGTTGAATGTTTTCCAGTGGTTTTAATATCTTCATTATTTTGTATTACTATCCCAACCTAGTAATTTTTTTAATTACTAATTGTTTTGTGTCAAGTGATAGAAATCACATGTTTTTTTAGAATAAATAATTTAAAAATGCTATTTGTTTCGTGATATTCATGAGTGACATAGAAAACCTTAGTTAGTTTTTATAAAAACACTTTTTTCCTACACCAATATCCAATTATATAGAATTCAAGTGTTTATAAGAGTTTTCATGTGCCAAGTAGTAAATTCACTCAGTAAATAACTAAAGAAAAATAATAATAGAAAATGAGATTGATTAGTATAAATTTTGGTTTCAATGGATTTGAATGATCAATGTGAGATTGATTCCAAAAATATTGTCTATCTGAAATTTGTAAAGATGAAATAAAAAAAATGGGTGTAATGATTTCTTAGATTCTCCCCATACACTATGGGGGGATTTTTTTAAATTAGGGGATATATTTTTCATTGGGAAGGAAATTCATACATCAATGGATTGTATCCTATGATATTCATATGTATAGTGGAAGCAAAATCACATGAACTAACCCCATATATTTTATTGAGAATAAGGGGGAGAAATGAAAATGAAATTTGGTTCATTTTTTCTCAATCTGATATTGGGAGAATATAAAATGAAGTATTGTTCACTTAATATCTACAAAATATTTTCAAGGGGATATTTTCAACTAAATCCAATGAGGGTGATTGTATGAAATCCTTAAATACTGATGTTTTTTGTTAGACAATAAAGTTTTTCAAGGTTAATAACCAAAATTGAGATATGTATTGGAACACTAATGATGAAATCTAGATTTTTTTACAATAATTTTTTTAAAACACATGTTTATGTTGATGAAAGTGTTCCTTAGTTTTTTTGAGGATATTGGTTGATCTTAAATATTATTTGAAAATGATGGAGGAAAGAGATAATACATTTCTTTTTTTCTTGAATTAGTATCTTGGAAATGGAGGAAGTCAACCCTATCATCCCATGAAGGTAAGAGGAATCACTTAATTTAAAAAAAGTGAGTGCCAAAAATATAGTGAGACATGTTTCTATCATCAAGAATCATGCTTATGTGTGATTGCAGAAGCCAATGGGTAGGTGGGACAGTGTTGGTCTAAAAAGTCTCATGGGGACTTTGGTGTGTGAAGTATATTCAGGTGATGACCGCAGATCCTTATCAAATTGTGAAGGATGGATTGAATTTTATTTAAGATCATAATACTATGTGTAAAACCAATATATGATAATGTTTTACCAATCTAAACAGTACCGAAGGATGCCTCAAATTCTGAGGATTGAAAAGCTATTGGATTATTTGGGGTTCCCAAGTTACATTGATGATGGTTATAATGCAGCCACCATGAGAATAAGTCATCTACATTATAACTAGGTGGTCCATAGGTAAATGGTGATGTTATATGGTGAAATAATGTGGTCTAGGATGTATATATGTTTTTAGAAGTCTTTTTATGCCTCTATAATTTTTGGGGTGTCCACTACACAATACAAGGGTTATGACTCAACCCCTACTGAAAAAAGATTCCACACCTTGACAAGGTATTGCTACATAGGGGGGAAGAAATTAGAAGAAGTTAAACGTTGAGATATCATATTCTACATGAGGCTACATAGAATCAATTGAGTCCATATCAGAACAAGATTAGTGTAAGAAAAGGTTAGAGGAGATCATTCTTGAATTCATAAAGGGAAGTTTATGAGGAGTTAATTCTCTATAAAATGTTTATTTTTTCAACTGTAGGACTCCAAAATGTAGTGAAATGAACATACCATAGGAAAGATTGACTTTTTGATGGACTACATCATGAGTTTCTGAGCCATGCGACATTATATGAAAAATGGAGGAGAGTACAACTTATTCAATCAGATCATGCCACAAATATATGTTTTCTAGTCTATGAGAAGTCATTTTTGTATAATTTTATATGGAAATTCATCAGTATAATAATAAATATTGGATATCCAAATTATGGTGAATGTTGTTCATATTGATTAGAATAAGATTTTCTATTTATCAATAAAAATCATGAAGAGAATACAATAGAATAATATAGAATCTCTATATATATTCATCATATCCATAAAATAGAGAAAAGAAAAAACGACCATATGTTTTCATGAATATATGAATTCATTAAAAAAATGATTTTGTTTTACTAGTGAGGGACATTAAATCACTGAATAAAGAATTATCAGCCCTTAGGGAGCTTTCCAAAGGTAAAGATGGTGTTTTCTATGCCCATAAAAAATGATGTTTTTTCAGATAGAATAGGGAAATTCAAAAAGTATTGTTTCCAAAGTATTTTCACATAAGTGAAGGAGATGTACTCTAAGGACTCAATTAGGGCATCAATATAAAGTGAAAAATTTATTACATTCTTATGAAGGAAATTAAGGGAGCTATATATCCACAAATAATGTGTGAAGCCTTTATGTAGTACTAATCCATGAAAAGGTAAACATTTTATTCCACTCATTGAAGTTATTCTATATATGGATGGTTTAAGGGAGTGACCCTCAGAAAGTATCAAGTTGAACCTAAACCTACAAGGGGATGATCACATGCATAAGAGTGACCTATCTAGAACTAGTGTATGCAGTTAGGTTCATAGTGCATATTGGGGAATAGTACAATGATGATACATTCTCCTTGGATATAGCATAATGAGGTTGAACCAATTAAATATTCATGTCCATATTTATTATGTTAATGTTCACCCAAATAATATCATAAAACCTTAAGAATTACTAGATAATGAAAATAAGAAAGTGACCCTCAATGTTTAGAGATCAAGATTATATAGGAAAATTGAGACTTTTTAGGGGATAAAGTGTTTTCAATTGTAATTAAATGCTCATACAATGATTCACCCCCACCCTTAGGGTTACCTCACTCTTAGTCCCTCATAGATGGATAATAACCGTCATCTATTTGAATATGTTTATGTTTTATTGGTATGGAAATCCATAATGTAGGGATAATGTAACACAATTTTTATCTGGTAAATCATTCGATTATTTTAAACAATATTTTTAATAAAAGAGTGGAGTCAAGGTGAGATTCTAGGGACTAGGGAGTATTGGTTTTTATTTAGTAAAAATGATAAATATATTAGATCAAACACACAATGTTTTAGGTTATAATATAAATACCTCAAAACAATGTCTTAGATTTGATATTTGAGACCACTATTAAATCCCAAAATGTAGTTATTACCTTAGGGATAACATAATCCTTGTCTATATCTGTTGTTTTGAAAAAGATAAGTTATGGGAAAATTAGTAAATGGTTAAATAAATTTATTACATTATTGTTTATTTAATTATATAAACCTAATATCCTATATAGTACCATATTGGGGAAAATCCCTAGGGTTAGCTTAATAACCCTAGGGTTTGAGAGATGGATATTTGGAAGATATTATTTGAACATTTTCCATTGAATCATGTTTTGGAAACTGGTTCACCAGTGAATTTTTTGGATCTCATATAATGAAAATATTAACCGCTCATCTTCAGTGATCAATCTGAACATGAGGTGGGGAATTTTTTTTATTCCAAATTTTTTATCACATGAATGTATCTAATAAATCTATATAAAAATATTGTTTTTTGGGGTTGATTTTTGATTATGGTTTTCAGATTATATTCCTAGAGAAAATAATTGACGTTTCTTCATAGATTCTTCCCCATTTTGGACATTCATCACTTTATCCATAATTAAACAAAACCCACCCAAAAAATGCATGATGTTATATACTTACCATTTCTGTTATTGATTTTCTCCTAAAATTCTTCTCATGACCATCATCAACATCTCATTTTTAAGGTGGTTTGATAAATACTTTAAAACCAATCATTTCACATTTAATATTTGGTACAACGAATCATTTACATGGCTATGGGCTCAAGATTGAGGGCACAATATAGGCATGGATACCATGATGGGGGATTTAGGTGTTTTATTGTGTGTTCACATTCATGGTTTTGGGGGATTTGAGAATATTTTAAGAAAAAAGTTGTTTTTGGAGTGGTTTGGAGGGTCGGTATCTGGACACTAGTGATTGAATTAATCAATAAATGTTAGATATGTATTATTTGTTTCGAATCATTGCTGGATCAAAGCTTTCATAAGTGTATTAAAAATTTTCATATATAACCTATGGTTTCTAAGAAAATATTAGTTACACTACATGTCCTTTGAAGAACACACGTCATGTAGTGTACGATCTAAGATAGCTAGAATTTAAAGAATAAAATATCCCATATAGTGTAGTACTCACAACACATTGTTTAGACCATTCCTGGGAACTCACTATATATTATTCAGGTACACAAGAGAAGGCATAACCAAGTAAATGAGAAATTACAGAGTACAAGGGCATAATCTAGTACTTGAACTCAACCGTAGTTTCTGGACCCAACCAAGTACCTGAAAAGAGTCAAAGTACAGATGCATGTCCCAATGTACATGAAGAAAAGATAGAGATCATAGGTAGACTCAAAGAAGGTATGACACACCATAAACATTATATCTGGTAGTTTGAATATATATTTCTCTTTAATGAAGACTAATTTATTTAGGGTATTTTCCCTTAGTGCACCCCCATGGTTGTTGAGTGATGCATCACATCGTTAGCATAGGATGTGATCCCCTCTGTGGGATCATTACCTGATAGTATTTCAAGAATCCATTGATGTGTCCCATGAGGGATAATCTATCATATCTTCTTCCTTACCTAGTGTTTTTGTAATCCACATGGCCAACATACTTGAGTGTTGATCCCCTTTGTAGTTGGTTAATTCAGATAGGATTCAGTATACCCCACCAACCCTATGAGAGATCCCTTATTTGTGTGTTGATATCTTATGAGTTGCAACATGTACATACTCATGGTGACTACTAATTAGAATGATCATTTAGGGAACTATAAACATTTTCATTCTAGTGGGGTGAGTTCTAAAAAATGAGCATTGCATTGTATCCTTGAATAGAATCCGAATTTGACAGTGCAGTTATAACCATACCATGAGACTTATTGTCTACCTCGAGTATAAATGAGATTTTATTTGTATGACCCATATTTTTATTAAAATTACATTGTGATAATAAAGTGTATACAATCATAATTCATTTTTTTAGTTATTCTAGGTTCCTCATTGGGTATTGTAATACTCACCCATTCCTAGGCTCTATGAACACATTTGTCGTATTATTTATGTGGAATGATATTAATGGGAGTTCATGGAAGTATAGGTACAAGAAAACCATAGTTTTGATAGATATAATTTGGCTCATACTAAGTGTTTTATTTGATAGAATTACCCTCTATTCATATCAGGTAAGAATCTTATATACTTTTTAGCAGAATTGTATTTATATCATTTTTCATTCCAATACATATGTCATAGTATAATTGTGGGATAAATATGCTTTCATGCATCTTGAATATCCATTTGATTTTATCTTCATTATTGTGTTAATGGATGGGATATGTGTGAATTGATAATGGTACCTTAGGCTATGTACTTCAATGTGTTTGTTATACCTACTCAGTGATTGTTAATATCCCCTGGCCTATTGGAGATGGGATTAGGGTGTCATGATTGACTCAAAACCGACCAACTGGGTCTAAGTTGATCGATTTGTGGAATTAATAATTTATAATAACTAATAATAAGAATTTATAAATATGAGAATTTTATTTGTTAATAATATATATAAATTAATATTACCAGGGTCAAGATACATAGACCCTTATTACACTAGTGTATCCCCTATGGGTATGGTGTGTGATAGTTGTACATTCTTGGTATTTTTTGGAGAGAAATGTTTGGGTTGTTATGTCAAAAATATTGTCATTCTTTCATAAATGATTTAAATCATAATTTAGTTATGGAATATTAGCTTCATATTGGTCAAGGGAAACGCCAAGTGATTCTATATACTTAAGAGGCTATCAAAAATAAGATTCATAGGGTATAATCATATTGTTCATGGACACCACTTCTTCCATTTGTGTCAATTAGACTTTATGACAACCCTTAATACAATGATTATATTGGTTACTATACAAAGACTGTACAATAAATGGAAAATATTCTTAACTGTGTTTTAAATCTGATAGGCTATATTTTATAACACTCCAAAATAACCATGTAAATGTATTTTCTATAACTAAATTACAAAATATTAAATTTATTATTTTAATAAAGGGGTTTAATTTCTAAAATTTTATGTTATCAAAGATAGTGTGGAGTGTTCATTAATGAATAAAATCATCATACAAAACACAAGAATCTCATGCCTATTCCTTTTTAGTTAGTGGTGCTGAACTTTGATTTTTTGGAAGTTTATGAGGAAATATTTCCTTGTTTATTGAGTTGTTTTATGATGTCTTTATTGAAGAGGTTTTTATATTCCTATTATATGCTCTATTATATTGAGGATATAGTTCTATCTTAGTGTTTATTTAATTATGATTTATCCTTATTGGATGTTGTCTACTGAATTGTGGTAGTTGAAGATTCATCTCAATGTTTTTTTAAATAAGGTCATAATTTTAAATAGTGTATTTCATTATAGATATTTGACATTGTTTTTTAATATGGTTAAGAGTGGTAAGAACATTCATTTCAATTACCATTGGTGAATCATGAAGTGATAATGAAATACTATCCACTATGGGAGATTGATGATTTTTAACCATTAATGGGATTTAGTATGTTCTTAATGATTTAACTATTGTGTGGATATAATCAAATGAGGGTGAAATTGAAATTTATTATGATTAATGTATTTAGCTATCTTAATAGAAAAATCATGTAACAGGATATTCTATTTAGTGTCGTGAAATCCTCATTTATGTTCATTGGGTTGATGACCTCATTATTTAATGATTTTCAAGATAAATTGGTGGAAATGAAAATAAATGGATATTAGACTCAATAATGTTGTTACATCATATATTAATATTTCATTTGTCATTATTCTCATAGATATCCCCATTAGGATTACTGATCTATTTATCGTAAGTGTTTTGAAATAATTATTTATTCTTAACTATTTGAATTCCACGAGTGTTTATCATGAAATTTTACTAAGGATTGTTATTATGAAACCATGATTTATCATACATACCAAAAAATTCTCTTATGGATAGTATATATTTCAGGTTACATTAATGTATTTTATAATTTGAAAGATTATTATAAAAGGGTTATCTTATAATTTATGGAAATAGTCTTATGAATTAGACAAATTATTTTATAGAAATGAGTAAAGATTAAAATGATAAGTTAGATGGATGATTATAGAAGTATTTAATCTCAACTGAATTTCAATATACTTAATAAAATGAATTTCAAAAAAATAATTATATCAATATTATGAAAATCATATTTTAAAATAAATTATATTACACAATGAGAATCCAATATATGATTATGTTTTTTTCATATAGAATATTTTTATCTTACATTTATGGAATTATATTATAGGGGATTTCCTTCAAGTTAATTTTCTTACAAGGACCATTTTACCATATAGAGATTAAGTTATCATATGAATAATTGATATTACACTCTCAAATGTGGAATATATTTCATATATTTTCATCCCTATTTTAAATATTATTAAAAGAAAACATTTAATTTTATTTGATTTAGAAAAGAAGTTGTCTAAATACGGAAAGGTAGATATGGACAACATGACTTTTTCTGAAGAATAGAAACATATGATTAAGTTGAGATCTGATACACCCTATTGTATATATTCATTCCATATTTGGAAAGGAAGGACTTAACAAACCATTATTTTATATTTAAAAATTATTATTCACTTGATCATTGGGATTATGTGTTTTTAGTCCATATTCAAAATTGGAGAAACAAAATAAGTAGAACAGAATTTCATGAATGATATATGACAAAAAATATTCAATAAAATAGAAACACCAGACAAAAAGGATAATCATATTATTTTATCAACAACATAATAAAGTTTCTCTCTTTGCTGTTGTTGTAATATCAAGAATATCATTTATGATCAAAGAACCAATTATGATTATTATTGAAGATATTATTCTTCTTTATTAGTTTTTTCATCATTTATTAATTTTTGTTTACAACTTAATGAAGAACCAATATCAATATTAACATTCATATTTGTATTTGTATTTATCTACACTCATTGTGAATGAATGTGATAAGACTATGGAATGATATTGGAAGGGGATATCCGAGTCAAAATATCTTATAAATTTGATACAAGTAATTTCTTTTTCAAACATTGAAGTTGATCTTGAAAAAAAGGTTACTATAGTGAAAATAATAAAACTTGAGGAGTAGAGTGTTAGTTGACTGTGTAATGAGATATTTGTTTCCTAAACCATAATAAATAATTCTTGTTATATCTATATCATAATTCATTTTATTTTATTTATTATTTTTCATAAAAGAATATTAGAATCATTCAGTCCTAAGGAGAGAGTGGGATTTGAGATAAGAAAATTTAAAAGAATTAAATTCACCCTTATTGAGTCATTGTGATACATTATCTACTTCCTGTAATTGGTATAATTGGTTTTATACTCTTCATTTCTCAAATCTAAAAGGTTGAATTTGTTAATATAAATTTGAAATAGTCACACTTACTAATAAAAGATATGGAATTTCTATGTCCATAACACCTTAATTTAATGTAGGATATTTTAGATTTGAGAAGGATTTAAAGATTATCTATATGAAAAATATTGGTCAATTTTTTTATAAACTAAGACATTAATTGGTTACCCAATTAATGTTTTAAATTTTTATTAAAATATAAAAAAAATCATAGTATAAAGGCAAGGTGTGAAAATCTTACACCATCATGGGAATATGGGACATTTAATATTGAAAGACATAAAAACATCTGAATGTAAGAAAACCTATATGTAACATTTCCTCATCCTGTAAGATACCCAACTCCAAGAAACAATTTTTTCAAAACTCATTCACATATGTAGACAAAAAAAATGATAATGTCACTTGATGCTTATAAAAGAGTTGATGATCTTGAAAAATGCCAACCCCTAAGAAACCAAAACATGAACATAAGTTTTTGCAAAAATAATATATACTTTATATAATTTCTTGTTCTTCACGATTCTACCAACATAATAACTATAAAAGTATTCTACTATGAAAAAAAAGATTCTAGATAAAATCAAAACATGAGGATTTAAACATATTAGATTCAGACTCATCAAAGGCCGTAAAGAATTCCTGTAATCTAAACTACATTTTGTAACCTCATGAAAACCTCACATCACCGTTATCCAATAAGGACTACCTACATAATAGCAGACTACTAAAAATAGAGAATGAAACCCATTTCCATTAGGTTAGAAACCAAGTGAAACACAGGGAGAAATTCCTTGAATTATTATACCAAACTGAGGAAACTCAATCATTATCTGCAATCCTTAGAGACAAGAATCCATCTACTCCCATGATGATAATGAAAAGAAAACAACATATCACATACATAGAAAAATATTCATTCACCAGTAAGTCAAAATAATCTTCAAAAATATCAAAACTATGAAACAAATTCATCTTTAAAAAAGGAAAATAAAAGAAACTACTTCTTAATCTATGCAATCAACCACAAAAAAACTGAGAAGGGAAAACAATAAAAAAGCTCAAGAAAGAAAGAATTTGAAAAATAAAAGAATTCATTCCCAATGAATATATTTTAATTTTAAATATGGATTATTTTTATATTCATCCAATGTTATTATGAACATACACATCATCATTTCATGATATTTCTCTCCAGTAATAGTATTATTCTTATATTTCTGGAATATGATCTCTTCTTTCTCCTCTATCCAATAATGGACTTATTCCACAAATAACAACTCAATAATATAAGAATATAAGTTCATAGGGTTCGATTTTCTTTCATCACTATCTTGATCAGTAGAGTGATCTCCCATAGTTTGGGATTTGGGGGGTTTAGTGATATCCTTCCTAGAGGAATCTATGGATAATGTAAAAATGGTTATTTCACTATGAGAGTAATATATACACTTTATTGTGTACCTAGGATTTTGAGTAATGAATAAATAATCATCCACTATTTTTCCCCTTCCTAGCTATTGATTTTAAATATATTTCCTCAATTTTATTAGATTGTTCATCATCCTCATGTGAGGACTCACTAAAATCAGAGAGTTTACCCTATTTATTGGCTTATGTGTCTTGTGTTATGTTATTTTCCTACTCCTCTACCGAAGTATGAGGGAACTTTTTGTCATAAGATGTAGTAGTAAAATCAATCATTGATCCAGGTATTCCCTTTAATTCATAATGCTTATAAATAATTCCCACATTGTTCTATTAGTTTTCTACTCATTGATGGGTAACTCCAATTAGTCAGCTTGAACCACCTGACTAACATTGTTATTGTGCTTATTGTATTTCTCAACCCATGTATCATTCCTTTCCTTAGGAAATGCATAATTGTGCCCAAAATTCTTTTGTTGTGTGCCCAATCTTAAGTCATAAATGACAGTAAAAAGGTATTCGTTCATCAAAAACCACCTGAAAGAATCCATGTTCTCCATTATAAATACTTATTTTAGAAGGTGGATCTTGAGAATTATCAATTTCAAGACATATTTTAGCAACTGATTATGTTGAGAGACTCCTCATCACCGAATCCAGCTTCAATGGATTACCAATGATCATAGAGATCGTGCATAAGGCATATTTCGTAAATAAATGAAATGGAAGACTAGGGAAGCCAATCCAAATGTAAATTTTTGGGGACTCATCATAGGGGTCAATATATGGGGTATATTAAAGAACATTCATTGAATATCACCCCAAAAAACATTATTTATTTCACCTATAACCTATAAAGATATTTATTTGTAAGATGTAAAGATCTATGTAATTCCCTAAACTCAACTTGAGATATGGGATGATACTAATGAAACAGACCATGATCTATAATCAGAATCCATTAATTCTATAGTATATGGAATTGGTCTATACAAAGTTCATAATAGTTTCACATAGTTCTATAGTGTATGAAATAAATACTACCATTTTAGTATCTTATGAAGAAATTGACAATGATCATGAACATCATTACAATATTACCAAACTAAATTTCAACAATTTTAGGATAGTGGAAGGATGAATAATTACATTGTTAATTGTAATATTAGCTAAGGTTTTAAATTATAGTTATGATATTGGAGTTGATGTCCTTAAAATAGATAAATATTTGAAATTTTGGAGGATTTTATCATAGAAATGGAGCAAAATTTCAATAGTTATTAAAAATATGTGGTTGTGAAATTATTCAAAATAAAATACCATATAGGTACCTAAATTATGTATTAAGTTGATATGGAAGGTTATTATAGAACTAATAATTTAATTAAGAGGGAATGTACTACTTTAAAAGTCTTTACTTCAAAGGATAAAAAATAGTAATGGTATACAAATTTCAGAATCATATGATGAAAAAAATTTATAATATTTAAAGTGAAATGATGATATTTCTCAATTTTATGAAAATTTTTAAAAGTACTATAATAAGATAGGAGGATTTAAAAAATAAATTAACAATTATAAAAAGTGTGAATGAAATTATAAGGATTTCAATTGGTATGAGTGCATGAAACTTGAAAGCACCAGGCCAGAATGGCGTTAATTTTCCAACAACTAGAAGTCATTTATGAAGTTCTTAAAAATGATTGTATATAATAATAAATAAAAGAATGATATGAAGGATTAATGGAGTGATTAAGAGGACTCTAGTAAATTTTCAAATTATAATTCAAAATATGAAATTGCTATTAAGAAGGTAAACATATTCATTACATCATAGGCTAATGAGGTATACCCTACACAATATTTTTATATTAATTTGATCTCGACAATTTATCCTATAAAAAAATAAATGAGAACTATTATATATTATTTTATTAATAATATTTTATATATAAAAATAAAAATATACTAAATAAATCATATTACGTTTTCCTCAATGAGAAAAAGGTTTTAAAATATAGATGTTTGAAGTCAAAATTGTAATTGATGACAATGTTTTTAATTGCATTTTCTAGGACAAAAAGATAATATAATTAGAGTATAATGTTATAGATATAATATAAGATCTTGGATTTTATAATATGTAGAATACTTAAACACAATACTTGGTAATATAAAATCTAATAATAAAAAATAAGGTTTTGAATGTTCAGGAGAAAACCTCAATATGTATAATAATTATTTTATACCTAATTACAAAAATAATAGTATGTCTAATATCACCAACATTATTTGATGTTAAAATGATTATTTTTTACTTGAGTATTTCTTTAGAAACCCTTAGGGGTTTGGAATAAAAGGGGATTTTATATCTTCAACATTATCTAATCTTTTTATTTATTGTAGAAAATTTAAGCATATTATGATTCACAAATATTTTATAAATACACAACTAGACCTATGAGAATTTGGTTACCCAAATATATAGTATAATAATTTTTTTTATAAGGAAAGAAACACATTAATAATAATGAAAAAATGATTTATATATAGTTGTTATTAAATAATTATAATTGGATATATTTTTATCATTTACTAACCATCTTAGATTAATGTATTACATGACATATTTGGTGAAAATAAGTAAATGTAGTCAAAAGTGGATATTTTGGGTATCTAAAATGAATCCTCACCTGTAAAGTACTATATGTTGAAGGAAAAATTAATATTTGATAATTACTTTTATAATTTATTATATATTTATGTTCAATTTATTTTACTATTAATTCTTATTTAGTTTATAAGGATAAATAACTTTATCTTATTTCACTATGAACTATAAATGGCTATAAAATATTTCTCAATTATTTATATTGAAAAATTAAATATTATAGATTGAAAAAAATGAATCACTAATTTAGAATAGGAAACATGGATATTATAATGTTTATTCAATGATTAATTTATCTAAATTAAATTTTATTTTTCATTTACTAAACCACAAATTAGATAAAATGAAACATTTTCATGAATACCAAATGGGATAGAATAACAAAACATTTTTTAAAACCAATAAAAGAGGATACAACATATAGAACATTAGAGAATGTCCTCATGTATCTATTTAGAATGCCAAAAACAACCGGATTAAGGGGTAAATAATTTTACCATTATCTTTTTTTGATAATTTATGCATGTTTCCATGGGTATATTTGTTTATACTTAAAATAGAATGTTTCATAGTTTATATCAAATTTTAAAAACTTGTAAAAAATGAAAATGATACCAAATTATTTTACATTGAGTAGTGACTATAGAGAAAAATTTTAGAATTAGGAATTTAGTTCATTTTATGAAAAAAATAGCATTAAATATAACTTTAATTCCCCTAAATCACTTAAATATAATGTTGTTTAAAGGGTTAATTTTACATTGTAAGAGATTTCTTGAACTACGTTATGTGAGTATAGCATACCCACTCACATTTGTGATAAATATGTTAATATGTATTCATATGTCCTTAATATAGTTCTAATATAGAATATCTTAAAGAAACCAACCTAGGATATATGGAATAATATAAAACCAAAGTTCGAATAATTTAATTTTTTTCACGTAATGTTTATATATTGAAATCCAAATACAATATTAGAAGGCTTGATCCAAATTATTATGAAGTAATATTCTGTATTTTCTCTCCTACTTGATATTTATATAAGAATTGATATAAGAATTAAAAAGTATTTAATTAATCTACTCATGTTATGATTGATAAAATTGATCATTTTCAAAAAAAATATTCAGATTGATAACATGATTGATTCAATGGAAAACCTATAACATGAACCACTTTTTTATTATAAAATGAGATGATTCCGAAAATAATCAAGAATAATTATAACTATGAGGGAATGCTTATAGTGAATCAGAAAGAGTACACCCTATACAAACTATAAACTCTAAGATCCATCCTTTAAAAAATTATATAGGAAAACATGGATTAGATGTTAGTACTAGGAGAATTGTAAAAAACCATAATAAATTTTATTCCTGTATTTCTATTCTTGAATTTAAAACCATATAGGAATCCCTAGATGTTGGAAATTGGGTATTTTTTTAGCAGTAAGAGATAAACCAGTTGAAGAGGAATAAGGAAGGGGAATAGATGATAGACCCTAGGATTGTCTAATTATTTGAACAAATTGATTATAAAGGAACAAACAAGATGATAATGTTGTTATCAATAACAGTAAGGATCAATTTGTTTCTAATGTTTATAAGCATGAATAAAGAATAGATTATTAGGAATCCTTTTCCATTATTACTATATTTGAATACAATAGAATGCTTCTCTAATACAAATACCATATAAATTTTAAAATATAGTATATGTATTTTAAATCATATTTTAAATATATATTTTTAACAGATGATTTTTATTTCGAATATGTTTTTTGTTTTTTTTGACCCCCAATTTAAAAATTCTATTTCCAAATATTCCAAATATATGTATGGTCTTAGGAAAGAACAAATTTCTTGGTATGAATGATTATGTTCATTAATTTTATCAAAATATTTTATTTTGGGGTTTTCAGACTGAAATATTTTAAATAACACATCATCTAATGATACATTTTTATGAGGATATAAGTTGGGTATGTTAATTTTTGTTCCAAAAATCAAAAAATGTGTAAGAAATTTCCAAAACAGATGCTAAAATAATTTTAAATGAACATGATGGGTGATTTAAACAATTTCTTTAGTTTAAAAATTTTTAAAAAACATTTTAGAAATGTTTAAACTAAAGAATATACATACTAGATTTACATAAAACATATTTACTTGAGAAAAGTATTAGGTTTTTAAATCCTATGAGAACCAATAAGAAACAAGACTTCTATGAAGCTAAAAAAATGATTAACAATAGGTTTAATTATGGAATAATTAAGAGATTGATTTATCTTACTATGGGTAGAGTATAAATTATATATGTATTATATATGAAATATTGATTTAAATAAAACCCAAAATAATATCACTTAATTATAGAAAAAAATATATAATATATTTATAGTGAACTGCATATCTTTCATTAATTTTTCCAAAAATATCTGATTCTGTTATAACTTTGTATATATATTTATATATTCCAATTTTTGTGGTGTAGACTATATAGTAAAATATACTCCAGAAACTATCATTTTTTTGGATAAATATTTAGTATCTTTTTATATTAAAAAACAACACCTTATTGAATTGAAAACTATATAATCTTCATATATTACCATTGGTAGTTTTTGTCCACAAGTGATGTGGATAAAATTAACCCTGATGGGTTTTGGATTAAATTTTATAATTTTAGAAATTAAATGAGATAAATCATGTTCTATCAGGATTTAAAAAAATAAAATAAACCATTAAAAACTAATAATATAGATTTATGGAATCACTTCTTAAGATAACATTCAAGAAAATGTGATATCACATTAGAATTAATTTTTATAGTAATCAATTATTAAACATTTTACTAATAATCTTCATGATGATCAATTTTATTTTCTAAAATTTGAATGGTTATTCTTTTATTTCAATTAATTTAATTATATTTATATGTTTCATGATTTACAACAAGAAAATATATTTCTAGTTAAATTCCATTTTTTCATTATGTTTTTAGAGATAACATTTTTTCCTCTACAAATCACCATGTGACATTTTTCTAGTTTTTTTACGATTACATTTACATATTACTCTATATCACCAGTCATCATTATTGAAAGAGATATAATAAATCATTCTTACAAGTGAAAACATCTAATCATTGAATACCTCAGATATTTTTTTTTACTTTTTCCTCAAACCATTGTTCTCTATATCTATTTAACCTTATACATTTTTTTATTTTATTATCGGAAAGGATAATTATTTAAATAGGTCTAATTCCAGTATATTGAAGAGGATGATTTCTCCAAGAATATTTTTTTTGGAAAATAATTTATTTTCAATGATTAGAAATAATAGACATGATTGTGAATAAGGTTACCAATATTAAAGGTTGTGAATTTATTTTTGATGAGAAGAGAAAAAGATTCCTCTAAAAATGAAGTGTGTAAATTCTTTAGAAATTTGTTATTTTATTTTTGAGATATTGAAGACCTCATCACATCATTAGGGAATTAGAAATTATTTTTTATGTCATCTATGGTAATGGAATGTTATTTTGGAATCCTCATGAGGGATATTTTCACTTTAATACCTCAACTGTTTTCTTCGATGAAGTAATCCATTAAGATGATATGAAATCACATTTTTGAATTTCATATGTATAGAATAAGGTTGTGAAGGTCTTAGAACATGAGGGGATGGTTATCATAATGTTCATATAGTATGTTATTTATCAATGTATGTTGGATTTTAAAAGGATTTTTTTTTCAATATATAATGTTTACTTATTTTTTTTAGATAAGTGCACCATTCTGGAATGATATATCATGTGATGTAGGTGTTTTATGAAGAACAAATCAGTGAATTTATATCCATTTGGATGAATTCTAATTCTAGTTTTTTGAATATTTGTGTTATTTTGAGTGATTATTTGGCTCCTCATTATCATGGATTGACTAATCATAGTGCCGATGTTATTAATATAATAAATTATTTATATTTATTATATTAAAAGAATCTATTTATAGTTTTAGGTAAAGAATATATATAAGTAGACCCTACTCAAATTGATGGGATGAAATCATGAGTTATTGAAATTATTAGAAGAGATTATGGAGTTGTTGTTTGTGTGTATGTGAAATAACCATTTAATTAAATAACTCTCTATAATAGTATAAGGATATATTAAGAGGTTATATTAGAAGAAATGAAATAATAATCTACTAATTGAGTAGTGGAAATGATTCAATAATTGGAATATGGTGTTTATTAGGCTATTATTCAAATACTGATGATTGATACCATTTTACAAATATTTGTTCCTTTTTCCATAAACCATGAAATTTTAGCTACATCTATCACCATAATTATTCGTATTTATTATAAGGAGACCATTGCTACTATTGTCAGTATAATTACATTAGCTGATATATTAACACCCAATGAGGATGAATGGAGAATGATAATAGAAATAATCTAGTGTATGATTTTTAAATAGAATAATGAAATATAATAGGGGAAAATTATATATTTTTAGCTACAAGAATAAATATTAAATAATAATATAATACATCTCATATTTAAAGGATTTAAGGTGTGGAAATAAATCTATAAGCTGAAGTGAATAAAAAAGTTTAAATGAATAGATATGTTACATATTTTTCATATATTGATGATTATCGTAGTAGATGTAAAGTGAATATTATTGATGTATTCAATTGTGAAATAATAATTCTCTATCATTTTTATATATTTTTGGATGAAGTTAATTCTTTTAAGACTGTATTTCTCAAATCTAGAGTTAATATTCAAATTAGCCTAGAGAATCAAGTGAAAAAAATATTTTTTGTGCTGTAAAAATAATGTTAGAATTTCAATTTGAGTATATCATAATAATTAATAAATATCATTATAATACTCTCTCAAATATTGTTCTTTGTAGATTAAATAAAATCTTACAATCTTTTTTTGATTCATCATAGAGATCCCCTCGAGTATAAATGAGATATTAATTGTATGACCTATATTTTCATTAAAATTACACTATGAGAATAAGGTGTATACTATATTAATTCATTATTTTTAGTTATTCTTGGTTCCCCATTGGGTATTGTAATACTCACCCAATCTTAGGCTGTATGAACACATTTCTCTTATTATTTAGATAGCATGATATTAACAGGTATTCAAGGAAGAATAGGTACATGAAAATCATAGTTTTGAAAGATATAATTTGGTTCATAGTAGGTTTTTTATTTGATAGAATTACCCTCCATTCATATCAGGTAAGAATATTATATATTTTTTAGCAGAATTGTATTTATATATTTTTTCATTCCAATACTTATGTCATACTATAATTGTGGGATATAGATATTTTCATGCATCTCGCATATCCATTTGATTTTATCTTCATTATTGTGTTGATGGATGGGATATGTGTGAATTTATAATGGTACCTTAGGCTATGTACTCCAATGTGTGTGTTCTACCTACTCAGTGACTGTTAATATCCCCAGGCCTATTGGAGGTGGGATTAGGGTCTCATGCTTGACTCATAATTGACCAACTGGGTATGAGTTGGTCTATTTGTGGCATTAATAATTTATAATAACTAATAATAATATGGTATAAATATGATAATTTTGTTTGTTATTAATATATATAAATTCATTTTATGAGGGTCAAGATACATAGACCCTTATTACACTTGTGAATCCCCTAGGGGTATGGTTTGTGATAGTTGAACATTCTTGGTATTTCTTTGGAGAACAATGTTTGGGTTGCTATTTTAAATATATTGGTATTCTTTCATAAATGATTTAAATCATAATTTATTGGTTGAATATTAGCTTCATATTGGTCAAGGGAAAATCCAAGTGATTCAATATCCTTAGGAGTCTATCAAAAATAAGATCTATATGGTATAATTATATTGGTCATGGACACCACTTCTTCCATTTGGGTCAATTGGACTTTATGAAAACCCTCAATATACCGATTCTATTGGTTACTATACAAAGACTGTATTATAAATGGAAATGATTTTTAATGTGTTTTAAATCTGATAGGCTATATTTTATAACGGTCCAAAATAACTATGTGAATGTATTTTCTATAACTAAATTACATAACATTAAATTTATTATTTTAATAAGGGGATTTAATTTACAAAATTTTATGTTATTAAAGATAGTGTGGATCGTTCATTAATGAATAAAATCATCTTATAAAACACAAGAATCTCATTCCTATTACTTTTTAGATAGTGGTGCTGAACTTGGATTTTTTGGAAGTTTATGTGGTAATATTTCCTTGTGTATTGAGTAGTTTTATGATGTATTTATTGAAGAGGTTTTGATATTTCACTTATATGCTATATTATATTTAGGATATAGTTATATCTTAGTGTTTATTTAATTATTATTTATCCTTATTGGATGTTTTCTACTGAATTGTGGTAGTTGAGGATTCATCTCAATGTTTTTTTAAATAAGGTCATAATTTGAACTATTGTATTTCATTAGAGATATTTAACATTGTTTTTGAATATGTTTAATGTTTGTAAGAGGTTTCATATCAATTACTATTGGTTTAATCATGTAATGGTAATGAACTACTATCCACTATGGGAGATTGATGATTTTTTAACCGTTAATGCGATTTAGTAGGTTATAAATGATTTACCTACGGTGTGGATATCATCAAATGAGGGTGAAATTGAAATTTATTATGATTAATGTATTTTGGTGTCTCAATGGAAACATCATTTTATGAGATATTCTATTTAGTGTCATGATATCCTCATTTATGTTCATTGGGTTGATGACCTCATTATTTCATGATTTTCTAAATAAATTGGTGGTAATGAAAATCAATAGATATTAGACACAATAATGTTGTTACATCATATATTTTTATTTCATTTGTCATTATTCTCATATATATCTCCAATAGGATTACAGATCTATTTATGGTAAGTGTTTTGAAATAATACTTTATTCTTGACTATTTGAAATCCATGAGTTTCTATCATAAAATTTTACTATGGATTTTTTTATGAAACCATGATTTATCATACATACCAAAAATTTCTCCTAAGGATAGTCTATATTTCAGGTTACATTAATGTATTTTATAATTTCAAATATTAGTATAAAATTGTTATCTTACAATTCATAGAAATAGTCTTATAAATTATATAGATTATTTTATGGAAATGAGTAATGATTATAAAGATAAGTTATAAGGATGATTATAGAAGGATTTAATCTCAACTGAATTTTAATATAATTAATAAAATGAATTTTAAAAAAATAATTATATCAATATTATGAAAATGATATTTTTAAATAAATTATATTACACAATGAAAATCCAATATATGATTATGATTTTTTTATATAGAATATTTTTATCTTATGTTCATGGAATTATATTATAGGGGAAGTCCTTCCATTTAATTTTCTTAGAAAGACCATTTTATCATATATAGATGAGGTTATCATATGGATAATTGATATTACACTCTCAAATGTGGAATATATTTCATATATTTTCAATCCTATTTTAAATATTATTAAAAGAAAACATTTAATTTTATTTGATTTAGAAAAGATGTTGTCTAAATATGGAAATATAGATATGGAAAACGTGACTTTTTCTCAAGAATAGAAACATATGATTAAGATGAGATCTGATACACCCTATTAAATACATTCATTCCATATTTGTCAAGGAAAGACTTAACAAACCATTATTTTAAATTTAAAAATAATTATTCACTCGATCATTGGGATTATGATTTTTTAGCCCATATTCAAAATTGGAAATACAAAATAAGGAGAACATAATTTCATGAATTATATATGACAAACAATATTCAATAAAACAGAAACACCAGAAAAAAGGATACTCATAATCTTTATCAACAACACAATAAAATTTCTCTCTTCGCTATTGTTGTAATATCATGAATATCATTTATAATCAAAGAACCAATTTTGATTATTATTTAATATATTCTTCTTCTTTATTAGTTTTTTCATCATTTATTAATTTATTTACATCTTTATGATGAACCTATATCAATATTTATTTTCATATCTGTATCTATCTACACTCAATGTGAATGAATTTAATAAGACTATGGAATGATATTGTATGGGGATGTCCTGGTTAAAATCTCTTATAAATTTGATACAAGTAATGGCTTTTTCATACATTAAAGTAGATCTTGAAAAAAGGGTTACTATAGTGAAAATCATAAAACTCGAGGAGTAGAGTGTTGGTTGAGTGTGTAATGGGAGATTTTTTTCCTAAAACATAATAAATAATACATGTTATATCTATATCATAATGATTTTCATTCGATTTATTATTTTTCATAAAAGAATATTATAATCATTCAGTCCTAAGGAGGGAGTGGGTTTGGAGAAAAGGAAATTTTAAAAAATTCAATTCACCCTTATTGAGTCATTTTGATACATTTTCTACTTCCAGTAATTGGTATAATAGGTTTTATACTCTTCAATTCTCAAATATAAAAGGTTTAATTTGTTAATAACAACTTGAAATAGTCACAATTACTAATAATAGATAAGGAATTTCTTTGTCCATAACACCTTTATTTAATGTAGGATGTTTTAGATTTGAGAAGGATTAAACGATTATCTATATGAAAAATATTGTTCAATTTTTTTAAAAACTATGACTTCAATTAGTTACCCAATTAATGTATGAAATTTTTATTAAAATAAAAATAAAAAATCATAGTATAAAGACGAGGTGTGACAAGCTTACACCATCATGGGAATGTGGGATATTTAATATTGAGAGACATAAAAACATCTAAATGTAGGAAAACCTATCTGTAACATTTCCTCATCTTGGAAGATACCCAACTCCATGAAACAAGTTCCTCAAAACTCGTACACTTATGGAGACACAAAAATGATAATGTCACTTGATGCTTATAAAATAGTTGATGATCATGAAAAATGCCAATCCCTAAGAAACCAAAACATGAACATATTTTATTAAAACAAGAATATACACATAATATAATTTCATGTTCTTCACGATTCTACCAATATAATAACTAGAAAAGTATTCTAATGTGAAAAAAAATGATTCTAGATAAAACCAAAACATGAGGTAGCAAACATACCAGATTCAGAATCATCAAAGGTAGTAAAGAATGCCTATAATCCAAATTACATTTTGTGACCTCATGAAAACCTCACATCACCATTATCCAATAAGGAATACTTAAATAATAGTAGAATATTCAAAATAGAGAATGAAACCCATTTCCATTAGGTTAGACACCATGTGAAACACAGGCAGAAATTCCATGACTTTTGATACCAAGTTGAGGAAAAATCAAGCATTATCTACAATACTTAGAGATCAGAATCCATCTAATCCCATGATGAGAAAGAATAGAAAACAACATATCCCACACATAGAAAAATATTCATTCACCAGTAAGTCAACACAATCTTCAAAAATATCAAAACTATGAAAAAAATTCTGCTTCAAAAAAAAGGAATAGAAAGATAACTACTTCTTAATCTATGTAATCAGCCACAAAATAACTGAGAAGGTAAAACAATCATAAAGCTCCAGAAAGAAATAATTTGAACAATGGAAGAAGTCATTCCCAAGGAATATATTTTAAATTTAAATAAGGAATATTTTTATATTCATCCAACGTCTTTATGAACATTCACTTCATGTTTTCATGATATTTCTCTCCAGTAATAGTATTATTCATATATTTCTGGAATAAGAGCTCTTATTTCTCCACTATCCAATAATAGACTTCTTCCATAACTAAAAACATAATAAAATAAGAATATAAGTTCATTGGGTTCTATTTTCTTTCATCACAATCTTGATCAGTCCAGTGATCTACCATAGTTTGAGATTTGGGGGGTTTAGTTTTTTCTTTCCAAAAGAAATCTAAGGAAAATGTAAAATGATTCTTTAACGTTGAGAGTAATCTCTACACTTTTTTTTACCTAGGATTTTGAGTGATTAATAAAAAATCATCCACTATTGTTTTCCCCTTCATAGCTACTGATTTTAAATATATTTCCTCAATTTCATTAGTTTGTTCATCATCCTGATGCGATGAATCACTAAAATCATAGAGTTCACCCTATTTATTGGCTCAAGTTTCTTATGTCATGTTATTTTCCTACTCCTCTACCAAATTATGAGGGATAGTTTTGTCATAAGAGGTAGTAGGAAAATCCACCATTGATCCCGGTATTGCCTTCATTTCAGAATGATTATAAATATTTCCCATGTTGTTCCATTAGTTTTCTACCTGTGTAAGAGATCATCAAAAACCGCCCAAACACTCAGCAACACCCTCAATGTCTCGATAGATAGGCACATCCCAAAAGTTGTCGGGTTATATACTTAGGGCCATTAGTCAGTGAAAAATATAAAGAACTGTATCATGTGTACCTAAGGCTCCCTCCTAACTACCCCAAGTATTTAAATGAAAATATATAGAGGTGACCTTAATTTAAATAATATGCACATTCACAATATAAATTTCTCATAAAAACATGAAATTCACTATCTACACTCTAAATTCAAACCTTAAGAGAAAACCCTAGCTAGGTCATGTAAAAAGTTTAAAATACCATCACTGAGAACTCATTTCATACTGAATATATATCACATTTCAAATGGTTTGTGACTTAATATGGGTTTTCCAATTTCATAAAAAAATGTAGTGTTCCAATTGGTCCTTATTACTTTAATAAAACACCTTCGATTATTTTGATTATCCATGATATAATTTTTTTTAGAAACCCAATTGAGCATTTATAATACTACACATTTTCAAAAAAGGATGCAAAATTCTTTAAAAAATAAAATCCCTTGTTGTAAGAATAATACATGTAATTAAAAAAATAATAAAAAATTTATATAATCCAAATTCAACATTAATAACATGAAAATACTATATATTAATAAAAAAACATAAAAAATACTCAATCCATCAAGGAATTCAAATTAATTGCATGAATACATGGAACCTTCATGAAACTTGTTTCCTCTAATATTAGAATCATGATTCCAAATCAAAGATCTCCAAGGAATAAACAAGGCCCTCTTATACAATTAAATATATATATGAATCTATACATATTTTTATATACTGTTATTTTAAATCTATTTATTTTTATTTCCATGAGGGAATATGTACAATGAGAGTAGTCATATATATACCTTACCAATGCC
The DNA here is from genome assembly GCA_963277665.1 of Viscum album. Lineage (NCBI taxonomy): Eukaryota > Viridiplantae > Streptophyta > Magnoliopsida > Santalales > Viscaceae > Viscum > Viscum album. The sequence goes on along the minus strand of OY728119.1, from coordinate 1,499,604,371 downwards.
TATGCATGTATGTAATCTTTTATTATAGCCACTCAAATCCACCATTACGCATATAAGTATATTCCCATATATATATATGTAATTTAATATGATAATACATATCCACATTTCACACACTTACACCTCCATAGGTGAATATCTGTAAAGGGGGAACTCATATATATATAATGATTTATACATGAACACACACACATAAACACATATGCACATATCTGTATGTATCCTCTGAATAACGACAATCCCCCTTAAATAATAAAAGGATAACTAAAATTCATTAATTTTCTAATTAAATTTCATCTAAAGATTACGAACAGATAAAAACATACCCGAAAATGATGGAGAACCAACTTACTTCGATGGTGGTGGCTAGAACCTACTCTAGCAGGAACTAGGATCCCTAAAAAAATATATGATAATAAAAATACCCAAAATTGGAGTTACGGTTTAGAAAAAGTCATAAAGAACAACTGAGAGAATAGGTAACTAAGAAATAGAGCAATAATGAAGAAGATGATAAGAAAAAAACTCATTTTATAATATCACTTGTGAATAAGAGTAAGAAATTATCCAAGTGAAAGTGTTGGTAGGAGGGTTTTCATGTTTCAGGTGAGCCTCTTTGGGTGGCCTATTGAGAGAGGGGGGGGGGGGGTGTAGGGGTGGGGGTGTGGCTTGAGTAGGGGGAAGAGAGAGCCCTTTGGAATATAAGAATAATAGTAATTATTAAGACATAATAAAAAATATTGAAACTGATAATGATAATGATAATAATAATAATTATTATTAAGAAAACCATAACAACAATAATAATAAAACTTTTTATAAGCATTGGCAGACTACATGGTTTGGCAGCATGGTTATCTAGACCATGTAAAAATAGAACGATTGACTTTTTACGAAGGGGGAGGGATCACATGGGCTATTGGGGAGTATTGGACACCCATTATCCTAGACCTACACCTAGGATAATGAAACTTTCTCGACCACATGGTGAGTACTAGGCTAGAGCATGGATATTCCTTACAATACATAAACCGTATGAATTATTTTTTCTACCCAATAACTCACTTCTTCAAAAAAACACCTATAGATATCCATACACTAAAGGTTAGAGAAATTTTTTTTAAAAATATGTATGTGTGGGTTACGGTGTGTCAAACGACTTGTGATAAGGTCAAAAAATATCAACACAATTACTATTTAATGGGGTTATTTCTACCATTATATTCTTATATATTAAATTTAGTTATTTTAGTTCCACTCTATATTTAATAAAACAATTAGAAAATATATTGTAAAGGAATAATTACAAGTGTTCTACTCCTCTCACATATAAAAGGGTACCTCTTTACCCCTATTATTCAAAAACATCGAGTACTATATCTCTACCACTACAAACCAAAATCCAAACCTAACATCATTTACCCTATTTTGGAGGTCCATATCTCACAAAAAATCCTTCCCAATAAGTATTTACGCGTAAGATAAAGGATTGAAGGAAGAGGTATAACTCGTAATAGAGTACTTCTCTATTAATTCTTGATTCCACCCCCTACAAACCTATCATAACAATTATGATATAATAACATAAATATCTAAAATATAATAAAATTTTATTTTGTTTATATTATAACCCTTTACGTATTCTTTTCTATCATATGAGAAATGAAAACATCGTTAAATGTATGTATGGACTACCACATCAATTAGGTGATGTTTTTCATTTTTCAACACCAAATAGATAGCTTATTATGAAGAAGTAATTAATGAATGTATAATATGTTTCTAACATTACTATAATTTGGGAAATTTAAGGTATTATCTAACATTTAACACTTTTTTTATTGAAATATGATAACGCTGCTCGTGGGTACCTGTGGACTATCCCCTCTATGAAGTGATGTGAATGGTTTTCCATTTCATTCTTAAGTTAATTGTCATAAAGATGTATTTAATAAATAAATATGATATTAATTTTCTTATTATGATTATTTAATTCAAACATTTATGTACTTTATTTTTTATTCATCCATCATAGAAATAAGAATATTCCCATGTATAGGTATGGACTACCGTCTCCATGATATAATGTATTTTATTTTTTAATGATAATTTCAATGGATATTTCTAAAATTATAATAAATATATAAAAATAATATATATAAAAATTTTATTAGCATCATATTACTAAATAATGGTCAATATGCAAGGATATGAACTGTTGAACTAAGTCATATAGGGGGAATGAAAGGATTAACAATCAAATAATTTTTTTTAAAAAAAATTATTAATTAATGGATACAAATAAATTATTAATTAATAATCTATATATTATAAATAAAAATATATTTTTTATATATTTGTATAGAAGTATAAATTTATTATATAGGATGCTATACCAAGCTATCCATGTGGATGTTTGAGGTAAGGGTTTATTTCATAATCAAATTCTTATTCATGATTGTTCATGTTTAGGTTTCCATTAGTGGAATTATATGGTGTTTATCACTTAATCCCCACATTTTTATACTCTTGTTATTTATGGGGTTTTCATTTTATCATTTAATGTTACTCTATTTGGAATTAAAATTGATCAATAAAGTGTTTTCAAGAAAAACCTACCATATTTCTTCCAATTTTGTAAACAATACTTCAACTCTATGTCCATGTGCATAAAATTATTTTATTTATGTTCTTATAAAATTTTAAAAGAGTATTAAATATATTGCTATACTATCATTTACATTATATTCAAATGTTTTAATGGAATATTCTTTTATTTTTAAATACATGTCTTTTTTGACTTTTTATAAAAGTGGTAAATAGATCTCTGTTAGTGTTTACTACATTACTACCTATTATTAAATTTAAATACATTATTTGTTATCAATATTCCAATATATTTTTCCATAGTTTTCCATGATAAATCATGTTCCCCTAATCTTGGAAATTTTCAGTTTTAATATTTTTCTAAAGAAAATGATATTTTTTTTTTCAATGAATGTTTATGTTATCTTTATAAAGGTTTTATTTATATATATCAATGTTATTTAATTGTTTTTATGCATCAATAATGATATAATATAATTATACCATTTATCTTATTTCTCTACATCGAATATGTTCATGTTGTTATGTATATTAACTATGGAAGATATTGACATCTCATATTCTAATTTTTCAATATAAATATAAATATTTATTATGTTTTATATAGTTATTAATTTAATTCATTGTATGAAAAAATTATCCTTAGTAAGTGATAGGTGGGTTTCACTATTATATTGCCCTAAATGCATAAATAACTCACATGAATCAATATATAATGGTTATTTGATGAATTCATTACCCTTTTATGTATGGTATCATTATACAAGACCTTGATGGTAATAATATGATGTTTTATATTATGTATTATATCATTATAAAAATTATTTTTATTATCCATTAATTATTTATGCTATTATGTTCTCCATGGATAAATTTTCTTTAGATGATATTAGATAATTTTAATATTAGATTATTATTTTTCTATAACATATTATTCATTTTTTATTTATTCAACAATATCTTCCATTTTATGGCATCCATTACCAAGCTTATGATATCACCATTTATTATGTGTTACTTTCCCCAGGTTAGTGAGAAGTAATATTCGAATGAATATATGGATATACAAGAAGAAATAATAAAGTTATGACTAGTGTTTTATGGTTTTTATCATTTTTTAATTTAATTTGTGAATGATGTATGTATTATTTCTCCCAAGAATACTAAACTATTAAATCCAATGGGATACGATCTATTTTTTGTTGTGAAAATGTAGTAATGTAACCACAAAACCAGGGTTACTAAATATAGGGTTCTTACAATATCCAGTAATTCTCTATGATCTATATTTTAATCTATAAATGACCCCTCTTTGTTATTTAACACACTGATATGTTATTTAGGTAGGTTATCATCCCAACCATATCATATTTTACTCTTAGATTATTTAGTGGAAAATACATTGTTTTATTCATCAATGGATAAACTGAACTATATTCCGCTAGTATTTTTTGAGGTTCATGGGGACATAAACTTCTAGATCTAGTGCTAAAAACCTAAATTTTATGCACTATCTTTGATACACATCTAAAATTACATGATAATACATCATTTACAACTAAATATATATTTTTTTGATATAGAGAATTAGATAATTATGAAAAATCATAAAAAACTAATACCCTTGTTATTTGAATCAAAAGTACATTTTCCATTATATAATCAACTACAAAATCCATAATAGTCTTTCAATATGTCTCACAAATCATCCATACTAGATACTATTTTATAGACATATTAAATATTTTGTTTCTTTATAGTATGATGAAATATGAACCTATGAAAGAGGAGATATCAAATTATCAGTAAAGGTAAACATAAATGATAAAACTCAAAAAATATAATTGATAATATGATGATCATGTGATTTTAATGAGGATATATAAAAAATTTATACCCAAAAAATAATTGATCATTAATCATGGAATACGTATTGGGATAACATAATATATGAATCAAAAGAGTTTAGAAAACTATGTTAATAAAAATAACACATTATTACATAACATAGTCAAATTAATGAGGATAATATTACTGAAAACTAATGAGATGTAGTAGAATATGTCATGAATGAAATCATATAATTATGACCAAACCATTAAAAAATGTTAACATATCTTTGTGGAAAAAGCTTCAGAAAATTATTTGCATAACATAGTAGTGCATGTGTTATTACCTAATTTTATTAGTGTATAGATTATTATATACTTGATTCCCATAATTAACTCATGATATAAAAATCCTTAACCAATGATTTATAGGGAGATATAAGACATCACCAGTCATCATCAACACACATGTGTTCAATAAGAAATCAACCATTCATCACATCATAAAGAACCCATGGAATGAAAATGGGATTTTTAACACATCATAAATAAACCAAGGAACAAAAATGGGGTTTATATACTTTTTATGTGTAATCACAAAATAAAAACATTCATAATACCATAAATAATCATAACACTATATACACAGGGGAAATATATAGGTATCAAAATATATTTAGTATCTTTTTTAGTAAATATAATTCAAACAATATAATATAAAATATGGGTTTTAAATGGAAAATATAATTGGTATATAGTTAAGTAAGTAATTTTACCTTGCCAATTGATTTAATTAATATTTTGGAACAACCTTAAATTAGATGAAATAAATATATAGTGTTTAGTGAGGAGAACATTGGAAGAGAAATTATAGTTATTCACTAATGATGATTAGGAAGGAAAATGAAAGTGATAGAGATATTATGAAAAGAATAAATGTAAAACATAATTAATATTGATAAATAAGATGTATTATAAAATTTATATAATATCATAAATCAATATTAAGTAATGTCAATATATTTATATTTGGATAAAAATAATTTTTAGGATCATTCGGTAATATCACATTGGAAATATGAAACTCCAATAATTTTTTTGAAAATAATTATTCAATTAAATAAATATATAAATATATATATTATAAATAAATGAAAATAATATTTTATTTTATAAAACTATTAAATAAAAAATTGGAAGGTTTATAGAAACTGATAAATATTGTGGATATATGTCTTCACATGGAAAATTATAAAAAGAGAATCTTTTTACACTAATGAAAAAACCCTTATAAAAACCATAAAAATCTTAATTTATGAGATTTGAAGAAGGTATTCTAGTTTTAAATTACTATAATAAATTATATATTCATATATAAATTTATTTATAAAATCATCCAATTAATACAAATAATGAAAAAGGAAGGTTCCCAAGTAGAAATAGAAGAGGAGGCGAGATTGACTTACAAAAAAAAACATCGGGTAAAAGATGAGTTGAGGGAAAATGTAATTTTTATAGAACATATAAAACCTAAAAAATAACCAAATGTAATGATTATGTGTTTTATTAATAATATAAATTCTATTTACGTATTCTGTTTTAAAACAAATCATGATTTTAAAATTAGTCTGGAAATTAAACCATTGTGGTTTTAATAACATTTAAATCAACAACCTATAAGGATAAATCATTAGAAATATAAAATCAAAAAATATTAATAAGATGAAATTCATGATATAATATAATAAATAGTTAATATATAACAAATAAATATTAATTGGTTCAGAATAAAAATAATTCCCTGTGAATTACGAATTGAGACAAACAAAACCTCAAAAAACAAATAATCTTTGAGGTACGAGTTTTTTATGATGATAAGGAATAATTTTAAAAACCTATAAAATAAAAAGGAAATAAACATTAAAATATTAATTAGTTAAAATAAATTAATCCTATAATAATAGAGCTCAACAATAAATCTTGTAGATCAATGCAAAGAAATTGAGTTAGCAATAACCCTTATAACAATGGAATAGTTATAATCAAATAATTTTTAAACAAATTTAATGATATGAATCTTAAAAATACAAAAATTTAATGAATATGAAAAAAATACATTTATTATTGAGTAATCAAAACATATTAAGTATTTTGTGGTGCGTAATAAAAATATTTCTCTAGAAATTAAATTTGTGATAAGAACCCAATACATATTTTGGACTTTTTGAGTCCAAACCCCAAGAGAGAAAGAAATTTTTATAGAATATTGAATAACATGAAATGTAAAAAAAATAATGATTCAGAAATATTAAATGGTAATAGATATTCCATTCAAAATAAATCATGTTTTATAGTAAGGAATAATTAACAATGGGTGAAAATAAAAATAAGAAACTCTTACATTATTCATGATTCGATTTTCACAAGCATGTAAAATACTAGAAACAAATTGATAAAAACTGTATTATGAAACATATTCATCTATATTTAATATTATAAGGTTTATATATTATCTTATTATATTTACTTATTATAAAGATTTCATTTATGCAGGTTAATCATGGTTGTTCATTTAATTTTTGTGTAACTTTTTACACATAACTAAAATGGTCAATGGTGTGAAAAAATAACTTCATAATGTGCATATTTGTATATTATTACGTAATTAAAATTCTATAATAAAAAATTAATATTCTTCCAATGGTTCCCAAAATGGATTCATAGTATGAAGGGTAACTTTAAATTCAACTTTTTTTTTGTGGTTACATTTACTATGATGATTTGTTATTAACGTCAATTATAAAATGTATAATTATATATTTATAGAAACATAAATAAATAAAAAATTATTTATTATTAAACAATATCAATACTACTAATTTTTTTGAAGTCACTGATGATAAAAATTTATTGTATCATTCATGTAGGTGGTTAAACTGACTAAAATAGACACATGATATAACTAATGGATAAGTATGATTAAAGTGTTATTTAATTATAATATTTTTATTACAATTACATTCTAAAATTATTTATATTTCATTAATTCAGTGAATATAATTTTATAATTTTTATAAAATTAAAAAATACAAGATTAACTAAAAATATATATCACTTTCGTTAGGGTGGTAGTCTACACATACAGACATGTGATGTTTTAATTTTTTCATAGGAAATAATTAAGGTAATGGTTTATAATATATATATATATATATATATATATAATTTTTTAGTTTATTAAACACTTTTCATTATCCATGATAGGTTATTAAGAATAATAAGACACGTCATTCATAGAGGTTGTTGTATGCACATAATCCTGATGAAATTTTTATTTTTCCAAAAATTAGAGGGATTGAAGGGAAATATTACTTATTCATTAAATAAAAATAATATTATTTTATAAAATATATTTATTAATAAATTACATTATTATAACCATCCATGAGAGGAATTTATTAAAAATAGATGTCATTGATTTGTGAATGTGGCAGTATGCACATACACACTATCAATATTTCATTGTTTTTATAAGTAGGTGAAGAAGAATAAATAAAGATTGTAAATTATTATAATAATATATTGGTATATTAATTAAAATAATTTCTATCATATAAAGTGGTTTATTATAGTTTTGTAATAGTAAGTTTAACAAAAAATGATTACAAAAGAGATAATGCATATATTGAGATCTTGGATTTTGAATTAGAAATATTCGGGGAAAATGTGGCCTTAATCAAAATTATGGTGAAAAATGTATTATTTAATTGGTAGATGGATATAGGATGAAAAAATTTGAGGTTATTATAAATATATTTTATGGTAAAGGTGTAATATTAAGTGATGGAAGGATCCCCTTTTATAGGTGAAGATGAGGGAAAAATTTGGAAGCCCACATTATATTCTCAATAGTGTAAAGTTATTATTGACGTGTAAAAGTATCAAAATGGAATTAATTTGGAAAGGGATTTGATTTTTAGTTGATACTAACCTCAAGAATCAATTTGGATAAATTTTTAACTTGTTTTCTATTATTTCTTCTATGTAAATCAAAATTTCCCATTTTTCCTTTTACCAGGGTAAATAGTTTTATTAACCACAATAATTAATTATAATGACCAACATTAATATTAAACATTATAAATAATTTTTAGTTTATATTTTTTTAAATCTATTTATTAAATAAAATTTCTACTACTATTAATCATTAATTTTAAAATTAGTGCACATATCGCGCAAAAAATATTTTTTAAGAAATAGTGTGTTTCAAAAAATAAAATTTATATATTAGATAAAATTATCAATATTTTTATTTTGAGAACTTAAAATATTTTATTAATTTTTTTTATTTATCTCTAATATAAATGAAAAATAACATTTTACTAAAATAAAATTAAACATAATGAGAAGAAAAATTTTTTCTTATTAGAGAAAATATTACTTATCCTCTAAAATTATAAGAATATCTTTTCAATGTTCCAACTTATATTTTCTAATAAATAATTTTTATTAATTAAATAAATACTTGACTGATAATATTTTTATAAATTTGTAATTAATTATTATTTTATGACAATCTCATAAATCTCACAGTTTTTATGAAGATAATATTTTTCACTTTTTCAACATAAATAAATCATATGTAGTCCTAAAAATTTAAAAATAATAAAATTTTGACAAATAAAAATACAAGAAAATTTTTATTTTATTTAATTATACTTGAAAAAAATTATATATTTATCTTTTTACTGAAATTTAAAAATATAATGACAAAATATTTTTTTTAAAAAACCCCTTAAACTATATGAGTCCTTTTTATTATTTAATACAAAAATTTATTTAAGAAAATTATAATATATTAGGTAATATATTAACATATTATATATTATCATATAAAATATTTCTAATTTATTTATATATTTTTTTTATTTTTTTTAAAATGTGAATCAAACAACATTTTTTTACGCTTTTAATGTAAGAATTTTTTGGTGAGTACTATCTTTTTATTTACATGTGGATGAATTATCCATGTATTTCTCCAAATAGTATACTTCTATTAGGTTATTGTTGTTTTTTGAATTTTGTTTTATATAAAACATGTTATTCTTTATAATGATTATTTAACGAGAAAAAATTATATACTGAAATCTTGGGTCATTATATTGTCCCTACAACAATTAAATTGCATCCTAAAAATTTTAATGATTAATTACTAATGAATTATCATGCATATATTATTAAAATATTCATCATTCGTTATATAACTTATAATATAGCTTCTACCTTTCTCACGTAGGCTTTACTAAGTAACTTTTCCTTCTTTAAACAATAGTAACAATTCATACAATAATATAATAAAGTATATATATTCCCCAGTAATATATAATATAAAATATAACATTTCCAAAACAATAAAAATCAACCATAAATGTAATCACCAAAAAATCCAATCTTTCACAAAAATAAAACTCTATTTTTTATACTCATTTTCATTAACCACTAGTATATAATGTCACACACTAGTTAATATATATAATAATCCAAAAAAGAGATAAATCTCTCAAAAAATAGCATGGATCAATTTTGTATTAAATAAATAATAAATTTCATGGAAATCAATAAAATATAAACAACATTACACAAAATAAATAAAACCATTATTACATCCAAATAAACCATATATTAAACCTTATAATTGTCTATACGTCAGTCATGTGTTCTTCAATAGTTATCTACAAAAATATACCTTTATCATAAAATCAAATTTAATGATTATTTTTACAATATAGATCATGTTTCCAAAATATTGATGAATAAATACTGTATTCCAATATTTAAATGTTTCAGATAATCCACATAACATTTAGAATATACCATATTGGAATTGATATATATCAATCACTAATGAGAATCAATAATAGTATCAATATTTAATTTCTATTTTGAAACCAACCTAACTGTCTTAGGTAATAATCTAAAAATTACCTTTTATATAATAATATTAATTTACTATGATTATCAACTATTTATGAATAACCCTTTATTAGCTTATATGAAATAATAATTTCCCAAAACAAATTTTTCTCAACTTCATTTCTATAATTTTGTTTAAAAAATTTACTAAATCCGAAAATGTTTATGAATAAAAGTAGAGTAAATTATCATATTAATATGAAAACTCAATACTATGATATCATCTATAGTGAAACCATCATTTAATTATTTGAAAATTTTAGTTCAATATACAATTGATTAAGTTGGGGTATCTTATAAATCATAACCAAATCTGAAATATGATTTTCCTAAATATTCTGCATTATAATATCATATAAATATAAGGCCTAAATTTTAAATTCACCCTTTATAAATAAAAATATATATCAATTAATATATTCCTTAACATAATAATCTCTATTTTTTAATTTATGTTATCCATAATAATTCACTATTAGGATTTTCTATAAAATATACTCAAAACCTTCATAATAGATTATAAAGGGAATTTGAATTAAGTATGAAAATTCCCCCCAGAAGTGTCAAACTAGGTCTTTAGTTAAGAATTTTTATCATGAACCAAATGAATATTGTCTTAATACCTAAGAAACCCTTTCCAGATTTATTACCCCAAGGTTCATCTAACCTAGATCTTGAATCCACTTATAATATATAGACATGGACATTATTTCTTATATAACTGTAAAATATATACTTCACCAAAATTTTTGGGTCTTAACCTATACATATAATTATTACAAGGACATTATATAAATATATATATTATCATAATCCCTAAAAAATAAAATATTTAGTGTATCCAACTTAATGTTTTATCTAAAACATTGAAACTACAATCAATATTAATCTATAAATATTTAATGACCTTTAAAACTCTTGATTTATCTTTAAAAAATAACATCCTTACCAATAATGTAATCCAAACACTCTTCTAATTCCAACTGAGGCAACTCAGGATATTTACTCCTATATGGTGTTCTAAAAAAATAACTTGTACATAGTGGATTTTAATCTCATAAATAATTGCATGAAAATGGAATATTTAAAATCAAAATTCCTTCTTAGGTATAGAGGTTTATAAAATTATGAAAACTATTTAACTAGTATATCCAATGTTCTTTGTATCAAATTTACTTTTTTTTAATATATAAGAAACTACTTAATCTATAACAATCCTCCAAAATCTCCCAAAAATCCCATATACAAGATACACTTCAGAACACATATAATGTATTAATTTTCTCAATAAAATGAGGAAATGGAAAAATAAGAAAGAGGGAAGATTAGATTCTCTATAAGTGTTAACATAAGATATAACAATCAGAGATAATAAATGAGAATACGATGAGCATATGGTTATGACCTGGATACATAATATTTTCAAACATATAAAAACTTATATCATAAATCATTCTATAAGGATTGTGACAACGTTATACACGAATCATATGAGTGTGGAAACCTATGTTAATTTACAAGATCTATGAGGGAATAAAATAGTCTAGAAAATAAATATAAAACTTTAATGTAGATTGTAAATGTGTCATTTCCAATAAGAGAAGAGATCATTGAATTCTAGAACAACCATAAGCATTGGTAAACGTATCCTAGTGGAGGAAGCTTCGCCACAAGATTTGAATAATATATTGAATCAGGTTTCACTAAATGATTCCCATATAATATTGAACATTTTATACATGATTACCATAGTTATATCCTGCGATAAAAATCCATAACAAAATCATTATTGGGTGATATAGGACCTTATACATTATCATCCATACATATGTACTACCTATGAAATAAAAAATTCATCACATCATAAAGAACCTATTGACGGACAATGGGTTTCATTTAAAAAATAATAAGGAACCCATGGAAATAAAATAGGATTCAAATACAATTCAAATTGAATAATATAATTATAATATTTATAATTCCATAAATTATTGTGATACGACATACCCATGAAAAATAATGAGTTTTCAAAAAAAATTAGTAACATTATAGGTAAATACCATCCAATCAAGATAATTTATCATATAGACTTTAAAATGTTTCGATAGAGGGTAAATTTTTAATTCAATAATTTTTTAAAATAATTATGTGAATTAAATTAGGTGAACACCATTAAATTATGGTAATTAAATTTACCATTTTCTATGATTAAAACATTGGAGGAAAAAATTACTATTTTATAAAGAATATTATTTTTAAAATCTAAGGTAGTGATAGATAAATCATTTAAATGAGAAGGATACATCATAATACATATAAATAAATAATATGGGTGGAAAAAAATAGATATTATCCTTAGTTTTGTATAAGGTACATCGAATGATGTGGATTAAGATAAATACAATTCTTTAGAGAATTATGACAGATCACTTTTGAAATAAGAAACTCAATAATGTTTTAGAAAACATTTATCTAAATATATTTTTTATTAATCAAGGTGAATAATCTATTATTTTATAAAACCATTACTTTTTTGAATGTAAGTATCGTAGAGAATGAAAAATGTGGTGTAAATATATTTTCCCCAAGATAATGATATAAATTAATTTTTTTAAACAATGATGAAAATGACCCATATAGAAAATGTAAACTATTATGAAACATTTTAAATAAGTAATAATAGTATACAATGAACTTAATTTATTATTGAGGCATATATAATGAAAATTTTCAAAATATCCAATGATTTTGGACTTGGGAAATGGAGGTTCCTGACTAATAATTGAATATGGGGAAAGTTTCACTTACAAGAAACACTTGAGGGAAATTATGAATGAAGGGGAAATAAAATATTAATGGAATATTTAAAACCCAATTAATATTAAAATATAATTATGAGAGTTTTTTAATGAATTTAAATTCCCAAGATGAATTATCTTTCAAAACAGTCTTTATTTGAACATCTGATTAGTAATAAAACCCTTACTATTTGAGTAACATTTAAATCAATTCCCTTGATGGAGAATGAGTTTGAAATTGAACATTAAATAAAACGAATAAAATATACTCCATTATATAATGTAAAAAAATAAGGAATATGAAAAAAATATTAATGTAAAACTATTTATAATAAGAATCATATCCCAAATTTTTTTTATTGGGACTAAGAAACCCTTACTTGAAAAATAGTAAACGTCATAAGGGTAATTTTACAGTGAAGTAAAAAAGAAGAATAAAACCCTTAAAAAATTATAATGAAATATACTATAATTTAGTCATTAGGAAGAATAAATTATACATTGAAGAATAGTGTTCAATAATAATGATTGTAACTCTATTGAAGGACATTGAGTTTGCAAAAACCCTTAAAAACATGGTATCCTTTGAATCATTGTCCATTCAAATAGATAACAATATATGGATAGAAAAATTATAATAATTACATGATTATTGTGAAATATAGTAATTATGTTGAAATAACATAATATTAAATATTTTATGATACAGACTAAGAAATATTTCACAAGAAATTAAATTTGAGTTATGAACTTATTACGACTTTTGAATATTTTAATTCGAAATAGTTTGGGAGAATGAAATATGAATAGATCCATGAATATGATAAAATATAATAAATTATGATTTCAAAATAATAATGTGTATTAGATATACCATTCCAATGAAATAATGGTTTATAATAATATTTCTACATCAATGGTTAAAAATTGAGAAAAGAAACCTTTATATTATCCACTATTCATTCTTCAAAAGTTCTTAACTTCATGTGTAATCAAATTATATTTTTTATAAAATATTATTGAAAATATTGTTCAACTATATTTCATATTATATGATTTATCTACTATAATATGTTATTTATTTATTATATAGTATTCTCTTATGTTAGTTACTCTGGGTTATTATGTAAATTTTTTAATAACACATTGTTTATATTGAAAATAGTAAAATGTTTTGGAATGTTGATTCATAATATATATATATATATATCCATGTTCCTTATTTATTTAATTATTTAAATATTTAAATTGTTCTATTATTTTCCAAAAATGACTTCTTGTATTAAAATAAACTTGAAATGTTCCTTTTTAGTGGGTAAATTTAATTTTCCAATTTTATATAAATATCATTTTTAAAATGTAAAATATTATATTTAAAATAAATTGATCCAAAAGTTTAAACATATTTTTACCAAAATTTTGAAATAAATAAACATTAAATACAAACCATTGATCGAATAGTCTAATGTTATTGGGAGACTAGGTACATAAATAGATTTCATGAAAATAAAATAAAATAGAATAATTTTATTTACCAAAATGAGAACATTTCTCTTTATGACCTCCTAATAATATATAGGATGATTCATGGATGTAATAGATTAATTAGGTGAGGTAAAAATAAATGCAAATGAATAAACATTGAAATAAAGAATAACATATGAGTCCGATGTAATGGCATGATACCATAAAAAGTGTGGATCATAAATAATCATATGGATGTAAAACATAATGATTATTGAATCACAAGATCAGTGAAATATTGGAATCTGATAGTAACCTAAAACATGATATAATAATAAGTCAATGTTAAACAAGGGGAAAACATCACTTTGTGGATAGATTCCCATTGTAGATCAAGATTACTTCTTACTCCCATATATATCACTTCATGAGACTAAAAAATTAATCAAAGAATTAGATAAATTTCTAGGTGAACCCATAACAACATTTACATGCATATGTTTTTCATATAATGAAATCAAACACAAGGAATACACATAATTGTATCCTATGGGAATAAATAGATCTCATAATAATTCATAAGTTATAACCAAAGGGTGAATCATATTGGTTCCTATGAAAGATGTTATTAAATAATTATTGATAATTCTGTATAATAAATAAACATATATAATGATTAATAATTTACAGATAATGTTTAAAAATGAAAAATAGTGGTTAGGTAACTATTGAAATATGCCACATTTTCAATGTTTGAAGGAAAAGTGTAAAAATTCATTGTAAATGGTGAGATAATAATAATTAGAAAAAATACATAAGTGAAATAAGATGATTTTTTTACCAAAATTATTATTTTTAAAGCATGGATTTTATAAAACATTTCATTAATTGATACATTAATGGAAGTAATGATAATAGAGAATTTACCTCCAATCATATTTTCAAAAGGAATTGAGAAGGGAATATTTAATACAAATATATCCCCATAAAATAAAAGTTGAATAAAATTAGTATATATGTGTTGAATATATATACATAATATAGGGGAGGTATATTATAAATAATAATAGATAAATTGATCTAAATAGATAAAAATATATACCTAATGAAAATAAGAAGGTTACGAAAGATCCCTTACCTTACGATTCATAATCGTTTTTCACATTACCTTTATGCCTTATGTAACCAAATTAGAATAATTAATTAATCAATCCATAATATTTTATATTTATATATTTTTACAATAATTTTATTATGTTCTTTTATGGACATTTCGAGGAGATATAATGTTAAATTCTATTATTCCGAGAATTTTTGTTTCAAGATTTCATGGTCTGATAACATATATGAAATTATAGATGATTTTTTTCAAATGGGACTACAATTATAGAAGTTAAATGAAAATGTATACATTTACACCTAGAAATTTTAATGGTATTAAATTCCATTTTATGTCTTGATATATGAATTATCTATTTTGTAAAAACATAAGTGTCATATGGTTTGTTTATTTTTGAGGTTTTACCTACCATCAATGAATATTATTTCTTCATTTAGAATTACATATATTAATTAAAAAAATTAAATGAATTTTAATATAATTATTATTATTTGATTTAAAAATATTAATAGTTTTTTGATCGGCCATGACGGTGATAATATAAAAAAACCCATTATCCCTATAGATGGTTAACCAACATAATATAGATAATTGTTTCATTATTAGAATAATAGGATAAGAGAAGAAGATTGATGAAATATTCCATTATCACTATGAAATTACGGAAAATATATGATTCAACAGTCATTAGTAAATATTTAATTTGGGATGTGTGGGGAAGGGAGAATATTACGACTTAAATAATTACTCCTTCAAAAACTACTTAAGGAATATAGAATAATTATTTTTGTTAGACCAATATTAAAAGTATGTGGGGGATAGTATTGGAATGTGTTTTGGGTAGAATTTTGATGAGATTCAAAGATTATAAGTGAGAGGATATGAGTTTCTGAGGGATGTTTTTGAGTGTTATATTAAATACGTTATCATTTTGGGCCATGAACATCAATATCATTTACTAAATTGAATATATAATGTATCTATTATAAATGAATTCGAAATTATGTGTGATTATATCATACATTACTAAAAAGTTCTAATATTTAGATTATAATGATAAATAACACAATTTAAAATATTAAATTACTAATTAAAAATTTAATAACATTTTAAAGATAAAAAAATAACCCTAAAAATAATTTTATCATTTAATTAAAAAATAAAATCTATTTTATTGAAATAATTTTTTAGTTATAAGAAATTTAATTTTTAAATAAAATTGTCATATATTTAAAAAATTATATTGATCAATTTTATGATCCATTGAAAAATTACATTGGCCTCATAAATTTAGGTTATAATTAAAATAAAATAGAATATTTGTTTATAAATACATTTAATAATAATAATTTTTAAAGCCTAATATTCATTATAAAAACCAAAACAAAACACAAATCTTTTTTTAAAAAATACAAACACTTATTTGAATTTTTTTAAAACATGTATTTACTTGTATTATGGAATATATATATATATATATATATATATATATATATCATATTTTCTTTTTATAAAATACCTAAATAATATATTACACATAAATAGTTGAGGACACTATTCTATTTGTTAGAATACCATTTATAATGGTTATGTTTCTATTCCAATAGTTAGATTACTACTCAAATAGTTAGATTTATAACTGTCATATGGTTTCCCAAAAATATATACATACCTATGATTTCATTTATTATTAATTAAATTATATGTTATCTAGAAGATATTATAAATATATATTGATTTTATATTGTATATTCCATACTAATATTAAAAATAATTTCTATAGCGTTTTTCATTAGTGCGATTATTATTGGTGATCGATCAGATCAAAATTGTCCCATTATCATTATCTTATTTTCGATTCATTTTTACATTATGATAATTACCATAATAATTTCCATATTTTATATATAAATTTAGTTTTCAAGTTAGTTTAATTTTTTTTTCAGTTTTATCATGTTGAATGTGTTCAATATAAAATATTATATTTCAAAATGTATCACTATAATGTTTTTAGAAGGGAAATTTTCTCAATAAAATTATGGGTTTTTACATTCTTCAACTATTAAGCAATTTCAAATTCAAAATGATATTTTACTTAATAAAGTAAAAATAATTGAGATATATCTTCTTATTTTCCTCCTCCAATTCCCATTATTCCTCTACATACTTATGGTTTCACCATAGTACTTTTAATAGGATTTTTTTGGGAAAATATCTATTATTAAAAATAGAAAAAAAGAGAATTCCTTAAAAACCCCAAAGGTCCAGAGTCATATAACTTTGAAGATCAGTAGCTCAAGAGCCCTACGAAACAAACCCATTAAAAAAAGGATCCAAAATACCCGAATCCCTAAAGTCCCAAAAACAAAATACAGCAAAGGATAAAGGGCCATCATATACCACACACCCAATACCAACACTGATAACAAACATAACCATCCACTGCCAAACCTGTAATATAAGGACTACCGAACCAGAGATCCTTCACATCACCGTGACCAACGAGATCTGCCCCGACGTAATCCTAGATTGTCGAAGACCGCATCAAGACAACATTATAAACTCCTTCAATAGAACCAGATCTCCATCCCCACCATGACCAAAGGCTTCCGCTCATCACCCATCACTGATGTCAACGCGACCACGACCGCAACCATTCCTACCAGAGTTGGATGGAATAGATCTAAAAAATCACCCAATGAGCCAAGATCGAATGTCGTCGTATCTTCCATCCTAAACCAATATCGCATGGGACATCATGCTCATCACTCGCCGCACGTCGTGCCCATCACTCGACACCAATGTGCATAAATGACTCCTAATGCTCACCACCCAAAGTTCGAAACCACAGAAATCCCAAGATATATCAGCCAATGAGGATACCACTTGATTACTATATTGAATAGGTGAGTTATCGTGTTATGCATAACTTTAAATCTAGGATCAAAGTTCTTCCCTTGCTACTCCTCACTAGGGAGAACATTTCTAGTTGTACCACCTTGGAATCCTATACATGTGAGGGATCATTTGGGTGCTTCCTGAAGTGGGATACATGGAAAAAATTTAAACTTGATTCATGGTTAATGTATGTACTATTCGATAGGCCACGTCCATTATGTGATCCATAATCTAAAAAGGGATGATATATTAGAGAAATATCATTTCCTTATACCCAAATATCATCACTCTCTTTCATGAAGACATGTATAGGAATACTTTATCTATATACTCATACTCTAGACACTGTTAATGATTATCTACATATTTTTTCTATTCACATTGAGAAGCTTTGATGTGATACTGAATGGTCAAAACCTTTTAAAATATTTCTTTGACCATCATTGTACCAATAATATATATTCACCAACTAGATTTTAGAATATATAAAATAACTTCTCACAAATTACTTCAAATAGAAAAATTTTCATTCTTAATTGGAAACTATTTTTTGAAAGAGAACTCAACCAAAGAAATATTTTGGTCTCATCCTCCATTGAAGTCATTCGAGAATTATCTCAACATGTATTCCAATATCTTAAATTTTGATTTATATTTTCCAAAATTGGGGGGGGGGGTGATATATAAAACTAAAGTTCAACTCACTATCAAGAGAATATTGGATACTCATCCAGAACCTTCATGTAAATCTCAAATCTTAGATAGATACAATCAATAATGGTACTCCTTGTAGTCTCACCCATTATATGATGTTTATTATAGATATTAATAGAGTTATAAGTTTTGTTTAATTGAAATGAATTGATTAATTTTTGTAAGATGATCCACCACAACCCATATAGAATTATTATTTTTGGATTTATGTATAAGGCCAATGAAAATGTCTACGGTGATGTTTTCCCACTTCCATATAGATACAGTTAATAGTTGAATCATCCCATTATATTTTTTCTTTTTTGAAATCACCAACTAGAAAACCTGTTACATTGATGTATATTTTGTGATCTCCTTTATCACATTTTCCAAAAATGTTTACCTTGGAGATTTTGGTACATCATTGGGTTCAACGGGTGGATGGTGATGGTCGAGCTATGAAAATTATTCAGAATCTCATTCATTTTCTCGTGATTTGACGGTATAAATAGTTATGAACCAAATCATACAAATCATTCATCATCACAATTACTTACCATCATCATAAATTTCTTTCATTTTGAGTATTAATGGAAAAAGAATATATTCTCAATGGATATAATCCATTATTCCTTGATGAGAGGATAATATAATCCAATAAATGTATCTGGACATTTTCACTTAAAGGAGACAACCAAAACATTCTCTTAGGATGAGGGAATTCCCCATGATTCATTTTATAATTCATATCTTAATACAGTTGAACTAGTACCATCAAGATTTTCTTATCTCCAAATCCCATTAGGTTAGTAATATCATTCTAGAAATCATAATAATTCCATCAACATTATTTATTGGTTTGGGTACCCCTTTTTAATATTGTTAACAAAAAAGGAATATAAATTTATTTTTTTGAATATAGAGGTAAAGATAATATAAAATGGAATCTTTGATCATAGAAGAAATAACTTACTAACCAAGAGTATATCCGAGCATATGTGTCCCTAATTTTTAATCTTAGTTATACATTGTAATTTTCTATATATGTAGACTTATTATTAAGGTTATCACAAATGTTTCCCAGTGATTATCCTGAAAGAGAAATAGATTCTTCTCTATTAGAAACAATATTAATTTTGACTTATAACTAGTTATCTATAACTGATACCTATCATAAAACTCCATTGGTGGAATCAACTCTTAGACTAGACTCTTACCACCATACCTAATGGAAGCCCATTCCTCATGAATCCCCTGATCGGTAAGTCATTCTACACCCATTATTCACGTGCAAGAGTTCCCAAGGATCAGATCCCTTCTTTTTATTTGATACTATCTATGATAACATAATCCTTTTAAAAATAATTTTTGATTAATTTTAATATAAATATCCATAAAATAGAAAACATGGATCAAATATCATAGTATATTTAGAATACAAGGTACATAAATAGAAACTATGATACAATAATGAAACATCATTATTTTAATACCCAAAATGAGCTCCTATGCCCATTTGAGATTCTAATACTGCATAAGATAACCTATAGAATACATTATAAATGTGGTGAGATAAACAATCTAGTAAGGGAATAAACATGAAAATAAAGAATAATCTTTGAGTCAAAATGCATAACATGATAATATAAAAGGAATGAATCATGGATTATAATATATATTTATAACATAGAGAATATTTAATTCTTAGATATGGGAATATAGGAATGTTTTTGTAATAAAAGACATGAGATAATCATAAGTCATTTCTAACTACTAATAAAACATCCCTTGGGTGATATAGAAAAAATAATATATTAGATTAACTCAATAAACCCATACATATCACCTCATAAGACTAAAGCATTACACAATGAATAATAGTTCTAACTCGTAAAACCCATCATATCATATACATTAATATAAGTTCTGCATACATAAATCAATCAAACATATGTTAAAAACAAATGAGTTACCATTGGGAATAAATGGGTTTGGTAATCATGTAATAAGAGATAAAATAATGGATTATCATAAATGATTCCATAAAAAAGAGGTTAAATAAATTTTAATAGTTATTATAGATCATGACATTTAACATCCAAATGAAGAATAAATGTGAAAAATAATGTTTAGGTAACTTTGTAAATCATTCTTTTATGCGGGATTTGAGGAAAAAATTATTGTATTTAAAGAGGATAATAATTCCCATTACACCATATGTTAAATAAAATGTTTTTCTTTATAAAATTATATTTTTAAGAGACCATGGATGTTTTAAAACATTTAATTGATTAGTAATTTAAATTAGGTAAATAAAGTAATGAATTTCCCTTTAATTTTATTTTTGAAAGGAATTGTGAATGGAGCCTTTAAGACATATATATCCCCATCAAATAATGTGTAAATAAACATTGTATATATGTTTGGGAAATATATATAGAATAAGGAATTAGTATATAAGAAGAATAAGGTTCTAAATTGAGGTAAATAGAGAGAAAGATTAACCTAATAAAAATGGAGAGGTTCTGAGAGATCCCTTACCTTGTGTTCTTGAATTGTTATAAACATGGCCATAATATAATTAATAATAAGATTATATTAATTAATTAATCAATTAATAAAATTATATAATTATATTTTATTCTCTATAATTTTATTATTTTTCTTTTCTGTCCATTTTTTTGAGATATAATATTTATTATTATGGTTTCAAGAGAATTCGTTTAAAGGTTTAATGACCATATACCTTATGTGTTGTTATTGAATTTGTTATAAATTGGGAATAGAAATCCCAAATTGAAATCAAATTTTATTAATTTAATTATAAAATTAAAATTTCCCAATTATTTTTTGGACATATAAATGATCTATTTTGTAAAACTCTTAGTGTTTCATGGTTAGTTTGTTTATGTGGTTTTACCGGCCATCACATGCTAGTTTAATTTTATTTAAAATTATTTCTATATATTACTTATAGAAAATGAAATAAGTTTTAATATAACTATTATCATTTTATATAACTATTACAATAGTCTTATAACTATTTTTAAAGGGGGTAATGGGTAATGAAAACTCATTATCCACAAAGACGGTTAACCGAAATAATATATACAATTGTTTCATTCTTAGAATAAGAGGTAAAGAGAAGAAGTCAGATGGTATAATTCTATTAACACCATTTAATTAAATTATATATATTTGTAGTAGATTCATTAATTCATGTTTCATGAGGGATGTGAGGGTATGGTTCAAGAATTGATGAATTTAAAAGGTGTAATGTGACAATATTACCTCTATAATGTTGAATCCTTGAAATTAACAATAAGAAAGCTTGAATTGGACTTCTGGTGTGAATATATGAAGTAGTATGTGGGGTAGATACATATAAATGTTCTAGGAATAATTTTTTCAATATCCAAAGCTTATAAGCTGCGATAAGAAGGGATGATTAGGGGAGGTATTTATAAGGGGAGGAGAGAGGTGTTTTTGAATATTATATTCATTAGTTTATTATTTTTATATGAAA
Organism: Viscum album; assembly: GCA_963277665.1. Lineage (NCBI taxonomy): Eukaryota > Viridiplantae > Streptophyta > Magnoliopsida > Santalales > Viscaceae > Viscum > Viscum album. Next base: position 1,499,581,463 of record OY728119.1, on the reverse strand, counting down.
TCTATCAATTTAAATGATTAATATAACAATATATAAAAAATATTTCTGGTGAGTTCAAAATAATGGTATCTTACATCATCTGTGAGTCAATATTTTTTATTTAACTTATAATGGAAAATATCATAATTTACAGTATTTCACTATTCGCTAAAAATTCAACTATTTTAGAAAAATATCAAAAAATTAACCCTAGCATTTTTTATAAGTTTATACTCAAAAAATGAAATCCATTTTACAAAAGTAATTTCTAAATACTATGAATGTTATTTCATAATTAAATTCTCATTTTTTAGGAAAATTTTAATGATCAAATTTCTAGTCATTTGATAATTTACTTGTGGTGTCATAAAATTATCTAATCATTATAATAATAAAATATTAATTTATAAATTCATGTAATGAAAATAAAATTCCTTTTAAATAATTATATATATTTTAAAAATAATAACAAAACATATGTTTTTTATAAAAATACAAATACCTATTATATTTTTTTAAAAAAATTATATACATGTATTATGATATAAATATGTCATATTTTCATTTTTAAGATATCTACAAATTATGTTTCTCACAAATAGGCGATGATACTATTTAAACATCATGATACTATTCATAATGGATAGATTACTATTCTAGTGGCGACGTTGCTATTCCAACAGTCAGATTATTATTTCAATGATCATATTTGTAACGGGTCTATGTGTTCCCTACATTCTATAAATAAAACTCATTAAAAAAATTCTTAATTCAACTAATGTTTCAATCAATTTTATATATGTATATATATATATATTCATTTTAAAAATTCATATTTCATTAATAATGTTAATATTTATTTCTACAGGAATTTTTATGAGGGTGAATATTTAGGGGGACAAAGAGGATTCAAAATTTCCGATTCATTTTTTATTTTATATTTATTATAACATTATAATTTTTTAATTCTTATGGATATATGTTTTTCTCTATATTAATTTTAAAATTACAATAATATTTTTTTTAATAATATTTTGCATGTTCATTATATAATATTATATTACTAAATGTAATATAATTATTTTAAAAGAGGAAAATTATATTGAAAATTTTTTTGTTCATTATAAAAAAATCCATAAAAATATTTATTTAGTTATTATAGTCCAATATAAACATTTATTATGATTTTATACACATCCATGATAGAAATTTTGATCAATATTCATGAAGGTTGTTAAACTGGCCAAAACATGAACATACTATAATTAAACGATGAGTATTATTATAGGGTGATTTAGTAAAAATATCATTATTAAATGAGTATAATGAAATTATTATTAAGTATTAATTTGGTAAATAATATTTGGAAAAATAATAAAAAACTAGTTGAAAAAAATAAATACATCACATTCAAGGAGGTGGTAGTCCTAATGTATGAATATATGATGTAATGACACAATATTTTTTTCAATGGAAATTACTTTCTAATAAACATGTTGTAATAAAAAGAAATCACAATATAATGAACTACTATGTTCTATGTGACCTTTAAACATATGTTTGTCACTTCTATGATGTGAATTTTGAAAATCAAACATAAACTGTTGCGATCAGTAATTTAATTGGAGTTTGATAAGAAGAACTTAATTTTTGGTGAATACTAACCAACCTTTATGAATAATAACATAAACTTATGAATAATGATATAACCTAAAGAATAGTAACATTACCGATGATAGTATATAAATAATATTTAAGTTGATGTATGATATACCTATGATTTTGATAATTAAATCAATGTTTTAAAACATTTTTTTTAAAATATATTATGATTTAAAATAAATATTAAATTATTCATATTTAGAAATTTATTTTTGAAAAATGGTCTATATTTTTTTATTCTACATGTCGAAAAATTGTTGGGGTGAATATTTGGAATTTTTTTGAAATACATGAATTTTTTATGAATAGTGACATAACATAATTTACAAAATAAAATAAATACGATAATTATAGAGTCATGTATGTTGTTCTAGTTTTTTAATATAAATTAATTCGGATTAACATGATGTAATTACTATTATTGTTCATGGAATACTAACTATTACTTCTCTTGGAGAGAAATAATAAATTAATGAATATAGTATTGAGAAATCCCCTCTCCCATCCACTATAAAACCCACCCATCACTCTGTCTTCCATTCACTCTTCTAAAGCCTTGTGGATTCTCCAATTTTTTCCCAAATATCCTTAAAACATCCTCTAAAACATCCATAAAGCCTTGGTATCAAAGAAAGACCAAAACCTCCCCCTTAAAGAGGCTCTCAAGGATGTTTGGTTCAAGAGGTAAATTCATTTTTTCAATAATTTGTAAGTGCTTTCAAGTTATTTTCAATTTTTTCTATTATTAAATATCATTATCCAAATGATGTGATGAATCCAGTACCATAAATGTACTGGAATGCTTTCCTGCTAGTGGAGTAAGTTATCATCATATCTTCCTTTTACCTTCTTTTATACTAGTAGTAAGTACTCCATCTGAGATGTGTCAATTTACCACAATCAAGGATGATAGGCTTTCGATTTTTATTATCATTTTCAATTATGGTCATGAAACCATTCTTTATATGGTTGAAAAAGATTATTATATATTTTTTATACTCTATTTATGGTAATGTAATCGCTTTGTACAAATGGTATTCAGTTATAAATAAAAATGAGTTTTTTGTAAATAAAACCTAGAAATTAACGAAAACAGTTATCATTAAGTTTTATATAATAATTCATCTTCATTCCATGTAACCAAGTTATATAAATGAAGAGTAACACATATGTATTGTCATAAATGGAATTCAAAAACAATTCTTGTGTTTAACATCCATTCCACATGAATTCCATTACTAAAGAACAAGTGAACTGATTATGAAAATAATAAAAACATTGCAGAATGAAGAAATTCAATATAATAACTTATCAATAGGGGGATAAATGAACTAAAAAAATTTATGATAAACTAATTACATGTATAAAAGGTTATTAAATAGGTTACTAATAAGTATAGTTTCATATTCCAGGATCTTATGTTCAAGAGCGGAACGCGTTTGGATTTAATGTCAGGGTTTTTTCACCCGAACTTTTATTCTCATTCAGGTTACTTTTATTGTATAATTACCTCAATAAAACTCTTGTTTATTATTATGTACACCTCAAATATTCTGAGTGTGGGTTATATATATGTTTAACAACCATAATATTTCTTTATTTTAAGGATGTTTACAATTTTGAAAAGGACTTATCGTAATTATTTCTGAAATAAAAACCCTATCAAAGGTAATTTCTTTTATTCTTCCCTTTTTTCAAGGGCAATATGTAAATTTTTATGGAAAACATTATCGTTAGAAAATAAATCATTTTATTATAAAAATACAATCATACTTAACTTCTGGTTTTATTCAAATATTTTTCCAAAAGATGTCTTCTTTTCAAAGTGAAATATTATTTATCTCAATATTTACTCGAAGATTTTATAAGTGTATCTCCATATATTTCAACACTCACTAATGGAAATAATGGAATTTGCGACGGGGAATTTGCATCGGGATCTCGTTGCTAATAGGCTTTAGCGACGGGGACCCATCGCAAATAGTCCGTTGCGGAAAACGGTGTCGCAATAAGAATTATTTGCGACAGACCCGTCGCTAAAGGTATTATTTGCGACGGTGACCCTTCCTGTCGCAAATATTAGTCCGTATTTCTGTAAAAAGTTTTTAAAATATTAATAAATTATTTTAATGAATATAATAATAATACTATTTGCGATGGGCATAGTATCCCGTCACAAATACTATAAATAAAAAAACTTAAATTATTAATAAATTATTTTAATTAATATAATAATAATCCAATTATAATTCAAAAATAAAAAATATTAATAAATGATTTTAATTAATATAATAATATAATTATAATTCACAAATAAAAATAATAAATTATTAATAAATTATTTTAATTAATATAATAATAATAGAATTATAATTCAAAAATAAAAAATAATAAAATATTAATAAATGATTTTAATTAATATAATAATAGAATTATAATTCACAAATAAAAATAATAAATTATTAATAAATTATTTTAATTAATATAATAATAATAAAATTATTTTTCAAAAATAAAAACTAATAGAATATTAATAAATGATTTTAATTAATATAATAATATAAGAATTATAATTCATAAATAAAAAAAATATTAATAAGTTATTTTAATTAATATAAGAATAATAGTATTATTTTACATTCAAATATTAAAATAATTAAAATATTACAAAAAAAATATAATTAAATTATAATATTATAAAATTTTAATATATATATAAAATTTAATATTATAAAATATAAATAATATTATTATTCATATTAATATTGTTATTTCAAAATATAATATTATTAATATTTTATAATGAGACAGAAACTACGAATAAAAAAAAAATTCATATTTTGATTTAACAAACTTTATAACATAAAAACAAACTCTAATCTGAAGGAGGGGGGGAGGGGGGGGGGGATCTACAGATGCTGGTGGAGGAAACTCCATCCCTAAAGCATGAGTGAGTCGGCGCATCTACTCCATCTTCTCCTGCTTCTGTTGCTGCCACCGACTCATCTTCTCCTCGTACAGCTGCTGATGGCGTCGAAGCTCCTACTCATGCTGCTGCTGCTGCTGACGCATCTGCTCCTGCTCCTGTCAGATACTCTCTATCAGTGCAGTTTGAGATCGCAACTGATCCTCATACTGTGTAGCAGAAGAAGATGAACGAGCTCCTCTCGAGCTGGACGCCGACATCGCAGCACTGCCATAATAATCTCCGAGAGTCAGTCAAGAGCTGATACCAACTACCCGGCCCTTCTCGAAGGTATACTGGGTGGCCTGCATCCATGCCGCCTCATCAAACTGACGGCCAGTGGTCTGATCTGATGACCCGACCTGACTCTCAGGCCGGGTCTGTGATGCTGCGGCCTCATATGACTCCTGTAGTTGCAATTTAAAATTAAAATTGTGAATATATTATATGCAGTTAATTTTAAACATGAAAACAAATAATACTGACCACGATGTGACGATGGCGATCACCTCTGAGCTCCCTAGTAGCAGGATCACTATACATCCTTCAATATACGTCGTACTCTGTAATATCGGGGTGCTCGACAGCCTATAAGAATAAAAAATAAACTGTTAATATTTATAGTTATATAAAATATTTATAAATAATGTACATACCAGATGCTGTCTATGAGTACTGAAAGTATGACTCCCATCTCGATGAGTCACCTCCTGTCTCCCCCGATTCTGTCTCTCAACCGATGATCTCCTCTGAAAGGAATCACTCAACCAGTGCGCACATAATCCATCCCATACATGGGATTAAATATACTCTGGTCGGTGTGCTCTACATGACTCGTCAAAATCTGACACTCCTGCTTTCTTCGTGGAATATTTTCTTAAATTGTGCAAAAACTGACAAAAGCGATCACTCATGGCCACCTCCCATGCCTCGTGGATGGCGTCAAACATGGTATCCTCGATCGGATACCATAAACCCTACAAATAAATCAAAATATAAAGTTAGAAATGATATAATTTTCAAAATAAAAATTATTTATTTACGTATGTACCAACCAATGGCCGAAAAAGGCCTGCTGCACATCAATGGGAATCTGCTCCCATGTGGTCCAAGGCTGAGAGAAATAGTTGCGCAAAATAGCACTGCCCTGTCCGACTGCTATATGTGGAAAACTGTAAAAATAATAAACATTTATTATGTGAATAGATTAATGAAATCTTAGTCAAATCCACAGGTTATCACACAGGTTATCACACCTCCGTGTGCATGGATCAAACCCAAGACGTGGACGTCGCTTGGGGACGGGGTAAGGAATCATCAATCGTGCAAGATCGCTCCCCCACCACGTACTCCCCGGAGCGCCTGCAGGCTGAGGGTCATCTGCCAGTAACTCATCCGCATCGAAAGGCAGGTCAGCGTCCACTAACTCACGAAATGTGTCGTCGTCCATCTGAAACAGAAAATGTTAATGTTTTTAGAAAATAATTGATAATTACTATTATATATACATATATATTAGTTATGATTGTATATAAATACCATGGAATTCTATCAGTGTTCATCTTCATCATCATCTTCATATATGTCAATGTCATCTTCATATTCCTCCTCAACATCATCGATATCCATTCGAGTTCCAGTTGCTTCATCTCTTACCATTTCAAATTCATATGTGACATCATTAACATCCTCGTCATCACCGACTCTTAAATGTGGGGTGTCATCATCGATACTCATGTCTCTTTGTAAAAAGGATTGATTTTGAGTACTCTCTTGAAAAACTTCATTACTTTGCACATCAGTGAAAGCACATTCACTTTGACTAAACTGATTGTCTCGAATTTGGATTTTTATTATACTCAACCAATCAGTCAAGTCTCTTGATGTAGCATAGTACTTTTCATAATAAACTTGATGTGCCTATTGAGCCAATAAGAATGGTTCATTCACTGCGAGAACACTTTTACATTTAATATCAATGATTCTATGAGTTGGATGAACACGCACACCTCTCTCTGTATCTAACCACCGACATTTGAACATGGTTATGTAATATTTTCCAATATAACATAGTTCAATGATTTCATCATGTATTCCATAAAAGTCAACTTCATTTTCTCGATGATGAGATCCTCTCAAGCTAACTACACTGTTCATTGTTTTTTTTGATTCCCCATATACATGTGTGTGAAATCGAAATCCATTCACCACATATGCATTAAATGTTTTAACAAGTTTGGAAGGTGGGTTACTCACTATACACAGCCGTTTGTCAATTTTATCCGCATGTCGAGACACCTGAAAATTTGTGAAATAATTATCAATATAGTAAAATATACATTGAATGAGTTGCTAAAAGATAAAGAATTTATGTTACCAGTTTTTGAAACCACTGAGAGAAATTTTTCTGTCGGCGTTCTTCGAGAGCAGCTGCTATAATTTGTGGAATTTGTTTCTTGATATGATTATCATACAACCTATAAAAAACAAAGTTATTTACTGTAACATAAATGATAGAATAAGTGATATAAACACTTACAGTACAACTGATTTCATCTCTTCAAAGTTGAGCAGAACATACGTATGAGCTCTGTGATGTTCATCATCCGAGAGACAACGTTCATAAACTCCACCAAAACCAAGCTCTGGCTGGTTGAAAACAGATAATTGATTGTCGATTTTATCAATATTCCTCTCGTTCCGTCCCATTCATTTGTGTTTTGAAGGATTCTCAGATTCAAAATAATGGGAGCGGAAAGAAGACATTTCCACTTGCAAATAAGCTTCTGCAATAGATCCTTCAACAGATGCTTTGTTACGTACCATTCTTTTCCATTTTTGCATGCATATTTCAAATGGGCACATCCATTGAAAATGTACTAGACCTCCACATTTGGCTTCATATGGAAAATGTAACATCAAATGTTCCATTGAGTCTAAGAAAGACGGCGGAAATATTTTTTCCAGTTTACATATAATTACAAGAACATCTTTTTCAAGTTTTTATAGAGCATCATAATCTGCGGTAGCTGCACAAATTTCTTGAAAAAATGAGACATGTCTGTTATGGAATCCCAAATCACAGAATTCAACAGACCTCTTAATCCAATGGGTAGAGGTCTTTCCATTATAACATGACAATAATGACTTTTTAATCTAGTAATATGACCATTCTTTACACATATACCCAAATTGGAAGCACAACCATCTAGAAGTCTCAAATATGCAATCCACTAACAAAATAATAAACGGTTTTCTTTAGATAGTGTATAATCTGCTTTGGGTTTCAGTAACCTTTCTGTTCTGACATTCTCAAACAGTTCTAGTTCTGGACGCCTGCAAATTTGGGCAAGATCTAAACGTGCATTTACATTGTCTTTACTCTTTCCTGGCATATCCAAAACTGTATGAAACAAATTATCAAAACAGTTCTTCTCAATATGGATGACATCCAACATGTGTCGGACCAACAAATCAGAACAATATGGAAAATCCCAAAATATGCTACGTTTAATCCAATTGTGTTCTTTCCTAAAACCAGAAATTTTCTGTTGGTTTATTTTGGGACCAAAAGTGATGGGAGGTAATGAAAATACAACTGATTTTAACTCTGAACCTGATAGCATTTTTGGAGGTCCATCCCTTTCAACGGTTCCTTTTCTGAAATGAGATCTGTTTCTGTGAAAAGGATGATCAGCTGGAAGAAATCTGTGATGACAGTCAAAAAAACAAGGTTTCTTTCCATGAATGATCATAAATGCTTTGTTCTCTCCCATACAGTAAGGACATGATTTCTGACCATGTGTACTCCAGCCAGATAACATCCCATAAGCCGGGAAGTCACTAATTTTCCACATCAATGCTGCTCTCAATATGAAATTCTGTTTCGTAGCAACATCATATGTACTGACACCAGTACTCCACAATAAACTTAATTCATCAATCAATGGTTTCAAATAAACATCAATATTCTTCTTCGGATGTCCTGGAATTAGTAAATTCAAAAATATATATGGCTCCTTCATCAACATCCATGGAGGTAAAATGTACGGAGTTAAAAAAACAGGCCAACATGAATACTGACTACCATATGATCCGAACGGACAGAAACCATCAGTGGAAAGGCCCAGTCGAACATTTCTATCTTCTAAAGTAAAGGATGGATGCATTTTATCAAAATATTTCCACGAATCACCATCGGCTGGATGATTCAAGCTTTTATCGGTTGAAATATTTTCTTTATGCCATAACATCATTGTCGCTGTATTCTTAGACATGAATAAACACTGAAGTCTAGATGTAAGCCGAAAATATCTCAACTATTTTACAGGAATCAAACCAGACTTCCCATGTTTTCCTTCTTTATATCTCAGTTTCCCACATGTGGGACAACTATCCAATGACTCAGTTTCCCCAGAATATTAAATGCAGTCATTTGAACATGCATGAATCTTCTGACAAGTAAGTCCCAAATTTCAAACCAGTCTCTTACTCTCATAGTAATTTGAAGGAAAAACATTTCCTTCGGGTAACAGTGTTTTAAGAAAAGAAAATATCTGGTCAAAATAGTTGTTTGATATTCCGTTATCTGGTTTTATAGCCATAAATTCTGAAACTACTTCTAATTTGCTCATCTTGCAGCCAGGATATAATGCATCCTCAGCAGACCTCAACAACTCATAAAATTCAGATGGTGCCAACATAGGATTTGAAGCTATATCAGCCGGAGTTTCTGTATGTTGAACAGATGAACCTGAAACATCATGTACTAAATCTTGAAACCGGGATGGATCCAGAATCAAGTTGGTACCACCTACTCGGGAACTACGTTCACCGTGTTGATACCAAAAAACATAATCTGGTTGAAAACCAAAATGCAAGAGATGTCCCCCCACTTTGTCAAACGTGTCAAACGTTATCAATGCACATTTTCTACAAGGGAATTTTATTTTTCCTTCTGAAAAAAATTCTGTATTTGATGCCGCAAATGATAAAAATGTCTCCACACCCTCTATATATACTGGATTTAAACCATAACCATTTGGATTTCTATGTTGATTTATCCATATACAGTCATCTAATAATAACTGTTGACGACCTCGTTGTTCCATATTTTTCTATAAAATATAAAAGCATTACTGGTTTTGAATAATTTGTTAGAAAAAACACTCAAGCAAGGATAAAGCAAAACCTGTTACAAATATTCATTATCTTAATATTATATAAATATTTTATTATTTTAATAATACTAATATTATATTTTCATAAATATTAATTATATAATAATAACATTATTACATTATTAGTATTTTTTATTTTTAATATTAAAATAATATAATTTTCTATATTATATACATTTCTCCTTTCATTTGTGTTTTTAGCATTCTTTCTCCACATGTAATATTCACATTCACTTTCACCTCTCTATTTGTGATTAGGTTGATAATTTTGAAAAAGAATGCAAATATTACATGTGGAGACAGAATGTTAAACACACAGATGAAAGGAGAATTGTATATAATATAGAAAATTATATTATTTTATTATTAATAATAAAAAATACTAATAATGTAATAATTTTATTATTATATTATGAAAATAATAATATTAGTATTATTAAAATAATAAAAAATTTATATAATATTAATTATTACTAATTATTCGTAATTATTACTAATTATTGGTAATTATTGTTAATTATTACTAATTACTGATAATTATTACTAATTATTGGTAATTATTACTAATTATTACTAATTATTACTAATTATTACTAATTATTATTAATTATTGGTAATTATTGGTAATTATTACTAATTATTATTAATTATTGGTAATTATTACTAATTATTGGTAATTAATACTAGTTATTACTAATTATTGGTAATTATTGGTAATTATTGGTAATTATTACTAATTATTACTAATTATTGGTAATTATTGGTAATTATTGGTAATTATTACTAATTATTACTAATTATTGGTAATTATTGGTAATTATTTCTAATTATTACTAATTATTTCTAATTATTGGTAATTATTTCTAATTATTACTAATTATTAATAATTATTACTAATTAATGGTAATTATTGGTAATTATTACTAATTATTACTAATTATTAGTAATTATTGGTAATTATTACTAATTATTTGTAATTATTGGTAATTATTACTAATTATTGGTAATTATTGGTAATTATTACTAATTATTGGTAATTATTACTAATTATTGATAATTATTGGTAATTATTACTAATTATTACTAATTATTGGTAATTATTGGTAATTATTACTAATTATTGGTAATCATTACTAATTATTGGTAATTATTACTAATTATTACTAATTATTGGTAATTATTACTAATTATTACTAATTATTGGTAATTATTACTAATTATTAGTAATTATTACTAATTATTAGTAATTATTGGTAATTATTACTAATTATTTCTAATTATTGCTAATTATTGGTAATTATTACTAATTATTCGTAATTATTACTAATTATTGGTAATTATTGGTAATTATTGGTAATTATTGGTAATTATTGGTAATTATTGGTCATTATTGGTAATTATTACTAATTATTGTTTATTGTTACTAATTATTGGTAATTATTACTAATTATTGGTAATTATTACTAATTATTGGTAATTATTTATAATTATTGGTAAATATTGACAATTATTGGCAATTATTGGTAAATATTGGTAATTATTGGAAAATATTGACAAATATTGACAAATATTGGCAATTATTAATAAATATTGGGAATTATTACTAATTATTACTAATTATTACTAATTATTAATAATTATTAGTAATTATTGGTAATTATTATAAATTATTACTAACTAATGTTAATTATTTCTCATTATTATTAATTAATTCAAATTAATTTTAATTTTTCATAATTACTCCAAATTAATTATAATTACAACTAACTATTTTAAAATTAATTAGTGTTTAATTGTCTCTAATTACTGTGAATCATTAATACATATTCATAATTATTTCTAATTAGAAATTAGAAAAATAAATTAGAAAAATTAAAAATAAATAAATAAAATAAATATTAAATTAAAATTCAGATAAAAACCTTAAACTTGATCTCAATGTCGAGCCACTGTAATTGTAGGACACCACCGACACCACCAACTGATACTTCGAAGTAGGAAAAAAACTTTTACAACCGATAGTCGTAAGAAGTTCAGAGTGAAAAAAACTGTAACAATTGGAAGTATTTATAGGTTAGATTAATTGCGACGGGCTTATTTGCGATGGGACCCGTCGCAAATAACCCTGACCGCATTTAATTATTGGCGGCATTAAAACGATTATTTGCAACGGGCCCCGTCGCAAATAACCCCTGCCGCCGGGTTATTTGCGACGGGACTGCAACCCCGTCGCAAATAGTCTTTAACCGCCGCCGGTTATTTGTGACGGGGATAGAACCCCGGCGCAAATAAACTTCACGCGGTTTGGCGTGCATTTCATGCCAAACCCTTTGCGACGGGTAAAAAAACCCGTCGCAAATAACAGATTATTTGCGATGGGAAACTATTCCCGTCGCAAATAATCTTTTGCGTAAGGTATTTGCGATAGGAACATTCCCGTCGCAAATACCCCATTGCTATTAACCATTTTTCCCGTATTGACTCCTTTTGTTTCTTATGTGTTATTGGGATTAGTGATACATGTTATCATATACCATATTTAATTTAATGATGTATGATTATTTTGTCTATGGATGTTCTATCTTAAAACCATTCACCTATTTACTCCGAAAGGTTATTTTTTATGCGCAGTGTTTTGGGAAAGTTATTTTATTTTTCATATATTAATTTCAATATGAATTTATATGTTTTTTATGTTTATCCCCATTCATATAAGGAATTAATTAGACGTATTAAGGGTTAGGTGGGGCCTACCACAAGGCCTTGAAAAAATAATTTTTTATGTATTTGCACGAGGCCTTGACGGTATGGTTATGTTTTCCTACATTATGAATTCCTTTATTTGAAAAATATTATTGAGGGATCATATAGATATTTGACTAGTAGAATACCCATGATTATGTTAAATTATGGAAATATTTATTTATCTCTTATTCCTGCCATAATGTGATACTGTTTATTATTTTTTAAAGGAATATGTTTTTATTTATTCAAATTGCCAAATGTTTATGTTATGATATCTAACTCTGTATTTCTTACTCTTACTAAGCATTTGAACTCACTGTTTTATTAATTTTCATTTTCCCAAGACATAAATAAGTTTATTATAAACGAAATGCTGAAATAAACTAGGAGTTATGGATATTTTCTATGGAGTTTCATTGTGAATTTGATTCAAACTGTAATGTTTAACTTATTTATAAATATTGTTTCTAATAATAATAAAAAAATCAGTCAGTTGGGATGCATATTCTTGGTTTATATGCCAATAAGGCACTAGCTTCGGGTAACTTGGGTCAAGTCCTTACTGTTGGTATCAGATGAAGTTTAGAAGAAAACATTGAAAATATATTTAGAAAACATAAATTATGGATGTGTGAATAATATGGTATTTCAGTATAAACCTACAAGAACGTCCTAGTATTTTGATAAGGAATAGATTATGTAGATATTTCATGAAATACATCCCTGTCTGAATATGAGTAGGTAGAGGCTGTTTTGCCACAGATGTACCTAGGAGTGAAAGCTTCGACAAGGAGTTTTGGGCTTGACCCTGGGTATCCTTGTACATGACAATGGTCCTTGCTGCACTCTTTGTTATAGCACTCATGAGGGATATGATAAGGATAGTTCACATTTTCTTTACAACCCATTATGAAGTATTAGAATTTAAAATTTTCCTCAAAGATACCATGTTTATGATTAATAAATAAGTAATGCATAGAAATTATATTTATGCTATGTATTTGTCTACATTTATATTATACATCATGATTCATAACATAATCTATTGTAGACTATTATTTATAAATGGTTCCTAGTGGAAGGAATGGAAAGCGCATGAATGCGCATATCCACAGTAGGAATTTCCCTCAAATTAAAGATAATTATCTTAGATCTGGTACTGTGACTGGTGTTGCGCAACATTAATATATACTAAGAAAACATTCTTAGGTTATGAATAATAACCTTACCCGTATAGAGAATCCAGATCCACCACGTGGAGGATGTATGTTAGATTGCTTTATGTGACAAAAGTCTCCAGCATGCAATGGGACTAACAACCAGTTAATAGCAGAGCCGTTGATATGTTCCATAGAGAAGATATTTCTCACCTTGGGATGTAAATAAACAGAGACGGTTTTCATGGTAGTTCATCATCTAACATGAGATACAGATTAGTGGAGGTTGTTAATCCAAAAAAAGGAGGAATAAATAGAAGATATGGAATGGTGGGATTTTAAAGAAATCTTCTTAGAAAAATATTTTCCTCATGAACAGTGAGTAGATATAGAGAGGCAATTCTTGAAACTACGGCAGAAGGAAGATAAAAAGGATTCAATATATGAATCCTACATTACAAGTCTGTCAAGGAATGATGTGGACTATATATGTAATACAAGGAGAAAAATTGATCGATTATTTGATTGTTTAAAATCATTCCTATGAATGGCTCTAGTATCCTATAATTTAACATCGTATGAAGACAATGTTTCATGTTCTATCAAGATGAAAAAGGAATTATCTGTGTCTTATGACTTTTAGGGAATGTAAGATAAGAAAAGGGCCTCTAAAAACATTGGGAAAGCAAATAAGGAAACAATGAAATAGGGAGGAGTTGAATTTCTATCCTAAAATTATTGTGGGAAGAAATGCCCTGGTACTTGGCAGAAACGAATGAGAGTCTATTACAAGTGTAGAGAAAAAGAAAACCTAGCTGATATTGTAAAGTGAAAAATGAAGCTACCAAAGTTCAATGCTACAATTGATGGGATATGGACAATTATGCACATGAATGTCCTAAGTATTAGGGAAATGTTCCCTAAAGAAGGACAAGGGAGTAAGGCCAAGTTTATAAGGTCACAACCATTGAGGTTGATGTTCCTAATGAAGTGTTGGAAGGTACATTGATTGTTTCATCAAACATAGCCAGTTATTATTTGATTCGGGATCATCAAATTCATTTATATCTTCCTAGTTTTTTCAAGAAAATTAGATATGTCCAATTCGATTTAATAATGGATTTATCAGTCAAAACCCCTAGTGGATTTATCATTGCAATAAAAGAATGAACATTAGTTCCCATCATTACACAGAAACATGATTTAGTTACTAAACTTATCATCAAACAAAATACTGAATTTGATATAATTGTTGTTATGAATTGGCTGTCAAAATATGATGCGAAGATCTATTGCAAGAATAGAGAAGGTACAATTTTTGAGAATGGTGTGGAAACCCATTATCATTAGGAAAGAAAAATCAATATATGATTCTCATCTAGATCCACCCTTAATAGCTATACGGAATCCAATTATTTTGGAGGAAGGGAATGAAATAACTATGGGTGAGGAGAATAATGTACCGATAGAGGATGTACCAATTGTGCAAAAATATGTTTATATATTTATAAAGTATTAACCTGGACATCATCTAGAGCGGGAAATTATGTTTTCCCATGACTTAATTCTTGGGTCATGGCCTATATCAAAGACCCCTTATAGAATGGCCACTATAAAGATAGTGGAACTAATGAAATAACTATAAGTATTGAGTTCTAAACGATTTATTTGACCAAGTGTTTCTCCATGTAGAGCTATTGTCCTTTTTTTCAAGAAGAAAGATGAATCCATGAGGCTATGCATTGATTATAGGGAAATCAATGCTATTAAAATAATT
Organism: Viscum album; assembly: GCA_963277665.1. NCBI lineage: Eukaryota > Viridiplantae > Streptophyta > Magnoliopsida > Santalales > Viscaceae > Viscum > Viscum album. Next base: position 1,499,565,998 of record OY728119.1, on the reverse strand, counting down.
AATAAGTATCATCTACCTAGAATTGATGATTTATTTGATCAACTTCATGGAGCCCAATATTCTTCAACGATTGATCTTCGATCTAGATATCATCAGTTACTTATGTTTAAGGTATTCCTTCCAAAATAGCATTCAGAACCTTGTATAGGCATTATGAGTCTACAGTAATGCATTTTTTACTAACTAATGCACTATCCATTTTTACAGAAATGATGAATTGTGTTTTCGAGGAATATCATGATAACTTTGTGGTGGTGTTTATTGATGATATCTTTGTATACTCTAAAAGCTATGATGATCCTGAAAATCACTTGTGCACTATTCTAAAGACTCTGAGAAGAAATGAGTTATATGAGAAGTTTAACAACTGTAATTTCTGGATCCAATCAGTTTCCTTTCTGGTCTACATTGTCTCTAAGGATGGAATAACTGTAGATCTTGAAAAGACGAAGGATGTGTAAGAATGGCCTACTCCAACGAAAATAAATGAGATACATATTTTTATTTGTTTAACAGGTCATTATTGGCATTTCGTTTAGAAAATAGCCCATTTAGCCAACCCAATGACCAATCTCACACAAAAATGGGTTATGTTAGTATGGAAAAAAGAATGTGAATAATTTTCTGAATAATTGAGTAGGAGGTTAGTGAAGGCCCCAATCCTAACCCTACCATCAGAAAATGAAGGGTTTGTTATCAATAGCGATGCATCCCAGAAAGGACTTGGTTGTGTTCATATGCAGAATGATCAAGTGATTTCCTATGCATCTAGGCAGCTAAAAATTCATGAAAAAACTATCAAACTCATGATCTTGAGATAGTAGTGTTAATGTTTTCTCTGATGATTTGGAGACATTACCTCTATGGTAAAAAATGTGAGATATATACAGATCATAAAAATTTGAAATCTATATTCTCATAAAAAAACTCAACATGAGATAAAAGAGATGGATTGAGATACTCAATGATTATTATTCAACAATAAAATACAATCCGGGAAGGAAATTAAGGTAGAATATGCTTTGAGTAGAAATGACCATGGAATTATGAACAAGATCCGAGTTGAAAGGGATATTATGTTCATGGATATAGTAAATATGGTTATGGGAATTATCATGGACAGAAACACATCACTAATTATAAAAATGGATTCCAAACATTCTTTACTATAAAGGATAAAATGTTCACTTACTGATGATGGGGAGTTTCAAAAGAAAATTAATGCTATAAATGATGGGATGTTGACTGAATTTTTATATGAATGTTGCATATTTAAATTTGGAAAGAGTCTCTGTGTTCCCTCTATTCCTAAGATAAAGGGGGTATGATTGGATTATTCTCATAGCTCTAATTTCACTATACACCCTGGTATCCCAATGATGTATAATGATCTAAAGGAACATTTTTGGTGGGAAAACATGAAGTGGGAGATGGCTGATTATGTGTCGAGAAGTTTTGTGTGCCAATTGGTGAAGGCTAGAAAACAATGTTCTAGATAAGTCATGAAAACCCTTTCTATTACAATGGAAATGGGATGATATTCTGAAGAAAATTGTCATGGGGCTACCAAAGACTCCATGAAAGAATGATGTGGTATGAGTCATTATTTATCATCTTATAAAAGCGAAAAATTTTCTTGCTATAAGAGAAGATTTACCACTTGAACGTTTATCATGACTATATATTAATGATGTTATAAGTCTTCATTGTGTATCATTATCAATTGTTTTTTATCATGATCCTAGTTTTACTTTACAATTCCTGAAGAGTCTTCAGAAGGCCCTAGATACTGATCTTCGTTTGAGCACTGCCTAACACCCACAAACTGATGGACAATCAGAACAGACTATTCAATCCTTGAATGACATGTTGATATCTTGGTCACGTGACTTTAAAGTGATGTGGGATAAGTATTTACCTCTCGTAGAATTTTCATATAACCACATATTCCATTAATGTATTCATAGGGCACCATATGAAGCATTGTATGGAATGATATGCCACAAACCAACTAGCTGAGATGTTGTTGGTGAAAGAAAGCTCATTGGCCCAGAACATGTCGAAGAAACAACTGAAAAGGTGAAGATTATCCAAAACCATTTTAAAATATCTGAAAGTAAGCAATAGAGCTATGTTGAAAACTGAAGGAAGGATCTGGAATTTCAAGAAGGAGATCATATTTTCGAAAAGGTATCTATATGGAAGGGTATTATATGATTCAGTAAGAAGGGAATAATATGTTCCAGGTACAATAGACCTTATGAAATTATAGATTGAATTAGACCCTTAGATTTCCATTTGGTAATGAAAACAAGTCTCTCAAGAGATTATAATTTATAACATGTGTCAATGTTATAGAAATACATGCCAGACCTAACACGTGTACTCACCTATCAAGAAATAGAACTTGATCGTGATCTGTATTATTGTGAAGAGCCTATAAAGATTCTTGATACTAGAGAACACATTTTGAGAAATCAAATGACTCTTATGGTAAAGGTTTTTTTGGAGAAACCATAATATGGAAGTGGAAATAAGGGATCCTGAGGATCTTCGGTTGATGACATACATGAATCTTTTTAGGTAACGATTTTGGGATTCTGAGGATGAAATTTTTGTAAGGAGGGGAGAATGTAACAACCCCATATTTTTCCAATGGATGTTACTTTATTATAAACATGTCATAATCACATGAAATCACAATATATTGAACTACTATGTTCTATGTGACTTTTAAACATAAGTTTGTCACTTCTGTGATGTTAACATTGAAAATCTGACATACATGGTTGCGACCAGTAAGTTAATTGGAGTTCAATAAGAAAAACATAATCTTTGGTGAATAGTAACCTACCCATATGAATAGTAACATAACCTTATGAATATTGATATACTGTAATGAATATCAAAGTTACATATGATTGTATATAAATAATATTAATGCTGAAGTATGATATACCTATGTTTTGGAATAAGTAAATAAATGATTAAAAAATGTTTTTTAGAATGTTTTTTTTATTTTAATTAAATATTAAATTAATCATTTATAAAAAATTATTTTTGAATAATGGACTTCATTTTTGGATTCTAAACTTCAAAAAATGACTGGGTTGAATTTTTGTAATTTTTTGAAATACATGAATTTATTATGAATAGTGACATACCAAAATTTAAAAAATAATATAAATAAAATAATTATAGAGTCATGTTTGATGTTCTGAAGATTGTACCCCAATTGATTCGGATTTAATGATAGAATTACTATTCTTGGTCATATAATAGTCACTACTCCATGTATTGTAGAGAAATAATAAATTAATGAATATAGCATTGAGAAATCCCCTCTCCCCTCCACTTCAAAAACAACCCCATCACTCCCTCTTTCCTTCACTCCCCTAAAGCCTTCTGCATTCTTCAAATTCTGTCCAAATATCCTCCCAACCTCCTCTCCCACATCTGGAATGCCTTGGTCTCAAATAAATACAATAACCACCCCCTTATGGTTGCTATCAAAGAAGATTGGTTCAAGAGGTAAATTCCTCTTTTCAAATCATTGTCTTTCCTTTCAAGTTCATTTGTTTTATTTTTCAATTATTACAACACCATATAAAAATGATTTGATGACTAGAGTACCTTACATGTACTGTAATGTTTTCATGATTGATGAATAATTTTTCATCATCTCTTCCTTTTACATTCTTTTATACTATTAGAAAAAACACCATCCGAGAGGTGTCAAATTACCACATTCAATGATGATGGGCTTTCAATCTCTGTTATCATTCTAAATTATGGTTATAAAACCATTATTGATATGGTTTAAGAATATTATTATATATTTAATATACACTATGTAATGTTATGTATTCCCTTTATAAAAATGGTATTATGTTATATAGAAAAGTGTGTTCATTGTAATCAAAATCAACAAATTAACCAAAACAGTAATCAATAAAGTTATATATAGTAATTCATCCTCATTCCAGGTAACAAAGTTATATAAATGAGAACTAATAAATATGGATAATCATAAATAATATCTGAATATAATTCTAGAGGTTTACATCCATTCCACATTAACTCCATTATTAAAGAACAAGTGAACTGATTATGAGAATAAAGAAAACGAAAAATGCAGAACGAAAAAATTCAATATAATGACTAATCATAAGGGGAATAAATGAACTAAAAATAATTTTGATAAAATAAATACATGTATAATATGTTTTGAAATAGGGTTTTAATATGTATAATATAATATTCCAGGATCTTAAGTTTAATATCTAAACACGTTCATATTTAAGGTAAGGGTTTTTTCTGCAAAACATCCATTTTCATTCGGATTACCTTTATTGTCTAATTACCTGAATGAAACTCTTGTGTAATATTATGTACTACTCAAAATGTATGTGTGTGGGTTATATTTTTTTTACCAACCAGAATATTTCTTTATTTTATGGATGGCTACAATTTTTAAAAGGAACTTTCGAAATTGTTTCCGAAATACAAACCTGATCCAAGCGAATTTCTCTAATTCATACATTTTTCAATGAAAAATTGTAAATTTTTTTTGGAATCCATTATCTTTATAAAATCAATAATTTTATTATAAAAATACTCTATCACTTCACTTCTTGTTTTATACAAATATTTTCCCAAAAGAACTCTTCATTTCAATGAAAAAGAGCAATTATCCCATGATTTACTCGATGATTTTATAAGAGTATCTTCATCTATTTAATCCCTCTTGTTGATTATTATTTATTATTGGGATTATTAATCTATGTTATCATATACCATATTTAATTTAATGTTTTATTATTATTTTAGAAAAGGATTTGCTATCTTAAAACCATTCACCAATTTACTCCGAATGGTTAGTGTTTATACTTATGGTTTAAGGAATGTTATTTTCATTTCACATATTAATTTCAATATGAATATATATTATTTTTATGTTTATACCCATTAATATGAGGAATTTATTTGACATATTATTTGTCGGTTGGGGCCCTCTATAGCCCATCGTTGCATCGGTAGGTCTCATGAGTAAAACTGTGGTCTTTCTACATGGCCTTGACAAAATGATTATTTATGGTCTTCGCACGAGGCCTTGACTGTTTAGTTATGTTGTCCCACATTATGCATTCCATCATTATGAAAATAGTATTTATGGTTCATGTGGTTATTCGACTAGTATAATCCCCATGATTATGTTATATTACAGCAATATTTTCTCTTCTCTTATTAAAACCATAATGAGATCAAGTTTATTATTTGTTAAAGGAATATGCATTAATTTATTAAAAAATACTAATGTTTATGTTATGATATCTTTAACATTATTTATTACTCTTAATTTGAATTTGAGCTCACCCCTTTATTATGTTTCATTTTCTCAGGGCATGAAGTATTTTATTATGAATGACATACTGAAATAACCTAGGAGTTGTGGATGTTGTCTAAGGAGTTTAATATGGTACTTATCTTTCAATTGTAATGATTATCTTATCTATGAATCTTGTATCCAGTAATACAATACTACATGGTACTTAGGGAATCTTATTCCTTCTTTATATTCCAATAAGGAACCAGATTCAGGCAATTGGGGTTGTGTCCTTACATATGATGCTTTTATTTTATTTAATAGAACCTGAGGATAAAAGGGAATGGTTTATAATTTAAGAAAATTAATAATGATATAAATATCATTATAGCTCATTAATAAAACTTTTATAGCTTCCCATATTTGGTGGTTAATAAAAACAATACATATTGTTCATGGAGGCAATAGTTCTTACAAATAGTTAACTTTTTTTATTATTCTAGAAACTAAGGGGATTAAAAGTAAATATTTATTTTCATTTTATAGTCATATATATATTTTATATACCATATTTATTCACCAATTATATCATTTTATCCATCCATGATGGGCAGTTTTGAAAAATAGATGATGTCGATTCATTGAGTTGGTAGTTTGCACGTACGCATATTAATGTTGCTTTGTTTTTATTAGTGGAAGGAAATGAATAAATAAGGATTTTTGAATTAAAATAATAACATATTGGTATATTAATTATAATAAATTAATCATATATGGTGTTTTAGAAATATTTTGGTGGAAAATGATTTAGAAAAAATTATTAATATGGAAATAACACTTACAACAAGAACACAATTTTTCTCTAGGAAATTTCCTTTAAAATGAAGGCCTTATGATGACTAGTTGTGTCTATACGATTAATGATGTTAAATTGTCTTATAGGATTATAAAACCTTCACTATTATTGAAAATAACTATACAGTAAATATGTAACATAATTTGGTTAAAGGATCTTATTTTATAAGTGAAGAGGCAGGATGTTTTGGAACCAATGTCTATATTTTCAATAATGTAGTGATACTATTCAAGGGAAAAGGATAAAAAGGAGACTAAATAGGAATCGTTGGTGAGTTACAGTTAGTACACTCATCAAAATTCCACATGGAAACGTATTTTTTATACGTTTTTTGAAATTTTCTATTAGTAAATCAATTTTTATCATTTTTTTAATTTTATTGGGGTAAATATTTTTTAACCCTAAGAAATAATTTTAATAAAAAAATTTAAAATTTATCATTTTCCTTGATTTAATCTAAATAATTTAATTTTTTAATAATTTTATAAAATAAATTTTGTAAATGATTGAAAAATTAGTTTTCCAAAAAGAATCTATATCGCATAAAAATAGGTTTTTTAAAGAAGTGGTTTTCCACTATTAGAATTTATATGGAGAGTAAAAATATCAAATTTTTTATTTTAAAAACATAAATTAGGTTATTATGAAAAATAAATTTTAGGTGACATTAAAATAAATCAAGAACATACTTTTATGAAAATTATGTTTAATTAAAATAAATGTTAAATAATAGTATCTTTTAGGAAAAATTAATACACAACCTTTAAAATGATAAGAATATGTTTTCTTAGTTACTAGTAAAATTTTAAAATGAATTTTTTTTATTAATGAAATAATAATTTTATTAATTTTTTACCATTTTCTGTTTCATTCTTATTTTATGAAAATGGCATAAAAATCACTGTTTTGAAAAACAATAATATTTTTCACTATTTACATAAAAATATTAATCTCATAAATATAAAAAAAATAAAACTCATATAATTTTGACATTCAAAATTATTATTTTTTCATTTTATCTATTTCCCATTCTATATAAAATATATTTATCTTTTGAATAAAAATTCTGAATATAGAGATAATATACATTCATCAATAAGGGACTTTTTACAAATAATGTGTCTTTAGTATTATTTCATACAAATTTCAATTTTATATAATGCACATATATAATTTAATATATATATATATATATTTTATATGATCATTTAAAATTGTTCTGGTAATTTATATTATACATTTTAAATTATTTGGGAGATAAAAAGTAAATAACATTTATTATTTATCATCTAAATACAAGCCTTTCTGTTGAAAAATATCTTTTAATTTACTTTAGGTTTTATTATTATTATTTATTTTTCATAATTTTATTTATATAGTAGGTCATGAATCATTTTAGCGTAGTAGTTTATATAAAAATACTTATAGAACATAATTTTAATTTAATGGAAAAAATTATATAGTGAAATCTTCAGTCATTACAATCTTAAACCTTAAGGTTCCATAGATATGCATAACCCAAAAAAACCCCATAAATAATATAAAACAAGAAAATATAAGGGAACCCCTATTTAGCATTAAACTACCCATTTGATGAAATTGGGTCACTAATTAATTTATTTCCATACATTTGATAATCCATGTCTACCAAACATTATAATGAAATACCATATTGGATATTCAAGGTCATTAAAATTATAAATGTAGAAGAAATATTTGACTAATTATTTCATAGTGATTTAGTGTCTGCATCGTAACTTATGTTTATTTTCTTCTTAATTAAATTTTCTAATTAATTTTTGATCATTATATTATCTCCCAAAAATTAATTTGTTCAATCCATTTTGATGTGTAAATACTTATATGACCCTCAATATTGTGTTACTCCCCAAAATATTGAATCAAAAAAATATTCAAACAAGTAAATATTTATCATATTATTTAGGTGAATTAACACATATTATAAAGGATATCAATTACATATGATAAGAAATATCTATACAAGTACGCATAGAGTGACACATATTGAACCAATCATCTTTCTATAAAAAGCAACAAGAATCTTGTATAGTGGGTAGTGTGACCCTAATTTCTTCTTACAAGGGAGACATTAGTCAAAATATAACTCAATTTATCATATTTATAAACCCTAATGTGAAATAACATTGCTTGAAAATATAACACTAACTAATATAATAAAAAAACAGAGGTTAAGTTGACAAAAACTAAATCTTATACTGATGTCCCAGGCATGTAATTCAATGATTAATAAATTCATAATGGGTATTTTAACACATTAAATTAAATTATACACATATTCATAAAATGAAACATGTATAACAATTAATTAATTGGGAAATAATTTTTAAAAATAAATAAATAATTAAAATACTTTAATATGAAATAACCATTTATAAAAAAATTAATAAATAAAAGATAACTATAGAATTTTATTAGTTAATTAATAATTATATATTTTCTAGAGTATTATATATAAATATTCTATATTTAATTCATAAAATGGGAATTTCATGATAATAATTAAATGTAATTCTAGTTTAAAATAAGAAAAATTAAAATTGTAAAAATTGTATATATGTATTTATATTAAGTAAACATTTTACATAATATAAATAAAAATTACTGAGTATTAATTGATATAGATAATATTTATGATGCTTTAATTCCTAATTAATTGATCAATACATTACCAATTTAACATTTGGAGATTAATTTCATTCTTTATGGATTTTAGGGATGTTTTTGACCTTGAAATTGAAAATCGCACAATTCTAGAATTTTAAATGATTTCAATCACTTATGTATTTCTGGTATATAATTTTCAATATTGATCTAAATACTGGTTATTTTTCTGGTATTAATATGTTCATACGATACATATTTATAAAATTTTCCAAGTCTTTATTCCATCTTCTAGAGGCCCAAAACAATTAATCTCTATACAAAGTTGTTTTTCCTAATTGAATGAACACCTCCCCATTAAATGAAGTATAAATAAAGATTCAGGTGTCAAAAATAATTTATTTCAAATAGATATAATATAGGAATCAAATTATAATGTGCATGATCATATTCATTATAAAATTCACTCCTTATGTTAGACTTTGAGTGAGTCAAAAAAGTGAAAGATGAAGGTTCCCATCAAGAATAAACCATTCACCTCAGTTGTTTAATCACAATTTTTTTCCACGTATCCAAATATTCAGTGATTTTTTATGGGGAAAAAAATAAACCCATGAGAAAAAAATTTATGATTAATAAAATATATATATTTCTTGAAAGAGTTCCTGATTTTAGAAAAAGTTCCCAAAAACAGATCTGGATAGTACCATGTCTACCCCTTTCCCGATATATTATCATCTTCATTTCATTTAAAAGGATTGATGGATTTATAGTGTGAACTATACTAGATAATTATAGTAATATTTAATATAATCAAGGCATTATGATCTAGGATATATGTTGTGGTACATAGTGGAGTTCTGAGAGTTTATACCTTTTGAGTTTTTATTTTCATTGTGATCATTTTTCTTTTTAGTTATTCTGTAAATTAATTTCTTTTTAAAAAGGTCTCTCTCATTATTAATTTATAATTATTTTATATTTTTATAGATATTTAATAATCTTATGAATTTAAAATGATTGTATTTTTCATTAAGAATATTTTTTATTGGTCTCCCCCTTGAGCTCAAAAAGTTCAATTAGGATTGATAACTGAGAGGTAATTGGGTAATCGAATCAATTTCATAATAAGATAAAGACCCATTAATGAGGTCTCATTTTGTTTTGTAGTGAATATAGTTGTTTAAATTGAGTTATTGAAGTGTGAATATCCTAATTCAATTGAAAATAATTCTTGGACAACGACAATGGGAGTGTATGAGGGTCAAAGATTGTCAACTATTTCCATCTTTATATTGTTTTCTTTAGTTCGGTTCTCTTCAAATATAAGATCTATAACATAGATTTGTTATCATAATATGGTTTTGTTTAATTTAACATAGTATAAATCATTTTAAATCACACATGTTAGTTCCGACTATTAACAAAAACAAATTATCAATGTAACAGTTGGTAACTTAACCAAAAACCTCTTATAGAGACAACCTCGTGGACACCAATGTGCTTTATTTTCAAGGGAATAAATATTTAATGGAGTTTCATGAAAATACATCAGTTTAAAATTTTCCAAATTTATAAGTATTTTTCATATTTTTTTAATATATAAGATTTTTTCCAACAGTTTAGTGTTTTAAAAGAACCATGAAAGGTATTTTCATAGTAATTATTCTTACAATTGGTGGGATTATCCAAAATATGAGAAGTCTATTCATGATTAATATTTAAAAATTCAATTAAAAAAAATTATTTTAAAATTTATACAAATTATTTGGTGATTCAACATTGATCTTATTTGATTCAAGAATTGATGAAACAAATGAATATTCTCTCCAATGATTTCAATGAATTGAAAAAATTGAGATATCAAAAAGATGGTTATTAAATTGAAAATATTTTCTCATAAACTATTGATATTTATGATCAGTTTTTGGGAGAGTTGAATACTTATTTTAAATAACCTTTTCCAAAGTCAATAGAATAAATTATCACTAAATATTGAATAGATGTTTCTTTTGGAATTAAATTGTATTTGGAAAAAATGTTTTGAATTTGTGAAAACTGAAATTTCACATGAAGCCAATATTTTGAAATTTTAAATTTATTTCCTTTTGTGTTAATACTTGGATAAAGACTAAGAGACTGTTTATCCATTAATTTTTAAGGATTATTTAGTGGAACCTGAGTTGTTGCAAACTTTTAATATTACTTTTTTTGACTCCTAGATAGTGTTGGAACCAGAGATGGAACATGGAGACTCCTCAAATTTTTATCCTTATGTTTCAGAATATTTTGATTGTAAATTTCAAACTATTTATTCCTATGAAGATTTAGTTCATAAATTTTTTTTGTGGAATAATATTTCTGATTATGTGGATGTGATGTATTAAATAGATTATATAATGATGTTCCCATTTGAGTACACTGGTTTAGATGTGGATGGCGGTACTGAGATGGATTACAAAGAATAAATCATCTTTTAAAGAAAACATGAATATGAAACAAATCACATAATTGATCATCAATAACTAGCAGTGGTCGTTTTCCCAATAATGTAATGGGATATTTCCATAATATTTTTATCCCTCTTTCAGTGCATCATCAGAATTAAGATTTCTTATAGGAGAATTTAAAGATATCTGATTTTGGGAACTTCAACAAGATATTGTAGCTAAATAAGATTGGATAATTTTTTTTTGGTTGATCATGAAGATGAAACAACACCCACTATTATATTGGGGATGAACAATTAGAACTACCTTAATTGGGGTAGTCAAATTATATAACCCACTTAGGGGTTCATACCAAGGATATTTTCCATTATACTTCTTTTTATTTTTCATTCATTTCTTTCAAAAAAAATTATGTTTTTTCTTTTTTTAGGGTTTACAAGTTGCATCATATAAGTGGGTAGATCAAGGCTGCTACTTCTAAATCAAAAAATATATTTTTTCCATTCCTCTGCACTTTTATTTGTTATATATTATATTCAATATTTTACATTAACAAATTGAACTGCTATTCATAATGATGATATTATGAAAAAAATGGGGGACATACTGTGTAGGTTAAGATATTATGTATTTTATTTAATAATTTATTTTGTTTTATTAAAAAAAATTTCTTAAATACACTAGTGATCTAAAATGATGTTATTTTTTACTTTTGAATATCATGTCAATAAATAGTGAATTGATCCCTTAAAACCAAAAAAAATAAATGAATACTAAAAATGACAATGATTGAAGATCAATAATTTTGAATTTCATGAAAACACCTCTTTTTTTGAATCTCATATCGCATCATATGTCGTTACCTATTAAATTACCATCCCAGAAGGCATATGAACCCATTTTAAGATATTATTCAAATTCACCCCATTCTATGAGAGAACCAATCTAGGTTTTATTAATCAGAACATAATTTATTTCTGTTAAAAATTGGGGGCTAAGGTGATTGGTATTTAAATTATTGAGGAATTAATTTATATTTTGAAGCCCCCTTTTCATGAAAATTCTTTTATTATGTCATTCATTGGACATTTTATCTTTATTGGGCCCCTTTTATCAATGTACAACCTATTTAGTTGGCCACATTACAAGCTGGTTTTTCTATTCCTACCTACTCTATACGTGTAAATGAAAGATATAGTTGATCATAATTTTGGGTGGAGATGACTTGTGGTGCACTACCTCATTTGGTGTTTATTTGGCTGGATATTCAATATTTGAAGTGATTTTGTTTTCTATTGCAATTTTTTTCAAAGAGATGTTCCCATATAGAGCTCTCAATGGAAATAGAGTTGTGCATGTCTGTAGCTCTCAATCTAAGAAAACTCTGCCTATCTAGAGCATTCCAAAAAGAGAGAATAACAATCAATTTTTTTTTCTAAAATATTGATTGAATGGGATTTAAAAGTTATTCTCAAGGATCATCAGAGTTTTTTTTCATTGTAATATTGTAAGGAGGAGACATACATGGGAGTGAAAATTAGAATTAGTCTTTTATTCATTAGTAAAGTGAAAAAACATCCTTATTCATCCTTATAAATTTTCACATTAGAAACCCACTAACCATAATACCCAAAAATCCAAGAAAATTATTCTTGATAATAAAATTTTCATGGCTCAAATTTTTAGAATATGTAAACATTTATCAAGACTATAGTGATTCAGGCATGATTTTGGAAGAGAAAATCCTTGTTGGTAATCCATATTCGTGTGTCGTGATAAAATAAATGTGAGGTAACAATCACTACTACAAATACGGCCTTTATCAGCACTAGAAAAGCGCTGATAAAGCTGGAAAAGATAGGGGGGGGGGGTTCCCTTTATCAGCACTCCAAAAAGCACTGATAAAGACCCCTTTTATCAGTGCTAAAAAAGCGCTGATAAAAGTACCCCTTTATCAGCGCTTTTTTTAGCGCTGATAAAGGGGTCCTATATCAGCGCTTCCTTTATCAGCGCTTTCATTTTAGTGCTGATAAAGGACACTTTTATCAGCGCTTTTAAAAAAACGCTGATAAAAGTTAAAAAAATTTAAAAAAATTTTAAAAAAATTAATAAAATTAAAAAATACTGCCAATTGGGGGGGGGGGGGGGGCTTTTATAGCGCTTGATCCCCCCCTTTTACAGCGCTTTTCGGCCCCTATACAGCACCCCACACACCCCCTCCACCCTTTAACATTACTTGCTCCAATTTTCCCCATGCGCGCGCACCCCTGTCTCCACTAGGATTTGAACTCGAGACCTCCCCCCTCCACGCCTAAGCCCTTACCACTACTCTATTTTGATTTGCTTTCAAATTCATGATATCTCTCTCTATATATATATTTATATATTTAGTTATATTTATTCGTACAGTAATATATATTTATATTAATATATATATAGTTATATTATAATATATATATAGTAATATTATAATATATATAGTAATATTAATATATATATATAGTGGTATTAATATATATCTATGTCTGTATATATATATATTTAGTTATATTTATTCGTATAGTAATATATATTTATATTAATATATATATAGTTATATTATAATATATATAGTAATATTAATATATATATATATATAGTGGTATTAATATATATCTATATCTATGTCTATATATATTTAGTTATATTTATTCGTATAGTAATATATATTTATATTTATATATATATATAGTTATATTAACATATATATAGTTATATTAACATATATATAGTTATATTAACATATATGTAGTTATTTGAATATATATATAAATAGTTATATTAATATATATATAGTGATATTAATATATATATTTATGGTGATATTAATATATATAATTATAGAAATACTAATATATATATATATATATGCAGTTATATTAATATATATATAGTTATTAGATTAATATATATATAGTTAGATTAATATATATATAGTTAGATTAATATATATATAGTTAGATTAATATATATATATAGTTATATTTATATATTGGTATATAAATATTTATTGTATTTTATAATTAAATTTTTAGGTGTGAATATTTAAAAAATATGAATATATTATTATATATTTGATTATAAATAGCAGTTTATTATAGAAAATGATGAAATTTCAAAGACACAATATCAATATGAATGTAATACCTTGGAATAAATTGAGACCCCACCAAAAAAATCCAATAATACCCCCTTAAACGAGGGTGAAAATCCACAAAATGTTAAAAAATCGGGGTACCCCGACTAAAAAATCAATTTTGGAGGCCTTATGGGCCTCTCTTGGCCTTGAAAATTCCTTAACCAGGGTACCCCTCGGTGACAATGACGTAGAGCTCGTCGCAGGCTTCGATTTGATATGTGGTAGAGCTCAAACGGACACCCGGATCAAAAGTTATGCCCGTTTGAAGTTTGAGTTGCGTTTTCAACATATTTTGGATCTTTTTTTTAATTTTTTTAATTTTTTTTGTCTTCAAATTGTTATTAAATGACTATTACTCCATAATGATTAGCAAATTATTAACTAAACATATTTTTTAAATTTTTTAAGAATACATTTTCACTAAATATCTTATATATTATGTATAATAAGTGTAAATGTACATTAATAGTTATCTAAAATATATTTAAAAATTATATATTATATTTATATATCAATATAACTATATTTATATATTTATATATTAATATATTTAATTTTTTTTGAAGCGGACCCTTTATCAGCGCTACTAAACAAGCGCTGGTAAAGGGGGTCCCTTTATCAGCGCTTTTTCGTTAGCGCTGATAAAGGGGGGGTGCTGCGAAAAACTGTTTTTGTGGTAGTGTATGTTATGTGCATGGGAGGAAAAAATAAATGGGAATGGATTGACTAAGATGTATTTAGAGCATGGAATATTTTCTTTGATAAGGTATGATATATTTTGTTTCTTGGTTATTAATTGGTGAACCTCATTGGCATGTGTTTTGATTTGGTATTGATTATTTGTAGTTATCACTTTCCCAGAAGTCCAAGATTTATGTGTGGGGGAATTGAGAAATAAAACACATTTAATATTTTTCACGTATAATTAAATTATATAAACAAAACCAATTTTAAATTTTGATCTGAATTTAATTTTTTTTTGATTTTATGGATGTTTTGAGAATGAAATTGAAAATTACACAATTTTGTAATTTTCAATAAATTTTATTACTTCTATATTTCAGAAATATTCCTTTCAATATTAATCCAAATTGACTAATTAATTTTTTTCCCAAGATTTTTAAGATAATGGAGTATATATTTTTAAACTGGGATAGGTCTTTATTCATCCTTCTAGAAGCCAAAGAAATCATGTCTTTCTAGAAAGTCATTTTGGCCAACAGAGTGGACCCTTCAATATTAAATGAGGTATAATTCCAGATAAAGGTGTCCAAAAAAATTTATTCCCACTTTTGATGATATATCATGCAAAAGAAAACATTAATTATTATTTTAAAGGTTAAGTTCACTATTTAGGTTAGTATTTGGGGAAGTTAAACAAGTGGAAGATGAAAGTTCCCCTCGAGAAGAAACAATTCACCTTAGTAATTAAATCATAACATTTTATACTCATGTCCAAATATTCTCATATTTTGAAAGTTGAAATATGACCCTCGTTAAAAATATTATTGGGTACACCTAATCCTTATTCTTCTGGAAAAAGGTCCCAATGTGAGTAAAATTTGGGGGAAACAGATCTAGATAACACCAAAGCTACTGCATTTCTATTTATATTCTCATATTTATTTCATTTAAAAAGATGGATGGATTGAGAGAGTGAGATATTTTTTGGAATATATTATGGATAAGAGGAGTTATATATAATTAATCCAATTCATGAAGATATATGATCCACAAAGTGGTGGAATGTAGAGATATAACAAATTATCACTTTTGAGTATGTCTTTTTCATTGTGAACATTTCTCTTTTGAATTATCCATGAAATTGTTCTCTGGATTGAGGAAGGTATCATTCATTATTTTTTAACATTATTATATATTTTTCTATATTATAAATCATATTATGACTATAAAATTATTATATTGTTGTTTAAATAACTTTTTACATGGTTTCCTCATTGTTTACAATAAGTTCAATTTGTATTGCTTTCTCGGAGGTGATTGGGAAATCAAATTAATTTCATAGGAGGATAAACATTCATAATTATGGTATCATTTTTTATAATGGTCAATATAGGTATATACCTCATCTTATTGTGGTATACATTGGATAAGTGAATTCAAAATAAAATTTTGACAATGATAAAGTGATTGTTTGAGGGTCGAGGTTTGTCCATTGCTTCATTCTTTAGTTTGTATTTTTCATTATAGTTTTGTTATTATTTATAATATATAACATTTTTTTTCGGATAATAATCACTTTTTAGGTTATTTAATATAGTATAAATCATTTAAAATTACCATTTTTTATTTATTACTTTTAGAAAAAAGAATTCAAAAATGTATCATTTTGATAACATATCTTACAACCTTCTTTTGGAGACAACCTCATGGTCACCATTGCGCTACATTTATAAGGAGAAAAATATTGAGTTGTATTTCCTGAAAAACACCAATGAAATTAATTAAATAATGATCACATCAATCACAATATGTTTTTGATGTGGTCTACATAATATCGAAATTATATCCCTCTAATTTGAATACATGAAATCATATATTATGAAAAATTCACAATTTTAAATATGAAAAATTTTATATTTAGACTTTATTTAATAATATTTACACCCTTTATAAATTAACTATTATCAATAATAAATAAATATTTTATCTCTACCACATAATTCATTCAAATTAAATTTTTATAATGATATTATTAATATTAAATCTTTAACATTAATGTAATTTTTATAATAAATGATTTAAAACCTTAATTAAATAAACCATAAGTACTTTTTGAATAATTAATTTATAAAAAAGGTTTTATAAATTAAAAAATATTCCAAAATAGCTTTCCCAATACTTATAGTCAATTTATAAATATATTAATTCAATACATAATTGAATAACTTTGAGAAAAAAACATTCTTTGTTTTTAACACAAAATAGATTGTTCCATTGTGCCGATACCAACATGTTCCAACTATATAATGATTATTATGGTTATATGAAACATTCTATATGACTCAACCATGATTAATCAAACATGGAAAAAACATCACTTATTTCCAATGGACCATGACTCCCTCCAAGATGTGGTAACGATAACCTGCCTATTTTACATGTATTAACAATTACCTTCATGGTATAAATTGAGTATCTCCACACTATAATAAAAAAATTTGGTTGTTCTTCAGTGTGAGAGACCACTCTATAGCATAGTAATGTATTGAATTTAGTGTGGTGATATAAAAAATCTGATTCCCAATTGTTTAGGTTCTTCATTTGACACATGATTTAAAAAATATTAAAACATATGATTCTATGATACCACAATTATGTTCCATAGACATAGATTAAAAAATAATATATGAAATAAAAATTATTAAAAACCTTCCCCTAATCGACCATGCAATGTTGAATTAAATATACATAAATTTGAAATGAAAAATTCTATAAATATTTATACCTTACATTGATAAAAATATGCATCATCCTTTATCCAACTTCATATAATTTAATAAATATCACATAGTGGAATCCAAAATACATCCAACATCATGAGGTATAAAGGGGCTAAATAGAATTTCACATCATATGTGTGGGTACTTATTCTTTAAAAATTCTATAACCATAGTTTGAAGAAGAACGTATAATAAATATTATGGTACATTGGAGTATCAATCTTACATCATATGTATAACTCAAACCCCAATAATTATATGGATGGACGATTTAAATAGAACATAAAGACACTATTCATTGATTCTTTCATTAGCTTTTGTGTTATAACATATGTTTTTTTTAATTTATGTGGTTTATGAATCATATATATCAATTATCTCCATGTTACAAATCATGTAATGTTTCTATAAAGATATATTAGTTTGATATTTTAATTGTATGTTTATGTGTTAACATTATACTTCCAATTGTCCATATTTTGAAACTATATCTCATTAATATATATCTAAACCATAGTATGTGGATCCAATGTTTCCACAGTGTCATAGCCACAAATATTCATCATATTTAATATTTTATTTAAATCGTATCCCATTAAATCTACCATTTATAAAAAATACTAAAATAATTTATTCCATTTCACCTTATATTATATCACAAATAACAACATGTGAAATTACATACAAAATATAGATATATTCAATTTAGTTTATAAATAAACAAAAAACAGCACCTTTTATCACATCGTATTTAATACCTCGTGAATACTAATCCAATAATATTTTTGTTTAACACTAATACACTTTTAAAGCTTATCTCTGAGTCATACTTAGTCCCCATTTATTCAACCACAAAGTCTTATGTGAAGAGTCTTCATTAAATTGAAACAATATATGAATTAAATGATTTGTACATGTTTGAAAATGTTGGACCCTAGAAAAATCATTAATTACACTCAATCTATAATTTTATCTAACACGCAATCCATCAATCACATGTATCTCTGTACCTTTTTTAACTTTTTTTCATCTTATATAAGATTTTATTATCATATACCCCCTTTATCCAAGACATAATGTCAACTTATGTGATGGTGTATATGAATCCCCTATTTCCAACACCTATATTGTTGACTCTTCATGTATATAATCACCTGGTAAATTAATACATAACATGTCATTCACATTTATGGATATGTACATCACATGAACCATATCTAAATAAATAATAACATATAATAAACTATCTAGTTGTTACCACAAACTCATACATTTATCTCAATTATGGGACTAGATTCTATACTCATCATAAGATTGGAAAATTCTCATCCTGGATAAGATTCGACCGATATAATGAACATCAAAACACCCAACAACCCTTTGACTAGCTATGTCTCTTTTAGAACTATGTATGAAAGGAATCAAAATATGAAGGCTTTCAAGGTAGTTATCTCTCAAATATTATTTAGTGGGACCCAAATATTCTCTATCCACCTCTATTATACTATTCAAATATTGTAAGATACATAATGTGGTATACATTATTTTTCATCTAGAACAGAAAGACCATTTTTTTGTGAATCATAAGAATATTCCATATATATATTATAGAATCCTTTTCAATATATCCCTAAAATTTCATCATAAGGTATAATATTACACGATTATGATTGGTTATGGATGATTTAGATTCATATTTTAATAGATTCATCCTCATTATAGTTCATAAAATATATTTCATTATATATATTTATGAAACCTATTTGAATTAATTAAAAATAGGATACTTCATTTTATATGATAAATTTTATAATTATAAACTATTTTAGTAATACGTAAAAAACCATTTATAAGGAACAGTTTAATCATACTATATGTGATAGTTTTCTCAATAAGACTTATGTTTGATTCGGTTCCATGGTTTTAGTTTGCACATTACATATATTTGAAATTATTTCTACATCTAATTGTGACCATCTAATAAAGCCATATGACTAAACTCTTTTAGTTAGTAACATCAATATATAATGAAATTATGAATAATTGTGAGATTTCATAATCTAATTCTTAATATGAATCTTTTTAAATATATTAAAACATACAAACTCAACAAAATTTTATGTTATAATATCATATTATATTATCTACATATAACTCTTTATAATTATATCATCATAATACTTCAAATATAATCCATCAAAAATATTACATGAATAATAATTTAATATTTATATTACCATTCACCATCACATCTAAAATTTTGTTAGGATAAAATGAAACTATTATTGATAAGGTAACTAAATGTAACTATTTACATTTCCCTTCACCAACATACCTTAAATTAATTTATAATATTATGTAAAATTCTATTTGTAATTTAACTTGAATAATCCTATAAAAAGTAGTGAAAATAATATTCAATAGTCACTAAATAAAACTTATTACATTTTCTTTACCGTCATATATTTTATATTGTTTAAAATTTTATTTAGAATGAAATTTAACAATGGATTGATTTGATCCTTTATTTTTTAAATTTGAACTTATCTATGTGAAAATATACTCCCACTAACATCTTAAGCAATATTTCTCCTTAAAAAATTAGGATATGTTACACAAAATCTTTATGATAGTAAATAAGAGTTATTTTATTTTAGATGGAATATATAAAAAATATATTATTATTTCCATATCAAAAATGATATTTTCTGTGTTCTGATATTTTTTCTTTGAAAATCATAATTTATTAAAATATCCCACTAATGGGTGGATGAAACATCTTCACTCATATTTTAGAAAACAACTTTACACATCAATTATAATAGATAAAACATTTCAATATTTATCTCATTTTTAAAATATGTTCTAGAGTCTAATGAATCATAAAATATGTATATAAAATTAATTATTAAATTTTTATTGTAAAAAATATTTATTAACGAAAAACATCTTTATCACATAATTGAAATGTGATAAATGTATACATAATTTTATGATCCATGTAATCATAATATATTGTATTATAACTAAATATGTGTTTTATAAAAAAATTTAATGAAAATTATAAGCTCTATCAATTAATCCCTTGATTTTAAAAACATATAATTTTTTTTCACTTGTAGAATATAAATTTTGTATCACATATCCTACAAAATAAAAAATCAAACTCTATAACACTAATAACTATCTTTTAAATTCCAAAAAGTTTCATAAAAAACTTCTTAAATTTTATTTTTGGTTTTCATGATATTTGTTGACTTATTGAAGAATCATTATTTTTTTCTCCAACTATGTTTTCTTTTTTTTAAACCATTACCCAGTAGCACGACCTAAACAAAAATAGTACCGAAATGTCACATGTTTGTTTAATCTATCATAAAAAATTTAATAATAATAGGTAAAAATTTATTAAATCCATTCAGATTGTCTAAATATTTCTTGTAAATGAAAATAATATAAATCAAATAACATGAACAATCCATAGAGTGATACTTTCATATCACCGTATAATTGGAGTATCTAGTCATATTGAATACATTTTAAGAGAGTAAAATTCCTTATGTTATTTTTCATTTTATTACACTTAAATTCATTGTGAATCCCTATATACTTCCACGTGTATCTAGATTCATCTATTGGAAAAATTCAACACATGGTAATTTAAGAAGGGGTTTTTTAACAGATAAAAATATCTTAACTTATGATATTTCCCTTAAATCACTTTCCTTATGAATTTCTTAAATTAACCTTCCAAATACTAAGGATTAATGTTTATGTTAATATTAATGATGAGAATGCTCTTTACTAACATTGAATCTTATTTCAAAGAAGTATCATATAATATTTACATTAGTAATGAATTTAATTAAATGAGATCCCACTAAATAGATGAATGATTAAGAATTCACTATATATATTAATATTAAAAAACAAACATTTCACTAAAATAACGATCCTACTTTGGGATGAATCTCGTTACAGAGTAGTTTATGTAGGGAATCATCCCAATTATTTATATGAATCTTGGATGGTTGAAAATATTACACCATGTATAATTCATCATATAAATTAACCCAAAATTATTCCTATTAAATCCCAACACTTTGATTTTCACATCTCAGTGTAACCTAATGAAAATTACAAGAATAGGCTAACAAACATAAATCATAAGGAACTCGTATATGGTGTGAAATTACCAATTTTATGATTCAATTGTACCCATTAAATTATTTCATTACATAAAATTATATAGGGCTACCCTTACTTGGTATAGAACTACCTAATTAGATGATCGAGGACATGTTAATTGTATCATTGGAATATATCTAACACATAATATTATTAGAGGATTTAATCTCACCATCTTATTTAATGTTTATTCCATTACATATACATTATTTTATAGATTTTGCTTTTTGAATAATATTCCCTCCACCAAATGAATATTTTCATTCCATATTGATGTGTAATTCATTACATGATTCACAAGTTTGTGTTACTCAACCAAATATAGTATCAAATCATATTCATGCGTATCGAAATGAATACTATATATACGGTGTATGAAAAATTGAGGTAAATGTTTATAATTACATGAGATTGCAAATCTCAACTTGATTAAGCATATAGTAATAGATGATTGAACACTCACCATTCTATAATAAAACATAATCATATAAGAATTAAGATAGTCTAACCCCATGTCCCTCTCTCTATGGATACTTACACAAGAGACAATTCAATTAATAATAATAGTAAAAGTTTATATTCTCAAACTAAAGTTGAAAATGAAACTCAATCAAACAACAAAAATAATAAGATGAGGTCAAGGATGAAAATAAAATATCTTATTTTGATATCCCTAAAAATTAATGGATGGATTAATAATTTTATATATTGTTTTCATCATATAGATGTAAATTATACACATATTCCTAATGTAAAAAACATAACTATGAATTTTGTATGGAATATATCTTTTAAATATATGAACAATACTTATATTAAATATGATATAACCACTTATCAACAATTCCAAAATAAAATCTAACAATAAACAGTTTATAAACAATATATTCATTATAGACATTCTATAATGTTGGTTATAAAAAATTTATATTCATTACATAAGATGATATTTTAGTATTAAATATTAAACAATATATCACTTTACATACCTAATGTTTTTGAATTATAAAATTTTTATAAATCAGTATCATTTATGTAAAAATTATACAACATAAAAATATTATGTATTGCGTATTACTTAAACAATGATAAAATCAATCCACAAAATATTTTTACATGGACTAAATAATATAAAAAATAGGTTCCTTTAATTTCAATAATTCAAATAAAATATTATGAAAATTTTATAATTAAAAATACATTCAATTTTATATTTCAGATTTATTTCTTAATTTATGAACCATTTAAAAATATATCATTAGGTTTTGAAATAAATTTTTTTTCTATATCAAAATTCATTCTATATAAAATTTTAAATATGATATTTTTAATATTAAATAATAAATATTAATGGATTATTTATAATAAATGATTTTACACATTTAATTAATAAATCATAAATATTTTCTTATTAATTAATTTATAAATATTTCATAAAAATGTGTTATTTATAAAAAAAATTGTAAAAAAATTAATTCAGTTCATAAGTGAAAAATGTTCTCAAACTCATTTTCATTGTTTTACAACACAAAACGTCTTACACAATAGTGTGTAGATCATCATGGACCAATTCTATGGAGATATCCATGGTTAAAAGAAAAATAGTGTATTCCCCAACCCCAACTAATCTAGAATGGTACAGACCAAACCAATTTTTAGTAGAACATGAGTCCCTCCATAGAGCGGTGTAGTTAATATGATATTTATACACACATTAACACTTATCATAATTGTTAAGTCCTTATACATCCATATCATATTCTAATCCAAGTGTTTGTGTATCCTTATTAGAGTCCCCTCTATAGTGCAATGATGGCCCAAATTTATTACATAGATATACAAAATGTGATGGTCTATTTTGTAGGGTCTTTATCCCACATTAGATTTCATATGAACGTAATGTGATGACCCAAACGTTCATTAATGGAAATCCTACATGATCTAATTAAATGTATTATAATGGTTATATAAAATGTGAACATCAATGTTTTTATGTTTATTGATTTTAAAATACCTTTATGTGTTATGACCGTTGATAATATTGTTGTTGAACAGTGATCACATGATTAGTATAAATATATAGCTTTAACAAATCCAATTTACTCTGAAAAAGGAAGTCATGACCTCATACAGTAGACTTTCCCCATACGAAGATCATTTTTCAGAGCCCGGAAAGGAGGTGGCATCATTTGGCTTTGCTCTTGACCAAGACCATGTCGAGCTTGAATACATGAAGCTCGAGCAGAACCACCGACGAGAGAAGTGGAAGTTAATAGAGATTAACACTCAAGAAATGCTATCCAAGCCTCCCCAAGAGTCATTCACCATCACACACCTTACCCTTCAGTATTATGTAGGTGTTATAAGTGGTTATGTAACAAGACCATATCACTATGACTATGTACATTATTTTTTATAAAGAATGCACATTAATTTTATTATTGTTACTTTGTAAATAGATTTTAAAGAAAAATAATAATTTTTTGTTAATATTCAACTATGAAATCTATTTTGATGAATTAATTTATTTTTGAGTTAAATAGTATTTTAATAATATAATATTACAATCAAATTAATTTTTTTAATGTTAAATGTTCATATAAATTTATGAATGCAATTGTAATTTTTTAATGGTTTGAAAGCTGGTTTTATCAAAACCAATGAATTTTTGATAAATGTTGGTTTTAATATTAAAATTAAAAATTCAGATTTTTAGAAAATTATTTAAATAAAATGAATACTATTTTTTGAATCAGGGCGTCAAAATTATCCAACGGTGAATTTTTCATAATTTTCTGAGATAATCGAATTTTTGGGTAAATATTAAATACTGTTTAAATGTATAATGTGTTTTATGACATCATAATGACCCAATGGGGATGTAATAAAATACAATAAATTCTTTATTCGGACAACATATGTTTTACCATTAAAATAATGTGATTTTAGGTGTGTTTTATTTATTTTACAAAGCTTTAGTGGACCCTCCAATAATTATAAAACATTTTGACATTTAAATTTGTTTACCTTGAGAGTGTGACTCACCTCCACATAATCACCCTAAATATTTTAAGACGTTCAAACATGGTAATTATAAAATATTTTTTTCCACTCCCCTTTGTTAAAAATATTGGGTAAAAACCATGGGATGGTTTGTGGTATTGATTAGTTTAATGTGTAGTGACCCAAACCAAAATATTAAAGAATTATATCTCCCTTTCAATATAAACCCACTCAATTTCACAATTACACTTCACTCAAAGACTTTGGAGTGTGTCCAACCACTACCCTTCACTCTCCAGAATCCTCCCAAGGTTCCCCAAGCTCCAAATAAGCCTCTCTCAATCCTCTCACAAGCTTTTGTGATCACACTTCCAATAAAGTGATTTCCCCTTTCTCATTTTTTTTATTTATTTCATTAGGTTGTTATACACTTTTTTTAAATTATAAATTTTGGGGTATGATTTATCACCACCCCCATACTTCCCTCTCTATGTTTTAATGATTAGATACTCTTTCTCTCTCATTAAATTCCCCTCATGTACACCCATTACCTTGAGGAAATTATTAATGAATCTCTCTTTTCTCATTTAAATTCCATAAATTATTTTGTATTGTGAATATAAATTCCATTACTTATGTAGAGACATCTATCTATATGACCCGATTACTATCAATTTCATGTAATTATGAGGAGACACCTATTTCTCTCTCATAAGCCATTTTTTATAAATTTGTATGTCATGTCGTTATGTTTCTGAAATTGCATCGCGATTTTCCAAGCCAATGACATTGTGTAGTGAATACCATTCCCATTTCATTATCAAGGGTATTCACTATTATGCCCATTTAATTATTGATTATAGTGTTTCATGTATAAATTCCTCATTTCCTTTATCATGGAATAAATGAAGAGGTTTAATGAATACATGTTATATGATCCATGTGGCACATTGTTGAGTCAATAAGGTTTTCCTTATGGATTTTCGATTCCTTCATGTTTGGGGGAGATTTTTTAGTCAACAAGGTCTCCTTATGACATTACCATTCATTCTTATTTTTAAAATCACAAACACCTTATCTCAAGGAAAATTTTATTTTACCCTGTGTTTTGGTCTCATAAGGAAAACTTCCTTCCTCAAGGAAGTTCATCATTATCATGTTTTTTATTTCTCATTATCATGTCTAAATGTAAAATTCGGTTTCTTATCTAAAACCTCAGAATAATATAATACATAGATAAAGAGCATTCTGTTTTTAGGATACAAATTCAGGTTCCTAGTTCTCTAAATTCAGATTCTGAACTATTCTGAGTTATGAATCTGAGTTCACTTAATTCAGACTCCAAACTCTTCTGAGTTCTGATTCCAAGTTCTCTGAATTCAGACTCTGAACACTTTTGAGTTCTGACTCTGAGTTCTCTGAATTCAAACTTCAAAATCTTATAAGTTCTGACTCTGAGTTATAATGAATCTTGACTCCGAACTTTGTAAGTTCTGACTTCGAATTCTCATGAACTCTGACACCGAACATTGTATGTTCTGACACTGAATTCTCATGAACTCTAAATTTGAACTTTGTAAATCCAGATTCTGAATTTCCTTGAAATACATACTCTGAAATTCTATAGAGTTCAGGATCCAAATTCGTTAGAAAAAAGAATCTGAATATCCTTGAATATTAGACCCCGATTGTATTTTTCGTTAGACTCTGAACATTTATTTTCTTACATTCCAAATATTTAAATTTGGTTATGCTTACACTTGTTTTTTTATAAAATGATGTCATGATTTCAGTTACTTTCTAACCATTGTTTGAGTGAAACATGTATAGATCCCTCAAAAATTCAAGAAAAATATGACCGTTGGAGGAGGGATATGACTGTTGGAGCTGTGCCTATAAATAGGAGCTCTTTTGAACAAGCTCGAGACTTTTAACGTTTTTTAATTTAAATTTTTAACAACTTAGCTTACATGATTTTGAAATGATTTCTAAAGATAGAGGCTCTTATAAGCTCACAGGTTTGTACAGAATGTTTGAACAGCTTGTTCAAATTTTGCTTCATGCATATTTCCTTTGTGCAAAGGTGAAATTTACTTGAAATCAGAGACTTCAGGTTGTGAAGTCAAAGGTGCCGATTTCCTTACAAATCGAGGGCTTGTGGGGATAAAAAGACAGAAACCAATCTTCAAATTGAGAGCTTACTTGGGTTTGGGTAAAACAAACTTTCTTGAAATTATAAATCAAGGGACCTTTATCCATGGATGTTAGATACCCTTCACTTTGGGTTAAAAGAGTTACTAGTTACTTGTAGTGTTTCAGTTTTGTTTTCCATTGTAGTTTTGGTTGTCATGCAAAGAATAAATATCTTTTATTTCCTTAAACTTGTACTCTTATGATATAGGATTCTATACGCTTTAAGGTAGAATCTTAGTTGTTGCAAACTTTTGTAATGTTTCATTTCTGGAATCAATTTTCTGGAATCAAGAAAGTAATTACAATTTAGAGGTGTTGTGAATTTTGTTTATGAAAATTTTCCTTAAGGAATTTTAAAGTATACAATTCATCCCCTCTTGTATATTGAGTATCTGCATCATAGTTTGATACTAAAATCAGTATCATATCTATCATACTATCTATCCAACAATTGGTATCATAGAAGGTGACCTTGTACCTTGATCCAATCTAATAATTGGATTCAGAGTTTTTGGTTCAATTTGAATTAATATCACGATTAGATTCAAGAGACAATTTATATTTTTCTTATTTTTGGAATCACAAGTTCGGATTCAAAAGATCATATTCACATGTTCAAATTCACAAGTTCAGATTCATTTTTTCTTAGAGATGCTTGAGTTATATATTTTTCTTGCTAAGGAAAATGTTCCTTATTTACAAATAGTTATTACTAATAAGTTTGTGTGCCATGTTTTTCATTAAGATGTCAGGATTAAATTTTGGTTCTATCGACCATGAAAATCCTACCAGACCTCTTATTTTTTATGGAAGTGATTATGAGTACTAGAGAGATAGGTTAAATACTTTTTCTATTAACAATAGAGTTGATAACTACCTAATGATGACAGGGGACTATAAATTTCATGAAATGGAATTAATAACACTTACTAATCAGAAGAAATCGTAACATCAATCAAATTTTAGAGTCAGAAATACATTTCTATACTCCATGACTATGATCATCTATAGTAAAATATCTTTATGTGAAGCTACAGAAAGCATCTGGATGAATCTTGAACTTACAAATTTTGGAACTTCTAAAGTTATAGAGACAAGAAGTGCTATGTTGAGAGCCGAATACCATGTATTTAACTTTTTTATGGAGAACCTATACGCAAAGTTCAGCAAATGATTATGAATATCGTGAATAGCTTACAGTATATTGGAGAAAAAGTTTTGGATGATGAGGCTCTTTTAGATAAAATCATAGACATCATGCCAAATGAGTCGGAGTCCAAGAGGATAGTAATTGACATGAACATGAAAGTTATCCAGATTTCCTTAGATGAATTGTTTGGAACTATTCTTCAGTATGAGACTAGAATGAAGAGAGATGATGATAATGTAAAAAAGAAGAATTGGAATGGAGGTGTTGATTTTAAAACTACTTCTAAACACATAAAGGTGAAGACTCTATAAATAATTACTAGATCAATGTCAAATAAAGTTACTATTCAGTAAAAATCTAGTGATATAGATTAGTCTGAGAATGAATTAGCTAATCTTGCTCAGAGAATGAACATGATAGTAGCTCAAAAGAACTAACAGAATAAATTCAAGAAAAGAGACTACATAGATAAGAAATATGGTGAAGTTACTTGTTATTAATGTTGGATAATAGGTCATATCAGACATGATTTCCCTCTATTGAGAAATAGGGAAAAGAAGTAAATGAATTCAGAAAGAAACAAGAAGAATTTCTATCGGTCAAAGAACAAGAAAAGTCTTAAAGAAAACATTACTTAGAGTGCTAGCTGTGGAGACTCTTTGAGAAGAAAACCTTCTGAATATGAAACACTAGCACAAAAAATATTGGATTCAAGGCTACTACTTCTTTCCTAAATACATGTTTTATGTCCATGGTATGCTCTTCCGAGGCTTTAACAAACTTATATCTATATACGAATTATTATTCTGGAGATATTACTTTTAATGAAGATACTTCATCTTCAAATAATGAAGAAATACCTTCATATGACAAAGTATCTATATTTTCCATGTTTATAGAATCAAAGAATTATAAAATTTCTACGGAATTAGACAAGGAAAATACTAGATAATAAGTTCTTACAAAAGAGATTGCAGACCTATATAAACATCTTAATGATAAGGATGATTTTTAGACAAACTTTCTAAAGACCACGAGGAAGTAAATTCTAGAAAGGAAAAACATTATAAAGATCTTAAAAATTCTATTTTAAAATTAAATGTTTTTGAGAAAAAATCTCACTATAAGGAAATAATTCATGATGATAGGAATTTAGTCATCAGTCTAAAATTTGAAATATATTCCCTTAAGAATATTCTTGAAAACATTACTTCTGGTATGGAAAATTTTTACAAGATGTATTCTCAAATCAAACCACATGGAAATACTATTGGAGAAGGTTATACTCAGCAAAAACCTATTTTCAAAAAAAATTATTTCACTCCTTCCAGAGCCCCTTTTTGTACTAAATGTCAAAGTGGTGGGAATTGGAAAACAAATTCCCTTTGGATATTGATCAATCTCTTGGTTTTCATAAATCTTATTTATATAATCAATTGTGGATACCCAAATTTTTGTTGTCTAACAATTTCAGATCCAATGATGTTTAGATTCTGAAAGTATAACATTCTTATTTTTAGGAAAATAAATAAGGTAACAACAGCAATACTTGGTACATGGATAGTGGATGTTCCTGACATATGTCTGGTAACAAAAACCTCTTTGAAAATATTAGAAAGATGAAAGGAGGGAAAGTAACTTTCAGAGATAATTCTAAGGGAGAAATTATTGGTATATGTACGATTTTTCTTCTTGAAAAAACATTGATTTCAAATGTTTTGTTTGTAATGGGTCTTAAACAAAATCTCATTAGTATAAGTCAATTATCTGATGAAGGTTACCTTACGAATTTTAGTAACGAAAAGTCTTTAGTACACAATTCCATGGAATAGTTTTTTTTCTGCAAATAGAAAAGAAAATTTTTACACCCTAAACAAAGAAGACTTTAGGAGCCATGAATTACCTTGCCTTAGTGTAATGGAAGACCATTCTTGGTTATGGCATAGATGGTTAGGTCACTATAATCATATCAACTTATGTAAACACTCAATGAAAGGACTAGTTAAAGATCTATTGGAGCTTAGATTTTATTCTTCAAAAGTTTTTGATCCTTTTTAATATGGTAAGAAACATAAATCAAGTTTTAAATTAGTTAGTGAAGACTCAACCACGGATGCATTATAGTTGGTGGATATAGATATTTTTGGTCCAACAAAAATAGGAAGAATTGGAGGCAAATATTATGTAATTTTTATAGTTTATGATTACAATAGATTTACGTGGTTCTATTTTCTTGAAAATAATTTTAAATATTTTTCTTATTTCAAAATTTTTAGAGCCCAAGTACAAAATGAGAAAAACATTCCTTTGATAACTATTCTTAGTGATCATGGGGGAGAATTTCAAAATTAAGATTTTGAAACTTTTTGTTGTAGAAAAGGCATTACTCATAACTTCTCAGCACCTAGATCACCTTAACAAAATGGTGTTGTTTAATGAAGAAATATAATTCTTCAAGAGATAACAAGAACCATGTTGAGTGATTATTCTATAGACAAACATTTTTGGGGTGATGCTGTAATTATTGCTTGTTATACTATAAATCAAGTTTTGATTATATCTTTTCTTAACAAAACTCTTCATGGGTTATGGAATGGTATAAAACCTAGAGTTTCCTACATTAAGGTTTTTGGTTGCAAGGTATTCATTCTGATTACTAAAGGCAATCTTCACAAATTCGCACCAAAATTTGATGAAGGAATTTTCTTAGGCTACTCCACAACTTCTAAGGCTTACATAGTATTCAATAAAAACACTTGTACTATTGAAGAGACAGTACATGTCAAATTTGATGATATTGATCCTTTTGTTTTTAAACAACCCCAACCTACATCTTCAGATGTTTTTTAAAAAATTGATTATCAACCACTGTTAGAAGATCCTTCTGATAAGGAAAATACCGAAGAAAATGATTCTGAAGCATTTACATTAGATGATTTCCTACCCTATGTTGATGAATAGGTTTTATAAAATCCAAATCAGTTGTTTCTAAAGAATCATCTCAGTCATAGTATCATTAGTAATGTGAATCAACATTTAAGGACTAGAAGTTCTTAATAAATGAAGTAGAACATCTAGCATTTCTATCCCAATTAGAACCATAAAGCAGTAATGACGCTTTAAGTGATGATGATTGGATAAAAGCTATGCAAGATGAACTAAATGCATTCGAAAGGAATAATGTATGGAACTTGGTTGAAAGACCTAAGGAATCTTCTATAATTGGAGTAAAATGGGTCTTCTGAAATAAGTGTGATGAAAATGGAATCATAGTTAGAAATAAACTTATGTTAGTTGCTAAATACTATAATCAACAATAGGGAATAGACTATGAAGAAACCTATACTCTAGTAGGTAGATAGGAATCTATTCATATTTTACTTGCCTTTGCAGCATTCATCAATTTCAAACTTTTTCAAATGGATGTGAAATGTGCTTTCCTTAATGGTTTTGTACAAGAGTAATTTTTTGACGAACAACCTTCTGGTTTGGAAGATACAGAAAAATCATGAACATGTTTTCAGACATACCACAGCTTTGTATGGATTTAAAAAACCCCCTCGAGCTTGGTATTATAGAAATACATGATTTTTTCTTCAAAATAATTATCTTAAGGGAAATGCAGATCCAACCCTTTTTTGTAAAGAAAGATAATAAAAATGTTTTGATTGATTAAATTTATGTTTATGTCATTATATTTGGTTCAACTCAGAAATCTTTAACTGATTCCTTTGCAGATCTAATGAAATATGAGTTTGAAAAGAGTATTATGGGTGAGTTAACATTTTTCATTAGTTTTCAAATTTCTCAAAAACTAGAAGGAATATATATATCCCAACATAATTATAATAAAGATCTTATTAAAAATTATGGATATGACAACACTAAGAGAACAAGTACTCTTATCAGTACCTCAAATACACTTGATGTTGATGAAGCTGAGAAACCAGTAGATCAAACATATTTTAGAGGTATGATAGGAAGTTTACATTACTTGACAGCTGGTCATCTAGACGTAATGTTTTCAGTATAATTATGTGCAAGATATCAATCCAATATTAAGGAATCTCATTTAAATGTAGTGAAAAGAATTTTTCACTTCCTAAAGAGAACAATGGACTTACGATTCTTTTATACTTCTCGAAATGATTTTATTCTAAATTTTTTTGGATTCTGAATTTGGTGGATGTAGAATGGATATAATGAGTACATCCAGAACTTGTCATTTCATAGGAGATTCATTGGTTTCTTGGTCATTCAAGAAGCAACACTCATTAGCACTTTCCACTACTGAAGTTGAATATGTAGCAGCTAGAAGTTGTTGTGCTCATGTGTTGTGGATGCAACACACACTCACAGACTATGGTATGTGTTTTACCAAAACACAAATTTTGTGTGATAATACTAGTTCCATTACTTTAAGCAAAAACCCTACACATCACTCTTGTGCAAAACACATAGATATTAGGAATCAATTTCTTATGAATCAAAAAAAAAAGATATATCATTCTTCAATTTATTAGAATGCATGATTTTCTTGCTGATATTTTCTAAAAATATTTACCCTCTGATAGATTTGAATAAATTAAACAAAAGTTAGAAATGATAACCATAAGGTTATATTCCTTGTTAAATTTCTGTTGAAATCAATCACCTTACAATAATAAACATCTTTTCATAGGGAGAGTTTATTTTCTTGCTAGTTATATAA
Source organism: Viscum album (assembly GCA_963277665.1). Lineage (NCBI taxonomy): Eukaryota > Viridiplantae > Streptophyta > Magnoliopsida > Santalales > Viscaceae > Viscum > Viscum album. Next base: position 1,499,532,836 of record OY728119.1, on the reverse strand, counting down.
AATCTTTCGTATTAAGTTTTTTCAAAATTTTCATAATGAAGCTTTTTCTACTCAATTTGTTTTTGAAGTTTTTCATTTTGTAATCAAATTATTCGAAATCTAAAGTTCTTCAAGGAAACATTTTCCTCAAAACGAATAATCATTATTGCAATATGAAAGGTATGTTTCCTTTCATATGTTCTGTAATCATATTTTACTTTCTAGTATTTTCTTTTTTGTTTTAAATTTTTCATATTTTCTTTACTTTAAATCCGAATGTTTTTCTTAAAAACCTCAAAAGATCGGATTCTACAAAGTTTTCCTTGTGGCTATCATTTCAACTGTTAGATCTAATCAGAAGTTTTATCAACTGTTGGATTGAAATTGGAAGTTCAACTGTAACTTTAGAAGCCTATATATAGGACCCTTTAATGGGTTGTCCACATTGTATTTCAAGCCTTTGTGTGCCAATGCTCTGCCTCCTTTCAAAAGCCCATTCTGAACCTCTCAAATTTTTCTCAAATTAGAATGTATGGTGAAGTTCCTTCTCAAGAGACGTCAATTATCAAGACCATTTCAGAGTGATAGATTTATAGAGATAGGTTGGTGCATCCAAATTTCATTGCAAAGTACAATTCCATTATATCCAAAATTATCAGGTTGAATGGTTGGGAAATCATTTGTATATCAAAGTTAGGAGCTCAAGATGTAGTTTATCCGGATCTACTTGTAAAATTTTATGAATCTGTGAGTTTCTACAATGAAGAAGAGAGGAGTATGTTTTATTTCAAAATTTATGGAAAAACTTATGCCATTTCTTACAATAATGTTGATAGCTTGGTGGGGTTGTCTTATAAAGGGAATGTTGTTTTCATTTTTCATAAATTGCCGGATATTCAAGGATGATTTGTCAAGGTGAAAGCTAGAGTGTGTGTTGGACTTTCTGATGTCAGGACTCCAAATATTTCTCATTTGTTAACAAATAATCGGATCCCTATATTGTGTGTTCAAGGATTTATCATAACAAGAAAATGTGATAAGGACACCTTGAAGAATGGATACATGTACATCATAGATTTTCTTGTGAATCTGAGGAAGGTCAACTTGGTGAATCATATTATCATTACGATTGAGAATATTAATAATGGGAACTTGAAAGCTCATATTATCAAGTATCTATCCATCCAATCAAAGTTAATTTTTTGGTACCCTTGAGTCTTTCAAAATTCTTTGCAGTTTTAAGATGAGGAATTGAAAATATATGTTTGTAAGTGATGATACATTGAAGAGAATAAATATTGGTTTCTCTAAATATTCCTGAGAATTCTATGACTTACCATAGGAGGAAGTTGAAGCTGTTTAGAAGAAGCAAGAAGTAGATAAACCATCCAAAATGGATGGAAAGAATGGAAAGTTGATGGAAGTAGAAGAAGAAGAGAAAACCCCAAAAGTTAAGGAATCCCAATCCACACCCTTGAAACCTATGAAGAAAAAAGCCTATCTGGATGAAGTTTTAGTAATGTGGAGGGATGAAATGAAAAATGGGATGGAAAAAAGAGACATAGTATGGCTTGGATACTGCAATAGATATGGCTTTAAAATAAAATACAATTGATGAGCTTGAGAAGCAAGCTATAGAAAAGAAGAAAAAGAAGAAAATGTTAGAGCCTGAGATTGTTCAATCCCTTCTGAAGGCCATTGAAATAGAATATGAGAATATTCTAGTATGATAATATTTTATGGTAGAAGAATTACCAGAAACTTTAGGTATGATGTTTGTCAGTCCTGATAAATCCCCAGAAAATATTGTTGAAGAAAAGGAGTCTATGGAATAAGTACAAGAAGAAGAAATCAGTGGTGACACAGAAGACCTCATAAAGAAAGTTGAAGACTTTCATGAGAAGGAGAGTGCATCCGAAAAATTGTCAATATGGACTTTTCAAGATGGATCTTTAAAGATTGATACTTTTGGGTTAGATGAAAAAGATGGAGATGAAGTGAATAAGCCCCATGAAGAAGAAAGTTATAATCATAATTTAATTCATCCTGAAGATTCTGAGGCAGGAGTTGAGAAGGAGAAAATAGATAAAGATAGAACTATTCAGCTGTCTGAGAGTGAAAAAGAGTCTCCGGATGATGAAGCTATTCAAAGAAGTGGTAAAGGTAAATAGGTGGGTTTTGATACACCCACTAAAGCGGTTGTGAAGAATAATGATGTTGGGTGTACATAAAAAAGTAAGCTTGTTGAGCTTGAGAAAGATCCCTCACCAAGAAAAGTTTCAGATTTAGAATCATCTTTACATGGACATGATTTCAATTTTCATTCATTAAAGAAGTTGGTTGGCACCATTCCAATCATTTCACGAATTGACCCGAGATGTCAGATGGCATGAATCAAAAATCGGATTTAGTGTCCATGTTGATGGACAAGTGTGTCAAGCTAGAGGCAGAATTCAAATCATTCCTTATCAACTATGATTCCCACAAAAGATCCTAAGAGAAAATGGTTAACTGGTAAAATAAATTAGTTAAATACTTGAGATATCTTGATGAGTTTCAACATGAAGTTAAGGAAGCCTTTGATAATGAAGATAATAAAATCAGGGATCTCATGAATAGCATTGAGGAAAATCTAACTCTTGAGAAGACTAATCAGATTCAAGAGGTAAATGATATGAATGGAAAGTTTTATTTTGTTTACAAATGTTGGAAGAGGGAATGGGTTCTTCGGATCGATATCGAAGAGAAGCTAGTTAAGCAAGATGAGTTGTTGAAGGCTCAGGCAGAAGCTCTGAAGTCTCAAGAACAGAAGATCAAAGATTTAGAGAAGAAAGAAGATGATCAAGATCAACTCCTAAACTAAGAAGAGGAAGACCACAAGGAACTCGAAAAGATGAAAACCATAGTGATGAAATTGATACCCAAAGAGAAGGAAGGAAAATATATCCAATCTGATCTTTTGTTATATTGTTTCCTTGTACAAATTCTACTCATCTTAATGAAATTTTTGGATGTTCATTATTGATTAGAGGCATTGTACTAATATTTTAGGTATAATAATTTATTTTCCATTCCCTAAAATTATTTTTGAAAATAAAAAAGGGGGAAAAGGAAAAATAATACTAAGTAAAAAAGATATATCCCTATGAAAGGGGGAGTTTATCAAAGAGGGAGTTTTCATTACGAAGATTTCCGTATTCAAGATTATGAAAAATCTCATTCCAAAAATCTAGAATATGATCCTTAGAGTTCCAAATACTAAGGGGGAGTTATTCATATTAATCCTTTCCTATATGATATGGGAGATATGTTTTGGTTTCAAAGTCTAGAAAAATATTTTCTAAGACCATTTATTCTTTTTTTAAGGAAGTTTGTGCTTTCCAAAAAGGTGAGATTGTTGATTCAATAAGGCCTTCCTTATGAATTTTACATTACTTCACGTTTGGGTGAGATTTTTTAGTCAATAAGGTCTCCTTATGACATTAACATTCATTCTTGTTTTTGATAATCACAAACACCTTATCTCAAGGAAAATTTCATTTTACCCACTATTTTTCGCTTATAAAGGAAAATTTCCATCCTCAAAGAAAATTCATCCTTACCATGTTTTTCATTGTTCATTATCATGTCTAAATGTAAAATATAGTTTCATAACTAAAATAATTATTGAATCATATAATAATTAGATAAAGAGAACTTTGTTTTTAGGATACGAATTCAAGTTCCAAGTTCTCTAAATTCAGACTTTGAAATCTTCTCAGTTCTGACTCTGAGTTCTTTGAATTAAGAGTACAAACTCTTTTGAGTTCTGAATCTGGGTTCTCTGAATTCAGACTCCAACTCTTCTGAGTTATAACTCCATGTTCTCTGAATTCAGACTCTGAACTCTAATGAGTTCTGAATCCGAGTTCTAATGAATTCTGACTCCAAACATTGTATGTTCTAACTCTGAATTCTCTTGAACTCTGACTCCGAACATTATATGTTATGACCCAAAATTCTCATGAACTCTGAATTAGAACGTTGCAAATCCAGATTCTCAATTTCATTGAAATTATGACTCTGAAATTCTATAGATTTCAGGTTCTGAATTCCTTAGAAAATAGAATTTGAATATCCTTGTATTGTAGAAACCGAATGTATTTTTGGTTGTACTCTGACCATTTATATTCTTATATTCTGAATATTTTATTTTGGGTATGCTTACACTTGTTTTGGTTATAAAAGGATGTTGTGATTTCTGTTACCAACTAACCGTTGTTTGAGTGAAACATGTACATGTCCCTCTAAAATTTAAAGAAAATATGACCGTTGGAGGAGGGAGCTAAATGTTGGAGCTGTTCATAAAAATAGGAGATCATTTGAATGAGCTCTGGACTTTTAACATTTTTGACTTTAACTTTTTGACAAGTTAGATTACATGCTATTGAAGGGATTTATAGAGAGATATGCTCTTATAAAATCTAAGGCTTCATTCATAAAGTTTTAACGGCTTGTTCAAACATTAATTTGTTCATAGTTTCTTTGTGTAGAGGTACTATTTCCTTGAAATCAAAGACACCAGGTTGTGAAGTCAGAGGTGCCAATTTCCTTACAAATCAAGGGCTTGCAGGGATAGCAAGACAGATACCGATCTTTAGATTGAGGGCTTAGCTAGGTTTGGGTAATACAAACTCTCTTGAAAGTATAAATCAAGGGACCTTTATCCAGGGATGTTGGATACCCTTCACTTTGGGATAAAAGTGTTACAACTTGTTACTTGTAGTGTTTCGGTTTTGTTTTACGCTGAAATTTTGGGTTTTAAGGAATGTATAACTATCTTATACTTTCTTAAACTTTTTCTATGGTTATATAGGATTCTATACGCTTTAAGGTAGAATCGTAGTTATTAGAAACTTTTGTTATGTCTAATTTCTCGAATCACTTATCAGGAATCAATAAAGTAATTAGAATTGAGATGTGTTGTGAATTTTGTTTATGCAAAATTTCCTTAAGGATTTTTAAAGTATACAATTCTCCCCATCTTTTATTTTGTGTATCTTTATCATAGTTTGATACTAAAATAAGTATCATAACTATTGTACTATCGATCAAACACACATTTATGCATGAAATGAAATGTTTAAGAAGGGTCCACCTAGATAGTGCTCCAATGCATTGGGTAATGATTAGTATCATGATACATCAAGCTAAATGAGGGTCTACTAATGATCCATGTGCAATTATCCTTGTATGATTCTAAAATCATGTTAAATGTTGTTTCCACATTTCCATGTTATGATTATCATGCTTAATCAATCCTTTATGTTAATATTTCTCTTATGCTCCATTGATATACCTATTGTTTAACATGTACTATATTCCTCATGTTATTCCATGATTATTATTTTACTAAGCTTTATAGCTCACCCTTTTTTTTCATGTCCCCATGTTATCCCATGCAATGCTATGTACGATGGAATGTAGTGGTCATGTAAAGGATGTTTTCAATAAAGATATTGTATTTCATGTTTTAAGCTGTTATGTAATGATCATAAGCCAAAAATACACTAGAACCTTGGATATTATATGTTTTATCAAGTGATGGTTATGCAATAAATCATATTTAAGTGTGTAATAAAGAGCAGTGTTGTCATAGTTGGTATCAGAGGATAGGTTTAGTTATTTTTGGGATTAGTATTAGAAAAACCTAGAGAAAACTTAGAGACAAGAATAAGTATAATAAAAACATCCCTAGGAGTTGGTGAGTATTGATTAAGTGGTTTATCAAGCATGTACATCCCTAGGAATTGGTGAGTATTTGAAAAATCCAAACACCACCACAAATCATGGATGAAAAATGTCGGAGAGTATGAAAAATGGGGAAATCATTGCATCACATGAATATAACTCCTCCCCTATCAAATTTTTTTGATTGAAATTCTCGGCGAACCTCATCCTAATCACTCTAGTGGAATTTGATGCAATTCATGGCATGGATTGTCTTTACTTATATAGAGCCAAAATATATTGTTGTGAAAGGGAAATCACTCTCCATGTGGAGAATCGACCCCTAATAATGTACAAGTGCAAGGTGGAAGATGGACCTTCTTTAGCTCCATCATCTCAAGCATGGATATTGTTACCTTATGAGCATGCACATCTATCTCATATAATTGAGTCCAAGGAAGTAACCATCCTTGAAGACAAGCCTATTGTGAGGGAATTCACCAATATATATCATGAGGAATTGCTTGGTCTTCCACCTAGAAGAGATGTTGAATTCTCAATTGATCTTATACCTAGGGAGTTTCCAATATCCAAGACTACATATAGAATGGCTATTTTGGAGCTTGAGGAACTGAAGAAACAACTAAAGGAGAATCTGTATTAAGGGTTTATATGCTGAAGTGCTTCACCATGGGGTACAACAGTCCTCTTCTTCATGAAGTAGGATGGATCAATACACCTTTACATCGATTATTGTGATCTTAACAAAATCAAGATAAAGAAAAAGTATCCTATCCCATGAATATATGACTTTTTTGATCAGCTGTATGGAGAACAATACTTCTCCAAGAAGTATTTGTGGTTGGGATATTATCATGTAAGGTTGACGAAGGAAGATATCCCCAAGACTGATTTTCGTACAAGATATGAGCACTATAAATTCCTAGTAATGGCTTTTGGACTCACTAATGCCCCAGAAATCTTCATGGACTTGATTAATAGTGTTTTTATGGATTACCTCGTAAACATTATGATAGTATTTATAGATGATATTATGATATACTCCAAAACAAATGAGGATCATGAGGAGCAACTACGAACTTTACTAGATACCTTACAGAAGGAGAATCTCTATGCAAAGTACATAAAGTGTTAGTTATGGTTAAAGGTGGTCTCATTCTTGGGCCATATCATCACAAGCAATGGGATATCTATAGATCTCTCTAAAACAGATGCAATTGAGGGATGTGTGAGGCCAACATTGGTAAACAATATCCCTAACATAATGGGATTAACTGGATATCATTAAATATTTGTGAAAAATTTCTCATGATTTTCCAACACTCTTACCAAGATAACTCAGAACAGATTAAAGTCTACATGGAGTGATGAATGCGAAGAATGATTCAAGGAGTAGAAAAGGAGGCTTATCACTGCGCCCATGCTCACTTTACCCACAAGTGGATAACTTTTTGTTGTATTCAATCATGCTTCAAAGAAGGGCCTAGGATGTGTGTTGATGAAAAATGACAAAGTAATTGCCTATGCTTCATGACAAATAAATGTTCTTGTTCAGAATTATCCAACACATGATATAGAGATGGCTGTAGTGATCTTATCTTTAAAAATTTGGAGGCATTATCTCTTTGGGGAGAAGGGTGAAATATATACGGACCACAAAGGCCTCAAGTATATATTCACATAAAAGGAGTTGAACATGTGCCAATAAAGATGGTAAGAGTTGATCAAAGACTATTACTACTCAATCCATTACCACCCAGGGAAAGAGGACATGGTGGCAGATGCTCTTAGTAGAAAGGATCCAGCGATTCTATCATTGATGATAATGGAAAGGGATCCAATCATGTTATATTTGATGAATATGGACATAGGAATCCTGAAGAAGTGAACATTATCAATCCTTTGACAAATGATTGCTCAACTCTCTCTTTTGGAATGGTTAAATGATGCTCAAATAAAGGATGTGGAAATTATTAAAAATGTGGAAGTAATTAGAAATGGTAAATCTTCGAAGATCATGGTTGAATAGGATGGAATAATGGGATTTGGGTCACGATTATGTATAACCTATAATCTGGAGATAAATAAGGGGCTTCTGGATGACTCACATTGCTCAAATTTCTTTATTCACTCAAGGAGCACAAAGATGTATTGAGATCTCCGAGAAAACGTTTGGTGGAACAATATGAAAAGGGAGATTCTGGACATTACATCAAAGCGCCTGGTATGTCAGCAAGTGAAGGCTAAGAGTAAAAAGTATAATGGGATAATGAAACCACTACCCATACCAACATGGATGTGTGACAACATTACTATAGACATTGTCACTGTACTTCCAAGGACATCTAGAGGAAACAATGTTATATGGGTCATTGTGGATCGTCTTACGAAGACATATCACTTTATCGTGATTCGAGATGAATTATCGTTAGATCAACTTGCACGAATTTACATTAAAGAAATGGCAAGGTAGCATGGAGTGCCACAATCTATTGTATCTGATCATGATAAAAGATTCACCTCTATGTTTTCGAAGAGTCTTCAACATACTCTGGATACTGTACTAAAATTTTCTATGGCCTATCATCCTCAAACTGGTGGCCAATCCGAGCGGACTATCCAAACACTTGAGGACATGTGGAGATCTTGATCAATGGAATTAAAAGGTGTATTGGAACAACATCTTCTGATGGTTGAATTCTCTGACAGTAACAGTTTCCACTCGAGCAGCCAAATGGCACCATATAAAGCCCTTTAATGTAAAAGGTGCAGAACCCCGGTATGTTGGGATAAAGTCGGTGAGCATAAGATGTTAGGACCAGAAATGGTTGAATAAATGGTGGAGAAGTTAAATACCATTCAGAAATATATCAAGGTAGACCAGAGTCTATAGAAGAGTTATGAAGATAACTGTTGATGAGAGATTGAGTTTAAAGGGGGATACATGGTTTTTCTATGAATATCTCCAAGGACGAGGGTAATGAGGTTTTTAAAGAAAGGGAAGATAATTCATAGGTACATCAGACCATTCAAGATTCTTGATCATGTTGGGGATGTGGCCTATCGACTAGAACTTCCACGAACCATGATCAAAGTACATGATGTCTTTATTGTATCCATCTTGAGGAAGTACATATGAGACCCTTCACATGTACTCTCTTCAGAAGTAGTACAGCCAGAGGATGATCTCTCATACAAGGAGAAACCAGTGAAGATCTTAGATCATAGAGAAAAATCTCTACAAAATAAGAAAATTCCCCTCATCAAGGTGTTGTGGAGAAACCACAAGTTTGAAGAAGCGATGTGGGAATTAGAGGATGTAATGAAGCAGAGTTACCCGCATCTGTTTTAGTGTTGGAAAAGGAAATTTTGAGGGAGAAATTTCTTAAGGAGGGAAGATTGTAACGAACCAAACATTCATTAATGGAAATCCCTATTGATCTAATTAAATGTCTTATTATGGTTATATAAAATGTGAACATCAACGGTTTTATGTTACCGGATTTTAAAATACCGTTTTGAATGGAGACTTTTCTAATATAGCCGTTGAACAATGATCACATTATTAGTATAAATATAGGGCTTTAACCAATCCAATTTACTTAGAGAAAGGAAGCGATGGCCTCATCCAGTAGATCGACCCCAAACAAAGCTCATTTGTCAGAGCTCAGAATGATGGTGGCACCATTGGGCTTAGCTCTGGACCAAGCACAATCTCATTTGGAATACATTATGCTCAAGCGGAACTACCTACGAGAGAAGTGGAAGTTGATAGAGATTGCCACTCGAGAAATGCTATCTGAGCCACCCCAAGAGTCTGTCACCATCGCGCACTTACCCTTCGGTCTTATGCGAGTGTTATAAGGGGTTATGTAACAAGACCCTTGCACTATTTCTATGTACATTATTTTTTTTATAATGAATGTGCATTCATTTTATTATTGTTACTTTGTAAATAGTTTTTAAACCATAAATAGAAATTTTATTTATTATTCAACTAAGAAATCTATTTTGATGAATTAATGGATCATTGAATTAAATAATATTTTAATAAAATATTATTATAATTAAATTATTTTTTTTAATATAAATTATCTTATAATTTTATGAATGCAATTGTAAATTTTTTTATAGTTTGAATGTTTTTGTCAAAACCCATGATTTTTTATAAATGTTGATTTTTATTTAAAAAAAATCGCATATTTAGAAAATTTATTAAATAATATGAATATTATTTTTGGAATCAGGATGTCAAAATTATCCAATGGCAAGTTTTTCATAATTATCTTTGACAATCGATTTTTTGGGTAAAAATTAAATATCATTTAAATACATAATGTGTTTTATGACATCATAATGACCCAATCGAGATGTTATAAAATACTATAAATTTTTTGTTCTACCAATATATTTTTTACCATTAAAATAAAATGATTTTAGGTTTGTTTTATTTATTATAAAAATAATTAGTGGACCCTCCAAGACATATAAAACATTTTGTATTTTCAAATTGTTTTCCTTGAGAGTGTGACTCAGCTCCACATAATCACCCTCAATATTTTAAGAGGTTAAAAAATTGGCTTCATAAAATATTTGTTTCCACTCCCCTTTTGGAAAATCCATGGGCAATAACCATGGGATGGTATGAGGTATTTATAAGTTGAATGTTTTGTGACCCAAACCTAAATATTACAGAATTCCCCCTCATTTTCTATATAAACCCACCCATGATCCCATCTCCTCTTCACTCAATGCCTTTGGAGTTCATCCATCCCATGAAATCCTCTCTCTATAATCCTCCCAAGGTGACCCAAGTTCCCAAAAAGCCACTCTCAACCTTCTCCCATGCCTTTGGGGTCACACTTCTAACTAATGGGTTTCATGTTTTCTCATTTTTGTTTCAATTTCATTATGCTGTTATGCACTTTTTTAATTATAAATGTTGGGGGTACAATTTCACACCTCCCCCATACTGACCTCTCTATGTTTGAATGATGAGAGTCACCTTTCTATCTCATTAAATTCCCCACATGTATACCTATTACCATGCCGAAATTCTATAAGGAATCTCTCTTTTCTCATTATAATTCATGCAATTATTTTCTATTGTGAATATAAATTCCATTACATATGTTGGGACATGTATCTATATGACCCCCTTACTATCCATTTCATATAAATCTTATGAGATTCCCATTTTTCTCTCATCAACCATTTTTATTAATTCATATGTTATGCCATTAGGGTATCGAAATTGCAACACGATTTTCCAAGACAATGTCATTTTGTAGTGGATAACATGCCCATTTCCCGAATAATGGAATTCAACATTATACACATTTACTTATTGATTGTAGTGTTTCATGTAAGAATTACACATTTCATTTATTGTATAATAAATGATGAGTTTAATGAATCCATATTATATGTTCCATGCAGCATATTTATGTATGAAATGAAATGTTTAAGTAGGGTGCGACCTGATAGTGCTCCAATGCATTGGTTAAAGATTAGTGTAATGATATGTCAAGTGCAATGAGGGTTCAGTCATGCTCTATGTGAAATGATCCTTGGCTCATGCTAAAATCAGGTTAATTTTTTTCCACATTTCCATGTTATGATTATCATCCTTTATCATTACTTTATGTTAATGTTTTTCTTGTACTCCATTGATATGCCTATTTTCTTACATGTACTATATTTCCCAAGTTATTCCATGTTTATTCCCTTACTAGACTTTATAGCTCACCCTTTTTGTATGCATGTCCTCAGGTTGTCCCATGAAATGCTAAGTACGAGGGAATATAGGGGTCATGGAAATGATTTTTTCACTAAAGATGTTGTATTTCATGTTATATGTTGTTATGTAATGATCTTATATCAAAAAGAAACATGACCTCTTGATCTTCTATGTTGTATCGAGTGATGTTTATTTAATAAATGATGTTTATGTGTATAATAAAGAGAATGGTTTTCATACATAAAACATGGGATTCTCTAATAAAAATAATTGGTTATTTATGGATAGATAAATAAAATAAGTACATACATGTACACACCATAAAATAATGAGGAAATATATAATAATTATTATTATATCTTCACTTGGTTTTATGAAGATCAAAAAACGGAAGAAAAAAGATATCCTACCTCTAGAGGTATCTATTGGTGAATAAAAAATCCTTTTTTGGGTGTTCTGTTCCTTCATCTAATTCTATTTCCTTGTGTGAAATGAATAAATAAGAAGAAATCATCTTGAAAATTGTAGTATCATTCATACATCATATAAAAATATAACAAACCCAAATATCATATGGTAGAAGGGTTTATATAGAACCCACGAAAAATCCTTAATGATTCATGTATTTACTCATGTGTTATAATACGTGTGTAAATTACATACATATATCTATGCACCATATTCATTAATTCTCCACATAAATGTTCTTTATGATAAATTATGTGAAATTATCACCTCGATTTTAGAACATTAACATTCGACTAACCACGAGACATAATTAATAATTGCATCCAATGCATATAGCTATCCCAGAGTATGTTGATCCAATGTATCTTAATGATTGTCTCCACAAAATCACATAACATGTAATATTAAATTTAGGTAGTAGCCCTTTTAATAATATGGTTATAGATGGTGACATATATTTATTATTGGATATGGGAATGTGCTTTTAGGTTTTTAATAGAGTGAAATATATATATTTCAATGTGAGATACAACATATTTAACAATGTTTAGAGGGTCATATATGAAATCATAGTTAGGAATAAATTTAAACCAAAAACCATTCAGGGATTCATGTTTTATTGGAAAGTAACATAACCTTTCTAATGACAAGTCACAATAATTGATTATGATATGATGATATCACAACCAATTCCTGAGAATAAGATTTTGTTATATTTCTTAAATTACAGATAACATTGAGTAAAATATGTGGATTTATTAAATATGATATGGAAATAAGAGTTATTTTTTAAATATTTAATAATATATCTAATAGATTATTTTGGGAATTATATTATTCTATTTTTTATCTGATTATAGGTAATGGATATCTAGTCCTCAAATAGCTAATTGAGATTGTTATCCCATGAACTAACAATGACAATGCCTTCTCTGATCACTCCATCACATGATGGGGAGGGATGCCTTGTTTCCCCATTACTACCTGTCCATTGACCCTTTCCCACATCAAAAACCATGATCTTATCCCCCCATTTATAGGTATCGATGTTTTCATTAATGTAGTATCACTGATGAAAGGGATCCCCAATCATGGAATCATTGTATTAGAGTTTAAAAAGTTCAAATATCTCATGGGTTTGTCCGTAGTGGAACATTTTGGATGGTATCAAGTTTCAGTAAATTTATTTGAATAACTTGTTTTTGAATAATATTACCCAATGGATATTGTTGTCATTGGTATAACTTAACCTCATAATATCCTCATTCATTTTGAAATTGAGGAAAACCAGTTCATTGATTGGTAGTGTTCATAGTATGGTTTCAATGAGTTTCATTTTTTCCTCTACTATTGGTTATATGAGCTAATGATGAGGTATGACCCCCTTATAATGAATGTCATGATTATTTTCACCAACATTACCACTTCAAATTTATAATTCAGTTCAACTAAAATTTAATAATAACCTTTTTGAGCACTTCTTGTTCTAAAATAGAAAAACCATGTTGCATTTTTATTTCATATATCAATATATATATATGTTGATGTTGAAATTTAAAATAGTTCGGTGGACTCGATAATAGTGGAAATATAATAAAAATGTCATGGCAAGTGGATTTTTGGTTTTTAATTTAGGGTTTATTTTTGTTCATTGTATAATCATCATGGCCATTTTTTTCTTTATACCATATAGTTTCCATGGAACTTCATGATTTTTATGGTGATATTGTGGACATTATTACCCAAAATATGGGTAAGATCTCATATAAGAAATGTATCATAATGGGTGATACTATTTTGAAGAGTGATATGCCTTTACACCAAGAATCTAAAATTATTTTCATTTTACTTGTTATGTGGAATGATTTGGAGGGTGAAAATCTAGGAAGAAAAGTTATGAGAGGTGTTTGGTATAGCTCCTATACAAATAGATCTTAATATGTTAAAACTATGGTTTTTACTGGTTGTGATGGGAAAAATATTTCTTCTACATTTCACCACAACACTAGTGTTTTCACTAAAAAATTATATAGATTTGAATCAATAAGAAATAAAATCTCTTTCAACAATCCAGGTTCCATCTAATCATGGGAACTCTCATACATCAATCTAGTTCCATAATCAGTATCTTTCCCTAGATGAATTTTTGGTTGGGGAAACTGACACAGAAGGTTGGTGGATGATCATTCCGTAGTATAAAAAATGATGGGAGGTTCTAAGACCTAGAATACACTATAAACTAGTGATAAAGTGGATAATTAATAATCTATTTGAGAAAATTAGAAGGATATTCACTCTATTGTGTGTTTTGGGTCCTGATCAATGAATATAAAGAAATATATTTCTGTTTGAGGATAATATATAGTCAATATATTAATAAAAACTAGCTATCAAAGAGATTACATAAATTTTCCAAATCATATGGAAACCAGATAACCTATTTAAAAAAATAATCTAGAAGAAATGATAAGTCTAAATCTTTGGAACATAATTTAGGTTCATGTGAGGAATTTTAAATGCCTACAGAGCTATAATTATCTCCTTGTGATAACGTAGGGGAAGCATACGATAATAAGAATAATGATTCCTCCAAAAATAAGTAATTGGATGATGTTGTTTTGAAGGGTATAAGAATAGAAAAAGTTTTCAAATATAATGGATTAGATCCCCTGCAACATTTTATGGATGTGATGATACAAGATTCTTTTAAGATCAATATTTCAAAAAATGATAACTCTAGAATGTTTGAATGAATACTATAGTTTGGCCTTAATTACGATAGGGATTATTGGATCATGAAATATGATCATATTATAATATTAGATTTAACAAGGGGAAAATTTGTTTGGAGGATTACATTGAGACCTTAGATAATATGGCCTAACACTTTGGGGATCTGATCAAGGATGATCCACACATAAAGTTTACCACTTTGGAATGGCGACTATATAGGGTTAAGGATTCTAATCATTTAATATTTTCTATAATTTCCTATTTATCCCTTATGTGGTTTGATATCTGATTATGTTTTAAACATTGTGGGATCCCAATGATCAATTAAAAGAGTTTGTTTTGAAATAAAAATTTTAATTTTTAGTCAGTCAATAATATCAAAAAATAGACAAATTGTTATTCGTAATGATTTGTTGGATCTCTAATTAAACATTCACTTATCATATGAGAATACTATTTAGGACTCTACTTGAAATAATTTTTTTCATAGATAACTAGAAAATATTACAAAAAGTGTTATAATTGATTATAATGAATCTATAATTTTTCAATTTAAGGAACTAATATACCCCATTTTATGATATCATTATAATAAAAAAAGTTATGTAGATCCAAGTGAAGAAAAATCATAACTTATTATTCTGTATACACCGAAAATAAATTAATTATAAATTATGACTGATTAAATCAGAAATCATGGATTTTATATTTCTATTAAATACATTCAAAAACTATTAATTTTTATTAATGGAATATGAATATTTTGGACTTATCAAGGTTGATGTATACCAAACTGAAAATCATGCCAAAATTATTTTTTTGGACATGTTGTTGTTTATAACATACTCTATCTTTTATGAAAATATTTTTTAATGGAAGGAAAAAATCATCTAATAGAATGAAAAGTTGTTTCATAGATATAGATATGGTATTTTTAATGCATTATTTCTAGGATTACAGTTAATGGAGCTCAATACTAATATAGAAAGGCAAATTTTTTAATGGCTTACTATAATCATGAAAATTTAATTTTCAATATTATTGATGATTGCTGATCTTAAATAAATAAATAATCCAAGACAGACTCTAGTGTTGAATACATGGACAATGGATTTTATCAATTGGTGGTACTGAAAATACTATTTAGTGAATATTTATATAGGAGGTGGATTTGGGTAAGGACCTTATAAAATAGAAATGGAAGAATAATAAGACCTATTTTTGATCATAAATATAGTATAAGTAATGGGTTCATGAATTATCACATTTTATTATTAAGGTATTTTTAACATTTATTAAAAAAATTATTATATCAATTTGAAAAGGAAGTGATTCCTTATGTAACATTATAGTGTATACAATGAGATTAACTACATTCATTAGAAATATAATAAATGATAATTATAGTTAATTTTTATATAATATAATGAGTTATACATTCTTGGAATATTCCCATATTATGTGAACCATGTAAATTAATATGTTATTTGTGGACTTTCTATCTCAATATATTAATTTAATTTTTCATTGAGTATAATTATTCCTAATTGATTATTAGGATATATTTGTATCTATTTTTAACCATATTATATTTTTAATGAATTATGACCTAGTTAATCCCATATTTGGTTATATTAATTATTGGGATCAATGATTTTACACCAACCTAGGGAAATTTTTTATTTAATGTTAATTAAAAAAGTTGAAGATATTTCACATACAAAAAAATCAATTCCCCATCCATTCTAAATCTCTCCAAAAATTCATAATTATTTAATCTTCTCCCAAATTAAATCTTATAAATATATTTTATAATATATCCTTAGGATCACATTATAATTCATAATTTTTCATCAATTATTTACTTATATGTTTCCCCCTTATTGGGATATTGTCGCGCACTTTTTATAGTGTGGTTCCCTATGGGTTCAAACATATTGTGAATGTTATGATATATTTTAAGAGGATTATAAATAAGGAATAAATTTTATATTTTTTATATGTGTTAAATAGTTTCCAAAATAATATCTTATATACTATATATGTTTATAATTTTTTTAAAAAAAGTATATGAATTTAGGTTTACTACAATTTATTTTAGAGTAAGTTTTAATTTTTTTATTAAGGATAGAGATTATAAGAGGAAATATATAAAATAAATTAGGTCAAGAAAAATGTGTCAAAATTAATGGTATATTAATAATATATGTACCAATTCCCCAAAATTCAAAAAATTAATTAAACATGTTTTTCTGAATAATATAGTTTATATTATTTTCATTTATTATTTTTTTTATTTTAATATATTGTTAAAAAGAGGAAGAAGTAATTTAAAAATACATGTGATGGAATATGAAATGGTTGTCTCAATGATTATTTTAGGATTACATATAAGGTATTAAAATATCTTATTATGGCCTTGAATTAACATTCAGAGGTTATGAAAAGTAAATTAGAGTATATTTTACAACAAATCGTGTTAATAAATTAAACAAATTTGGTTAAATCCTTAATTCAATAATAACCCCTATATATAGTGGATACACTGAGCCATTAATAGTTGACCAATTAATAAACTCAAATTAATATTATTTTATTTGTGATTAAAATTTATATAAAATAAAATGATATTATAGTCATATACCATTTATAAGGAGAAACATGTCAATGATATACACTGATAAAAATTAATCATTGAAAAAAATATAATTTGAATTAATTGATCGATAATAATTCAAGGGGATGTTTCATAAAAGGTATTTTCATATATTCTTATAATTATGTTAATAGGTAATTATCTAGTATTAACCAAATATTGGATCAATATATCATCTCTAGTAAATAAAAAATCACTAGGATTATGGGATATACCTATGATTTTGTTATGGACATTTAAAAAATGGTATAAAATGTTGTTGTAAAAAATAATATATTTTATAGGATTTAAAAATTTAAAAATTTGGAAGCAATGAATAAAGGATTCCATATATTATTATGAAAAAACTAGATCATTGATAGTATCAAAAATCTCATGGAACTGAATATAATATTAGGATAATGAATCATTATTATTAAAGTGATAACAATCATGGTGAGAAGAAAATGTAATTGATTATAGTTAAAAAGTAGGGAAAGAAAAACACATGAAACTATCTTATGGAAAATGGGAAATGTTTGAGGAATAAAAAATAATGAAACTAAGAACAAGAGTATTAAAGGTACATGAAGAGTGAATCCAGTATTATGGATTGTAATAATGTTCCAATTGTTCAACAAATTATGTTTTATTATTTGAAATGGAATAAAAATTAGTCATTTTGTTATGCCATTACAAAATAGATGGTTATTTGAATAATCGATGCTGTTTTATAAAATATTATAGAGTATGTAAAATTTTATTCCATCACCATTGTCAACATGGATATATTGAATTATATATTTTCATGTACACATTTTATTCACTAAATAATAATAAATGGATTATTTTATTATGGACTATTTTATTCTTACATGTGTTGACATTTCTACAAGAGTAATTTATCAACATGACATACATTTTAAGTTAATTATTCATTTTAAACACCAAATGCAGTACTAATGTAATCCCATGTGTACAAATTTTGCATAATTATTAATGAAGGTATATATTATTAAATAAAATACAATAGTTTTTAAACTGGTTGAGATTGATATCATAGTTGGAATGGATTAGTAAACCTGATAAATAGAATATAATAACCATTGAAGCAAGTATACCATAATACACTTTCCAAACTGTAATATGTTTATACCTATATTTAAGGATAATTATAATATTCTTTTGGAAAATACATATATATAATGTGTCGTGCTATTATAAAAATATAGACAATTGTTGAAAAGTGTAATACAAATTCAAATACTAGAATAAAATATATTCATCTTATATAGGAATATTATGATGTATTAAAAAATAGTTTACTGGACTTACTCTGGGATATAAAGCCAACATCAAAGTTTATGTTACACATTTTTATGAGAATATAATAGTTACCTAATATAATAACACAATAATAATAATAAATAAATAAGATACATTAACAAAATTTTGATAATGGTCCCATATGACCTAGTGCATCAACTTGGCATGCATCAAACCAATATTTAGGAATGATTGAATGGTAAATCTATTTTTTCTTTAAAAAATAAATAAATTAACTATATTAAGATAAATAATAAATAAATTTTAACATATATTGTTAAACTATTCAACAAATTAAATGGTTCTAAATATTTTTAAAGAGTGGATATTCATTCAAAAAAACACCAACTGAAGGTAATAATAAATGGTATTCAAAAATAACTTTTACAAAATATATGAACACTTGGGGATCATTGGTATCCCATTTGGATTTTAATGAAATCTAATAATCAATTATTATTTGATGAATAGTTTCTTTTTATAATTACTTTTTGAATTTATTATAAAATTATAGATAATAATCCCTTATATTAATAAATTTAAGAAGAACAAAAAGAATATTTTATGATTCTAATGATGATTCTTATATAGTAAACCATATTCAAAATATTTATCAAATATTTATTTTGGATGATGAAATAAATATTATTAGTGGTATGTGATCATAACATAATTTGTATATACAGATACATTTTTTATAAAGATGTATAAAGAATGACACAAACCAATTAATGTGTAGTGAGATTTAATGATATTTACAATAAGAAAATCATTACACATATACTCACACTAGCCCAAACTAAGACGGGTTCTTTATATAAATTTATTATTCATATAATGTATCATGGTACATTATAATGTAAAAATTTAATAATATTTCATATAAATCACATTAATTTAAGAAATGAGGGTAAAATTACCCCACACATAATTTGTAGTCAATAATTGTTTTTACGATCAATATTTAGGGGAATTAATTAAATCATAAGAATAATAATTTATATAAATATCATAATAAAATAAATTATATATTCACAAAATAAATGAAAATTTAACAGAAACGATGTTTATAGGTAAAAAAATTAATATTTATCAATACAAAACCCTAATGTGGAAATAAATAAAGATGAATATTATTTTACTTGAAAGTATAATTTTAATTTATTAGTAAAAATAATTGAAAAATATTAAATCTTTATTGATATATTAAGGAAAATCCTTTTGGTCCTAACAATATGGATAATGTCTTACCTTTCACAAATAATGGTCCAACAATCCATTTAAGAGAAATTCCACACCACAGATAGGATTATTTGATTATATAAATGAAGACAGATATAATAGAATTGAAAAAAATAACAATATATATTATTGATATGGAAAAACAATATGTTTTGGGATAAAATTCAGCATGTTATGAATTAAAATGTTAAATAAGGTATTTTTGGATAAATAAAATAAATCATTTTCTCCATACCCCTTGAAACAACTAAAATGTATATATATATTTATAATAAATTTGTTTGTGATTACATCAATAAAAATATCATAGGATATAAAATAATATTCTTAGTACACCAGAAATTTATGGAAAAATTTTAGATGGAAATTTTGATGTTTCAACTATTTCCCATAATAACATGAAAATTAGAAAACATAATAAATGATTTCAAATTGGATATTCTAAGAACACTTAAGGGAAACAACACTATATGAGTTATGATTGAATATTTTAAAAATTCAGTACACTTAATAATCATCATGAAAATTTATTTCTTTTTATAATTTACAATATATATATCAAATAAGTAGCGATCCTACATGTGACACAACTATTTAATATATTTTATTGAGGAAAAAGGTTAAAATTTATGTTTCAGAGGAGTTTATAATAGAAAAAGAACATGGGGTTTAACATTATTATGGAATACCATGCTAAAAAAGGAAAGTAATAATAGATCATTATGATTCTAGAATAAAAATTATAATGTATCTGGTATAATTAAAATAATATTGGGATAAATATATCATATTGGCAAATTTCTCACATAAAAATTAAAACATCCAATATGAAGCTATGAAAAGGATAATATGAAAACAAATTAATTAAAAAGATACAGTTAAGGAAAATTGTATTCAGATTCGATCGTTCAAAATAAATAATAGAATATGAAAAATACTTTTCATAATAAATTAATGTTACACATAGACCACAAAATATATAAATTTATTATTACTAAAGAGGATTTGATTTGAATATTAGGTAAACTTATTTTTATAAATATATCAATATAAGTGAGTTATTAAGATCATAAATAATAGAAAACCAATTTTTAGTTATATCAATTACATCATAATTTATTATTGTGTGGGAATTGTGACTTATTTGCTAAATATTTTATCTAACCTATCAAAAATAAGTAATTTAATCTGTATATTAATTATAAGTAATTATATATCAAATTACTCAAATTTATATAATTTCTATAAAGGTTATTTTTAGAATGATCTTTCATATAAGGAATCATCAATGAAAATATTATATCATAAATATATTGTTATTTTAAAAAAGGTAATATAATATATAAAATAATTATAGAGATATTAATCATACAATTAGGATTATTTTTCTCTAAACGGGGTAGTAAAAGAAGATGAATGTGATAACCAATAAATCAGGGTACAAATTATATATTTTGAGGGAGAAACTTTAGAAGGGGTGAAGGGTTTGTAATTCCTGACCAAAAACTAATAGTATTTGATTGAATTGAGGTTTCAATAATACCTTATTTATTATCCCCAATCATCAAAGTGTAGATTGTATTCTAAAGGATATAAGATATAATTTTTGTGGAGAAATTCCCACATGGAATCACACACTAATTATAAAATGATTCAGTTAAATACATAAATTCCTAATAGATAATGAGCTTAATTATCATAGGAATCACAATAGGATTCCAACCCAAATATAATAATAACATTTCAAAAATATATAAAAAATGTTCATGTTGAGACAAATAATTCATAATCCAAATTTCACAATGAACACCCTATATGTCAATCATGTATAAATGGTATCCTAAAAATAAATTAAAATATAGATACACATTTAATCCATGAATCCCATCCATCACCATATACCTTATCCATTGAGAAAATATCCCTTTTCATTACGCTCATCTGAAACATGAAGTTTTAATGTATATGTGAAATTTATATGTAAGGTGTGAGTTTTGATAATCAATAATATAGAATAAATTGACCCCTAAGACATTCCATAATTAATTTTCCATGCAAATTATAGTGTGTAAATAAATTAAACATACCATAATAATTATTTCATATTGATTTATGTGATTAATATGCCCCCATGACACTCCAACGAACTGTCTTCAACTAGTTCTTACAAAATTTGATATATAATAAATGATATCATATTACCATTATAAATTATCATAAATAACAAAGTTATGGTCATCATAGAATCCTGACAACAACATTACATAACATATAAAAAGAAATAATAGTAATTATTATATCATAATTATATTTTATGATACCAGAGTTTATATCGACCCACACTTGTCAAACATTAACATTACATAAATTTTATTGAATACTTAAACAAAATAAAAATAAATTACCAAAGACCTTAATAGGTCTACTAACTTTGGAAACATGGAAACATAATGCTATTACATAAATGAACTTCATAATCCCACACTAGGTTCCTCTTGACTGTAACCCTTTATAGATACATCAAACATAATACATATCATCAGAACCAGGTGGCAAAGTAACGTAAAAGGGATGAGCTCAGATGCTCAATAATGGAAAAAAAGGGATAGATATAAGCATTAAAATTTTTATAAGGGTATGAAAATGTCATCAAGAAAGTTATAAGATTATACACAACATATAAAATATCATTATTGAAATCATGTCATAATGATTGGTAGTTAATAGGATATAATTCCTAATTAAATTAAGAGAAGAAGACATGAAAAAATAACATTAGAGTAAGTGATTGATGCACAGAAAACAATAAGAATATAATGATTTCTATAGTAGATATGTATAAATTCCAATATTGTTAAAGTATATTGTGTTCACTCCCTGTACCATATTATATGCATGAGTGCACTCCTCATGCCATCTTAGTAGTAATGGTTCTCTCTCATGGCCATCTTAACAATCAAGGTTCACTCCCATGTCCATCATAGTTTATATTATAGGATATAATTAATTACCCAATCCATTGGATGTAGATTTAGTTCAACCCATATCATATTTAAATAATTATTATATGTTTTATATAAATATAAAAAATTTATCATAATCATAACTGAAGTAATAAAATATGTTTCTTAACCTTCATTCCATGATAACATAATCCATTTAAAAAATGGATTTCCTAAAAATGATTCCATAATTAAAATAACCAACCATAATAATAATAGGGATAATATATTAAAAACATATCCTTCATCTTAGATGGAAAATAATTTTGATAAAATACTTGAAAATAATTCTTGAAGAAAATAACCTTTCTTCTTAAAAAACTTTTCATTTTCTTAATACACCTCTCAATTTTTAAATAGAAGAATTTATTCGAAAATAAACTTTAAGAAATATTAGATACTATTCATCTATATAATTCACAATGAAAGTGTAAGAATCATTTCATGATGTATAATTAAAAAAACATTTTTCTTATACTTTTTTTGGAAATGTCAAAAAGTTCCTCATATGGAAAATAAATAAAATATTCCCTCTAAAGAGTGTAGTCAATAGTAAAAAGTTGGTGAAAATAAATTTAAATATCCACCCAATAATTTTGAAACATTTCATGATATAATTTTTAGAAAACATGAACATGGATGATAAACAAAATCTAGTAAATGCTTCGGTATATACAATTTTGAATAATTGTGAGATTCTGAAATTAACCCTTACATTGTGTCTTGACCATATATTTATGAACACAAGATTCATGTATAATGAAAATAAATTTATTATAAATAATTTATCAAGTCATACTCATATATATAATATAATATATGATATTATTATATACTTTTATTACCCACCTTTTACCGATCATATGTTATGGTTTTATTTCGGGTAATATTCGCTTTGTTCTTCACATGTGACTTAATTTGTTATATTACTGGTCCCTAAACTTATATCATGATTCCATAATTTATTTCATTATATAAATATAAATTATATTGAGTTTATATATATTTAAATTTTATATAGTATAAATATGTAAGAAATTTAATTCACTGTTTATGGGGACGGTAACTCATACATAAGGATGAACGTTATTTCTATTTTTAATTTTCATGATGATAGTTGGTGTGTAAATTTAATATATATATATATACATTAATATTATATTAACAATTTATAACAAATAAGTTCACTAAACTCATCTTTAAAACATTCCATGTGGTGTGTGAATGAATCACATCACTTTTGGGAGGTGATAGTCCCACTTTCTTAAATGAGATTTTTGTGTTACCAAAAAATCGAATGTAAAATGAAGTGACATTTAAAATGGAATAAAATAGCTTCCTGAAACAATAAATATAATATAATATATATAAATATAATATTTATCTTAATTTCAACCACGAATGGTGGTAAAAAGAATGAACAATCATCATTTTGTGAGACAGTAGTTCATCATACACAGAAACTATATGATCAATATCAATTTGATGAGGGTTTGTGTAAGTGTAGGTTAAAAAATTATAATATATAAATAATTTTAAATTGAGGATACTGGTGTTTTCATTCCATATTTGAATAAATATAGTTGAGGTTTTGAAGAAGCAATATAAAGGAAATGAGCTTGAGAGAGGACATTACCTCATAATCGGGTAATTCCTTTTGGTTTATTCCCAAAGGATTCATTGAGTATCATTATGAAAAAGTAAAGGCATCTAGGAGGAAGGGAAGAATTTTCTAGGAGAAATGTTCAGAGTTTGGATGAGTTAAAAGGCTTTAGTGTTTGGAATAAAAGAGAACGACATGTTCCATATTTTAATGAGAGTGATGGTCACTTTTTGAAACTCCCAAACTATTAATTTATTATAAATTTATTTTAGATTCAAAATAGCTCCAATGTGAGTTATTTAGAATTCCAGATGAGTATGGGTATAAATACTCTCTACCAATTAATTTTATACTTGTTTAGGTCATAGAAATAACTCTATATTTTGGCTTTAACCTTTAGTTAAAAAATTTAACTCTTACCGTTACAACTTGTATTAATACAAAATAGGGTTAATATACATACTATACAATTCCAAAAGAAACCAAATTGGATAATTAATGATATATTTGACACTATAAATTTTAGTTGTCTGAACCATAGATTTTTAGGAATTTTATAATATTTAATAAAATATTTTTTATTTTTAAGTATCATTTCTGTCAATTTTGATATCATTCTAAATATCCATTTTATGAAAATAGAAAACTAATATGATAAATTGAAAATATAATTCCAATATGTCACTAACATGTCTTTTTTATCAATAAAAATCGTGTATGTGAATAATTAAAGCAACTTTTTTTTAATATATTTTTTTGATAACATTATTAATTAAACAATTACTACATCATTATTGTACACGGCATTAATTAAATTAATTATTATATAAAAACTAATAATAAAATATTTTGATGAATATAAATATCTTTTGTTTCAAATGAATAAATATAGTTGAATTGATCATAAGTATAACCCTATATAAAAATTATTAATTATTAAAATTTGAATATGACTCTTTTAACTAATCTTTGAATAAACTATAATAAATGTCATAATTTGACAGAAGTGGTTTAAAAAGGATCATATATTCATCTTTAAATTGATTTAGGTTGAAAAAAAAATTTCCAATTAAATTAAGACATTTTCTAATGTAGTTTTATATTATAATATTATTTTTACTTTTAATTACTTTATTTACCTTTAATGGTGTTAGAAGAATTTAAAATTTAAAATTTAACAAAAATTATTTTGATACTATTAGATCATATTTTTCATCTTTATAATAACCATGTATGTCCATTTTTGGAAATTCAATTCATAAAAGTGGTAAAATTACATTTACTGCTAATCCCGAAAGTGTGGCTATAAGGCGAGTAAAATAGACGTTCAAAAGTTCAATAATATTTTATATCTAATTCTATTGTAAAAATGATTCGAATAACCTAAATTGAATTAATATATATATATATATATTATTTATCTATAAAAACTTTAAAATCATTTTATTGTATAAATAATATTTTAAATGTAAATACCATTTTTTAACTACTATGTGGTATTTTTCACTATTCCTCAAAAATTGAAATTTTTCAGAAAAATACCAAAAATCACCCTATGATAATATCAATATTTAAATTAATTTTTTTATTACCAAAATCAATTTCCTTGATTTTCTAAAATTATCATAATCCAAAGGTCATTAACGGATGGAACAACCCTTTATAATTTTTTATTTCAGGCTAAACTTTCTTGCATAACAATCACCGAGATACAAACATTATGATATCTCTCCTCATGCCATCCCACTAGTTGTATTCCTTCAAATCCGTATACATATTTGTACTTTGAGGATGAATATAGAATAAATAACTATGAGATTAGTCTAACAGATCCATCAAATATAGAACAGAAATAACTCATGCAGTGTTCCTAAACCTCATCATTCGATCCTGATCAAGGTTAAAATATGGAACATTTCTAACATTATTTATAGTTCTGCATCTTCCTTTTGGGCCTCCTTAATATTCACCTCGATAGGGGGTTGAAAATTATTTTTAGAATGATAAGATATTTCCCCTTCCTTTAATATTTACAGATCAATCATTTTAAAATGCATGAATATAAGATCTTTTTTTATCCTTATAATGGATAATCTATGTTGATGTTTTCGAATCAAAACATCAACCACCTTTTTTACATTCCCTAGGTGGTAATGTATTGAGAACTAATAATAATGTATCAACTCTAACAATATTCTCTAACACAAGTTCAACTAATTTTGTATGAATATATATTTCTGAATTTTTTGATCTGTATAAATATATTTCACACTTTTATCCATAAATATAACACCTCCATATCTTAAGTGGAAAAAAAATTATAGTTGCTAACTCCTAATCATGAGTTGGGTAATTTTTCTCATTAATCTTAAACATTTTTGAGGAATGTGCTATAATTATTTATTTTTTAAAAGAACACATCCAAATTCACTCATGGATGCATTACTATAGATTTTAAACCCTTTTACACGATAGGATAATGTAAGCATAGGTACACCGACCAACCTTCCCTTTAGTACATTATAAATTTCCTCACATTCATCCATCTAGAGTAAATTAACACCAATATTAGTTAAAATGGTAATAGGAATGGATTTTCATGATAAATTCTCTACAATACATTCATAATATCAATATAAATCATGAAATCTTAGGATCTTAGTCACCATGTTTGGTCTCAGATATCTTTTAATATCCTCCATCTTTGATGGATCTAATGATATTCGATCCCTGGAAATTATGTCACCCAAAAATTAAATTTTTAAATCCAGAATTCATAATTTGTACATTTTTCATATAACATATCATTATTTAGGGTTTGTAGATCAATTATCATGTGATCTTCATGCCCTTCCTTTCTCTTTGAAAAGATAAGAATATCTTCTATATAGACTAGTGAAAAAAAATCAATGTAATATCTAAAGACCTATTCATTAAATCCATGAAGATAACATAGTCATTATCAAGACCAAAAGGAATCACAATATATTCAATATTTCCACACATTATATGGAATTTTTTATTGGGTATATCCTCCTTTTTGACCCTCAATTGATGATAACCATAATAATGGTTAATCTAGGAAAGGTATTGAGCTCCGCATAGTTGATCAAATAATTCATCAATACAGGGATGTATATGCTTGTTATTGATTGTGATCTTCTTCAAAATCTAGTAATCAATGCAGAGTCGCATTGATTCACATTTATTTTTTTAAAAGAAATCATGCCCCCAAAGGTGATGCACTTGGACGAATGAATTCCTTAGAAAGGTTTTCTTGGAGTTTCTTGTAAAATTCTTGCAAATGAATCGAGGTCATTCTATAAAGAGCCTTTGAAATTGGTGAAGATCCATTTATGTGTTCTATTGAGAACTCAAAATCATGTTTTGGTGGAATACTTGGCAACTATTCTAGAAATACATGCATGAAATATCAAATAACATCTATATAATCTATGTTGATCTTTTAACAAATCATTTGAGGTAAATCAACCATTTTAATGGGAATTAATAATCATACAATGGATGTAATATGTATTGTATCTTCATAGTTAACGTCACATTGATTGATGATTATAGAAGGGTTTGAAATATCAAACGTAACTTCCATTACTTGACAATTGATGTTTGATTTATGCAGATAATGCAAATCCATGCCTAATATGACATAAAATTTTTCCAAATGAAGAATGACAAGATTTTTAGGAAGCTCATTCCAAAAAACATCAACAATAGAGGAATCATATAATTGAGGTGAAATCATCATACCAATAGGAGTTTTCACTGCTAATTCCACATATAACTATTTTGGTTGAATCTTAACACCCTTAAAAAATTATTTATATATAAAAGATTGATTGATACATAATCAAATATGATATTAATAGTTATAGAGTGGATGTTAAGTGTATCCTTCCTCACGTCGTTATCACATCCCTTATCAGAAATAAGTATTTCATGATATTTACCTTCTCCCATTGTCTTAGGTGGTGGCTGACATCAATCATTATCGCCATCCCCTGGGTTTGGGAAGTGGTTGACATAATGCTCATTCTCCTTACAATTTTAGCACTAAATCATGGGGGGGGGGGTGCATTCTATGATTCCTTTTTAAAATTTAAAACAGTAGATAACTTCTTCTCATTACATCGATAATTATTTTCTTGATGACTTTCCTTTCCACACTTAACACATTTATTGTACCTCTTATGTTAATTTTTGCTATGTTTAATCCCACTCTTTGATAAAAAAGGAATGTTTTTATTCTTTTCACCATTGTTTTTAGAGTTTCATTAAAAATATGTATTCTTTTTCTTATCAAATCCATTAGATTAATATTTGACTCCCATCTCCATTTCAACATTGATTTCATAATGAAAAATCTCTTTATATCTACTAATGTATCTTATGGGAAATGAACTTTTGAGACTTTCCATTAGTTTTCTGAAGAACCAATGAAGTTTAATTTCAGGTTGGATGATAATTCTTAATGTGTACCATTCATGTCTTTTGAAATTAGACTCATGGGTACCAACATATTCAACATCCCTTTATTTCCACTAAAAGAACAATTTCTTTATCATGATATGAAAGAATATGAGGAAATTACTTATTGAATAATATGTTATTGAAATAAACCCAATCCAGTGATTCAACCTAATTTTTTGGACTCGGAATCATTATTAGAGACTGCCACTAATTTTTTTCACCTTCTAACTAATAAATAACATGAATAAAATTCTTATTCTCTGAACGGTGAAGAACATAGAATATATTATCAGTAGTACCGATCCATCTCACAATGAATCCATTCTTATATGTCACATAAAAAAATAAAACATTGTTGGTAGATATTAGTCCGGCCATGGCTATCTTAGTAGTCAATGTTCACTCCCAAGAGAATCATAGTTTATCTCATAAGATATGAGTATTTACCAAATGCAATGGAGGTAGATATATGTCCAACCCATCTCATAATGAAACCATCATTATGTATCCCATTGAACCATAATACATTTGTTATAAAAATATCCTAAGGTATAAAATGGTTTTCTTAAATATCATTCCATAATAACATATTCCATGTAAAAATGGATTCAATAAATAAAATTATATCATAAAAATATTCAACCTTTTTAATAATAAAGATATTATATTTGAAACATATTATTATTCATATATAGAACATAATTTTTATAAAACACTTGAAATCAATTTTTGAAAAAAATATCATTTCTTCTTAAAAACATTATCTTATCATAAAACACCACAAAATATGAAAATAAAATAATTTATTTAAAAATTACTTTGATGATATGAAATATAATATTAATTTATATAAGGATTTATGATAGAATAAAAATAAATTCATTCCATATAAGTTGCAAAACATTATTCTCATACTTTTTTAAGAAAACTCAAAAAGAACCTCTTATGGAAAATGAAAGAAATATTCCTTCCAAACCTGTAGTAAAAAAGTAAAAAATGGGTAAAAATTACTTTCATCTTTCATAGGGTATTAGTGAAACATTTTATGAAATCATTTTTGGAAAACATAGACATGGATGATAGAAAACTCCAGTGAATGCATATGTTTAAACAAACTTGAATAATAACGTGATTATGAAAGTATTCCTAACCTTGTGTCTTGACTCTTTTCATAGTAACAAAATATTTATGTATAATAAGGAAAATTAATATAAATATTTTATTTAATCACTTTCTTATACATAATATCATATATTTTTATATTATTATATTATAATAACCACTTGTTAACTATCCTATGTTAAGGTTTTTCTTTATTTAATATTCAGTTTGTTCTTTAACTGTGACCTAATTTATTATATCATCGGTCCTTATACATATATCTTTTTCCATAATGTATATAATGATATCAATATAATTTATATCAAGTATATGTTTATTTTAATTATATATATAATTAAGAAATATGAAATGGAATATACCTTTCATTGACACAGTAAGCTGCACGTACACATGATTGTTGTTTCCGTTTTTTATTGTCATGTTGAAAGAAGGTGCATAAATATTATATGTATATATATATATATCATTATTCCAGTATAAGTTTTATATCATATATTTTCATTAATCCAATTTTAATACATTCTATGTGGTGTGTGAAAAAATCACATCGATATGAGGGGGAGGTAGTCCACATTTCCTCAAACAGTGTTATCATATTAACACCAAATGGTAAGTAAAATGTTATGAGTATTAAAAAGGAATAAGGTAGATTAAATATATAATAAATATATAATATTTCATATATAAATGTGTTTTCTATCATAACGGGCAAAATTATTGGTGGTAAAGAAAAACAATCAATCATCATACCGTGATGCAGTAATTCGTCGTAAACAGAAACAATATGCTCAATATCGATTAGATGGGGGTGTGAGTATGTTTAGGTTGAAGTATAAGAATATAGTATCCTAGAATATTGGGTATAATTTTTTTTCATACTTTATGTAAGAAAGACAGTGATGTGGTGGAGAATGAAAATAATGGAAAGGAGCTTGAGAGAAGACATTGCTTCTTAATCAGGTAATTGCTTTTGGTTTGCTTCAAAAGGCTTCATTAAGTTGCCTTATTCCCAAGAGAAGGATTAAAAAAGGATTTTAGAGAATTTTGGTGGATAAATGGTCATTATTTGGCTGAGATAAAAGTATTTATATGTGTGAATAAAAGATAAGGAGTGGTTTTCTTTTATAAGGGGGAGGAGGGGCACATTAGAAAACTCCAACCCTATTAATTTATTATAATTTTTTTTGATATAAAATATCTCCAAAGTTAGTTATTTAAAATTTTAGAAAACTATGTGTCTAAATAATTTCAAAAAATTATTTGTAGTCATGTTTATGTCATAAAATTAACATTTTATTTTTTATTTAACCTTTTGTTAAATAATTTAACTATTACTGTGACAACTTGTATTTTTTACACTATAGTGTTAATATAGTTACTATAAAATTCCAAAAATACTCCAATTGGATAATTAATGACACATTTCACACAATAAAAGTTATTTGGCCAATTCGTATAATTTTATGAATTTTATAGCATTTAATTATACATTTTTTTCTTTTCAATTGTCATTTAAGTCAATTTTGATTCCATTCAATATTTTCATTTTTTAAAAAATAAAAAACACATGAACATTGAAAAAATACTTCAAATATGTCACTAACTTGTCTAAGTTATCTATAAATTTTGTGGATGTCTTAAATTTTGTCAACTTATATTTAGTTTTATATTTGTAATTTCATTTCTTTGATTTCTCAATTAATTAAAAAATTACTCCATCATTGTTGTACAAGACATCAATTAAGTTATTTCTTCTCTAAAAATAAAAAATTAATTATCGTGAATAATTTAATCTTCTTATATTTAAAATGAATAAATATTTTTTAATTTAACTTATGCATAACCATAATTAAAAAATTATTTAGTTATTAAATTTTGGATATGACTCTTTTAATTCATCTTTAAATAATATATAACAAATGTCTTCATCTAATTCAAGTGGATTAAATAGGATAATATTTTTTACCTAAGGATTATTTGGGTGGAAGAAAACATCTATAATAAAATTAGTACATGTTTTTGGTTAATTTTATATTATAATATTATTTTTACCTTGAATTACCATATTTACCTTTAACCATGGTAAATAAAATTTAATGTTAATATTCACCAAAAATTGTTTTTATTATATTAGATACCATTTTTAGTCCTTATTAAAACCATGTTTGTCTATTTTTTTTAAATTAAATTCACAGAATATGTGAAATTATGTTTACTACTAATCCCGAAAATGTGGCTAGAAGGCTGGTAAAATATACTTTCAAAATCTAAATAATTATTTATCTAAATATAATGTGAAATTGATTATAATTACCTGAATATGATTAATATATTTATTATTTATTTATTGTGACTTTAACATCAATTTTTTGTAAAAAATATCATTTAAATAAAAAATTCTCTTTTAACTACTTTGCTTTTTTTTACAATTCATCAAAATTTAAACTTTTTCAGAAAAATATGAAATATTTATCCCATTATAATTAAATTATTATGAATTCCAAAATGATTTTTATGTAACAAAAATAAATTTCTATGATTATTTAATATTATATTTATTAAAAGGATATTAATATCAGTTCATTCGAGAAAATAGTAATTTTAAAAAAAGGAGGACATTATTGAGAATCATATTTTTTATTATAAACATTTAAAAAGTAGTTATTACAATTTTTATAAGCATTGTTAATGAATAGATTATAATTATATCATTTAGATAATAATAATAAAATGATATGTTTTTTATAAACTCTGTGTTGTGCATATCGTATGCCAAGTCGGTGTTGCGTACAACGTACACCGTGTTAGTTCCATGTGAAAGGAATGATTGAATTAGTGAAAAGAATTATATAAATGTGGTTTTAATTTACACGAAAAATAAGGCCCCTAAAAACTCAAGTTGTTACTTTGTTGATACCTTATCAAAGAAAAACCAATACCCATGCATAATATAGACATGTCCATGTCATATTAGCATAAAAAATGTAAAGTAGTTGATATATTGAAATAATATATCCAATAAACTTGTATAACATATATATATCAATCTCACAATAGTAACATAACATCACCTAGATGATTTTAATACAATATAAATGGTTTTTAATATCATAGATGATATATGTCTCCCATTATTATCCTGTTTAATTTCATAGGGTGTAGATATCACATAGTCGATCCATGTCATTGCACAAACATCATGTATCACTCAGATTATTGTAACACATAGCTAAACCATCTCAATTAATTTGGTGACAACATAACATTTCTGGTGGTTCTATTATATATCCATCCCATGTAATTGGTGTTACAAGGTCATCTAATATAAGATATATATTATGTATAGTAAGATAATAAATATTATAAAAGAATATCTAAATATTCATGATTTTATATTATATAACCAAAATAACAAATTGATCTTTAATTTAATCACATTTCAAATGCCTAGTATTGTTATATCCTAGTAAAAATAAATTTATTAGTAACCCATCAATTTACTATCACAATCCCATTTGTTATTTATTCCATTATTGTTTTTAATCTATATCCTTTTACTATTCACTTAATATTTCATCTTATGGATCTTTGATTTAATTTACCAATAGACCATCATTATTTAATTATATCTATGTGAAATCACTAATTTTGGTTTTGTTATGTGATTTTATTAAATTCATATTTCCTAGATACCTCTATATACATTCAGGTATCATTTCCTAGTAACCCACTATAATGTTAATGGGTGACTCTGTCAATGATCTTACCAAAACACATTAGGATCTTAAAATAACATATTTTCCATTATAATAGGTAACATTAATTTATAAATTACATTACATACACCTTGATTCCCCCTTGTTCCCTAGTACCACGTTCTTATTCTCTATATGCATATTAGAACACAGAATGAGTAGGAACCTATAGAATATTATATGGATCGCCTCCATAATGATTAATAAATGATCTTAGTCAATAGGGAAAAATAGTTCTCTAATAACTTGATGAATTTAAAGAATGCTCCAAATCGCCATAATATGAATACATAGGAAAAACATATGAAAATAATTATAGAAACCATGAAAACAATACAGTTACCAATGTCTCTTTAATATTAATCCACATACATTAATGGAACATCGATTAGATAAGTGTCAAAGAATATATATGAGAAGGATGAGGTGGTATTGGAAGATATAAAATGGTAATATAACAACTCACTATGTTCTTCAAAAATAAATAATAAGAATAAGAATATTAATTTATGAATTTATCCATTGGAAATTCAAAAAATTATCTGATAAAAAATAGGATTTAAGTAGCCACAATAATCCTAGTACCTTCTCATAATAGTTTCATTACAATAAAAAACATTTTTTGGATGACTATGAAAACATTTGTATAAATATAATTTCTTATATAAGCTTCTTCCTAACTTGTTAAACTTTTATGGTATTCGACTAAGGTCATTGTGGGCAATTTTACATCCCCAAAATACCCGACAACAGTATTTTTCATATCATTTTTCTAGATTAATCATAATAAGTTTTTAAATAAATTCACACACAAATAAAATTAAAAATATAAAATAAAATTAAAAAACACACCCAAAAATTAAAATTCATCACAAAGTCCCCACAATTTTTTATCTCATATAAGTGTCACAAAAAAATTTAGTTGAATAACATTAGTCACCAAGATTTTGTGTCTACATCCCTCTTCCATGTATCCTTTTATTCCCATCCTTGTTATAATATCACCCAAAATAATTGTATAAATATCCTTGAATAATCAAATCAAAATAATCTGTAATATTATAAGGTTGTTTGATAAACCATACATTCACTAAAAAATATACCTCATCAAAATTTAATACGTGTGGAGGGTCTAGATCAACCTTCAATATTTGAGATATGTGATATATGTCAAGAATCTCTGTATATGAAAAAGGGGAACCCCATTAGTATACACCGAACCTAATATATTGTAGAGTCTGAATAGAAAATAAAAACCATGGTGTTAGGTTTCTCTACTTTCATAACCCATTATTATCAAATTTAAGGCACACGCAAAAAATACACAATCACCCATATTGATATTAATTTATTTTTGTATCTATTATATATTGGATGATTCCATAAGTAACAATTTTCTATGTAGTTTTACAAAATTAATTCTCTCAATGAAAGGGATTTTATAGAGTAATGATAATTCTGTAACTTTTATCAAATATAACGAGGAATGAAATGGTATACCATACAATTACTCAAACTGAACTATCTTTCTTGAGTAATGATAACGATAATTACATTATAAGTCCTCTAAGGATAAATATACTTCAAATATTCCATAAAAACAATGATGTATTATTAAAATTCATAATTAATTATTTAAATAGTATACTCATACTATCCTTCAATACATGAGTTATTTGAAATAAAAAATTTCATATGATTTTCAATTACATACAACTTTCCCTTATAGAATCAAGATGTAAATATATTATCTTTGTCCAATAAAACACTCTACACCACCACATATAATATTTCCACCTCATAAATATAAAAATTCACTAAGGTATCTAATGTTTTTAATAAAAAATATGGATAATGTGTGAGAAATTCATTACTTATTCAATAGATACCCATAATATATTTATTCCATTGGTTGATATTGATATTCCTATAATGATGTTCATTCATTCCCCATAATTCTCCCATATAATAATAATTAAAGACTTTGTATCCTTAATACTCCTCTAAAACTTTTCCTCCTCAATTATATAGGGAAAACACTATGAAATATACCCTTTTATATATGACATTTTTTTCAAACCACTAAAACTATCTTCAAATATCAGGCGACATCTTAGATAAATGATAATAAACTATATATTGAGAAACATTTGAATTTCACATGAATTTATTTACATATTTTTCATGTCTACTACTCTCCTACGAATATATATAAAAGAATAAATATCTTAAATATTGATAATAGTAACTAATCACAATCAAGTAACTCAGAAAAAACATTTCTATATCTTGGTAGAACTAAGATGAACTTCCCATTAATAAAAATGAAAATTTCATATAAAATATCATCATATTTTCATTAGGGACACCAATCTCCCAATATTATATAAAAATTAATCTATAGCCTATAAAAATACATACATATAATCTCCACCATTAATGTTATCTAATATATTGGTATATTTATTATGATAATTTAAGTATCCTATAGATAATCCTATAGATAGAATGTAATGCTTAGTTTTGGTAAAAAACCTCTCACTAATCCCCATCATATACATCACAGACAAGAGGGACACCAGTTATCATTAAAACCAACTCTTAGAAACTACCTAAGAATAAGAATTTTGTTTTGAGAGATTTTAATATAATATCCTCTTTCCATGGATTACATGTCATTTCAATGTTAAATAACTACATTCACTAAACCCATATTCACTTAAAATTTTAAAATGCCACATTTAATAGGTCATAAAATATAAAATTTTCTTTTTTATAGGTAATATTTATCATAGATTAAACAAACAAGAATAAATATTAAAAAAATCCTTGATAATAAACTATAATATTGCGGAAACACTAAAAATTGAATTTATTCGAGTGTATTATCAATGAAAAAAATACCTCAACCATGTCTGGAATTTATGTTATAAAAGTTTTATATACCACTTGATATAGTAATTTTAACTATATAATATAAATGGTAGACTTTTAGAGTTTTGGAATATACCTAGAACTCATATAGTGTATCTTTTAAAATTTTATTTTGCCTACTATTTTCCTAACTGAAAAAATACCAAACCGTAATATCATTAAAAATGATATTATAAATTAATAATGATTTGGGTGAAGCATACAATTAATCTATAGAAAAAACACTTTATGACATTCTTTATCCAAAGGAAACTCATTAAGAACTCGTATAGGTAATATTAATGCTTTAATGTTGCGTTTAAAATATTTATAGCTTATATTCTGATATGATGATCACCACATATCAAATACATTTTGAAAAATCATTAATATCTAGAATAAATATAAAAAATGTTAGTCTAAGGAATTGTTTAGTTTTTTTTCACTTCCGTGGTTAACATTAATTAATATACACAGAACTCAAGTTCCCATAATCCTTACATAAAAATAATACTAGATCACTACAATGTTAGATACTCGATCCAATAAAACAATTTACCTCAAGGTATTTGGTTTGAACCGTTTTTTATCATATCCTTATTAGAGCCATATGATATAGTGTTATCAATATTAGAACATAACAAGACATTAAATTAAATTTAAATTCAACATACTATTTTAATTTAAATTCTAAGAAACTAGTAAAAATTTCACTAAATAACTTATTGAACATTGGAGAAAATATAGACTACTATACTCCCTTAATTTATCCAAGAACTACACTAGATATTTGAGATGTAATAAGTCCCAACATTCCCATATCACATCATATAGATATTTTAATTAAATAACACTAATAAATAAATATGTATCAATCACTTGTTAATGAATAAAATGATACATGATTCCAATAATTATTTAGGTGTGCCTAAAAATGATTCATCTAATCCATACTAATGAAAACATAAAATAATGTCATATTTAGAATAAATTTTTTAATATTTTTATAACCACCCCCAACTATAGTATTTGATGATATATATTTCAAATCATAAAACCCAAACTGATTATTCTGCTTCAATCCCCGTGTCCTTAACTATGAAAATTTTAATGAAACTGATATACGTAGATGATTATACCACTATATTGAGAATGGGGTGGGGGTGAGTCATAATACACAATTTTTATTATGTTTTTTTCTTTTTTAAATTTTATTATTTTTATATAAAAACATTTACAACTATTTGGATCAATGGATATCCCCTATTAAAAAACAAATTCATACCACATGAAATTCAAAAAGTAAATCTAGAATAACACATAATACCTTTACATGGTTCACCAGTAAAATATATGACTATATCATTTCTATGTTTAGGTCAATTGTAAGGCATGGATTCCCTATATTAATCTAGTCAACTATTATACGTGGGTTAGGAAGGCCTGTATACACATCTTGTGTATTCAATGTATTACACAAGTGGCATTTTATTTATATTATTTATACAATGGGTTCAATGTCTTCTAAAAATGTTTTGTTTATTTATATTTACTCCCACCATACACTTAAAGGACATTTTATTAGAACATTGTTACATGATCTTTTGTAGGATCTAGATTCCCTTTAATAAATTTAATGATCATGTTCATAAACCATAATAATCAAATTATAATGAATTTAATCAATATTAATTCATGTATGTATTCCCAGTACACTAATAAATATTCAAAATTTATAACATAATTTTCCTAACACTTTATAATTGGAAAAATATAATTTTTTAATATTCTCAAACTTTTCAAGAACATAAATGTATAGAATATAATCATAGTTATCAAATAGAATTTTTTCATTACGATTTGTATATTTAATAACTTTTAATTTAACTTCTCACACATCTATGTTTTATATAATATTTTCAAAGGAATCTGTGTCACAAAAACTCATCCACACAACTAATAATTCACTGTATAGTTCTCTATATAGAAATAATCCACTACATGGAATTCCAATTTAATTATTTAAAAATAATAATTCAAACACACTCAGATCGATTATTCCAATATTTATAAATTAACGTAGATTTGTAGTGCTTCCTAAAACTATTATTTCAGAAACACTCAATATCTTTAAGAAATGTATTACATTGTCCTCTCACTTAACATTTTTTAAATCAGTGTTTCCTATGTTTTCTTCATAAAATTGTGAAGAAATTTAAAATCATCTAAAAAATCCATAAAATAAATAGATTATATTAATACTTCATGAAAACATTGATCATTACATGGACTTCTCAATACTTCTTCACTTATTTGAAGTACACCAAACATCATTCATAATTGTGTGATAATTGAGTTTTGGAAAAATTAATAATCCTTCTCTCTAAAACACATTATATATATTCTATCAATATTTATGATGCCTAAAATGATGTTATTGGTGTATATATAGATATATATTAAATTAAAACACATATTATATTACTTCTATGAATCACATCTAGCATTTAATTTTCTACGCGATTCCAAAAAAACATGTCACCTACATTTTACAAACATAATTCTACTTCTTATGAATCACATAAATTTTATTTTAATTGGTTATCCAATATTATATTTTATTTTATTTATCATTTTCTTTAACAACAAATATTTTTTGAAAAGGAATCTTGATTCATGTAAAAACTCAATGTTATGGAGCATATATGCTAAAAAAATAATGATTTCAACTTTTATTTTGATCATTGTGTGAAATAACTATTCTATTATTTTGTTAAATGAACACAAATCCATTATAAAATTTATTTTTTAATTATTTATCCCAATTTTACTACATGAAAGATATTTATCATACATAAAAACTCATAGTTATCCTTAATAAAGTGTTTCACAAAATTCATATTATCATGTTTATTTTATGAATATGATAAATTTAGAGTATCAAAAAGTTTTATATTGAACATGTAATCCTTATATATATTAGCTCACAAGATTCAATGTATTATAGGATCATTGATGTAGAAATGAACTCCTTGAAATTATTGCGTGGTATACACTAGTTAAACTAAAAAATCCAAATAAGAGGACCATATAATGGAATTGGGAAGATGAATATGGAAATAATATAATTCAATTAAATTGTTAAAAATGTTTTTAATCTGTGAAGGGTGTCAAATAGATTAAATTATATTATTGACAAAGAAATAACGACACAAAACGAAATTAATATCAATTTGGAATACTCTTCATTTGGAAACCACTATTACCACCCCATATTGAAGGTCCATAGTTTTACCATTCACCATGGTTTTCCCAAGAACTACAACACAATCCTCCTTCTACTATTTTACAAAAATTCTATACCCATCCAAATACATTATTAATTGGAGACTTTGTAAAGATGAACCCTACATTTTATAGATGGATTCTTAAAAGGTTTTATATTTGAAATATGATTATTTTTTATGTTCTCCTATATATAAGGTTTATTTTGATAAAATAAATAAATATATAATATTATTTGTTCACCGAGAACAAATTAATGGTAAATCATATGTTTATAAATTAATTTTTAAAAAATAATAATAATTCCAAATCACTTTCACTTAATTTCAATGTATCTTACAAAATATTTTATATTATTTGAGTAATCATATTTAATTGCACTAAATTTATAATTACAACTTCAAGTCATAAATATAAGATTCTTATAATCATCATCCATGATAATTTCAACATTTAGTTAAGTGTACTTCTTTCCAACTAACACCTGGACAAATCATTTCACAAATGATCTATCTATTTACTTCTTTAATAACTAGATCTATAATCTTTCCTATATCAAACCACCAAAAATCACATTTTCTTGTTATAGATAGTGTTATTGAAAAAATATTCCAATCATATATTTATTATTAATATAATACCATTAATGATTAAATGAATTTTTTTCTTAAAAATCTATATCTTTTTAAATTGAAACATTTTAGCCAAAAAATGATTTTCATGTGAATTATAATAGAAGAAACTAAAAAAATATCTTGCACTTTTTATGATACAATTCATCAAACATAGGGTATATTAAACACTTTCTTTATTATTCATATCCATATTATCTAATCTCAAGAAAATGTATAATTTTCTTGGATAAAAATAATGATAAAAATACAACATAATCTTATTCAATAAATTTTGGTTCTTCAATATCCCATTTTGTATCTTTTTTCAATACCCATTTTACATCTAATGTTAAGGTAATTATTATCCCACTTATTGAAATTAAATTTAAAGGTTTAATCTGTAACATACAAAGTATGTAATGAATAATAGCTATTTTTATCTATGTCTATTTATGAATATGATAGTGTTTTAGAGGCTTAAAATGAGAATAAATCCAATCTTGAGGATGTAATACACTAATATTTTTAAAAGATTATTTTACTGCCTTTTGATGAAAAACCATTTTTAAATAAAACTTTTGACAATTTGATAATCTATATTTTTCAAAATAAACATATTATTTATGATTCGGACATTGAAATTTATAGTTTATAAATTTTTGGTATTTTTCTAACAGTGTTCATTTTTTAATGAATAGTGAACAATACTGCATTTTACATCAAAACTACTTTTTCATCTAATTTAATTATATGGTTAGATTATCTTTTTAGTTCGTATTAAAGTGTAATTTGAATATATATTTACCATTTAATCCAATGGCGGTCACTACGATTAATTTCACTTTGGAATTGGGCATAAACTAAGGGAAACCTTTTCATAGATATTTTTCCAAAAAACCCGCTATTTGTTTTGACAACGAGATTTTTTTTAAAATTAATTATTGCAATTTCTTTATTTGGAATTTGGTAAAATGGATTAAATATTTGGAATCATAAGGTATAAATTATGTAATCAAGACTCTTTTTTTGGACATTATGAATAGTAACGATGGTAATTATCTTTAATTATATTAATTAATTAGTAATCAGGTATTAAAGGATAATAAAATAATATAATAATAATAAAAAATGGCCCAAAAATGTCTCCTAATACTACTGGTACTTTCATGGTCGACCATGGGATGCCTTGTTCCAAACTTGGGGACCCCATGGAATCACTTTTGTGTGATAATGACTTTTTATCTTTTTATTTTTAAAGAAAGTTAAATATAACAATGAATGTATCACCTGAGTAAAACATTTTTACTTTTGTCTACATAAATTATCAATTAGACTATAAATAGTTATTGCAAATCAAAAACGATTTCCTACATCATAGTATTTTTTTATAATTTTTAGACATTGAATCAATTAAATTATTTATGACATCATGATGATGCAGCGATTACCTCATTATTTAAAGATTTAAATAAAATGAAAAGATAATGTAAAATCTAAGACCTACACATGTCAAAAACCTATTGTATGAGTATATTTAGAACCCTTATCACCTTATCCTCAAAATACATCAATTTGGGACCTTTAAAATCCAAAACTCATTTGAAAATTAAGTAACATTGTATACCTTTCCATGAGTGCCC
Source organism: Viscum album (assembly GCA_963277665.1). Taxonomy (NCBI): domain Eukaryota; kingdom Viridiplantae; phylum Streptophyta; class Magnoliopsida; order Santalales; family Viscaceae; genus Viscum; species Viscum album. The sequence goes on along the minus strand of OY728119.1, from coordinate 1,499,490,561 downwards.
CTCCTCTCCTCTTATAAAAGTCCCCCACCTATACCACCTTACCCACACCTCTCAAGCCTTTGGTTCGGCCAACCCTAGCCCAATTTCTCTCTACACATCCCTCTCTTACTCCTAGAAGCCTCACTTTTGGCAGAAGTCTTCCCAAGGAAGCCTTTGAGCTCAAATCAAAAAGTGAAACCCGATTTTAAGGTAATGTCTTCACTTGTGTTCTTTTGTTTTATTTTGCTTCTCCAACCCCCTAAACTCTTTTTATACATTTATTTTGTAACAAAACCAGTATCTTACATATAATATGATGTTGTTATAAGAAGTATTCGAGCTACACTTACACACACCTACATCTAATGGTTAAAGAACATACTATTTCTGTGGATGGCGAATTTATGCCTCACGAAATGATGATTGTTCAACACTCATATAACACATTAAAAGGTTGCCATTAAGATTTAACTGTATTTATATATGATATATATAATGTTATGTTTTACTTAAGCTTATATATTTTTCATTTATGGCATACCTTTATGGTTTCCATTATGAGTAAATCTGATATCTTCATTTTAGGAATTGCGGACTACCGCCCCCTCAAAGTGATTTAATTCATTAATACCGTATGTGGTATGTATAAAGAATAGATTTAATGATATTATATATGATATTATACTGGAATTATAATATACCTTTATATAATTATTATTTCTTTCCATTAATGTATGAGATAGAAATGAAAGTAGCGTTCATGTGTACGTACGGCTTACCATCTCCATGAACGGTGCATTTCATTTCTTATCCCCAAATGTAATTTAATATTATAAGTACATATATATAATGGATATATATGATATATGTTACATATAAATGATGAATATAATTCTGGAATTAATATATATATATATCTCATTTAGTTTTAATTCCATTAATATGGCATAGAAATGAAAGTAGTGTTCATGCGTACGTACGGCTTACCGTCTCCATGAACGGTGCATTTCATTTCTTACCTCTAAATTATTATGTAATATTATAAATGTATGTATATACTGGGTATATATGATATATATGGAATCTACATCATGAATATCATTATTGAGATAATGGATATTTCCCAACGTGAACAACTTGTAAATATAAGAAGTTCACTTTTGACTCAAGTACCAAATATCGACAAAACGACCGTTATTAACATAAATGATTACATAATGTCCATAACATGGTAATAAGTGATATAAAAGGAATAATGAACTTTAAAAAGGATCTTAAGCAAGTAGAAATTAACTCAAGTTTATTATTCAGGACATTAAAGGACGATCGTGTCAAGTCGGACTCGAGGTATGGGACTTCATCTCAATCTCATTTCATTGAGGCATATTTTGTTTTATACACAACCTTATTTTATACGGTGTATAAACCCCTTTGACTTTTACGTTTATCCAAAAGGAATATTTTTTTATATGAAGCGTTTACTAAATGACAAAAGGGAATGTTTTTTTGTCGTACGTATGCGGTGACAACGACTTCTCCGCCGCCGTGACCAATATTTGAGTTTCGGCTTTCTCTGCAAGCCATAACTTTTTTTGAATGAAACATAAATACCATGTTTTACTTTTTTTTTATTTTGGTATTGAAAATGGTTTTCATAATGTATTTATATCAATGTGTTGCATTTATATCTTGTGATTGAAAAGTGGAAATGTTATGTTCCCTTTATGCATGTTTTATGTGATACGATTATGTTATGGTTCTTTGGCATTGTAATGAAGACGGGTGGTTCTGTGATAAACTAAGGGCGGGTGAGCCCAATATACCTCTCCAATGAATTGGGTAACGTGAAGGAGTTAAATGTTAAGGTATCTCCAAAGAGATTTAGGGAGTATACTGTGATGGGTATTCCAATTGTAACAAAGTGGGTTACTCCCTATGTAATAATGTTATGAATGCCTCAAGTTACCTTTATGTCTTATGATTTCTATGATTTATTCATGGTTTGTTGAGGTATGTTAATGTGCTTATGTTTTATGGGTAAAGTATGATTTCATTCTTATGTATATATGTACTCATGTTTCCTTTCCATATTTTTTTATAACTCTTACTGAGTGTTTTATACTCATCCCAAGTTTTTGAAATGTTTTTCACAGGTCAATGGAATGGTACATGATATGATGATAGTGTTAAGGAAGTGTCAATAAATAATCCATGTTTTATTTTAAATATTTTTCCATTTATGGGAAAAATGAATACTATCTTTTATGTAACCACTTTGTTTAAATGTGGAATGCAATTCAAGTTTTATGATCTAATTCTCTAAAACTCTAAACCTGAAAAGATCCTCAATGTGTAATCTTATAATAACTCAAGATTCATTAAGGATTAAGGATGGGGCCTTATAGTTGGTATCAGAGGCCGGTTTAGAGAACTTTAGGAGTTAGAAAATTGTTAAATTATAAATTAATTTATGGTATGATTGAAAATGATATAGCATTTGAAGATTACCATGTTGGTTTATCTAAGACATGTTTGTTCAAAATGGTTTTCCACAGAGGAAATAGGGAATCAATGCTAAGAAGGAATACAGAAGGAAATAAACTTCTAAATCAGCATCCTGAGATGGTTGGAATTGGAACTGAACAGTTTGTTGTAGTAATGGTGCAGTTGACTCAATCGATAAATGGTGGCGGTATCCATGCATGAGATCAGCCAGATCAACCACAGAGGAACATTTCAGTGGTGGAAAATTTCATGAGGCAACATCCCCCATCATTCAGAGGATCAACTAACCCTGTGCTAGCTGAAAGGTGGATTAAAGAACTGGAGAATATTTTCGATGTCATGGGGTGTTCATACAATCAAAAGTTTTGTCTTTCTATTTACCATTTGTAGGGTGAAGCAGATCAGTGGTGGTCGATGGTTAAAAATATCAGGGACACTGATGAGATTGATGCTCTCGACTGGGATGAATTCAAAGGTATGTTTCTTGAGAAGTATTTTCCTATGGCTGTTCAACTTAGGATGGAAAAACAATTCCTGGAATTGAGGCAAGAGGAAGACTAAGTGGCTGCCTATGGAGAAAGGCTCACTTTATTGGCAAGGTATGCTCCAAATTTTATCCGAGACCTTGATAGTAAAATCAATCATTTTTACTCAGGATTAAAGCCAAAATAGCGAAGGGCTTTAGCTTCTCGTGAGTTCAGAAGTTATGAAAAGCTTATTTGATGTGTTGAGAAGGTGGAAATGGAGTTTTCATATGATCAGGTGTTCTATAACAACCAGCAGAAGAAGAGATCGAGGTGGCATGAGAAAGAAAATAATTCATCAAAAAGGTCTGATGGTAAGAAAACTATGTTTCCAGTTTGTGATAAATTTGGTAAAAGGCATACTGGGCAATGTCTTCTGAATTCTATAAAGTGCTACTGATGTGGTAAGATGGGACATAAGGCTCGTGATTGAATTAAAAAAGATCAAGGTGATGGTAAGTCCAAATTTGATTTATATTTAGTGAAATGTTTTAAGTGCAATGAGATGGGTCACTATGCAAACGAGTGTCCGACAAAGAGCTTGAGTGATGGGAAGCAATTAGACTACAAGAAGAAAGGGTTGGTGAAATCCTTTGCAACTAATTCATCAGATGTCGGGCCATCAAATGAAGTTGTATCAGGTACTTTGTTTGTTTTTTCAGATTATGCCAGTGTGTTGTTTGATTCAGGGTCTACACATTCTTTCATCTCTAAAAACTTTTCTAATAAAATGGGAATACCATCTCAAGAAATGACTCCTAAACTTGTTGTAAAAACACCTTGGGGAAATGTTGAGGCAATTTTTTTTATAAGAATATTCCTATCCATATCCGTGGAAAGAAACTACTTGAAAACCTAATTATTCTACCTATAGTAGAGTTTGATGTTATCCTGGGTATTGATTGGATCTCTATTTACCATGCTAATATTGACTGTAGAGCTAAAGAAGTTTCTTTTCAGAAAGACTTTCAGTTTGTGTACAAGAATGAACCCTTACTGTTGATAACATATCAAGAGGCCGAGGAACTTGTAAAAGATGGAAATTAATGTTACATTGCACATATTTTTTAAAACAAAGGAAATGTTCAGATTAATGATATGCCAGTGGTAAATGAGTATCCTGATGTTTTTCCTGATGAGTTGTCTGGAATAATACCAGATCGGGAAGTTGAATTTATTGTTGACATAGTTCTTGATGCTAAGACTATTTTAAAAACCCCCTTATCGAATGGATCAAATTGAACTTTTAGTGTTGAAGGAGGAATTACAAGATTTATTAGAGAAAGATTTCATTCGAACTAGAACATCACCATGGGGTGCTTCTATTTTATTTGTTAAAAAGAAAGATGGTTCTATGAGACTTTTCATTGATTATAGAGTCTTGAATAAAATCACTGTTAAGAACAAATATCCTTTGCCTCATATCGATGATTTGTTTGATCAGCTCCAGGGTGCTATGTTTTTTTCAAAGATTGACCTGAGATCGGGGTACCATTAGTTGAAGGTAAAGGAAGAAGATGTTTCGAAGACCGCGTTTCGTACAAGATATGGCCATTATGAATTTTTAGTAATGACTTTTGGTCTGACCAATGCACCTGATGTATTCATGGAATTAATGAATAGAATTTTCCATGAGTTCATGGATAAGTTTGTGGTGGTTTTCATTGATGATATTTTGGTGTTTTCTAAAAGTAAAGAGGAGCATGAAAGACAATTAAGGGTTATTTTACAAACCTTAAAAGAAAAGAAATTGTATGGGAAATTCATCAAGTGTGAGTTTTGGTTGCAAAAAATTTCGTTCCTTGGTCACATAGTTTCTAAAGATGGGATAACTTTTTATCCTGCAAAAACAAAGGTTGTTGAAGAATGGACAAGAACCAAATTGTAACTGAGATTCATAGTTTCCTTGGTTTGGTAGGCTATTACCGAAGCTTTGTTAGAAATTTTTCACGGTTATCTATTCAAATGACTAAGATAACTCGAAATGGTGTTAAGTTTATCTGGACAAAAGAATGTGACGATTTTTTTCAAGAGTTGAAAAGAATATCGGTGAATGCTCCAGTTTTGGAACTTACTTCCAGGAATGGTGAGTTTGTTATCTACAGTGATGCTTCATTGAAAGGACTTGGATGTGTCCTTATGTAGAATGATCAGGTAATTGCATATGTTTCACATCAGTTGAAAACTCATGAGGTAAATTACCCTACACTTGATTTGTAATTTTCTATTGTTGTTTTCGCTTTAAAAATTTGGAGGCATCATTCTTATGGAGTAAAGTGTGAAATATATACCGATCACAAAGGTTTATAGTATCTATTCACTTAGAAAGAATTGAAAATGAGACAGAGGAGATGGATAGAATTAATCAAGGATTATGATTGAAAAATTCATTACCATCTGAGAAAAAGAAATAAAGTGGCTGATGCTTTGAGTCAAAAAAGTAATTCTTCATTAATAATGTTTCATTTGGAACGTGATCCTTTGGTTAAGGATTTGATGAACCTTGGCATAGAAGTTGTTGGTGTAGGATGTCCTTCTGTTTGGTTTCAGGTATCAGTGAAATCTTCTTTATCAGACAAAATCAAGCAAGAACAGAAGCAAGACAGTGAGTTGCGGAAAAAGGTAGAGCTGGTTCAGAAGGGTTAAAGCAGAGCGGTAGTTATCGAAATGGATGCTTCATCCTTTACCATTTCCAGAGTGGAAATGGGAAAATATATCCCTCAACATTGTTGTTGGATTACCGAAGACATCTTGAGTTAATAATGCAATCTGGTTCATTGTTGATCGATTAACTAAATCTGCTCATTTCTTTCCTATTCATGATACATTCTCTGTAGATCAACTTTCTAGATTGTACCTTAAATAGATAGTCAGGTTGCATGGAGTTCCCCTCTCCATTGTATCTGATCGTGATCACAGGTTTACTTCTAACTTTTGGAAAGGCCTTCAGAAGTCATTGGGTTCTGAATTAAATTTTAGTACAACTTTTCATCTGTAATCAGATTGGCAGTCAGAACAAACAATCCAGACTTTGGAGTATATTCTACATGCTTGTTCGATGGATTATCAGGGAAGTTGGGACCAACATCTTTCTTTGGATGAATTTTCTTATAATGACTATTTTCATTCCAGTATACAGATGGCACCGTTTGAGGCATTATATGGGAAGCGGTGTTGAACACTAGCTTTTTGGGATAAAGTGGGTGAAAGGAAGTTTATGGGACCATAATTGGTAGAAGAGTTGGCAGAAAAAGTTCAGATGATACAGAGATGCATGAGAATGGCTCAGAGTAGGCACAAGAGTTACACATACAATAGGAGGAAGGATCTCTCTTTTGAGGTAAGTGATCATGTCTTCCTCAAGGTTTCTCCATGGAAAAGTGTGATGTGATTTGGTAAGAAAGGAAAGCTGAGTCCAAGGATCACTGGACCATATGAAATTTTGGATAGGGTTGGATCAGTTGCATACTGAGTGGCTTTACCTCTAAGTTTATCTCCAGAACACAATGTTTTTCATGTTTCAATGTCAAGGAAGTACATGCTAGATCCATCTCATGTTTTGAGTCCAGGGGTAGTTCAGTTGGAAGAGAATCTATCTTATGAGGAATAACCCATTCAGATTCGTGATCATATGGAGAAAGTGTTGCGAAATAAGGTGATTTATCAAGTAAAGGTTTTGTGGAAGAACCACATGAGTGAAGAGGCAACATGGGAATTTGAAAATGCAATGAGGGATAAATATCGCCACTTATTCATTAAGTAAATAAATTACGGGGATGTAATTTTCGAAATGTGGGAAGGATCTAACATACCATGTATGTAATGAATAATAGATATTTTTATCTATGTCTATTTATGAATAAGATAGTGTTTTAGAGGCTTAAAATGAGAATAAATCCAATCTTGATCATGGAATACACTAATATTTTTAAAATATTATTTTACTGCCTTTTAATGAAAAACCATTTTTAAATCAAACTTTTGGAAATTTTATAAGCTTTATTTATTAAAATAAACATATTCGTTATGATTGGGAAATTGAAATTTACATTGGATAAATTTTTGGTATTTTTCTAACAATGTTCATTTTTTAATGAATAGTGAAAAATACTGCATTTTACATCAAAAATGTTTTTTCATCTAATTTAATTATATGGTTATATTATATTTTTTAATTTGTCTTAAAGATTAATTTGAATATATTTTTACCATTTAATCCAATGGCGGTCATTAGGATTAATTTCACTTTGGAATTTGGCATAAACTAATGCCAAACTTTTCATAGATATTGTTCCGAAAAACCCGCTATTTTTTTCGACAATGGGATTTATTTTTAAATTAATTATTGCAATTTCTGTGTTTGGAATTTGGTAAAATGGAATACATATTTGGAATCATAAGGTCCAAATTATGTAATCAATACTCTTTTGTTTTTGGACATTATGAATAGTAACGACGGTAATTATCTTTAATTATCTTGATTAATTAGTAATTGGGTAGTTAAGGATGATAAAATAATATCATAATAATAACAAATGGCCCCAAAATGTGTCCTAATACTACTTGTTGTTTCATGGCCGACCATGGGATTCCTTGTTCCAAAATTGGGGACCCCATGTAATCACTTTTATGTGATGATGACTTTTTATCTTTTTATTTTTAAAGAAAGATAAATATAACCAAGAATGTATCACCTGAGTAAATCATTTTTACTTTTGTATACATAAATGGAATATTGGACTATAAACAGTCATTGGAAAGCTAAAAATATTTCCTACAATATAGTATTTTTTTATAATTTTTAGACATTAAATAAATTAAATTATTTATGACATCATGATGATGCAACGATTACCTAATTATTTAACGATTTAAATAAAATGAAAAGATAACGTAAACCCTAAGGCCTACACATGTCAAAAACCTATTGGATGAGTATATTTCAACCCCATATCACCTTATACTCATAATACATAAATGAGGGACCTTTAAAATCCGAAACTCATTTGAAAATAATGTAACATTTTATACCTTTCCAAGAGTTCCCCTCCTCTCCTCTTATAAAGGCCCCCACCTCTACCACCTTACCCACACTTCTAAAGCATTTGGCTTGGCCAACCCCTGACCATTTTGTCTCTCCAAATCCCTCTATTACTCCTAGAATCCTCAAATTGGGCATAAGTCTTCCCAAGGAACCCATTGAGCTCAAATAAAAAAGAGTTACCCGATTTTAAGGTAATGTCTTCACTTGTGTTCTTTTGTTTTATTTTGCTTCTCCAACCCCCTAAACTCTTTTTATTCATTTCTTTTGTAACAAAAAAAGTATCTTAAATATACTAGGATGTTGTTATAAGAATTATTATAGCTAAACTTATACACACCTACATCTAATGCTTAAATAACGTACTGTTTCTGTGGATGGTGAATTTCTGCCTCATGAAACGATGATTGTTATACACACATATAACACCTTCAAAGGTGTCCATTAAGATGTCACTATATTTATATATGATATATAGTATGTTTATGTTTTACTTAAGATTCTATATTTTTTATTTATGGCATACCTTTATGGTTTCCATTATGGGTAAACGTGATATCTTCATTTTAGGAAGTGCGGACTACCGCCCCCTCAAAGTGATTTGATTAGTTAATACCATATGTGGTACATATAAAGGATATATTTAATGATATTATATATGATATTATACTGGAAGTATAATATACCTTTATGTAATTATTATTTCTTCAATTAAAGTATGAGATTGAAATGAATGTAGCGTTAATGCGTACGTACGAATTACCGTCTCTATGAACGGTGCATTTGATTTCTTATCCTCAAATGTAATGTACTATTATAAGTACATATATATAATGGATATATATTATGTATGTTAAATCTAAATGATGAATATAATTCTGGAATTAAAATATACATATCTCTCATTTAGTTTTAATTCCATTAATATGAAATAGAAATGAAAGTAGCGTTCATGCATACGTACGACTTATCGTCTCCATGAATAGTGCATTTCATTTCTTACCTCTAAATGATTATGTAATATTATAAATGCATTTATATACTGGATATATATGATATATATGGAATCTACATCATTAATATCATTCTTGAGATAATGGATATTTTCCTACGTGAACAACTTGTAAATATAAGAAGTTTACTTTTGACTCAAGTACCAAATATTATCAAAATGACCGTTATTAACTTAAATGATTAAATAATGGTCATAACATGGTAATAAGCGATATAAAAGGAATAATGAACTTGAAAAAGGTTCTTAATCAAGTTTAAATTAACTCAAGTTTATTATTCAAGACACTAAAGAATGATCGAGTCAAGTCGGACCCGAGGTATGAGACTTCGTCTCAATCTTCTTTCATTGAGGCATATTTTGTTTTATACAGAACCTTATATTATACGGTGTATAAACCAATTTTACTTTTATGTTTATCCAAAAGGAATATTTTTTTATACTAAAAGATTACTAAACAACAAAATGGAATGTTTTTTTGTCGTACGTATGCGGCGACAATGACTTCTCCACCGTCGTGACAATTATTTGAGTTTTGGTGTCCTCTGCAAGCCATAAATTTTTTTGGATGAAAACTAAATACCATGTTTTACTTTTTTCTATTCTGGTATTGAAAATGGTTTTCATAATGTTTTTATATCAATGTGTTTTATTGATATCTTCTGATTGAAAAGTGGAAATGTTATGTTTCCTTTATGCATGTTTTATGTGATACGATAATGTTATGGTTCTTGGGAATTGTTATGAAGACGGGTGGTTCCATGAAAAATAATGGTGGGTGAGCCCAATATATCTCTCCAATGCATTGGGTAACATGAAGGAGTTAAACGTTAAGGTTTCTCTGAATAGATTTAGGGAATATACTGTGATGGGTATTCCAAATGTAACCAAGAGGGTTACTCCCTAAGTAAGAATGTTATGAATGCCTCAAGTTACCTTTATGTCATATGATTTCTATGATTTATTCAGGATTTGTTGAGGAATGTTAAAGTTCATATGTTTGATTTGTAAAGTATGATTTCATTCTTATGTATATATGTACTCATGTTTCCTTTCCACATTTTTTATAACCCTTACTGAGATTTTTAGGCTCATCCCATGTTTTTGAAATGTTTTTCACAGGTCAAGGGAATGGTACATGATATGATGATAGTGTCAAGGAAGTGTCAAGAGAGAATCCATGTTTTATTTTAAATATGTTTCTGTTGATGGGAAAAATGAATACTATCTTTTATGTAAACACTTTGTTTAAATGTGGAATGTAATGAATGTTTTATGATCTAATTCTTTAGAACTCTAAACCTGGAAAGATCCTCAATGTGTAATCTTGTAATAACTCAAGAATAATTAAGGTTTAAGGACGAGGCCTTATATAATATAAGGTAATTAAATTCTCATATCCTCCCCTAAAATTGATATTTTTATCTTACACCCTTTAATCTCACCATATTTCTCTATTCTTCTTATTTCATAAATGATATCATATGAGATAAATAAAATATATCTACTTCATATAAGTATGGAATAAAAATATTCTTATAAATGGTACATTAATTAATCAACTCTAGTTCAATGAGATTCTTAATTTGGTTATATTACTATATTGAATAATTTAGGTAAAAACATAACCATTTTTGTTCCATGATGTGGCATTAACTAATAAAATATTTTTTGGTGATTGTCCCAAATATTTATAACTAATGTATTAAATTCATATTAATAACAAAAATAAATGATTCATTTAAAAAAATTTCCCCCATAATAATTAATCATTCCATTAAATGACCTTTCCCTCCCCTCTGTTTTTAGAAATTTTTTTAAATAATGACCAAATAAAAGCATCTTAACTTAAAATATTAAATTTCCAATATTTTAAATTATTGAATCTCGTACATCACAGAATATAACTGCATATTTATATGAAATACTATTTGAGATATAAATATTTTGGGAATAAATTTGTAATCCCTCCATTAATGGATTTACTCTATAAATTTTCATCAAAAAGAGATTTCTTTAATAGAAATATAGGAATAATTTGAAGTCATTTTAATTATGGTAAAGGTTAAATATGATAAATGTTCACGTATTACACTATTAATTTATTTTTGGAAACTATATAATTTTCAACAACTATTTTCATTTGGTATCCACCTTAATATATGAATCACCCTCAATTACATTAATAGAAAATAAATAAAATATATTTGATGATGATAATATTAGTTTACCATTTCATATTAGTGAGAGAAATATAGATGAGAATAATTTCTCAACTGAGAAACACAATTTTATTTATTTTCAAATTTATTTAGCAGTTTTCTGTTGATTTCCAAAATTCTAATATCGTGGGGTTGCATGATCTATTTTACCTTTATAGATAACTTATTATATAAAACATTTTTATTCATAATAGTATGAAAACACTTTCAGTAATATGGTATTTCTTTTTCTTCTTAGACACTCCAACTAATTTGATCATTTGGATAAAAAATATTTTATAATATGATCATCCGTCTTGTTGTATGTTAACATTTTTTTGCATCATCATTTTTAGAATATGAAGCCATAGTGTGTTTTATTTGTTATTAAATAATAAATTTCATGTTTGAATCCATGTCATGCATTTGATAGCAATGTTCCTATAAATTTTTCACCTTTTACAGGACTCCTTAATAATTTATGTGTTATCTATGTTAGAAATTAAGTAAATAAATTATAGTATATCATAATAGATTTCTTGATCCAAACTAATCCCCTTATTAATATTCCTACATAATTAATTTCCATATCCTACTTTTAATAGTTCATTGTGTGGCCTCTTCAACCATAGTCAAAGAATATCAACATTTGGTTGACATCCTTTTTATCAATCTTCATGGGTGTATCCCGCTCCATTGTTTTCGTATACTTATTCCCCCAAGAAGACATATTTTGATATTTTATTTCCTTTTGAATATATTTTTTGTATTTCATTTGCATCATGATATTTATTTTTTTGGTTGGTAGCAACCAAAATACTTCATAATTGTGGTTCTTTTTTTATACAGTCATACAAGCCTTAAAGAGGTTGAAATCTAATTTTTTGGAGATTTTTTCATACTTTATTGAAATTTTTATTTTATTTAATATTATTTATCTTCACAGTATATAATCTCTATATTGATATAGCTCTTCTATTATTGTTTTATAATTTAATCATTATTTCAATAATTAATCTCCTTATATCCAATCCTTCTCTATGACATGCAATACAAAACGAATATTGATTTATTATTTTTAAAACATTCCCACTATCTTTGATACCTTATTATTTTTGGATACAAAAACCAATTATTTTGAACTTCATTCAGGGAGTATGAATTATATATATATATATATATATTGGATTATGTAGTATTTTTCTTATAATTTTTCATTACCCTTGATTTTCCCTTGTTTTATCTGTAACCTTCACTATTATGCGACATGATATTAGTACAAAAAACTTCTAGAACAAGTGATAATTTTTTCAGTGGAATTTTTGTAGATATATCTATATATAACATCAAGAACTTCTTCGTTCTAGATTTTTTCTTTTCAGAATTAAGTCTCTCATCAAAATTATTCTTAGTAGTACTTATTTTTTTTAGTAGCTTGGGAAATATCATCATTTTTAACAACCCAATTTCTCTATTTTACTTCGAACTGAATATATATATTTAATTTTTTCAAATGCTTTAATACTATAAGGATTTTAATTAACAATATCAATCAATATTCATCTTCTTAATTGAATATTCATAGAAATCACAGTTCATTTATAATGATTTTTTAATATTCTTTACTCTTCAAGATTTATTTTCCATCTAAGAATTATCAAAATATAACAAATATTTCTAAGTTTGTTCTAGTGAATAGATAATTATTTTATGAAAATTATCAGAAAATTGATTTTCACATAAATACAATTGTAGATATTCTTTAATCTTAAAAAGAATCACATTTATTTGTGATATAAATTGATCTTTGGATTCCATATGTTTTGTGGGAGTATTACATTTTTAAACTATTAAATGATTCATTATTTAGAACATTAACCTCAGATATTATAATTTATTTTTCACCAATTTTATCTTAGGTGTGAAAGTCTATATTTTATAACATGAGTATGGGTATTTTTCAAATAATTTACAAATTTTCCAAAAAATCACTATGTGATTCAATATTATAATTCTATTCATAACCTGTGATGAATTATTCAAGAGGATAACTATCAAAATATATAATAGATTTATTTAAACATTTAATAATTTCAAATAGAGCCATATATTCATTATTCATTGAACTATTTCATTTTATATTTACCTCTTTCTTCAACTTATTCTTCATGGTTTTAGCAGAAACATATATGGTCTCCATGATAGAGTTGGGAACAACATTTTCTATCTGAGGAAACTCATGATTTTTTTAAATTAATATATATATTTAGAGGTGAAATACTAATATATTATACTAATTTATATGTTTAGTGGTTTATAAAGGTACTCTATGGATAGGGGGATTCATTGTACCTAATTTTCACCAAATTACATTGTTTTTTATTGTTTCTCCATTTTAATATTTAAAACTCAAAACATCTTAGGATGAGTGGATCTCACTTGTTATAAAACATATTTATACCAAATGAAATATATAACGAAAATTTAGAACAATATAATACATTTTTAAAATGTTCACCCAAAATGGGGTTACTACATCTTTATTGTATCAAAGTCAAGTTTCTGACAGAGATTATCCACCATAATATTTCAATTAATTACATGTTAGTTTGGAAGGGTCTACATCCAAATCCCATTTCCTCAAAGTATAAAAAAAATATTTCTTTATATTATCCCCAACTACAGTAATTTATCTCTATAAATGATTTCTATTTTTATAATGGTACCTACTAGTTCAAAGAACATTCTTTTTTTAGAACATCCGAACAACGTCTTTTGTAAGCTATGGATTTATCTACATCAACTAAATACTCTTGGTCCTAACTTATATTTATTTCACTTACATTAAATTTAATGAAAAGAACAATATTAATGTCATCCCAATAATAATATGAGTTTTAATATTATATAACTTTATATTTATATCACCACATAATCAGAAAATATAATATTATAATCCTCTAATTTTTTTAAAACATCAATATATGAAATATGGACGCATGGGATTAATAAGTTAGTCTTGATCATTTTATCACTTTAATGTAACATTAAGGTTTCTAATAAATTTATTAACCTATGATACCATTCTGAATCATGCATGTTAAATCTTTCATAAATAATTAGTTTTCATAACTTCTTAAATAAATATATTTCATATAATAGCTTCATAGGAGAATTTATTACAAAGTTTAATTCATGAAAATAATAATTTATTATATTATTCTTCATGAAGACATATGTTACTTCATATAATTCTAAAACACTTATTCATGAAAAGTTTTTCACAATCCCTCACTTTAATAATTTATGTATTTCTACAAAAATGATCTTCAAAGTGCATTGAGAAACCTATTATTCAGTGATCACTTCATCGTTATGAAATGTATTACATAGTATTATTATAATGATTTCTATAAATTAGAGTACATAGTAATGTATTCATGAATGTTTGAAAAATTTTATCAACAAATTAAATCTGGCTAGCATATATATATTATGTATATCTATCACATAATCATAGTGTGTTGCAAGTAATTCTCAGTTCTTCTTTATGTATCCGGAGTTTCTGAAACATCCCTCACACATGTCTGAGAATAGTGTATATATATTTCCAATAATCTTCTCTATTATATACCTTCTATAATTTCTATCAATATTTCTAATATTTAAAAATAATTAAATAGGGGTATTTATGGATAAAGATCAAAGTTGTGCTCAAATCATAGTGTTTATAAGAATCATAGTTTGCTGTATATTTTATATGTGATTATGAAAAATAAGTCCCCTATCTTTAAAAAATGTAACTATTACTCTTGTTCCTCACCAAAATTATATCTATACAAGTTTTCCTATATTTTGTTATGAGCATCTATATAAATGTAATTCTCAACCATTCTTTTTGAACACGACTTATACATGCATGAAACAACTCTACAATGTAGAACTTATCTTTTAAATTGTATAATGTTTAAAATTATTCTTGTATCACAAAATTTAACTGTTGGGATATTGTTAAATTAAATAAACATCATTGAATCAACACATTTATATTCAAATTAATATCTTTATTATATTGATTTAATGGTATTTTCATGCTTAAAAATTACTATAATCCTTATGAAAATTCTATACCAGAATCATATCTTAATTCTCATCTTATGAATATTTTTTTATAGAATAAAATAGTGTTACATATTGAACATTAAATATTCATGCATTGGTTTATGAGATAGATAAAAACATAGATTCCCTGATGTATACACCAGCTCCTTGAACATGTGTCATAGTATAAATAGATTTATAAACAATATATATCTAAGAAAACCCTTGAATTTCATGAAGAAGAAGGTGATCAAAACATTTTCATGTCTTTTAAATATTTTACATGTTTCTAATCATTAAATAGTGCCACATATCATATGTCCCACGTCGTTCTTATGAATATGAATAAACTTATTTATTAATTTTAAGGAAACATTCTTCACAAATTTAATCCCTTGGAATTGACCAACACTAGGTGTCTATGCTGCCACCTAACAATGTTGATCAACCCTAGTGCCACCATACACTATTCACGACAGTTCATACAAACATATATGGTTTTATCATCCATATAAACTCTTTGTGGTGTTTATAAAAATACTTTCCTTTATATAGGTAGCTGATTTCATTAATTTAATGACTTTGAGAGAAGGAATATATGTTTTGGGTTATCCTATACATATAATTTCATTTTCTAAAATAAGATCTTATAAACTATTCTATATTCATCATGAATATTTACCAGATAACTGAAATTACTATAAATTATTTTATAAAATATATTCTTAACTATAATGCTCTTATAATTAATTTTAATATTTTTTATAATGTATGTTTTTCACATTCAATACGTTCATGAAATTCCATTACAATTTTAATTAAATCTTAAACTATTCTATTCAAGCTTATTCCAAATTTTATTTAAGTACATTTAAACACTTATTTAAGTATAATTGATTCTAAATAACTCATGTATGAATTCTTCTATAATCCAACATGTTGTTTCATTCTGTAATCATTGATAATTAAATCCCCTCAGTAGCCAACTTCCCAACATCAAATTTATCATATCATAGATATAGTAGTTAAAAAAATTAGTATCACTTTTTTGTATCATTGATATCAGTTAAAATTAATCATATGTATAGGTTTATTATAATGAATCATCTAGTTAACTTGAAATTTCAATTCCAATTAATCAATGATTCTCAACTAAATTTAATGGAAATAACTCCAATCTTTAATTTACACATTTCATGTTACTCTCTATCAACTATATGGAATAGTAAGCATATAATGACCCAAACATTAATTAATGGAAATTTATATTGATCGCATTAAATTTTGATTGTGGTTATATAAAATTTTATCTTGATTGGTTTTTTGTTTCTGGATTTTAAAATAATGTTATGAATTTTGATTGTTGCTAATATAGTAGTTTAACAGTGATCACATTATTAGAATAAATACAGGGCATTAACAAATCCAATTTACTAAAAAAATGATGTGATAGAATAATTTAGTAGACTTGCCCCATACTAAGACCATTTTTTGGAGCTTGGAAAAGAGGTGACATCATTGGGCTTTACTCTTGACCAATCCCAATACATTCTTGAACAAGTTATGCTTAATGGAACATACAACGGGAGATGTGGATGTTAATAAAGATTACCACCCGAACGATGTTATCTGATCCACCCCAAGAGTCTATCACCATTTCAAACCATACCATTCTGCCTTATGCATGTTTTATAAGAGATTATGTAACATGACCCCAACACTATGACTATGTACATTATCTTTCTATAAAGAATGTGCATTCATTTTATTATTTTTACTTTGTAAATTGTTTTTAAAGCACAAATAGTATTTTTAGTTCATATTCAACTAAGAAATATATTTCGATGAATTAAAGGATTTTTTAATTAAATAATATTTTAATAAAATGTTATTATAATTAAATTACTTTTGATTAAAAATAAATGATCATATTTTTTTATTAATGCAATTTTAAACATTTTTACGCTTTGAAAGCTATTTTTTCAAAACCCATAAATTTCTTGTAAATGATTTTTTTCATTTTAAAAGAAAAAATTCATATATTTGTGAAATTATTTAGATAAAATGAATATTATTTTTGGAATCAAGATTGTCAAAATTATCCAATGGTGAATTTTTCATAATATTTTAAGACAGTCAAATTTTTGCGTAAAAATTAAATACCGTTTAATATATAATTTGTTTTATGATATCATAATGACACAATAGTGATGTAATAAAATAATATGAATATTATGTTAGACCAATATATGGTTTAAAATTAAAATAATATGATTTTAGGTTTTTTTGATTTATTTTACAATGATTTAGTGGACCCTTCAAGGATTATAAAACATTTTGTATTTTTAAATAGTTTTCCTTGAAAGTGTGACTCACCTCAACATAAGAAACCCTATTATTTTAAGATGTTCGGCGATTGGAATTATAAAATATTTTTTCCACTCACCTTTGGAAAAATCTATGGGCAAAAACAATGGGCTGGTTTGTGGTTTTGATTAGTTTAATGTGAGGTGACCCAAACTTAAGTAATAAATAATTCACGCTCTTTTCCAATATAAACCCACCCAAGATCCCACATCGTCATCACACAAAGCCTTTAGAGTTTGACCAACCTATACCCTAATCTTTCTTGAATCCTCTCAATGCTACCCAATCTATGATGAGGACTCTCTCAAGCCCCTCCCAATCCTTTGGGATCACACTTCCAAGTAAAGGATTTCTTCATTTCTCATTGTTGTCTAATTTTATTTAAGTTGTTATTCCCCTTTGTTTTAAATTACAAATATTGAGGTATGATTTTGAACATCCCCATACTTACATATTTATTTTGGGATGATGGGACACCCCATTACCTCTTATTAATGCCTCCAATGTACACACATAACCATGCCTAAATTCTGTGAGGGATTTCTCACTTCTCTTTTACATCCAAGTAATACTTTTGAATTATGCATCAAAATTCCATTATGTTTTTTGGGACATGTATCTATGTGACCCCCTTACTGCACATTTCATGTAAATATGATGAGACACCCCTTTCCCTCTTATCAACCATTTGTCATGAGTTCTTATTTCATATCATTATGTTGCTGATATTTAACTACGATTTTCCAATCCAATGGAATTGTGTAGTGAATACCATGCCCATTTCTATATCAAGGTTATTCACCTTTGTTAACATTTACTTATTTATTATAAATATTCATGTATTTATTCCACATCCCTTTATCTTGGAATAAATGATGATGATTGATTCCCTATTGTATAATCCATGTGTCACACTTATGGATGAAATGAAATGTTTTCGAAGGGTGCACCCCGATAGTGCTCCAATGAATTGGGTAAAGTATAGTATCATGATACATCATGTGCAATGAGGGTTGACTCATTCTAATTCAATTTCAATAAAGTTTTACCCGTGATCCATGTGCAATGAGGGTTTACTCATGCTTTATGTTAAATGATCCCCGGCTCATTCTAATTACATGTTAAGTATTGGTTCCACATTTCCATGTTATGATTATCACGCTTTATCATGACTTTATGTGCATGTTTTTCTTGTGCTCCATTGATATTCCAACTGCCTAACATGTATTGTATTCCTCATGTTATTCTATGTTTATTCCCATATAAGGATATTTAGCTCACTCTTTTTTTATGCATGTCATCGGGTTATCCTATGCAATGCTAAGAATGAGGGAATGTAGTGGTCATTTAAAAGATGTTTTCAATAAACTTGTTGTGTGTTTTATGTTAAATGATATTATGTAATGTTCCAAATCCCAAAATACACTAGACCACTTGATCTTCTATGTTGTATCAAGGGAAGATTTTTTGTAATAAATCAGGTTTAAGTGTAATAAAAAGAAGGGTTGTTATAATTGGTATCAGAGGATAGGTTCAGTTATTTTTTGGGATTAGGATTAGAACAACCTAGTACAGATTTAAAGACAATAATAATTATAATAAAAACATCCCTATGGATTGGTGAGTATTGAGTTAATGGTTTATCAAGAAAATATATCCATATCTGGATGCGAGCAGGTAGTGGCGGCTCTGGCACAGATGTATCCTAGGGGTTAAACCCGAAAAGACCACTTTGAGCTAGACTCAAATAGGAACTGGCGCACGAAAATGGGCCTTACTTCACTATTTTTATGACACTCCCAGAGGATATTCATTGGTAAATTCACAGGCTTAGTATAAACCCTTATTAAGGAAATGAAAAGAATGACCCTACGAATATATGTTAGAAAGTAGATCATGAATAGCATAGATTGAAGCCTATGGATTAATATGTTTATGAAATAAGAGTTATTTAAAAGACATCAGTTTTTTCCATGTATTACCCTTTATGTGTTACCCATAAGATTACATTTATTCTAGCCAATGCCTGTTTATAGGAGGACTCAGGCTAACAACTGATTTGAATATCAATGCGATTACTACGCTAATGAGATGCCCAATCAGATGGGAACAGGAATCGTGAACTTTTACATACTTCTCTCTCAGATAAATCAAGATTTGAATATAAACATGGGTCGAGATGAATGTTAAACCCCCCTCCCTAAGAAGTAACATGTCAATATCAAGAGATTCATTAGACAAAGGCCTCATAATTTTAATGTTTCTTCTGATCCCTCAATTGTCGAACAATGGATCAACTCCATTGAACTCCATCCATCAATGTTCTGAACAACAGAATGTTCTCTTGGATGCTTATCATATGGATGGTGAAGATGATCAATGATGTACATTGATAAAAAAATACGAATCATGAGGAGGAGATCAAGGCATTGGAATGGAAGGATTTCAGGAAGAAATTTTTCGATTAATATTTTATGCGCAACCTTTGACTTAATATAGAATGGGACCTCCTTTCCTTGACGAAAAAAAAGAATGAATCAATCATAGAATAAGAGGAAAAATTAACAAGGATTTAATGATATGCCTTCGTCTTTGTCATTACTCCAAAATGCAAGGTTGATCGCTTTTTTGGTGGGCTAAAACCTAACCTATGGAAAGCACTGGCGATCCGTGACTTTGACAGCTATGAGGAAATTGTTCGATGTGCCATCAAGGATGAAATGAATATCAGATAATCTAAGGGGTATCATGGTGATAAGAAGAGTAAGGTGTAATTCAATACTGGTGGTACGATGGATAAATCCAACAATGCTAATAAGACACAGTACCCCACTTGCCAATGGTGCAGAATGAAGCACCTCAGAAATTACCTGAAGGGGATGAGGAAATGCTTTAGGTGTGGAAGAGAAAGGCACCTAGTTGTTAGCTACCGAGAAGAAAAATAAATGGCTACAAAAGAGGAGAAAAATTATCTATTCGAACATTTACTCGTTGTTCATTGCTACAACTGAAAAGAACCAAGGCATCTTGCAAATCTGTGCCTTAAGCCAATGGTTTTGGGAGGCAACCATCAACCTCCAAAGTAGTAATGGAGATCTTTTGTCATCACTACTACTGAACTGAATCCCAACAATGATGTGGTGATATGTATGATTGTTATTCATTCAATAATATCATACATACATTTTGATTCAGGTTTTACCCATTTTTTTATATACCAATTTTTATCGTAGAATAATCCCAACACTACCACAAATAAAGGAAGTAAAGATGTTGGTGAGTACATAAAATGGGGAAATCATTGAATCCCCTAAATATAACTACCCCCTGTCATAATCTATTGATTTAATTTCTCACCGAACCTCATCATACTCTTTCTAGTGGAATATGAAGCAATTCTCTGCATGGATTGACCTTCCTAATATAGATCCAACATAAATTGTTGTGAGAGGGAAATCACTCTCCATGTGGATAATAGACCCCTGATTCTATACAAGTTCAAGGAGGACGATGAATCTTATTTAGCTCCAACATCTCAAATATGGATATTACTAACCTATGAGTAGGTGTATCTTGCTCAGATTATTGGGTCTATGGGGGCAACCATCCTTGAAGAGATGACTATTTAGAGGGAATTCTTTGTAGTGTTTCCCAAGGAATTGTTTGGTCTTCATCCTAGAAGAGATGTTGAATTCTCAATTGATATTATAACTGGGTCATGCCAATATCCAATACTTCGTATAGAATATTTGTTGTGGAGCTTTAGGAGCTGAAGAAACAAATAACCGAAGAGTTTGGATATATGGTTTATATGCCCAAGGGCTTTACTATGGTGTCAACCGATCCTCTATGTCAAAAAGAAAGATGAATCATGTGCCTTTTAATCTATTATAGTGAGCTTAACAAAATCATGATAAAGAACAAGTATCATCCCCCCACAAATCAATGACTTATTCGATAAGTTTTTTGAGAATAATACTTCTCCAATGTGGATTTGTGGTTGGGATATTGTCAAGTAATGGTAAAGAAGGAAGATATCCCCATGACTACTTTTCGTAAAAGATATTGGAACTTTGAATTAATAGTAATTACTTCCAAACACACTAATTCTCCACCAATCTTTATGGACTTGATTTATAGAGTCTTTTGGGATTACCTCTACAAATTTTTGGTTTTCTTTATAGATGATATTATGATATACTCTAAATCTAAGGATGATCGTGAGGATCATCTAAGAACTGTACTAGATAACTTGTGGAAGGATAATCTCTATTCAATGTAAAAAAAAGTGCGAGTTCTAGTTGAAGGTGGTCTCATTCATGGGATATATCATCACAAGCAATTTGATATCTATGTATCCCTCTGAAATAGATATAATTGTGGGATGGATGAGGCCAACGTCAGTAACAGATATCTATATCTTCTTGGGGTTAGCTGGATATTATTTAACATTTTTGATAAATTTCTGACGATTATCCAACCCTCTTACCAAGCTAACTCAAAAGGGAGTAATGTCTTCTTGGAGTGATGAATTCTAGGAAAGCTTCACTGAGTTAAAAAAGTGGCTTATCACTTTTCCTGTGCTCACATTACCCACAAGTGTTGAAATTTTTGTGGTATTAAGTTACGCTTTGAAAAATGTCTTGGGCTATGTGTTGATGAAAAATGAAAAAGTGATTGAATATGATTCATGACAATTAAATGTTCATGAGAATAATTATCCAACACATGATTTGGAGTTGGCTGTGGTGATCTTTGCTTTAAAATTTTGGAAGCATTATCTCTTTCAGGAGAAGTGTAAAACATATACGGACCACAAAAGCCTTAAGTGTATATTCACATAAAAAGAGTTGAACATGATCCAAAGAAGATGGTTAGAGCTGATCAAAGACTATAACTTCTTATTCCATTATCACCCTTTGAATGTGAACAAGGTGGAAGATGTTGTAAGTAGAAAGGAACTGACAATTCTATCCTTGATATTAATTGAGAAGGATCCAATCTTTTTCGAGTTGATGAATATTGACATGGGAATCATAAAGAAGGGAACATCATCAATACTTTCAAAAATGATTGGTCAACTGTCTCTTTTAAAAAGGTTAAATGATGCTCAAATAGATGATGTGAAAATTCATAACAATGTGGATGCTATCAGAAAATGTAAATCCCTGACGTTCAATGTTAATGAAGAATGAATTGTGAGATTTTATAAAATATTATGTGATCCATCAAGTCCAGAGATGAAGAATTATCATTTGTATGATGCACATTGTTCAAATTTATCTATCCACCAGGAAACACAAAGATGTATTGAGATCTAAAAGATCATTGTTTGTGGTATAATATGAAGAATGAGATCACTGAGTATAAATCAATGTACCATGTGTTTCAGCAAGTGAAAGTAGAGGGATATAAGTCTAAGCGGATGAGGCATCCATTCCCCATACCTGTATGGAAATAAGAGAACATCACCATGGACTTTGTCACCAGACTTCCAAATATATCCAAATGAAATAATGAAATTTAGGTTATTGTGGATCATCTTACAATGTCTGCACACTTTATTTCAATTCATGATGATTTATCATTAAATCAACTGGCATTGATATATATCAAGAAAGTGGCAAGGTTTCATTGAGTAACATTATCTATTGTATCCGATCGAGATCCATGATTCTCCTCTATGTTTTGGAAGTTTCTTCAACATGCTCTGGATACTGAACTGAACTTCAGTATGGCCTATTATCCTGAAACTGATGGCCAATCTAAGAAATCTATTCATACACTGGAGGATATGTTAAGATCATGTTCTATGGACATCAAAGGAGGGTGGTACCAATATCTTCCACTGGTTGAATTATCCTACAATAATAGTTTATACACGAGAATCCGAATGGCACCATATGAAGCCCTGCATGGGAGAAATGCAAAACACCAACATGTTGAGATGGAGTATATGAATATAAGATGCTAGGACCTGAAATGTTCGATGAAATGGTGGAGAAGGTGAAAACCATTTAGCAGCATCTCAAGGTATCCCATAGTCAATAGAAGAGTTATACATATAACCATCGATGAGGCCTTGTGTATAAAGATGGTGACATGGTATTTCTTTGCATATCTCCATGGAATAAGGTAATTAAGTTTTGAAATAAAGGGATTTTAAGTCTTAGGTACATCAACACCTTTGAGATTCTTGATCGTGTTAGAGTTTTGGCATATCAACTAGCACTTCCACCTACCATGGCCAAAGTACATGATGTTTTTCTTGCATCCCTCTTACGAATGTACATACCATACCCTTTTCATGTACTCTCTTCATAGGTAGTATAAATATAAGATGATCTTTCCTACAATAAGAAATTTGTGAAGATCTTATATCATAGTGAAAATGTCCAATGATGTAAGACAATGCCCCCCGTCATGGTGTTGTAGAGAAACCACATGTTTGAATAAGCGATGTGGGAATCTGAGGAAGTGATAAAGTGAAGTTACCCACATATTTTTAGAGTAGGAAATAGAAACTTTTTGGGCGTAATTTCATAAGGGGGAAAGAGTGTATCGATCAAGACTTTCAATAATGGATATTCCTCTTTATCTAACTAAATGTATGTTATGGTTATAAAAAATTTGAACATAATTGGTTTTATGTTTCTGGATTTTAAAATACTATTATAAATTGTGACTATTTTTAATATAGTCTTTGAACAGTGATCACATGATTAGTATAAATATGGGGCATTAACAAATCCAATTTACTCAAATAAACAAATTGATGGCCTCATCTAGTAGACTTGCCCCGTACGAAAACCATTTGTCAGATATCAGAATGGAGGTGGGGTCATTGGGATTCACTCTTTCCCAAGACCAATCCGACCTTGAACATGTTAGGCTTGAGCAGAACCGACTACTAGAGAAGTGGAAGTTAATAGAGATTTCCACCTGAGAGATGTTATTCGAGCCACCCCAAGAGTCTGTCACCATCAAACACCTTACCCTTCGGTTTTATGCGGGTGTTATAAGGGGTTATGTAATAATAACCTAACACTATTACAATGTATATTATTTTTTTATAAGGAAGGTTCAATTATTTTATTATTGTTACTTTGTAAATAGTTTTTAATGCACAAATAGAATTTTTAATTAATATTCAACTAAGAAATTTATTTTGATGAATTAATGGATTTTTGAATTAAAAAATATTTTAATAAAATATTATTATAAATAAATTAATTTTTATTAAATATAAATTATCATATAATTTTATGAATGCAATTTTAAATTTTATTATGGTTTGACAGCTGTTTTTTCAAAACCCATGAATTTTCGGTAAATGTCAGTTTTTATTTTAAAAGTAAAAATTCACATATTTATAAAATTATATAGATAAAATGAATATTATTTTTGGAATCAGGACGTTGAAATTATCCAATGGTGAATTTTACATAATTTTCTAAGACAGTCAAATTTTTGGGTAAAAATTAAATACCCTTTAAATATATAATGTGTTCTATGAAATTTTAATGACCCAATAGTATGGTAATAAAATAATAAAAACATTATATTAGTCCAATATATGTTTTAAAATTACAATGATGTGATTTTTGGTATTTAATATTTATTTTACAAACTTTAGTGGACCCTTTAATGCTTATTCAACATTTTGTCTTTATAAATTGTTTTCCTTGAGAGTGTGACTCTCTTCCACAAAAGAAACCCAATTATTTTACGATGTTCGGACATCTTAACTAATTAATATTTTTTCTACACCCCATGGGAAAAAACCATGGGAAAAGAACCTAGGATGGTTTTTACATTTGATTAGTTTAATGTGTGGTGTCCCAAACCAAAATAATAAAGAATTTCCTCTCATTTCCTACATAAACCCACCCATGATCCCACTTCCTCTTCACTCTTTACATTCGGAGTTTTTTAAACCCATGAAATCCTCTCTCTAAAATACTCCCAAGGTTCCTCATTCTCCCAATAATCCCCTCTCATGGCTCTCCCATTCCTTTTGGATCATACTTCCATGTAATAGATTTTATCCTTTCTAATTGTTGTCCAATTTTTATTATGTTGTTATACCCTATTTTTTAAATAAAAAATGTTTGGGTATGATTTTTAAACTCCCCCATAATTCCCTATTTATGTATGGATTATGGGAGAACCCTTTCTCTCTCATTAATTCCTCCCATGTACACCTGTTACCATGCTGAAATTCCGTGGGAGATTTCTCTCTCCTTTTTTACATCAAAGCAATTCTTTGGAATTATGCATCTAAATTCCATTATGTTTTTTGGGAAATGTATCTATGTAAAGCCTTACTATAAATATCATGTAAATATGATGAGACATCCCTTTATCTCTCATCATCCATTTTTATTGTTTTATTATTTCATGTCGTTATGTTGTCGAAATTGCACTATGCTTTTCCAAGCCAATGTCATTGTGTAGTGAATACCATTCCCATATCTAAATCAATGGTATTCACCTTTATGGGTATTTAATTATTGATTACAATCTTTCATGTATTTATTTTACATACCTTTATCATGGTATAAATAATGATGATTGATTCCATATTGTATGATCCATGTGGCACACTTATGCATGAAATGAAATGTTTAAGAATGGTGCGCCCTGATAGTGCTCCAATACATTGGGTAAAGTATAGTATCATGATACATCATTTTAAAGGGGTGTTCAGTCGGGTTAATTCATGTGAAATGAGGTTTTACTCGTGATTCATTTAAAATGAGGGTTTACTCATGTGTCATGTGCAATTATCCTTGGCTCATGCTAATTCCTTGTTTAGTGTTGTTTCCACATTTACATGTTAGGATTGTCATGCTTTATTATGCCTTTATGTTCATGTTTATCTACTTCTCCATTGATATTCCTATTGTCTATGATGTATTTTATTACTCATTTTATTACATGGTTATTCCATTACTATTCTTTATAAGTCACCCTTTTCTTATGCATGTCGTCAAGTTATCCCATGAAATGCTAAGTACGAGGGAATGTAATGGTAAAGTAAAGTAAGTTTTCAATAAAGATGTTTTGTGTTTTATATTCTAATCTGTTATGTAATTTTACTAATCCCAAAATACCCTAGACCTCTCACTATTCTATGTTGTATAAGATGATGATTCTATGTAATAAATCAGGTTTAAGTGTGTAATAAAAAGCAGGGTTATTATAAAACACAATATTAATTTTTAATATTAACATTAAATTTGTTTTCATACACATTGAGATTACTTGAAATAAACATATTGAAAATAAACACAACATGAAAGTCTTTATTCCATTAATGTTATTCAAAAGGAGTGTTATGTAAAAGAATTTAATTGTTCAGATACCAAAGTAGAAGTTACTAATTGCATACCATATACCATATATAGATCAATACCATTATTTTCTAACCTTTTAACAATATAAAAATTAATATAAAACTAAATAATTATCCTTAACTCATAAGTTTGGGTTACCATACGGTATATCCCACAATTATAGTTTTCCCTATGATATCTATCCACCACCATGTTATGACTTTCTAGAACATACAAAAATAGGCCAATAAATTTATTCCCAATAATATCATGATACACATACATCAGAACAAATCTAGGGTCACTTCCTCCTTTAGAAGTATACCTATACCAACAATTTAGGTGACCCCACATTTCCACATTAATTTTACTCCCTTAGTTTTTTAGTGTACATCACCTTTGTTTTATCCACCATCCCATTATATAAATATTCTAATATTTTCTCCTTATAGTGAAAGAAATTATAAACTCCTCTCATATTTTTAAATATATCAATTCCTTAGAATATCTTATCATGTACCCTATTTTGATTAGTTTATGGAAAACACCAATAAATCATTTATAATTATAATAAAATGCATTACTAACTTCCCTTAAAGTATCTCTCTACCAAAATGAACATGTTTACTACATATAAATTATTATAATATAAAATAATTCTCACATATGAATAATGAAATGATCCATAATATACAACCCTACACGACCATTCAGTTAAGGTAAGACATTCCATGGACTTAAGTATTATTTCTTATTACCAAATATAGGTGAATAATTCTTAGTATATATGAGTATCTCTTAAGGATTAATATATGGTCTAATGAATCATCCAAAAAATATATAATATTAATATAAAATTGACATAATAGAAACTGGTACCATACAATGAAGATAAAAATATAAAGTAGTATGTGATCATTCTACACATTCGATTTATTAAATAATGTAATAAAAAAATCATACAAATTTTATTGAAATTAAATAATATTAAAATAAATCATAATAATATATATAAAAATATATTTCAATTAATAAAAATAACCAACTATAGCATAGAAATGTTCTTGGACATTAATAACCAACAACTCTGGATTCTTTTCCACACCTGGATGAAGAATATAATAACTACACATTGAAAAGGTGCAAACAATTAAGGTTTGAGAAAACAATATCAGTAGGATACCAACAAAGGCTTTAAATAATTTCATGCTCTTAATATAATAAATAGTGTATAGAGGAAAGCATAAAATGAATTTATCATATGAAATCCTACTACATAAAATAATATTGAATTCATAACAAATTATCATTGAGTAGAGTTGGTTTACTTTGGACAATTTCGATAGAATATCAAAATGACTATATAGAAATATCATAGACAAACACATGACACAATTATTTTCCCTACCAAACACATGGAATAATCCCTAGTTTTGAATTATTAGCATAAGAAAACCCGTGGATAATATATACATATCTTAAAGTATGAAATATCTAAAATAATAACAAAACACATGGTTATAGGTAAGCAAACTCAAGGATTTCCTTGGAGAGAAACAAAAAAATTATATTTGAAAAACAATATAAACATATAAAAATATTAAATTACCACTCTAATAATATTTATATAACACTCAATAATAAATTAAAATTTTTATCAATAAATAATATTACACAAGCATTACACCATCAGTCAACATACACTTAACCCATTTATTAATTAAAACAAAATTTTCATTCACATATATATGTTTTACTTTTATTTTCCATTTAATTAAATCTCACATATAATTATTTAATCACAATTTATTTTCCCAAAACCATATTTTAACAACCAAACATTATTTAAAAATCATGACACCATCTAATAAAATTTAATCAATTTTTTTCAACATTTAATTACATGATTAATTCCTCATTCATATATCTGAGAATAATTAATCTCATTTGAAAAATTTACTGAAAAATTAAAACATTATAACTAATTAATATTAAATTTCAATTACAATAATTCAATTTTTATATTGCATTGAAATATTACCTAAGAAACCAATTTTAAATTATATTCCCAAAAAGTAAATTTGTAACGAAAATTAATTCATTTCTCACATATATAAATCATTATTAATATCTAAAAAATATCAAAATATCCATATAAGTGAATTCATATCCCAAATCCCTTTATAAAAATCAAATTACTTAAAATACCGATTTTAAAAAATGATTATAAAGTACCCAAAAATATTACATCCATCACATTGATAAAAATAACATAATTAAAAATCATAACTATTACTTTTTATAGTAAAAACATAATAGAAAATTTATAAATAAGAAATGAAAAAAAAAATTATAATTATTTCAAATCTCAAATTCCTTATTTAATTTAAATTATTTTTCTTTATTAAATAAAATATTATCTCCATACCCAAATGAAAACTAAAGACTAAATATAATAATATTTAATTGTTTTTTTATTTTAAGAATATTATTATGGGGTTTAATGGGGATAATACTTATCCAATTATAGTGGAAACCATAAAATATACCTATAAGTCCATAGTAAATTTCCATTATTATTATACTGAGTATAATAAATGAATAATGAGGAACATTTTCCTAAATGATAGGAATCTATCCCATCTCTTTATCATGTGGTGGATAGAAATAGGTATAATGAATTTAATGAGATTATTTATCCTATTGTATCCATGAGTTATGAGAATACCCAATGATTGGGAAGTATTTCAGATTCCTCATAATTTTTTAAAACCTATTGTTAATGAAAAATAATGAGATAAGGAGAATATGGGAATCAATATGACGAATTTGTCACAATATTCAGCCACGATAGAATAAACACCCCTCAAAAATTATGTGCCCCTTTATATAATCTATCCAAGGATACACTAATGAAACCAAACATTTATCTATATAAAGAACTTTTCATAACAATGTTATTAGTTATAAGTTTTTTTAAATTAAATTTCAAAATTTGGATTTATTTTTATATATTTAGGTATAATAGTTGGGATGTTCAGAATCATTTATATTATACTCTCATTATAATCAATAATTAATAATAACTAGTATTAGCTGAATATGTATGAGCCATGAAATATCGTATATAATATGAAACTACCATGAGCAACACCACAACGTGGGAACAATCTTTATGTCACAACATATACGAACATATACCATAAATTGATTGAAAACAACACATCAAAGTCTATATTTTAGTATCTGTTTCAATAAATATTATACTTTGACTAAAACCTCCTAGATATATCTCACATGAACCTTACATCACATTATATATATGAAATTGGGAAACCATACTCAAAAATAATTTTTGAAAAATCCCCTTTTGGAAAAATATCTTTCATCATCATCAATTTTTCCCTCATATGTAATATCTTGTGAATATATATTCAAAAAGATTTTATTATATCCTTCTAGAAAAATTTTTGGTAGCTCTAAAAGTTTTACAAAAGTATTTTATCACAATACACGGTCCTCATTCAAATAATCGTAATGCGCTACACCATAAGTCTTTGTATCATTAGAAAAAATTTTGAATTTTAAAATCCATACTTTTAATGAAAAATATTGTTCTATAAATAATTTAATACTACAAAATTAAAAAAATTAGTATTGAATCCATCAAACACATATATATCTATAAATTTTTTCCACCGGATGATTCATGCACAAGTATAGATAATAACATATGCCCTTTGTTCAAGAATTTATATTTTAATGAGACATAAACCATTTCAAACCCATATAACTAACTCTTAAATTCTAAAATCACATACTATAATCTTTCAAGATGTGTAAATATATATAATTTCATTCCCCTAATTATATAAGCACACCACTTTCCCCTCATCCAAATAAATAATCAACACAACAAGTATCTTATTTAAGTATATCCATACACTTCCTCATTGTTTCCTCAATCATGGGTCTTGTTTTCATATTTTCTTTAAATGTGATAACTTTCAACATGATTAAATATCAACCATTGAAATGATCAACATTATACCCAACCATCACATTGATTAGTTCATACCTAATGATCTAATAAAAATATAATCAAAATGTAATGGTTCTCATTCTGGGTATCTTATAATTGATATGAAAGTTAATTGATTATTAAACATAGAAACATAGTACACCAAAGATATATTATATAAAATTTAATGTGGTATAGTGAGTGGGCCATCCACTAAACAAAACACTTTTTTTTCTAATTAGAATATTTTCTATCTTTATATGAAATCTTACACAGAAAAACCATAATTTTTTTTGTTCAAATACTATAACAATCCATGAAAAAATGGATAACATAACTCAAAGTCATACATTGATGTTCTTTCATCATTAAAAATTATAATTACACATTGAAAATATGAAATAGTGATAATGGAAAGACTAAATTTTATATAATAAGTTACATTGTACATTTTTAAATCTATTAGGACTAATAAAAAACCATACCTAATCACCTATATAATCATATACATTCTTATAAACCACCAAATATTCCTTATGTTTTCTACTCCATTATGGTTTTACAAAACAAAAATAATCTCTATATAATCCCAAGTAAATCTCAATATAACTATCTGATAAAATATCCCACTAAAATGTTTTAGTTTGTAACACGTGAAATGATTTTTTTAAATAATGGGGAGACTTATGTATCCTATTCTAAATGTTTAAATCCTTGAAATTATTATTTATACTCTTTTACATTCCAACATCAAATTTTGTGATTTCAGTAATTTGTATTATAATACTAGATATATTTATAATTTTAAAATTTTTTTTATAGAAAATTTCTATGAAATATTTTCCTTTGAGATCATTTTGGTAACAAAAAATGACTATTTATATTAAAATATTTCATTAAAATCAGATCCTAAAGCAATTTAATATTTATATGGACTATAACATGAAATAAATCTATTTTAATCTATTATATATT
Organism: Viscum album; assembly: GCA_963277665.1. NCBI lineage: Eukaryota > Viridiplantae > Streptophyta > Magnoliopsida > Santalales > Viscaceae > Viscum > Viscum album. The sequence goes on along the minus strand of OY728119.1, from coordinate 1,499,458,497 downwards.
ATATATTATACATTACTAAGTCCAAACATACCCAAAATAGACTCTTGGAAATGATATTTACATAATAATATCATTATAAGATAAAAAAATTATTTTGTATTGGGATATAAATAATATTTATGTTAGTGGAAATATGTAATAAAAAAATAATTTACTCCTTTATCATATATTGTATTATGTGTGTTTAGATAAAGTTTCTAAAAATAAAATAAAATTATATAAATTATTCCATTTTTTGCTGATGTGTACTCATTCATTTAGTTTTTATCAATTATATTGACAAATTGTTTTATCATAGATAAAATATTATTTATCTATTTCTATATTTCATACATGTTTTATAATTGTATGAATCATAATCCAAGTGAATCTATAAATAGTATCATATTATTTATACTAACTCTTTGTAAATTACTTCTCTTATTATTATTTTTTATGTTCTCACTTATAAATTTCTATGATTGAAAATTCCAATGGTAGGCGGCCATTGAGGTGAGATGACAATGTTTTGGGAATGATAAATTAATAATGAGGAACGAGAGGTCATGTCAATTATTATAAAAGATTTGTTTTTTCTTTTTCAGAACTTTTTTAATGATTTAAGTCATGTTCATAAAATCCTTCCCAGTAAAAATACAGGTCACCCTCGATTGAATGTGATTCATCGATACTGCCACATTCACAAGACAATTATATAAGGGAATTAAAATATCTCACATCATATATAAATGTTTTATTCTATATAATTAAAATGTATATATGTAGTCACTCTAAAATTTATATCTATAAAAGGATATGGAATGTGTTGTGATATAGGGGATGGTTTCATAAAAGGGAATTTCTACATATACCTATGATGGGAATAAAAACTCATGTGTATTATTTACATTTAGTCAGTCATGGAATAACTTTTAAATTCATTTGATAATGAACAATGTGGTTCCTTTTATGGATTTTAATATATAAATAATAGTTTTGGGTTTAGGTCATGTATCTAATTGCATTTACAAGTATTATAAAGTTGTAGAGAGTATAAAAATGGGTGAAAGGTATATATAAATGGATTGGTGTGAGACATATTGGATATATATTCTTTCTAGTTCATCCTAATAGATGAGTTAAGAGCAATAATTTTAAGGGACCAGGAAGAGGATCTTGAATCAAGTCATTCTATATTCTAAGAGGAGTATATATATAGAAATATTTTAAGAAAACAAATATAAGTATGTAAACTCATGAATTTTTGAGAATCCAATATGAGTATGTAATTTCAATAATTTTTTGGAAAAAAATATGAGGATATCGACCCAATACATTATAGAAAACAAAAAAATGAATATCGACTCAACAAATTTGATGAAATCAATAGTAGTATCTTAATATAGGAAATTTGTGGATAAAAATAGGAGTATAACAATTCAAATAATAAGATAATACCAAGAGGATTATCCCAAATGAAGTAATTTTAGTAAACTAATATGATTATCTCAACATAAATAAAACTATGAAACTATGATGAGTATCTTTGTTGTTTTGATTATACATGGAAAGATGGGGGTGATTGACTTTTAATTGTTTTTAAGAAATTAAAAATAATTGAGATGATTTTGAAATAATAAAGTATAATTATAAAAGTTAATCATATTGGAAATAGTAATTTTAAATAAAAATAATAACACATTGATAATGGTGTTTTAATTAAACCACAAGGGACCCCTATATCTCCTCTTCTCAACATACCATTAGAGGTTTCAGTTTAAACCATACATATCAATTGATGTATTAATAAATGAAATCAAAATAGATTTTGTATTTTTTATAAGAAATCTATTTAGAAGTGTAAGACCCTTGGTTTTCAGTGACTGGTACTAAGAAATCCAAATATATGGAAAGCCTTTTATTGGTTGTTGTTAGAAACCCAAATCCATCATAATTTGAAGGTATTAAGAACCCATTCCACTCACTCTTTATACTATTAAGAACCAAAAAATATAAAAAAGGAGAGACTTGAGTTATACAAGGCCTTTAAATCCCACTCACAATTATATTGTAATATAAAATGAGAAATGTATTATATATTTTGATGTAATTGTAAGAGAAAAAAGAAAAGAGAAAATTTTATATTATTTAGAACTATAAATGATATTTATGGTAAATAGATTCTTTTAAGAACTCTTGGGGTTGTATTTATATCCCTCAAAAGTATTAGAATAATTTTGGGTACTTTAAAGGGCTTGTAGAGCCATTGGGGTCAAACTAAGTCAAACAAGGCCCTTTGAATGGTGTGTATATTTTTTTTATAGAAGTGAGATTGGTTGGCTGGTGGGCATCACAAAATAGTTGTTAGAACCTTGGGGAAAATGGTTTTATCTAAACCACCCAAATCATCTGACAGTATTCCACTATGTATTCATTGGAATATACCTCATCGGGACATTAAATGTGCCCATCTCATGAATTTTTAACAATTCAGTTGATCTATAAACTTCTTGGAATAATTTAAAAAAAACTGAAATCCATGAAATAAAAACTTAAAATATATAATTTGGTTTTTTATCACTAAAACCACCTATTAGTGTTATATGTACAAATTTCAATTCCATTTTTTATGATAAAAACACTACATTAATTATACAATAAAAATATATAATAAATTTTTTTCAATAATACATAACAAAATATAACCATTAATTTTAAATAATATTCAATGTAATTTATAATTATTTTAATAGTTTTTTTAAAAAATGATTCTATTTTTAATTCATTTTCAAAATTTCTCCCCATTTAGGATTATAGAATTTTGAAATACAAAAATTCTCACATTTTTATTTTGATATAATTTAATTTTATAATTATTGAAAAAAATCATGATAATATTGAAATTATTAACTTTTCTATGATGAAAATAATGTTTTTATTGATGCAAAATGTATACACCCATTTTATGTTATAAATTTATAATTATAAAAATGATTGAAATTAAAATATTTTGCAACAAATTTTTGCCCATCTGAGAATATTCATTGAGAGGCTAGAATATAACCCTACTACATATTTCATAATCTTCTTTCACAAAATAAATTTCATTTGGGTATTAGTGAAATTATACATTTTATTTTCATTACCTTTTCTAAGATTTTAATTATTATAAATCGCACAAATAAGGATAAGGTTAATTTATAATAAGATAATGGAAAATCATAAGAGAGAAAAAATATAAAATTTCCTTCCATAACTTCTAATGTTATATAAATTTATAACAAAACAAGAAATGAATTTTATGTCTTGAAAAAATATCAATAATCAAAATAATCTTTAGAAAAAAAATATAAAAATTCAATATTTTCAACTGTAAAAAATGTAAAATTTGAGCGATAAGAAACACATGATAATTTTTTTTTGAAAAAGAGTAACATTTTAATCTAAACAAGTTTGTGATTTTTTTTGAAAGTATCTTTCTATGAATCAGTTCATATATAATAACAGATTTGGATCCCCCTCAATTAGAGCATTAAAAACAAATCCAATATTTAAAGAAAAAATTACGAATTTCAAAATTGAATCCATGAATGAAAAACAACACACCCATTTGCATTGAAATTTAATTTCCCAAAACAAATATAATATGAAAGATATTTTATCTAGAGATCATTAAAAAATAATAATTTTTCTTTTGGTACGTTTCATATTTTGAGAAAGTATTAGATTACCATAAAGTGATTCATACATGAAAAATTATAAGGGGACATCAAAAAAATATAAAAACTTATAAAAACCTTACCAAAGATGGTGAAATAAATCAATACATAAATTTTAGAAAGATATATGGATCGATTATCTCAATATTTAAAATAAATGTATGATTTAATGAAATAATAAAATCAACTTTAATATCATAAGAATATGAAATAACATAATATTTAATATGTAACAGATACATCAATAAATTTCATGTGGAAATAAAAACATTCTCCAAAAAAGCACAAAAGATTTATATTTTAATGTTAGGTAACAACTCATGGATTCAAGATATCAAAATATAGAAAAATGCTCTGAAAAATAATACATTTAAACTATTATATAATTAATTGATTAAATATGTACACTTTAAATTCAATTGGATTCAAGAATTCATTGAAAAAGTAAAATATTAAAATTAATATTTAATAGAATAGAGTAAATATATCATAAACGAAACAGATAAATGAAATATACCTTTTTTTCCATAACCTTTTATCCTTTAAATATATAATAAAATGTTAGTAACATGTAAATAAATCATATATAAAAATAAAACACATTCATAAATATCCCACGCTATGGTTATAATCATATAAGACAATAATTCATGTAATGTAAAATAAATTTCACAATAAGAGTAATAAAAATATCATATTCACTTTTGGTAGGATTAGAGTAGAGGTTGCATCATGTAGTGACACACTAGAGGGATCATAGTAGATATTAGTTGTATACATCAATCTATTCCAGTTTAAGATGTTTCTATACGCTATCTTGGTGAGTCCACTATTCATGGATTTCAAAGGATAAATGATATAGGAATAAACAATCACACATAAGTGGAACCATATTGCCAGTGAAATAAGTTTAAGAAGATTGTATCTCCCCTAAAAACATCCTCATATTAAGGAGGCTCATCATTGGTGCCCATATGATAATTCTCTTTTTTCTCATCCATGATCTATTTTCATTTCTTTTTTTCATCTTCCACTTTATAAAGTGGGTAATCCTAATGAATTGTGGGAGGTAACTCAATTTTAATAAATTGAGAATCACTTTCTGTTGAACTATTTTTTAGAATCCCAATAGATTCACACAATCTTTCATTTTTCCAAGGATACTAATGAATTAAAATGTGCTGAAACATCTCATGGTTCATGATGTTTGTCCTTGGATAGTTATTTAATGGAATTGTTACCCATTATAATTCAGACATAGTTGTATATTTGAGTTAGGATGACACAAAATGTAATTCCATAAGATGTATAAGGTGATTGGAAATATTTTACATAGGCTATAAGAGAAAACAAATAAGAATAAAATCAACTTCTTTAGTAAAAAAATAGAACCTAAATGTCAATATACATAAATTTATCTTGATTATCATGCTGAGGAGTTATGGATGTTTTAATTAATATCTAAATGATATGTTTTTGAAGTGAAATACTTGAGGGATTAAAAATGGTAGATTTTTTTTCATGGAAAATATTTTAAAAAATCATCATAGTAGAATTTCCAATAAATGAAATATTATCATTTTTAGGAATAGTGTGGTCCAAAGTGAGGAATTATAAAAAATACCGTTTATTTCAGGAGATATGATTATGAAACATATCTCATTCACATTTAATTAAATAGCATTTTAATCATCACTATTTTCAAATAATATATGTGCATAAAATGTTCTGACTAATGAGGAGTACATAACATCTCTTTAGGATAGTTTAAGTAATGTTTTGCACCCTTGGAAGTTAATGACCCTTTTCAAGTGAGGATTATTTTGACTAAGACAATGGAGATCAATAATATATCCCAAAAGAAAAATTTCTTAATGTTTTATTGGTTCCATAGATTAAATAGAAGTTGTACCTAATGGTATTTTGGCCTTTACAATCCCCATTATTGTGGTGACACAAGTATGATATGATGAAATTATAGGATATTTAAAATGAAAAATTGTTACAAGGATTCGAAAATTATTAACAGAACATAAAAGAATGATTATATTAATGTTAAATAAAGGGTTATTTTTAGAAAATGAGGGGGAAACCGAGGGAACATACCATAAAATGGTGATTTGAAATAGGATATGTGGTTAGGGATCAAGAGAGTCGACAGAGAGTGAGGTTCAAGTTATATTTTATTAGAAAAGTGGTTGTATAAACTCATATAACTAGTCCCTTTAAAGTGTTTGACTTAGATAGATCAACCCCATCTTTGAGCTAGTGATATCCACCAACTGGAAAATGAGAGATTTATTAAACCCGGGTTCTATAATACACCACCAAAAACATAGTTATGTGACTCTATATAACTGGTGTACACCATGGTAGTACAACCAAAAAAATTTAAATATGTAACATTAATCACATAAAAAGTGAAGAAAAATTTTTCTTTAATAAAATTGAAAATTAGTTCATCGAATCCAAATAATATAGATAACATTATTTTTTAATATTTTTTATAAAATAATATAAAATAAATAAAATTCAAAAATTATAAATGCATAATTTAAGGTATTTTTAATTTATTAATATTTAATTAAATAATAAATAATTATAATTCAATTACATATTACACAAAAAGAATAATATGCTGGACATAACAATCCAAAAGTTTCCAACACATATGTATCTTCAGAATTAAAAATGTAGATCATTGTAATTAATTGTCATGACACATTACCTATAAAAAATCAATAATGTAAATTCTATAGTACCCAAAATCAGTATCCCCAAATTTTAGATAGTAATGTATTTTGATCCCACAATTGGACTGCATTTTTTAGAATAAATGCTGAATTGAAGTTGACTGTATTTGGTCCTTCCCTAAGGATTATTTTTTAATTTCATTTCAATATAGCTAGAACTAGAAATTTTTATAATAATTAAAAAACATATATTGGTAGTTATCTTTAACACAATTTGTATTTTTGGAATTCCTATAATAGTTTTATTGATTATGCTAACCAATCCCATTAGTACCTTGTCAATGATATTGCAAACATAAAATTAACATCAAAATATCCTATCCTTGGTTATACATTGTAAGGGAATTTTGGAGCTCATTGAATATATTATCGAATTTTTATATTTTTGGTTAACCTTTTATCATAAGATTTTTTTTTAAAAATTACTTCACTTATTTAAAAACCTAATTATCTATAAATAATATGTTGAATAAGAATTCCAGATCATAAATCCTTTTTCAAAATAAGATATTTGGGTTTCACATATTCTTTTTATAGATTCTCAATTTCTTTAAATAAATGTTATTTCTCATTAGTAGTAATGTTATATATATATTTTATCTCTGTTAATTTATTGGTATACAAAAAAACCTTATTATAATTGGCCCATATCATATATTTATTATTCATAATTAAAATTGTTTGATGGGAATGAATATTTTGAATAATTTACCTCCTAAATTAGTTAAATATTGTCTCTAAGACACATAGGGATTCAATATATTGATTTAGATGATATGATGGTGTCATTACATTCAAACTATGCCTATTCCACGATGGCCTACTTTCTTTACTTCTTCTCATTATTTTTTTCTTATGAAAATGGTAAATTTCAATGGAATATGATTCAAAATTTTAACATCAAGATAATAAAAAACTTTTAGGACATTTTTTACACCTGTAAAATCTATTGAATTCATTTCTATATAACGTAAAATGTAGAGAATTTCTAGATTTACCATCAATTTCACAAGATGTTATATCATTTGGGGTATATTCTTTTATTTTTATTGGGAAGTATTGTATACATGGATAATGGTTTTCAATACCAGATATTGTATAATTTTATTATAATCAATAGTAATTATTTTCTGTAAACATAGTTAGATCCATCAATTTATAGAGCCCTAAACATGGAGTTTCCTTACTATTCACCTAAAGAATTTTTTTAGAGACCATATTTAATTTATCACTCCTTAAAATTGGTTAGGATTTTTGAATCATGGTTGGATCTGATGCTATTTTTTTCTATGTATATATGGAAAGTTAAGGATGGTGGGAATTTATAATGTAAAACTAAATGAGATGAAATTTAATAAAAAAAATAATAAGAGTTATTTTCATTGGATATATATATTTAAAAGAAAAATATTAATAGATTATTAAATGAATAAAATAATAAATCAGTAGGGATCCCCATGTATCATACCCTTAAGAAAACATTATAGGATTGGGTTTAAACCATGATTTTTAATTTTTTTGAGAAAGATACACAATCACATTCTTTTAAATGGTCATAGAAGTAATTCTTCACATATTTAAGACCATTGGGATTTATTATTTAGCACTATCCCACAAAAATACATAACTAACCATTTATATGATGTAACAATAAACCCATATATCCCTTGCATTATAAGAAGTAGACACCTATCATTTAGACACATAATGGAAGTGAGAACCTAATAAAAAAAATACACATTCTTTTATAGAATCACTTTTATTACCACTCATACATCTATACCAATATATAGTGAGAAAAAGATTAGTGAAGGTGATACCAATATAAGAGAGCATAAAAAATGTTAGATTTGACACAAATTGGATCTAGAATATGCCATTAATTTAATTTTTGATTTCCAAGAAAAATTGAGGGTGTATTTAAAACCTTAAATAACTTTAGGATATTTATAGAACCTTTAGGGGGATTATAGATTAATTGGGAGATGAATTATGGAAATATAGGCCCTCTCTATTGGTTGTTATTTTTCACATGAAAAGGGATATTAAGTAGTAGGTGGAATTACATTTGGATGTAGCCAGAACCTACCATATTAGGGTTTTAAATGAGATATTCTCATACCTATTGATTCCAACATTCATTTTAGAGATGTTTTGGGATAATTATCTAAAATAAAAACACTAAAATACATTAAATTAATGTGTTAAAAACATAATATAGTTCTTATAGTACTTTCTAATAAATAAAAGAGTGGTATATACAACAATATAAACTCATGGAATTTGAAGAAACTAAGACCATTACCTCAACTCAAGAAATTTTGAAAATAATGAGTTGTGGTTATTAACTAAAGGAAGTTTAGAAATCCCAAAGGAGTATGTTGACTTGTGGAACTTTTCATAATAAATGTGTGTATTGTTTTTTTGTTGACCTGAATCTTATTTGACCATATTAAAAAAAATTATATAATGAAAAATGAATTTAAAAGTTTCCATGTGTTTGATGTAAAGTTATTATGATGAATTTCTTGGAGAAAAACCCTTTACTAAACCCAACTTAGGAAATTGGAGAGAATCTCTTTCATTATGTAATTGTTTGGTTCACCTTGGAACACATCTAAGAAAAATTATCCTAGGAACTTCGGTTATTTTCCCAAATAATACCTTGAGGGATATTCCCAAATCTAAATAGAAGGATACAAGGAAAATTGGTGACCTAAGTGATCCTTTGGGAGTTGGGTGTTAGTATACAATTATTTAAACTTCGTGAATAATTGATTCAACCTTTTAACCCTTGAGGGACAGAAACTAATACAAACTAAAAGAACCTATGTGGCCTGATGCATTACCATTGAGAACCATTAAGGTATGAGAATGTATTTAAATAGAAGGTTACTATAAAAATTATGATTTAACCTAGTGTTTCCTTGAGGGTTAACATTCCTACAATAGAAAATAGTGTGGGAACAATCATAAGTCACCCTTATTTATTTGGGATTTTTTTGAAAAGGATTATTATACCTAACCTATGTGGTGGATTAAGAAAAATTATTCTATTTAATTACATTACATATGTTATATATTCAATAATAAATATGACTAGGTGTTTAGAAATAATGGAAACACAATTGTATGATTAGGATTATCTTAATTAATTTCCTTAAATCCGGGAAATATTTAGTTCCATCTTGTATCAAAATGGTGGGGATAATATTATAGGGAATCATGTCTTGAGAACCCAACTTCATGTGATAACCACTCATAACCATATAGATCACCCATATGTTTCACGAAATCATTCATGATTTTATAAGGAAATATGGTTGACTATATTGAGGAGGGATCACATGTGGGGACTCACCAGGGTTTGCCTGCAATGGTGTGGTAGGAAGGAACAAAAATTTCAATAATTTGTTCACATATGATTTTATATGGGACAATCATGGGATTCAATATGGAAATTTCATAGTCATTATCACAGTGGAAATTTATTTAAATTTGGTAAAACACCTTAATTAAAAGTATTACATATAAAGGACATAACATTTGATTCAATAATCCATTTTGGATCTATGATCTATCAAAATAAAATATATTCAAAGGAACCACACCCATATATATTAGTTTTAATAGTAGTAAACTTTTTATAAAGTAAAAAATAGTTATAAAGGGTGTCTAAAAATGTTTTTGAATACCAAAGAATACATTTTATCATATAATGTATGAAATCAATGAAGAAATTTTGAGAGGGGATTTTCACCACCACATAATTATAATGAGAAAATGTTTTAATAAATCTTAATCACTTACTGTGTGAATAGTCACATGGCATATAAAGAAACCATTTCTGACTTCATTGTCATGTGAAAAGATCATTTATCTTAAATTCCACCGATTTCATTTGATTATGTTTCATACCATGGTAATTACGATAATTATTGAACAAATTTTTTTGGGTGAAAACAATCAAAAATGTGAAAAGGCTGAAAATAGACATATTTTATTTAGAATAAACCAATATAGATATATTTATTTTGAATATAAATATATATATCAACAACATTTATAAGTTATTTGAATAAAAAATATAAGTTACATAAATTACTAAACTAATTTTCAAACACTATATCATTAAGAACAATAATTATACATACATATGATATTATATACCATTCATTATTGAGTAATTGATAACATAAATTGGCAAGGTAGAATCTATACAATGTTTTGAAAATCCGTTAATGTATTATGGATAATTCTATTTAATGCAAACGAATTCGCACCTTTCTAACACCTATTTTGGGTTTCAATTACAAAGGATAAGTAATGGATCTTCAAATATTTGTTTTTGAGATTAAAAATTCACCCCTATGTTCTATCAGCATAGCACTTTGATCTTAAAAATCTCGTTTATAGCTTAGTTATCCTAAAAAACATGGATGAATATTAATTTTTTTTAAAAATATTCTTATTTATGGAACCCTTAAAACTAAATGAATTAAATACATATTTTCAAGATAGAATCCTCTATTCTTTGTAGTCCATTATCAATCCCAATCATATTGAATATACGAGTGATGTATAAATATTTATTGGTAATGTTTCATTTAATTCTTTTAAAATCTAAATAAAAACCATATATGACCATATTAATTAACTATATTAACATATATTGTTCCTTAATATTCTAATTTATAAGGAATATTTTTATTTAATAGATATAATTTTCCCTCTTTATTAAAAAATAATCATAAATTCATGTACTAGTTGTAATATGTTTCATCCATTAAGATTAATTTTCCCCAAAATTGATATTAATGTCATGTTTCATGTTGATGATTCCATTTTATCTAAAAAATAAGTTTTATTAGATGAGATTCATGGTTTAATTTATTTAATTATGAATGGTTAAAAATATTTTCAATCATTAATGATAACTCTTTTTAAATTTTAGATCATTTGAATTAGAGGGATATGATTTGTATTTCATTATGTATTGATTCTGATTTAGTCTTTATCTCATCACTAAAATTTTTAAGTAGGCAATTATGAAAATTATATCAGAGATAAATCTTTCATAGTTGATAAGAAAAACATCTTTCCCCATTTATATTATATATAAACCCAACTATAATCTTTTGGAATACTATATTATATGGTTTCGTATCTATTTGGAAACCAAATCATACATCATGATTTTATTTACCAACTCTCTCGAATATCAATTTACACCATGAATTACACTAGATAACCCACAGGTACCAAACATTAGCATGAAACATAATTTTTTGATGATTAATGACATGTGTTCGATTTAGAATGAGTTTAACACTTTATAACTTATGGGAATTAAAATAATGCACCATATTATCAAATGTTTTCCATTTACAAGTATGCATGCCTCTAATGATTTAGTTTTGAATCCCTATTCCTTATAATAAATAAATTTGTCAAAAAATAATTGATTTATAAATCCTTACACAACTCATTAAAATGGAAAGAATATGGTATACAAAAACTAAATCAATTTTCATACATATAATGAAACTCTATAAATGCATGCATAATAATTTAAGTATGTAGTTTCAAAAAATTAAAACCGAATCATACATAAATTCATAATATAATGTATATATATATGAATAACGTAGGAATAAATACTAAATAAAAGAATATATTAAAATATTTTGGCATTATATAAACATGTATGAACACATTATAAGAAAAGAAATTATATAATAGTTCTAAATTAGTCATGTTTTGGGAAAATTTAATGATGTAACTCAATGTGACTAAATCACATTTATTATAAAATTAACTATTTTATATTATAAATTTAAATATATTTTAATAATAACAATTTCCTATGTCAAAAGATGTTATATTTAAAAAAAATATTACATTAATATAGACATTTTATATTTCATGTAATGACTTTACATAAACACAATATAGTATAATATCTAAATAACGCCCAATAATTTAAACATTTTCACCCTAATTTAAGAATTATTAATAAATTTACATAATAATTTTTATTTATTTTATAATTTATAATAAGTTGATAAATAATTTACCATTTAAATCCACTTGAAACATCGATCAAATTTTTCAAAATGTTAATTGTATGGTTTAATAAAGAATAATTTCCCTTAAAATGAATAAACACCGTGAACCTTTTTTGGTATGGACCATAGAAAAATGATGAACCGAGTGAAATTTGTTATCATGGGATGCTTCATGATCATTGTTACATATTTATTCCATTTTATGGTTTTTTTATTTTCACACTATGAACTACTATAGTTTAGACACACTCAATCCGTTTTAGTTATTTGGTCATACAATAAAGTATTATTGCTTTAAAAAGTTTCTTTACCATGAAAAATTTATTACAATTAGGAAATTTATAATTTTTACCCCTAATATTATTATTTGGTCCTCACTTACCTACGTCGAAATTTTTTATGATATCTCATTGCTTATATATATCTTCTATTTTAACCAATAAAACAAGGCATAATATAAATTATTTAATGATTAAATGTTTTTATGGAAACAATTGTACATCCTTTTGGATTATAAATTTTATGGGCATATAAATTTTTTGAGGATATGATATATTTAGCATCAAAACTTATTTTGGTTTAGAAATATTCAATAACCCCAACTATTTTAGAAATAAAAAATAAATAGAAGTTTGATGTATCATTTTACCAGTTTCATCATTTAATTAACAAATAAAATAGAATTAGATGGAAGATGATCTAATACTATTACCACTACAATAAAAAACTATTTTAACTAGTTTTTGTTAAATTTTGTTCTATTAATAATATGTTATAATAGTATACTATTATTAAAACCACTATTTTTTAGTTATTAATTAAATAACATTGGTTTTATTATGTTTTTTGAGGTTCAATGAATCATCTTCTAATTCATGTTAAGTAGAGGACATAAAATTATTTCTTAATTGAGAGTTATTTTTTTTATTAACCTAATTTAGCCAACTTTCATCATCATAATTTACTAAAAAAATAATTTTTTGTTTTTTTAATCTTTTCTATTATTTAGTGATTTTTATAACTATCATAAATTATATACATTGGGTTTTTTTTAAAAGTCACTATATGGTGGATGTTATAATCAACATGAATAAATTTTAGATGCATTAGAATCATTTTGTGGTCGGTTTTCAGTGACTAGGGGTGTGTTTTGAAATTAATGGTAGTTTTAATTACTATTTATTTGATAAAAAATATAGATATTTGAGACATAAAATCTGACACAAACATCAGTACTGAAAGAATATTCTTTTGAAACATAAAATATTAAAAATTGTAATTATTAATTGAAAATACACAATGAATCATTTATATACATTAATATATCATCATATCGTATAAACAATCAGTTAAATACGACACATGCATTGGATATAAGTTTAGGTCAAAAATACAATCGATACACAAATGGATCAAACACTAACATGTCCTTAATATTTCATGTTCTCTTTCCTAAGATGATATATTCTATGGATTTTCAAATCATCTATCATCTTTAACTACATCAGTTTCCTATTATAATTAACATTTAGAATAAAAATAATTTTAAATTATATAGTCCATAAAAACATATTTGAAAAATTATTTCTATAATATAAGTATATTAAAATAAATGTAAAATAATATGTACCTCTATAGTATGTCATATCAGTTTTGTAATATCCATAATAATTCCACGATTCAAGATAAAAACCCATACCCAATGCACTCCCCTTCCCCTTAAACTTATCATCTAGTTCTATTGATAGTTTCTCTTACTCTGAAACATTGTTATTGAGAATCCAAATTTTATTTTAGGATTTTAACAGCTCAAGACTAGTAACATTACACAAAACATTAAGAAGATTCATAATTTAAATGAAGAATATCTAACCCCAATGACTCATGAGGGGGATGATCCAGAACACAACCCTTAAACAAGAACAACACACTTCTTTCCCAAAAAATATATAATATCATTATTGTGGGAAACTAACACCAAATGTGATATATTTTAATCCCATTGCCTCTATTTTTTCATCCAAATTGAAATATTTAACAAAAAATACTTCTACAACAAATAAAATGTGATTTTTTACACAAATATTTATAGCATGGTCCTTTAAATAATTTTCCTCAGGTATCTTATGCACATTGAATTACAACTCATTTTGAATGACCTCAGGACCACTACGTCTCACAAATATCTTAAGAAACAAAATGAATTAAAAATAAAGTTCATAAAATAATGAAAATATATTTAATAAATATATTTAACATTAAATTATTTGAAATTATTCATGAAAAACATTTAGAACTAGTTGTCTGTGAGATGACTTGTTTCTCCATGTTTGGTGATTTTTTAGGAGATCTCTAAATAAAAAGGATAATATTAATAAAAAATTGTATTATTTTTTAAAATTATGATCAGGATATTAACAAAATATCCAATGTTGTGTCTTAATCATAATAATGCATATCCACAAGGTAAATCAATTGATCCTATGGTTTTCTTTTGGTTTCCTTATCATATATTTGATATAGACTCAAATATTCATTATTAAAATCAAACCTCAATACAAATTTAATGTATTTACACAATTTTACCAATATTTTTAATTTACACTGACACATAACACATCATTCATATAAAATTGGAAAATAATCTACATATTATATTTGTAAAAATAATTAGATTGACATTTGATAGAAAAATTATATAAGAAATTATAAGTATTTATTCATATTTAAATTCACTTGATTCTTAAAAAAATCACTCTTATAATATGGAAGAATATTACTCTTATCATGATATTTTATTGGTAGGGAATTTATCATGAGTTCTAACTATCCCATTATATGACCATATAAGAATATTTCATCATCAATAGAGACTCCAAACAAGTCAAATAACAAACCTATATATAATATTCCTAGCCTCTAAACACATGATTTATTTTTGTGTGTTCATATTATATAAATATATTCAATAAATATACAAAAAATTACTATAAAAATTTAATAAATTATTTTTAAACATTTGAAATTACATAACAATAATGGTGACACTCTAGTTCCCATTCACTGATAATTATATGATCTTGGGCTTATTCATTAACCAGCCATTATATTCTCTATCTGGTTACTATGTTATTCCAAAAGTAAAATGAGAGTCACTTGAATTAGGTAGAAAAAATGATGAATATGGTAGAACATAGGATGTAAAAAATGATAGAAAGGTAAGAAAAAAAAATAAAGATCATATCTAATGTTATCTAGAAAGTATCAGATAGGACATCTAACATTATAGAAGCCATGTATAGTCAAACCATATCATTAAGTCATTTTAATTAGAATTACTACACCTACTATAATATAAAATATTTTAGATTCATATATAAAAAATAAACCTATAACATGACTTAGAAATGTTATACGCAGATTAATTAAATTTATGTATTGTAAATAAAAAAAATTATATATAAGTTAAATCACAGAACATAAAATAAATTATTTATTCATTAACCACATTATATTCTTCATAATATATTAAGATGATATCCCCATCTTCCCCCTCCCCTGTATGATTGACTATTTCATCATCATCATGGACAGATAGATCAATCTATATTTTTAATGGGGTTTGATGTTATAGACAAATTATTAAACATTATTACCCGTATCATACATTCCCCATGAGTTTACAAGGACTATAAAACCCCATGAATCATAAAATCCCGAATATATATAATATTCTATTTTATATTTTGATCCAAAAATATTTGAATCATTTTATATATGATCAAATGTATCTATCAACCTAGATATGTTAACATAAAAAAACTGTAACAAAACATTCCATTTTACTTTACAAAAATCGACCATGTTTCATTTGAATAAAAATAAATAAATTTTCCAAAGTCATTTAATTTAATAATTACATTGAAGTTCCCATATAATCACAAGTATATATGTTTTTTTAATATCCAACTATTTCTTGTTTTCATACCATTTCATGAAAAAGTGTATTAAAATTAAATATATTAATTTTAATGCATCACATTTAATACACATTTTCAAGGATCCTTGATCCAAATATTCCAAATCTTCAATAATTTAATCTAGTTTGTCAGAATTCATGATAAACATGTATTAATTGAATATATTATTATTTATAAAATATAAATATATCAATATTTTATGTTAATGAAGTTGATTATAATCTTTCAGGATGTAAAAACCTAATAAAAATTTCTTTGGTAATGTATATTTTATCTCTTTCTAATTTTGTGGTAAACTTTAAACGCACCTCTTTGTTTGCAACATCAATACTCTTGTGAAAGGATTTGATATAATATACATGATTAGAACATATATATATTATTGAATAAACACTATTTTTTTAATTAAATAGATTATATTTTCCACGTTTTATCTTCAAACATTAGAAAATTTTATAATTAAATATAGGATTACAATTGGTTTGTATTGTCTTCAACACATCGAAATCAATTGAATAATTTGTAAATATTACCAAGATACCATGAAAAAAATTTTAGGCACTCTTCTACCATATAACATTCATTAATATTTCATTATAGTTTTGTTTTGATTCTCAGACAATACATTAAATGTTGTTAATACCTAATAAAAAAAGTAACAAAAAATAATGAGCAACATATATAATGATTTTGAAAATTTTAATGTTTTATTCATAAAAATGTAAGATTATAATACACCCCTATTTAATATATCCATTTAAAATGTATAGTCTCCCACATTAACTTCCACTATCATATAAAAAGTTATACGGATCATTAAAATGAAAATATATATGAGAAATATCATCCCCAATTATCAAAGTGTAATTACAACTATGTCTCTATGTTTCTAATTCTTAATGGGGTTTAATTTTTTCTCACAAATATTCCTGAGGAACGTTCATTACAAAATAACCACTCTTATTATTTTATCCGATCAAAATTTATACAATTATAATGGTAGAAATTTCCCTATCAAAATATGTTTTCCATGGATTTTCAATTTATTTAAATTATGATATTTCAAGACAAGAAATCACTAATGATAACCTGGATATCCTTAACAAACATTCAAAATTTTCAATCATCAATGGAAAACATCATTTTCATGATTTTTCAATGAAAAACCGAAAACATAATATTTATATTACCATTTTCACAGAGTTGATGATTTTTTTCATTAAAACTATATCCTTATAAGAATTAATATAATATTTCTTATTTTCATTTCTCATAAAATATTATAAAAGAAAAATTATCATAGGAATTATGTACAATGCATATAATGTCAAAAATATGGCATAACAATTGAAATTACCAATATATAACGAAAAAAATAATTCTATATTTCATTCATTGTTGGGTACAAACATTATCTGATGAGTCATGAAGAGTTTTCATATAAATATTTAAATGATAACATTTCCCAAATTATTCATAAAATATTGATAATTATGACATTAGTTTGTATCCAAATAATACTTTTAGTAGTGAATTCCACACATTTATTCTTTATAATCCTGACTTATTAAATGAACATTTATGAGTTGCATCAAAGAATACATTATAACACATGAAAAAACTCTCTTAAATATGGTAATTGTCTTAGATCGAAGTGAAATATAAAAATTGGACATGCCTGACCACTATATGTGTTCCAAAAAGACATGTTTCCCAATCTTATAAAATCACTAATCATCTACATTATAATGTTATTAATTTTAAATTTTTTGGGTGTCGATCCATCACATATATCTATACATTTATTCCATACATTTTTAAATTATTAAACAAGTGGTGGAAGATATAAATCGATTCCATTTATAAGAATTGGATTTCCATGAATAATAAATGAAATAAAGAATGGATATTTCTAAATAAACAACTATCAAGGTACATTATATGGCATCAAAGTAATTGGATATAAAATATAAGTTTCACATAGAGTATATAATGGTTTATATTTGTTATTATCCAATCTCAAATTAAAATCCCTTATTTCTAAATTGAAATATTGAAATAAATGATTAAAGAATTTTCATTCTTTTAAATCTCTGGGATGATGTGTAAAACCATCATTGTTATTTCTATAATTTTCCACCTCACTTTATGTAACACCCCAGGTAAATAAAGAATATGAAATTTTTATATTTATCCCTATTTGTGAATAAAATGTTAATATTAATTTATAGTGAACGCTATTCTCGATGGATTACCCAATACGCAACAATGAGTTCCTTTGAAATATTACGATGCACTCTAATAAAAAAATAATTTTATTTTAAATGATAGTTAACACCTAGCCGTTGTAATGACGGTAATGAAAAGAAATATCTACAAAATGATTATATAAGTTTGTCAAATATTTTTGCTTTTACAATAAATGTTATAGGATCAAAAATGTGAATGAATCCAATTTTAAGCGTAAACATTCTAGTATTCTTTCAAAAGCAAATTAACCGCCTTTTGATGGAGAACCTCTTTTAAATCCATTTTTGATAATTTTATGTGTTATATGTGAAAAAATAAAATTCTTCTTTTAAATTGAGACATCAAAATTTACTTTGTGTAATTTTGTTTTATTTTTACGATAATGTTCATTTTTAATGAATAAGTGAAAAACGATGTATTTTTATTCAAAAAATCCTTTTAATATAATTTATTTATATGATTAGATCATATTTTGAATTGGTTTTAAAGTGAAATTAGATTATATTTTTACCATTTAATCCAATGGTGGTTATTGGAATTAATTTCAATTTGAAAATGGACTTAAACTAGTGTCAATGTTTTAATAGATATTGTTTATTAAAAACACGCTATTTGTTTTGACAGTGGGAATTAATTATTAAATTAATTAATGAAAATTATATGTTTTGAATTTTTTAAAATAGACATAATTTTTTAATTCAGAATATCAAATATATCTTATGGTGAATATTTGGTATTTTTCTGAAAAGCATCAATTTTTTATGAATAGTGAAACCACTAAGTGGTAGTTTAAAAACTGATTTTTCGTTTAAATGAAACTTTACCAGTTCTATGATTTGAATTTAAAAAATACAACATACATGGTTGTCATTAGGATATAAAATTTGGTTCAATTGGATTAAAATAATTTTTTGGTGAATTGTAACTTTTAAGTTTTATTAATCACGATTAAAGGTAATTAGTGTAATTTATGGTAAAGATGTTGTTATAATAATTTGAAATGACCTTGACACATGTCCTATACTTATTGGATGAGTCATGGCCGACCATGAAATTCCATGGGACACCTTGGGGACCCCATGGAGCCACTTTGGTTGGAAAATTACATTAATAACTTTTTATTTAATGTTACATTAAAATGTCACAAACATGTATTGTTTTACTAAAAAAATTACATGGGGTTATACAAGTCATATTTTTGACTATAAAAGTTAATTATAAATCTAAAAAGATTTCCTTCATCATTATATTTTATTTTATAATTTTTAGACATTAAATAAATTAATTTATTTAGTACACCGTGATGATGCAGTGATTACCTCATAAATGAACGATTTAAATAAAATGAGAAGATAGGGTGAAATCTAAGTCCTAAACTTGTCACAAACATATTGGATGGGTGTATTTCTAAACCTTATCACCTTATCATAGAAATATATAATTGTGGGACCTTTAAAATCCAAAAAAACATTTTATAATAATGTTACTTTTCAAGTCTTTCTAAGAGTTCCCCTCCTCTCCACTTATAAATAGGCTCAACCTCTACCACCTTACACACACCTCTCAAGACTTTGGCTCTGCAAAACCCTGCCCATTTTGTCTCTCCACATCACTCTATTACTCCTAGAAGCCTCAATTTGGGCAGAAGTCTTCCCAAGGAATCCTTTGAGTTCAAATCAAAAAACGTTACCCGATTTAAAGGTAGTGTCTTCTCTTGTGTTCTTATGTCTTATTTTGCTTCTCCAACCCCCTAATTTTTTTATTCCATTATTTTGTAACTACACCAGTATCTTTAATATAGCTGGATGTTTTTATAAGAACTATTTGAGCTACAATTACACACACATCCATCTAATGTTTAAAGAACATACTGTTTCTGTGGTTCACGAATTACTGCCTCACAAAACGATTATTGTTCAATATTATTTTAACACATTTAAAGGTGTACATTATGATGTCACTGTATTTTATATATGATATATATGGTATTTATGTTTTCAACATGATTTTGTATTTTATATTTAAAACATACCATTATTCTTTGCATGTTGTTCAAATGTGATAATTTCATATGAGGAAGTGTAGACTACCGCCCCCTCAAGTGATGTGACTCGTTCATGCAATACATGGAATGTATAAAGAATGAAATTAATGAACATATGTGACCTAAATAACATATATATTATACTGGAATTATAATATATATATATCTCATTTATTTTTAATTCCATTAATATAAAATAAAATTAAAGTAGCCTTCATGCGTACGTACAACCTACCGTCTCCATGAACGGTGATTTTAATTTTTTATCTACAAATGTTATGGAATAGTATAAAATTAATATTTACTGGATAAATATGATATTTTAATCATTAATACTATTCAGGAAATTATTTACTTATAACTATATGGCCAATCATTTTCAAAAAAGCTCATTTTTGACTCATGTACCAAACATCGGCAAAAACATCTGATTTGAACTAACATTATTAAACAATTATTATAACATAATATTATTTGATATGAACTGAATAATAATATTTAAAGGAGGTACTTTGGAAATTATAAATTGACCAAAGTTTATTATTCAGGAATATAAAGAAACGAACAAGACAAGTCAGACTTGAGGTAAGAGATCCTACCCCTCTCTTTCTTTTTAAGTACACTCTTTTATTTCATTCCTTTTAGGATCATATTTCTTATGATTGGGATGTTATTTAAAATTATTTTTACTTTAGTCTTTATGTTCATATTATGAGAGACCCTATTTTCTCTCATCAATCCATTTTGGAAGTTTTGAGTGGCACCGTTAGACTGCCGAATTTTCGTAAGAGATCTAACCTCTCTCTTTCTTTTTATGTACTCTCCATTATGTCACTTATTTTATGCTCTTCTTTGTTATGTTGGGGGATATTATTTTATATTCCTTTTGATGTAAATTTTATGATAATATTATGAGAGACCCTATTTGATATCATCAATCCATTTTTGGAAGTTTTAAGTGGCACTGTTAGGCTGCCGTGTTTTCGTAATGGTTTTTTCATCTCACTTTTATTCCCGTGAGAATTGTACTGCATTTTCCACCATTTATATTAATTGGTGAATGTACTGCGCATTATTATACTCTTTGTGTAATATAATTTCATTTATGGGTATTTACATCTTCACTGTATGGCCCTTCTTCAATGGGGTGTACGTTTTGAAAGTTACCCAAATCGGTAAGGGGACCTTTCACCATCCTCTTATTTAAAAAGACTTTTTTTGTTATGCCTTTTAAATTACATATTATTATGTTGGGATATATCCCCATATATCCTTATTTCTGTAAATTTAATGTACAGGTTATGATATTCCCTTTTTATCTCTCATTAACAAATTTTCTGAATTTTGATGGAACGCTGTTAGGCTGTCGAATTTTTGCGAGGGAACTTCTTAACCCAGTTTTGATTCTTTGGGATAAACTTGTACTCCTTGAATATGTCATTCTATGAGTATGTGTGAATGACCTCTGATTGTTTTATACTTAATATCCACTTATATTTGGTGAATTCGTTTTTCACACATAATTATATAATTGATTTATCCTTAATCCAAGGAAACCGTCTTTGTAAGGGACTTCATCACAATCTCCATTTATTGAGGCATATTTTATTATAATACAAGGCTTTATTTTATACAGTGTATATACCCATTTGAATTTTAATTTTATACAAAAGGAATCTTTTCCTACAAATCATTTTACAAAATGTCAAAAAGGAATGTTTCTTTTAACGTACGTGGTGACAATGACCTTTTCCGCCACCGCGAGTATAATTTGGTCTTTGCTTCCTCAATAAGCCATGATGTTTTTTTAAAAAAATTAAATAAATACTATATACTCTTTTATGTATTTTTGTTTTGAAAATTGGGTTTTATAATGTATTTGTTATGTCAATATATTTAAGTGATATATTGTGTTTGAAATGTGGAAATGTTTTCTTTCCATTATTTTTTTTATGTCCTATGATTATATAATGGTACTTGGACATTTGATAGGTGGTTACTTTAAAAACCATATGATGGGTGGTGTTGTGAATACCAGGATGGGTGGTTACATTATAAACATTAATGCATTGGGTATAGAAGTCGGTAGTATGGCTATTCTATTAAGTGATATGTGTGGAAGTCGACCATATGGTTATTCCATTTATGTATGTTTATGTCCCAAGTTACCTTTATATGTTATGTATATGGGTTTTATTGTGATATTTTGGTTACAAAAGTGTAATTAATTATATTTTATTCATTTAAGAGTTTATACTACTTCATAAGGGTGAAAAGTATTACTTTGATAAAGTAATCATGGTTTACTTGTTGTTTTCAAAAAACTAACAGTTTTCTTTCTTTGTGTATACCTCACTGAGCTTTTTATGCTCACCCTAAGTTTTATTTGAAATGTTTTTCACAGAACTTAATGTGGAATAGGGTCAAGAATGGGAATAATGAAACGTCATGCTATCTAAAGCATGAACTAGACAAGTTTCTTTTTAAGATTTTTTATTTTATGGAAACTTAGTAGAAGTTTCTACTTTTTAATCTTTGGAGATGTAATAGTTACGTCTTAATTCTCTAAAACTCTAAACCTGAAAAGATCCTCTATGCGAATTATTCATTTAATTCAATAATAATTAATGTTTAAGGCTAGGTCCTTATAGTTGGTATCAGAGGTCCGTTTAGATATCTTTAGAGGTTAGGGTATTATTTAAGCATAAGTGACATTACCATAAAGGCTAGGATTTTAGAAAGAGTCATAGTTTTTAGATAAAGTGAAAGAGTAAGTATATCTTAGTGTTTATCTTCCTCATTAGTACATAATGATTTTGTTGATATACTCACACTGGCATTTCATGTTTTTGTAAATGGATGCATCTAGCAAGCACCAATGTGACAATGGGTTTGAAGGAAACTGTGGGGGTTCTCGGATTAAGAGACTGGATGAAATGGGGGATTCAATGAGATCTCGTGGATATTCTAAACCAACTATCAGGAGTCATGATCAACCACTTGAACCTTAGTGAGTTCTCCAATGCATCATGTATGAGAGAACCAACTCAGTGTGGAAGTTCAGGTAATAATTATAAATGTAACCATTAGGGTTTATATGATCCTTACTTTTGAGGTAATTATGGGTTACTATATGTTATGATGGAATATGAATGACATGAGATAAACTTGAGGTTAATTCTTGATTATGGTTATTTTTAAAGATTTTATCTCTTTTGGGGGAATGTTATAAGAATTATGTAGTTTTGGAAAAAGAACTACATGTAGACCATGTGACAACCTGTCACGTGTGATGAAGCTAAGGGAATCAAACCCACAACCAATGTGCGACTTGTATTTATCGCTTACCACTGGACTACGTGAAGTCCCTGGTTAGTATGACTTATTCTTTTTAGTTAGATGATTTTATGAATTAAGATTATGTTGATTTTAGGTTTTCTATGTAAATTATTAACCTATCATGAAAGATATGTGATTAGGATAATTACTTTTCATTATGAGACTTTAAGAGCAACTGATGTTATTTGGAGATAACTATTAATTTGTACCGTGGAAGATTATGTGATTAAATCATTCAAATATTTTGGTTTCAATCTTAGTTTGGTTTACATTGAATAATTTTACGGACAAATTTTTTATCGAATGGTCTTCATTGAACTTTGGGTTTTGTTGGACAAATTTTGGAGATTAAGAATAGATTTTCTTTTTATAAAGGGATATCCTATTCTGGATTATCTGATCTTGTTCTAACAATTTTGGTTTTGGTAAGTGTCTAATGATATGGGAAATATATAGTTCTATTTTGTGGATTAGGTGATTCTCTAGAATTTGATTATAGTACTCCTAATGTGAACAAGTATTCCTAAATACTCATCATTTGGGGAAAAGTATGAGTTTGTGTAAGAAATATAGTAAAAGTTGAAAGTCAACATGTCAAGTAAGTATGTTTCCTTAAGATCAAAAATAAATTCCTCAATGAAAAGTAACGTAAAACAAAAATGTTTTCTATTAACTTTTCCAACTGGGGAATCAGATACCATTTAACCCGTCACAAGTTTGTGATTTTCTGGTGGTTAACTTTCTCCTAAGCATGTTTTCTATCACTCTCCACCAGAACACGACCCTTTGAGTTTTCTTCCATATCCATTTTTTCCTACATGGAATCTTAGTATGGGTTAACTCAGGTGACCTTTGATGGTGAAAATGTGAATGAATCCAATTTTAAGCGTAAACATTCTAATATTCTTTAAAAGGCCGATTAACCACCTTTTGATGGTGACCCTCTTTTAAAACCATTTTTTACAATTTTATGTGTTATATCTGAAAAAATATAATTCTTTTTTAAAATCGGGACATCAAAATTTACTTTGTGTAAATTTTTGGTATTTTTATGTTAAAGTTCATCTTTTTATGAATAAGTGAAAAATGTTGTATTTTTATTCAAAAACTCCTTTTAATATAATTTATTAATATGATTAGATCATCTTTTGAATTGGTTTTAAAGTGCAATTAGAATATATTTTTACCATTTAATCCAATGGTTGTCATTGTAATTAATTTCAATTTGAAATTGGACTTAAACTAGTGTCAATCTTTTAATAGATATTGTTTCTTAAAAGCATGCTATTTGGTTTGACAGCGGGAATTAATTATTAAATTAGTTAATGAAACTTATATGTTTTGAATTTTGTAAAATATACATCATTTTTTAATTTGGAATATCAAATATAGCTTAGGGTTATTTTTGGTATTTTTCTGAAAAACTTCAATTTGTGATGAATAGTGAAACCACTAAGTGGTAGTTTAAAAATTGATTTTTCGTTTAAATGAAAATTTACCACTTCTGGGATTTGAATTTCAAAAATCTTACATAAATGGTTGCCATTATGATGTAAAATTTGGTTCAATTGGATTAAAATAATTTTTTTTGGTGAATAGTAACTTTTAAGTTTTATTAATCGCGATTAAAGGTAATTAGTGTAATTTAAGGTAAAGATAATGTTATAAAAATATGAAATGACTTTTACACATGTCCTATCATTATTGGATGAGTCATTTCCGACCAGGAAAATCCATGGGTCAACGTAGGGACCCCATGGATCCACTTTGGTTGAAAAATGACATTAATAACTTTTTATTTAAAGTTAAAATTATAATGCCACAAACATGTATTGTTTTACTAAAACAATTTTTAAATTGGATTATACAAGTCATAGTTTTGACTATAATTATTCATTAGAAAGATAAAATTATTTCCTACATCATGACATTTTTTTATAATTTTTAGACATTAAATAAATTAATTAGTTTATGACACTGTGATGATGTAGTGATTACCTCATAAATTAAAGATTTAAATAAAATGAGAAGATTAAGTGAAATATAAGTCTTAAACTTGTAACAAACCTATTGTATGGGTGGATTTAGAAACCTTATCAGCTTATCCTAGAAATATATAATTGTGGGACCTTTAAAATCTGAAATTGCATTTTAAAATAATGTTAATTTTCAAGACTTTCCAAGAGTGCCCCTCCTCTCCTCTTATAAAAATCCCCCACCTCTACCACCATACCCACACCTCTCAAGCATTTGGCTCGGCAAAACCCGTCACATTTTGTCTCTCCACATCACTATCTTACTCTTAGAAGCCTCAAATTTGGCATACAGCTTTCCAAGGAAGCCTTTGAGCTCAAATCAAATAGAGTTACCCAATTTAAAGGTAGTGTCTTCTCTTGTGTTCTTATGTTTTATTTTTCTTCTCCAACCCCTAAACTTTTTTTATTACTTTCTATTGTAACAACACCATTATCTTAAATATACTTGGATGTTGTTATTATAATGATTTGAGCTACATTTACCCACACGTCCATCTAATGGATAAATAACATACTGTTTCTGTGGATGGAGAATTACTGCCTCACCAAACGATGATTGTTCAATATTATTTTAACACATCTAAAGGTGGCCATTATGATGTCACTGTATTTTATATATTATATATATGGTATTTATGTTTTCTATATGCTTCTGTATTTTATATTTAAATAATACCTTTATTCTTTGCATGTTGTTCAAATGTGATAATTTCATATGAGGAAGTGTGGACTACCGCCACCTCAAGTGATGTGACTCGTTCATGCAATACATGGAGTGTATAAAGAATGAAATTAATGATCATATTTGACCTATATAACATTTATATTATACTAGAATTATAATATATATATATATATCTGATTTATTTTTAACTCCATTAATATGACAAAAAAAAGTAGCGTTCGTGCGTACGTACGACCTACTGTCTCCTTGAACGGTGCCTTTAAATTTTTATCTCCAAATGTTATATAATTGTATAAAATAAATATGTACTGGATATATATGATATTTTAATAATTAATACTATTCTTGAAATTATTTTATTATAACTACATGGGAAATATTTTTCAAACAAGTTCATTTTTGACTCATGTACTAAACATCGGCAAAAACATATGATATGAACTAACATTATTATACAATTATTATAACATTATAATATGTGATATGAACTGAATAATAATCTTGAAATGGGGTACTTAGTAAATTATAAATTGACCAAAGCTTATTATTCAGTAATATAAAGAAACGAACAAGACATTTCAGACTTGAGGTAAGGGATCCTACCCCTCTCTTTCATTTTAAGTACACTCTTTTATGTCATTCCTTTTAAGCACATATTTCTTATGATTGGGGGGTTCTTTTATATTAAACTTACTATACTTTTTATGTTAATATTATGGGAGGCCCTATTTTCTCTCATCAATCTATTTTGTACGTTTTGAGCGGCGCCGTTAAGTTGCCGAATTTTCGTAAGAGATCCAACCTCTCTATTTCTTTTTATGTACTCTCCTTTATGTCACTTATTTTAAGCTCCTCTTTGTTATGTTGGGGTATGTTCTTTTATATTACTCTTGCTTTAAATTTTATGTTAATATTATGAGAGACCCTATTTGATCTCATCAATCTATTTTTTTAAGTTTTAAGTGGCGTCGTTATGTTGTCGAGTTATCGTAAGGGATTTTTCATCTCACTTTTATTCCCGTGAGAATTATACTACATTTGCCACCATTTCCTTTGAGTGGTGAATGTACTTCCCATTATTATACTCTTTGTGTAATATAATTTCATTTATGGGTATTTACATCATCATTGTATGACCCTTCTTCAATGGGGTGTACGTTTCGAAAGTTATCTAAATCAGTAAGGGGACCTTTCACCCTCATCTTCTTTAAAAAGACTTCTTTTGTTATGCCTTTTAAATTACATCTTTTTATGTTGGGATATGTTCTCATATATCCTTATTTCTGTAAATTTAATGTTCAAGTGATGATATACCATGTTTATCTCTCATCAACTCATTTTCTGAATTCTGAAGTGATGCCGTTAGGCTGTGGAATTTTTGCAAGGGAACTTCATAACCCAGTTTTCATTCCTTGGGATAAACTTGTACTCCTTGAATATGTCATTCTATGAATATGTATTAATGTCCTCTGATTGTTTTACACTCTAATATACCCTTATATTTGGTGAATTCATTTGTCACATATAATTATTTAATTGATTTATCCTTAATCCAAGGATACCGTCTATCTAAAGGACTTCATCTCAATCTCCTTTCATTGAGGCATATTTTTTTCTATACAATGCTTTCTTTTATACGGTGTATAAACCCCTTTTACTTTTAATTTTATTCAAATGGAATCATTTTCTACGATGTGTTTTACAAAACAAAAAAAAGGAATGTTTCTTTTAACGTACGCGGTGATAATGACCTTTTCCACCGCCACAAGTATTATTTGGTCTTCGGCTTCCTCACCAAGTAGTGATATTTTTTTAAAATGAAATAAATACCATATACTCTTTTGTGTATTTTGGTATTGAAAATGGGGTTTTTATAATGGATTTGTTATGTCAATATATTTAAGTGATATATTTTGTTGGAAATGTGGAAATGTTTTCTTTCCAATATTTTTGTTTTGTGTCCTATGATTTTATAATGGTACTTGGACATTTGACGGGTGGTTACATGATAAAACATATGATGGGTGGTTCCATGAATACCAGTATGGGTGGTTATGTTATAACCTCCAATGTATTGGGTATGGAAGTTAGCCGTATAGTTATTCCATTAAGTGATATGTGTGGAAGTCGACCGTATGGTTCTTCCATTTAAGTATGTTTATGTCCCAAGTTACCTTTATATGTTATTTATATGGGTTTTATTGTAATATTTTGGTTAAAAAATGGTATGTAATGATCTCTTATTCATTAAAGAGTTTATACTACTTTATAAAGGTGAACAGAATTACTTTGATAAAGAACTGATGGTTTACTTGTTGTTTTGAAAAACTAACAGTTTTCTTTCTTTGTGTTTCCCTTACTGAGCTTTTTATGCTCACCCCAAGTTTTGTTTTGAAATGTTTTTTCACAGGACTTAATGTGGAATAGATTCAAGGATGGGAACAAGAAAACGTCATGCTATCTAAAACATGGAACTAGACAATTTTCTTTTTAAGAGTTTTTATTTTTTGGAAACTTAGTCGAAGTGTCTACTTTGTAATCTTTTGAGATGTAATAGTTATGTCCTAATTCTCTAAAACTCTAATCCTGAAAAGATCCCCAATGTGAATTATTAATTTAATTCAATAATAAGTAATCCTTACGGCCGGGACCTTATAATTTATCTACTATTCTATATTACATTAAAAATATTATCAATATTGGTTTTAATGGAATGTAATATAATACCTTTGTATTATTTCCATTTCACTTAATATTTTTTATTGTATATTTTTTCAGAATTTCATCACAATTCATCGATTTCTATCAATATTTATAACATATTTTATAATATTCTTACATAAATCTTATCCTCGAGACAACATATATTCATTTCATCATGAATATGTATTTTAATAACCACATCTGTGTTTGTTAAAAAAATTATTCATCTCATAAAATTATTCAGGGGTCATAGCATGAAAAAATACTTCATGATATAAATCAAATATCATTGATGGTACATTATTTATAATCCCACATTACAACATGATATTGTAGAACCTTAATAAGAAAGGAAATATTTTATATTTAATACATACTTTATATAATTCATAATTTCCATATTCTAGTAATTCAAAAAAATCCATTTTATTATTTATTTACAATACATATTGTGTTAATATATGTAAAATTTGAAATTTTCAATAATATTAGGTCATAAACATCATCATTTTATCTAGTGTGGAGGCATTATTAATCAGGTTTTCAATATCATTCCCCACTATCAAAGAAATAGGTTATTCAATTTTATGATGTTCATAAATTTAAATTTGTGCAATGTTCAATTCCCTTTTATAAATCCATCTCATCTATTACATAAGAAATATATTCAATATAATGTTCTCATAAGCTTCATTACTTTTTCACTATCATCTGAATGTGCTACGTAGACATGCAATTTTTTTTATTACGTATGTAGAACTATTTAAAATGGTAATGTCTAAAAACTCATCCGACCCCTTAATATACTAATATATATTTTAGGGTAAATAAATACAAATTTTTTTCATTTGTATTATATTGATAAAAATATGTATAAAAATGTGAGACTAATTAATTATGTAATACCATTTTATGAATAATAAAAATAATTTTGGGAATAACAAAACATTATAATATAAATTATTATCATTTGTAATACTTGACTAAGAAAAATCACTAGAAAAAATTATAATAAAAATCATAGCTATTAATTGAAGAAAAATGAAATAGGTAAATAGTATTTTATATAGTATATCTAATATATTTATTTTTCAATGAAATTGCCTTTAAGGTTAAATATAATATGATAAATTAAAGGTTAATTTCTCTATAAGAACATATAAATTCTAGGCCAGTATCCACACATCAAGTTGAGTCATGAATTAATATATATTTATCATATTAAGAAAGTAGTGAAGAATAAATTAATTTTTAGTTCTCCAACTATAATATTATTTGATATTTATATAGCTATATGTTTATGATGGAGAAGTATATAAAAAATTTGGAGAGAGATTTGTGTCCCTAATTTGAAGGGATCATTAAGGAACATATCTCTAATTTTTTTTACATGTCACTTGAAAATTTAGAATTTCCAAATATGTTTATCTAGGTAGTCAACATTATATGAGTGAAGATAACTAAAACATTTCTGCAAACACTCATAAAAACCAGAGTATGTAAATCCAAATTATAATATTTATCCCTGTTGAGTAGATATAATAGTTTTATTCAAATATTTTAGGTGTTGTTCCCTTGAAAAGGTTATTAACCAAAATATTACCATGTTATATAAAATAAAAAAGCATGGATTCTTTGAGTAGATAATATCTTAAATATATTATATATATATATATATAATTTCAAATGGACATAAAATACTAATCAATATAAGTGATTTATAGAAAATATGAAACTTGAGTCCTATATTTCGTAATGTATAGAGCATAATTTCCAAACATATAGAGTAGTAACTATTTGACACAATTATTATATTGAGGGATAATTTTAATTAATATTTCAGAAAAACTAGAGTATAAAAGTTTTTAAAAACATTTTGGCATTAATTCTTTGAATTTGGTAGCATGAAAACTAAATAACCAAGTCTTATTATATCCAAGATAACATTAAAAGTAATGGAATATTCTACCCAATAGAACATTAGTTTTTAGCATAATTTTGGATTGAACCTCCTTATAAAGTAATTTAGATTATTATGTCTATTTATACACGGGTTAAAGATTAAAATAATTTGTTATTAGGGAAATTTTGTAGATTATAAAATAGTTAAGAAAATTGTTTTATATATAAAGATTGGAAATTATAAAACTTGTTTTATACATTTGATTTAATCTTCATACACCAAATAAAAAATGGTTTTGAATAAATAATATTAAATACAAGTATTTAGAATTTAAAACACTAGTTTTACCTAACATCTCCTACTAATGAGATGGGAGTTCATATTTGTATGTTCTTCATAGGAGGATAATAACGATCCGAAAATTTATTAATGAAATTACACTTTTCGATTTAATTAAATGTATTATGGATATAGAATAGACATGAACTTATTTTCATTTATTAAATCTAGTTGGACATAAATGACTATTATGTATCTTTACCATTAAAAATATAGTCGTTGAACAGTGATCACATGGAAAGTATAAATGTATGGATTACATAAATCCTTTTGGAATAGATAAAGGAAGTGATGCCCACAACCAGTAGGATTATACCCTATGAATCCAATAAATTATAGCTTCTAAATAATATATCATTTATGTTATTTCTCCCAAACCAATCCCAAGCTAGGATCCAACAACATAATCATGAGTGAAACCATTTACGATATAAGTTAAAGCTCATCAAGATAATAGGCCAAAACATTTTCACCAAAAGACCCCAAAAACTCTCCACCAAAATATAACATAATCCTAGAATGAATTCAGGTGCAATAATTGGATATTTATCAAGAACCCATCATTTTGAATATGAACATTAAATTTCTATATAATATAGAATAATTTTCTCTTTATTATTTTTAATTTGTAAATGAATTTTAAAGAACAAATTGTATTTTTGGTTAACATTCAAATTCAGTTAAAAAAATATATTTTTATGAATTAATGTATTTTTGAAATAAGTAATTTTTTAATGAAATAATATTATTAAATTTATCCTTTAAATATAAATGATAATATAATATTTATGTTTCCAAATGTAATTTTTATTATCGTTCAAAAACTGTTATTGGGAAAAACCTGTCATTTTCAATAAATGATTATTTTTATATAAAAGGGAAAATTCACATATTTATGAAATTATTTGGATAGCATGGATATAGTTTTTAGAATGCGAACCTAATAAATATCCCATGGTGAATTTTTAATAATCATCTAAGATAAAAAAATTATTTGGTAGAAATTAAGTATCTTATAAATATACATTGTGTTTTATGATATCATAATTGCCGCATAGTGGTGTAATAAATACAATAAAATTTATAATATAACAAATATATGTTTTTCATTTAAAATAATGTTAATTTTTGTTAATTTTATTTATTTTATAAATCCTTATAGTATCATCCAAGACTTATAAAATATTTTAATATATTAAAATTATATCATGTAAATTGTGACTAACCTATACATAAGTTGGTGAAATATATTATTATCTTTTAACCATAGAATTATAAAATAATTTAATCTAATACCCTTTTCTTGAAACCATAGTAGGATTTTTGGTTTTGAATATTTTATTATGTAGTTTCCAAAACAACAATAATAACAAAATCCTCATCCTTTTCATTATAAACCAACCCATGTCCCATTTAACATCACTAAAACTCCTTTAATATCATACTATCTATAACCTATATTCCCTATATTCCTCCCAAGTCTCTCCAAGCACTTATGAATCCACTCATAATCATTTGGAGTCACACATCCGAGTGAGGGATTCTCTATTTCAATTCATTTTTATCAAGAACTTCATTTATAATATTCCCTTTTTATTTATATTTTTATAATATGGGATTTATTATTAAATATCCCACTAACATTACACTTTATTTTTAAATTATGGCTGCCCCTTTCACTCTCATATCTCAAGACCCCTTATGTACACTCGTTACTATGAAAAAGTTTTGTAAGGAATCTTCCACCATATTATTTTATTAATCATTCCATTTATGTTAGGTCTTCAAAATTACATTGTATTTTTTTGTATATGTTCTAAAATATCCATCTTATTTTCCATGTAATGTATAAATTATGAGATATCACTTTATCTCTCATCGACCTATTTTATGAATTTATATATGATAATGTTTTGCTGCTAAAATTGCAACATGATTTTCCATACAAAAATCATCATGTACGGAATACCATTTTCAATTATATATCAAGGGTATTCACCTTTATGGACATATAATGACTTATTTCGTACATATAGGTATATTTTTAATATTCCTTTATCCTGAAAGAAATTTTTATGTTGAATGAATCTATCTTATATGATTTATGTGGCACACTTAACCACAATAATGAAATAAATATGAAGGGTTCACACTGATAGCGCTCCAATTCATTGGGTAATGGTTAGTATCATGATACATCATGTTGGGGTAGTGGATTTACTTGATTCCCTTATGGGACTTTTCCCATCATGAGTTCTTGTCTTATTTAGCTTTGATCTATTTGTGATCAAGTGTTTTGTGGTGTTTCCAAATTTTACATGTTATGATTATGATGATATATCCTACCTTTTTATTCATGTTCCTTTAAGCCCCAATGATACGACTTGTCTAACATGAATTATTATCCTTATGTTATTCCTTGTTTATTCCCTTACTGGGATTTATTTCTCACCTCTTTCTCAGGTATATCCTTAGTTTATCTCATGAAATATTAAGTATGATGTAATGTTTTGTTCAGGTTAAAGAGGTATTCAATAAATCCTTTTTTTCTTGTTTTATGTTGTTATAAAATGTATATAATTTCCCTAAGACAACATCCCTCTTGATATTATTAGTTGTGTTAATTTCAATTTTATGTAATAAATCATGTTTAAAAATGAAATAAAGAGAAGGGTTGTAATAATGATGATGTCAAGGATGTTAGGAGCCAAAATATTTTCATTACGAGGATGAATTATAGTGATTAGTAATCAAGGGTCCTTATATGGTGAATTATATGTGGTGAGGAGGTTCCAAACTCTATTAATGAGGACACATTTCCTTAATGATTCTCTAGAGCCAAGAAGATTTAAGAGGGGAGGAGTTATTAGAGGGGAGGAGTCATATGTAAGTGGGGCAGAGAATCTCATGACGGAGGAAGAAGATACAGTGAAGCCAATGTATTAGATGGTCTACATTAGTGTTGTTTTTTTAAAATATCTCTAAAAAACAATTTCTTGGCTATTTTTTATAAAATGAAATGTAATAACACATTAGAGGATGTAATTTTTGAACCATCACTAAAAATTTGGAAGATATTTAGGATTCAAATATTTTCGTCATTTTAATAAAATATTCACGAATAATCCACCACAAATATATAAATATCTTGTAGTGAGATGGGATTTGTATGGGGGAAACAAACCCAAAAACAAAAGAAAACATCAATCAAAACCTATAAAGACACAAGATCATTATATTTATATTAAACTAAAAAAATATTTTAAATATCAATGAAAATTTTACCTAATGAATTAATTATATCAATGAACATAAACATGATGTTGATAAATATCATTGATAAATATTCAATTTTTTTCTTCCACGTAGTTTAATTATGATATATGATTCTCTCTTCCTTATGGTCTTCTAGAAGCTTTTATTAAAGGAAATTTGAGTGGGAGAGAAATAGGGATCTACTTTGTAAATTTTTTTATAGAATTCAACCACCCATGAATAGAAACCCATCCAATGCTTTAAGAATCTCTATATAGTCCATACAATTACACTCTATGGTAAAGAAACATTCGACTATATTGAGAAACAATTATGTCAATTTTCATCAGTTCAAACTCTATGTAAATATTAACTCATCTTTGTGATCTAATTTTTCAATGATTAACCAAGTTTCAAGGACATTAACACTCCACAAGATCATCATCACATAATAATCAAAACAATATGATATCTTATATTAATAGAATAAAATTGATCAATATGGTGATGCATATCATGTAAAAAAATCTCACATAACACCACGAAGTTGTAACACTCACCAAATAGTTGTTTATCCCAACACATAACATGATGTGGTATAAACTAATATGCAATGGTTTTTATTTTAGTGTATATTTACAGAATCTTTATCCCTGAGGAGGTCAATTATTACATATAATCTTTTCATAGGGTGATTGAGTTCTGGTTGTCTCAATCTTTGTATGTTTTTCCTTATTTCCACCATCAATCAATTTTCTTATCCCCTACTATTTTTTATTCTTTTTATCACCATAATTCATTAAATTTATCTTTGTATTACAACCTATAAAACCATCAATGTGAATTTCGTCCATTTCTATAATTGAACTATAACATGTCCCCTCAATCGAGGGTTTTCAAGAGTTTTGTGTACCATATGGTAAAATAACTTGCTTCAACGCCCCTCAATAAGTGTATTACACCTAGATCTAGTGTAAGAACCCGGACCTTCTTTTCAGGTATGTTTTTCCTTTTTCTAGAGTTTTTTAAGAAAAGAGGAGTTTATGGAAATTTTTGAAGTACACACCGTGTACTTTATAAGTACACGTTGTGTACTTTGATTCCACATGATGCTGTGTGTGGGCCGTGTCCGGGAGACACACACGGTCATGTGGGGTGATGTAGAGATCGCTTAAATCAGAGTACAGAAAATCCTAGTACACGCTGTGTACTCCAAAATTACACGTCATGTACTTTTTTTCCATTAAACGGACCAGGGTTGCATCTAATCACCAAAACACGCTTCTTCTCCAACTTATTTGACTCAGAGCATCCTATATGGCTGCGAATCTCTTCTGAGCCTCTGTTCCTCCTTCCATTCTCTGAATCGACCACCATTAATTGTTCTGGAACCGTAGCAGTAATCTCTTCCTTCTTCTAGAGCATCATTTTCCAATTCCTCCTCTTTTACATGTTATCGTGGGTTGAACGTTTTGTGCATTTTGGTAGATCTATGATGTTATAAAGATATTCAAGCCTCTTGGTTCTTGTATATTGATCTCCTAGCATCAAGGTAGGTGGTTTGTGCCTTTTTGTTTGAAGTCTTTGAGTTTTATGTGCAATTTCCACCAATACCCTTGAACGGGGTATTGTGTGGTTAATGTTTTTTGCCGGTTGTTTTACGGACTTACTCGTATGCTTTTGTAGAGGTAATTTGGTTATTTATGAGGATAATTGTTATGCATGGATGTTTTTCACAAGCCTTGTTCTATTTATGACCTTTTGGTCTTGTTCAGCCTTTGGCCATTATACCTACTTTCTGTTCTTTGTGACCGTGGGATGGAATGTTGTTCCCTCACATTCTTGTTATGTTGTAGATGGGTTAGCCAAGTAGTTTTTTTGGTTTAATTTGTCCTTATAGCATTATTATACACTTACTTGCATGAGGCCATGAGAACCTGGTGTTATAGACAATAAGGGGATAGACTGAGTGAGTTTCCTTAGAGAGTTATGCACATTATATACCATAGGGGATAAACCAAGTGAGCTTCGCAGAGATTCATGGATATTATTGAATAAAGAGGGTATACATAGTGAGCTTCCACCAAGAGTCTTGAGCTTTATAGAAGACACAGGTGTAGACTGAGTGACCTTCCTTGTAGAGTCTGTGTTTTGTTTGAATTTCCTTAAACCATTCAAGGCTATAAGAGGAATTGACCAAGTGAGCTTCCTCAGAGAGTCTCTGATCGACCAGAGGATATAAAAGGAATTGAACAAGTGAGATTCCGTAGAGATTATCTATACCTTGGGGATATAAGGGGATTTGACCACATGATATGCCTCAGATATTCCATGACTACGTTAGTCTATAAGGAGAATTGACTGAGCGTTCTTCCTCAGAGAGTCTTATAATTTATTATGACCAAACCAAATTGTTTAGGTTGAGTGTACTGCCTAAAGGGTTGTTTCTACTTCTTGGATAGGACTATCGGTGAGGAGTGTGAGTACTTCCTAGAGGGTTCTCTGTTTTTGGTTAGTTATTTGCTTCACTGCTGCTTGTTGATCTGTGGATTGGTTATTGTTGTGTATTGTCCTGTTTATTATTTACTGTTTACTACTTACTGTACTATTACCTTCCATATTCTCACTGACTATTAGGCACATATCTTTGGGTGGTTGCCTACTGGGATTTAGTCTCACACCCTGTTTGGGTCATGCTTTGGTCCCAAACAGATTATATTGCTGCAAGTATAGAAAAGGTAACACACCCTTCGACTTCAGGAACATTATTGCATTGTAGTAGGATAGCATGGGACATAGCTAAGGATTGTGATGATGAGGAGTTTCTTATCTATTTTTCTTTTTTACATTGGTTTAGTATCGTATTCAGCATTGTGACTTGTTTGGATTATTTCCTAGACATATGTATCATGCATCATTTCATATATATATATATATGCTAAAGTTGTTTATTGTTTCAGTCTTCCACTATTTACTATTGTTGGTCATTTTCTTCTTCTGAAACTGTATGTGTTGTTTTCTTCCACTGTGTACTCTCTCGTTTAGGGCATAGTTTCCCCACTAACACTCCTAAGGCCCTCGTTTTTAGTCAGTAGCCTTTGGAGTTCGGGGAAATACGCTTGAGGACAGGTGACCAACTGGGTACGGGGTGCCTCTAGAACACATAACCTGCTGGAATTGGTGTGAAACGCTGCAGCTCAGTAAAGTTAGACGAGTTCTCCATAACATAAATAGTACCCTGCTCCAGACTCATAAACTCTCAAGCTCGATCGGACTTCATGGTCTCCGGGTAGAAGTAATCATAGAATATTCGCCAAAACTCATCCCAATTAATACGAAACTAGTGTCCTGACTATGAGATCACCTCCCACTACCTCTTGGCGGAGTCTTAGATCATATAGGTAGAGAGCTTCACACTTTTCTCTAGAGGTATCTTCTGATGCTCGAAAATTGTCAGTGTGGCCTCTAGCAACAACTCTGCAGCCTGAGGTCCTCCATCCCACGAGAAAGTAGAAGGATGCTGCTGCAGGAAAACCCACGTCAATTCTTCCATCGATAGAGCAGGAGGCAGTGCTCCCTGGAACCTCATGTTTTTAGGAAACCTCAGAGCAGATAGTGTTGATTTGAAAGAAGATAGCGACGATACAGTCTCGACAGAAGTCTTAAGATAATCAGCAGAGAGGGCCTCTGGAGTTCGAGGTCGGGGATCAGGTTTTCCAGCGCATCACACCGAGGTTGGTACACGATATAATTCAGAGGCAGGGTAATCTTTCACCATAGTACGTCAGGCTGTTTGAGGCTTTTTAGAGAGTTGGTCCGATTGCCTATCATTTGTAGTTGCCTTTGAGGTACCAGGATATTCACAAAGTCTTCCACGTTTCTCATCTCTGACGTTACATTTCAGACCCGTCTCATGTTTTTCAACCTGAGGATGTTGAGGTCGAAGTGGATGCATCATTTGAAGAGCATCCTATTTGGATTGTCGATTGTAGTACGAAGGCTGTCTATGGCCGGTCTGTTCCTCTCGTACGGGTGCTATGGTAGCACAGGCGAGTACACGACGAGACTTGGGAGAGGGATGCTGATGTATGAATGCAGTGGTCAGTGCTTTTCAGGGATTCTTCTTCCATGCCTTACTAGGGAAATTTTAGGAAGAATTTATTTAAGGGGGGAAGTTTGTAAGAACCCATAGCTTCTTTTCAAGTATGTTTTTACTTTTTATAGAGTTTTTAATGAAAAGGGGTGTTTCTGGAAATTTCTGATGTACATGCCGAGTACTACGATACCACATGAGGTCGTGTGTTGGCCATGTCCAGGCCACACACATGGTCATGTGGGGTGTAGTGGAGACTAATAAATGCATAGTACAAAAAGGCGTAGTACACTCCATGTACTCCAAAAGTACATGCGGTGTGCTTTATTTTATATCCAATAAATGGACCGCGGTCGCGTCTAATTGCCATAACATGATTCTTCTCCAGCTTATTTGACCGAGAGCATCATGTACAACCATAGATCTCCTTTGAGCCTCCTTTCTTCCATCCGTTCTCTAAATCGACCACCAGGGATTGCGATGGAACCGTAGTGGTATGCTCTTCCTTCTTCTAGGGAATCATTTTCCAATTCTTCATATTTTTCATGTTATCATGGGTTGAACTTTTTGTTAATTTTCCCATATCTAAGACATTATAAGGGTATTTAAGACTCGTGGTTCAAGTATATTGATCTCCTAGAATCAAGGTAGGTGTTTTGTGCCTTTCCCTTCAAGGTCTTTGAGTTTTATGTGCAATTTCCACCATTACCCTTGAAGGGGGTGTTGCATGTTTACTTTTCCCCCCTGTTGTTTTCTTTCCTTGCTCGTATGCTTTTGTAGAGGTAATTTGGTTATGTATGAGTATAATTGCTATGCTTGGATGTTTTTCCCATGCCTTGTTCTGTTTACGACCTTTTGGTCTTGTTCATCCTTTGGCTATTATACCTACTTTTTGTGCCTTGTGAC
This sequence comes from Viscum album, assembly GCA_963277665.1. Classification (NCBI taxonomy): domain Eukaryota; kingdom Viridiplantae; phylum Streptophyta; class Magnoliopsida; order Santalales; family Viscaceae; genus Viscum; species Viscum album. The sequence goes on along the minus strand of OY728119.1, from coordinate 1,499,418,445 downwards.
CATATGATGGAATGTTGTTCCCTGACATGCTTCTTATGATGTAGATTGGTTAGCCAATTAGCTCAGTAGGTTTACTTTAGCCTTATAGAATTATTATGCACTGACTGGCACGGGGATGTGAGAACCTAGTGCTATAGACTATATGGGGATAGACTGAGTGAGCTTCCTCATAGACTGTTGGACATTATAGACCATAGGGGATAGACCGAGTGAGCTTCCCAGAGAGTCTTGGATATTATAGACTACAAGAGGGTAGTCTGAGTGAGCTTCCTTTGAGAGTCTTGAGCTTTTTATACTATAGGTGGGTAGACCGAGTGAGCATCCTCGTAGAGTCTATGTTCTGTTTGAATTTCCTTAAACCATTCCAGGTTATAGGAGTAACTGACTAAGTGAGATTTCTCAGAGAGTTTGTGATTGACCTGAGGCTATAAGAGGAATTGACCAAGTGAGATTCCTTAGAGAGTATGTGATTGACCGGAGGCTATAAGAGTAATTGACCAATTGATATTTCATATAGAGTCTCTAGACCTTGGGGCTATAAGGGGATTTAACCGCAAGATCTTCCTCAGAGAGTCCCTTTCTACCTTAGACTATAAGGGGAATTGACTTAGCATGCTTCCTCAGATAGTATTATAATGTAGTATGACAGAACCATATGGGTTTGGCTAAGTGTAATACCAAGAGGGTTATTGGTATTTCTTGGAGAGGACCAGAGGGGAGGGCTATGTGTACTTCCCAAAGTCTTTTCTATTTGTGGTTAGCTGTTTGATTCACTACTGCTTATTTATCTGTGGATTTGTTACCATTGTGTATCATCATGTTTATTGTTTACTGTTTACTACTTACTGTACTATTACCTTCCATATGCTCACTAACTATTAGGCCAAGATCTTCGGGTGGTTGCTTACATGGATTTAGTCTCACACCCTATTTGGTTCATGCTTTTGGAACTAAACAGATTTTATTACTGCAGGTATACACAAGGTAAAGCGCCCTTTGACTTACGATACTTGATTGCATTTGATCAGGAGAGAAAGGGACCAAGCCGAGACTTGCGATGCTGAGGAGTTTCTTATCTTTTTTTCATTTTTACTTTGGTTTATTATTGTATTTTGCATTATGACTTGTTTGGATGATATCCTAGACATATATATCATGAATCATTTCATATATATATATATCTATATGTGTGTGTGTGTGTGTGTGCTGTAGTTGTTTATTTTTTAGTCTTCTGTTGTTTACTATTTTTCGTCATTTACTGCTTCTTCTATTGTATGTGTTGTTTACATCCGCTGTGTACTCTCCCAATGAGGGCATAGTTTCCCCACTAACACTCCTAAGGCCCTCGATGCTGGTCAGTAGCCTCTGGTGTTTGGGGAAATGTGCATGAGGCCATGTGACCAACTAGGTACGTGGCGCGTCTGGGTGGCTTCCAAAACTGGGACGTTACATCTAGTCACCCCTATTCTTGTTTCATCGTTGGAAACCAATTTAGCTATATTAAGGGTTGTGAAATATAGTTTTGAGGGTATTTCATTTATTTTAACATCCATTTATATCATTAGTATGGTATTAGATGATGGAGTCATTTTTGACCCCTAGTTCAAAGATATTTCCTCAAGTATTTAATGAAATTGTTTTCTTTGGGATCATGGATTCTTAATATAGTGTTTGATATGTTTTCTGTATTCATTATAGTTATACCATTTTATAATATGACCATGATGGTGATTATTTTTATAGTCATTATTCCAGATAATATTTTATGGTGATTTTAATCATTGGGTTTCCTTAAATATATGTCAATGTTAACATTGTCAATGGTGTTCTTAGAATTCTCCTCAGGTGCACAGTTCAGAACAACATCCAGTTATACTATATATAGTATCCTCAACATCAATTTATCACTATTAATTATGATACCTTGTATTGTGGTTTTATTATCTCCCCTCTATATAAATAATTTAACCCATTATAATGGTGGTTTTACATTACTCCATCCTTGTTCTTATTACTAATAATTTAAAATCATTCCTTGGTCATTATTGTTTTGGTCCATTGTTTGTTACTAATACCTTTTTAGTTAGTATTCATAATCTCTAAGTTTCAATGATAATATGGATCCATCTTGATGGTGATTTTTCTACATTTCTGTGTAAATCAATATATTATCCTTTTATGATATTCTAGATTGGTTTGTTAGTGATTTTTCCTCTATGGTCATGAGGTTTGGGATTTTATTTTTGGTGTGACATTATTTTTCTAGTTTATGTCATGTATCATGTTTTCCCACATCATTATTGTTTCTTCAATGAAATCTAAATAGAATGTTAAAAATAATTATTATACCATATCATCATTAACAAATAGAGGAATGATTGAATCACATACCATGAATGAATCTTAAAACGACACAACACTAGGGAGTGAATGGAAATAGATAATATAACCCCCAAAATCCCAAAAGAATCTTATTATAAAATAATAACATTTCACCCAATCATCCATCCTACATCCAATATTGAAAATACCACACACCACATACTACTATAGATCCATAGAAAGATGAAACCTGGAATAATATAAAGAATATAAAATGTGGACACTTCAAATAGTAATAACTCAAGTTCATGAAGAAATTTACTTAGAAATCCGACATGGAAATATGAATTCACTAAAATTAGTCCTCAATAATGTGTAAGGTTTCATGAAGGATGGGGGAACCAAAATAATGAAACACTATGCAATTGTTTTTTGATAAAAATTTGTAGGACTAATCTATGGTGTGGTGAAAATGAACCACTCATTTTTTAGCTCGATCACTGGTGATAAAATACCATATTTTTAAAACTTCATCTCTCACAAACCATACTATCGCTTTTTATTTATTCAACTATCCTTTAATTAATCATGATTTAACCTCATTAGACCATGAAATGGTCATTTTATGATCTCATTAAGCCATAAATGGATTATGAATCAACATTCAAAAAAACCCTTCAATTCCCACCATAATAAATACATAAATATCTACTCTCATTATTCTATAAATGGATTTTATTTCAATCTATGGACTATAAAATGGTTATAATACATAAATCATGATTTATTTTTAAACTGCAATATTGACCTCTAATAAGATGAAAGGATTCAACCCAAGTTCCACATGCTCTGAAATATGGTCACACCACCATTTATAAAACAAAAAAATTGTAGAAACATCATAAAATACAATGGTTTGGGGTTTCAAAAATGACATAGTTTTATCCAATTACCTTAAGAATTTTATCTTTACTCCCAATCGATACCCAAATTCACTTCTAACACATCCAAAAACCAAAAAAATAAAGTCAATGATTAAGAAAATGTAGTTATCATTATTAGAAAAATCATAAAAAATCCAAACCATGTAAATGTAATCAAATCCAAGGATAACACAAATAACCTTGGAAAATTCATCCGACGAGATAAATCTCAAATAGGAATATCACCATTAAAAAACTCAATAAGTACACACAAATAAGTAATTATATAAATTTTTTAACTAAATATAGAAATATTTAACCAATACTATATAAATATAAAATAATAATGACTCTAGGTACTGATATCATTAATATATATCTCACTCCAAAATATATTTGTACAAGACATAATTTTTATTCAAGACAAAAAGTGAGGGAAGTATTCTTCCTTGTGAAATATTCTCCTACTGAATTAGAATCAAAATAGGGTTCTCCATGAACACCATATCCCCCAGAATATCAAATTAAATCATATCAATGACATATGAATCATGATTAAGTTATCACATAAGCTACCAAACATTGAATATTTCATGAACATGATACATCTAAGGAGGATTCTATAAGGACCCAGAATTAAAACATTTCATAATATTGAATTAAATGAATAATTCACATTGAGGGTCTTTTTAGGATTAGAGTTATAGAGAATTAGGACATAATTATTACATCTCATGAGTTTACAAAGTAGATACTTCTACTCAGTTTCCATTTTTACATAAAATAATAACTCTTAAAAAGAAATATGTATAGTTCCATGTTTTAGATAGAATGTCTTTCCTTGATACCATCCTTGAATATATTCATCTTTTAGTCTTGTGGAAAACATTTCAAAAACTTAGGACAAGCATAAAAAGCTCTGTAAGGGATACAAAAAGAAAGAAACTTTTAGTTTTTCAAAACAACAAGTAAACCATAAATACTTAATCATAAGTAATAATTTTTACTTTTATGTAGTAGTAAATACTCGTCACTGAATAAAATATCATTTCTTACCCCTTTTTAACCAAAATAACACCATAAAACCCATATAAAGAACCCATAACATATAAAGGTAACTTAGGAAATAAACATATTTAAATGGAATAACCATACGGTCGACTTCCACACATGTCACTAAATGGAATAGCCATACGTCCGACTTCAATACCCAATGCATTGGAGGTTATAACGTAAACACCCATCCTAGTTTTCATGTAACCACCTGTCATTTGGTTTATCACGTAACCACCCATAAAATGTCCATGTACCATTATAAAATCATAAGACATAAAACATATATAAATGAAAGAATACATTTACACATTTCAATCACAATATATCACATAAATATATTGACATAAAAAATCCATTATCAAAACCATTTTCAATAACAAAATACAAAAATAGTATATTGTATTTATTTAATTTTAAAAACATTATGGCTTGTTGAGGAATCCAAATATCAAATAATACTCACGGTGGAGAAAAGGTCGTTGTCACCACATATGTTAAAATAAATATTCCTTTATTTTGTTTAGTAAAATGCTTCATAGAAAATGATTCCTATTGAAATAAATTAAAATTAAAATGCGTATATACAGCATATAAAAGAAAGTCTTGTTTTAAAACAAAATATTCCTCAATGAAAGAAGATTGAGACAAAGTCCCTAACAAAGACGGTATCCTTAGATTGAGGATAATTCAATGGTATAATCATGCATGAAAAATATATATACACCCAATATAAGTGGATATTATGTGTAAAACAATCATAGGTAATTCACTAATATTAGTTTCATGAAATAATAAAGAAGTATAGGTTTAACCGAAATAATTAAAATTGGGTTAAGAAGTTACCTTAGAAAAATTCGACTTACTAACGACTTCACTTTAGAATTAATAAAATTAGATGATGTGAGAGAAAATGGTATCTCATAACTTGGAAATACAATTTAAATAAATAATGATATATATGAACATATCTGAACATAATAAGATGTATACTAAAAGGCATAAAAAAAGAAGTCTTTTAAAAAGAAGAGGGTGAAAGGTTCCCTTACCGATTTGGTAACTTACAAAACATACATGATCTGAAAGAAAGACCATAAAGTGTTGATGTAAAAAAACATAAATGAATTTATATTACACAATGTATATAATCATGGGATGTACATACACCACTCAAAGGCGATAGTGACAAATATAGCATGAATCTCATAGGAATGAAAAGTGAGATAAAAACCCCTTACCTATTTGTAATAAATCAAGTCATATGACCAAAAGAAAATAAGCACCAAATGAATCAAAAAATACCATGAGTATAAATAGAATCATGATAATATATATAAAATAGAAGTACACAATACACCACATGAAATAAATAAGTGGTGAACAATTGAAATCTCACGGAATTAAAAGTGAGAGATGAAAACCCTTACCTCATTGTATTAAATCGAGTCGTATGACCAAAATATAATAAGCACCAAATGAATCATAGAATACTAGGAGTATAAATAGAATCATGATAATATATATCAAATGGAAGTACACAATACACCTCATGAAATAAATAAGTGGAGAACAATTGAAATCTCACGGAATTAAAAGTTAGATAAGAGATCCCTTACCACGTGTCTGACTTGACTCACTCATATCTTCCTTGTTCTTCCTGAATTATAAAATTAAATTAATTTATAATTTATTAATAATATTTTTAAATTTTATTATTCATTTTAATTCACTTATTACCTTTCTATAAAAATTATTTAATTAATTGAGTTCATAATGGACATTTTTTCAATGTTCGGAACTTGAGTCAAAAATGAACTTGTTATAATTCTAAATTGTCTATGTGGTCAAGATTCCATTATATATAGAAAGATATTCATCATTTAGAGTTAATATATATCAAATATATCCAGTATATATATGTATTTATAATAGTACATAACATTTGGAGAAAATAAATGAAATGCACCGTTCATGGAGACGATAAGCTGGACATACACATGAACGCTACTTTTATTTTTATTTCATATGTTAACGAAATGAAAACATAGTGATTCATAGGTATATTATAATTTCATTATAATATGTATTTCATATTTTTTACATAAGTTTATAAATTATATCCTATATACATTCCATGTATGGTATGAGCGAGTCATATCACTTTGAGGGGGCGGTAGTCCGCACTTCCTAAAATGAAATTATCGTGTTCACCTATTATTGAAACCATAAAGGTATTAAATAAATGAAAATACATAATCATAATACAAAAATAAACATAATATATATCATATAAAAATACAGTTATAACTTAATGGACACCATGATAGGCGGTAGGAGATAATTGAACAATCATCATTACGTGAGGCAGTAGTTCACCGTCCACAGAAACATTATGTTCTTCACCGATTAGATGGAGGTTTTTGTAAGTATAGATTGAATAATTCTCATAAAAACATCCGAGTATAATTAAGATACATTTTTTGTTACAAAATAAAAGAATAAAAAGAGTTCAGGGGGTTGGAGAAGCAAAATTAAACAAATGAAAATAAGAGAATACATTACCTTTAAATCAGGTAACTCCCCTTGGTTTGAACCAAAAGGGTTTCTTGAAGTGCCTTGTGTCTGTGATAATGCTTCTAGGATGAAGAGAGGGATATTGAGAGATTATTTGAGTATAGGTTGGAAGAGCCAAAGGGCTTGAGAAATGTGATAAATGGGTAGGAATTGGGGACTTTTTATTAGGGAGATGAGGGGCTCTTTTGGAAAGCTTGAAACTATTATTTTATTATATAATGGTTTTAGGTTTCTAAAGGTCCATAAATAATTAATGTAGAAAATAAGGTTTCCCATTTTAGAAATTAAATCATCCAATATTAATTTTTCAAGTTTTGGATATTATTTTAAACATTATCTTCTTATTTATTTAAATCATTCATTAATGACGTAAACACTGCCTCATCATTATGTCGTTAATAATTTTATTTATATGATGTATAAAAATTCTAAAAAAATTATCATGATATAGGAAATCTTTTTATCTTTATAATTAATATTTATACTCAAAATGATATTTTATATAACCCCATGTTAAATTTTGTTTAGTTAAACAATACATGTTTGTGACATTTTTATTTTCACTTTAAATAAAAAGTTATTAATGTGATTATCATACCAATGTTGCTCCATGGGTCCCCATAATCGACCCATGGATTGTCTAAATTGGCCATGACTCATCAAATAAGGTTAGGATATGTGTCAAGGTATTTTAATATTTTTATAATATTATTTTTACATTAAAATTCCCTAATTACATTTAATCGTGGTTAATAAAACTCAAAAGTTACTATTCACAAAAATTATTTTCACCACATTGAACCAAATTTTATGAACTAATGACAACCATGTATGTTGTATTTTATAAATTCAACTCACAGAAGTGGTAAAATTTCATTTAAGTGAAAGAATCAGTTTCTAACTACTACTTATTGGTTTCATTATTAATAAAAAATTGATGTTTTTCAGAAAAATAACAAAAATTTAACCTAAGCTATATTTGATATTCCAAATTCAAAAATGATGTCAATTTTAAAAAATTCATAAAATAGAAGTTACATTAATTAATTTTATAATTAATTTCCACTGTCAAAAGAAATAGCGTGTTTTTAAGAAAAAATATCTATCAAAATATTGGCACTAGTTTATGTCCAATTTCAAAGTGAAATTAATTCAAATAACCACCGTTGGATTAAATGGTGAAAATATATTTTAATTACACATTAATACCAATTATAAAGATAATATAACCATATAAATAAATTTTATTTAAAGGCTGTTTTGACCTAAAATACAACATTTTTCACTATTCATTAAAAAATGAACTCTATCGGAAAAATACCAAAAATTTACACAATGTAAATTTTGTAATCTTGATTATAATGAAGGATTTTATTTTTGATAACATATAAAATTGAAAAAAATTATATTAAAAATGGGTTTGCCATCAAAAGGAGGTTAATCGAGTTTTTAAAGGATATTAGACTATTTATGCTTAAAATTGCATTCATTCGTATTTTAAGTCTCTAAAATTTATTGGATAATTTTGAAAACATTTAATAAACTTGTATAATCATATTTTAGTTAGTTTTATTCATTACCTCCATTAAAATGGCTAGGTTTTAACTACCATTTAAAATAATAATATTATATTATTAGTGTACAACGTAAGATTTCATAGAAACTCATTTGTTGCGTATCTGGTATGCCATCGAACATTGCAACCCCTTTGATGTAAAATTAATATTTAATCCACAAATATTAATAAATAAGAAAATGTAATATTATTTATTTACCTGTTATGTTACATCTTTCCCCCTTTTCGGAATTCCGTCCTCACAATTTTAAAATTGGGCTTGGAAACATCATTGAAAGCCTCACATTAGAAAAGGAGTCAATAAAACTATTACTTTAAAAGAAAGAAAGAGAAATAAAATGGTCACCTGATATAACCCATACTAGAATTCCATGAAAACATGGATATGGAGGAGAAAATAATTGTCATTTTATGTTGTAGAGTGATAGAAAACATGATCAGGAGATAGTAAACAATCTAAAATCCACAAACTTGTGACGGGTTAAACGGTATTTGATTCCCTAGTAGGAAAAGTTAATGGAAAACGATTTTTGAAGTTACTTTTAATTGAGGAATTTATTTATGGGATTAAATAAAACATAAGGAAACATACTTACTTATCATGTAGACTTTCATCTTTTAGTAGATTTCTAACACAAACTCATATTTTCTCCAAAAGATGAGTATTTAAGATGAATTGTTCACATTAAAAGCAATATAATCAACTTCTAGAGAATCACATAATCCCAAAAAGATGAACTATATATTTTTCATGTCTTTAGACCTTATCCAAAACCAAAATGATTACTAAAAAATCAGATTATCCCCAAAAATGATAATATATTACAAAAAGAAAAACTACTCTTAATCTCCCAAAATTTGTCCAACAAAACCCCAAGTTCATAAAAGAACATTTAATAAATTGTTTTCCATAAAATTCTTCAATTTAATTCAAACTATGATCAAATTAGAAATCTTAGAAGTATTTTATCACATATTCTCCCATGATACATCTTAACATTTATCTCCAAATAACATCAGATACTCTAAAAGTCTCATACTGAAAAGTAATTAACCTAATCAGATATCATCCATGATAGGTTAATAATTTCCATAGGTAACACAAAATAAACTTATTCTTGATTCATAAAATCATTTAACTAAAAATAATTAGCCAAACTAACCAAGGACTTCATGTAGTCCAGTGGTAGGCGATAAAATACCAGTCCCACGTTGGTTGTGGGTTCGATTCTCATAGCTTCTTCTGACGTGACGGGTTGTCACACGGTCTTCTTGATGTCCCTTTTCAAAAACAATATAATTATATAACATTTCCAAAAAGTGATAAATTCATCAAAAATAATTATAACATATTCTAACCATGAAGGTTATCTAATAACTTTCGTTTTTCATGCCAAAATGTACTAACCTGTAATTGGCTCAAATTCAAGGATCGTATAAACCCAAATGATTATTTATAACTATATCTAGAAAAGAAAAGATAATTATTCCTTGAATAAAAATTTCATATATCAAACATCAGGGTTACACATACTATAAAAAGTCTTCTAATGTAATCCCATCATAAAACAAGCCTTAATACTTTTAAGCATTTCACCATCCTAAAATCCACCATAACTCTTGAATTCATTATATGTTGACTTCTTACTCATTCAACATTCTTCATGATACCTTAACAATTACTTTCCAAAATTTTATGAAATAATTCTTCCTACAAAAAAAATCATGAATCATATCGCATGATTTCAATAATATGAAAACTTATGTTAAGAAATAATCTATACCATTCATTGGTCAATGTCAATTTCGTCATCCTCAATCATAATAGCATTAAGTATTGGTATAAAAATATTTGTATGATCTTGGTGATCCAATTCCCGAAAAAACTTCATAGGACATGTCTTTTCATAATGACCATGACCACCAGATTTAAAACATTCTATTTATCCCTCAGAAAGAACTTATTTACCTTTCATAGAGTCAACTAGATGCTTCATTTTTCCATGGGAGGTTCTTTCTTAATGACCTTCATTTCCACATATATAGCATCATTTTGTCCCTTTGAAACATTTTCCTAGGTTCTTCATTCCACATCATTGACACATAGTTTTTTGAACAAACTTACTTTATGATTTTTACTTGAACATCAGTAGGGATTTGTTTCTTGAAAATATAATGCCTTATAAAAATCACTAAGGTTCATGTGGTCAATCATGACTCCGAATAACTGGTTGAGAATAACGACAATGGTTCTCATTGTAGCTCCCATATCATTCAGTTTCTCGTTCAGAAAACCATCAAAATTTTCTTCACATCAACTATTACTTTGGTGCCTGCTAGATCCCACCATTTACTAAAACTAAAAAGGTCAGTGTGATTATATCAGTCAAATAATCATATAATACTATAATTATTCATATTATCTTAAACTAATTCACTTAATATAAAAAAACTATGACTCTTTATTAAATCCTAATCATTATAGTAGTGTCACTTATGCTTAAAGAATACCCTAACATCTAAAGTTATCTAAACTGACCTATGATACCAAATATAAGGACCCGACCTTAAAACATTAAACAATTTTGAATTAAATGAATAATTCACATTGAGTATATTTTCAGGTTTAGAGTTTTAGAGAATTAAGGCAAATATATTACATCTCAAAATATTACAAAGTAGATACTTCTACTCAGTTTCCATTTTTTTCATAAAGTAAAAACTCTTAAAAAGAAACGTCTATAGTTCCATGTTTTTGATAGCATGACTTTCCCTAATCCCATCCTTGACCCCATTCATCTTTAACTCATGTGGAAAACATTTCAAAAAATCAGGATGAGCATAAAAAGCTAAGTAAGGGATACTCAATGAAGCAAACTGTTAGTTTTTCAAAACAATAAATAAACCATGAATAATTAATCATAAGTAATACATTTTACATTTATGAAGTATTAAATAATCTTCACTAAATAAAAGATCATTGATTACCATTTTGTAATGAAATGATCACCATATAACCCATATAAAGAACACATAACATATAAAGGTAACTTGGGACATAAACATACTTAAATGGAATAACCATACGGTCAACTTCCACACATGTCACTAAATGGAATAGCCAAACGGACGACTTCCATACCCAATGCATTGGAGGTTATAATGTAACCAAGAATCTTGGTATTCGCAGAAGCACCCATAATTTGGTTTATCATGTAACCACCCGTCAAATGGCCATGTACAAGTATAAAATCATAAGTCATATAAAATATAAAGGAAAGAAAACATTTCCACATTTCAATCACAATATATCGCATGAATATATTGACATAAAAAATCCATTATCAAAAAAATTTTTAATACCAAAATATATAAAAGAGTATTTGGTATTTATTTTCTTTTAAAATCATTACGGCTTGTTTAGGAAGCCAAAGATCAAATAATACTTGCGGCTACGGAAAGGTCGTTGTCACCACATATATAAAAATAAACATTCCTTTTAGTTATTTAGTAAACCGCTTTGTAGAAAAATATTCCCTTTGAATGAAATAAAAATTCAAAGATGTTTATATAGCTTATAAAATATTGTATTGTATTTAAAAAAATATATGCCTCAATGAAAGAAGTTTGAGGTGAAGTCCCTTACAATGATAGAATCCTTATATTAAGGATAAATAAATGGAATAATCATGCATGACAAATATAAATTCACTAAATATTAGTGGATATTATGTGTAAAACAATCATAGGTCATTCACACATATTAATAGCATAATATAACCAAGAATTAGAGGTTTAACCCAATGAATTGAAATTGGGTTTAGAAGTTCCCTTAAAAAATTATACAGACTAATGACGTCACTTTAAAATTTAGAAAATGAGTTGATGAGAGAGAAAATGGTATCTCATCACTTGGACATAAAATTTAAATCAATAAGGATATATAATAACACATCCCAATATAATAAGATGTAAACTAAAATAAATAACAAAAAAGAAGTCTTTTAAAATGAAGATGGTGAAAGGTTCCCTTACTGATTCGGTAACTTACGAAACATACATCATATGAAAGAAAGACCATAAAGTGTTGATGTAAATACAGTTAAATGAAAGTATATTACACAAATAGTAGAATAATGGGAAGTAAATACACCACTCAAAGGTGATAGTGACAAATATATCATGTATCTCACGGGAATAAAAACTAAGATAAAAACTACTTACCTCATTGTAATAAATCGAGTCGTCTGACCAAAAGATAATAAGCACCAAATGAATCATAGAATACCATGAGTATAAATAGAATCATCATAATATATATCAAATGGAAGTACACAATACACCACATGAAATAAATAAGTGGCGATCAATTGAAATCTCACGAAATTAAAAGTGAGATAAGAAATCCCTTACCTCATTGTAATTAATCGAGTCATATGACAAAAAGATAATAAGCACAAAATGAATCATATAATACCATGAGTATAAATAGAATCATGATAATATATATCAAATGGTAGTACAAAATAGACCACATGAAATAAATAAGTGGCGAACAATTGAAATCTCATGGAATTAAAAGTGAGATAAGAAATCCCTTGCCACGTGTCTGACTTGACTCGCTCATATGTTCCTTGTTCTTCATGAATGATAAACTTAAATTAATTTCTACTTTGTTGATAATATTTTTCAAGTTTCTAATTCATTTTTTATATCACTTATTACCTTTTTATAACACTTATTTAATTATCTGGGTTCATAATGGACATTTTTTCGATGTTCGAAACTTGAGTAAAAAATGAACTTATTATAGTTATAAATTGTCCATGTGGTCAAGAGTCAGTTATCTTCACAATGATATTAATAATTTAGATGTTATATATATAATATAAATCCATTAAATATATATATATTTTTATAATAATACATAAAATTTGGAGATAAGAAATTAAATGCACAGTTCATGGAGACGGTAAGCCGTACGTACGCATGAACGATACTTTCATTTCTATTTCATATTTTAATGAAATGAAAATATTTATTAATAGGTATATTATAATTTAGGTATAATATGCATTTCATATAAGTTACATAATTTCATATATTATAGCCATTATACATTCCACGTACGGCATGAATGAGTCATATCACTTTGAGGGGGCGGTAGTCTGCACTTCCTAAAATGAAATTATCGTGTTTACCAATGATGGAAACCATAAATGAATTAAATAAATGAAAAATACAGAAAAATAAGAAAAAAATAAACATAATATATATCATATAAAAATATAGTGACATCTTAATGTACACCATGAGAGGCGGTAGGAGATAATTGAACAACCATCGTTATGTGAGGCAGTAGTTCACAGTCCACAGAAACATTATGTTCTTCACCCATTAGATGGAGCTGTGTGTATGTGTTGCTCAAATAATTCACATAACAACATCCTATTATATTTAAGATACTTTTTTCATTACAAAAGAAATGAATAAATATATCTTAGTGGGTTGGAGAAGAAAAATAAAACAAAAGAACATAAGAGAAGACATTACCTTTAAATCGGGTAACTCTCCTTGGATTGAACCAAAAGGGTTTTTTAAAGTGCTTTATACCTAAGGTAAGGCTTCTAGGATGAAGAGATAGATATTGGGAGATTATTTGAGTAGATGTTGGACGAGAAAAAGGTATTTAGAATTGTGATAAAGTGGTATGAAGTGGGGTCTTTTTATATTGTAGATGAGGAGCTCTTTTGGAAAGCATGAAAATATTATTTTATTATGTATTTATATTTGGTTTATAAAGGTCCAAAAACCATTAAAGTCAAAAATAAGGTGTATCATGTTCGAAATAAAATCATACAATATGAATTGGACAAGTTTTTGATAGTATTTTAAACAATATGTTCTTATTTATTTGAATCATTCATTAATGACGAAAACACTGCATCATCATTGTGTCAAAAATGATTTTATTTATATGATGTCTAAAAATTATAAAAAAATTATCATGATGTAGGAAATATTTTTATATTTCTAATTAATATTTATAGTCATAAAGATAATGTATATAACCCCATGTAAAAATATTTTTAGTAAAACAATACATGTTTGTGACATTTTTATTTTTACTTTAAATAAAAAGTTATTAATGTCATTATCATACCCAAGTGGCTCAATGGAGCCCCCAAATTGACCCATGGATTGTATTGGTCGGAAATTATTCATAAAATAAGGTTAATACATGTGTCAAGGTATTTTTATATTTTTATAATATTATTTTTACCTTAAATTACCCTAATTATCTTTAATCACGGTTAATAAAACACAAATTTTATTATTCACCAAAAATTATATTCATACCATTGAAAAACATTTTACTTACTAATGAAAACAATGTATGTGGGATTTTAGAAATCCAATTCACAGAAGTGGTAAAATTTCATTTAAATGAAAACATCAGTTTTTTAACTACTACTTAGTGGTTTAACTATTCATCAAAAAATGTTGTTTTTCAGAAAAATACCAAAAAATCACCCTAAGATATATTTGATATTCTAAATTAAAAAATTATGTCCATCTTACCAAATTAAAAACATAGAAGTTTCATTAATTAATTTTATAATTAATTCTCACTGTCAAAAAAATAGCGTCTATTTATGAAACAATATCTATCAAAAGATTGACATTTGTTTATGTCCAATTTCAAAGTGAAATTAATTCCAATGACCACCGTTGTATTAAATGGTAAACATATATTTTAATTGCAATTGAAAACCAATTTTAAATATAATCTAACCATATAAATAAATTATATTAAAAGGTGGTTTTGAACCAAAATACAACATTTTCCACTATTCATTAATAAATAAATTTTATCATAAAAATACCAAAAATTTAAACAAAGAAAATTTTGATGTCTTGATTATAAAAAAGGATTTATTTTTTTTATGACATATAAAATTGAAAAAAATAGATTTAAATAGTGTTATACATCAAAAGGTGGTTAATCGAGCTTTTAAAGGATATTAGAATATTTATGATTAAAATTGGATTCATTTGCATTTTAAGCCTCTAACATTTATTGGATAAATTTAAAAACATTTAACAAACATGTATAATAATATATTAGTTAGTACAATTCATTACCGCCATTACAATGGTTAGGTTTTAACTACCATTGAAAATGATTTTATTATATAATTAGTGAGCAACATAAGATTTCAAAAAAAACTTGTTTATTGCATATCGGGTATGCCATCGAACATAGAAACCCCTTTTAAAGTAAAATTATTATTTAATTCAAAAATATTAAAAAATATAAAAATTTCATATCCATTATTTATCTGGGATGTTACAGATTCTCAAATTGATATTCTATTATTCCAACTCTATTCAAAACCTCCAAAGGTCCTTGAAAATTAGGATAAATCATACAACCTATAACAGTACCACAATGAGTATGGAGTCAAAAAACATTAATAGAATACTTTTATCAACAAAAAACTATTTAGTTATCCACCTTTAATCAATATAATTATTTTAATAGTCATGAGATACCATCATCCACAAATTAACCATTTAAACATTCTCCTTGTCACTATATACCAAATATGATCAATAAATTTTTTGTTATGTCCATAAGGCTGAATACCCTGAGAGGGGGGTGAATCATGGTATGACTAATTTAAAGTTAAAGACAGTTCTAATCTTGTTTCTCTATTAAGCAAAACACTCTTCTCTCCCTTTCCTGTTGCACAATATAAACAGAAAGTAAAGCAAGCACAGGACACAACAATTTTACTTGGTTCACCGCTAAGGGCTATGTCCAAGGAGCATATGCCAATAGGTTGCCGGTCATACCAATTCCATTAAACATCACTAGCTGTGGATACAAAGTTCGGGCTAGATCACTTCTAAGCCCAGGCTCACTACCTTTACCAGGTTTAAGGTAAGCTCACTGCTTTCCCAAGGGTCAGTCCCTATTTCTCTCTCTCTGGCTCACTGCCGGTGGAGAGGATCACCTTCTTTCTCTTCCTTTGCTCACTGCTCTTGGAAGGAATCCACTCACAGTTTATAGACCTATAGGTCTCTTCATTTTCATGAACGAGTGAATCTTCCTCTGTAAGTAGATTCTCTGTTGATGTTCAACTTTCACCCGTAGATTAATTTATATTTTCACCAAAAGTATCGGGCAAACATCCAGCTTCCACGCAGCCCAAAAATCACTGATGGAAATAAACCTTACTTGGCACGCAAGGCTATCTCGGTGTGCATGTATCGGTGCACAAGTCACAACTGGCGCGCAAGTCTACCTCAAACACTTGTGCGACACAACATTCTTCAACCCAAAAACTGCGTGACTCACATCCTTTTACGCCCAACCCAATATTGGCACAAAACTGCCAAATGGCGCACTACATCTCACACTAGCACACAACTTCAACCACTAGCATGCAACTTCACTTGTGCAACCCTCACACCACTTGCGCGACCACCACACCTGCACGACGAGAGCTCTGATTTCTCAAAGAGTTGAACTCCGGTAAAGAATGAGGAGGGGTGGTCCAGTATTTCTCGGCATTTTGTCACCCCTACGCGATGGCGTACAAGTCTCTCCTCAGCATGCAAGTCTCTTCCCCTTCAAGTCACTTGCACGACCAAATTTCAAACTTGTGCAAACCTCTTTCCATTGCCATATTTTGATCTTCTGATCTTGAAAAACATATGGAATGCATTCCTTTTGTCGACATTATTGAATCAAACATGGATCATTGACCTCATCCCTTGAACTCTACATTCCATCATGAAATCCTCTTTGTCAACAAATTTGTATGTCATTTTTGTGCTTTGTCAACAATCACTACTCAGATTGTCCACTTTGTCAACAAACACAATCACCTCAAAAATGATTCAATGATACCTTGAGGGATTTTTTCCCAACAATATCCCCCTTTGGGTTTGTTGACAACTCTTCCATAAAATGATACATCGTTGATTCATCATCCACCATTTTCCTTTTTCCATTCTGATAGTGATCAAGGATTTATTCAACACATACCCTAAGCCCACATGAGCAATGCTCGGCGTGAAAAACAAGAGTAAATGAAAAGTTCATCAATGAATCACTTCATATCTGACTCCCAGTGTTGACACCAAACTGATACCAATTTGTACTAAACTGATACCAATTGTTGAAGGACTTGTTGGAAGACCAATG
This sequence comes from Viscum album, assembly GCA_963277665.1. NCBI lineage: Eukaryota > Viridiplantae > Streptophyta > Magnoliopsida > Santalales > Viscaceae > Viscum > Viscum album. Next base: position 1,499,400,780 of record OY728119.1, on the reverse strand, counting down.
TTTGGTTTGGAAATATTCTTACCTCATTCCAACACTACTCTTATGCTTTTATCACGATCCACAGCTGTAGTGATATCTATTCTTTGATTGATCACTTCTAGCATCGTCAGATTTTATACGATCCCCCTTTCTTCACCCAGCTTCAACACCTCTTTATCCCTATTTCCTGTGTTGTCCAAGCTAAGCTCTGGCTAAGCACGTTCAACTAGCTTCAACTCCCCCTATCTGGCTGCTCCACCTGTCAGATTCTCCCCATATCATTCATGAGTTATCAAATCTCCACATTGTCTCCCCCTTGAACAATCACTATTTTCTCCCCCTTTGTCAATGAACCCAAAGAAACTCCTTTGCAGTCTGTAACAGAGTAGAGAACAAATCAGCACATTAGGAAAAAAAAAATCATACCTCGGGGAGAGGGGGGTGGTTCCACATCCACACTACTTCAAGTGCGGGAAATCGACTGAACTCCCAGAGCCAGTCTATGCCTCTCAAAAGCTTCCTTGGGTAAGGCCTTTGTCAAAATATCTGCAACCTGTAACTCTGTAGGCACATACTCCGACTTCAGAAGCCCTTGCTCAACTTTGTCCTTGAAAAAATGATATTTGATCTCAATGTTCTTTGTCCTTGAGTGATGAACTGGATTTTTTCTAAGATTGATAGCACTTAAGTTATCACACTGGATTCTGATAGGAGACTTCACTTCAACTCCCATATCGTCAAGCTACTAATTCATCCATAATAACTGTGTTTATGCTTGAGTGTCCACAATATACTCAGCTTCTACTGTGCTTAATGAAATGCAATCCTGCTTCTTTCTTAACTAGGCAATACATAGTCCACCAAGATAAAATGCTCCTCCAGATGTTGATTTCCTATCATCCGATGAACCGGCCCAGTCTGCATCAGTATATCCCAATAACTCTGTCTGAGACTTGTCGTTATATTCCAGTCCAAAGTCCACTATGCCCTTGATATACCGATGTATTTTTTTCACTGCAAGCATGTGACTAACTTTGGGATTACTTTGATATCTCACTGCTTGGCATGTGGAAAAAACATTATCAGGCCTTGTCGCAGTCAAGTACAACAGAATTCTAATAATTTGCCTGTATTCTGTGATATTAACTGCCTTGCCATCCTCATCTTTTGATAATTTCATCTGGGTAGAAACCAGAGTCTTCATCTCCTTGGAATTATCCATTCCAAACCTTCTTAGAACCTCTTTGGCATATTTGGATTGAGAAATGAAAGTGCCATTACTTCATTGTGTCACCTGTAAACCATAGAAAAATGTTAGCTCTCCAATCATTGACATTTCAAACTCATTTTTCACGAATTCGGAGAACTGTCTGCACTGAACATCATCTGATCCACCGAATATTATGTCTTCAACATAAACCAGCACCATCATCCTTTGATTACTGTCGCTGCTGAAATAAAGATTGTAATCAACTCCCCCATGCTGAAAACCAAGCTTCTTTAAGTACTGATCGAGCCTTGAGTACCATGCTCTCGGTGCTTTTTTTATCCCATATAATGCCTTCTTTAGCCTGCAAACTTTGTTCTCATTCTAATGAATGAGAAAACAATATGGCTTCTCAATATACACCTCCTCTTCCAGAACACCATTCAAGAATACAGATTTGACATCCATCTGGAACATTTTGAACTTCCTTTGCACTACGATGGTTAGGAATAATCTGATTGTCTACAGCCTTGCAACCAGTGCAAATGTCTCATCAACATCTATTCCCTCAATCTGGGAGTACCCCTTGCACACTAGTCATGATTTTTTCCGAATCACTGTTCCATCTTCATTCATTGTGTTGCGATAGACCCATTTAGTCCCGATGACATTATTATCTGCTGCCCTCGAAACAATCTCCCACATCTGGTTCCTCTCAATCTGATCAAGCTCTTCATTCATATCTTGAACTGAGTTTTCATCTTCAACTGCATCGGAAAAACATTTTGGCTGCACCTGAGACAAAAACGACGTCTGCTGTAATGATTTCATTCTTCGAGTCTGAACTGGAGCTGTCTGATCACCAATTATATTCTGCCTATCAATTTCAGCTCGACTCTTTGGCTTCCTTGCCGACACAGACTTGAAACTTTCTTTTTCATCATCAATATCTTCTTCTGAGTCAGCCTCTGCCACTTCTGCTCCCCCTGTGTTGCTTAGCTCATCATCAATTTCATCTAGGAATTGTTCACTGAATCGTTGATTATTCTGTTCATTTTCAACTATAGTGACATCATTGCTCTCAACAATTTTTCCAAACCTCTTGTTGAAGAATTTATATGCTTTGCTTTTCACTGAGTAGCCACGGAATATCCCCTTATATCCTCGGGCCTCAAAATTCCTTTGATTTTCTTTGTTGATAATGAATCACTTACTTCCAAAGATTCAAAAGTATTTCAATGTTGGCTTCTTTCCATACCACAGTTCATACAGAGTCTTTCCTTGCTTCGGACACAACAGAGACCTGTTCGAAACATAGACCGATGTCAAAACTGCTTCCTTCCAAAATTTCTCAGGTAGGTCTTTATCAATAATCATCATTCTGGTCATGTTGTTGATGGTCTGATTTATTCTTTCAACCACCCCATTCTGTTGGGGAGTTCTTACTGATGAAACTTGATGCCTTATCCCATGTTTCTCGAGATAGTTTTCAACCTGACTATTTGTGAATTCCGTACCGTTGTCAGTACGAAACTTCAGAATTTTCTCCCCAAGCATCTTTTCTAATTCCCTCCAATACTGCTTTATACAACTGAACACCTCTGTCTTATGGGTAATGATGAATACCCAGACCATTCTTCTACAATGATCAATGAAAATAACATAGTACCTTTTCCCATTTATAGCTCGTGGTGAGATAGGTCCACATACATCAACATGAACCAATTCGAGCACTCCATTTGATTCTGTTCCTTTGGCATGTATGTCTTTCTGATGATCTTCCCTTGTTGACAAGCATCACACGTATGAGTGCGATCACGTGATAGATTGGAAAGGTCTCTAGCAGCATCACACTTTACCAGATCATCCATGGATGGTTGACATAGATGGCCAAGTCACTTATGCCACAACTTGTTTTCTTCTTCTCTGGATAAAAGACATGAATATTCTTCTCCACCTACCAGGTAAAGATTTCCCTTTGTTCATTTTCCCTATAGAATGACTGCACCATATTTTCATTTAACAATGCACATCTTCTTGGTGAATCAGATAGAGTGCCCAGAGTCACATAGCTGACTGACGCTAAGCAAGTTATGACTGAGACCCTCTACTACCAAGACATTAGCATGTCTTATTTCTTTGCCCCCAAACTTGGCTTTCCCTGAGCCAATAATCTTCAGGCCTTCATCATTTCCAAATTTGAAAACTCCTTCTTTGTCATATTTTATGCATGTAACCAGATCCTTGTTGCCTGTCATGTGAGACGTACATCCACTATTGAGAATCCACACACCAGAACGATCTGATGCTTTAAGGGAAATTTCAGCAACTACGGCCTTCTCAATTTTATTCTTCTTGGTCCATACTTTTTCTTTCATACTAGACATGGATTGAGGCTTCTATTTTTTCTCAGAGTATGATGGACCAGCTTCATCTTGCAGAGCTGCAAATCTGTTCTGAACTTTTAACTCACTTTTCGGTATATTGATCTACTGCTCGTGAAAATTTTGATTCTGCTTTGGCACATTTATCTAAATGGCCGAAGTGCAATACCTATCCATGTGTCCAAATACTCCACACCAAAAACAGTGTCCTTCAAAATATGTTATGGAGAACCGTTCTCTATTTGGCTGCCATCTCTGTTCCTATTCCTTTCTATATCTCTTGGCTTTGGGACACACATACTGTGAATGTCCCATTTTTTCCACAGCAAAAACATCTGATATAGGATTCATTCCTTCGTGATACTTCAACACTACGATTTTCCCTTTGGGATATCTGAATACTCTAATTCTATTTTTTGTATAAATCAACCTTCAATTTCGGGACGGTTGCTTGTAGTCTGACTGCAATTGTCACAGATTTTTGTTCCTAATTCAGCCTTGAAACGACCTTAACATCTGAGCTCAATTTCCGCTTCCTCCCTACTGAACGGCTAGGCTCCTCTTTCATCTTCTCTTTCTTCTGAATGGCCTACTTTTCTAATATCAGATTGGGGGTCAAGAGTTTTTCTTGATCCTTAATTTTTTTTGTAGACTGAACAATTCTTCTTCAAGCTCTTTGATACGTCTGACCTGCTCCTTTCCTGTGTTAGTCAAAAAATCAATTTCCTTCTTTTGTTCCTCAATTTTAATCTTATACTCAACAATATTTTCTGAGCTCTCTGGTGTTGAGAATTTTAGTCTTTCAATTTCTTCTAACATCTCAGACTTTTCTTCATCTTTTTGTTGCATATAGAGTTTGGCGTCACGAACCACTTTATTGGATTTCTTCGTTTTGGATCTCCAAACATCTATCTCCTCAAGAGCTGCTTCCAATTCGGCTTCCATATCAACTCTCCCTTTAATTTCTTCTTCTTCTCCAGTGTCAGCTTCTTCATTTTTCTGAGAACTACCAACAATCTCCACCAAGTCATTTACCCCATGATCTCTACAATTTTCTATTTCTTCAACCTCTTCATCTTAAGACTCATCTGAAATTTCAAATTCTTGTGAAAGAAGATTCTTTTTCTTGAAGAAATTTCTCTTGAATTGTTTCTTCCCTTTCACAAACGCTGAATTCTTCTTCTTGAGAATTTCAACTTCATCATCATCATCATTATCGTTATCTTGAAACTTCTTGGGACATCTTGCAGCAAGATGACCAACCATTCCACATCGAAAGCATGCTAGTGGATGTTTCCCTTTAAACTTCCCTCATCCTCATTGCATATTTGAGGAAAGGAATGACATCACCTCATCTGTCTCTTCTTCCTCATTAGAATCTTCAATGGTGAGATTCTTCATGGCCTTGAATGCCACCTCTTTGGATTCCCCCTTTTCCACAGTCTCGTTATCATCATTTCTCATTTCATATGCAACAAGAGTGTTGTGCAGGTTATCCAATGTCAGTTCATTTGGGTCTTTATCTTCCAAAATAGAAACATTCGGATTGAACCGAGGTAGAAGTTTTCTCAATATGCGCTTCACAATTTCTATATCTTCGATAATTTCTCCAAGACCCCACATGTCTTCTACCACAACATTTACCCTGTCAAAGAATGAATCAACAGACTCATTCAGGTTCATTCTCAGATCTTCATACTTGTTCCACAACAATTGCAGCTTTGCCTCTCTCACCTTTGAATCCCCTTCATATATATTTAAAAGCTTTTCCCGCATGGAATGTGACGTTTTGCATGACATCACCTTTGTATATATGGTATTGGAGAGGGAACCCCCTAAGGCATTGATTTCTTTGGAATCAGCATCCAACTCTCTATGTTCAGCTTCTGATAATGCACCATTATCAATATCAGCTATGATACCATGCATAGCTACTGAAAACACATCCATTCCCAAAGATCAGAAATAGTGTTGCATTCGATTCTTCCATATCAGAAAATTACATCCATCGAAGATCAGAATCCCTTTATGATTGGTGACCTCCATTGAGAGAAGAACAAATTTCAACCTTTCCCTTTGATAGTAATTGTTAGGTCCACAAGGCTGAATACCCTAAGAGGGTTCGTGAATCAGGGTATGACTAATTTACACTTAAAGCCCATTCTGATATTGTTTTGCTGTTAAGAAAAACAATCTTCTCTCCCTTTCCGGTTGCACAATGTAAACAGAAAGTAAAGCAAGCACAAGACACAAAAATTTTACTTGGTTCACCGCTAAGAGCTACGTCAAAGGAGCATATGCCGACAGGTTTCCAGTCGTACCAATTCCACTAAATATCACTAGCTTTGGATACAAAGTTCAGGCTAGATCACTTGTAAGCCCATGCTCACTGCCATTACAAGGTTTAGGGTTAGCTCACTGCTTTCCCAAGGTTCACTCCATGTTTTTCTCTCTCTGGCTCACTGCCGGTGGAGAGGATCACCTTCTTTCTCTTCCTTTGATCACTACTCTTGGAAGGAATCCACTCACAGTTTATATACCTATAAGTCTCTTAATTTGTAAGAAAGAGTGCATCTTCCTCTATAAGTAGATGCTCTGTTGGAGTTCAACATTCAACCGTAGATGAATTTATCTTTTCCCCGAAAGTATCGGGAAAACATCCAACTTCCACACAGCCCGAAAATCACTGCTGGAAATAAAACTTACTTGGTGCACAAGGATATCTCGACGCGCATGTATCGGTGTGCTAGTCACAACTGGCGCCCAAGTCTACCTCAAACAATTTCCCGACACAACCTTCTTCAACCCAAAACCTGCGCGACTCACATCCTTTTACGCCCATCCCAATATTGGTGGGCAACTGCCAACTATCGCGCAACTTCTCACCCTGGCGCACAACTTCAACCACCGGCACACAACTTCACTTGAGCGACCCTCACACCACTTGCGCGACCAGTACACCTGCGTGATGGGAGCTCTGAATTCTCAAAGAGTTGAACTCCAGTAAAGAATGAGGAGGGGTAGTCTAGTATTTCTAGGCATTTGGTCTCCCCTGCGTGACAGCGCGCAAGTCTCTCCTCGGCACGCAAGTCTCTTCCCCTGCACGTCACTTGCACGACCCAATTCCCAACTTGTGAAAACCTCTTTCCTTTTCCATATTTTGATCTTCCGATCATGAAAAACATATGGCATCCATGTTTCCAAGCCTTCATGTACACGGCGCACAAGTCCCTTTGCCAAAAACTACTTTTCTTTATTTGTCAATTTTCAGGCCCAAAAATTTGGAAAACACTGGAAAACCGTGCCACCTTGTATCTGTTCTTTTGTATCACCTCCAGATCATTCATTCCTTTTGTCGAAGTTCTTGAATAAAACATGGATCGTTGAACTCAGCCCTTGAACTCTACATTCCCTCATGAAATCCTCTTTGTCAACAAATTTGTATATCTTCATTTTTCTTTTTCAACAATCACTACTCAGATGTCAACTTTGTCAACAAACACAATCACCTAAAAAATGATTCAATGATACCTTGAGGAATTTTTCCCAACAATATCCCCTTTGGGTTTGTTGAAAAATCTTCCATAAATTGATACATCGTTTATTCTTCATCCACTATTCGCCTTTTGCGATTCTGATAGCGATCAAGGATTTACTCAACACATACCCTAAGCCCACATGAGCAATGCTCGGCGTGAGAAACAAGAGTAAATGAAAAGTTTATCAATGAATCAATTCATATATAAATACCACTATTGACACCAAACTGATAGCAATTTGTACTAAACTGATACCAATTGTTGACGGACTTTTTGGAAGGCCAATGTTTGGTTTGGAAATATTCTTACCTCTTTCCAACAGTACTCTTCTGCTTTTATCACGATCTGCAGCTATAGTGATATCTATTCTTTGATCGATCACTTCTAGCATCGTCATATTTTATACGCTCCCCGTTTCTTCTCACAGCTTCAACACCTCTTTATCCCTATTTCCCGTGTTTTCCAAGCTAAGCTCTGGCTAAGCACGTTCAACTAGCTTCAACTCCCACTATCTGGCTGCTCCACCTGTCAGATTCTCCCCATATCATTCATGATTTATCAAATCTCCACATTGTCTCCCCCTTGAAGAATCACTATTTTCTCCCCCTTTGTCAATGAACCCAAAGGCACTCCTCTGCAATCTATAACAGAGTAGAGAACAAATCCGCACATTAGGAAAAAACATATCATACCTCAGGGAGGGGGGGGGGGGTGGTTCCACATCCACACTATTTTAAGTGCAGGAAATCGACTGAACTCCCAGAGCCAGTCGATGCCTCTCAAAATCTTCCTTGGGTAAGGCCTTTGTCATAATATCTACAACTTGTAACTTTGTAGGCACATACTCCAATTTCACAAACCCTTGCTCCACTTTATCCTTGATAAAATGATATTTGATCTCAATGTGCTTTGTCCTTGAGTGATGAACTGGATTTTTGCTAAGATTGATAGCACTTTAGTTATCACACTGGATTCCGATCGGAGAATTCACTTCAACTCCCATGTCGTCAAGCTAATGATTCATCCATAATAACTGTGTGCATGCTTGAGTAGCCGCAATATACTCAGCTTCTGCGGTGCTTAATTAAAAGCAATCCTTCTTCTTTCTTAACCAAGGAATACATAGTCCACAAAGATAAAATGCACCTGTAGATGTTGATTTCCTATCATCCGCTGAACATGCCCAGTCTGCATCAGTATATCCCAATAACTCTGTCTGAGACTTGTTGTTATATGTCAGTCCTAATTCCACTATTCCCTTGATATACCAAAGTATTTTTTTCACTGCGAGCATGTTACTTTCCTTGGGATTACTCTGATATCTCGCTGCTTAGCATGTGGAGAAAATAATATCAGGCCTTGTTGCGGTCAAGTACAACAGACATCCAATAATTTGCCTGTATTCTGTGATATTAACTGCCTTGCCATCCTCATCATTGATAATTTCATCCGAGTAGCAACCGGAGTCTTCATCTCCTTGGAATTATCCATTACAAACCTTCTTAGAACCTCCTTGGCATATTTGGATTGAGAAATGAAAGTGACATTACTTCCTTGTGTCAACTGTAAACCAAGGAAAAATGTTAGCTCTTCCATCATTGACATTTCAAACTCATTTTTCAGGAATTCAGAGAACTGTCTGCACTGAGCTTCATCTGATCAACCGAATATTATGTCGTCAACATAAACCAGCACCATCATCCTTTGATTACTGTTGTTGTTGAAATAAAGATTGTAATCAACTCCCCCACGCTGAAAACCAAGCTTCTTCAAGTACAGATCTAGCTTTGAGTACCATGCTATCGGTGCTTTTCTCAGCCCATATAATGCCTTCTTCAGCCTACAAACTTTGTTCTCATCCTCATGAATGAGAAAATCATATGGTTGCTCAATATACCCCTCCTCTTCCAGAACACCATTCAAGAATGCAGATTTGACATCCATTTGGAACAAGTTGAACTTCCTTTGCACTGCGATGGCTAGGAATAATCTGATTGTCTCCAGCCTTGAAACTGGTAAAAATGTCTCATCAACATCTATTCCCTCGATCTGGGAGTACCCCTTGCACACTAGTCGTGCTTTATTCCGAATCACTGTTCCATCTTCATTCATCTTGTTGCGATAGACCCATTTAGTCACGATGACATTCTTATCAGCTGGCCTCGAAACAATCTCCCACGTCTGGTTCTTCTCAATCTGACCAAGCTCTTCATTCATATCTTGAATCCAGTTTTCGACCTCAGCTACATCGGAAAAAGATTTTGGCTCCACCTGAGACAAAAACGACAATTGTTGTAACGATTTCATTCTTCCAGTCTGAACTAGAGTTTTCTGATCACCAATGATATTCTACCTATCTATTTCAGCTCGACACTTTGGCTTCCTTGTAGACACAGACTTTACAATTTCTTGTTCATCATCAGTATCTTCTTATGAGTCAGCCTCTGCCACTTCTACTCCCCCCGTGTTGATTACTTCATCATCACTTTCATCCAGGAACTGTTCACTGGATCGTTGAGTATTCTGTTCATTTTCAACTATAGTGACATCATTTGTCTCAACAATTTTTCACAGCCTCTTGTTGAAACATTTATATGCTTTTCTTTTCCCTGTGTAGCCATGGAATATCCCCTCATCTCCTCGTGCCTCAAACATCAGGTGATTTTATTTGTTGATAATGAATCACTTACTTCCAAAGATTTGAAATTATTTTAGCGTTAGATTCTTTCCATACCACAGTTCATACAGAGTCTTTCCTTTCTTCAGACACAATAGAGACCTATTCCAAACATAGACTGATGTCAAAACTGCTTCCTTCCAAAATTTCACTGGTAGGTCTTTATCAATAAGCATCATTCTGGCCATGTTGTTGATAATCCGATTTCTTCTTTCAACCACCCCATTCTGTTGGGGAGTTCTTACTAATGAAACTTGATGCCTTATCCCATGTTTCTTGAGATAGTTTTCAACCTGATTGTTTGTGAATTCCGTACCGTTATCAGTACGAAACTTCAGAATTTTCTGCCCAAGCATCTTTTCTAATTCCCTCCTATTCTGCTTTATACAACTGAAAACCTCTGTCTTATGGGTAATGATGAATACCCATGCCATTCTGCTATAATCAACAATTAAAATAACATAGTACCTTTTCCCATTTATTGCTCATAGTGAGATAGGTCCACATACATCAGTATGAACCAATTCGAGCTCTCAAGTTGATTTCTGTTCCTTTGGCATGTATGTAATTCTGATGATCTTCCCTCGTTGACAAGCATCACACGTATGAGTGCGATCACATGATAGTTTGTGAAGGTCTCTAGTAGCATCACACTTTACCAGATCTTCCATGGATGGTTGAAATAGATGGCCAAGTCGCTTATGCCACAACTGGTTTTCTTCTTCTCTGGATAAAAGGCACGAATCTTCTTCCCCACTTACTAGGTAAAGATTTCCCTTTGTTAGTTTTCCCTGTATAATGACTGCTCCATCTTTTCCTTTAACAATGCAAATCTTCTTGGTAAATTGGATAGAGTGCCTAGAGTCACATAACTGACTGACGCTAAGCAAGTTATGACTGAGACCCTATACCACCAAGACATTAGCACGTCTCATTTCATTGCCCCCAAACTTGGATTTCCCTGAGCCAAAAATCTTCAGGCCTCCATAATTTTATATTTTTACAACTCCTTCTTTGTCATGTTTTATGCCTGTAACCAGATCCTTATTTCTTGCCATATGAGACGTACAACCACTATCAATAATCCACACACCAGAATGATTTGATGCTTTAAGGGAAATTTCAGCAACTACGGCCTTCTCAATTATCTTCTTCTTGGTCCATACTTTTTCCTTCATACTAGACATGGATTGAGGCTTCTGTTTTTTCTCAGAGTATGATAGACCAGCTTCATCTTGCAGAGCTGCAAATCTATTCTGAACTTTTAACTCACTTTTCGGTATATTGATCTACTCCTTGTGAACATTTTGATTCTGCTTTGGCACATTTCTCTGAATGGTCGAAGTGCAATACCTAGCCATTTGTCCAAATACTCCACACCAAAAACAGTGTCCTTCAAAATATATTCTGGAAAACCGTTCTCTGTTTGGCTGCCATCTCTGTTGCTATTCCTTTCTATATCTCTTGGCTTTGGGACACACATACTGTGAATGTCCCATTTTTCCACAGAAAAAACATCTGATATAGGATGCATTCCTTCGTGATACTTCAGCACTATAATTTTCCCTTTGGGATCTCTGAATACTCTAATTCTATTTTTTTTCTAAATCAACCTTCAATTTCGGGACAGTTTCATGCCATCTGACTGCAATTGTCACAGATTTTTGTTCTTGATTCAGCCCTGAAATGGCCTTAGCATATGAGCTCAATTGCTGTTTCTTCCCTGCTGAACTGCTAGGCTCCTCTTTCATCTTCTCTTTCTTCTAAATGGCCTGCTTTTCTGATATCACATTAGGGGTCAAGAGTTTTTCTTGATCCTTAATTTTTTGTCGCAGACTAACCACTTCTTCTTCAAGATCTTTGATACATCTGACCTGCTCCTTTCCTATGTTAGTCAAACAATCAATTTCCTTCTTTTGTTCCTCAATTTTAAGCTTATACTCAACAATATTTTCTAAGCACTCTCGTGTTGAGGACTTTAGTCTATCAATTTCTTCTAATAGCTCAGTCTTTCTTCATCCTGCTGTTGCATATAGAGTTTGGCATCACGAACCACATTATTGGATTTCTTCGTTTTGGTTCTCCAAACGTCTTTCTTCTCAAGAGCTGCTTCCAATTCAGCTTCTATATCAACTCTCCCTTCAATTTCTTCTTCTTCTTCAGCATCAGCTTCCTCTTTTTTCTGAGAACTACCAACAATCGCCACCAAGGTATTTACCCCATAATCTCTAAAATTTTCTATTTCCTCATCCTCTTCATCCTCAGACTCATCTGAACTTTAAAAATTCTTATGAAAGAAGATTTTTTTTCTTGAAGAAATTTCTCTTGAATTGTTTCTTCCCTTTCACAAACACTAAAGTCTTCTTCTTGAGAATTTCAACTTCCTCATCATCATTATCGTTATCTTGAAACTTCTTGGGGCATCTTTCTGTAAGATGAACAACCTTTCCACATCGAAAATATGCTAGTGGAAGTTTCCCTTTAAACTTCCCTCATCCTCTTTAAGATTTGAAGAAAGGAATGACATCACCTCATATGTATCTTCTTCCTCATTAGAATCTTTAATGATGAGATTCTTCATGGCCTTGAATGCCACCTCTTTGGATTTCCCCTTTTCCACAGTCTCATTATCATCATTTATCATTTCATATGCAACAAGAGTGCTTTGCAGGTTATCTAATGTCAGTTCTTTTGGGTCTTTATCTTCCAAAATAGAAACTTTCGGATTGATCCGAGGTGGAAGTTTTCTCAATATACACTTCACAATTTTTATATCTTCGATAATTTCTCCATGACCCCGCATGTCTTCTAACATAGCATTTACCCTGTCAATGAATGCATCAACAGACTCATTCGGGTTCATTCTCAGATCTTCATACTTGTTCCACAACACTTGCAGCTTTGCCTCTCTCACCATTGTATCCCCTTCATATATATTCAAAAGCTTTTCCCACATGGCATGTGACATTTTTCATGACATCACCTTTGTATAGATTGGATTGGAGAGGGACCCCCTAAGGCATTGATTGCTTTAGAATCAGCATCCAACTCTCTATGTTCAGCTTCTGATAACGCACCACTATCAATATCAGCTCTGATACCATGCATAGCTGCTGAAAACACATCCATTCCCAAAGATCGGAAATAGTGTTGCATTCGATTCTTCCATATCTGAAAATTACATCCATTGAAGATCAGAATCCCTTTATGATTGGTGACCTCCATTGAGAGAAGAACAATTTTCAAACTTTCCCTTTGATACCAATTGTTAGGTCCACAAGGCTGAATACCCTCAGAGGGGGGTGAATCAGGGTATGACTAATTTAAAATTAAAGCCAGTTCTAATCTTGTTTCACTGTTAAGAAAAAAATTCTTCTCTCCCTTTCCTGTTGCGTAATATAAATAGAAAGTAAAGTAAGCACAAGACACAACAATTTTACTTGGTTCACCGCTAAGGGATACATCCAAGGAGCATACACCAATTGGTTGCCGGTCACACCAATTCCACTTAACATCACTAGCTGTGGATACAAAGTTCAGGCTCGATCACTTCTAAGCCCAGGATCACTACCTTTACAAGATTTAGGGTCAGCCCACTGCTTTCCCAAGGGTCACTCCCTGTTTCTCTCTCTGTGGCTCACTGCTGGTGGAGAGGATCACCTTCTTTCTCTTCCTTTGCTCACTGCTCTTAGAAGGAATCCACTCACAATTTATAGACCTATAGGTCTCTTCATTTGGATGAATGAGTGCATCTTCCTCTGTAATTAGACGCTCTGTTGATGTTCAACTTTCACCCGTAGATGAATTTCTCTTTGCACCGAAAGTATCGGGCAAACTTCCAGCTTCCACGCAGCCCGAAAATCACTGCTAAAAATAAACCTTACTTGGAACGCAAGGCTATCTCGGCGCGCAAGTATTGGTGCACAAGTCACAACTGGCGCGCAAGTCTACCTCAAACACTTTCACGACACAACCTTCTTCAACCCGAAACCTGCGCGACTCACATCCTTTTACGCCCAACCCAATATTGGCGTGCAACTTCCAACTGGCGCACAACTTCTCACACTGGCGCACAACTTCAACCACCGACGTGCAACTTCACTTGTGCGACCCTCACACCACTTGTGCAACCACCACACCTACGCGACGGGAGCTCTAATTTCTCAAAGAGTTGAACTCCGGTAAAGAATGAGGAGGGGTGGTCCAGTATTTCTAGGCATTTGGTCTCCCTTGTGTGACAGCGCACAAGTCTCTCCTCAACGCGCAAGTCTCTTCCCCTGCACGTCACTTGCACGACCCAATTCCAAACATGTGGAAACCTCTTTCCTTTTCCATATTTTGATCTTCTGATCATGAAAAACATAAGGCATTCAAGTTTTCATTCCTTCATGTACACGACGTGCATGTCCCTTTTCCAAAAACCACTTTTCTTTATTTGTCGATTTTCAGGCCCAAAAATTTGGAAAACACTGGAAAACGACGCCACCTTGTATCTGTTCTTTTGTATCCCCTCCAGACCATTCATTACTTTTGTTGATGTTCTTGAATCAAATATGGATTGTTGACCTCATCCCTTGAACTCTACATTCCATCATGAAATCCTCTTTGTCAACAAATTTTTATGTCATTTTTTTGCTTTGTCAACAATCACTACTCAGATGTCCACTTTTTCAACAAACACAATCACCTCAAAAATGCTTCAATGATACCTTGAGGGATTTCTGCCCAACATTTTTTACTCTTCATCCATTTTCCAACATAATTAATACCTATAATGATACTCCAAAACACCTAAAATGGATCATTGAAAATGGGGGAGCAATAATATTTATATTGTGAAAAATAAAAAAAGATTACCCCATAGATCATTATAACCAATACACATTAAATAAATAGGTCCAATAATGAAAGGGTTGACTTCTACATATATAAATTTTTCTAATGATGAAATACAATGAGAATATATAACTGAGTCACAATGGTACCCTTTATACTATTACATACTCTCATTATAAAATTAATATTGTTATTAGAGATGACCTTTATTAAAAACCTATGAAGCCTAATTTCTTATTAAAAATTAATCCTCAACAAAACATCCTCCTCAGTTCACTATTTAAATATTATGAAATGTTGCAACATTGCCTATTAATTTATAACTACCAAAATTGTAAGATATACCCCTAGATATTGATATGTAATTGTTCAAAATTAGTCAATATGTTCACTTATTTCTATTTAGAAACATCCAAAGACTGTAATAGACTAGGTGGAACTCTATTCCCAACTATCAAAAATAGAAAAACTAAACATTGGGAATAAACCTTGTCATTTACCATTTCATACCTAGCCATACCACCCATCACTAAGAGTATGATACATCAAGGAAATAATAGTATGTACAAATAGTGCTGAAAATCCCTATAGGGGAATATATATCTATTGGTAGTTATTTGGTGACTTTTTTGAAGCCACATCTATAAAATAATATTTTGTTTTCTCAGTGAAATATTTCAAAACCATTGATGATTAATATATTTTTTGGTGATAGTTAGGAAAAGAACTACTATGTTTTATTTAAAAAATTATATCTTCCCAATCATCAATATTTGACATCCCCAACCTCAATACTCCCAAAACCATCCTTGATGAACCATTAATGCTCCTCCATTATTGATTCCCCCACTAGTCATAAATGTGTGATTCACATATATCAACGATAACTATAACCCCTATCCTAATAACGAAACATTTAATATTCCAATATAATTATATCCAACATAATATCCACCCCTCTATTACAATTATTACATAATCAACCATATTCCCATCAAATGGAACCACTATGAGTCTTGGATAGGTTTATTTAGAAACATTTAGTGGTCCATTGGTGCATTGGATTGAGGTTGTTATGATCATTTGATCTACAGTTCTCTATATTTTTATATTATTTTGGTATTTTTATTTTATTTAAAATTAAGTAGGTTTTAGAAGTATTTTTAATAATTTTGATTGGTTTTTTTGGTATTGATAATAAATGTTGTGTTCTATGATATTTAATTTTGTAATATTTTTATTTGAAAACGATTACCATTTATTTATCTATTATTTAAATTATGTTTGTAATGATTCATCCATGGTAGCGAATTTAAACTCTCTTCAATAATATATTATGTAGAATCATATTAATTCTTATTTTTTTCATGCGATAAATTGATATGACTAGCCAAATGAAAATAACTACTAAATATTATTGGTAGGATGAGGGCCGATATGCTTTAATTTTTTTTATTAATATGACATTGTAGATTAATTATTAGTTAATAATGATACTATGTTTTTTAATCATTATATTAAAAATAATTTTTCAATTAGTCGACTAATTTAAGGAAAATAATGGAAAAAATAATTATGAATTTAGAATAATTCCTTATTATTATGATGTGAATGAATTGATAAATAAATGATAAAGCATAATAAAAGTTAATTTTATATTTATATTTATAATTCCATTATTGTGTTTATGCGTTATTGGTTTAGGGTTAGTTGTGTTTAATTTCTCATTGGATTTTGATACATTCTTTTGGGTTGTTTTCTTGGAATATTATATATTAAAAATTATGCATGAGAAGTTTGTTTTACAAGGATAATTTTTTAAATATAATTTACATCCATTGATTAGTGATGTATTTTTGTATTGTAATGCGTCATATTAATTGCAATTAGAAACAAATATATAGTTAGAAAAGTATGTCAACATGTAAATTTTGAATATAATACAAATTTTCACTCATAATTGAATTATTTATAATGTGGTTAGGTTTATAGTAATAATTCCAATCCTTTAATTTCTAATTTGTGTTTTAATATCCAAATTATTACACTTTAATTTTTTTCATTCATGAATAGATTGCTTTGATTTTGGATTTAGACATTTCATGATTATTTAACTAAAATATTTTTAGTATTTTTAATTATACAACTATATTTATATATGATAGCATAAAAAATAAATTATGTTTTGATAAATGTTAGTTACATTACATTAAAACACATCTCAGTTTTTCATGGGTTTAGTAAACTTTTTGAATTTATAAATTGAAAATTCATTCACAAGATAGATAGATAAAATTTCCCATACTGAAATATAAATTGAAATTTTGTTAATGATAGTTTATGTACATGATAACATCATATTGAAACAATTTACTCTTCAATAAATTATGTTGACATGGTAGAGAAGATTGAATGTTATTCATAATCTGAGAGAATATGTCCAAAAATAGAAAGAAATAGGTAGTGTCCATTTGGTGGAAAATGAAATTCATAACATGATAAGTGATTATGTCAATATAGTATAGAAACATCATCAAGATATTAAAACCTTATTTGATTAACATATCGATGTTTTTTATATTAATGATTATTTCAAAACCACTTTAAAACATGAAAAATAAAATTACATATTAATGGATTATTTCTTAGAGACTAACATAATATAAATATTAACCAAGTAAAAAACATTTTTTTCTATATTAAATAAAAGATAATATCAATAAATTTATAATGGATGTTCCATATATTCAAAATTTTCTTTTCTGAAAAAGTTATACCACATGAAGTCCCTTTTAGTAATTATTAATAAATAAATATATATGATATTATAATTTTTATGTGATTAATTTATTGATGTTATGATAATTTAATCATTTTTAGAGATGTAGAATGTTATTATCAATCTTGGAATCAGTTATATGATGATACATGAAATTCCCAAAGATTTTATGTAATATTTTGGAGATTATTATAAAAGAGAATATTGAGAAAATATATAGTAATACTATATGGAAGCACGTTAAATATGATAGTATTTTGTATCAACATGTTACAATGAATAAAAAATGAAACATTTAGTGAATATCATAATTTATATTACTTTAAAATTTGATTGTAAATATTTTTCATGTCATCTAAAACCACTAAAAAATTAATGATGTATGAATTAAAAAACTACAATAACGTTATAATTATAAATCTAATATATTAAAAATTATAAATTACCATTTATTCATTACATCATGATTTATATTATAATTCAACAATCATTTTTCTATTATTGAGAGGTTTTAGATTCAATCCTTTTAAGAACATAAGTTGAAGTTATAATATATGCATGGTTATTTTGATCGTCGGTAATTTACCTCCTTAGATGTGTATGATGTTAGCATGATTAACCATGTTGAAGATTATTCTTGGAAATCAAAATAACCCTACGGAATGTTTTGGTGGTATTTATTGATAATAATCTAGTCAATATGTCTTTTTTGTGTTTGGTGATGTTGGATGTTTTCCATGAATATAGGTGAAGAAGATTACCTAGGAATGTACAATTATCTATACTACTTGTTGTTTATTGTGTAAATAGATTCAGGGTACAAACTATATAAGAGATTATTAGTGAAATGAAATTAATATAAATAAATGTGATGTGTTTTTGGAGATAAGATCAATTTCAAAAATAGTTTCAAATGGAACATGATGGAGATAATTTCTAAACATCTTGGAGATCTTTAACTAAGGAAGAAAAAGACGACTAGAATGAAAACTTAGTGAAACTAAATAGAAAAACTAAATGTTGAGTATTTTTATACTATAAAACATTGGAGTTGAAATTATTGAGTGTTGGAATTGTTATGATAATTTATAAATGTTACATAATGTAATTTATGTTGATTTAATTGGATTGAGAATGCCTTTAGAAGAATCGAAGTTATTCTAATATTTTGTGAATAATTCTAGATGTTTAAAATTTTTGGATAAAATTGACAAATCCATTATTGTGTGGGATTTCCCATGAAGAAAAATAAGAATAACTCTAGAACCACTAATGTATAATTGAGAAGGAATTAAAATTTTATTTGTAACATTTATTTCCTTATTTAATTTAAGATTAATTATTTATTCAAATATTTTGAATAGTCATAAACTGATAGGGAATTGTTAGATTTATTCTGTATTAGGAATGGATTTTAGAAAAAAAAATTAAACAATGGCATAGACTACTAGTATAATTCATAAATGTGACGATATTGTTTCACATGGTTTCATTGATCCCAATAGTTGATGATAGGTTCTATAATATACATCCCAAAACTAAATCAAATGATTCTTAGACCTTTATTCATTTATTGAAAATCATAATTATTTAGAAATAATAGTGATTTTGGATGAGGAAAAAGATCAATCAAACCAGGTAATGACATGTCACATCATGATGTTATATATTCATGATGATGTATAGATCATTTAGGAATATTTTGGGATGGAATTAATGAATAATATCATGAGTCTATTAGTGGATTAAAATGAGATATCATTGAATTGTATTAAATTGGATTAAAACTAGAGGATATTGTTTTCTAGTTTAATGATAAGGTCATACTACATTAGTTAAAGAAATTTTACATTTAAAAAGTGGTTATATTTATCATCATGATTTTTTA
Organism: Viscum album; assembly: GCA_963277665.1. Classification (NCBI taxonomy): domain Eukaryota; kingdom Viridiplantae; phylum Streptophyta; class Magnoliopsida; order Santalales; family Viscaceae; genus Viscum; species Viscum album. The sequence continues at coordinate 1,499,381,491 of OY728119.1, read as the reverse complement.
TATAAATAAATAATTAATAATATATTTTAAATAGAAAAAAATAATTCATAAATAAAATATGATATTTAATTATAAAAAATCAGTCATTTTTGAATAAAATAAAATGAAATAGGATGAAATCTAGGAAGAAGAACTTATGAATCATGTAAAGAGGTAGAATAGTAAGTCCAAGATATCCCTATTTTTTATAATATGGAGTAGAAGGGCAGAAAATTCACTTGTTGTTTGTGATACATATGTGTTGAATCAATTGAAGAATATTGTTTAAGAATGAAAAAAGAAATTGTTTGTACACTTTAATAATTCTAAATCTAAATGCACCATCAATAATTTTTTTCAATATGATCCAATTAATCAATTACTTGAAGAGGAAGGACTTCATCAATTTAGAACTAGAACTAAATATTCTAAAAAGATGTCTATTTTTGAGGTAGATGATCTTATTCAAGTGATACTATGACCTTGAATGATGAGTGGATGATTTCTTTTGTAACTTCTTGAGGAGGAAATTGGAGGACTAGAGTGATATAATATAATAATTTCTCTACCATTTTGGAGGATGAAGATATATTTGGACATAACTATTATTTAAATATAAAAACACAACGATATATAATTTCCTTATCATATAATTATCTAGAATTCATACCAAGTGACAGGGAAGTACAATAACCTCATCTTATTTTATTCACATATTTAGTATAGTGAATATATATATCTTAGAATACAAATTGAACATAATGAAGATTTTATAAACACATTGGGATAAAATCTTATAAAAATATTATGCACTACAGTCTCTTATTTATAAATAAATTGCATGTGGTGTTAGGAATTGAGAGCACAAAAGTAGATCCATAAATATTATCATTGAAAGGGATTCAAACAAAACTTGGTGATAATGAAATTTAAAAAAATTATATAAAATGGGTCCTCTAATTCACCCCCTCTTAGGTGACTACGTGATTCACCATGTACATTAGGTGATATTATTTCTTAGTAGGTTTCAACTTCTAGGATATATGTCTACATATTAGTTATTTAAATTTGAATGGTATGAAGTGTATATTTGAAGTTATTTTAGAATATTCATAGATGGAAAATTAATTCCCATCATTGTAAAATAATATATATATGTAATTGTGTAATCCATAATAATAAAAAGAAATGAAAGGTGAGGACGGAAACAAATAAAAAGGGATTCACGAGAATTTAAAGGTAATCAGAGTGGTATAGGTTCTTTAAAAAATATGTTACAAATAATTCCTCTGAGAAATCACATTTAGATGTGATATAGACTGTTCTATTAAATTATTAGATGAAATATACTATGAAGATAAAGTATAATTCAATAAATTACTTATTGAGGTTTTGCCTGAAATATTTTATATACCTAGGGACTATAGGATGAGAAAAAATAGAAAAATTAGGTTCCAAGAAATTAGAGAATTAATTGGTTAAAATGATACAAAAATATTAAACGAGCGCTAAATATATTCAACATAGATAAAAATATAAATTACAGTGCTGTCAATTTTTTTAAAATATTGAATAATAATTGGAGGAATAGTTTTATGAAAATCTATTTATAGAAAGGTTTCATTAATTGAATGAGGTTATTAAAATCAATATTTCTCATTTTTTGGTAAAATTTAAAACATTAAAAGATCATGATTTTTTTTGTTTGAATCATGTCATATTCATGATGATTATTTATATAATCTTAAGGATGAATATGAAGATTTTGTGTGGCCACGTGAATAACAGAACAACTCTCTAAACCTAATATATCTTAATAATGTTGTCTATTTGTAAATTCTATAGAACATAAAAACAAAATATTCACATACTTCTAAAATTGGATAAGATACACCAAGTATTTTTTTAAAATATAATTACATTAAAAAATATATATATTTGGGTAAAATAGTTTAAGATCATCAAATGATCTAGCCACTTCCAGATCATGGAAAATTATAACCCTTAGTCTATTTAATTATGTGTTTACTAATATTACATTGATGGTCAATATTGGTTTAAATTTAAAATATGTAAAGATATGGATAGTTAAAAATAGTAATAATTCAACCACATTATTAATGGTTGTTGTTAATAAAATCAACAATATAATCTCCCTAAATTAGATTCAAAAGAATAAATTATTTTCCAAAAATAGAAAGGTGTACAAGTTTAAAAAAATTGGCCAAACTATATCTAAAATAAAATGAATAAAGGTTATTGAATATTTTTTGAGGTTTTGGAATAATACTATTGATTATTGGAATAATATATTAACTTAGGGATAATATAGACAGAATATATTACGTGGGAGTATAAATGATTTTAAAAAATTCCAATAAATAGAAGAAAAATTATTTAAAAAGGATAAATCAATTTACCAATAATATATTTGAATACTTAGAGGTCTTATATTATAATTACAATATAGGTGTACAAAATTATGATTAATTCTTATATACCCCTATTCATGAATTAGATACACATGTTAATAGAAAGATATAATGTTTAAAGAATAATCAAATTAAAAATGATTATTCAATCTTGGGGAACAAAAAAGTGAAGAAATGTGTAAAACATTTACCACAAAAAAGGGAGCTAATAAGGGCGTTAATACAAATTGGAAATTCATTAACTATATTAGAAGAGGTTTTACGAAGGATCATTTAAAATGGGCCATAAACATTATTGCAAAAGGTAGTATAGTAGAATAAAATAAATAATCAATCCAGCAATAGAGTAGAAGAATTTATTTTGTATAATACATTTATAAAGAATAATATAAAAATATGTAAAGTAAGGGTAATGTTAATGCTTTTAAATATTTTTGTGAACTTAAAAATATTATGAGTGTATAGGTAATTAGTGATTGAAATGGGTTCCTAGATAAAAGGATTTATTGAAAAAATATGGAAACAATTATTGACTTATTCAAACAAATTTGTATTTATGAAAAATAAATTTACCAAATGAAAGAACGAAAACAAGTTCTTATGGAATGATTGACCAAATTTCTATCATAGTTTTTACTGGATAAAGTGAAAGAGAAAAAATAGATCAATGAATATTACTTGATATATAAGGTAAAAATATCCACTAACTCATAAGGTGGATGTTGAATGTAATAGAGAGTACATGGTACCCATTGAAGTCAAAATATAGAACACCAAAGGTTGTATATTCATGAAGGGTTCACATCAAAAAATTACTAATAATAAAAGGGTATATGAGTTAATATTCAGATAGCATCCTTGTTTCCCTAATTAAATATTTATTAATAATATATCAAATTTCATGAAGTGTAATTATTTATGTTTTTTGGTGAGGGTAATTGAATGCAAAAAACACTAAAATGAGAAATTAGAACACTATAATTACTATATTTCATAGGGATCCAACCATCATTTAGTGTTTTAATTTCATTCAACATAAAATTTTATAATGTAGAATCTCAAATATTTATCTTTGATTTTATTTTAATAGAATTTTCCATGACGCTGTTTATGGGAGTGAATCATTTGAGAAGAAGTTGACATGACAGCAAAGATCATATCATTTTATTTTTTCATGATAAATAATGAATTTTGATTAAAACTGATGATGGATTCTATATTACAATCTTACCAGACTATTTCAGATTTTGTTAAATTTGTTTTTAATGGTGACTGATTATTCTAATAAATAGGGGTCAATACCTTATTTCACTTTAATTTTTTATTATATTATTTCCATATATGATTGTAGGTTATAGAATTTATTCTTAAATCTAATTTTATAACCCATAAGAACTAAAATTAATGTAGGTATCATACATTTTACAAATTAATTGAAATATTTGATGTCTTGTTTAATTATACCTCTTTCCTACACAAAGTACTTCTCATATGGACTTAGAGGTGACTAATTTATGGATCATCCCTTTGAAAAACAAGATTTTATTATTCTATAGTCTGAATTAAATTAATTTTCTCAACAAGGGATAGAAAAATAAAGAACAATGAAGAAAAAATGGAAAAATTTATTTTCAATATTTGTCCAACACATTATTTTACTCTATGAAATTTTTATTTATTATAAACAAGGGGGAGACAACTATAATTAAATAATGAAATACTGAAATACATTTAGGTAGGGTAGATCAAGGTGTTAACAAGAAATCCAATGGGAAATATTAAAGAACATAAAAGAATATGTGGGTTATATTTATTTTTGAAAATCAAGTTAGTATGTATTGGTTTATAGGGTGATGAATGAAAATCACAATAAAGATGAGTGAAGAATATTCCCTTATAGTGGGAAATTAAAAGGGTTTCTTGATTTTATTTATGTAAATTTATTCAATGTAGAATCCATACATGTGAAGATCTGTGTACTAGTTATAATATAAATTAATGACAAGTTATGTAGGTGATAATATGACTATTCACAATAATTTATAATGGAGATTGAAGGATATGACTTCTAAAAATATTCAATGAATATAAATATCCTTTGAACTAAAAATTATTTTAATGTACATAGAAATAATCAAAGTTGAGTATTTAGGAACTAAACGACTCTTTAATTAAAGATGGAGAGGTTTGGAATTTTTTTATAATTTATAACGTTAGTTAATGTCATTTGAGTTGATATTATGTAACTAAGAATACGCTGAGAAGAATCAATGTGGACCTAAGAATATTTAAAGAATTATGATTGTTTTAGATTTTTGGATAAAATTAAGAGATTCATTATTTCAAATGATCCATCAAGGAGAAATGTAACAGTGACAATAGATATTAGATTAGATAATTAACCGTGGGATTGAAATTAAAGAGTAATTATGATTTCAATATTAATATAAGAGTAAAAAATTAGCATATTAAGATTCATAAATCAACTAAAAATTTGGGAAATGGGAAATATCATAGATAGATATAATTTTTTACTCTTTTAAATGATTGGTTGGACAAATATTTGTGAAAGATATGGTTTCTCACTATAATTCATAAAGTTTAATATAATGTTTCATAATGGTTAAATTCGTTCCAATGGTTATAAAAAATAAAGATATTAGGTTGTTCAAAAATATATATTGTGAAATAAAAAATATTATTATTAGGTTAATCATTACTATATAAACATCATAATTATTTAAAAAACATTATGATTCATGATGAGAGAAAAACTATCCATTCTTTGATCAAAAAACCTACATGAATATTTGGAGATTTTCCACATATTTTTTGAATGTTATGATGGAAAAAAATTGCAATTATCATGGAGGATTAAGAGGTGATATCATTGACTTTGATTAAATGCGATTAAAAATGGATTATATTTTTTACTATTCTTTTTTAGAAGTTCATTCTTCCTTTAATAATAGAGGTTATCCATATTTATTTATAGAAAAATTTATCAAAATGATTTTATACGGGAATAACTAAATATTATAAAATGGTGATTGGATAAAGAATTTTAGTAGTAAAGAGATCCCAATAATTAATTCCAAAAAGATATTCTCTCTTTATATCAAAGTAGAAGGAGGAATGCCACTTCCCATAAGAAGAACCTATGTGCCAAGGAAGATAGTATAAGTTAAAGTCATATGTTATCGCTATATCATAGAATATGGATTAGAAGGGATGAAATTATTATTTCTATACCAGATCCAGGTGTTCCAAATACCCAGAATAATACAGAGGAAGATTGAAACATGCTCATGTTTATACATGTAGACCATTATGTAATTTAAAAAGACTAAAAATCCCAAATCTATGAATTATATAGATATTTAGAAACTTGAAGGATATGGATGTCAATTATGTAATACTAGAATTTAGTATTAGAATTTGAATACGCATTTTTGTTTAAGGAGATGTTATTCAAGTGATTTCTGATATACAATGAATAAAGGGATACATTTTCCAATTTTATATGTGGAGAAAAATAGATGATTGAAGTGATCCAATAAAATAACATTTCTACCATTCATGATATTGAGGAGATATGGGGATGTAGCTGTAGTTGCAAAAGAATGAATCAGGGATGTAAATTTACAACATATTTTTATTTTGTAGACGTTTTTCAAGGTGTCAAGGATGTAAAATTTCCTCATCATATTACATTTAATTTTACAATATAGTGAATATCAATGTATTGGAACATGGAGTAAACACATTAAATATTATGTACTCGTATTAGAGCCAAACCATATATTAATCATCTACGATGCCATATCTCATTTATGGATGTGTTTATTGGGTTTTTGTATGTTGAGTGCATATAAGAATATCCATAAATTATAATTATGATTATGGTAAATATAAAAATAGGGGGTAAATAGAAATGAAAAAAATGTGGTAAAAAGGGTCATCTGACTCACCCCCACACTCATGTGACTACATAATACAATGGCAAACAGGGAGGAAAAGGCTAGGAAATAACATTTTTTTGATCTTCAGACTCTTATATTTGAATTATAATAGTTACAAAATGATCTGGTGGTAACATATCACACATTATGTTCACATATTTTTCATAACATTTATATTAAAAACAATTTTTAATTTTATTTTTTAAATCGTGAAACAGATTTATTGATCTATTTACTTATGAATGGTTATATGATGAAATTTATTAAAATTGTAAATGTTAAAATGTTGATAAAATTCATTATAAAAAATATTCATTGAAAGGGATAGGTGATTTCAAAATTCTGACACACAAAACTGAATAATCAAACCAAAAAAGGTCAAAAACACTGAAATATGATTATTCTCATCATGAATCTCTTATTCATAATGTAAGGTTTCTCAAAAATACATGAATGTCTCAGGATAATATAATAAAAGTATTATGGTGGTGAAAACTGTAAATTTATAGTGTTACATAGAGTTTTATGACATGACATATGCAAGACATAGCCAACAACTTCAAAATTTCATCAAAAAATTAATGTGCCCCAATATTTAATGCTATGTAACTCCCTAAGTTGTCTTTAACGCAAAAAATATACTAATTTAGTACATTTATATTCATATATTTCCATCAATCTTATAAATAAAGGGATTTTTAGGTTCTTATAAATATTGGGTCGAAGTCCATAACCATAGGGTAAAGTGATGAACTTAACATTGTCTTTCACAATATATACTCCATCAAATTAATTTTGATTTTTTTTATTTATTTTACCTTAAATTCATATGGATATCTTGAGGGGGTATTTTATTTTCATTATAGGTGTATTTAAAAATATAATATTTATTAATAAATGGTTTCTTCATGTTTTAAAAAATGGTGTTTTTTTCACATCGATTCTTCCTAAATTTATAATTTTAATTTCTATATACATGATAGTTTTATAATTGGGAGAATTAATATTTAAATTAAATAGATAACTATAATTATCTTTTCACCATAACCATTTAGGATAACAAATTCTAGGTTAATAAAGGGTTTTAGGTTACCTAAATTTTTAGTTAACTAATGTACTGTGAACCTTGAGAAAAATTATGGTTAGTGAGAGAGTGACAAATTACCATGACCATTAGATTTACATAAAATCGATTCTGTTGAAAATATAAATGAATAAAGGGACATACAATATTTTATACATAAACCATGACTATTCATATTTGTTTTGTTATTGTTACTTTCCTATCAAGCCTATTTAAAAACATATATATCCATTATAATGAATTCTATATCTTTAAATAATTAAACAATTTTGGAAAATTTTATTAAATTAATAAATTTATCGAACATGTCTTTGGGTGATTCACACATACTTAAAATATAATTTAATAATTAATTCTATAAATAATGAATTTTTATTTGTTTTTTATAAATTAAAAAATTATGTAACCTCGTGAGAATTAATTTTACCCAATAAGATACTATATTTTTTGAACCATTTAAAAATACAGGTAAGAAAATTATCTTTAATTTATTATTTTAGAAAAAATATTTCTCTACTATTTCAACTTTATTATTTTAATTTTGGATTATATTTTATCATTTTAAATTATTTTAAAAACTTCGGTATTTTTCATTTCTACAACTGGATTGTAATAAAAATTTTCTACTAATGATGGTATCACTTTACTTATGAGGGATCACACAAATGATTTTGATGAAATTAGAATGATGAAAATTAAAAAAAAATAAGAATATAGAATAAAAAATCATTAAAAATGAAGCACTCTTAAACCTCATTTTTTTTCCAAAGTACAACGTAACAATCATGAGAAGGATAATGGGGGGAAATGAGAATCCAGTAAGGAAGCCCAAGATGAAGTAGACTCGGATGAAATTTTTTAGGAAGACCATTTTTTTGAAACTATACCTGGGGAGATATATTATCCTATATTAATTAATTTATTGGTAAAATAACCTCAACACAACTAATTTGGAAGAAGATAAAGAATAAGGTACCATGACTGTTTAATCTTTTCATGGAATCCTTGAAAATATGGGATATACTCCAAATGAACTAGAAGAAGAAATGATGATAACAATGTTTATAATGGAATTTCATGATGATTTAATAGAACCATAATAAAAATAAGCACAAGATTCACTCTACATTAATTATATAGAAGAACAAAAATATGTAGTACACGAAGATAAATATGAGCTAGTTTTGGAATAATATAATGACATTTTAAAAATATGTAAATCAAACTAATTATTTAACGAAGAATAACATTAAAAAATATTAATATATTATAGCTTCTTCTAAAATTCAATTAAATTTTTCAAGATTTTGTCAGCTCCTTGGAGATTCATTAAAATCAGATTGAAGATGAGATGAGATTATCATTGTGGGTTCTGATGTCAGAGTAAGGTTAGAATGAGGAGTTTATCCATGTATCATACTATCATCATCTATCCCTGGTAAGGATGAGATAAATGTTAATAAAATGAAAGATTATCCTCTCCGAGGTATGAACTTATTTATTAAATTATAAGAACAAGAATTTATTGATTTATTATAAATTAATTATATAATATAAATTATAGTATTAATTTTCATTATCATTTGGTGCATCAAAGAAAATGTCTCGTACTCTTTTATGTGTTTTTCCTTTTTTCTTGATGATTAGGGAATAAAAAACAGATGATGGGCTAATAAATATTTACATAACTAGTTATTATGATTTTAAATTTTTTATATTTTTGTGTTCTCCAATTCATTTCAGAATTTTTTTAATAATAATGAATAAAAATAACATAAAATTTAAATTGATAATACAAGACCCACACATAATATTTTTCTTAATCATTGTAAAAGTATTCAATCAATTCTTAACATAATAATCAATCCACATTTTAGATATTTATTTTTTCAATGATTTGAATGATATAAATTGGCTAATGAAGAACTATAGATAAATATTGGATTTTATTTTGATGAATCATAATTTGTGAAACATGTTAATGTTTTTAAATGATGTTCTTCTATTATTTTTTCCATGCATTGAAAATTTGATATTTTCATGAATTGATTTTTTTGGTTTTCCTCGTCAGGTGTAATGTTCCTATCCATATGTACACAAACTCATTGAATTGTCTAAGATATTATTTCCATTATTTTCTTCAAAAAAATGAAATATTGAACTCATGAATGCTTATATCCAGAACATTATTTTCATCTTATTGAAGTTATAATTAAAATAATTTAAATATAAAATGATTGAGTTAATTTTTTTCCAGGATCGTGATATCCACCATTACCTAAGTCCTTCATAAGCTCATAAAATTTATAAAACTCAATTTTATAAAATAACCAAATTAAATAATAATTTTATATTTTCGTCCCCCAGTCTAAATATTATTAATGATTAACAAAAATGAGTTTAGGGGAGAAACATACGTGGTGGATATGGTGTTTTTGTTATAAAAAATATGTGTGGATATTTTTATTGGATATTTTTATTAAACATAGTCATTTATTGTATATTTTTTCCACCTTCTTGAATTGATATATACAAAAAATAAAAAAATGGAAAAAATAAAATTTAAAAATTTACTTGTGTTTTGTTGGGTAAGGAATATAAATTATAATGAAAGTGCTCATTATCACATTGGGTTTGGTGGTAGATTATTTATTCTTTTAGATTAGACATTCATAAATTTCAATAAAATCAAAAAAGTAAAAAATAAAAAAAACCTACAAGATGGTGCATTATTCATTTTCATTCATTACATCATTATGTTACTTTTATTCTTCAAATTGGGGTTTTCTATTTTAATAGGTAAATTTTTTCAAATAATTTTTATTGATTTTTTTAAAAAATACTTTTGAAATTAGCCTCCTTTTGTTCATTATGTTTTTATATTTTATACCTACTACCTATGATGCCTCAAATTAATTCAAACCTCATTATGAATCCCTCATGATTATGTGTGACTTTTTCTCTAAATGGTATAGAATATATATTGATTCCAAGACCACGGTATTGAAAACAATTATGGGTATGCACAAACTATATTCACTTTTGTTACTTATATGATAAGTGAAAAAATTTAAAAAAAACTAAATTTAATGTTGGATTCATATTTAAAATGAATTTAAAATAGTAAAGTAATAAATAAAATTAGTGGTTAATTTGGATGAAAAAATATATAAATTCATGGTTGGCTCATTTCTTATAAAATATTGGAGTGGATGTATTTTTTTACCTTTGACGCTTGAATACTTAATTCCTCTAGTTAATAAATTTATTTTATTGATATTTAATTTAAAAAAACAAGAATTTTCATCCACTATTTTTTTATATATTTAATTATGTGATAAACCCATGAGTTTAATTGTCAAGGTATTTGATGTATCATTTATGTATTTTATTTTATATTAAAAATAATTATTTATAAATTTAATTTTCTAATTCTTTCCTTATATTAGACTTCATGTTTTTCTTGTTGAAGTTTACTTGTTAGAATTTCTTCAATGTGAAAATGTTAAAAAAATGTTGATAAAATTCATGATTGAAATGATTATCTATGGAAATAGATAGATCAAGGATCAATTTTGATGCTCACAATTGAAAAATTAAGAAGAAAAGGGGATATACATTATAATATTGTAATTCCCCTTATGAATGTCGTATTTTTGATGTGAAACTTCCCATAAAATTTTTACCAGATTAGGTGTTGATGAATAAAGAAACCATGATGTGAAACGTGAAATTTCATGGTAATATATAGAATTCTATGCTATTACACATGCCTCACTAACCAAAAAACATCAAATTTTAAGTTATTATAACTCTTCATTTCACCTTAACACTTTTTAAATCACTAAGTTGACTTGGAAACATGAATAGTCCTAATAGATAGAATTTATGTTCCTAAGTGTTCCATCACACCTATAAATATAGGTCTTTTAGAGATTTAGAAAAAAAATTGGATGAGAGACGATAACTCTGGGGTGAGGATTTTTGCTATTCAGAGTACTCTACCAGAACTAATCCAATAAATCCTCTTACATTTTTGTTTCATTATTTTTCCTCATTTTCAATTGGCTAGAATGAGGGGGTGATTTTTTGTTCATTCTAGGTGTTCATTAATGTATTGAATTGTTATAAAAATAATTATATATTCTTTAATAGTTTTTTAATTTTATTATCTGTTCATACAAATTTTATACATTATATTTCTCTATGTTTAAACATTGTATACTTATGTTAGGGATAAATAAAATTTTAATGAAAACTAAAACTAAACGTTGGTATTCACCTTAATCATTTTCATAAACAAATTCATTATTTAATAAATGGTTTAGGTTACCGATTTAATTAATTAATTAATATAACTTGACTTATGAGAAAATTTTTGTTTAGTGTGTGTGATAGTGAGGGTGACTTACATCAAATACCATTGGAATAACTTATACATGATTATGATGATAATTAAGAAGAATAATTGTATTTCCATTTAATTAATTGCATAATAAAGGACCTTTCATACTTGATGTGATTACTTTTATTTTCATCATCCATGTTCTTCGAAATAAATTACCTTAATAGATTAAATTTTAATTATTTAAAGTATAAAACAATTTTAAAAATATTTTATTACATTATTTATTGTCTCCAACTCTGATTTATGGGATTAAGACATGCAATATACAATACCAATTAATTGTAGAATTGGTGAATTGAAATTAATATTTATAAATTTATAAATTTAGCATCCCCATGGAAACTAATGACTCCCTATATGCAATAAATATATCTACCATGAAAATGTCAATATACATGATATCCTAATGTATTCCATCATGAATTTCTTGAAATAATATTTTTTCTTCAATTATAAAACTGAAATTGGGTAGTCATATATAGTTTGAATCATTGATTTTGAGATAAAATTTAGGCCTTATAGAATAATGTGGTGTTTCCCATCTCATAATTGGTTCCTTGATAATCTCATACATATCGGTTTTAAATCCACATTTCAATGGAAATTTATATTTGAGGAGTACTGTAATGTTATTCTACTAATAAGATATTGTGAAAAAATTACTATTTTTATAAAGTATGGAAAATAATATTACGTAAATGTAGGCATGAGAAGACATTTCAAACCCTCAGATACAAGTAGAAAAAATGGAATAAGGGTATCAAATTTTTTGATCTTCCATATTGGAAATTTAATTTTTATGTCACAATATTTATGTTATGAACACTGTGATGAATTTTTTTAAAATATATAGATATATAATTCATAATTTTAAAGTAAAATATAAGGATCATATAAATATGTTAAAGTAAATAGAAGCATAGGATATCTGTGTGATCTAAGGGAAAATGAGAATAGAAGGTGACCATCAGAAAAGTTTATAGTGAAAAATATAAAAGGAATTTTACATCAAATATTAAAAATGTTGAACATCATTGATTGATATTTTAGTAAAATTTCATTGTTTACTGGATTGAGTCATTAAAAATTACATGGATTGAAAATTCTTGACTCACAGTTTTTATGGAGCTATTTATACATTTGAAAAATTAAAATTTTATTACCAAATAAATTTAATAAAGTTATATTTGTAATTTTCACATTCTACAGATACTATTTTTGAAATACATTAATCCCAATCAAGATTTATAGATAGTAGGAATACACTATATGGAAATTATTTCATTTGGAGATTTCATTCCCCCCATTATTTTAACTATGATGATTCCATTGAAAATTCAAAAGGTCAAGGAAGATAAATTTAGTGGAAACATATAGTCTATATGATGTATCCCATATAGAGGTTATTTATTTCAATTTCATTATATTTATGTAATTATAAATATCTAATACAATTATGGTAAATGTCAAATATTAATTTTTTACTTTTTATATTAGGTAACTTGGTATTTTGATGTCACATGTGAATAATAAATCACCATCAGAAATTTTTTGTATGGAATGTAACCTTTATAAATATTTCATTACATTATTATTGGTTAATTTTTGTTTTATTTAGAAAACATTTAATCAAGTTAGTTGTTCTGAGGATAATATGAGGATTTATTAGGAAAATAGTAAACCATTAATCATTCCCACATTAGGTAGAGATGTTATAAAAATACCCACACTTTTATTAATATAATCACTATTATGATAATAAAAAAGATATATTATATTAAATACTTTCATTTTTAAGCATATGTTGAATTAGAGAATCAAATTAACAGAAATCAATGGAGTTAGTCTCATATAGTGGGAGTGATAAGAGAAGTTGTTAGATGATAAATTATTGATTAGTTTTCATGATAATTATTTTCATAATGTAATACCTATTTTCAATTAAAATATATTTATAATTTAATAATATAAGCCATAATATATTATATCAATATTTTATATAATGCTGATGCTATTAAAATAAATAAATTTATAGAAGATTTTATTTATTTAACCTAAGGTTCTACAAAACATCCTTGTATATATGGTGGATATATTATTGATAGTTTTATTCTTCATACAACAAATAAAGATTAGGTTTTGAGAAATACAAAAAAAAATTAATATTTAAATATTAATATCAATGTTAGTAAAAAAATATCTATCAATAATATCGGTTAAAATTATCCAGTTAGATTTTAATTTATGTTATTTAAATGCATGGGGGTATGTAATTACATGTGTATAATGAAAAACCCATTACAATGTACTTATGAAATTTATTTTGTTTGATCAATATCGGTTAATTGGAATAAATAAACTTATGTTTTTTTAGTCATAATTAAAAGTGTTTGTTATGTCGACTATATAGTATATGAAGGGTGGTGTGTTTTTTCCATTGGAAACCAATATACATGTACGATTTTGGTGAAAATGGAAATGTAATTTTTGATAGATAACTTATTCCTCAACATGAAATTGAAGTTTTAATCCCCTATGATATTAAAAACTTTGGTCTTATGTGGGATTGTGAAGATGAAAAAGTAATGTTCATAATGAAATCTAATAATAACATAAATACAAAATTGATTGTAGGATCAAATATGAAGTCTATTATTAAATAATTTATTATATAAATATCAATGTAACAATGTTTAATTGAATTTGAGTTTTAATTTATTTTTTTCTTATTCTTCTAGAATGAATTGATCGAAATTGTTCAAATATGGTAGCCACTATAAAAAATGATAAGAATTATACACCCATTAACAAGAGTACCCTGAGATTACAAGATATCTGATCCTCCAATGTTATACTAGGCACACCATTTCACATACATTTATAATTTTTTAACTCTATTTTATTTTCATATGTGACATGAACTCATAAATATACTAACTATTGAGGATATTGGGGAATTATGAATTTAGGTCATGGCCTATTTACCACCATGAGGCCACATACTGGTCACTAATTTCAATATATATATTTGAAAAATGACAACATTATTTTTTATAATTAATAAATTCATACATTTAATATTCATTTTTTAATTAATTTTGTTAGTAGATATCCCTTAGCCATTTTACAAATATAAACACGTAATGAAATATTCAGTTTTATTTAGTTAGGGTTTCATTATTATTTTTTGGGAATATTTTTTAGAAAATAATTAAACTCCCCATCATCCCAATTTGATTCTCATCTAAACATACTAAAATACTTTAATTAAATAAGTGAAAATGATCACATCACTTGAAAATTTTGTCATAAAAAATCAATCAGTAATGATGAACCAACACTTCCAGAATAAGAAATCATTAAAATAAATTATTTCTCCATAAAGAATTACCCATATATCATTTTTAATTAATAAAACATACTAGAAATTTAATGTTAGTATATTTAGTGTACTCTTCAGGAACACCTGATCATCAAAAACACCAATTATTATTTTCTTTAGTTATCCTCTATTTGATTAATTTTATTTCAATATTTTAAATCAAATGTATTAATTTCTATATCAATATTTTCTATTTTGAAATTTTTTTATTTAATTTGGTAACTTTTTATTTATTTTTACTAAATTACACATTTATTTATTAAATTAGGTGAAATTAATTTATATAGAGCTCATTTTGGTTGGGGTATCATTATTCTAGTTGTGTGTGGTTTGATTAAGTTCGTATATAATTGATTTTTTTACATTATCCTGATTTGGTTTTGGAAAGTGTCAATCATGTTGGGTTGGTTTTTCTCATGTGATTCTATTTTATTTACTTCATATATTTTCTGATAAAATCAATTATGTTTATATTAAGAAAATTTTCCTTATTTAACAACACATTTCATTTGTTCTTCTTGGATAATTTTTTTTAATTATGTTGGATTTTAATTATATCAATTCAGTTTTGTATTATTTATATATGTATAATATTTTATTTTTTTGGTTTTTTTTGTAACGAACCAGATATTGTCACACTGGTACCCAACCAAGTCCATGGATGGGCCTAAATGGCCACAACCCATATTTTTGTATTTTCTAATAACACTTTTAATGGGTAAGTGTAGACCCTCACACAACCACAAGATTCAACCCATCACCAGAATTAAATGGGAATTACAGCACACAACATTCAAATCTCAATCAAAACACTACAACCAATCCCTATCAATACTGTCATTGCCGCCTTAATGAAAACACAACATTCAAAAATCAAAACCCTACCATCATTCAAGCTTCTGCCTCGAGATGACCGAAGAGCCACCTCGAGTTGCGTAAACATTGATTCAGTCACCTACCTCGATTCGTTCATACTTCTCTATTATCATCGCTTCTCGGAACCATCACCTTCATAATCACCATAGACATCGCTGGATCTTCCATCACCGTTGTTGCCATCCTCATCACCCGACACCGTCATCCAGATCATCAACGTCGACCACCAAAAACACCCTCCACCTTCAACATCCACTCCATACACATCGTATGAACACAAATCGACAAACAAATCGCCAGAATACCTAAAAAACATAGAAAGGAACTCCCTAATGATGAAATAAACCATAGAGAGAAATCGTCCGATGCATCACCTTGGATGGCCATCCACTTGCACGAACACATCCCAAAGTATCCTCGGAAACAAATGCACCCAACCGACCTGGGTGGTTGTGAAGAACTTGGAAACCAAAGCAGAGCACAAGTGATGGGGCCTCCCACAAGCCGAACCACGAAGCCAACCCCATCAACCAACCGGGGCCTATGAAGTTGATGTCGCCACGAGACACCAAAACACTCGAACTGACATCCAATATCACCAGGGAGACCACCGCAAAATCTACCTCAGAGAGAAAGGTAAAGACCAAGTGCCAGAGTAGATAAGTGAGCGACTGACCCCCTCGACGGAACACAACTTCAAGACCCAAAGAGAAACCCAAGAAGGAATGAAGAAAACACTGAAAGAGATAACAAGTGGGATTGAAACCCTAAAATAAATCATGGATTGAAACCCAAAAATAACCCAATGAGAAGCAAGAGAAAGTGAGGAGGTCCAAATCACAGAACTAGGGAGAACAAACCAGAAGTGAAGACCCAACGAGTGAAATTACAAGAGGGAGAGGTAGAGAAGAGAACCTGAATAGATGTGAGGCTGAAGAGATGCGAGGCCGAAGAGACACAAGAAGATCAGGTGCCTTCAGGGATGGAGCGAAAACATATGTGGGAGAGGAGAATTCGGGTGCCCAAAGGCGGATGCTAGAAGACTGAGGCGCCATCACTAAGTTTGTGTAAAACATAACAAATGGAATTCCATATCCAAAGAGGCTGGAACAAGTTCCCAGGAATCATGAATAATTGGTTGGGAATGATTTACCAATTTTTAGAAGCATTAAAAAAAATCAAAAATCAGAAAATTACTAGAATATGAATATTTAGTCAAAAAAGCATTTAATAAAAATTATAACTGAAATACAAGGTTTTGTACAAGGCCCAGTAGGGAAAAAACTCAAAATTAGTAGCAAATAAAACTCTATTACCATCACAAGGCAAGATACAATCATCCCAAGCCTTCTTCCACAACACTGCATCAATTTTGGAAGCTAACAACTCAAATTGTTACCTCCAAGAACCTCTCCCTTAACTGTAAAAAACATAAAAAAGTCCACATACACCCAATGGTTAAAGTAGGGGGTGATTCTAAGTCCAATAAGATTACATCCAAAATATTATATGTTTTTAACATTTGAAGAAAATGAACGGTTTCACGTCTTATAATCATGAAATTCTAGTAATAATTTTAAATGGATACAACTTCAAATGAAATTAATTTTTATGGAATAAACTATATGAAATTAGTATTTTTAAAGAAAATATCCGTTCTATGGAATTTTAAATCCAATCAAGATGTATGTTGATTATAGTTACAATATATTTGATGAAAACTAATCAACAGAACACACCTAGGCAATAGATAGCTGTTGGCCCTAGGGACAACGTATCTCAATCTAAATGAAATCATAATCAATATCCTTATTTTGAAAGATCTACTAGTAGGAGAAAACACAATGGCTTACTAGTCCCAAAAATCATCATTGTATAGTTAGTGTTGTCATCTTCAAACTCTGTATGTTAATCAAGGCCGATACCACTCCAAATCACTAGAATATTAGTCCAAGTCCGCCCACCTAGATACGTATGTTTCCCAAATTGTTCTCAAACAAGTTCTGCATGTTAATGAATATAATTTTCACTTAAATAAACTATTTATGTAACATATACACACAAAACAGTACCCAAAATTCCTTTTTACCCTTTATGTGACTAACTAAACCATTCTAAATTTTCCTAATACATATTTGAGTAGTAAAACATTGGTTTCCCCAGAAAATCAATTTAAAATCCCTCATTAAAAGATAAATGGACACCAATACAATAAAAAGTAGATTTATAATTATAAAAAAAATTAATAAATCAATTTCATGGATCCCCTAATAACCCCCAATGATACAATGTAGAATATGCAGGAAAACATCCATATTCAGGTGAAAATGAAACATTAAAATTAAACAGTCAATCAACGCTTCCAAAAATTACATTCTCACAACAAAATAAGGATATAATTCTTGGTAAATTGGTTAAAAATAATGATAATTAATTCAAAAATGACTAAACATGGAATCACCTACCTTATATGTAAAATCTCCCATATCCTTGTGTGAAACATCAACCAAACTACCACCACATCAGAAGAATGTGAAAACAATCCAAAATCCATATTATTAGACCAAGAAACCAAAAATCTTCTATGTAAAATTCCAAAGCTTCTAGATAAGTTTCTATTCATGAATGTTGAAAAAAACTATAAGGACAATGAATTAAACAAAAAAGGGAAACACTTACTAGAATGATCAATAAGTTCCACCATCAAAACCCCTTCAAAAATGACTTTTAGGAGAGTTTGAGGGAGATTTTAAGCCTTCTATGAATTTAATACATAAAATGGGGTATAAATGGGCTCACTATGTTTAATCAAAGAATTGATAAATTTGATGAAAACAAATTTTATAATCTAGACCACAGTGCACAGTTTGCCTCCAAGATTTTGTAAACAGTGCGCACATATACTGTGCCCAGTTCTGTCTTCTAAAAACATGCCCAAATTATTACAAATTTAATCGAGGCATAGTAAAAACCTAGTGGGAGACTATATGAAAGAAATTAATTAGAAAAAATTACCTTAAAAGAAGTATATGGTTCTGAAAATCCCCCCCACCATTAAAACAATCCACCTTAGAATGTCAACCCAATTCATGATCAGAAAATAAGAATTGATACTCTTGCTCAACCCACGAATTACACTCCCAAATAACATGAAAAACATTAACATTATTCCAATGGACATGGGATAGTTGAATATACTTCCATGGAAGCACAATCTCTTGAAAATTCACTATTCACCATGATTACTCAAGCACTAATAAATCAAGCTCTATCTCTAACTCTTTCCAATTAATCACATGAGAATGATTCAGATTGTACATATTCAACCAGGAAACATGTAATACTTCATGAATAGATGTAAAATGGGTGGGAAAATACAACCTTTATTCAACCATACCAATGAATTTGGTGATCTCAAATGGTCCGACATACCTCAACATTAGATTTCCCTACTTTCCCAAACGACGGTGACAAAGATGAGGGGACACATTTATGAATAACCAATAAACCATTTAAAACTCTATATATCGATGGATTTATTTATAATAATATTTTTGGTGACTCAGAGCTGTCAATAAACCTTGGATGATCGACATTACCTTCTCAGATGTCCCTTACACAAGATTTCGCCCCAACAGTGAGGTCGCACCTACCTCTGCCCCACACAGGGGGGCCGCTAAGGACAACCATTGAGAACCTCGATAATATGTATTAAAAAAATTCTTAGTAATTATTATTATAAGGAAAATTCACCAATACCAAATTGATATCCCAAGAATCCACCGAACTCTCAGAAACAAGCACGAAGAATGTCCTCCAGAATCTAATTTTCCTATTATTTTTTACTATACGTCGAAGGTTTGTATGTCATGCCCATTTTAATCTACAACACCAAATCCTTCTAAAGGCTTCCAAAAAACTGAGATGTGAACCATGGGTCTCTATCTAACATAAATGTTGTGGGAACACCATGATGTATTTATACCTACGAAATATATAATAGTACCAACTCATCCACTTTGGTGATATCTCAGATTCGAATGAAGTGGGTTTATTTTTTTAGATGATTAATCACTACCTAAATGGAATTCTTACCCCTAAGTATATGAGTTATGTTGATAATGAAGTACATGGGGACCTCATCCCACTTCTAGGTACAAATGGGTAATAGCTAAAACAATCCAGAGGGCCTTTAATGCTTTGCTTTCAAATGTTGAAATGTATAACATCTCAAAACAAAATCAGCTAAATACCACCTCATACCTAACCACTAGAATAACTTAATTACAACATATTACATTTTGGAAGCTCCGTGATTAAAAACCTATTGAGTCTGGTTCCTATCCTACATCACCACCTTCCTTAGAGATATTGATATCATGGAACAACCCATGAAGCTCATGATACCACTGGGAGATAGATACCAATCAGAAGTTTTCTCCCCACTATGAAGAAACTACATTAAATGCTAACAATGCTCATCATTGGGATACTCCTAATGAATTAAATATAAAAGTGTATAAGGCAACTGAATTCTTTCCTAGAATGTGCCTCCACTAAGATCTTTGGACTCCAATTGCATCTAAGCAATGTGCCCCATTGGAGTCCACTCATCATTGGACTTCCTCAAGCCTTCACCTGTACTATTTTACATAAGGTATTAGCGAAAATTTTACCCTTTCCTAGGGTATAAAGAATATTGATGTGGAACACCTACAAATATTTGATCCCACTACGCTACCTTAGAATAAGATCCTTCTGTGAGAAAATGTAGGCTAAACTCTTATGATTATAGTATACAACAAAATTCTCTCAAAATAGGTAGTGACGCCAAGTCCTCAAATCATGGATCACCACTGATAAATCTATGTCATGGGTTGGGTAATTATTTTCAAGTGGTTTAAGTTAGAGAGATCCATATACCTCAATTTGATAACCCAACATAAGAACACACCCGAGACCCATATCGAAAGTGTCTCAATACAACACATAGACCTTTCTAGATTCATCCCAGATCAGCTCATGTTCGGTAGTCAACCACCACTTCAACTTCATGAAAGATTCCTGACATTCTAGACCTCATATAAATTCACTGTTTTATGGGTGAGCATGGTCATGGGAGAAACAAGGCACAAGAAATCTAAAACAAACCACCTGTAGTGACATTCCAGATCGATGAAACTCCTGATCTCAAACACATTATTCAGATTCTACCATAGAATAACTATACTAATATCATTGAGGTCTACTTAAAATCCATGTTTGGAGATAAAGTGTCCCAAAGACATCTCTTACCGGATCAAAAAGGTGCACTTGGATAACATTTCATAAAGTAAATGATACCGCATAGTTCATAACACAATACGCATGTGATACTTATACTCTTCCCTAGAACAAGAATAATACAAGACCTCATCCATGAATACCATGATGAAAGAGTTGAGATACTGGTGGAACACACTATTATGGATTTCCATTATGACCGCTAGATCATTTGTCAATGTCAAAGGTCTAACCAAGTACTCAATGTGGTCTTACCTACATCAGAACATTGTATTCTGGATATCTGCATCTCTCACCCTGAATTGGTGGTAAACCGGGTGAATGTATATTTTTGAAAACCAATTTTCCCACTTCATATTTCCAATCAAGTCCTATATTCTAGGAAAATAATAATTGTTCATGATGGTCACCTTATTCAGCTTCCAGTAATTAATCTTAAACAGGAGGGATCCATCAACCATCATCACAAAAAGAACATGAGTGGCCCAAGTAGAGATTCTCATGGGAATTAATACTTTGGACTCCAATTATCATAGTTTTTACTCTAATTCCCTCAACTTAGTGGGGGACATACAGTATGAGTGAAGTGTTATCAGTTGTGTTCCCGGTACCTAATCAAAAGAGAATTCTACATCCTGCTCAATGAGAAACCCAGAAAATTCATTTGGAAATATCTCTGGGAAATCATACACTGCATGAATTAATCCACCTTCAAGATCCAGAACATCATCCTCTAGTATGAGAGACAATAATTAGAAAATATGATTCCCCAACTCTGGGAATGGAGGCCCCGCACGACCCAACTGAGGATCATATTCACAATGAATAACATGTGGACTCCCATTAGGTGCCATGAAACTCACTTAATGCATATAGAAGTCATATGTGATTATGATTGAACAATCAAATCCATGTCTCAGATCACGTTAAAAGGGTCCATATCCATGAACAATTAGTCCCAATCCCTTTCAACCCCAAACAAGGAATGCATACGCAATAGGAACCTGAGATCTTGCTTCTTCCTCTTACCCAATGAACTCACCAACACCATCCCAAAGGACAACAAATTAGTTGGAAAATTTAGAAGCATCATAATACAAGAAGAGATAAAATAAATATAATCACCAGAATCAAAAATAATGGAAGCTATAGAATATGAAATCAAAATAGTAACTAGAACTATCAATGGCCCTACATGTGACCCTATTGGTGCCTAATCCACCTAATGAAGATGCTTAGCCGCTACATGTGAACAACCACTATCCTATTTCTCTACCCAAAACTTGATCTTCCTAGAAGATGTTGCAGCCTATAACCATTTCCACCAAACAGATATCCCTATATACTCTATGGCTATAACTGAACTGGCACGCCCCTAGAGGCCACAGATCCTATCCCACTCTGGAGTGTATGTGACACCTTGAAAAATTACTAAAACATTCCCATATCTCCACACTAATAAAAAGTATTCATAAGATATTTACATAAATGGTAAGTGTGCCATGGACTCCTGTACAAGTTAAACACAATAAACATCACATCAGAAGCCATAGATGATAACTGTCTAGGAGGATGGCTTGAACTACAACCTCCCTTCTACCCTTACACCTTTCTCTTTATTTTCTTCTTATATGAGCTACCACTTCCAATAGCAGACAACACTCCATAAAACCTGGACATTACTTTCTAATCAATCTCTGCCATATAATCATGATCAACCACCATGGAATAATATACCATCTTGAACAATAATACCTGACAGTAAATTTCTATTCACAACCCCTTCTCAAATGTACATTCTTTTAGGTAATCATTATAAACAATATCAGGTGTGTATTGTGCTAGCTCAAAAAAATTGTTAGAATATTCCAAAAACAACATATCTCCATTTAGTTGATTCATGAACTCCTAGGATCTTTCATAGGTAAGGACCTTGGGGAAATATTAATCATTAAAGTTGGTCTCGAAATCCTTTCATCTCATCTACTAATTCTCCCCATTCTAAAGCACACATTCCAACAACTTGCAACTAGGAACCTCTAGATGAAATGAGGCACATATCACCATAAACCCCTCAGCTGTGTCCATGAACTCAATAATACACTATATATTCACAATCGATTACTCTTCCTCATGAGGTTATGAGTTCCATCAGAATGAAAGGGTTTTATTCATTAAGAACCCCAAGGATTTATCCTTCTTCGGTCTAGAATCATCTTCTATGGCAGGAGTAGGATCATGAACTAGTCCCTACCTTAGAGCCTGGATACCCCATACCACATATTATAACAACCTATGATCGAGCGGTGAGGGAGAAATCACTCTGGAATCTTCCCATGGGTGAATGTGAGCCTTTCAGGGTAGCATGTTTCTAAAAAAGGAAACAGTCAGAAGAGAAAAAATTAGTAAAAATGTTTTGTAAAATTTTAGCAACAACAAAAAAATAATTAAATAAAAATCATCACAATAATAATTTAATAATCTACTTCACTCCAACCCAATTTCCATGTGTAGTCTGTAGTACAAAAATCTGACCTAGAAGAGATGTAAAACCAAAAATCCCAACATTCCTTGGAGGCTTGAGCTTTGTCACGCGAGGTGTGGACCAAGAACCCTACATAATTCCAGAACACTAATACCTAATATTCCTTGCCCATGTATAACCAGATTCATCCCAAATAATAAGACAACCCAAAGAGATAAACTCCTCTAATACCATTTTATAACGAACCAGATTTGGTCACCATCAAAACCAACACCTGACCTGGTCCATGGAAACACACAAAGGGAATTACCTATCCCCATGGAAGGAAAAAGTTCTCGGGATTGATGAATAATGGTTTGGGAATGGTTTATTAGAGTATAGAATCATTAAAGAACCAACATCAATAAATAAAATGCATTTGAAAATTTTGTCCCAAGAATCTTGTAATTGAATTTAGAATTGATATTCGTGGTAATATACAAGGTCCAAGAGGGGAACATCTCATAATTATCTTCAACTATTACTCTATAACCACCACATGGCAATGGGACATTATCCTTATGTATTCTCCACAACATCTCTTTGAGGATGGAAGCTAACAACCCGAACTGCTCCCTCCAAGGACCTTGCCATTAACTGTGTCAAACATAACCATGTATACTTACACACAAATCTGTATGTACGGTTTAAGAAAAATACCAAAATGATTCTATTTAAATGATTTCAAGTAATAATAATTTTAATGAAATGAAATATTTCAATTTTTATAAACAAGAAATGCAAGTAATAATTTTAAAAGTGTGTAACTTAAAATAAAAATATTTTTTAAGGGAGTAACGTTAAGAAATGAACACATGTAAATAAAATAACCATGATACTGAATTTTCCATCCAATAACACTATATTCCGATGGTAATTAAAATATATTAGATGAGCACAAATTCTGGGAGCACCCCTAGGAATCAGCTATATATGATCCCTAGGTACATCATATCTCGATGTAAATGGGAATGTCCAATGACCTAGTTGTCCCCAAAATCATAATTGTTTAGTAAATGTAGTCATAATCATACTTGATAAGTGAAAACGTATGATACCACTCTGAATCACAAGTATACTAGTCCTAGTGTGCCCTCCTAGATATTCAGGATTCCCTCATTGTCCTTAAACAAGTTACACATGTTAAAGAATACTATTTTATCATAAAAACACCATTTTTGTAATATACAGACACGAAACAGTACCTAACATACCTTTTCACCATTTTTCATCTCCCTAATGAATTTAATATTTTCATAAAATAGCTACAAGTTGTTAAACATGGTTTTGCACAAAAAATAAATTTAAGAATCCTCTTTTATGAGAAAATGTACACCAATTCCATACCCAACTAGATTTGAATCCACAAAAAAATATAATAAAATAATATCATGGATTACCAAATAACCCCAAACGATAAGACAATGAATACAAAAGAAAAACACCCATTTTCATGTCAAGATGAAACATTAAAATTAAATGGTTAATCCACACTATAAAAGAGGAATTTATCACTACACAGAAAGGATAGAAAACATGATAAACATGTTTAAAAGGAAATATAAAATGATCCCAGAATTTATAAACCTGGAATAAACTAACTTATGTTTCAGAAACTCTGAATTCTGGTGCACAACTTCAACATCACCACCACCACACTAAAGGTGAGTGGAAATGAACCTAAATCTTTAAGATTGGACAAATAAATACAAAATAAAACCCTAGGTACGAATCCCTTGCTACTCGATAAGTGGAACTTCCGGAAAGATGAAAGTAACACTAAAGATAATGAAAGAAATAATAGATGGAATTAAATACATGGAAGATCATAAAGTTACACCACCAAAACCCCTTAAAAATTGATTCCAAGAGATCTTGAGGGATCTTTGATGCCCTCCATGGTGGTAAGGCACAAAAGGGGGATGAAATGAGAACTCTAGTATTATGCTTGTAATAAATAAAATGGAAGGAAAAAATATTTTTAATAGGATAGATAATTGTGCATAGTATGCCTACAAAGTTTAGTAGAGTGTGCACCCAAACCGTTCACCCAGTTCTGCCAACTCAAATCATTTCAAAATTCCTCCAAATTCTTGGGGGTTTGGGAAAATCTGTGGGGGGGGGGGGTAAGGTAGGAAAATAATAGATAAGAAAAAGTACCTTAAAATAAATATATGGATGTGACAATTTTAGTATTATTTAATGAGTTATAATTCAGGTTCACTCATGTTAGTTTGATTAAATTTGTTATAATTTGATTTGATTATATTTGAGTTTGGTTTATTTAGTGGGAATAATTTCAATTTTTATGTGATTTAAGTGGAGTATTAGTTGCCTAAGTAATGTAACATTTAGTTGAAAATCATCAAAAAGGTATATATTGGGACTCCAAATAATCCAAAAACCAAAATCCCTAATTTCATGACAACAAAAACTTATGAAACACATAAAAATAATATTTTATCATTTATTATAAAAATATAATCATTTAGGATAAGAATAAAAGTAATCTAGGATATCTTAGTGTAGTTTTACAAAGTTGTTTGATTTCAAATGGAGGGATACAAATAGTTGAGAAGTAGAATTCCTTAGAGAGGTATTTCCCTAAGTACGTTTAACTAAAATGATTTCAAAAGACATTGTAAAAACATAATTATATACATGGGTTAAATATTATTAATGATTTAAAAATAAATATAGGTTGAGTAAATAAAAATTATTTTATGGGTAATATTTTCATAATTTATTTTTGCGAATGTTTTAGTAATACATTTATAACATTTTTTAATACATTAACTACTAATGTGAAATTAACTACTTAAAATTCTTACATGAGAGGTAGACAATATGCATGGAGGTGATGATAAGAATGAACCATTAAATAATTTTAACAACGTGGGGATTGATGATTCTTAAAAAAATATTATATTAGTATTGACCTCACTTTTTTATTAATTATTATATTATTTAATAATGTCATATAATGTGTTTTATTTTATTTTACATATTGAAATTAATTGTTTTTTGTTTTTTATACTAACAGAATAATCTATGTTTGTTTCTATTTTGAAGGGTTCAGTGGTTTAGGGATACCTGAGATATTATGCTTTATTTCCTACAATAAAATATTGTTTATTAGCGGAATCCATTTATAATTATAGAAAAAATTAAATAAACATACAGTATTTAGTGGCAATTTTGTTAAATAACATTGTATATGTTAGATTAGTGTTAATTTTCCAACCACTATAAAATATTTAACATTTTGAGATATGGTTATGAAAATAACATGTAAATATGGGGCAATTTTAAAAATAATTTTTTAAATTTCTTTTAAAAAATTAAAATCATTGAAAAAAATAATGATGAAATAGAAAAAATGCCACAAAATAAGTTTCAACACACATGATGAATTTTTAATATTCTGGATGGATAATATATATTTTTCTAATTTACACTTCATGAATATATAACATTAAATCAAATAAAAAAATACTAATTTTCACAAAATGAAAAAAATATACTAAATATATAAAATAGAAATATGTGAGAAAATAATTTATCTAAATCTATCAAACCATATCGTCTACTATGTTTCAATTCCGTATTAAAAGGAAAACATTTTACCGCCCACCATGCATTGTTAATTCGTATGTCGTATCAATATTAAAACATAAAAATTTTCTTCCTGGAAAAAAATAAAATGGTGTCGGTAGTACATGCATAATGTTGAACCAATAAATACAGGTACCTAGTATAAAAATTTTAATTGAAAATATTATACCCCAAATTATAAATTTGAATTCAATTTATAAATTATTTAAAGAATGAATAATGATAAGTAAAAAAAATAATCTAGTATCATGAGATATTTATGCATAAAAATATATAATGAATATTTATTAAATATTCCAAATAGAATATAATAAAACCATTTATTTTGGAATCCAAACTATAGTTATGAAACTGTCATTTTCATAAGCTCATGTACATTGATTCATTCAATATTTATATGAACCAAATAAATTGTTAAACAGAACACAGAAACTCTTGTATGGACAATATGGATAAATGAAATAGTTTAATAATCATATGGAAATTAAATATTCAATAAATAAATGGGAATTATAATATAGTTGAAATAATATATAAAAGTATGTTAATAAAAAACCCAAAAAATATCCATTACAAATTAATATAATTTATTATTCAATCTCTTTAAGTATATAATGATATACTTAAAAATTACTCCTTATGTTATCCATGTGATGGAATCTAAAACCAACCACAATAACCTGACTTTAATCCTTAAAACAACAACCCCAACCATGATCCATTAAATTATTAATGCTAATGTGTTTAATTAATAAATTCATTTTTTATAAAGAAATCATTCCTTATAATATCTTACAATATCCCCCCATATCTATATCACTATCAATGCAATTCAAAATCCTTAAATAAATATCTAAAATTCAAGATACATTTTATAAAAGAAATCACCATGAAAATCACCATTTAATTATGAAATTATAGGAATAAAAAAGACATTCATAAAATATAAAAAAAATGTCCAAAAATTCATCAATTCATTTTAAATTCTAATTTAACTATGAATTTATATTTAGATTTAATATGCATATACTTTTTCTAATGTCTCCCACACCATATGAATATATATATATATAAATTATATTCAAAACTCGAGAATCTTATAACGTTTACCAATGACTCAAATGAAAATATTTCAGGTTGTTCTTTTCCACCAATAGTGTTTTATTTCATCAACAATGTACTCTCCCATGCAAAAAAAATTTCAATATTTTTCACATAACAATGAAGGAAAAATATTATGATGGAAAAAAATGGATTCCTTGTAACGTCCCGGTTCTGGGTGCCACTCAACGGGTTCCCAGAACCCGGTTCGCCACGTGACCTCAAGCGCATTTCCCCAAACACAAGAGGCTGCCGACTAGAAGCGAGGTCCCAGGTCTGATAGTGGGGAACCAATGCCCTCATTTGTCAAAGTGTAGCTCAGAGGAATATGAAATAAAACATACAATAAACAGAGGAAGCAGTACACCATACACAACTGAAATAAACCACTGCAGAGAAAAATGGAAACAAGCAGTCATATATATATATGAAGATGCAGCATGTCACTATTCTTTGAAAATAGCCAGAACATGTTACATTGAAGTACAATACAATAAAACTGAAATACTAATAAAGAAAGAAAGACAGAACAACCCACAACATCATGAGCCAATGCTCGGTCCCATTCTCTCCTATACCCCAGTAGCAATCAAGTACCTGTATAAGGGATCTTGGCCTTATATACACTTGCAGAAACGCAATCTGTTTGGGCTGAAAATCATGGCCCAAACAGGGTGTGAGAAATGAATCCTAGTAGGTACACACCAAAGCCCAATTCCCAACTGTGTGAAAGCATGCAACAACAGTGTGTAGTAATAAAATGAAATAAAGTAAGCAGTACCGAAAGTAACTAACTTAACCCATT
Organism: Viscum album; assembly: GCA_963277665.1. NCBI lineage: Eukaryota > Viridiplantae > Streptophyta > Magnoliopsida > Santalales > Viscaceae > Viscum > Viscum album. The sequence continues at coordinate 1,499,352,040 of OY728119.1, read as the reverse complement.
ATGTTGTCATTTTAATATCCATTTAATCATTTAATTTAAAATAAAACCATAGAGAATATTATAAGTAAACATCTAATGTCCGAAGACTCATAAACCCCTACCCTCAGGTAAAGAGTATCCAACACAAGAATCTTCCCACAGGTATACGAATATTGCCCACATGCGTAAGAAGTGTTGCCCACAGGCACAGAATCAGCTTCCCACAGGCACAAAAGATGTTTCCCACAAGCTAAGTAGTAAAATGCCCACATGCTAATCACAACACTACCCTCAGGATAAACATGTAACTGGGCCATGCTCAACATGTAAATAAACATTCACAAGCAATTCCTCTCAAGGAAATTCTACAAACATTATTTTAAAGGCATACCCTCGGGTTTACTGGCCAAACGACTAAACAGAGGAACGCACCCCTAGGGTGGTCCTGGATCCAAGAAGAAATCCCAAACAACATTTTAATATCACAATTAATTACTGATAAAATTATAGGTAGTTAAAATAGTCACGACCTCAGCCACATGACACCCCAACATGGGTTTGTGGAACCAAAATACACAAAACACATAGCAGTTGGAAAAACTAAACACCAAGCCACCTACCTTATACATAAAAAGCAGTATACATGATCATCGATCCCAGAAATGATCAAGAATGACGTAGATATGAGGTAAGAAAACATTAATTCAACCTCAAATAACTCCTGTTAGGGAAAGAATTGGTAAGCAACATTCTAGGGGAAGAGAGGGATTACCCGCCCGGTTCCAACAAGATCATCTGAGGCTGAAACTAATTCCGGACGTGCGCTCGGTGGATCTCTAAAGCTCCGTCCATCCCCGCCCGCTCCTTCTTCCCATTCTAAGCCTTCACTATGAACATGGGAGGCTCATGTCTGTTTTAACCAAAAAAACAAAGTACACAGCATGTACTTCCAAGTACACGGCGTGTACTTCATTTAATTGTTCCTCTGCCGGCACCACCACACTGTTCATCCGTCGACCTGAGTACACGACATATACTCCTGAGTACACGGCGTGTACTATCGCCTCGTTGGTGCCTACTCCACCGCCTTAATTTTTTGGCATGCCGACTGACTACATAGTGTGTAAAGGACCACTACATGGCGTGTAGTCGGTTCCTACAACCTTCGTCACCGACATGGCTACACACCCCGTGTACCCATCCCACATGGCCAAAAGTACACGGTGTGTGGAAATGTACAAGGCGTGTAGTTCCAAAATTTGTGATTCTTCCCAATTTTCCATATTTTCTCAAAAACACTTAAGGAAAAGGGAAATGAAAAAGACCATACCACAAAACTAAGAACCGGTTATTTACAATCTTCCCCTCTTATAGCAATTCGTCCTCGAATTTCCCTTCCAAGGGTGGAAAAGATATAACCATGAACAACTCTGGAGACTTAGAATGTACGTCGGTCTCCTGCTCCAAGGTTTCTTCCTGCACTCGGCCATGCTTCCATAGCACCAGTACGGGAGGAACTGATCAGCCTCAGAGAACCGTTGTGCGCCTGACAACGATATGAATCGGATGATCCTCAAAGGACGCATCCATTTGAAGCTCAACCTCCTCTGGTTGAAAGGTGCAAGACGGGTCTGAATGATAGCGGCGCAACTGAGATACATGGAAGATGTCGTGCATGGCTCGGTACCACAGTGGTAACTGCAACCGATAAGCAATGAGCTGAAATCTCTCCAAAATCACATATGCCCCCACATTTCTTGGTGCAATGTTTACCATGTCTCATGATCCGCTTGTGTCCCAGCCTCAGCGAAACACAAAGGAAAACTTTTTCCCCGACCACGAACTCCAAAGGTCATCTGTGGCGATCAGCATGAGACTTCTGATGAGACTGTGCGGTAGCCATCTACATCTGATTCAACTGGACCTCCTCAGAAGTCTCCTATATGAGATGTGGTCCCGGTAAAGCTACCTCACATGCTTCCGACTAGCACAAAGGTGATCGGCATAGACTACCATATAAAGCCTCATATGGTGCCATCTCGATAGTTGCCTGAAAAATATTGTTATAGGCAAACTCGACTAAGGGTATATTCATCTCCCAAGAGCCCCAAAAGTATAGGACGTAGGCACGAAGCATGTCCTCAAGAACCTATATCGTACGATCTGATTGGCCATCTGTCTGAGGGTGGTATGTTGTGCTCAGAAGCACCTGTGTACCAAGTGCCCTCTGAAAACTCTGCCAAAAACGAGACGTAAAGTGAGCGTCCCTATCTGAAACAATAGAACATGGGACCCCATGATGATGTATGATCTCTCGGATATGCATCCTTCCTTGTTTGTCAACACCAAAGGTCTCCTTAATCGGAAAAAGTGAGCAACCTTTGTGGGTCTGTCCACAAAAACCCACACGAAATCATTGCCTCGAGGTGACCTTGGAAAACCAGTCACGAAACCCATTGTGACATTATCACATTTCCAATCCGGAATGGCTAACTGATGTAACAGTCCATCTGGTCTCTGGTGCTATGCCTTCACTTGCCGACAGGTGGAACATCTCATAACAAAACTAGCCACATCTCTCTTCATACTAGACCAAAAGTACAGACATCTCAAGTCTCAGTACATCTTGGTATATCTAGTATGAACTGTCCAAACTAAAGCATGAAACTCTTGCATCATCTCCTCACGTATATCCCCTGGAACCAACACTCTTCCATGGAAAGGCAGAACCTCATCATCAAATATCGTCCATCCAGGATGAGGTCCCTTACTTGACACCGACTCCCATATAACTAGGCCTTCTGAATCAGATAGCTATCTCATCCCCACTCTGTCCAAGACGGTAGATGTCACAGCTAATGAGGAAAGATAAGTCTTCCCCCGACTGTCATGCACCTCCAGATGCATCTCAGAGAACAAGGCCATAAGCCCCCACTCACTACTGGCCTACTGTACTGCCTGTATCTGAGTCTCCCTGTTCAGTGCATCGGCTACTTCATTACCTTTACTAGGTGTATAGACAAGATCAAAATTGAAGAACTGTAGGTACTCGACCAACCTCCTTTATCTCATATTCATGTCATGCTGAGTAATGATATACTTGAGGGTTTTGTGTTCGGTGAGAACCACAAAATGATCTTCTAATAGATAGTGCCTCCAACAGCACAACACAAGCACAACTGCATACAACTGAAGATCATGCGTCGGGTAATTCCTCTCAAGTGGCCTCAACTACCAAGACCCGTACACAACAAATTGATCACCCTCCATCGACACATCTCTCACCCCAATACCTGATGCATCATATTAAACTGTACAGATCTTCCCCTACTCTGGGAGTATCAGGATCAGTGCTGATGTCAACCTTCCTTTCAGGTCCTGAAAGGCTACCTCGCAAGCTTCCAACCAAACGAACTTCACACCCTTCTTAGTCAGACCCGTCAATGGTGCTGCTAAGTGAGAAAAGTCCTGAAATAAGTGCCTGTAGTAACCATAAACCCCTAAGAAACATCATATCTCAAACACATTCTTAGGATACTCCCAGGAAACTAATGCTTTTACCTTCTCTGGTTCTACTGCAACTCTTGCCTCTGAGATGATATGATCTAGGAAGTTAATCTAGTCCATCCAAAATTGGCACTTTGAGAGCTTAGCATATAGTCGATGCTCTCTCAGTGTACTCATTATGATATCAAGATGGGGGGCATGGTTGTGTCGAGTGTGAGAGTACCCCGAGATTTCTTCCATGAATACTACCACAAAAGAATCAAGATACAGATATAATACACGATTTATCAGAGCCATAAAAACTGATGGCGCGTTCGTGAGTCCAAACGGCATAACTGTATACTCATATAGACCATACCTACTCCTGAAAGCTGTGAAGGGTATATCAGATGGTCTAACTTACATCTGATGATATCATGACCATAATTCAATCTTTAAGAACACTCGTTCTCCACGAAGTTGATCAAAAATATCATCAATCCTTGGTAAGCGTTATCAGTTCTTAACCGTTAACTTGTTCAACTTCAGATAATCCACACAGAGTTTGAGTGTATCATCCACCTTCTTTGCAAAGAGGATCGACAACCCCCACAGAGAAGTACTAGGTTGGATAAAACCCTTCGCCTGTATGTTCTCTAACTGCCTCTTGAGCTCTTGAAATTCATGTGTAGCCATCCTATAAGGAGGAATGGACATCAGTGCTGCTCGTAGCACAAGATCAATAGAGAAATCCACCTCTCTCTCTGGAGGTAGACCTGAAAAGTTGTCCGGGAATACATACCTAAAATGATCAAACACTGGAGGGAAATCCGTCTGACAAACACCATGATCATCCAGATATAAGCTCGCAATTTGGGTCGTGACTCCACCTTGCCCACAATGCTCTAGTCCTGCTCGACTCGCCTGAACATCCCACTCGCCCTTGTATAGAAACTCTCCACCCTCTGGTGACGTGAAACGCACCCTGTGACGATAGTAGTCTACAAAGGCTAGAAACGGAACCAACCAGTCCATCCCGAGAATGACATCATAAGCTATCATCTCTAAGACAATGAGGTACCAATGAAAGTGACACCCTCCAAAATCAAGGGGGCCCTTCTTGCACTAACTCACACCAGCCGTTCTAGTCCCAAATGGAGTTTCTAGCATCATGATATCAGAAGAAGTAGAAACACAGAGTCCAAGGCTCTCCATAATGGGTACAAATATGAAACTATGCGTATCACCTGTATCAAAAATCACGGAATATAAGACTAAATATAGTAGAATAGTACCTCTGACTATAGATATTCCATGATCCTGCTCCTCCTGGGTCTATTGCACTGTGTATGCCTACCCAGTACAACGAACCTACGACACAGCCTGGCTACCCTGAGTTGTCCCGCCCTGCTGCCTCTGAGATCCTGGTGTCTGGCTACCACGACCACGACCACCATCTCTGCCTGCACGCCCTGACGTATTCCAGTTCCCTGATTGGTAAAAATCTGCTGGTCCTGCTCCCGCATGCAAGAGTCTACAAAAAAACCTTCTCACTAGGCATCGGTGGAAACGCCCTGCAAAAGCAATGCAGATGGCCTATCCTGCTACAAGCTCGGAACTCCACTGGGTCTTGTGGACACTGTGGCATCTTGTCCCCCTCTCTACCACACTGGTAGAACATGACCTGTCCACCTGAAGAATTCTTCTGACTTGTACTGCCACACTGAGAGAAGTCCATCTATCTCTTCCTCTTGCTAGACAAAATAGTACCAGTAACTAGAGCTGAACTACCCTGGCCCACACCACTAGATTCCTGAAGGTTCTTCTCTGTAATCAGCGCCTGGTTCACAATAGCGTGTACTGGAATCATCCTGAAAATGTTCACCATCCCGCGGATTTCAGAATGAAGACCATCATCAAAACGTCTGGCTCTCAACGTCTCATCACCCACCAGCACGGGTGCAAAACGCTGAAGCTAGGTGAAACGAGGAGAATAGTCCATCACCGACAAAGAAGCATGCTGCAGATTCATGAACGCTCAATCTCTATCATCCCTTAGTATCTCTGGGAATAGAAAATCATAAAATATTACTTGAAAATCTTCCCACACCATGTCTCTGTGATTCTATGACTGGGTGGTAACATCCCACCCCCTCTTGGAAGAATCACGCAACATATAAGTCCCGAGCTTGACCCTCTGCCCTGGAGGTATCTCAAGATGCTCAAAAATAGTCTGCATCGATCCTACCCATGACTCCCAGCCTATGGTCCGCCTTCCCCGGAAAACATAGGCGGATGCTGCTGCTAGAAGATACGAGTCAGCTCGGCCTTAGATGTGGCAGCCTGCGGTGCTCCCTAAAAGGTCTGCATGAACCACGTAAAGCCTTCACGGAACTGTGCCTCCGTGCCTATGACTGGTATAGCAGCTGGCGCCACATCTGGATCTGTTGGAGGATCAACTGGTAGCCCATGACCCACAATCTTTGGAGTATAGTCGTCGCCGCTCTCCTGGCGAACAACACGTGGTCTTCTAGGAGACATGACACTACAAGGTCAAAAGAATGCCTTAGATTACGATTTATCAAAGACTGAAAGAGAAGGAAACACAAGGGAACAAGAGGAAGATGACATTTCCAGATTTGCAAAACAAGACTACATGGACTGTACAATGAATACACGGCGTGTACTTGACTTCTCTTCCCCTACCCGGGTCTTTCCACATGGCTTATCCACACGGCTCCTGATAAACAAAAACTTCTATGCATGTATAATATGTACATGGAATGTATGATGTTATTTTCCAACTACCTGTGTTATTTGTGAAATGACCGAATACTTGGCTTGACACTACACGGCGTGTTACACCCGCACATGGAATGTACACTCCCCCGTTTCCCTATCCACACGGCTAAAACCACACAGTCTATCCTCAGACATGACTACACTGCGTGTACCACAGGCACACGACGTGTTCAAGGAGAGGTGACACCGACCCTTGTTGTTAGTTACACAGACGAGTCCCCAGTTCACACTACACGTCGTGTTCATCATTGACATGGCGTGTTCTGTACAGGAGTTCACTGACCCGTGTTGTTAGTTACACAGACAAACTCTGGGTCAACTCTACACGGCGTGTACAAAATCTACACGACATGTTCTCCCCACGCTCTCCCCTTCCCCGTGACGCTGCCAACACGGTTTGTGACACGGGAAGAGATTACACGACGTGTACTTAGGGTACACAGTGTGTACTCCAAAATTTTATTTTCCTTCCCGAACAGAAGAACATACAAGGCGTATATGAGGTACTACACGACATGTATTCTGGGATTCTAGACAGTATGCCTCCGAAACTTCCTCGAATCCCAAGAATACTGCAAAACTACACCTAAGTGTCAAATTTCAACCCGTGAGAGCCCATACTCCCCACGAATCAATGTTTGACATCTTATTTGTGTTATAACTAGTAAACAATCAATGATCCATCAAATTCCAGTCAATGGGGGCACATTCTCCCTGAAAACCAAAGATTGGTGTCTATTCTATAAACATGCTCACACAAGATAATACCCTTCCAAAAAGTAGGTATTTATCAAGTAGCTATCACAATAGCATGCTTTGTTAGCACAACAACTATCACAACAACATGCAAATTCTAATACACCTACATGACATGGAACTATGCATGGCATGTGATTTATAGCATGTTCCTATATGATGAATGAGATGGCATACCCTCATCTCATCGGGTTGTAAATAAAAAGAACCCATAAATAAAACATAAACAATACAATCCATGAGCGTCACCCATGGGTGAAATCATATCAAATGTAACATTTTCAAAATCAAAAGAATTGCAAAAATACAAGGTAGACTGGCTTTTCCCTGTACACGGGTTACCTACGCACGAGCAAATCTCATTATCAACTACCGTTTCCATCCTATACCTAACGAAGGCTCCAAATAGTAAGTCAAGAAATGAAACACCCTTTGATACCACTTTGTAATGTCCCGGTTCCGGGTGCCACTCAACGGGTGCCCCGAACCCGGTTCACCACATATCCTCAAGCGCATTTCCCCAAATGCCTGAGGTTTCCGACTAGCAGTGAGGGCCCTGGTCTGATGGTTGGGAAACTATGCCCTCATTTGTCAAAGTGTAGCACAATGGAATATGAAATAAAACATACAACAAACAGTAGAAGCAGTAAACCATACACAACTGAAATAAACAACTACAGACAAAAAGGGAAACTAGCAGTCATATATATATGAAGATGCATCATGTTAATATTCTATGAAAATAGCCAGAACATGTTACATAATAGTACAACACAATATAACTGAAATACCAATATAGAAAGCAAGATAGAATAGCCCGCAACATCATGAGCCAATGCTCGGTCCCATACTCTCCTATAACCCAGCAGCAATCAAGTACCTGTATAAGGGCCCTTTCCCTTATCTACACCTACAGAAACATAATCTGTTTGAGCCAAAAAGCCTGGACCAAATAGGGTGTGAGAAACAAATCCCAATAGGCACCCACCAACGGCCTGTGTCCAACTGTGTGAAAGCATGAAACAATAGTGTGCAGTAATAAAATGCAACAAAGCGAGCAGTACCGAAAGTAACAAGATTAACCAGATATATTGCCATTTTAATATCCACTTAATCATTTAATTTAAAATATTACCATAGTGAATATTCTAAGTAAAACGCTATTGTCTGCATACTCGTAAACCCCTACCCTAAGGTAAAGAGTATCGAACATAAGAATCTACCCACAAGAATACGGATATTTCCCACAAGCATAAGAAGTATCACCCACAGGCATAGAATCAACTGCCCACAGGCACGGAAGAAGTTATCCACAAGATAAGTAGTAAAATGCCCACAGGCTAATCACAACACTTCCCTCGGGCTAAATAGGTAACCAGGCCATGCCCAACATGTAAATAAACAATCACAAGCAATTACTCTCAAGTAAATTCAATAAACATTACTTTAAAGGCACACCCTCAGGTATCCTGGCCAAACGACTAAACAGAGGAACACACCCCTAGGGTGGTTCTGGATCCAAGAAGATATCCCAAACAACATTTTAATATCGCAATTAATTACCTATACAATTATAGGTAGTTAAAATAGTCATTTACTTAGCCACATGACACCCTAGTGTGGGTTCATGGTAACAAAATACACAAGACACACAGCAGTTGAAAAAACTAAACACCAAGCCACCTACCTTATACTTCAACAATCAATATACATGATCGTCGATCCTAGAAATGCTTAAGAATGGCGTAGATATTAGGTAATTAAAATTTCATTCAACCTCAAATAACTCCCATTAGGTAAAGAATTGGTAAGCAACACGCTAGGAGAAGAGAGGGCTTACCCACGCGGTTCCAACGAGATCGTCCGAGGCTAAAACAGATTCCGGACGTGCGCTCGGTGGATCTCTGAAGCTCCGACCGTCCCCTCCCACTCCTTCCCATTCTAAGCCTTCATTCTGAACAGGGGAGGCTACTGCCCGTTTTAAGAGAAAAAAACAAAGTACACGGTGTGTACTTCCAAGTACACGGTGTTTAAATCCTTTATTTAACTATTCATCTAGCAACACCGCCACAATATTCATCCTTCGACATGAGTACACGACATATACTCCCGAGTACATGACGTGTACTGTCGCCCAGCTGGTGGCTAGTCCATCACCTTAATTTTTTGGCTTACCGACTGACTACACGACATGTAAAGGACCACTACATGGCGTGTAGTTAGTTCCTACACCCTTCATCACTGACATGGATACATGCCCCGGGTACCCATCCCACATGGCCAGAAGAACATGGCATGTGGAAATGTACATGGTGTGTAGTTCCAAAATTTTGGATTTTTCCCCATTTTCTATATTTTCTCAAAAACACATAAGGAAAAGGGAAAAGAAGAAGCCTGTAACTCAAAATTAAGAACATGGTTCTTATATTCCTATTGAGAATATCCCATCACATATCATAATGTGATATAAATCTCATTATATATTTGTATTATTCACCATTTCCTCTACATATTGGTAACCTCACTATGCTATGCAGGCCACATCCAAACTATAAAAATTTCAACCCCAAATATATCATTGGACCCAATACCACTCCTTAATGGGTGTCCAACATTACATCATTATCCTATAATAGTTTCATTAATCTATTTTGAATACCTAGAATATAAATTATATCCAACATCTATATAAATTTCAAGGGGCATTACATGTTTCCAATTCCTAGAAAATGTCTAAGAAAACATCATTTTCTTAATGGTGTGCACTAGTCAAATATTTCATTTAAAACTACTGATTGCATTTCATTTATCACACACAATTTTTCCTTTCCTTATGTCATCCAATTAATAAAAAATAATAATCTTGGAAATAGACATCATTCCCTTATAGTGATCACCCACTCCAGGACCTTATTGTCTCTCAGTAAAATGTTATCCTGCACTATGGTCACCATTCTAACTCTTATATGGGCCAACCAATATCATGGGATATCATATACTAGTTGTTGTAAAAAATTATCTATCTAATATTAAATTTATATTTTTTCAAAAAATCCTAATTTATATCAGTTCCTGTATTGAACCATTAAGAAAACTAAATATCATATATGAATGATTCCATAAACAATGAAATATTTTTTAACAAATAAGCAATAATTTTTTCTATAAACCGACCCCCCCACAATAACTATTACATCCACAAAAAATATCTGAACTTCATCATAAAGGAAATATATCATATATCTAGTTTCAAACCAATATTTAAAAGATAAACCATTTTCAATGAAATGTTATGTTTCAAGCATCATATGAAAAATCTTTTCAACTCCTCACTTTTTGAAAACCAATAAATGATGTATTTTTCTTTTCCTCTTGAAATTATGACACTTATACAACATTAAATTTTCTTTTGATAACTTATTACTATTATTCATGTACACTTGGGATCTTCCTAACAAGAAATTTTACTTCATTATTAGTTAATATAACATAAATAGTGTTTTGATCAATATGACGAGTACACACTATATCCATATTTTTATAAGACATTGAAATATTATCTTAGACATAATAATGAATAAAATGTTGAGTATATATTGTTATAACATCTTTCAGGTTTTGAGTTGGTGGGTATTTATAGGAGCAATTCCAACATTATGGATAAAAATAGAGGTTTAGCTACAAAGTTAAATGTGTGATAGACAATATAATTCTTAAGGAAAAATTAACCCTTAAAAATGCAAACATTTAATTGTTAACTCCTAAATAAATCCACTTCACCATGTTGAAAGATCACAAAATATTGCGAATAGTTTAAATAAGATACTCACCCTCTTTATAAAATATAAATTTTATATTTTTTTACTCTTTTATTATTTACAGGTTATCAAATAAAGTATAATAAATAAAAATTTATATATTTTTTACATTAAAAAATTGATATAACATTACAATCACACTTTAAATGAATACCATTTCTATTTAAATCATGAAACCAATATTCCCCAACACTTATTCTATTTTAAATCACGAAAAATTATAATAGTATTGATGGATATATAAATAGGCTTGTATTTTGGATTATTGTTATGTAAATTAATGGCCTCTAGGGACTAAAAAGTGTCCAAACCTAATCTTGGTCAAAAATAAAAAAAAATACATAAAATAATATTCAGTCGTTATTCTATATATTTTTTTATGTATTTCAAAATAATTATTCATAAAAATGATTAAAACAGTTATAAAAGTGATGTATATCTTAAGAATTTCATAATAAATAGGGTATAATAAAGGATATGTCAAAATTGTTTAGAAAATATATCAATAATGGGAATTAATATATTATACAATCACTCATCGATTGAATAATAATAACAAGTTAATAAAAATAAACATCACAAAATCAAATAAAAAATATATTTGTCTGAATTTTATCAATATAAATCATTTAATATCAATAAATCTTGATTCAACATGTCAATATTATTATGATTATATTTAATAACCCACCCATTATTTTACACATTCAATTAAATAAAAAATATCCCTAAAAAGGTAGGATTGTTTTCTTTAACAACTCTTCTAAAATTATATACAAATATATAAATAAATATATGTATTGCATGAAAATTAATATATAAAAAAATTAATTTTAAATTTGTGAATTACAGAAATAAATGGAATGTAAACAAATACGCTTCAAAACCTTTAGGATATTTTCTTTATCATTTTAACATTTCATGGTATGACTTCATTCATCATCATGGACCTTTAAAATCAAAATAATCATGATCTTTTAAGATTCATTCGATTAAATATTAATAAATTAGGGTGATTTAATTATATACCCTATAAATGATTGGTAAAAAAAATAAAAAATAAAACTTATAGACACAATAAAAAATACATTTTCCTATTTTATAATTTTTAATTATAATAATTTCAATTTATATGAACTCGCCCTATTATTCATGTAATAGTTTATTTAAAATATTATACATGATAGTGATTTGTCCATCACTTGAATTTATAATATTCCATAGATATAATTATATATAGTCACATTGAAAAAAACTTGGAAATTATTTATAGTGAATAAAATTTTATGAATATCAATAATGAGTTAATAAGTAACTTATAGGATGACTTAACCATGGATTATTTGTCTTATTTTGGTGATTTACCTTTCCCTCCTTCAATATACTTGATGTACCACTGTTTTTTAGTAACAATATCATATATTCCCATTTTTAATTTCAATTAATGTGTATCTTTCTACTCTATCCTCTTATTGAACACATTCGGGAGTGTCATATTTCTCTAATTTTGGATCAGAATCCTTTTGATCATTAAGGGTCTCATTATAATTTTCCTCAAACTCAACTTCACAAGTGGATTTTTCCTCATGTTTTACATTAAAGTTGGATTACGATTTTTTTACTTTCATTTAATCATTATCTTATTTCTCTATTCTATGAAGGTTACTACCCACCTCTTAGAATACTTAATTTATGACATATTAGAGTATATCATTGTTACCTAATAATTATTTTGGAAAAAATGTATTCCTTCATATTTTAAAAGTTTGTATATCAATTTGATTCACTGAATGAGAAACTCATATTGAAAATTTGATGTTCTCACTAATGATGCATAAATAATATTTCATTATTCTAAAAAACATCCAAGCATATAAAAATAAATAAATTCTTAAACTCACATAAAAAAATTGAAATGGGTGAAAAAAAATATATAATTAAACAAATAGAATATTCTACCAAGTTTTAGTTCCATAAAACTAATAAAAAAAACTACTCCCACCAAAATTGAAATAAGAATTACTATTGTGTATAATGCTTAAAGTTTATAATTTCAATTCAATAATAATAAAAATATAAATCCATAATATTTCTCAATTAACTGGTGGAACCAGAATAAATTTGTATTTTTTATGAATAAATTATTTCAAAAGGTAATAATATTTAATAAATGATTAAAAATTAATCTAAAACTTGATCAAATGAATGATTAATATCTAGAACATTTTTGGGTTTTATAAATCTATAATCTTGATATTTGGAAGGGTAAAAATAAACATTGAATTGTTATTTTTATTACAATTAGATCTATGAAAAACATTTTCATGCAGTTTATTATATAAATAATATTGTAACATTTTTCTATTATCATGTACATCAGTTCTTTTAATAATTAGGTGTTACAAAATTATATTTAAACATTTCATTGTAAATATATTATTTTTAAAAAATTATTTAATAACTAGTTAATGTATATAAAATATATTTATTAAAAACTAAAAAATGGTCATTCTAAAGAAATGATTAATATATTTAGAGAAATATATAAATATATTAAACTTTTAAATCTACAATTAAAAATTAAAAAACATCAATATTCAATTATCATTCATTATAATATTCAACCTAAGAAAATTACCCCCAAAATTTAGTCATCAGAGAGAAACTAAAAAAAACAACTGCCTCCAACTTTCTATCCTCTATCCAATTAACTTAGAAATGATGCTTCAACTAATCAATTATTAATTAGGGAATTGATGAATTTGTTTTATATTCAAGAACATTCCTTGGAATTTATCATTATATCCCCCCATATCTATGCTATATCTCTTTAATTCGTACTCGTTAAATACTGGTTCCAAAATTTGAGCTTAGTTCCTAAACAAATATCATAGAAAAATACCTATATTTAATTAATAAATGATAGAAATTATATATATTTACCAAAATATCGAATAATTACTTAAACTAATGGAATGAATTCCAAACACCTATAAAACCTTTTAAAATTTGTGTAAAATTTATTTTTCTACATTCAAATTTTAATTTATCCCATCATGTATCACTTTTTATCCTAAATATCATCTAATTTGGATCCTTTTAAATATTCACACAATAAAATAGATTTAAATATTTTTGGCATTAGAATTAAATTTCTAGATGTTCATTTCATCCATGACATACTCCACATCTGAAGTTCCATTTACACCTTCTTCCTATTTTAAACAAGATGAAATGTTATAAATACTACAACACAGATTCCTATTAAGAATTTCACATGTCATATTAAACCGACATGAATCTCATACTTAAATATTTAATATTCATTATTATCTATAAGTAAAAGGGAACTAATTCATTCATTCAAAAACAACGAATCCATCCCGGTTTCATCTATCAAAATCTATTGTGATCCATAGATACTCTTATATAGTTTCATGACACAAAATTTTTTCCTCTAATAATTGTAATGACATAAATTGATGAAATTGACCAGCAAACACATACCCATTCTCAATAAGTTTCATATGGGTTTACTTGTGTTTTAACATTAAATGGTGGAAAATAGAACATTTTTTTACTCATGTTTCATGCATGTCATATGTTTCATTTAAACTATGGTCTATATTTCATTCATCCCACAATTATTTTTAGTTTCTCATAAATTAAAAATCAAAAGATATAATATTTTAATTTATTTCTCAAATGGTTTCGACCCCCACAAAAACTCATTTTTCTATCATTTTATTGTCACCCATTACTATGTACTTTACTCTCATTCGATTATGTGATGATCTTTCCTGTTCGATGTCCTTTCGAAGTGGTTGGAAATATTTTTCTTTGAATAATATATATATTATTTTCTTAAAAATTCCCATGAAATTCGATTACCTAGTTGAATCATAAAAATATTAAAATTTATAAAAGAGTGACTCTTAAAATAATAATATATTTACCCAAATTTTTTTATAGAAATGGTATCTATTAAATCCCCACACACATAAAAATTTTTCATCATGAAAATATCCCCACATAATCAAATAAAAAATCAATCTTATCCATGTTTTAACAATCATATCCAATAAAAATTAATAATTATCTATATAAAATAAATTTCTAATCATCATTTGAAACCCATTTTCAAGTCAATATTTGTAACACCCCTAGCTTCTACGGTACGATTTTCTTTAAATAATGTGATAGCGTGTGTTGTACGCAACATCGAGTTCTAACACACCACAACCAATCAAACTAGACATTATAAATAGTAATACCTACATTTTTAAATTATATATATTTTATATTTCAAAATGGGCTTCTTTTTTGGATTCGGAATATCAAAATTATCCTAAGTTGAATTTTTGGTATTTTTCAGAGAACTTCCAATTTTTATGAATTGTGAAAAATACTTAAAAACAAAATTTTTAAACAAAATAATTTATAGTGATAAATTATACTATTTAGTGGGTTTAAAATATAATTATAATATATTTTTACCATTTTATCCAATGTTTTCCATTAAAATTAATTCCACTTTGAAATTGGACATAAATAATTGTGAATCTTTTGATATATATTGTTTCTTAAAAACATGCTATTTGTTGTGACAACGGGAATTAATTATAAAATTAATTAATGAAACTTATATTTTTGGAATTTTGAAAAATAGACATCATTTTTGAATTCGGAATATCAATTATAGCTTAGGGTGAAATTTTGGCATTGTTCTGAAAAACTTCAATTTTTGATGAATAGTGAAACCACTAAGTGGTAGTTAGAAAACTGAATTTTTCATAAAAATTAATTTTACCACTTATATGAGTAGAATTTCAAAAATCTGAGATACATGTATTATTTCAAGTAGTAAAATGTGGTTCAATGAGATGAAAATAATTTTAGGTGAAAAGTAGCTTTTTACTTTTATTTACCACGGTTAAAAGTAAATAGGGTAATTAAGGGTAAAAATGATATTAATATTACCCTAAAACATGTCGTAATTCTATTGGGCAAGTTTATCTCGACCAAAAACAACCTTATGAATAAAATATTTTCATTTAGGTACACTTATATTAGATTAGGACATTTATTCTTATTTAATTCAAAGAAGAGTTAAAAGATTTAAAATCAATGTTTATTTAGTAAAGATTTTTCAATATAGAGTTATATATAAGATAAATTTTATTTAAATATTAATTATAAAAATAAAATGATTTTCTACATAATGATATTTTATTTATAATTTTTAGACATTATATAGTTTAATTTATTTATGACACAATGATGATGCAGTAATTACCATAATATTGAAAAATTAAAATAATTGATATTATAAATACCCAAATAAATATAATTTAATCTTTTTTATGAATTAAAATAATTTTATAGGTTAATATGACATGTTAGGATTGGCTTAATTAACTTTTCTAGAGGTAATCATTCTGTTATAATATTCACAAAAATCAATTGTTGAATAGTGTCAAAATTGACATGAAAGCGTTTTTAAAAATAATATTATATTATTAATTGATATTAAATTCCAAAAAATATACGGTTCGGCCAAGAGACTTAAATCATGATAGTTGTATCATTAATGGACCACTTGGGGGTCTCTTGGAGGTATATAGTAAGTTTATTAACCATATAATATAAAATTACAAATAGACATTGTAACAGTGAAACTAATTAACTTAGAGTTAATACTTAAAGATAAGGTTAATATAGTAACCCAAACCTGTCTAAATTCTATTTTTTGAGTGGTTTGTGACCCATACCCACCTTAACCTCTAAATAATCAACTTTTTATCCATTAGAAAACGAATATGATTTTATTATAAATTAATATTTCTATCTTTTCTAAAGGTGCCCCTCACCCCTCTTATAAAAAGCCACTCCCCCTTCTCACTAATTCACACATTCAAAGCCTTCTGGTTCGGCCAAAACCTTCCCAAATACTCTCTCAACTTCCTAAACTATAACCTAGAGGACTTAGTTTGATCAGAAAGCCAACTTAAAGAGCCCTTCTGATCAAATCCAACGGAAAAACCCGAAGAAGAGGTAATGTTTTCACCACCCTTTTTAAAATTAATTTCTTCTTCAAATTATTCTTTCTTTGTTATTCCCATTATAAAATAATTAATAAAGTATCTCCTATATACTGTAATATTATTATAAATATGGTACAACCATATTCAGTATTCTATCCATCCTTTGAATGACATGTCACCATACGTGCGTACGTACGACTTATCGTCTCCACGTCGTGGTGTAATTGTTATTAAATATATTATTATTTGGATGGGTATAATAATGATTTGTAATTCATGTAAATAATAAATATAACATGATAATGGATCTTTATATATGATATACCATCCAATTATATATTATTTTAATATCAAAAAAATGATATTGTCACTCGTGCGTATGTACGGACTACCGTCTCCACGAACGTGATGAGATTCGTTCTCCATCATATCCATTCAAGTTTAATTATCATTTGATGATTTAAAAATAATGTTTAAGGGCTTGATATCATTCTTGATATGAATAAGATACAACCTATTCATGACAAACATGTCTTACGTAACAAAACATATACAAGAAAATGAGTAAGTTAACACCCGAAACAACTAAAATTCTAAGATATTATTAACAAAGCAAAGTTAAAACAATATATATGATATCATATGATTGTATATGATTCTTGTATAATTTAATAACAATTATTTCACTATTATATAAGATTTTATCCTACCCCCAACCATGTAAAAGTACAAGGTAAGGGTTTATTTCGCAATCTATTCATTATCCAAGGTTGTTTATACGTAATAATCTACTGGGATTTCTTTATCATCCACATCCATGTTTCTTAAAAATGTATTTCAACTTTATTTTAACTATTTACTAGAATATGGGTTAAATCCATTTATACCCTTGTTGACTTTTATAAGTGGTTTATAAAGTAATCTTCCCATCGTTTTCCAAACAAGGTCTTTTTTAACCTTTTTGGCAGAATTAAGGTAAGAATGCTTTTTTAACTTATACGGCGGGTGCGGCTACTTTCAACCATTATAAAATCCTCTAAGTTTCCCTTACAAGCTTATAATAATATTTTCAAAAAAAGGTTTTATTTTATAAATATATGACTCTTAAATGATTTCAAAATAGAAAGAGATATTTCTTTAAAAAGAGTTTTGATTTCATCTATGTCAACATCCTTTGATAGATTTTATGCTTATTTGAAGTTGATATATTATGATATAGAACTTATATATTGTATTTAAGGTTTTTTGATATGTTTGACTGCGGATGTGTTATTTTTATACCATTCATGGTTTATCGATGAAGTATTTACATTTCGTATGCTAGTTTTAATACGAATGTTTATGTTATGTTTAAACCTTTTCATATGGGAATGCATTGGACTTAATATGTGGTGGGTGGAGCCCGCAATAGCTCCTAGATGAATCGGTAGGTCTCATAAGACAAACTAGTGTCTTGGAATATGGCCTTCAAAAAATCTTATTTGTAGTCTTGGCACGAGGCCCTGGCTATGTGGTTATGATAGTCTGGCATTATTCATTCCATCATTATGAATGTGGTTACTGATATTACATGTGATTATTCGATTGGTAGAATATCAATGTGAATAAGTAAATGGAATTATTTCATTTTATTTTTTCCATACTATATTGAAGTTCAAGTTTAAAAGGATTTTTTTAGTTATACATTGCCTTAAATGTTTATTCTTATTTATGAAAGTTTCCGCTATATTGCTATCCTTACTGGGCATTTGAGCTCACCCCTTTTCTATGTTTTATTTTTCCTAGGATGTGAAGAAGTAAATTATGAATGACCTGTAGGGATAGTATGAGGGGATAAGAGTGTGGACTATAGAGACTACGTTGGTGTAGTTTTCATTTTATTATGTAATGTAAACCTTATGAATATATCTAGTGTTTCCAAGACTACTAAACTAATCGGTCTTTCGAAACATGATCTTTCTTGTGATCATCCCAATGTTATGTAATAATGCACTGACTCTGGGTAACGGGTGTTGGGGCATTATAGTTGGTATCAGAGGAAGTTTAGTACAAACCTTGGAAGCTAGATTTAGATAATCTCTAATTAGAGCACATAGATTTAAGATGGACATTGAGGATTAGTATAGAAGAACTTCCTAGAATTTTGGTATTGTAGAGATTTTGTGAGTTTTCTGGGCAATACATCCCTGTCTGGATACGACCAGGTAGAGGAGGCTCTGGCACAGATGTACCTAGGGGTAAAACTCAAAAACACCACTTTGAGCTAGACTCGAACAGGAACTGGTGCACGACAACGGGCCTTGCTCCACTCTTGGTTATGACACTCCCGGGGGATATGCTTAGGACAACTCTCATTTTCATTACAAATAATTATGAACGGTTTATGAGTTTATACTTCCTCAAAGAATTTTTTTTATGAATATGGATTATATCCATAAATAGTTCAATTTATGTTAAGTGTTTTATAAGTAAGAAATTATGTATTTTGATTCATAAACTGATCTAGTTTATGCCATTTTTTAGAAATGGCGCCTAGTGGAAGAAATAGAAACTGTATCAATGCACGCACTCCATGTAGGGATTTCCCTCCTACTCATGATAATTATAGTGGATCTGGTGATGCAACTGGTGCCGATCAGCTAATCACCATACTGGGACAACTCACTCAGTTAATGAATAATAAACGTACCCATATGGAGCACCCTGATATGCAGCGTGGAGGATCAATGTTAGATCGCTTCATGGGGAAAAAACCACCAACGTTCAATGGGAGTACAAATCCCTTAGTAGCTGAGCAATGGATAAATTACCTAGAGAAAACATTTCAGGCTTTGGGGAGTAGTGAAAGGGAAAAAGTTATCATGGCAGTTTATCGCCTCACTGGAGATGCTGAGAAATGGTGGTCATTGATTCAAAACACAAAGAAAGATGATGAAGTATCAAATATGGATTAGAGGGAGTTCAAAGATCTGTTTTTAGAAAAATAATTTCCTCGTGACCATCGAGCAGATATAGAAAGTCAATTTCTGAGTCTGAGACAAAAGGAGGATGGGAATGTCACAAAGTATGAGGCTAACTTTACAAGGTTAGCAAGGTATGCTGGAAATTATATATGTAACCCAAGAAGTAAGATTGATAATTTCATTGATGGGTTAAAACAATTTCTCTCTTGAGTATTAGTCTCATAATCCTTCTCGTCATATGAAGACATTATCTCATGTGCTATCAATACCGAAAAGGAATTCTCTAAGTTTTATGACTTTAAAGAAAAGAAAGAGAATAATAGATCTGCTGATCAATCTAGGAATTGAAATAAGGGGAAGAAGGGAAAAGTTGAATATCCATCCTGTGGTAAATGTGGGAAGAAACACCCTGGTACTTGCTTGAAGGGAATGAGTGTCTGTTAAAAGTGTGGTGAAAAAGGCCACCAAGCTCGTGATTTCAAATGGTAGAAGGAAGCTACCAATGTTCAGTGGTACAATTGCCAGGAGATGGGACATTATGAAAATGAATCTCCTATACGTCAGAGGAACTTACCTCAGAAAAGGCCAAGGGATCAAGGCTAAGCTTTTGCTGTCACTACTGTTGAGGTAGAAGCTCCAAAAGACATGGTGGCAGGTAATTTAATGGTTTCCTCAAGTTTAGCAAATGCATTATTTGATTATGGATCATCACATTGTTTCATATCTTCGTAGTTTTCTATGAAAATTTGTTATTTCCAATTTGATTTAACAAGGGAGTTGTCAGATAAAACTCCTAAGGGAAGTATCATTGCAACAAAGTTTTGTGAATCCGTCCCCATTAGAGCACATAAATGTTCTTTATCTGATGATCTCATCATCCTACCTATGATTGAGTTTGATATAATCCTCGGTATGGACTGGATTTCGGACCATGATGAGAATATTTATTGTAAGAAGAAGTAGGTTATGATTTTTGATGATGACGATAAGTAAGACCTTATCTTTAGAGCAGAATCATCACCACCTAATTCTTATCTAGATCCACCCCCAGTATCTCAAATAAATTCAATTATTAGGGAGGAAGGGAATGAAATGAC
Source organism: Viscum album (assembly GCA_963277665.1). NCBI lineage: Eukaryota > Viridiplantae > Streptophyta > Magnoliopsida > Santalales > Viscaceae > Viscum > Viscum album. Next base: position 1,499,331,095 of record OY728119.1, on the reverse strand, counting down.
TGTGGGTGAGGAAAGAAATGTTCAAATAGAGGATGTACCTGTTGTGAAAGAATATGTAGATGTATTTCTGGAAGATTTACCTGGACATCCTCCAGAACGAGAAGTTGAGTTTTCCATTGATTTATTTCCTGGATCAAGGCCTATATTGAAGACCCCTTATAGAATGGCCACTGTGGAATTAGTATAACTAATGAAACAACTAGAGGAATTGAGTAATAATGGATTTATTCTCCCTAGTGTTTCTCTATGGGGAGCCCCTATTCTTTTTGTTAAAAAGAAATATGGATCTATGAGGTTTTGTATTGACTATAGGGAGATCAATGCTATAATAATAATTAACAAGTATCTCATGCATCGCATTGATGATTTATTTGATCAACTGCATAGAGCTCAATAATTTTAAAAGATTTACCTTCGATCTAGATACCATCAGTTGTGTGTGAAGAAGGAATACATTCTGAAGAGCATTTCAGACCAGGTACGGGAATTACAAGTTTACAGTAATGCCTTTTGCATTTACTAATGCACCATCTGTATTCATGTATGTGATAAATAGAGTTTTCAAGGAATATCTCGATGAATTTGTGGTTGTATTTATTGACGATATCTTGGTATAGTACAAAATCTACGAAGATCATGAAAATCACTTGCACATTATCCTGAAGACTCAGAGAAGACATGAATTATATGGGAAGTTTAGCAAGTGTGAATTCTGGCTTCAAGAGATTTCTTTTCTTGGCCATATTGTCTCTAAAGATGGAATCTATGTTGATCCTTCTAAGACCAAGGCAATCCAATAATGGCTAGAACCTACGCGTATAACTGAGGAACATAGATTTATAGGTTTAGCAGGTTATTATCGACGTTTTGTCCACAATGTTTCCCGATTGGCTAACCCATTAACAAAGCTCACATGTAAAGGGGTTAAATTTGTTTGGACAAAAGAGTGTGAAGAATGTTTTGAATAATTGAAGAGAATATTATTCAATTCTCTTATATTGACTCTACCATCGAGGAATGATGGGTTTGTTATTTATAGTGATGCATTGAAGAAAGGACTTGGTTGTGTCCTTATGCAGAATGATAGGGTTACTGCCTATGCATCACGACTGTTGAAAATTAATGAAAAAAACTATCCTACTAATTATCTCAAGTTAGCTGCTGTGATCTTTGCTTTGAAGATATGGAGGCACCACCTCTATGGTGAAAAATGTGAGATTTATACTGATCACAAGAGTTTGAAGTATATTTTCTCACAAAAAGGACTCAACACGAGGCAAAGGAGATGGCTTGAATTACTCAAGGATTATGATTGTACTATACACTACCACATGGGGAAAGCAAACAAGGTGGCAGATGCTTTGACCAGAAATGACCATGGAGTTTTTAACGTGATGAGAATGGAAAGGGATCCAATTTTCATGGATCGAGTGAAGATGGACATGGGAATAACTAGGGAAGGTGAAACATCAATGCTTTTTCAAATGGTTACTAAACCATCTTTACTAGAAATGATTAAGAGTTCTTAGACCGACGATGAAGAATTTCAAAAGAAGATTAAAGCTGTGAATGATGGGATATTGAGAGACTTTGTGTATGAAGAAGGAATTTTGAAATTTGGGAAGAGACTTTGTGTTCCTGATGTACCTGATCTAAAAAGGGAATTGCTGGATGATGCTCATAGTTCCAATTTCTCTATACACCCTAGGAGCACCAAAATGTATAGATATTTGAAGGAACATTTTTGGTGGGACAACATGAAGAGGGAGTTTGCCGATTTTGTGTCAAGATGTATGGTTTTTCATCAAGTTAATGCTGGAAGGCGATAGCCTGGTGGAGTATTGCAACCTCTTCCCATCCCTGAGTGGAAAGGGGACAATATTACGATGGACTTTTTCATGGGACTACCAAAGACTCATAGAAGGAACGATGCAATATGGGTTATTGTTTATCGTCTAACCAAGTCATCACATTTTCTTGCTATAAGAGAAGATCTACCACTGGAACGTCTAACAAGACTATATATTAATGAAGTTGTGAGACTTAATGGAGTACCCCTATCGATTTTTTTTATCGTGATCCCCATTTTACTTCAAGATTCTGGAAATGTCTTCAGAAAGCCTTCGATACAGAATTTCATTTGAGCACTGCCTACCACCCTCAAATAGATGTACAATTAGAACGAACTATTCCAACCTTAAAAGATATGTTGAGATCCTGCTCACTTGACATTCAGGGTATGTGGGATCAATATTTACCTCTGGTAGAATTTTACTATAACAATAGCTTTCATTCGAGTATTCAGATGGCAACATATGGAGCGTTATACGGAAAGAGATGTCGCACACCAACCTATTGGGATGACGTTGGTGAAAGAAAACATGTAGGTCCAGAACTGGTGGAGGAAACGATGGAAAAGGTAAAGGTAATCAAAAATCACATCAATGAAGCTCAAAGTAGGCAGAAGAGATATGCTGATAATTGAAGGAAGGATTTAGAATTTCAAGTTGGTGATCATGTTTTCCTGAAGGTATCTCCATGGAAGGGAGTCATACGTTTTGGTAAAAAAGGTAAATTGAGTCACAGGAACATCATAACTTTCGAAATTCTAGAACAAATTGGGGCTGTAGCTTACTGATTGGCATTGCTCCCAAGTCTCTCCAAAGTTCACGATGTGTTCCACGTATCTCTATTGAGGACATATATGCCTGACCCAACGCATGTACTCACCTATGAGGAATTAAAACTGGAACCCGATCTGTCTTATTACGAAGAGCCCGTCAAGATTCTTGATATGAGAGACCAAGTGCTGAGAAATCCAACGACGCGTCTGGTAAAAGTTTTATGGAGAAACCATAGGATGGAAGAGGCAAAATGGAAGCCGAGGAACTTATGATGAAGAACCACCCGATTCTTTTCATGTAATTTCAAGGAAGAAATTATACGAAGCAGGGTGGAATGTAACACCCCAAGCTTCTACGGTACAATTCTCTTTGAATAATGTGATAGCGTGTGGTATATGCAACATCGAGTTCTAACACACCACAACCAATCAAGCTAGCTGTTATGAATTGTAGTACCTAATTTTTGAAATTATATATATTTTATATTTCAAAATGGAATTCATTTTTGGATTCGGATTATCAAAATTATCATAAGTTGAATTTTTTGTATTTTTCTGAGAACTTCCAATTTTTATGAATAGTTAAGAATACATAAAAAAACTTTTTTAATCAAAATAATTTATAGTGATAAATTATACTATTGAGTGGTTTTAAAATATAATTAGAATATATTTTTACCATTTTATCCAATGGTGTTAATTAGAATTAATTTCACTTTGAAATTGGACATAAACAATTGTCAATCTTTTGATATATATTGTTTCTTAAAAACACGCTATTTGTTGTGACAACAGGAATTAATTATATAATTAACTAATGCAACTTATATGTTTGTAATTTTTTAAAATGGACATCATTTTTGAATTTGGAATATCAATTATAGATTAGTGTTAAATTTTGGCATTGTTCTAAAAAACATCAATTTTTAATGAATATTGAAACCACTAAGTGGTAGTTAAAAAACAGAATTTTTCATAAAACTTAATTTTACCACATCTGTGAGTGGAATTTCAAAAATTCGAGCGACACAGTTAATATCAATTAGTAAAATTTGGTTCAATGTGATGAAAATAATTTATGGTGAATGGTAACTTTTTACTTTTATTTACCACGGTTAAAAGTAAATAGGGTAATTAAGGGTAAAAATGATAATAATATTACCCTAACGCATGTCCTTATTCTATTTGACAAGTGTAAATCGACCAAAAACAACCTTAGGAATAAACTATTATCATTTTGGTCCACTTTGATTAGATTAGGACATTTATTATTATTTAATTCAAAGAAGAGTTAAGAGTTAAAATCAATGTTTATTTACTAAAACATTTTTCATATTGGGTTATACATAAGATAAATTAGATTGTAAATATTACATAGAAAGATAAAAATATTTCTAACATAATGATATTTTATTTATAATTTTTAGACAATAAAAAATTTAATATATTTATGACACAATGATGATGCAGTAATTACCATAATAGTGAAAAATTAAAATAATTGATATTATAAATATCTAAATAAATATAATTTGAGACTTTTTATGAATTAAAATAATTTAATAGGTTAATATGACATGTTAGGATTTCCTTAATTAACTTTTTTCGAAGTAGTCATTCTTATATGATTTTCACAAAAAGCAATTATTGAATAGTGTCAAAATTGTCATAAAAGAGTTTTTAAAACAAATATTATATTATTAATTGATATTAAATTCCTAAAAATCTAAAGATCAGACAAGAGACTTATATTATAATATTTGTATCATTAATTGACGACTTGGGGGTCACTTGGAGGTATATAGTAAGTTTATTAACCATATAATATAAAAATACAAAGAGACATTGTAAAAGTGAAACTAATTAACTTAGAGTTAATACTTAAATATATGGTTAATATAGTAACCCAAACCTGTCTAAATTCTATTGGATGAGTGGTTTTGAACCCATACCCACTTTAAACTTTAAATAATCAACTTTGGATCCATTATAAACCGAATATGAATTTATTATAAATTAATATTTCTAGCTTTTCCAAAGGTGCCCCTCACCCCTCTTAGAAAAAGGCACTCCACCTTATCACTAATTCACACATTCAAATCCTTTTGGATCGGAAACACCCTACCCAAATACCCTCTCAACTTCCCTCACTACAAAATAGAGGCCTTATTTTGATCATAAAGCCAACCTATGGATCCCTTTTGATCAAATCGAAAGGAAGAACCCAAAGAAGAGGTAATGTTTTCACCACCCTTTTCAAATTCATTTCTTCTTCAACTTATTATTTCTTTGTTATTACCATTATAAAATAATTAATATATTATCTCCTATATATTGTACTAATATTATAAACATGGTACAACCATATTCAGTGTTCTATCCATCCTTTGAATGACATGTCACCATACGTGCGAACGTACGGCTTACCGTCTCCACGTCGTGGTGTAATTGTTATTAAATATATTATTATATGGATGTGTATAATCATGATTTGTAATTCAAGTAAATAATAAATATAACATGATAATGATTCTGTATATATGATATAACATCCAATTATATATTATTTTAATATCAAAAGAATTATATTGTTGCTCGTCCGTATGTACGGACTACCGTCTCCACGAACGCGATGAGATTAATTCTCTATCGTATCCATTCAAGTATAATTATCATTTGATGATTTAAAAATAATGTTTAAGGACTTGATATCATTTTTTATATAAATAAGATACATCCTATCGATGAAAAACATGTCTTATGTAACAAAACATATAAAATAAAGCGAGTAAGTTAACACCCAAAACAACGATAATTCTAAGATATTATTAACAAAGTAATGTTAAAAGATAATATATGATATCATATGAATGTATATTATTCTTGTATAATTTAATAAAAATTATTTCACCATTATACAGGTGGTTGTCCTACCCCCAACCAATGAAAATTAAAAGGTAAGGGTTTATTTCACACTCTCTTCATTATCCGAGGTTGTTTATACGTAATAATCTACTAGGATTTCTTTATCATCCACATCCATGTTTCTTAAAAATGTATTTCAAAACATTTTTTTAATATTTACTAGAATATGTGTTAATTCCATTTATACCCTTTTTGACTTTTATAAGTGGTTTATAAAGGAATCTTTCTGTCTTTTTCCAAACAAGATCCTTTTTAACCTTTTCGACAGAATTAAGGTAAGAATGTTTTTTAACTTGTACGGCCGATGCGACTACTTTCCACTGTTATAAAATCGTTGAAGTTTCCCTTACAAGCTTATAAGAATATTTTCACAGAAAATGTTTTATTTTATAAATATATGACTCTTAAATGATTTCAAAATAGAAAGAGATATTTGTTTAAAAAGAGGTTTGATTTCATCTATGTCAACATCCTTTGATGGATTTTACGTTTATTTGAAGTTGATTTATATGATACAAAACTTCTATATTGTATTGAAGGTTTTGTGATATGTTTGATTGTGGATGTGTTATTTTTATACCATTCACGGTTTATAGATGATGTATTTACATTTCATATTCTAGTTTTAATATGAATGTTTATGTTATGTTTAAACCTTTTCATATGGGAATGCATTTAACTTAATATGTGACGGGTGGAGCCCGCTATAGCTACTCGATGCAACGGTAGGTCTCAAGACACAAACTAGTGTCTTGGCACAAGGCCTTGGAAAAATCTTATTTCTAGTCTTGGCACGAGGCCTTGGCTATGTGGTTATGATAGTCTAGAATTATGCATTCCATCATTATGAAAGTGGTTACTGATATTGCATGTGATTATTCAATTAGTAGAATATCCATGTGAATAAGGAAATGGAATTATTTCATTTTATATTTCCCATACTATGTTTATGTTCAAGTTTAAAAGGATTTTGTTTTAGTTATACATTGCCTTAAATGTCTATTCTTATTTATGAATGTTTCTGCTATATTGTTATCCTTATTGGGCATTTGAGCTCACCCCTTTTCTATGTTTTATTATTCCCAAAATGTGAAGAAATAAATTATGAATGACCTGTAGGGATAGTATGAGGGGATAAGCGTGTGGACTTTGGAGACTACGTTGTTGTAGTTTTCATTTTCTAATTTAATGTAAATCTTATAAATATATCCAGTGTTTCCAAGGCTACTAAACTAATCGGTATTTCGAGACTTGATCTTTCTTGTGATCATGCCAATGTTATGTAATAATGAACTGACTTTGGGTAACTGGGGTGGGGGCGTTACAAATTTTTTTAATAAATATAATTTTTGGTTACATTTATTTTCCCATTAAATTGATTATACATTTCCTAAGATAAATTCACATCCTTACATTTATTATTTGTATTCATGAAAACTATTGATCTTTCATATTAGAAAAAAAATTCTATCATCACTCAAGGTCATTTAATTGGAGTTATGATAAATATCACGTATTAGAAATATATTATTAATCCTTAATGACATATAAATATATAATTAAAGAAAAAAAATTGGTACATTCATTATGGTTTTCATTTTTTCTTGGATTGGTGTTAGAGGAAATTAATTTAAGAAATATAAATAGTAACGATAAAAAAGAGACTCAAATTTAATTCATTATGTTTAATTGAAAATATAAATATCAATAAAAAACATCCTTCAATCTTAAAACACTGAAACAACATCACAATATTAAATCCTATTTTTCATCTTAAAGCATCATAAATAATGAAAATTAACACAATGTGAAATTCACCCTTTGTATAACATATTTTTTACATTATTCTTGTCACATAATAAGTGTATATCTGATAATGTAAAATAAAATGGTAGTTTTTTATATTTTTATCCTCCAAAAATGATAAAACCACATAATATCAGTTTTAGTAAATTTCCTCCCTATCAATATCATTAAATCTTACTTCCCCAAACATATTCCATTTAATATCTTGAAAATATTCCACGTTTTTTGTATGAAGGATAAATAATAATATAATATAGATTTATATCCATGAAATTCATGGAATATAATGTATAACAAAATATCTAATTCAAGTTTTGTATCAAAGATTAATTTATTATAATAAGTTTCAATTGATGGTTATAATCTTCTTAATTTTTTTAGAAAATTATCATTCTTTGAAAACATGAAAATCAAAATTCTAGTAGAAATGTGTATCTTGAAAATATCTCAAGAATGTAGGTTTTAGAAGGAATAAGTGTAATTGGATTATAATACCTCTCAAGAATGAGAATTAAAATTTTATACAATCACTCATTTTGTGAATAATAATAATAATTTAATCAACATTAACTTAAAAAAATCAATTCCTAAATTCCTAGAGGAACTCCATATATATTAATCAATTTGTCCTCCCAAATCATGATCCATCATATAAATATTTTTTCCTTATCATTACTCATCCACCCATCATCTTATTAATTCAATTACATAAAAAAACTCAATTCATGGAATTACTATGTTTCTCAAATATATATTTCATTTTAGATCATTAATATTACAGTAAATCATAGAATTAATAATAAATTCATAAATTCAAAAATAAATTATATGTAGTGTGAACATAAAAATATTATGTAATTAAAAAAATAATACCATTTCCCTTGAAAATATTTCATTTTCATTTTTCATCTTATCATATAATGTCATCATTTATTAGTTTGTACCTATAAATCAAAATAAATATAAAATTATAATATCTATTTTATTAAAATTAAAAATATAAGGGTGAATAAATTCTACATCTTAATGTAATTTTTACACAAATTCTTTAAAATAACTACTATAGAAGAAATTAAAAATACTTAATTTCCATTGGTAATATGGTTTTTTAAATTATTTTACCTACAAATTACATTTTCATATCAATAATGTAATAAGTGATTAGAAAGAGTTTACCGTATTTTTATTTAGCGATGATATTGATTTTTTATCATCTATAGATGTACCTGTTATACATTGATTTGAAAGATACATAACACCTATTTAATGTAAAAATAAAGTGTTTGGATGATGTAAATATTGATTTAATATATCATGTACTAAAAAACCTGGTAATATTTATCCTTTAAAACTTTTGATCCATGATCCATTTCAAAATCATCAATGTACCACATCATTTTTTCGGCCTTATATTATTTTTCATCTGAATTGGTATTTTTTTAATTATTAAAAAACTTATTTTTTATTTTAGTGAGATCCATTATCAAAAAACAAAAACAAAATTCCAACAAGTCAAACTACCAATTAGTTATTCCTCAAATTGAAATATAATGAAGATATGTTGATCAAAAATATTCAACGAAATTTTAAAAATTGAATATCACCATGGGAGGATTGAGAAAGTATGAGACCATGATAATGTTAAGCATACCCCATGATGACTCTATAAATTATATGTTGGAAAAATTACACCATCTACAAGGATATAATTTTAATTGATTAACCCCTCTGAAAAAACTATCATAAATAATACAAAAATATTTTAACTACAACCAAAAGTAATAATATTAATTCTCATCAGAAAGGATGAACCCTTAAATGATTAAAAAACTAATACGAATGTTATCTCACAACATTACAAAATATATCTCCATAAAAAAAATATATTATACTCATACCATCCTCTATATATTAACCATAATAACCACATATACCAATCATTTTTTGAAAAACCTTCTCCAAATCTAACCAAGAAAAATAATATAAAGAGAATGAAACACCACCGTGAAACCCATAACATATCCACAACAATATAAAATAAACAATCAAACAATCAAACAATCATCCCCCAACCACTGACTAATTGCCATCATCACCACTTTTTAACTTTTGTCAAAAAACATCACCAAACCACTACATTAAGTCCAAGAAAAATGAAGGGATGGAAAAGAAGTTATAACTGTACACTATCACCTACACTGGCCAAATTAAACACATTTTATACATTTAATTATGAGGATGAGGATACAGATAGTGGGGGATATTGAATGATAACATATTAGATTATAGTGGGTTAAAAAAAATTTGATATTTATAAATATGTGGTCTAATTAAATCTTCCAATGACATGATCCCAAAAGATCAAATAACCATCACTTTTGACCGAATATGGGGATGTGTGTAGAGGGTAAATTAGTATGATAAAATGTTTACAAAATAAAAAGAATTAAACTAATGAAAAAATAAGAAACCCAATTAACTACAAATATAAGTATGTGAAGACAAATTTATGAAAAGGAAGTGATAACCATGAAATATATCTCTGAGACAATACTAATCCATTAAGAAACTCAACCATTATATAAAAATATATGATTAAGTGTGATGAGTAATATGGAAAGTGATACATAAATAGTGAATAATGGCATAAACCTAAAACAACAAATGAGACATATGGGAAGGGTACATAGATTCTAGATATAGTGAAGGAATTCTATAACCAAAGAAGGTGAACCAAGAACCCCTAAGAGGTAAATCAGAAAAACAAATAGAGAACACCAGAACCATATGAAGACTCTAGAGAGAATTGAAATCGACATCCTCAATTTCTCTATTTTTTCTTCCATTAATTATTCAAATTATTCATTCAGTCAAGGGTAATCACTTGTTATGGTGACCCCTTTCCCAATTTATAGATGAGATTTAACTGTATCATAAGAGGTGTTGTTATATTCAACCTCAATCTCAACATCCCCGTCATATTTTTCCTATAGATTTTTCCTCAAATATAAATTCCACATTAAATAATTTATTTGACCCAAGAAACACCTTTTACATTATCTTTATTTCATTATAGGAATAACAAAATACTCCATACATGACATTGAAATGTATGTCATCATCTTGTGGGAATTGTTTTCAAAACCATATTTAATTTTTTATCTTCCTCTAATGTATATTGATTTGATATACATGAAGAGAAACCTTTATGAAATGGATTATGGTTTCCAATGTGAGGGATTGAATACGACTTGTAATAAAAAACCCCCAAAAATGAAAATGAAACCAAAAACCAAAAGTAAAAATATAAAATAGAAATAAGTTAGAAATGACCTTGTCCAAATCTATCAAACAAAATTATCTACTAAGATCTAGGTCTCTGATTATGACACTAAAACATTGGAAACCCATATATTATAATTAATTATTATATATTATAACATTTATTTTTTATAATTTATCTTCCTTAAAATTGACACTATGATGACATATGAAATTTGAGTTTAAAACCATAAGGAAAACTACTTACTCTGAAAACATTAGTTCAAAATTTAACATATTCAATAAATTCCATTGAACAAAATATATAACTAATTTATAATATTGATTAATAATAAACCACCATTATTTTATAAATATAGTACCATGAAATATTTAATTATAAAATTTTTAATTGATAGTAACATCATTATCAAATTTGGATCCCATTAAACCATACTCTTAACATAGAATAAATATTTACTAAACACCATGTTTCTTGTTTTTACGTACTTCATTTAATTCAATAAATAGTTTATCCAAAACATGTCTGATCATAACACTTAAACTCAACTATAGTAAAGAATGTATTTGAAAAATAGTTATCTAATTAAAAGGAAATTATTTAATCCATATACAATGTTTCATGCTAGAAGACGGATGTGAAGATTTATAAATATATAAGATATAAAAATTACAATAATACTATAATTAAATATTAAAATAATTTAATATTAACTAAATCATCATTTTAAAACATTTAACATAGAATTTACCACTTCATGAAATCCATTAATGATAATCTAAAACTAATAAATATATTTATTCTTATAACACCCACTCATATAACCTAAATTTGATCCTCCAACTGATCATTTATCATGTTTTAAATTATTAACTTCATTTTCTAACAAAACCCTTTTTTCAATATCTCATTCTATCTTTATATATTTACATCTCTCTGAGATCAATTCTAATAGATCAACTTTTGGGTCGAAAATTCAAGTCAGCTATAATAAATAACATCCATAAATATGCTACCTTCAAATTCCAAAAATATAATAAAGTGTTATACAATCCAAAAATATATGAAAATATCCAAAAAATAATTAAATTCATCTCAAATTCCTATATAAATTGGAATATTTGGGTAAATTTATCTTGGTTATTCCCATTTTAATTCTTCCACACTATATAACTTTTTATATGAATTATCATAACAATTATTCATGTATGTTTGAAACAAGAAATAAAAAAAAATATTTCAAACATTTTAATTTTTCATATAGTATTTAATTTCATTGATGATGTACTCCAACTAAAAAAATCCTATATTTACCACCTTCTCATAACTAATATAATAAAACCATGTATAAACCATGACATCGATACCCTTGAGTAGGTACCATCATTTAAAAAAATTATAATTCAACTCTTATTATATCCATTTCATATTAATTATTTCCTTTACTAATATATGGCCCCACTATTCCATGTATTACACATGGGATCCATCCCCGATTCAATTTCAATAATCTTTTGGGAACCATTACGCCTCTACATTATTTTTTAAATTACATATTTCATCCTCCAATAGTTCCTGAAATCTATTTTATATATCTTTACCACATTTTGGGTCCTTTTTTCACTAGTAATTTTGAAATAAATTGTGCATTTGAATATCATTGACTATGACTAATATATCATTTTCATCAAGTGTCATGCTTGTAGCATGTTTTACTAAAAATAATGGTCCACATTTTATCTTATCCACATATCTACTTATAATTTTGATTTCACCAACATCATAAAATTAATCACACCTGAAAAAAATGGTTCTCTAATAGCTCCACCTTATTCCATTATCATTTTGTCTCTTAAATTATGTAAAACATGCATTGTGGATCCTTCTATCATTCACCTATGAGTGGGCAAACCGTAATTTATAGCCTTGTCTAGAGGTTGTATATTTTTTCTCTAATTAAGTCTTATTTTTACTATTTCATTAAAATTCACATTTAATCAATTTCCTACATTACAACATCTTTGTATATTCAATCAATCATATCCAATGTTTAATAACCATATTGAATAGAACAAAAAAACTATTAGTGAAAAATAAATTTTAAAGGATCACATAGATAACATCATATCAAATGCACATTTTTAATGAAAATTAGTAAAACATATATCGTAATTTCCATCTTTAATTTATGATACTTATCTAAAATCAATTCCAATAAATATATTTATTAATGGAATTTATGAACACTTATGATGTTTATTTATTGTAAACAATTTTCATCTAATAAGATTATTTAGTTGGTGTTTTACTGAATATCATGTATATGAAATATATCCATTAAATTATATAATAAAAAATATACACATATAAATAAAACCAATAAAATTAATTTATAATGTTATCAGGGTTCTAATGAATTTAGGGTTATCTATGGCTGGTCATTACCATTTTGAAAACTAACACCATTATGTATAAAAAGAGAGAGTCTTAACTCTAAATTAATATGACTTATAAACAATATAATATCCATTAAAAATATATTAATTCAAAATTATTACATTAATGTGATAAAAAAAACCAAATAATATTTTTATGGAAAAGTCTAAAAAATATTGAAAATATGAAAAATTAAATATTCACCCTCTTTACAAAAAATATTAATTTTTTAGATTGTTTGAATTTTATTTCTTTTGAGGGAAGATAATAAATTACAGTGATTACCAATTCATGAATATTTATCCCTAAACCATTGGTGATACCTGTAAATCAATATTTTTATTAATATAATCGCCATTAACATATTGAAATTGATCTTCCAAAAAACAGAATCTGTTATAAAAAATACACAAATACCAATAGAAGAGTATGAATGATTAATAGCATTATAATATAGCTACCTATAATAAAAATTCATTATATTGAATACTTAAAAAGAGATCAAAATAAATGTAAATAAAAAAATAAAATGTCTATAATAATATTCTAATCAATGAACTCAACCATCTTAATGTGGTTCAAATTTGACAGTCTCTAAAAATACAAAGATTCAAAATTGAATATTTATACATATCCAACGAATCTATAAAAAAAGTTGGGGTTGGAAAAATAATGAAAAATGTTTTAGGATAACTATTGGAAATCGAAATTAAATTTTTCCACATTTACACGTGGCATGAATAATAATAAGAATCTAGTTAATAAAAACATTATAAAATAATAAAAAATAATATTTATGAATTTCATCAATATAAATCAAATAATCATCTTAAATCATGATTCATCTTATCAATATTATTATACTAATTTTTACTCATTCATCCATAATTATACATATTAAATTATGTTAAATAATTAACTTTTATACAAGGTATGATGTAACATCATACCCCTAACTCATTGGATTGAGATGAAGAGGGAGTGCTAAATGCCTTATATGACATCCCCAAGACACTAACGTCTATCAAAAAATTCCAATTAATAAATGAATATTGGGGAATTATTTTTCATTTAGAAACATGAAACACCTCGAAAACATAAACATTAAACATCCAATATTCAATATGTTTCATGAACAAAAGGTACAAGGAAAATTAAACTCAATAAAAAACAACAAAATCAGATTTACAATCGAATCCTTAAAACAAAATTTGAAAGAAAAAAAATTAAAAGAGATAAAATCAATTAATTACTAATCATATATAAGATCCAACTTCATGATTATCACCAATGGTATCAAGATAAATCAGTATAGAACCATTCCGTTACATATGTCTCGATAGATTTCATTGAAAAACACACTATGGTTCCCAAGAATGGGGTGAAAATAAATGCCTTTTGATTTCTCCAATGACTTCTCAACATATTTCCCTAGAAATTAAACCAGTTAGAACATTTTTTTTATAAAATTTTGTAACGAATATAGTTAATGTAGTGTATATAAAAACCATAAACATATCTATGGAAATAAATAAAAAAATATATTAAAAAATTATAATTTATTTTTCATACCAACTTAATGTTTCCACATACATATCAAACCACATTAATTTCTCATATTAGATCAATACTCTTGAGTGGTCTCCCATATATCCACTATGTCATCGCTAGGTATCCAATCACCTTATTCTCCAATTCCTCATGCTTTATATCCTAGGTCATGTCATTGTAGCTAAATAGTAAGTTCCCTTTATTAAGATTCATGATAAAATTAATAGACTCACACAAAATATGTATTCCAACCAAATGTCAAACAATTTCACATTAATTAAAACATTTATAAAAAAATGCAATAAAAAATATTCCATAACTAATTTTTTTAAATCATATTTTGTAAATTATCATCAAGAGAGATTTTTTAAGTAACCTCACAATACTAGGCATACCACATTAAATCTATATCCATTTTAAATTCAAATATATCATCGAAACTAATACCACAACTTTATGGGTGTTTCAAATTAAATATTCATCCTATAATAGTTTCATTGATCTAGTTAGAAGTCATATACTATGCCTTATATCCAATTTCTCTTGGAATTTCAATTGTTCTTACGTGTTTTTACTTTCTAGAAAATTTCCAAGAAAACCACATTTTCATCATTTCATGAACCAGAAAAATATTTCATTTACAACTGTTGATTTCATTTCATCTCTCACACACTACATTTTCATTCTTCGTTTCATGAAATTTTTAATACAAAATCATTGTGGAAATATATGTCATTCTCTCATAGTTATCACCCACTCCATGGCCTTGTTTTCTCTCACTAAAATGTAATCATGCACTATAGTCTTCATTCTAATTATTATATAAGCTAACCAATCTCAATGGATGCCATTTACTCGTTGTTGAAAAAATATCTCCAACTAATATTTGTTTCATATTTTTTCATAAAATACAAATTTATGACACTTCCTGTATTGAACCATTTAGGAAACATAATATTGGGTAGGAATGATTCTATAAACAATGAAATATATTTAATAAAATTATACATCAAAATTTTCTGTAAACCCCCCAGATAAACTATTACATCCCCTAAAAAAATACCTCCACTTCATCATAAAGGAAATATATCATATCCCTAGTTTGAAACCCATTTTTATAATATAAAAGATTATCAATGAAATTTTATGTTTCAAGCATCATATGAAAAATATTTTAAACTCCTTAATTTTTGAAAACAAATCAACAATGTATATTTATTTTCCTCTTGAATTTATGATAGTAATCAAAACATCAATTACAAAAAGTCAACTAATTATTAGTATTTATAAAAATTTGGGATCATCCTTACTAGAAATTTTATTTCCTTTTTAGTTTAAATACCATCAATAGTGTTTTTATCAATTTTATGAGTATGTACTACATACAAATTTTTAATATATTGAAATATTATATTAGAAATAATACCAACAAAAATGATGAGTATATATATTTATAACATTTGTTAGGTTATGTGTGGGTGGTTATTTAAGGGAACAATTTAATCATTATGGATAAAATAAAGGATTAGTTAAAGTGTTCAATGTGTGATAAACAATATAATTATCGAAGAAAAATTAACCCTCCAACATGATAGCATTTAATTTATAACTCCTAATTAAATCAATTTCATCATCACAAAGGATAAAAAATAATGAGAGTAATTAAAATAAAATATTCACATTCCTTACAACATTTTTTTCACTATTTTATTTATTTACTCGGTATCTAATAAAGTATACTGAAAGTAAATTTATATCAATTTTACCTTAAACCATTTATATAACCTCACAATCACCTCTTTAAATAAATATCATTTCAATTTAAATAATGAAAAATATTCTCCCACACTCATTTGATCTTAAATATTAAAAAATTCAAATTGTAGATTATGATGGATAAATTTTCATGTAATGTTGAAAATTATTATGTAAATTATTTATCACTAGGGATTAAAAAGTGTCCACCCTAAACTATGATATAACAAAAAAAATAGATAAAATAATATTAATTCAATATTCCTAATCATCTTAATGTAGTTCAAAATAGTCATTCATAAAAATGATTAAAAAAGTTATTAAAGTGATGTATATCATAATAATTCTTCAATTAAGAGGGTATAATATTGAAAATGTCAAAATGTTTTAGAATATATATCGATAATGAAAATTAAAATATTATACAATCACTCACGGATTGATTAATAATAACATGTCAATCTACATAAAAAAACAAAATCAAATAAATAAATTTTTTGATTAATTTCATCTAAATAAATCATTTCATATCATCAAATCATGATTAAACAAGTCAATATCAATATTATTATTTTTAATAACCCTCCAGTTATATTACTCATAAAATTACATAAAACATCCATCTAAAAGGTATGATGGTATTCTTTAACGACTCTTTTCTTCTTATATATAAAAATAAAAATAAATTTACCTATGGTAGGAAAATTCAAAAAAAGAAAAAACTAATTTGAAATGTACAAATTATAAAAATATGTGGAATGTAAATAAATACTCTTCATAACCATTAAGATATTTTCTTTATCATTTTCATCATTTTATGGTATGCATTCCTCAGTCATCATGAACTTACAAAATCAAAATATTCATGAACATTTATTATTTAATCCATTAATCATTAATATATAAGGGTGATTGAATTATATATACTATAAAAAGATTGTGAAAAAATAAAAAAACCTATATAAAAAATAGAAAATCCATTTTTCCTATCATATATTTTTTGTTTAAAAGATTTTAAATTTATATAACGTCACCATGTTATTCATGTAATAGTTATTTGAAATAATATACATGATATATTTTTATCCATCACTTGAATTTATAATAATTAATAGATATAATTATAGATAGTCACACTGAAACCAGCTTGGAAATTATTTATTGATAGAAAAAAATGTTGAAAATCATTAATGAATTAATAATTAACTCATAAAATAATAAAACATTGGATTATTTTTCTTCTTTAGGCCATTTTAATTTCTCCCCTTCAAAATACCTGATGTAACACTTTTTTTATTGTTATTATCAGATATTCCCTAGCTTTATTTCATTTAATGTTTATATTTCTACACTCTCCTCTAATTCAAAAAATTTGGGAGTATCATGTTTCTCTAATTTTGGATTAGATTTATTTTGATCATTAGAGGTCTCTATAGACTCTTCCTGAAACTCATCATCACTAGTGGATTCTTGCTTATGTTTTTCATTAATGTTGGATTCCTCTTTTGGTAATTTCTTTGAATCATCAACCTCATTTTCCATTATACGAAGGAAATTAACCACATCTTGGAATATATACTCTAAGATGTATTAGAGTATATAAATTTTCCCTAAGAATCGTTTTCGGAAAAATACGTGACTTTATATATTACCATTTTGTATATGAATTTGACGTTTTGGATGAGAAACTTGTATGAAAAATTCGATTTGATCAGTAATGATTCATTAATAATATTTCATTATTAAAAAAACATTCATGCATATGAAAATAAAATAAATTCATAAACTAACATTAAAAAATTGAAATGGGTCATAAAAATAATCTTACAAAATTTTTTTTAACAAGTTCAAGTTCCATAAAAATGACACAAAAAATATTCCCAAAAAAAGTGAATAATTATTTTTTATGATGTATAATGTTTTAAATTTATAATTTCCATTTCATAATACTAAAAATATAAGTCCATAATATTTCTAAATTCTCTGGCCGATCCTAAATATATAATTATTTTTCATGACAACATTATTTTAAAAGTTAATACTGTTAATTATAATTATTTAAAATTAATCTAAAACAACATAAAAAGAATGATTAATAACCAGAACATTGAGGTTTTATATAAATGTAAACTTGTGATTTTGAAGGGTAAAAATAGATATTAGATGGTTAATTTTTTATTTTAATTAGATCTATTAATTACCTTTTTTTGAAGTCCATTATATAAATACTATTGTTACCTTTTTCTATTGTCACGTAATTTAGTACTTTTAATAATAAAGTGTTACAAAATCATAAATAATCATATCAACATAAATTTATTTTTTAAGAAATAATTTAATAAAATATTAATTTATTTAAAATATATTTATTAAATAATAAAAAAATGGTCACACTAAAAAAGTATGAATATATTTAGAGAAATATTTGAATATAAAAAACCTTTAAAAATAGAATTCAATTTAAAAAATCCTCAATATTTAATTAAAATTCATTGAAGTATTCATCATAGGATAATTACCCCAACAATATAGTCATTAGAGAAATCTAAAATAAAATACTCCCTCTATCATTCTATCCTATATTCAATTAACCTAGAAATGATCTGCCAACTGATGAATGCTCAATTATGGAATCAATGACTT
Source organism: Viscum album (assembly GCA_963277665.1). Lineage (NCBI taxonomy): Eukaryota > Viridiplantae > Streptophyta > Magnoliopsida > Santalales > Viscaceae > Viscum > Viscum album. Next base: position 1,499,312,073 of record OY728119.1, on the reverse strand, counting down.
TGTTTTACAGTCATGAACATTCATCAGAGTTTATTATTAGACCACCCCACATCTATGCTATATTACTATAATTCACAGTCCTTAAATACATGTTTCAAAATTTGAGCATGGTTTCTCAAACAAATTCATAGAAAAATACCTCTCTTAAATTAGTAAATTAATGGAATTATATATACATCCAAAAATATAAAAAAAATGTAAAACTAATGAGAGGAATTCAAAAAAAAATTGGAACTTTTTTATATTTGTGTAAATTTAATTTTTTTCATTCCAACATTAATTTATCTCATCATGTATATCTTTTTATCCTAAATATCTTCAATATTTGATCATCTAATATTTTCAAAAAATATAAATAATATAAATAATTTGGGAATTTGAATTAAATTTCTAGAGGTTTATTTCATCTATGACATACTCAATATTTAAATTACCATTTACACCTTCTTCTTATATTAAACATGTTGAAACATTATTAACACTACAACAGAAATTCCTCTTAATAAATTCACATGTCTTACCAAAGGGGCACACATCTCTTATTTATATATTTTACATTCATTTTTTGTATATAAGATAGTGAAATAATACCTTCAAGTAAGAAAATGAATCCATCACTGTTTCATCTATGATAATCTATTGTGATCCTGAGGAACCCCTCAATAGTTTCTTCACATATCATTTTCTTCTCCAATATTTTTAATGATATACTTTTAGGAAATTGAATACAACATACATCCCAATTATCTATATGTTTCACATGCTTTACTTGTTTTTTAACATTAAACGGTGGTAAACATAACATTATTTTACCCATGATTCATGCTAGTCATATGTTTCATTTAAAAATATGATCTATATTTCATTAATCCCAAAATTATTTTTAGTTTTACATATCATCTAATTTAAAAGAAAAAATATTTGTAATTTTTTTTCTCAAATGGTTCCACCACTCCCCAATACCCATTTCTATGTCACTTTATTGTCTTTCCTTTCTGTGGCCTTCACTAAAATTATATTATGTGAAGATATATCTTTTTTTATTGCCTTATGTAGTGGTTGGAACCTTTTTTTGACTAAAATAAAATTTTCTCTTAAAAATTACCACGAGTGTCATTTATAGGGATGAATCATTAAAACACTAAAATTTATATAGGAGTGACTCTTGAAATAATTTTATATTTTCCCAAAACATTTATATTTATTTTATATATCAAACCCTACCATACATAAACACATTTTCATAATGAAAATATATTCACATACTCAAATTAAAAATCAATCATATCCATGTTTTAACAATCATAACAAATTAAAATTAATATTTGTATATAAAAAATAAATTTCTACGAATCATTTGAAACCACTTTTTTAAATTCACATTTTTAAGAAAACCAACCATCCATTAAATAAAATTTCCTATTCAATTTAATATTCTTTTCTTAACATCAATTCACATCATTCAATGTATTTTTTATTCTTGAAAACATTTGATCTGTCGTATTGGACTGAAATTTCTATCACCACTCAAGGTTGTTTAATTGGGATATAATAAATATAAATTATTATAAATATATCCATAATTCTGAATGACATATAATTTTATAATTGGAAACCCAAAAAAAATAGTACATTCATTATGGTTTTCAATTCTCCATGGTTTGGTGTTGGTAGAAATTGATTTGAGACATATATATATATATATATATATATATATATATTAAGGATAAAAAAGAGCCTCAATTACCATGTATTATGTATATTTGAAAATATAAATCTCAATAAAAACCTCATCCTTCAAAATTACATATTTTAAATGTGATCACCAAATTTAATCATCTTTTTAATCTTAGAGAATAATAAATAATGATAATTTACAATGTGTGAAATTCACCCTCTGTAAAAAATATATTTTTTACTTTATTCATTTCAAATTTTTAGATTATAACTGATAGTGTAAAATAAAATGGAATTTATTAATACTTTTATCCTTGAAAATGATTACATGACATAATATCACTTTTAGTAAATATCCTCCCAATCAACCTCATGAAATCTCACTTCACCCAATCATATTAAATTATATATCATGAAAATATCTATGTTTTTTATATGATGGAAAAATAATAATATAATGAGGATTGATGTCAAGGACCTTTATGGAATATAATGAATATTAAAATATCTAATTCAGGGTTGGAATCAAATGTAAATGTCCTAAAATAAGTTTCAATTGATGGTTACAATCTTCTTAGCTTTTTGAAAAATTATCATTCATTGAAAATATAAAAATCAAAATTTTAGTAGCGATGTATATCTAGAGAATATCCAAAAAAGTAGTTATATTAAAGAATATGTAAAATTGGTTTATAATACCTTTCAAGAATATGAATTAAAATTTTATACAATCACACATTGTGTGAATATTAATAACAATTTAATAAATATTAACATCATAATATCGAAGCCAAAAAATTCTAGAGGAATTACATCTATATAAATAAATTAGTCTTCCAAAATCATGATTTATCCAATCAATATGTTTTCATTATCATTACTCATCCACCCATCATTTTATTCATTAAATTACATAAAAAATAATATTCAATGAATGGAATTAAAAAGTTCCTAAGAAAACAATTTCATCCTAGACAATTAATATTGCATTAAATCAAAGCATGGCTTACAAATTCACAAATTCAAAAATAAATTATAAATAGAATGAACATAAAATTATAATGAATTTAAAAAAATAAAATAATTTCCCTTAAAGATAATTTCTTGTCCTTTTTTATCTTATCATATTATGTTATCCTTCATCATTATGTACCTTTAAATTGAGATAAATAGGAAATTATAATATCCATTGCATTAAAATTAAAAATATAAGGGTGATTAAATTCCATATATTAATTTAATTTTTGAAAAAAATTCCAAAAATTAAATACTATAAAATAAAAAAAATATGTCATTATAATTTTTTTATGTTTTTTTATTTATAAATAACATTTTAATATCAATCCGGTAAAAAGGGAGTGGAAAGAGTATACCATATATATATATATTTAGAGATTATATGGATTTATACTCATCTATATATGTAACTATAGTCCGTTGATTTGAAACAAAAAAAAAACACTTATTTAAGGTTAAAATAATGTTTTTGGAAGATGTAAATATTGACTTAAAAATCATGTACTTAAAAACCTGGTAATATTTTTCTTTTACAACTTTTTATACATGATCCATTTTAAAATAATCAATGTACCCCATCATTTTTGAAACTTATATTCTTCTTCTTCTTCTAAATTGGCATTTATTTGTGAAAAAACATATATTTTTTTATTTTAGTGGGAACCATTATCAAAAAACTGAAACAAAATAACAACAAATGAAACCAACAATTAGTTATTCCTCAAATCGAAATACAATGAAGAAAAAGTGAATTTCAAAATTCCCAGAAAATTTCAAAATTAAAAATCCTCATGGAAGGATTGAGAATGTATAAGACCAGGATAATTTTGATCCTACCCACTCTTGACTCTATAAGTTTTTTGATGCACAAATTCCACCATATATTATGATATAAATTTAATGAAAACCCCTTATGTAACCATCCTCACTAAATAATTTTTAACTAAAGTCAACACTAATAATATTCATTATCATAAGAAAGGAAGAAACCTTAAACCATTAAAAAATAATACGAATGATATCTCACTACATTAAAAAATATATCTACATACAAAAGATCTACTATCCTCATACCATCCGCTAAATATTATAAATTATATCCTTCAGTACCAATCATATTTTGAATAAACCATAACCAATTCTAACAAAAAAAACTAAAGAAAATGAAACTCCCCCGTGAAACCCCAAACATACCCTCAACAATATAACATAAAACATCCAACTATAATCCTTGAACCAGTCACCAATTATCCCCGTCACCAATTTATAACTATAGCCAAAAAACATCACTAAAACACACCATTAAGACCACACAAAATGAAGTGATATAAAATAAATTGTAACTATACACTGTCACATACAATGGATAAATTCACCACATATTCTAAAATTCGTAACTAATATTGGGATACACATAGCGGGAAATAATTAATGATAACATTTTAGAGTATACATGGTCAAAAAAATGATGAGATTTATAAATAGGTTGACCACTTTAGTCTTCCACTCATATGATCTCAAATAATCAAATCAACATCACTTTTTATCGGATATGGGTTTGCGTGTAGTGGGTAAATTATTAATAGAAAAATAAGTAATATAATAAAATTAGACAAATGAAAAAAATGCGAATACCAATTAAATACAAATATAAGGTTGAAAACATCAACTTTGGATTAATAAGTGATAACCATGAAATTCATTTTCGAAAAAAATAAAATCCATTAAAAAACTCAACCCTGATAAAAAAAATATATGGTTTAGTGTGATGAGTAATGTTGAAAGTGCAATATGAATATTGAAAAATTACATAAACCATGGAAAGGAAATGAGACAAAGGTCAAGGTTACAAAGGGCCTTGATGACGTGAAGGAATTCCATATCCATATAAGGTGATCCAAGAAATCCTAAGAGGTAAATAGGAAAAATTAGAGAATAATATAATCTTCTGAAGAGTATATATCTATTAAAAATTCCTTTTATCCATTTTTCCATTTTATTCTTCCATTATTTCTACTCATTATTCATTCATCCAGGGGATATCATTTGTTATGGTTTCCACATAACCAAATTATTGGCGAGTTTTAACTGTATCATAATAGGTGTTGTTATATTCAACATCAAACTCAACATCCCCATCGAATTAGTCCTATAGTTTTTACTCAAATATGGATTCCACATTTTGTAATTCCTTTGACCAAATAAACACCTTTTACATTATCTCTATTTCATAACATTTCTAATTGAATACTTACTCCATGATATATAAACGTACATCATCATCCCTTGGGAATGGTATTTTGATCCATCCATACATTTTTATCTTCCACAAATGTATATTGATTTCATATACCTGATTATAAACTTGTATGAAAATGATGATGTGTTCAATTATGATGGATTGAAAACTAGTAGTCATAAAAGACAGAATATAGAAAATGAAACTAAAAACCTAATGTAAAGATAAAAAATAAAAATATGTTAGAAAACACCTGGTCCAAATCTATCAAACAAAATTATCTAATTAGATCTTGGTCTCTGATAATGACCATAAACCATTGACAACCCATAAAGTCTATTTTGTATTATATAATATAATGTTTATTATTAACTATTTAACTTCCTTAAAAAACTATAATGGTATAATACACTTGAAATTTGAGTTTTAAATAATAAAGAAAAGCACTTTGAATGAGAAAATTAGTTCGGTATTTAATAAATTCAAATATATAAATTATAAATAAATATATATTTTTTAAAATCTTGATTAATAATACTCACACCTTGATTTTATAAATATAGAATCACAATATATTCAATTATAAAAATATGTAATTGATTGTCTTACCATTATCAAATTTGGATCTCAATAAACCCATTGTCGTTGTGTTAATTCACTCTTTATTAAACACCACATTTTTTATGTTTTTGTACTTAAATTAATTCAATATCATGTTTATTGGAAAAAAATGTCTAATCATGACACATAAACTCAATAATGGTAAAGAATTTATTTGAGTACTTGTTAGTCAATTAAGAATATATTATTTAATTAATAAAAAATGGTCATTCAATATGACAGATAAGAATATATAGAACCATATAAGAAGGGAAAATCCAAAAATAATATCAATAAAGATTAAAATAATTCAATAATAACTGAATCATCATTTTAAAACTTTTAAAATTGAATTTATCACCTCATAGTATCCATGAGTGAGAATCTAAAACTAATAACTCCATTTAATCATCCAAAATCCACTCATATAGCCCACAAAAATCCTATAACTAATCAATTATCAAGAATCATTGTTGTAGCTAAATTTTCTAAAAAAACCTATCCTTTAAATATCTGATTATATTGTTATATATTAAAATATCATTGATATCAACTCAACATATTCTCATGTGGGTCCAAAATTTAAGTCAGGTACCATAAATATCATTCTGAAAAATAACACCTTTAAATTTAAAAAATATAATAAATTGTTATACATTCCAAAAATATATAAAAATTTACAAAAATTACAAGATTCATCTGAAATTATTATATAAATTTTAATTTTTTTAGAAAATATTACATCGTGATTCCTAATTTAATTTTTACCACGCCGTATAATGTTGTATATCAATTATCCTAAAAAATAATCTTATATCTTGGAACTAGTAAATAAATGAAAATATTTATTAAATTTCAATTTTTCACATAGTAATTCATTTCATCCAAGATGTACTCTATCTTAAAATTCTTCTATTAACCACATTCCTATAACGACTACAATAAAAACATGTAACATCTATGAAATAGATACCCTTGAGAAGGCACCATCATTTAAAAAAATAATAATTCAGCTCTTATTATATATATTTCATATTAATTATTTCCTTATTAACATATGGCCTCACTATTCCATGTATTATACATGGGATCCATCCCAAATTCAATTACAATATTATTATGTCATCAATGACCACCACTCTATTATTGTTTAAATTACATTTACATCCTCTAATAGTTCTTTAAATCTATTTTTAGGACCTTGACCACAAATTTCATATATTTTCACACGTAATTTGAATGAAATCATACATTTGAAAATCATTGAATATGAATAATATATCATTTTCATCAAGTGTTTTGATAGAATATGTTTTACTAAAAAATGTTTTCCATAATATATCATATCCACATATCTTTTTATAATTTTTATTCCTCCAACTTCATAAAATTTATAACCAATGAAAAAAAAACATGGTCCTATAATAGTCCCACACTATTCCAAGACCATATGTTCTCTTAAATTAAATGAAACATGTATTGTGGCTCCTACTCTCATTCTCTTATGTGTTGGATAACCACATTTTATATACTTTTCAAGTGGTTTTATATTTCTTATCTAACTAAGTCTTATTTTTTCGATTTCATTAAAATCCACATGTAATATATTTCTTACATTAAGACATAATTGTAAAATTAATAAATCATATCCAATGATTAGTTAATATAATCAATGAAACAAAATTACTTTCAGTCAAAAATAAATTTTAAAGAATTACATTGAAATCATTTTTTCAACTTCACATTTTTTAAGAAAATCAATAAAACATGTATTATAATTTCCCTGTTTAATTAATGATACTTCTCCTTACATCAATTCACATAATTTATTTTATAATTAGAATTTATGATCAAAGGTGAAATTGATTTCTAGAAAAACATTTTCATCCCATAAGATTATTTAGTTGGAGTTAAACTAAATATAAAGTATATGAACAATACCCTTAAGATTATAGAATTAATAAATCAACACAAAAAACTAATAAAATTCATCGCTGTTTTTTTAGGGTTCAAATTTATTTAGGATTATCTGTGGGTGGGTGGGTATCATTATGAAAAATATGACCATTTTGTCTAAAAAAGGATTCCTAACTCTAATGTAAAATGCATTATATACCATTTAATATTCAATGAAAATTTATTAATTCAAAATTGTAACATAAAAATAATAACAACCACAAAATTTTATTTTTTATTCGAAAATTTATAAAACATTTAAAATATTAACAATGAAATATTCATCCTCTTTTCAAAAATTATTATTTTTTGAGTTTTATTTCTTTCTATTTCATTTGAGTGATTTTAATAAATTACAATGAGATCCAATACATGATAATTTTCCCCTACAACCAATGATGATACATGTTAGTCTATTTTTAATAAATGTGACCCCTTTAACATAATAAAATTGATCTCCCCAAACACTTAATCCATTATAAAAATATAAAAATAATAAAAGAATAGTATTAATGATAAATATGCTTATAATTTGGAATACAATAAAAAAATCATAGTCTCAAAGACTTAAAAATAGATCAAAATCAAATTATATCTCAAAAAATATCTAAAATAATATTGAATCGATGACCTCAACCAACATAATGTTGTCCAAAATTAACTATATTTGAAAATTAAAAAATTAAAGATTGAATATTTATACATATCTAATAAATCTATAAAAAAGTGGGTATTGGAAAAAATATGAAAAAATGGTTTTGGATAACTCATAGAAATGGAAATTAAAATATTTCAAAATTAATCATATCCTAAATAATAATAAAAATGTAGTTAATTTTTTTTATAAAATAAGTAAAAAAATTATTATTTACGAATTTTATCAATGTAAATCAATTAATTATCCTAAATCATGATTCAAAAAGTATATATTATTTTACTAATAGTTACTCATTCATCCATCATTATACATATTCAATTACATAAAAAATTTACTTTTATACAATGTATGATGTAATATTCTACCCATCCTCGTTGGATTGAGATGAGGTGGTGGTACTAAAGGCCTAATGTGACTTCCCCGAGACACTAAAGTTTAACAATAAATTCCAATGAATAAATAAAAATTGGGGAGGGATTTTCTATTTAGAATAAGGAGAAAACTTGAATAAATAATCATTACACTTCCAGTATTCTATATAATGCATAAACAAAAGATACAATGAAAATTATACTCGAATGCAAACAACCAAATCAGAGTTACAACAAAAACATGGAAACATTGAATGAAAGACAAAAAATTTCAAGGAATAAAACCAACTTAGTCCTAATGAACTCTATGATCCAACTTAATGTTCCTCACCAATAGTATCAATATGAATCACTCTAGAAAAAAGTTAACTTTTTATTACATATGTATCGATATATTTCATCTACAATCACACAATAATTCCTAAGAAGGGGGTATGAATAAATACTGTAGGATTTCCCCAATAATATAAAAACACATTCTTCTAGGAAATGAATTAGTTAAAACATTTCGTATAAAATCTTATAAGGAAAATAGTTTATGTAATTTATATCAAAATCATAAACAGTTCAATTGAATGAAATAAAAAATAGTTTTAAAAAATTATAATTGAATTTTCATGCCCATTCATTGTTTAGACATACACATAGACACACATTCATTTGTCATGATTGTTCCATAATCTTGAGGTGTTTCCCATCCATCCACTATGTCATCATTAGGTATCCAATCTTAATGTTCCCCAATTACTCATGCCTTATATCATGGGTTATGTCCTTGTACCCAAATCATACATTCCATTTATTCAAGGTCCACATAAAATAAATGGACTCAGGTGAAAAATATATTCCAACCCAAGGTCAAACAATTTCACGTAAACTAAAAATTTTATCAAAAAAAACCATCAAGAAAACTTCGTTTATTTTTTTAATCATCATTTTTAAACTATCATCAAAAGGGATTTTATAAGTATCATTTCTGTTTCCAAATGTTTGATGCCATAAACCAATAGATATTTCTATCAAGATACACAAAATTATTTAAAATTATTTCATTAAGATAATTGAATGAAAACCAAGAATTCAAGTTTTAGGTTGAGGAGGTGGTAGAGAATTCACCTACATCACTATATTTGGTGAAAATGAAGAACAAAAATAAAATATTCTAAATGTGGATTTGGATTTCTTTTCTTTCAATGTAATAAATTATATATTGTCAATATTACTATAAATGAACATGTATATGTAAATATTTGGATATATTTATAGTTTGGGGGGGATAAGAATAGATCTAAAAATAATGGGGATGATCAGGTATATACAGATGATTTTGGATCTCTAATTCACATAGATATTTCTAAGAATCAAATCCAAATTCAAGGGGATCATCTATAAATCATAAGAAGAAAATATAATTCAATATTCTATATATTTAAGAATTTAAATAGGATTATGATGTAGGATTCAAATTAGATTTATTAATTTTGGAGTGCCAACTATATTCTGTATTGTTTGGTCATATAGTTTGGTAAACCATGCACTAATTGTGTGATGATACAGTCTCAAGGTCACACCTCTCACAATTGTCTGACACTGTTAAAAAAACTAGGCAAAATCAACTCATTTCACGAATTTTCAATTTATATGGTTTCCCCTAGAAACTAGCATGGTTTCGCTAAATATGTGCCTGCCTAGTGACTCCCAAATAATGATGCACGGTGTCTTATTGGTAGTGCATGGTGTCTACTAACCATGAAAAACCCAAAAAACTAAAACACACTTCTCCAAATATGTATAACCCCCCCAAATTCTCTAATATAAACTCAACCTATTATATGATAAATTTACATAAATAAAAATCTATGTACCTAAAACTATGGTTGATAAATTATCTCAACAATTAATATTTCCTTCATTGAAATGTAAGAAACTGATGTTTTCCTAGAAAATTCCGTGCTATTTCTCTATCATTTCAATTAGTTATCCAAATTTTTTTCTTAAATATAATAATTTTTACACAAAACCCTACATTGAACCAATGATTTTCCCATGCATCTCCTATAAATAATAAATACCAGAACATGTATCAATGTAGCATCCATATAAATATCAATATGTCCACATCAATTTGAATTGTTAATATCAGGATGTTAATTTTTCAATTGATTTACATGAAAAAAATTATAATATTAATTTAACCATTTAGGTATGACCAACTTATTTGCTAACTCACCAGACTTTTATTGTGTCTCAAAAGAGCTATTATTCCATGGTGACAACATTCCATGCTTACAAAAATGATAATGCCCCTATATAAATGATATTATCAAGAACATGTGATTAACTAACTCAAAGGGTAATGATTAACAATGGTGATATACATATGATTTATTAAGAATCTGATCCATTGCCATTATCTGTTTGGTCAAAGGAGTATTCTCTAATGTTTGTTGAAAAATTTCCGGTCTGATCAGTTAATTATCACCTAATATCACCCATGAATGTGGAGAGATACATTTAAATCAATAAACTTATTTTAAGGGATACATATTCATTAAGGCATGATAGATATTATTATAAAATAACTCCTTAAATGATTAATTCTTTACTTCAATCCACCAAAATCCATTACAGAATCCCTACAAATTTCCTCCAACATTTTGATTATTATTTCTAATTATGAATCCAATTGAGGGTGATAAGTGGTTTCTATTTTCAAATATGTTATAATTAATTGATATATGTATTAAAAAATGAGATACAAATGTTGTGTCTTGTTCATATATAGTTGAGATGGGAATGACATGCATATATTATATATCTTAAATGTAGAGTTTTGAGAAGTCTTCCACCATATTTGATTCAAAAAATAGAGATAAATTGGGACAACATTGTTATTCAATCCACAATCACCCATATGGAATCTTGTTTCCTAATATTTAATTATAGATGAGTCAAAAAATACATGGCAATATTATCTTATTTTTATACCATTATCTGTAATGATTTCAACATACTATTTTGTTGTTGGTTCTCTATCATGGCCTTCATATGTATCCTGATACAAAATATAACACACTTATCTTCATAAATGTGTTCCAAAATTAAATTCCCAACACATTATAAATATTTTTTATTCCTAAATGAACTTCCCATATCTAATAGTCGTATGAATTAGGAATATTATATTGAGAGGATATAGAAATTATTATCTGATATTTGTATTGTTACATAAATTTTATTTATATTTTTCCTCTTTCAATCTGAAAATTTTGTTTTAAAATTATGGTGACTTATTTTGGATTAGATTTCCAAGAATTTTTCACCTACTCAACCTAATTGTGAAAACTGAAAATGGAATGAAAGTTATAGTTTCACCATTCTTAGTATTTTCAATATGCTTTGGTGCTACAATGTACATTAACTACCACTGATTTGAATCATGTTTACACTATTACTTTTAATAATTATAGCTTAATTCTTTAACCGTAGTGTTCCCTTTACCCGTTGTTTATATAATGATCAATTAAATCATTTTATGGTTGTTTTATAGTTCCTCGAAACATGTTCTAGATTTAAGAATCACTGTTTCTAGGTTATTTCCATTGGTTTTTATTATAGAACCAGAAACATATAACATTTATTTATCCAAAGAGGACATGCATTCCAAAGGAAGGCATTCCTTATGTTTTTAACATTACGATACTTAAGAACATCCATTGGTCGAGAGGATGTGAGTTCAGACTCATCACACCCTTTTGAGGGGAATTATTGTCTACTACAAGACTCTCTTTGTAAAATTAAAATATTTTTCATGAATCCTTATTAATTCACTATGTATATTATAAGTATTCCTTGGAATTTAAAATCACTTATTAACATGAGTTTTTTTTACATTCATTAGTATGCATTTAAGGTTCTTCATCAATGGAATCATCTGTTTGTATTCGAGGTTTTCAATCAATGGTTTCATCTAATATACCAATTAGATATTATTTTAATCAGCATTATGATGATATTGATTTTTAAGCCATTCAGTGGGGCACTCTGGAAGTTATTGTCATCTAGGGAGACGAAGGATTGTTTGAATCATGGGATTGTGCTCATAAATCGAGATACCTGTGTATCCTTGTTGAAGGAATCAGAACCCTCGTAGTTCAGCGCCACATAGTAGGACACATCATACCTTTTAAGTTCATGTGATAAGGACGTCTAAGTGGATGGTTCTTAGTTGAAACTTAGTGTAGGACTTATACTGAAGCTGCCCAAGGAACGTGGAAAGGATATGAGTTTCCAAATAATATCAGACCCAATTGGGAATATGGCTCAAAGAGAACAGGTTTGATTTGAATTGTTGGGTTTGAACCTCAAGGAGGCTTCCTACATATCCAATATAAATGGAAATCAAATCCTACATAGTTCGATAAATCACATTGGAGAGTATAGTCCATAGAGAGTTTGGGCTTAATTCCTTAAAAAGGATTCCTTGATGATTTGATGATTGAATTTGGGGATTATTTCTTAAGAAAGTTGCCCAAATAGGGGTAATTAGGGGTCGATTCCTAAGAAGGATATCTAGTGAGCTCAAGCTATGAAAGGGCTTCCTATGTATCCTAGATTGAATAGGAATTAGAGTTCTTGTAGTTCCGTTTTCTGAGTTTTTGTGTTCATTTTTTTACCATCACATATCTCTATGATCATGTGAGTCATGATCAATGTGAGAAACAAGAGGATGTGAAAGATTCAACAATGACACTTCACACTTTAAAATTTTTAATCCATGCTAATGTAATAGGGAACTACTACAATTGAAGATGGAGATGTGAAGGTGGACGAGGGAGGGGTGATGAGCCCGCCCTCTGTTCTATTCACATTGGACAAGGGTGAAAATGGAAGGATGAAGGGGTGAAGGTGAGGGACTTATACCAGGATGGCTCCCTTTGAGATTGGTTGGACCATACTCCTATGGAGGATTCCCATTTGAGATTGGTTGGGGCTTACTCCTAAGGAGGATTCCATTTGGAATCGGTTGGGGCTTACTCCTATGGAGGATGCCAATTTGAGATTGGATGGGGATTACATCTAAGGAGGATGCCCATTTGGAATTGGATGGGGTTTACTCCTAAAGATCATGCCCATTTGGAATTGGTTTGGTATAATCCTAAGGAGGATGCCCATTTGTTGTTGGTTGGGGCTTTCCCCTAAGGAGGATGCCCATTTGGAATTGGCTGGGGATTACTCCAAAGGAGTATGCCTAATGGAGGTTTAACATGGAAAAGAAGTCAATTGATGAGGTTTTACTAATTTCTTGAGGATTGTATCAACCAAGGTACTCGAGGAATCCATAAGAAGAGTCCAAACTCATAACATGAAAAATGAACCAAGAGGAGTAAGTCAACTCAAGGCACTTTATTGAGTGTGATGGAGTGTCTCAAGGCTTGGTATTACAGGGATGGAAATATGGCTGCATAAAGGTTGCAATGGAAACATTCCTCGACTGGATCAGAAAAGTTTTTGGTGCAATGCTCCATTTCACATGGGGGTCAATGAAGGAAGTGAAGGGACCAGCCCGAAGAGACTGGCCCGATGGGCCGGGACCGCAGCCCGGCACTGATCCCAAGCAGGGGTTCCAGGGTTGCGCCCCCACGGTATGAACCAGTGGTGTCGCTATGGTGCCTTTCCAAGGGGCCTCGCATAGGTTCTTTGCATAGCTACCCCGCATAAGTACTCCACATAGGTGCGCCGCGCAGGTGCGCCACGCAAGTGCGCCACGTAGGTGCTCTGCACAGCTCCATATGTTTTAGTCCATGACGGGACTTTGAACCAATTTTACCCCTTTAATTTTCTATTCTCTAATGTTTTAGAGAGGTAATTTAGAATACATGGGGTATCTTGGCAAAAGAGCTATGCAAAGGGAGCATTGGAACTTCTTCTAGCTTTTTCTGTCCCTGAAATGGGGAGCCCAAAGGAATTATTTATAGGCAACGAGGGGACCTGGTCGAAGAGAGTTTTTTTAAGGTCCTTTTCATAGCTCCTCTACATAGGTCCTTTCCATAGGGGGTTTAAAAATTCATTTTCCGCATAGTTCCTTCGCATAAGTCTTCCTCATAGGTCTTCTGCATATGTCCCTTTGTCAAATTTATTCATTTTCCAAGTACCATAACCTTGGATCCGTAAGCCTGTTCGGGCTCCGCGACTATTAATATTGATGGACTTGAAGAGATATAAACTTATTGATGTGGTAAATACACAGAGCCTTCTTGAATAAAACTTTCATATTGAATTTTATGTGATGGCACCTTTTCATCATCGATCTTGGAAATCCACTATCTGCATCTTTATTCTTAATAGTGAAAACATAACTACACATAATTGACATTTATTATCTATGTGAGAGTTATATCTTTACTATACATAAATGTGTATGGAACACATTTCATGGTATCAACAGAATCCCCCCTTTAGAATTTTATTAGTTCGGAACGAAAACAATATTGTTCTAAGGTAAATGTAAGCCACTTTGATGCATTCTGACATCATTTATTTTCATTTGGAGCTACATAAATTTTGTAAGGATGCTCAAATTTATGCTTAATCCATAGGTCTTAGAGAGAATATATTGAATGTTTTTAGGGTTATATGGATAACCCCACATTATTACCTAAACCATACAAAAAAATGTATGTTTAGTGAGATGGGACTCGACTTATGCCCAGATTTCCTGATGCGGGTTTCTAATCCGGTGAGTACCACATCTCTTGTTGTTGGCAGTTTATTGTCATGAATGGTGTACTATAATGGGATAGTATCTAAGGTTGAATATCTTAGACCATAAATTATTAAATTATATCTCAATCAAGAATTAGTGTCTAAGAATTGCTTTAATATTCTTTAAACATTTCCAAGGGGAATAACGTGTCATGGTTTTTATGGTCATCAAATCTAAATCTTGTATCAACATAAGGCGTGTATTTCTTAGGAACAAGGTTTCCATTATTTAACAAACTCTTTATGGGTTATATATTATACAAGTCCAACTAGGTCATATGCTTCATAGGAAAATAGTTGAATCTTTTGATTGACATGCTCGTTAGGTAGGAAACTTATGCAAGGCCTCATAAGGGCACATGATACATATTCGAGCAAAAGTGATCTTTAGAAATTTAACATTTTTTGCTGATAGATTGAGGGAAATATTATTTTGGAGACCTAAGACCAAAATAGGTGATTTTTTCAAGAAAGTGTATTTTAATAATGGAAAGGGGTAATTTTAGACCAACATAAGCCATGAACAGGAAAACCAATTTTTATTTAAATATAATTTATGAGTAATGGTAAAACATTTATTAGAAAATGAAATTTCTGATATCATATTATGAAGTATTAAATAATGTAGTGAGGACATTGGTACTGTTCAGTTTTAAGTCATTTAGTGAGGACATTCGTACTGTGCAATTTTAATTCATGCATTGAGGACATTGGTACTGTGTAGTTTTAAGTCATGCAGTGAGGACATGGGGTGGATTTAATTTAATATCATTAACTCTGACCAAAAGTATGATACTCTCCCAATTTCATGATAATTTGTTTTAAAATATACTATCATATTCAGTTATGAAATGTAAAATTGTAAACAGAGATTTGGGAATTTCTAAAATCGAGGAATTGAATGGGAAAAGAGCTAGAATCATTAGAGGAATTATTTTCTAAAAACTAAGTTACCATTACATCAAAATATCATTATGGGGGCTATATTATGAAGGGAAAACTGGGACATATGCTCCCAATCCAAATAGTGGAATCTTTTGGCTGACAGGCCTATTATGTAGGCAACATATACAAGCCCGCCTAAGGGAAAGTGCTGCATAGTTAGGCAAAATAGATCTTGGAAGTTTGAATTTCTACTAATAAAAGTAGAAGAATGTTAATGGAGATTCATCTTTTTCAAATCATTGAGTATGGTTTATGGAGAAAGGTACCTAAATAAGGAAAGGGTATTTCCAATCAAGATACCCAGTGAATCAGAGATATATGACTTTTACATAGGTCTTACCCAAATGTAAAAGATATGGTGTCCAGAGTTTTAGGTCATATGACTAGGATAAGAAAATGGAACAATATATGATATGTGGTCAAGTGATTTCAAAATTATTCCCTAGTGCATCTAACACATAGTGAAGGAAATGTGTAAACCTTGATCATGAAGATTATCAGATTGTGATAAAGATAATGGTACAAGTATAGTTGAATGAATATTTTAAAATAAAAATTCTTATATATTGTCATCAATGTTTGAAGGGGTCAATGACACTATAACCAAGAATGAAGATACATTTATTTGACAAACCCATTATGAGGGTTATATTATACAGGGCCAACAGAGGCACAAGCTGCACAACCAAATAATGGCATGTTTTGGCTGATAGGCCAGTTTTGTAGGTATCTTATGCAAGGATACATAAGGCAATGTGATGCACTATCTAGAAAAAGAGATCTTTAAGTATTATCAACATTGTCAAAAAATATCGTAAGGAGGATTATGATAATCTAGAAATATTCAAGATTCAGAGTGTGAAATATGGATGATGGTATTTGTTCAATGCACATGAGAGATGTTTGAATCTATATTTCTTATGAGTTTTATGTCCATTACACAGATCTTATTAATATGTAAAATGGTGACTTTCTTTGTTTTATATAAATTAATATGGTGATGTGAAATTTTATGTCATCAAGTAAGGAAATTATACTATAAAATCTTAACTCATGCAGTAGGGACATTATTAACCCCATAATAAATTAAAAAACCTTATATAAAGAATCCACATACTCAATTCCTAAGCCCAAGTGAGATATGCTCGGTGTGAGAAACAAGGAGCACTAAGGGTTTATTTTATAATACAAAGGTGATACAAATGAAGAATATGGGTATTAGATTTTTATTTTGTGTAACCTCATGTGGTAAGGATGACAATGAACTGATATGAAAGGAAGGACATATTGTAACTGGATTATGGGACAAAACCCAAGTGTCACTATATGTCTTACTGGGGAAAGAATCAAGTTATAGATAGATTTTTTAAAAAAAAATCCCTATGGAGATTTTTTTTATATTTTGGTTGGGCCCATGATTAGAGATCTAGACATCTCTACATATCTCATAAAATATTAGAATCAAGGCATACATAGTTATTTAAATAATCATTCCTCGTGGTAAGTTTAACGCAAGGAATGTGGGCTTTTGATACATTCGGAGAGAATGATAAATCTAAAGACATGAAATGGTATAAGGACCAAATCATATATCTCAAGGAAACACTCAGTATTGATCTGATTGATATACAAGAGGAGAAATTAAAATAAGAAAATTTTGTGATTCTGGTTGGGCCTGGAATTAGAGATTCATGCATCTCTATGTATCTCATTATAAATGAGAATCAAGCGATACGTATTTCTTGAAACATGGCCTCTATGCAGATCTGACTCCGTCATAGGAAATAGAGGGAATAATATACTACTAATAATTAGTGATGACCACATTGACATTTTCTTTTAGATGCTTCTAACGTTAAATAGAGAAAACATTAGTTTTACATATGATTTAATGTAGTTTAACGTCATGCCACAAGGATGAAGATACTATGCACTGTAACGTCATGCAACATGGAGGCATACAGTTGTTATGAATTTAAATGTCGTGCAACTAGGACATTGGCTGATGTGTAATTTTATGTCTTGCAGCAAAGACATTGTAGTGTGCAATTTAATGTCTTACAGTGAGGAATATGTAATGTGCAGTTTAAATTCTTACAGTGAGGACTATGTACTGTGCAGTTTAATGTCTTACAGTGAGGCCTATGTATTGTGCAGTTTAATGTCTTCCAGTGAGGATTATGTACTCTGCAGTTTAATGTCTTACAGTGAGGACTATGTACTGTGCAGTTTAATGTTTTTCAATGAGGACTATGTACTGTGCAATTTAAATTCATACAGCGAGGACTACGTACCGTGCAGTTTAAAGTCTTATAGTGAGGACTATGTACTGTTCAGTTTAATGTCTTGTAGTGAGGACTATGTATTGTATATTTTAAAGTCATATAGTGAGGGCTAATGGGTATAATTACACAATGTATTTATTTAAAAATATCGCATTGGTTGGATATGTAATGTGATCTCCATCCAATGAGATTAAATCATAGGCTCCACTTGAATAGACCTTATGTATAGAATAAGGTCCCTCCCATTTTGGTTTATTTTTTAGAGGTTTCTTTCCTAGTATCTATGGAGTCCTAAAGACCAATACTAATTCTCCTCGGAGAAATGAACGAAGGTGAACTTTCATATTAAAATATCTCTTTATTCTATTCTGATAAACTTCTAGATAATGTGATGTTTGCAATCATTTCTCATTTAATTATTCTAACTCTTTAAACTATTCATGAGATATTTTATACATAGATAACTGATCAAAAATTGAAACTCTATGTGAAGGAAATTTTACTTCAGTTAGAAAAAGCACTTGAGTTCCATATACCGATGAATAAGGAGTTTCTTGGGTAGTAGTACGGGTAGTTGTCTGATAAGCCCATAAATCAATAAAAAGTTTATTAGTCTATGATTTCGTATCTTTATCCACTATATTTTGGATTATATTTGAAAGGGTTTTGTTGAAAGCCTTTATTTTTCCATTGGCTAGTACATGATAGCGAGATGAATGGTTGGATTTGATATTATATTTCTGATATAACATTTTTACTTCAGTAGAACAAAAATTGGTGCCATTGTCTGTCAAAATAGTATGAGGGACGCTGAATCAGGTGATGATATTATATTTGACAAAACTAACGATGCTTTTGGCTCCGACATCCTTGAGAGGTATTTACTCAGCTCACTTAGAGAAGAAATAAGTAGCAGTGATAATATACTCTAATTGCTTAGCTGTGGCTAGAGGATAAGGCCCTACTACATCCATTCCCCATGTGGAAAATAGCCAGGAGTATTTAGCTATATATAGCAACTATGGGGTTTAACGAATTATGTTGGAATGAACTTGAAATGGATGCCATTTTTACTGAAATATGTGAAATCAGGTTTCATTGAAGTCTAATAGTATCCAATCCTTGAGATCTTATCGGAGAGTCTGTGCCCGGATTGAGGGGAACCACATGTTCTTGAATGTACTTATTTCATGGCAGTTGCAGTCTCTTCTCCATAAATACATCTGAAAATAATTCAATCAATTTCTTTCTTGAAAAGAATCTTTTTATGGTCTGGACTATCATAAAGAGTATTATTTCCCACTCATTGCCCGATCTGCTTCTTCTCATCCCTATTTGGTGGAAGTATCCCATTTTGATGATATTCTTTGATGGATGTTCTCCATCCCATGGTATGACCATATGGTTTATAAATATGGCTAATCTCAACAATATTTTCCTTTTTGGATTGAAAAAAGGTGAAAATGTGTGGCGATGGGTTATGCTGATAACAGTCTTATCCTGATTTGGATCCTCCTAGGCTGTAGCTGCATTAGCCAGTGCATCTTCTTGGGAATTTTGTGATGCGGGACATAGTACAATGTCGGCTCTGAGGGAAATTCACCCATTGACTCTCTAACAGAATCACAAAATGTAATTAAATCATCTTTTCTGATAGAATATTATCAATTGATTTGTTTGATTACCAATTATGAATAACCTTTTACCTTTAAATGGTCCATTTTCACCTGAAGGTCCAATTCCAAACCTATGTTGAGAGCATGATATTCTGCTTCATTGTTGGTACCACCTTCCATTAATAGTAATGAATAAGGAAATATTACCTTTTATAGGGAAATAATGACTAATCATATTCCATCCTTGTTGATTTTAGGATTTTCTAGTCTCTCCCTGTTGGACATATAGAAGAAACACCAAAATAAGATTCACATGTTTGGGAATTATCATGAATATAGAAGACCTCTTCATCTGGAAGATCAGTATTAAACAATGTGTCTTCTGAAGATGGGACCTAAGCAAGGAAATCAGCTAGAGCTTGGCCTTTTATTGCCTTTTGAGGCACAAACTAGTTATCAAACTATTACAATATAAAGTCCCACCATTCTAGGAATCTTGTAAGCATAGGACGACTGGGGATAAATTTGAACGGGTTGTTACGACATCTCAATTGGACATCATGATGTTGCAAGTAATGTCTTAATTTATGAACAGAAAAGTTTAATGCCAGGAAGCACTTATCAATAATTTAATACTGATTTTTTGCATCAATCATTGTGATACTGAGATAATAAAGGATGTTTTCATTACTATCATCATTCTTTTGGGAAAGGAAATCACCTAGTGATCGCTCTAAATCTTTCACATAGAGAATGAGTGGTATTCAATCAATAGGAGGACTCCATATTGGTGGAATCAAGAGATTTTTCTTCAGTATATCATAGGTTTCTTGTAAATTATCAGTCCATTGATAAGTGAATCCCTTCTTCATTAATCTGGTGAAGGGTAAACATTTTCCTGCGAAATTGGTGATAAAGTTCTAAATATAGGCCAAGTGTCCTTGAAGTCCTCTCAATTCAATAAAATTTCGAGGAGGTGACATAAAAAGTATTGATTTGGTTTTCTGAGGATCAACTTTGATACCATGATGGTGTACAAAGAAGATAAGGAATTTTTCTGAGGTTAATATGAAATCACATTTTAAGGGGTTCATCATCAAATTATGTTTCCAAAGTTTATGAAATATGGTTTCAAAATCAATCAAGTGATTGGAATGTTGTTTATATTTGACTAAAAAATCATCCACATAACATTCAATAAATTTCCATAAAATGGGTTTGAAGATATGGTGTATGGCACATTGGTATGTCGCGCCTGCATTCTTTAACCAAAGGGAATTACCCAATAGGAAAACACACATTGAGGATATCTAAAGGCTATAGATTCTTCATCCTCTATGGCCATTCAAATTATATTATACCAAGAATATCCATCCCTAAAAGAGAGATCATCATAGAAATATGTTGCATCAATTAGAAGTTCTGTAATCGGGATTGGAAAATCATATTTAAGACATTGCTTGTTAAGATCTCTGAAATCAATGCAGACTGTAATTTTTACATTATTTTTTCACTAAGACAATATTTTCTATCCATTTTGGATACAGAACTTCCCTAAAAAAGTTATCGTTTATAATCTTATCAACTTCAGCTTCAATTTTAGAGGCGTGAGTAGGGTGTGTTCTCCTTGCTTCTTGCTTGAACCCATGATGCTCTTATGGAAAACCCAAATGATGGGTGGGTACATCAGGATTAAAACCTGGCATTTCTGTTTAATTACAAGAAAATATATCTCGATTTCTCATTAGAAAGAAAGTATACACGTTTTTCTCCTTAGATGTCATGGGCTCACTAATTAAGGTTGAGTGTGGATCCTCTAATTACCCATATTTATTTCTCTGAGTTCATCCACGGTGGTAGAAACACCTTCATCAAATGCTGGAGGTGCATCCATGAGAACTTCCTCTTCTTCTTCATTATGAGTTACCTATTATGTCTCTATTTTCATTTTATATGACAAGGAAAAACTCCCAATGTTAGGGGTGGAGTTATTATTTTAATATCTTCAAGAAGAAGAAACCATATCTAACCTACTGATGACGATGGGGTTTTCTACGGTAAATAGGGATTGATGGATTGAGAATCAACATCTTTGTCTCCCACTAACATAGCTAAAATTTCATCTACATTGATTAATGAAGTAGAGGTTCATTGTTGTTTAGCAGATAAAATGAAAACATATCCATTCAGGCTTCCATCATTTCTTGGTGTATCAATAATTTCTCCCATGTTATTAGGATCAATTGTCGTAATTGACATTATGGGAATTGTTGGATGAGTACATGGATTTGGCTTTATACTTTCAACTTGATTGATGGGTAACACATAATAAGTACTCAAATGCATGAATGGATTTTCTGGAATCTTTTCCAAACCATTTTAATCATTAACCCTCGTTATCTCCTTGGTCCTATACTTCGTTTCTTTTTTGTGATAAAACTCTACCTTAATGTATTGAGATTCACATGTTTTAAACAGAGCCTTGTCACCATACAATGTTCTGATTTTACCATTGAAATAGTATTTCTGACATTAGTGATATGATGAAGGTATGGCTACATGTTGATGGATCCATGGCCTTCCAAACTGAATATTGAAGGTTGTGTCCTGACGAACAACCATGAAATATGAATTGGACACAAGATCTCCAAACTGAGTTCTGAGGGTAATTTTCTCTAGAGGTTCTGGTTCATTCCTATCATATCCTTGAAAAATTAAATTGGAAGGAGATAAGTCAGATTCAGTCAGGCCCAATCGATGATGTGTATGAACATTATGAGGTTGACCCCGAAGCCATTATCAATGAAGGATTGTGGGATATCCACGTCATTGACCATCCTAGACAGATACAAAGGTCTGATGTGACCGTGTGCCACATGGTCTTCATATTAATCTGTAAAAGATATGAATTCATGAAATTCTATAGAATCATTCATTATATGGTAAACTTCAGCAGTAGAAGCTTCGGTTTCATATTCTTGATGACTTAACAAGACCTCAATGAGTGCTTCTTGAAGATCTGTTGACAGATTCAAAGTATCCAAAATTGATACCTTGGTAGGTACATGGGCCAATTATTTCAATACATCATACTTTTGGTCCAATGTTCTGTGTTTCCCATTATGGATATGTGGTTTTGCAGGTTCATTGGATGTTGATGCTTTTGTTGTATATGTATTCTGTGGTAAAACAAAAGTGGGAAATACTGCTGAGTTTGAAAAAATAGACTGAATATGTCTATTCATCTACTATGAAGAAGATGGTGGAGCTTCAAATCAGTCCTAGAGGATAATTTTTCAAGAACTAGACATGTTTTCATGTAAGAAAATCCTTGTTCTTGTTGAGCTCGCAAAAGGGCTCTTTCATGAGTTTGTGTTGCATATATGGGTTGAGCAGGGGTAGAGTTAAAATGATGGTTTTTGAAATTCCCATGTCTTCCCTTGTATTTTTGTCCTTGGAATATTCCTCTAGTTCCCCAATTAGGCACAAATAATTCCAGCTCAATTCAATTAGTATCAACATTGGAAGAAGGATCTACTAAAAGAATAACATTAACGTAACCAAAGATCAAATTCTTTTTCTGGTGAGGATTCTGCTTGACAGGTTATTTTTGGTTGGAATGTTTGGCGGGGCGGTGTCCGTGACTTTGAAACAGATGGCATAAAATCTGATAGGGTTATGGACAACTTTTTCCTTGATGCAGGCTCATCTTCTTCTGATTTTTCATTATCCTTATGACCAACTTGTTTCCTTGGGGAACAAACTTTTGATGAAGATAGTTTTTCTATGGTAGGACTTATAGAATACACAGTTGGTTATTTCAAGTATTTTAGTAAAATAACATGAGTTAGGTTGATCATTTTCTTGATAATCCAATCATCATATTTTTTCATATATTTACTTTTAACCTCTTTCTATTCTCCTTCTTCTACTGGATTGGTGGTTGTAACACATGCAATGTGAGCTGATAACATTTCAATTTCACTTTTCAAGAGTCTACCATATTTTACAGAAAGTCCATAAAATCAAAGCACTTCAAAATGGGGTGTCCCAACATCTAATGAAAGGGGAAATAATTCAGAAGATCTTCATCTCCATCATATTTGGATTTTTCGGCCTTGGCAGCTGAACCAAATTGTCTTCTATTGCTAAGATGAAGTAGCCAAGAACATTCTCATTCCTGAAATAATATATTTTATTCTTTAATTACTCAAACAATTTCCTCCAGTGATCTCTTTGATCATCTTGAAGAGGTGGTCATTGCTACTGAGGCTCAGGAATCGGAGCCCTTCGGTATGATGACGGTCTTGATGTAGAAGTAGGTACTGGTGCATGTTTCAGTACAACTGTAGCTGCTTCTGCCTTTCTTATTCTCCTTATTGTAACTAGTGGAATTACGTGAGATTTAGCCTTAGTCTCTATAATAGTGTCTTCAATATTATTAGGGATTTGTGTAATGTCTTGAATCCCTCATGTGTATTTTACAGGGATCAATGTTGTCTGTAATTCATCACATATATTTTCCACAAAGATTGGAAGCAACTCTACTTGAGGGAGTGCTAAACATAAAGAATACGCCAATCCCTTCTAGTGATAAATGAAATCTGAAACTCTTTCTTTTTTCATTTGTTTACAATTTGTAATATAAAAAATTGTCATAATTGGTAATGTTGAGCTAAATTGAAGATGGAATTTCTGAGAGAGATATTCACATCATGTAATTAATCGTGATTGCAAACTTTTATACAGACAAAAGATGGTCCTTATAATTACTGCACAATAAACCTATGATTAAATGATTCTTGTTGTTGAGAAGTTCATATCCTAGGATCATAATGAGAATAAAAATGTGTTATGTGTTGTTCCGGATCTCCTGAACCATTAAAAATTGGGAATGTGGTATTCACAATATTTGGTGGGGGAGGAATTGTATCCACACATTCTATTTAAGCTCTCTTTTCCGGCTTAACTGGTGCACGCCGTTCCTCCATAGCTTTCAACCAAGTTGTTAATGCTTCAATTGTATTCATAAGAATATGGGAATATCTGAATGAGATGGATTCTGTGAAGGTATTGCAACTAGAATTTGATTTGGTCCAATGACCAGTAAGACCACTAATGATGGTGCTAATATCTATATTGGATAACCCATTGAAACAGGTCTATCAGAATGTATATGATCCAATATTGATTATGTACCCAACTGAGGGAATTCATTATCTGCATCCGTATATACTACAATTTCTATTTTCTAAGGAGATCCTATAAGATTTTCTAGTTGAGTACATGTTTGGGGAGTATCTATAGTAGAAATATTGATTCAAAGTAACTTTGTATTGAGTCTTTTTAACTCATTCATTTCCTCTTCTTGCTATGCAAATATATCTCCATGTAAAATAGATTGACCTTTTTTAGCGGAATAGAGAGATGAAATCTGACTTTTTTCCTTTCCCATTGTTGTATGAATTTCAGAGAGGGTGGAGTTGGTTATTTGAAGGTATACCTAGATTCCGGGAAAGCCTCTGATTTTGGGCACGCACACCTTCTTAATTTTCCTTGGTGTGTACCATATTGTGGATAAGAACTTCATCATCTGATTCCCCTGAACTGGACTTATTTTTTGGAGGATCTTCTACAATGGTATTGATAACATTCCCGGACACATAACACATTAGTGGAATTTTCTCAGTGTTTCTGGGAGATCGTCTCCCTTTTTGACTTTTAGGAAACTTTGTTCTCCTATATGAAGAAGTCCCTAGAACTATTTGGTGGAAAGTAACAAGAAAGGAATCATTGGATAGTTTATCTATACGCTTTCCTTGTGGCTTCTTCCCTAATCGGGAGAAAAATGACTTCCATTTAGAATGGGACTGTAGATGCGAAAACCCCCCCATCCTTGCAGGCTGGGATGGATCATGTTATTATTCTTAAAATATTTTACCATTGTTTAATGAATTTGAAGGATATATTAAATGATCCCCCAGCATGGTAAACTGGGGAGATTCTTGAACTGCTACAACTAAAATTCGTGCAACAACTCTTTTGATTTTGTGGATTTTGGTTCGGACATTAGCATGTTGCATCATCCGACAATTACATAAATCATCTGTTTCTGAAGATCACAATTCAATTTTGGACATTTTTATCAACTGATGCCTGACATCCTCTAAATGGGACGTCTTCTCAAGATTCTTAGAGGGTAGATGTAGATGTAATTCAACAAATTCTTTCTTTGGGCCTGATTCTAATGAGAACATGTTAAGGTCTATTCTTGAGAATACAATTTATTACATACCAAACCTATTGACAGCAGCCATCCATGGGCAATAACATTTCATGAGACCACTTTTTGCAGACTTTGCTGATTTTAGAGTGCAGTGAAATGAAATACTCCATATGCACCCCATCCTCTGATGCGAACATTAGATGGAGAATCAGAAATTAATTGACATAGCCTCTTCAGAGCATTGATACATGTGTGTTGAAGGGTTCTATGTTGTTTTAAACCCTTGGATGTTGGGAAACTAAAAGATATTCCAAGTCAATATGGATCTATAACCCTTCTATATCCTTCATATGAATTTGAAATCCATCATATGGTAATACTTTATTTTTCAAATGATGAAGATTTTTCCATAAGTTGAGACCAATGTCATGAATGGAATCTTCTATCATTAATTCTAGAATATCAAACTAATAATTTTCTAAAGTCTAGAACATGAATAGTATTTTTAATTTAGTTAATTGTTTCCTCATGTTCATCTTGTCTTCATCATCTTATACTAGAGGTTTCTCCACTTGTTCTAACTAAATTGGATGCTCTACATTAGAGGATAAATGACCCAAGGGAGGATTAGAGAATTATTGTTCCCTTAAGATGTATTTTGGATGAGAAAGTATTTCACCTATCAATGAAAAGGAATCAGACACATATGGACTTGTGTTTGCATGTACCTCGAGATAGGAGGGCTTTCTTGTTGGTACATTATCAATTATAGGATTGTTTGGATAATGCAAAATAATACTGCGGAGATAACTTTTGCATTGAATTCCATCTTGGGGTGGATCACCACGAGGGATTATAGCAAGGGATAAACCTTTTTTCTCCTTGGTATTTTGTCCACATAGATGGTTTCCGTGGTTCTCACCCAAATATAGACACTCGGTATGGTCCGAATTTTCACGAAGAAAGCCTTCACGATGAAGTGTCTCATTAGAAAATTCCGAATTACAACAACCACTGTAAAATTATTTAAAGATAGGGTAGGAGCTTGAGGAGAAATAGATAAATGTTTGAGAGATCCAAGAACACCATCATTAAGAGGAGCTAAATCAGAGCTTGAATCTTGATTATCTAATAGTATTTGGTGATATTTCTTCTTCAATGTTATATTATACATATTTTGGGCTAGTAGCTGGGAAAAGTAGTTATCATGGGCAGGTATATGTTCCTGCCTTGGATTAGTTACCAGAATAGAACAGTTACCTCCAATTGGAAAGGGTGTATGTTCCCAATCTTTTTTTCCATATGATATGGGGGAGTATGAACTATGACTATTTTGAACTGAAACAGAGGTGTGTATCTTCTCTGGGATGGCATTCTGATTTGTCATCCCATGTGTGGAGACATATTTTTTTATCTGTTCCCCTGATACTACTGAATTGGTTGTTAAAATATCCTAGCATGCATCCAGAATATGGGTAGGTATTTAAGTCTTCCATTTCACCATTGATAAGAAGTATTTGGTGACTTCAACATCCATAACGGGAATATAAGTCCATTATGTATCATTATTTAATGTATCTGCCTTCCATAGTCCTCTAATTACTATCTATAGATATTGAAAGTACTCTCACATAGGGGTTGAGAGTTGGGTCTGCCCCAAATTTGTCATTGGAGCTTTCTGACGGACTTCTTCGAGTGCTACCAAACATGAAAATTGGTAAGATTGATAAACATTGGAAGGTGTATGTGCCTGCTAGCTATTTTACATCATGTATGGTTGATGGTCTTCCTTAAAAACTGATAGACGACACTACTAACATAATTGGTGAGTGTAAGTAGGTGTATCTTCTTGTTTACTAGTAGCAATTTTATTAGATTGGAGGGTCTCATTAAATGCAGTCAGACGAGCCTAATGACTGGCTGATAACTTTTACATAGGTGTATGTGCCTATTCACGGTACTCCACTATGTTTATCTGGTGGGATTTGTGGTTTTATGTCAGATGAATCTACTGAGCAGCAAAATTAGGACGGATGGGTGTATTTGCCAGCTCATTGTTTGCCATCATGTTAAATTGATGGGATTTTCTGGTGGAGGTAGAGATGAGAACCTACTCCCTATTAACAGGATGTTGTTCCTGGAAGTTCGTCTTGCATTCCCAGGTTTGAGAGACCTAGGCCAAATGTCCCTAGGCAACACCCCCATCATGTTGGGGATACACTACCACATGATTCTGGCAGCAATTTCTAGTGGGATTCTTCAGTAAGGACTCCTGTATACTTAAATTGAGTCCTTAAGTGACCTCATGATCAAAATCCCTAATGTATGGGCGAGATTGATTGTTGAGTTCTAGGGATAATGACCCTAAACGTTTGGATACAGTGGTTGGCACCATTTGCTTCATGATAATTGGACGTTGTTGGCCAAATGATTGAGGATTATTGTTCACCTGGAGGACCTATCGAGTAGCCTCAAAAGTCAGTATTGTATCACTCTAGTGATATTACCTCACTAGTACATTAGATACCCATCATTGAAGATATTGGGTTGGTTATAACATCCTTCTCATCGATAGAGATCCAGCATGAGCAGTAGTCTGGAAGTTCATAGTTGTTGTCTTAGATAAAGTCATTATTTAGTTTGAAGGGAGTTTTGTGGAAAACTGGGAACAATGACAAACATTACTAAAGAAACATATTTTTAGATAGATACATTTGTGATTAATTCCTTTTTCTAGCCTTCCTTTATCATTTGATATAAGCCTAAAATGTTGGAGACATTATTAACATGGTTAAGGATTCACGTTGGGTTCCCCATTTTTGTTTCTTAGTTCCTTGAAATGTGTTCTAGTTTTAAGAATCACTATTTCCATGTGGTTTCCATTGGATTTATTCATGGAACTAGAAAATTACAACATTTCTTTATCCAAAAAGGACCTGCTTTCCAAAGGATGGAGTTCTTTTAGTTTTGAACATTACAATACTCAAGAAGGTGCATTGGTCAAGATGATTGGATGTCAGACTCATCACACACTTTTTACGGGAATTTTTGTCTACTACGAGACTCTCATTGTAAAATTAAAATATTTTCATGAAGCCTTATTAATTTACCATGTATATCATAAGTATCCCTTTGAATTTACAATCACTTATTAACATGTGTAAAATTTAGAATCATTATTACGCATTCAAGGTTTTTCATCAATGGAAACTCTTGTATTTATTCGAGGTTTTCCATAAATTGTTTCCTATAATATACTGATTAGAGATTGTTTTAATCATCTTTATAATGATACTAGTTTTTTGGCCACTTAATGGGGCACTCTAGAATTTATTTTCATCCCAGGAGATGAAGGTTTGTTTTAATCCTAGGATTGTGCTCAAATAATTTTCTACCTATGTATCTTTGTGAATGGAATCAAAACCCTCGTTGTTTAGGGTTGCTTAGTAAGACACATCATACCTTTTTAGGTCATGTTATAAGGACCTCTAAGTGGAAGGTGCTCAGTTGAAACTTAGTGTCAAACTTGTGTAGAAGCAACCCAAGGAACATAGAAAGGATATAACTTTCCAAATATGATCAGACCCTATTGAGAATATGTCCCAAATAGAACATATATGATTTGATGTTTTAGGTTTTATCCTTGAGGAGGCTTCATACGTATCCCATATTAATGGAAATCAAATCCCACGCAGTTCGATAAATCTCATTAGCGAGTCCATTCCTCTGAGATTTTGGGCTTACTTCCTGAAAAAGGATGCCTTGATGATTTGAGGATTGAATCTAGGCCTTACATCATAAAGATGACGTACAAATTGGGGGAATTAGGGTTGGATTCTTGAGGAGGATATCCAATGATCTCGGGCCTTGAAAGGGCTTCCTACGTATCCTGGCTTGAACATGAATCTGGGTTCTCATATTTCATTTTTCTGAGTGTTTGTGTGCATGTTGTAACCATCATGTATCTCTAAACTCATGTGAGTCATGCTCCATATGAGAAACAAGAGGATATGAAAGATTCAACAATTACCCATCACACATTCAAATTTTCCCTCCATGATGATGGTACAGGGCTCGTTGACCGTGGAAGAGGGTGAGGTGGAAGTGGATGAGGGTGGGGCGAAGATCCCACCCTTTGTTCTCTTCACATTGGACAAGGGTCCAAATGGAAGGAAGAAAGGGTGAAGGAGTGGAAATTATACCAGGATGGATTCCCTATGAGATTGTTTGGGGTACACTTCTAAGGAGGATGCCCATTTGAGGTTGTTTGGGTCTTACTGTTAAGGAGGATTCCCATTTGGAAATGGATGGGGCTTACTCATTAGGAGGATTCCAATTTGAGATTGGTTGGGGCTTACTCTTCTGGAGGATGCCCATTCGGTGTTGGTTGGGGATTACTCATAAGAAGGATTCCCATTTTGAATTGGTTGGGGCTTAATCCTATGGTGGATTCCCATTTGAGATTGGTTGGGGATTACTCCTATTTTGGATGAACACTTAGAATTGGTTGGGGCTTACTTCTAAGAAGGGTTCCCATTTGAGGTTTAACCTTGCAAAGAAGTCAGCTGTTGAGGTTTTAGTTGCTTTTTGAGGATTGTATCGACTCAATGTACTAGAGGAATCCATAAGGAGAGTCCAAAAGCATAACATGCGAAAGGAACCATGTTGAGTAAGTTGACTCAAGGCACTTCATTGAGTGTGATGGAGTGTCTCAAATCATGGTATTCAAAGGATGGAAGTTTGGCTGGTTAAAAGTTGCAATGGAAAATGTCCTCAATCGAATCTGAAAAGTTTTTTTTGCGACTCTCAATTTTTCATGGGGGTCAGTGATGGAAGTGAATGGAGCGACCCGAAGGGCTAGGACCATAGCACGACACTGACCCCAAGCATGGGTATGGGGATTTCACTCCTGCTGTGTGGACCAATGGGGTCATGCTGGTGCATTTCCAAGGGGACTCACATAGGTGTTCGTGTAGCTACCCCGTGTAGGTACTCCACACAGGTGCGGCATGAAGGTGCACCGTGCTAGTGCTCCCCCCAACTCTTTATGTTATAGACCCATATGAGACATTGAACCAATTTTACCGCTTTAATTCTCTCTTTACTCATGTTTTAGACTGATACTTGAGAATATTTTGGGGAACTTGGTGAATGGGCTATACAACAAGAGATTTGAAACTTCTTCTAAATTTTTCCATCCATGAAATGGGGAAACTAAGGGTAATATTTATAGTTAAAGAGGGGACTTGGTCTAAGAGAGTTTTTCTATGCAGGTCCTTCATGTAGGTCTTCCGCATAGGTCCTTTGCGTAGGGGCTATAAAAATTCATTTACTGCGTAGGTCCTCCGCTTAAGTCTTCCACGTAGGTCCCTTTGTGAAATTTATACATCTTCCAAGTGATATACATTTGATCCATAAGCATGAATGTGCTCCGAGACCAGTAAATTTGATGTTCTTGAAGAGATATACACTTCCTGATATGGTAAATACACCAAGACTTCTAGGATGAAACAGACAAATTTAATTTAATGTGATGACACCATTTCAGTATTGATCTTGGAAATCCACTGCCTTCATCTTATTTATTCATAGAGAAAACATAATTACACATAATTGACATTTGTTGTCTATATAAGAATCATATCTTCACTCTATGAAAATGTTTCTGGAACACATTTCATGGTGCCAATAATCATATTATATCAATCTTTGTTGACTTAAATTCATGTATATTTGTATGAACATTTGTTTCAAGATATTATAAAAAAATTATATATTTATCACAAAAAATATCATGATTTCTTGTTTTAAAATCATGTAACACATAAGATAAATCTAAATAATGTTTTGGGAAGCTTTATTCATGAACCTATAATTTTTTTATCTATAATATAACACATTAAATATATGCGTGATAAAAAAAATCAACCCAGATATCAATGGATCAAAATTAACGACCTTTCCCAAACGAGACACTAGAAATGTGGGGGCTGATAATGAGGTAAGAAAAACCATAAGTTATTAGATATACATTAATGATTTATCATTCATTTTTAAATTAACACCATTTATTTGGAATAAATCCATTAGTTAGACCTAAAATGACCAATTATTAAAAAATGTATCTAGTATCCAGTTATTTCATGGAAATAGAATAGTTTTAAAACATTATTTGGTGACATAAATATTTTTAAGAACTACAAAGACTCAATTTTTAGAAATTAAATTTCTATTGAAGTGTAAATATTTTATCCAAATATCATAATTTGAAATAATTACATTGAAGTAATTCTCCCCCATGATACCTAACACTATTTAATATTTTTTAATCATGAGGTGTTTTGGTCCTAGAATAAACAAAAATGTCATAAAAAACATCACTATAAAATAATCTAGATACCTCTGAAATATTTAATCCATTAATTCCATGAAAAACCATTAGTGTATTATGAGACCAAATAGAATGAATACATTCTCATAATGGACATATCTTCTATTGAATGATATCTAAAGAACATACCTTCTTCAAACCTGTAGTTGGTGATAACCCAATGTTTTTCTGTTTTAGATAACTTCTAGGGTATCCTCAATTAATAAAATAGCCCATAAATGAATAAAATTGTATAACAATTGTTTATTAAAACCTGCTGTATCTTATAATAATCCACACAATGTCTAAGAGTTCCAGCTTCCTTCATTAGGAAATTAGTGTTGTCTATTAGGTTGTGCTTTGTAAAATTAAACCATTAATTTCCAACTCTTCCAACTAGAATCTAATTTTCCTCAATTCTATTGTTTCTATCGAGTTATATTTAAGGAAAAATTGATCCTTTCACTATATGTGATCCATCATAAAATGTTTTTTCATATGGGTTGATAATTATGATAATTTATTAGAAACCACATCAATAAAGTAGTAAAATACAATAGTAAAACCCGTATTAATGATCTCATCTGTGGAAGCTATCATCACTACTACTTATTTACAGGATATAGTTCCAACCATTGGTACCATAATTGATTATATTGTTAAATTAAAATCACAATATATTATAATGATATTTTTAACACCATATGATGTTATGGAACTCACTTATGCATAATAATGATCAATATGGGATTTGGATTTCATCAACCATTACATTCAAAAAATCTTTTCATATATATCATTGTCAAGGATAGAGAAGTCCAATAGCAATTATTCCCCCTCAATAGTCATAAAAATCTTTAGACATAACATCTACACACAATTTTTATACAAGAGGAGTTTGAAATTTTAAAATATATGACATCATCTCCATATGAAAACCCATAAGATCAATATCCTAAGCTTCAAAAAAGAGTGGGATATAACTATATAAAAAAATTTTAAGTTTAGAGTTGAAAATAATTTTACCTCACACTATCAATGATCATGATTGATCGTATGCAATTATCTATTCAACACCATACAATTGATTATTTACTACCACGTACTCTTTGTTTCCTTATCGTGATTTATTAGGATGAAGAATCATCATGTTCCTAGAATCACCTAGGACGACTTGGATTTTAGGACATGGATTATTCTAGATAGATCTTCCATTTTAATCATAATATGTATTAGAGACAAATTATGTAATCCCAATACATAGATTTAGTTAACTATTATAATATCAAAAAATATTTCCCATATTATTATATTTTGGACATGATATTGGTTGTTCCATGAAATATCACATGATGTTGTCATACATGTGAAATTCTTAAGATCCATGTGTACATTTCAATTATGTAGTGATGATAAAAAATCTATTTTCTTAATTTAGAGAGATATAACCACATTGGAATTAGGTTTTCCCATTTTAATTATTCTTAGAAATGTAGTTCCCATGTATTTATGTGGGGACAAATATTTATCCTCCAACTGTATTTCCGGAGAAATCTATTTTATCTACAGCTTCCTAAATAACTATCTATTTATTGTCTATAATACATAAGATGTCAATATTTGAGTGCATTTTCAGACATATTCCTAAATCAAAAATATATTATGTTAATGATTAACATATAAAAAAATCTTGGTAAAACTAACTAAATTCAAAATTTTATTCTTATAATCTTTTACTATGATATTATATTTTTTAATATGAATAAATATTTTTTTCTAGCTATTTGTATGGTGTGAGGACTGAATTTCTTATTGAAAATTAACTAAAATCCTCCCATGTCATGCCTTGGTAATATTTACCCTGGACTAATAAATCCCCCCATTCACATTCCAAATCCTCAACATATATTCTTCCTATTTAACTATTAACTCATATGGTGAACCCCTGAATTCAAAAATTCTATTCATTATTTTTGACACACCTCTAATTTTTTGAGCTTAAAATCCTCATGAAATATGTCTGGATTCGGCATTTTGAATAGAACCAAATGGTTCAATTATCATGGATAATTATGCAAGTACAGTCTATCCACTTATGGAAAATCCTAAATAATTATTTGGATCATTTTTTGATTTACACTTGGCTTAGGTGAACCCACATTTTTAGGAACTAGTTTCAATTTATTTCAAAATGTGTACCTTGCTCCATACTCAATGACATGAAAAAACTGTATTTATTCTCACTCACTAAAAATAGACATATTAAAAATTCCAATCTACAATATCAGAAAAATACAACATATATTCTTTATAAATACATCAATTGAAATAATTTTTTATCAAATTTAAAATAGCAAAAACTTTTCATTAATTTAATATATTGTATTAACAAAAAATGATTGAAGAAATGTCTGGGATTTCATTCCAAAAATTCATGATATGAAATCCTCATTGGCTAATCCAAGGATGATATGAAAACTTACCCAAAAGTATCTTAGAACACATTTCTAAATAAACACCTTCATAACTTGAATATAAGTAATAATAGATCATACAAATTTTTATGTTGTACATTCCATGTTTTGAAAATCATATATCCTTTTTTAAAACATTAACAAAAGAATCCAAAAATAATAATACAACTTCTAACATATGTGGAAAAAAATTATATCATTTATCCCATAATGATAGACGAATAAAAAATAATGCAATAATTTTTTTCAAAAACGAATAATGACTTACCAATACTGATATCATTTGTAACATCACAACCCTCCCCATTGTCTTGTGTAGATGTAGTGGTGCTAGTAGGAGTAGGTGACATCCCTATGACATAAATAATTGGAGAAAAATCACAAATGGATTCATTATAATTAGAAGAATATTTTTCCCATATAAAATTTGAAATACTTTGAAAACATAAATATAAGAACATCAAATTTAATATATGATGTTTGAAGAGAAGATACAAACAAAAGTATACTAAAAAATAAATAACAAATTTAGATTTATAATAGAAATAATGAAAAATAATCCAACTGAAAAAATAACACATCATAATAACAAACTACTAACCAACTCCGTCCTCCATGTCCATGTGCCTCTCCCCCCACTATCAAGAATCATCACTAAAGTAATAAGATACATCACCTTTTCTGATGTCCTAATTGATGACATATGAATAATCATTGAGGTTGACAAGAATGGGGTGATTATAAACTCATTAATATTTACCCAAAAGTGTTTATAATAGACACAACTAGGAAAAGAACAAGTTTCCACATTTTTTCTAAAATAGTTTGAGCAATAGAATTTATATCAAATTCAAAAAATATTTCCAAGGAATGAAATAAAATATTATTTAAAATATTTTACCTAAATTTTATATTTCCACACATTGTTTATGAAAAATCACATATGAGTTCCTAGTGACTATTCTATACTCATGAGTGGTTTTTCATCCATCCACCAATCCATCACTTCATGTCTAATATCTCTATTCCATTATGATACATGCCTCATATATTGGGTTGCATCTTTATACCCAAATGGTACACATCCCTTATTTAAGGTTATCTAATAATAAATGAACTCACACCAACCATGTAATAAAAGCCCTAGGTAAAACCATTTTTCATGAAACAAAACATTGTTTGAAGAAATATTATCAAAAAACATTCACGTGTTAACAAAATCATAATTTTAAAATTGTAATTTTAATATTATCACCAAATGGAATTTTCAAGAAAGCACACAATTTCCAAAATTAGTAACCATAACCCAAAAAAGGTGTCTATCAAGAATCACACGTAGATTTGATAAAAATTTCAATCAATTATTTTAAATAAAACTAATCCATTGTACAGTAAGTAACATGAGGATGAGAGAGAATCCATCTACCTATATATGGTTTTATAGAAAAAATAATTTGAGTAAAATATTATAAATCCATGCAAACATATCCTTTACTTAAATATATATAATCACATCTCATCAATAATCCCATCATGGAACATAGATCTCTCCATAACAGACTAAATCAATGGTTATGATATAGGATATGAATATATCATAGAAGAATGGGGAAGATCATGTATATATTGACTATTCTAGATCCCAAAAAAACATTGATTCATCAATTATTTATTTATATATTGAAGGGGATCATCTATCAAGCTTATATTGAAAAATGAATTCAATATCCAAAATATTTGGGTGTCAAAAGTTGGTTTTGATGTTTAAAATGTATTATATTCTAGATTTATAGAGTGTCCACCTTACACTACATGGTTAGCCGAAATGGTTGGTATAACCATGCACCAACCATGAGGTTATACTATCTCAAGGCTACATCTCACATGGGTGGCTCACATGGCTTCACAAACTATGCACAAATAGTACCTTTCTCTCTATTTCAAGTTGGATGATTTCCTCTAGTAAATCTCATGGTTTTTATGAAATATGCACCAACCATAAACCTACCTAGTAACTCCCAAAACATATTTCATTGTTTCTTTGATGCGGTGTATGGTTTAGACTAAAAGAAAAAAATCCATGAACCTCTTGAAACCCCTCGAAAAACACCTCTAAAACATGTCTAAACTTCATAGAAATTTCCTAAATATAACCCAAGTCCTTTATAATGTCAAAGTAAAAAAATAAATGATAATTTTCTTGAAACCATCAGTGATACATATGATGTTTTTCCTAATAAAAATCTTTCTTCATAATTGATGATGTTACAGTTAAACCAAGTGTTTCATTAAAATTCATAAATGTAAAAAATTACAGAGAATATAAAAATTTAATAAATTTAAATCAATACTTCTGTATGAAATGAAAATATTTTCTCACTTTCTCATATTTTCATATTCTACCTACTTTCTTATTCACGGTCCTACAAAATGAAAATTAACATGAAAGTACATGATTTGTCTATTTAATGATTAAAATATAATGTTTATTGATTTAAATATAACAAAAATCATTTCCTTCAAAATATTCTTAAAAATAATTTACTTAAGTAACAAATATTTGTTTCCTTAATAAAATTTTATTTATTGATACTTTCCAAGACACAAAATCACAAATTTAATCACATAATAAGGGATTGGAAAGGATTTACCTAATTCCTATTTAACTATGATTTTAATTTCCACTCCACCTTAGATATAATTATATTCCATTTGATTGTACCATTATTGATGTATCATTGATATTGGAATTAATTTTTATAAATCCTTAATGATTTAATAAGTTACTCATGTACTAAAAAAACTAAAAATACATCCCTTTTATCACTTATTCTTATAGATCCTCTATATAATTATTAATGTCGACCCTTATTTAAATAGTGCTATATTTATCTTCCCCCATTTAATATTATATTGAAAATAACTTTTTTTCCTCCTATGGGTTGGAAAATTTGAGAGTGTATTCATTCCAATATTTTGGATCAGATTCATCTTTATCATTAGTAATATAATTATATTTAACATCAATCTCGAAATCCTTGTTATATTTCCCCTCGTGGTCTTCCATGATTTTAGATTCATTGTTTATTAATTACATTGAATGTTAAACCTCATTTTACATTAACTCAACATATTCACATTAATATTTAAATCCTTCTTCCATTTCATAGATGAGCACATTATCACTATCTGAATATGGTTGTGGGACTCATCATTGACTTTTTTTCTCCTCCTTGATTATATAAAATTGGCATGAAAATTGATAAACTTGTATTGAAAATAGAGTGTGTTCACTAATAATACATATTCAAAGCCTACCATTATAACCAAAAAAGAACAACATATTAAATGAAAATAGACACCTAAAATAAAATCATAAAACAAAATTTTTGAGAAAATAATTTTTCTTAAATTATTAAACCGAAGCATCTAGTATGTTTTAAGACCTTGAAAATGATGAAAAAAACATTTACAAGACATATATTATTATTTATTTTATCATGTTATAAATTCATGAATATATAATTTCTATTCCTCAAAACTAAAACTATAGAGATATAATATAACTAATGTTATAGTATGAAATCATATAGATGAGTACATATATTGAAAAATTTACTTCAAAATTTATGTCCATTGATTAAATATATTGAAAATAAATATAACCATAATTTTAATGAATTATGAATGGTAAGATTTCAAAAACTTTTAGAAAATGATCTTCTAGAGTTATTGGAGTGTAAAAATACATATAGAATAATCACAACAGTTTTGAAAATGGACCTAAGAAAATCCATGGACATGGAATCTAATAAATAATTATTATACCAATATTTTCTTATGGTATTGTACTTTAGTTAATTCAATATTTATCTAAGAAAAAAAATTAATATAAAACATAAAATTTTCTATATTAAAAATTGTATATAGGAAGTATCTTATTCATTAAAAGAAATTAATCTATCAATAAACTTTTTAAATGATTAATGAAGTATAAAAATATATGAAAGAACATGTGAACAAAAAAACCTAAAAAAAATTTACAATTTTAATAATTAAATATTAAATAGACATTAATTAAAGAACTCTATATATTAAAATTATATATTCCTACTATTCATGATAGATTATATAATACTAACTCGAAACTCTTTCATTTAAAAATATATCCAAGAACCCTAGAAGTGATCATTTAACTAATTCATCGTCATCTTTCAAAGGAAAATAATCTTTTATAGATAAAAATACACCCATTTGATATATCATTATTTATCAATATATCCATACCTATTTTAATTCAATTCATAATACTCAAATATAGTTTCAACAATTCAAGATAGGTGGAAATCAAAATATCTCTAAAAATATCACCTTTAAACTCCAAAAATATTAGAATGTGATAAAAATTCCGATAAGATTTTCTAAAAATCAAAATGTAATTAAATAATATATAAAAACCTGGTTATTTTTGAGTGAATTTAATATATCAACAGAAATTTAATATTCTTATATAAAGAATCACTTTTTATCTTAACATTCCTTAAAACCTGGGCCTCCTGGATCTTCAAAAAATAAACCCAATGGAATTATTTTTTTAATATCAAATTCATATACATTGTTCTATTTATTCTTTAACATATTACACCTTTAAATTCCTATTTACACATTCTTCTCATAATTTACACAATAAAACTTCATGAAGATGATGTTGGGGATATCTTTTTACAATGTCACATAACATATCCAAATGGTATAAAACTCTCATTATAACTATTTTATAATCAACATTTCTGATAC
Source organism: Viscum album (assembly GCA_963277665.1). Lineage (NCBI taxonomy): Eukaryota > Viridiplantae > Streptophyta > Magnoliopsida > Santalales > Viscaceae > Viscum > Viscum album. The sequence continues at coordinate 1,499,272,077 of OY728119.1, read as the reverse complement.
ATTCATTTTACCACACCACTCCATGAATTATATAGAAAATACATCCCCATTTTAATTTTAAATATATCATATCAATTGTGCTCCCACTAAGGGGGTTTCAATAATAATTTTCATTCCCCAACATTTTCATAGACCCTGTTTGAATATTTTGACCAATCTTCAAATTAAATTTATACAAGAATTTAAAATAATGTTTCATATTTAGAAAACCTTAATGGTGACCATCAAAAATTATATTTCCTAAACTCATGTTCTAGTCAAGTGGTTAATATAAATATAAAGTATGTTATTCAACTACCTCATATCACAATTTAATTTTTTTATGGCACCCACCACATATTCTAAACATTCTTGGAAATATATGTGGTTTTGTTATGGAATATCCTCATTCCCCAACCCTTGTATCATTCTCTATAGTGCCTCACCACACTACGACTTCCACTCTTATAATTATATTTTGGTGTTTTTCCCATGATATAACCATTGCTAGATTATGGAAACATTTTTCACTAAATAACATTTAATTTTTATTATTTATTTAAAATTCACATGTATTCCATTTCTTATATTAAACGATTTAATACAATAATAATTCGACAAGAATAGCTCTTATGACAAATAAATATTAAATAAAAAATTTGGTAACAATTATAGGAATCTTTTCCACCAAACATTTAAACAAATACTTGTCCTCAAGAAATGATCTTTACATCATTTGATGAAAAATCCCTCAAATCAATTTTTTAAAATAATAGTGAAATATTTATTTTACATTTCAACATAAATTCATGAATTGTATCAAATATTCCATTAACATATATTATCTTATTATTAATATTAAAACAAACTTGAGAAATAAGTTACTATGAAGAATTTCTATCAAAACTAAATATAATTTAGTTTGAGTAATGCTAAATCTTATATATATACACTATATCAATAAAATATCAAGATATATAAATATTCACATTGAAATGGAAATAAAAAATCACGATGGCCTTCATTATGAATTTAATGTCTCCATGGTTATGTGTTAGTGGGTATTTTTTTGAAATATTTCAGTATTAAGTCTTAACAAGGTGGCTAAAATCTAATATATAGAGAATGATAAAAAATAGAAATCTTAATGAAAAATTAATCCAATAAAATGATACCTTAGAAATTATAACTTAATATAAAATCCATTCCATTATCTAAAAGTATCACTAATAATAACAAAAAGTATAGTGAAATGTTAAAACATTTAATAACATATATTATTTTATATAATTTTTTAATTACATTTCTTTTAAAGGGAATCCAATAAATTATAATAAATAACTTTTTTTGAATATTTTCTCCATAAACCAATGATAACACCTACCAATCTACATTTTAATGAATATCATCACCATAGACATCATGAATTCACTCTTCCCCAATACTTATTATAAATCATTATAGCAATAGATGCATTAGATGGATAAATATTATTGTAATGTGGCGTTATGTCAATTTAATTCATTTTCCATAGTTCATAACAAGATATAAATTGTAAAATATTTATCAAACATAAAGTACATAAAACAATATTCAATTGATCTCTTTAATTTTCCTAATGTTGATAAAAATATACAGGATTTTAAGAGATCAATATGCATTTTTTGGTAGTGATAAATATCCTAATAATCTCTAAAATATATTGTATAAGCATGAAAATGTAAAAATATTTTATAATAAATGATGAGGATGTGAATGATAATAATAATAAATCAATATTGACATGGATTATAATGATAAGTCAATTAATATAAACAAAAGATAATTAAACCATAAATTTTTATGATGAATTTTTTCAACATAAATCTTTTAATATTCCCAAATCATTATTCGTCATAGAAATAATATTATTCTTATCTTTACTCATCTACCCATAAACTAATTTTTTTAAATCCATCAATAATGACTTTTAAAATATGTTATAATGGAATTATTATGAAAATTATTCCACTATATAGTGAAAATCTATTTTAAATATAGTAGAGGAATGAAAATTAATAATTATAGTAACAGCCTTAGTATTTATAGAATAATAATTTTTCATATCAATTATTATTTATGAATAATATAATAATTTTACATTAAAGAGGAAACTTCGACTGATAGCATACTCTACATGAAAAAATAGGTTTCTTCAAAATCATACGTTGCACACAAAATTGGGTTATACCAAAAAATAATACAATTATATTAACATATTTTAAAATCTTAGCTAAATACTGGCTATTGTTTTGGTGGGTATTAGAAGAAGTAACTATAATAATATTATACATGTCTAATAAATGTTTTCATATTTATGTAATAAATTTTAAAGTCTTAAGATGAGAACAAATCCAATTATATTTATAAAATACTATAATATTTTTAAAAGGACGTTTTACCATAATTTGATGGTGAACCCTTTATAAATATTGTTTTTTCACCTTTATATGTTCTATTTTATTAAATAAAAATCTTACATTGAAGAAGGACATCAATATTTACTTTGGTTGAAATTATGTTATTTTTCTGATAAAAACAATATTTTAATGAACAGTAAAAAATATAGAATTTTAATTCAAATATGCCATTTCATTTAATTTATTTGTACAGTTGGAATGCTCTTTTAATTTTTTTTAATTTTTATTGGATTATTTTTTATCATTTAATCTAATTCTGGTCATTAGATGTAATTTTAAATTGACATTGTACATAAACCCGTGTCGATCATTTGATAGTATTTATTTATTAAAAACACACTTTCTGGTTTTAAGAATGGAAATTAATTTAAAATTCATTAGTTAAATTTATCTATTTTGAATTTGGAAAGATGAATTAAATTTTTTTTAATTAGAAGACCGAAATTTTGTAAATAGGTACCTTTTATTTTTGGACATTATGAATAGTAACGTGAGTAATTATTTTTATTTATAATAGTTAAAGGGTAAATTAGGTAAATAAGGGTAACAATGAATATTTTAATAATATAAAACTACCTAAAAACGTGTCATAATAATATTGGATGAGTTATGTTCGAAAATGATGATCATTATGTAGATCTTTTGAAATTTGGAGACACTTGGGAGTTATAATGACATGTTATAATTATTAATTTAAGGTAAAGAAAAAAATAACATAAACAAGTATATTTTTACTAAAACACTTTTTATATGGGGTTATATAAGTGATATATTCAACTATAATTTTTTATTTTAAAGATAATAATATTTAAAATATCATGAAATTTTATTTAGATTTCTTAGACATTAAATAAATAAATTTTAATTTTGACAGAATGACGATGGAGTGACTACTTCATTAATAAATGATTCAAGTAAATGATAATATAAATATTAAAATAATTTTTTTTTGACATAATTAATGTTATCCATGAATTTATAGTATAATATGACATTTTAGTATTGATTCAATGTTTTTTGAATGAACTAATTTTTTATGAATTTCTAAAAAACCAAGTATGAATAGTGTCCAAAATATATATAATAAATAAAAAAAAATATAAAATAATTTATTAAATTATATTAAATTACTAAAAATATAATATTCCCAAAAATGGTTAATAAAAGTCCATAAATGTCATAAATGACATTTTTGGGTCTTTTGACATGATATGTTAATTACATTAACAACAATGTGTAAATAAGATGATTTCACTATAAGATTAAAAATGTTAAAATAAAGGTTAAACCAAAAAGATAATGTTAAAAAGATATTCGAAACATATATAAAATGTATTGGATGATTGGTATTAGAACCCACATCATCTAATATTCTAATTAAAAGTGTTTTGGACCATTTCTAATCGAAATCGAATTTATAATAAATTTATATTTCAAGACATTCTTATGGTGTCACTTATCCATATTATAAAAGGACACAACGAATACCTACTTACCCACACCAATAAATCCCCTTGTATAATCCAACATATATCCAAATAATCTCATAAAATACCTCCCTTCCTCCTATAATCCTTACCTTGAGAAGAAGGTAAATCATGAAATCCTTTTTGATCAAATCAAATGACGTTACCTGATTTAGTGGTAATGTCTCCTCTAAAGTTCATTTCCTTTATTTTCCTTCACAACTCCCTATGATCTTATTTTTCAATTATTAATTAACAAAACCTATATCCTAAATATACTAGGTTGTTTTATGAGAAGGATTCAAATAACCCTTACACACCCCTCCATCTATTGGATATGAACATACAGTTTCTGTGCATAATGAACTACAACCTAAAGAAAAAATGATTGTTTTGTTTTCCCCTTACACCTATCCAGGTTGCCATTATGTTGGAACTAAATTTATATATAATATTTATTATATTTATAATTTCTCTATGATTCTGTAATATTTATTTTCATCATTCTTTTAGGATTTCCATGATGTGTAAATATAATAATTTCATTTGAGAGGGTGCGGACTACAACCCCCTCAATGTGATATTACTCGTTCACACTGTACATGGAACCTATAAAGGATGGATTTATTAAATATATGAGACATTAATGGAATAAATTTAATACAAACATTAAAATATACATTAATATCACTTTATTATTATTCTTTTAAAATAACAATGAAATGAAAGTAGTGTGGATGTGTACGTACGACCTCCTTTCTGCATGAACAGTGAATTTCATTTATTATCTACAAATATTATTTATATTATATATAGACAAATATTATGGATATATAAAATATTATAATCATGAATAATATTCTTTAGATGATGGAATTTTGATAACATGTACATTTTAGATCAGCCATGTTTATTTTCGACTCAAGTACCGAATATAACTAACTGACTGACATGAAATTAAATAGATATGTAATTTTTATAACATGATGATAATTAATATAAAATGAAATTTTTTTAAAAAGATTATGAATAATGTATAAAGTGATCTATGTTTATTATTTAAGAATTTAAATAATGAACGATACATGTCTGACTCAAGGTAAGGGACTTCATATCAATGTCCATTCATTGAGGCTAATTTTGATAAAATACACCTCCTTTTTTATATGTTGTATAAGAAACCCCATTTACTTTTAATTTCATTCAATGTAAAACTATTTTATAATAATTATTTTACTAAACGACAAAAAGGAATGTTTTTAACATATAGGGCCACAACGACTCTTTTTCCGCTGTAACTGTTATTTGATATTTCACTACCTCTATAGGCCTTTGTAACACCTCAAGCTTCCATGGTACGTTTCCCATTGCATAATCTAATAGCTTCCATTTTATGTAACTTCGAGATTCTAAAACACCGCGACCAATCAAACATGCCATTATGAATTTTAATACCCACTTTGTGAAATTTTATAAATTTTATTTTTCAAAATGGACATCTTTTTTGAATTCATAATATCAAAATTAGCTTAGGGTGATTTTTTGGTATTTTTCTGAAAACGTTTAATTTTTAGTGAATAGTGAAAAACATTGCGTTATTGGTTAAAACTAAATTTTTATTTAACTAATTATATATTTTTTTTAAATTTATTTTAGGTCAAAATAGATACATAATACCTATATAAATTCAATGTAATGCACTGAAGTCATTTTATAATGAGTTTCGATATATAAAAATTTTATTAAACTTTTTATCGTCTTTACCCACATCTTATGAGCATTTTCAAATTTTCATAAAACATAATTTTACAACTTCGGGGAATTGAATTTGAAAAATCCAAGAGACACGGTTGATATTAGTATGTAAAATTTGGTTCAATAAGATTAAAATAAATTTTTGTTGAATAATATCTTTTTATTTTAATTAAACACGGTAAAAATTAAATAGGGTAATTAAGGGTAAAAATGATGTCATGATTACCATAAAACAAGTACTAATTCTATTAGATAAGTGTAATTCAACCAAAAACAACCGTAGTAATAAAATATGATACCATTTGATTCACATGGATTATATTTGGACATTTATTAATTTTTTATTTAAAGAAGAGTTAAAAGAGATAAATTCAATGTTCAATAACTAAACCATTTTTAAAATAAGGTTATAAATAATATAAATTTGACTATAAATATTCATTAGAAATATAAAATAATTTCCTAAATAATGTAATTATAATTATAATTTTTAGACATTATATAATTTTATTTTATTTTTGACACTATGATGATGTAGTAATTACGTTATAAATAGAAGATTATAATAATTGATATTATAAATATCCAAATAAATGAAATTTGAGACTTTTGATGAATTAAACTAATTCTATATGTTAAACTGACATGGTAGGGTTTGTTAATTAATTTTTTTTCAAATTAATCATGTTGTTAGGATTTTCATAGAAACCAAAAACTAAAATATGTCAAAATTGACATAATTGAATTTTTAAAACAAATACTATATTATTAATTGATATAATATTAATAAAAATATATTTTTTGGATAAAAGACTTATATAAGGTTATATATATTAATGATTAACCAAATTTGGTTCTATTTTCTTGTTATAGTATGTTTATTAAACAAATAATATAGAAATACAAAGAGAGATGGTAAATGTCAATCTATTTAAGTAAGAGTTAAATCTAAAATATAAGGTTAATATGGTAATGTAAACCAGTCAAAACCTTATTGGTTGAGAGTTTTTAGACCCATCCCAAACTTATCCACTATATAAATTATTTTTGTTCCATTATTAACTGAAAATGATTTTATCATAAAATAATATTTCAAGCTTTTTCATAAAGTGCCCCTCACCTCTCTTATAAATGGTCACTTCTCATTCTCTTAATTTCACACCTCCAAAGCGTTTTGGATCAGCCCTCCCCTGCACAAATATCCTCCCCAATTTTCTCCATTAATACTAGAGGACTTAATTTAATCATAAAGACAACCTATGGATCCCTTTTGATCAAATCAAAAGGAAGAACCCGAAGAAGAGGTAAATATTTCATCACCTCTTTCATGTTCTTTTCTTCTTCCACTTTCTATTTCATTGTTGTTTCCAATAAAAAATAATAACTCCTTTATATTCTATATACTTAAATTTCATTATAAAAATTCTAAAAACTTATTCATTAATCTATCCATCATATGAATGACAAAATCACCATACATGTGTACGTACAGCTTACCGTCTCCACATCGTGGTGTAGTTTGTTATTCAAACACTTAATTATTTGGATGGGTATAATAATGAGTATAACTATTGTAAATAATAAATATAAAATTTTATTGATTCAATATATATGATATAACATCCAATTACACACGTTTTCACCATCAATATAATGATATTATCGCTCGTGTGTACGTACGGATTACCATCTCCACAAACGCAATGAGATTCATTCCTCATCATAATCATTCAATATTAATTTCCATTTTAGGATTAAAAATTATGTTTATGAACATAATATCATTCTGTATATGAATCAAATACATTAAATACAAAATAATCATGGATTATGTAACCAAGCATATAAAGGAAAATGAATCAGTTAACACCCGAAATGATGATAATACTGAAATATTATTAACAAACCAGTATTAGAGTATCATATAAATTATCATATTTATGTATATAGCTATTGTATAATTGAATAAAAATAATTAACTATTATACAAGAGGTTAACATAACATCAACTAATGAAAAGTACATTGTAAGGGTTAATTTCACAATTCCATTATTATCCAAGGTTGTTTTTACATAAGTATCTACTGGGACCTCTTTATCATCCACATCGGTGTTTTTAGAAAAATGTATTTCAAAACATTTTTAATATTTTATAGACAATTTTTTATAGCCATTTATACACTTATTTGACATTATTTATTTTTAAAGTAATCATTCCATCATTTTTTATACAAGGTAGGTTATGACCATTTCGACAAAATTAAGTTGAGAATGTTTTTTTAACTTATACGGCGAGTGTAGTTATTTTCCACCATTATAACATCATCAAATATTCCCTTAAATGATTATAAGAATAATTTCAAAATAAATGTTTTCTTTTATAATTATAGGACTTTTAAATGATTTCAAAATAGATAGAGATATTTCTCTAAAAATGTATTGATTTCATCTATGTCCACATCCTTTGATGGATTTTAAACTTGTTTGAAGTTGATTTATTATGATACAAATATTCCATATTGTATTTTAGGTTATCTAATATTTTTGACTATGGATGTGTTATTCTTATACCATTCATGGTCTGGATAATGTATTGACAATTTTTATGCTTGTTATAATATGAATTTTTATGTTATCTCTAAACCTTTTCATATGAGGAATGTTTTGGACATAGTAAGTGATGGGTGGATCCCGCTATATCTTTTTGATGTATTGGTAGGTCTCAAGAAAGAAACTAGTGTCTTTTCACAAGGCCTTGAAAAAATATTATTTGTATTTGTGGCCCATGTCCTAGACTATGTGGTTATGAAGTCTGGCATTATGCATTCCATCATTAAAAACGTTGATATTGATATTGCATGTGATTATTTGACTATTAGAATATCCATGTGAGTATGTAAATGGAATTATTTGATTTTGACATTACCATATCTTGCTAAAGTTTATGCTTCAAAGTCATTTGATTTAGTCTTATACATTGCCTTAAATGTTTATGCTTATTTATGAATGTTTCCATTATATTGCTATTCTTACTATACATCTGAGCTCACCCCTTTCAATGTATTATTTTTCATAGGATTTGAAAAAGTATATTATGGTTGACATGCAGGGATAGGCTAGGGATCTAAGTGTGTTTTAAAGGGGATAAAATGTTTTTGATGTTTTTATTTTTTGATGTAATGTAAAACTTCTGAATGTATCTAGTTCTTCTAATGAAACTAAACTAATCGGTCATTCAGTATTTGATCCCTTCTGATCATGCAAATGTTATGTAATAATTCACTGACTATGGGTAACTGGGTTCGGGGTGTTACAATGAGTATTCGATAATGTTTAGTACACACCATGGAATCTAGATTTAGAAAAACTCTGATTATAGAACATAACACTGAGATAGACATTGATGATTAGTATAGAAGAACTTTCTAGAATTTTGGTATTATAGAAATTTTGTTAATTTTTCAATAAATACATCCGTGTTTGGATAGGAGTAGGTATAGGTGACTCTATCATAGATGTACCTAGGGGTAAAACCTAAAAACATCACTTTTAGCGAGACATGAACGAGAACTGGTGCACGACAACGGGGCTTGCTGCACTCTGGGTTACAACACTCACGAGGGTTGTGCTCAGGATAATTCTCATTTTAATTACTAAAAGTTATAAAGGGTTTATGATTATAAAATTACTAAAAAACTTCATTATGATTATGTATTATATCCATAAACTTTTCAGTTTAAGTTATGTGTTTTACAAGTTTTGAATTATGTATTGCAATTCATGAACTAATCTAGTGTATTCCATTTTTTAGAAATGTCACCTAGTGGAAGGAATGGAAACTATATCAATGAAAGTTATCCATTTAGGGATAACCCTATTACTAAAGATATTTATAGAGGAACTAGTAATGAAACTTGTGGTGATCAGCTTATCACCATGTTGGACAACTTACTCATGTTGTGAATAATAACATTATCCATATAGAGCACCCTAATCCACAACATGGAGGTTCAATGTTAGACCTCTTCATGAGGAAACAACCACCAACATTAAATGGGAGTACAAATCTATTAGTAGATGATAAATGGATAAATTACTTATAGAAAATATTTCATACATTGGGGAATAAAAAAAGGTAAAATGTTGTCATGTAAGTTTATCGCCTCACAAGAGATGCATATTGATGGTGGTCATTAATCCAAAACAAAAAGGAAGATGAAAAGGTATTAAACATACTATAGAGGGATTTTAAAGAGATTTTCTTGGAAAAATACATTCCTTGTGACCATTGAGCAAATATGGAAAGAATATTTCTGAGTCTAAGGCAAAAGGAGGATGAGAATGTCGCAAAGTATGAGGATAACTTTACAAGGTTAGCAAGGCATGCATCAGATTAAATACATAACCCACGGTGTATGATTGATCAATTCATTGGTGGTTTAAAACCATTTCTCCATTGAGAATTAGTCTCACAATCATTCTCATCATTTGAATATATTGTCTCATGCGCTATCAAGACAGAAAAGGAATTATTTATTTCTTATAAATTTAAAGCAAAGCAAGAGAAGAAGAGATCTACTGAACACTCTACTAATGGAAATAAGGGGAATAAGGGAAAAGTTGAATATCCATCCTATAGTAAATGTGGGAAGAAACACCCTTGTACATGCCTAAATAGAGTGATGTTCTGTTACAAGCGTGGTGAAAAATTCCACCATGCTCGTGATTGCATGGAGAAGAAAAAGGTTGTCATTGATGAATGCTAAAATTTTAGAGAAATCAGGCATTATCCAAATGAATGTCCTAAGAACTAAGAGAAATTATCTTAGAAATGTCCAATGGAGCAAGGACATGCTTATGTGGTGTCTACTGCTGAGGTTGATTCTCTGAAATATGGGGTGGCAGGTAATTTAATGGTTTACTCATGTTTAGCCAATGCATTATTTGATTCGAGATCATCACATTTTTCATATCTTACCGGTTTTATAATAAAATTAGAAATTTTCTATTTAAATTAACATAGTTGTTTTTAGTCAAAATACCTAAGGGATGTATCATCGCAACAATGTTTTGTGAATCATTTACCATTAAGGAAAATAAATGTTCATTATTTACTGATATCATCATCATAACCATGATTGAATTTGATATAATCCTCGGAATGGATTGGATTTTAGACCATGATGCAAATTTTTTTTGTAAGAATAAGGAGGATATAATTATCGATGATGATAAGGAGTAACTTATCTTTAGAGCTGAAACATCACCACCTGATTCTTATCTAGATCCACTCCCAATAGCTCTACTAAAATCAATTATTGGGGAGGAAGATATTGAAATAATAATTGGTGAGGGAAATAATTTTTTAATAGAGGATGTACCAATAGTGTATGATTATGTTGACATGTTTCCAGAGGATTAACATAGACATCCTCTGGAAGGAGAAATTTAGTTTTCCATTAATTTAATTCCTAGTTCAAGTACCATATCGAAGACCCCTTATATAATGGACACTGTGGAATTAGTGGAAATAAATAAACAACTAGAGGATTCTAGAAACAAAGAATATGTTATCCCTATTGTTTCTCCATGGGGAGACCTTGTCCTTTTTGTTAAGAAGAAAGACAGAACATTGAGGTTGTGCATTGACTATGGGGAGATCAATGCTATAACAATAACGAACAAGTATCCCTTACCTCAAATTGATGAATTATTTGACATACTTCATGGAGGAAAATATTTTTCAAGGATTGACCTTCGATCTGGATATCATCAGTTGTGTGTGAAGAAGAAATTCATTTCAAAAATAGCACTTCAAACCTGGTACGGGAATTACGAGTTTATAGTAACGCCATATGGATTGACTAATGCACCCTCTATATTCATGGATCTAATGAATAATTTTTTCAAGCAATATCTTGATGAATATTTAGTGGTATTTATTAATTATATCATTGTATACTCCAAAAACAACGAAGATCATGAAAATTACTTGCACAGTATTCTAAAGACTCTTATAGAAATGAATTATATGTCAAGTTTAGCAAGTGTGAATTTTGGCATCAGGATATTTTTTTCTTATCCATATTGTCTCTAATGATGGAATATATGTTGATCCATCAAAGTCCATGGCAATCCAATAATGTCCAAAACCAACGATCATAATTCAGGTACGCAGTTTTATGGGTTTAGCAGGTTATTACCAGCATTTTGTCCAAAATATTTCCTGATTGGAAAACACATTAACCAATCTCACTCGTAAAGGGGTAAAATTTTCATGGACAAAAGAGTGTGAATAATGTTTTAAAGAATATAAGAGAATATTGGTTAATTCTCCAATATTGACTCTAACATCCGTGAATGATGGGTTTTTTATTTACAGTGATTCTTCAACAAAAGGAATTGGTTGGGTAATTAGTTATAATGATGGAGTTATTTTCTATACATCACGATAGATAAACATTCATGATAAAAAATATACCACTCATAATATTGAGTTAGAAGCTATAATCTTTGCTCTGAAAATATGAAGACACTATCTCTATGGTAAAAAAATTGAGATTTTTACTAATCACAAGAGTTTGATGTATATTTTCTCACAAAAACAACAAAACATGAGTAAGAGGAGATGGATTAAACATCTCATGGATTATGATTTCACAATACACTTCCACCCATGAAAGGAAAATAATATGGAAGATGCTTTGAGCTGAAAGGATTATGTAGTTTAGAATAAGATGAGAGGTGTGAAGGATCATATTTTAATGGATCTAGTAAAGATGGATATGGGAATAACAATGGAAATTGAAAAATAAATTCTTTTTCAAATGGTTTCCAAACCATCATTACAAGTAAAGATAAAACGTTCTCAGACTGATTATGAGGAGTTTAATAAGAAGATTAACTCATGGAATGATGGGAGATTGAGTGACTTCGAATATGAAGATATAATTTTGAATGTTGCGAAGAGACCTTGTGTTTCTAACATAACTAATCTAAAAAGGGAATTGTTAGATGATGCCCATAGCTCCAATTTTTCAATACACCCTGGGAGCACCAACATGTATAGAGATTTAAAGTGACATTTTTGGTAGGACATCATAAAGATAGAGATTTATGATTTTGTTTCAGGATGTATGGTTTTTAAATAAGTGAAAGCTGGAAGGAAACAACATTGAGAATTCATGAAACCTCTTCCCATGCCTGAGTGGAAATGGGATAATATTATGATGGAATTTTTCATGGGGCTAACAAAGATTCCTAAAATGAATGATACAATATGGGTCATTGTTGATCGTTTTACCAAGCCATCACATTTCCATAATATAAGAGAAAATTGACCACTTGATCATCTAGAATGACTATATATTAATGAAGTTGTAAGACTCCATGGTGTACCTGTATCAATTGTTTCAGATCGTGATCCCCGTTTTACATCAAGATTCTGGAAAATTCTCAGAAGGCCCATGATACTGAACATCATTTGAGCACTGCCTACCACCCTCAAACTGATGGACCATAAGAATAGACTATTCATACCTTAGAAGACATGTTGAGATATTTCTCACAAGACATTAAAGGTATGTGGGATCAATAATTACCTCTAGTAGAATATATTTATAATAATATATTAAATTCAAGTATTCAGATGTCACCATATGAAGCGTTACATGAAATGAGATGTTGTACACTAACTTTTAGGGATGATGTTAGAGAAAGAAAACTCATAGGCCTATAACTTATTGAGGAAATGATAGAAAAGGTGAAGTTTAACCAAACCCACATCAAAGCAACTCAGTGTAAGAAAAAGGGCTATATAGATAACCAAAGTATGTATTAATAATTTCATGTAAGAGATCATGTTTTCATAAAGGTATCCTCATGGAAAAGTGTTATATGTTTCTTTAAAAATGGTAAATTGAGTCATAGGTACATCAGACCTTTCAAAATTCATGAACAAATTGGTGTTATAGTTATCATTTGGAAATTCCTCCAAGTCTCTCCAAAGTTCATGATGTGTTCCACATATCACTGTTGAGAAAATACATGCATGACCCAATGCATGTACTAACCTCTGTGGAAATTGAACTGGAACCTGATCTATCTTATTGTGAAGAGCCTATCAAAATTTTTTATACTAGTTAACATGTACTGAGAAACCGAATGACTCTTCTGGTAAATGTTCTATGGGGAAATCATAAAATGGAAGAGGCAACATTGGAACCCGAAGAACATATGATGAAGAACAACCCGAATCATATTAAGCAGTAATATTCTAGAAATTTCGAGGAAGATATTTATTTAAGGAGTGGAGAATATAACACCACAAACTTCCACGTTACCTTTCCCATTGAATAATGCAATTTCTTGCATTATACGCAACATTGAGATTCTAACACTCTACTACCAATCAAATTAGTCGTTATGAATATTAATACCCACTTTTTGAAATTTGATAAATTTTATTTTTTAAAATGGACTTCATTTTAGAATTTGGAATATCAAAATTATCTTAGGGTGAATTTTTTATATTTTTCCAAAAACATTCAATTTTTGACGAATAGTAAAAAAACTGCTTTTTTTGTTTAAAGTGACTTTTTATATAAATAATTATTTATTTTATTTAAATTTATTTTTGGTTAAAATAGATACATAATACCTCTATAATTTCAATTTAATTAATTGGCATCATTTTATAATAATTTTCTATATATATAAATTTTATTGAAATTTTTATCCTCTTTTACCCACATCCTAGGAGCATTTGAAAATTTGCATAAAATTTTTTTTTACTACTTCTGTTAATTGAATTTAAAAAATTTCAGAGACGCGGTTTATATCAGTAATTAATATGTGGTTCAATGAGTTGAAAATAATTTTTGGTGAATAGTATTTTTTAATTTTACTTACCGTAGTTAAAAGAAAATAGTGTAATTAAGGGTAAACATTATATCATAATTTCCCTAACACATGTCCTAATTCAATTGGATTTGTTTTATTTGGCCAAAAAAATGATAGGAATAAAATATGATCCCCTTTAGTCCACATAGATTAGATTAAGACATTAATTGTTATTGTATTTAAAGAAGAGTTAAAAGAGTAAAATTTAAAATTTAATAACTAAATCATTTTTAATATAGGGTTATACATATGAAAAATTAGACAATAAATATTAAATAAATATCTAAAAATATTTCATACATAATTGTATTTTATTTATAAATTTTAGACAATAAATAATTTAAATTTTTTTATGACACAATGATGATGCTGTAATTACTTTATTAATGGATGATTAAAATAATTGATATTCTAAATATCCAAATAAATATAATTTGAGACTTTTGATTAATTAAACTTATTTTATAGGATAATATTACATGTTAGGGTTTATTAAATAGTTTTTTCTACGTAATCATGCTATTCTAATTTTCAAAAAAACCAAACACTAGATAATGTCAAAATAGACATAATTGAGTAATGAAAAATATTTATTACGAATTGATATAATATCCTTAAAAATATAAGTTTCATACAAAGGACATATATAAGGTTATATATTTTAATAATTAACCACATGGGGTTCACTTGTCTTTTTATAGTAAGTTTATTAACCATATAGTATAAAAATACAAAGAGACCTGGTAAATGTCAAACTTTTAACTAAGAGTTAAATCTAAAAGATAAGGTTAATATTGTGAACTAAACCTATCTAAAATCTATTGGTTTATAGTTTTTGAAACAATCCCAATTTTAGCCTCTAAATAAATTATTTTGGAGCCATTAGAAACCGAAAATGATTTTATTATGAAATAATATTTCAATCTTTTCCTAAAGTGACCCTCACCACTCTTATAAAAGGGCACTACCCCTTATCTTAATTTCCCACCTCCAAAGCATTTTGGCTCTGCCAACCCTTACCTGAATAATCTCCCTACTTTCCTACCTTCAACCTAAGGGACATACTTCGATCAGAAAGTCAACCTAAGAATCCCTTTTGATCAAATCAAATGGAAGAAACTGAAGAAGAGGTAAATATTTCATCCCCTCTTTCACGTTCTTTTCTTCTTCAACTTCTCTTATCCTTGTTGTTTCAATTATTAAATAATAACTCTAGTATCTTTTATATACTATGATGTTATTATAAAAATTTTACAACCATATTAATTATTCTATCCACAATATGAATGACAAAGTCACCATACATTAATTAGTACGACTAACTGTCTCCCCGTCATGGTGTAGTTTGTTATTCAAACTAATCATTATTTGTATGGGTATAATAATGAGTATAAATGATGTAAATAATAAATATAACATGTTATTTATTCTATATATATGATATACCATCGAATTACATACGATTTCACCATCAATAAAATGATATTGTCGCTCGTGCATATGTTCAGATTACCGTCTCTAAGAACGTGATGAGATTCATTCCCCATCATAATCATTCAAGAATAATTTTAATTTTATCATTAAAAATAATTTTTATGAATATAATATCATTCTATATATGAATCAAATACATCCTATCCATAACAAACATGGATTACGTAACAATCATATAATGGGAAATGAATCAGTTAACCCCCGAAATGATGATACTATTGAAATATTATAAACAAAGCTATATTAGAGGATCATATATGTTATAATATTTATATATATAGTTCTTGTATAATTTAATAACAATTTTTTAACTATTATACAAAAGTTTAAAACACCATTGAATAAGGAATAGTACAATGTAACACCCCGAGATTTTATAAGATATATTCTCTTTAATTTATATCATGTCTTGTGTTGTATGCTAAACCAAAATTATCATGCACTATACGCAACACCATATTAGCTTTCTGTATTCACAACACTATTCTTGGGTCGTGTTACACAAAATTTCAACTTCGTTAGATAGAATTTATTTTTTGCAACATTGAGTGTATATATATATATTTATATATTCAATGTACAAATGATATATGGTTGGATTATATTATACAAAACAACAAAGGAATCTTTCCCTAGACACAACCCTGACTTGTCTTGCATTACATGAAATCACGACTTTTCTCGATAGTGTGTGTTGTACGCAATACCGAGTTTCACTAAACAACGATATATTTTTAAAATATTATATAAAATATCCATTATGAATAGTAATACCCACTTTTTAAAATTTTATAAATTTTATCTTTCAAAATGGACATCATTTTTGGATTCGGAATATTGAAATTAGACTAGGGTGAAATTTTGGCATTTTTCTGAAAACCTTCAATTTTTGATTAAGAGTGAAAACACTGGGTTAGTATTTAAAAACCGAATTTTTAGTTAAATAATCATTTATTTTATTTAGATTTATTTTAAATCAAAATAGATACATAATACTTATATATGTCCAATGTAATTAATTGGAGTCATTTTATAATAATTTTAGATATATAAAAATTTTATTGAACTTTTCACCATCTTTTACCCACCTTTTAAGAGAATTTGAAAATTTATATAAAACATAATTTTAAGACTTCTGTGAGTGGAATTTTGAAATTTTTAGAGACACGGTTATTATCAAGGAGTAAAATTTGGTTCAATATGATAAAAATAATTTTTGGTGAATAGTAACTTTTTACGTTTATTTACCACGGTTAAAATGTAAATAGGGTAATTAAGGGTAAAAATGATATTATTATTACCCTAACACATGTCCTAATTCTATTGGATAAATGTAATTCGACCAAAAAAACCTTAGGAATATAATATTATCATTTAGGTCCACTTGGATTAGATTAGGACATTTATTATTATTTTATTTGAAAAATAGTTAAAATATTTAAAATAAAAGTTTAATAAGTAAAACATTTTTAATATAAGGATATAAATAAGATAAATTCGACTATAAATATTAATTAGAAAGCTAAAAGTATTTCCTACATAATGGTATTTTATTTATAATTTTTAGACATTAAATAATTTATTTTATTTGTGATACAATGATGATGTAGTAATTACCTAATTAATGAAATATTAACATAACTGATACTATAAATGCCCAAATAAATGTAATTTGAGACATTTTACAAATTCAAATAATTTTTGTGGTTAATAGGACATGTTATTATTGATTCAATTAACTTTTTTTGAACTAATCATGTTTTTATGATTTTCTCAAAAATCAATTACCAAATAGTGTCAAATTTGACATAAAATAGTTTTTAAAACAAATATTATATTATTAATAGTTATTATATTCATAAAAATATAATGATCGGAAACATGAATTAGATAAGGTTATTTATATTAATAATGAACCACTTGGGGTTATTTTTTTAGGTTAGAGTATGTTTATTAACCATCTAGTGTAAGAAAACAAGAAGATACGGTAAAAGTTAAATTACTTAACACAGATTTAAATCTAAATGATAAGGTTGAAATAGTAACCTAAACTTGTCTAAAATCAATTTTTTTAGAGGATTTAGACCCATACCAACCTTATATTCTAAATAAATCAATTTTAATCTATTAAAAATCGAATATGACTTTATTATAAAATAATATTTTATGTTTTTTCAAAGGATCCCCTATCCTCCCTTATAAAAAGGGCACCCCTTCCCTCTCCTCTTCACACCCTTTTGAGCCTTGATGCTAGGCCAAACCCTGACCATTATCCTTCTCAACTTCCCTAGAAACATTTTAGAGGTTCTGGTCTCCTCAAAAGACATACTCCAGTGCCGTAATAGGAAGTTTAAAGGAGGTGCGTCGAAGAAGAGGTAATCTCTTCTACTGATTCTTTCATGTTTTTTCTTCTTCAACATATTTTTTTTAGTTGTTTCATTATAAAGTAATAACATCAGTATAAATAATATACTGATATATTATTATAAATATGAAAAAACCCCAATTCACCTTCTATCCATCCTATGGAAAATGAAATGACTTTGCGTGCGTACATACAGAATACCGTCTCCACGCCGTGGTGTAATCTGTTTTTCCACCACCACCTTACATGGATGGGTATAATGGTGTAAAGAATAACTATATATGATTATTATAACATGATACTGATTCTGAGATATCATCCACTCAAATTACATTCAATAATTAGGGGAATGATATCATCACTCGTGTGTACGTAAGGATTATCGTCTCCACGACGCGATGAGATTAATTCTCCATGTTAACCTTTCAAGAATGATTATAAAGTATATATAATGACTAATAAAAAAATATATGGCATGAAAAATCTTTTGGATTTATGTATTTATATATATATATATGTCATCTACATTCTTCTATTCAAGTCAATAAGGAAATGAAAATAGCGTTCATGCGTACGTACGGCCTACCGTCTCCATGAACGGTGTATTTAATTTCATTTATCTATCTATTTTATATATATATATACTAAATATATATGATATATAAATCATAATTTCCATTCTCGATGTAATTAAATTATGATATAATTAATAATAATATCAAGAACAATATGTCCAAACACGTATGTTAAATGAAACGATTTTACCGAAAACGCTTCTTTAACGTGGAATTGACAAAAGAAAGGGTAATATAAAGTCATAATTGAACCATATATTATATAATAAATATTATTATGGATCTTTTACATGTTAATAATATGTTTAAACCCACTATACAAGAGTTTTGGACACGTACGGAAGAAATTGTACCTAAGGTAAGGGATAATTTTCAATCTCATTTTTATCTGAGATTGCTTATACATAAGTATTTACTGGGGTTCTATTTTTCATCCATGTCCATAAAATGTTTTTCATAAATTCTGTAATATTCTTCCATGTATTTTTAATGTCATTTTTAGCCTTATTTTACTTTTACATTGTGTTATGTATGGAGTATTTGTTTTGTTTACCATACATGGCGTTTTTGACTTTTCCGACAAAAGTACAGGGAGAATGTTTTTTTAACTTATATGACATAAACAGATTTTTATGATTTCATAATGCCATTTATTCATGAAGAATACTCTAAAAGATTTCATTATTATTTTCAATAAAATCCATTTCATTAATATTTAATGGCATTTTGTGAAAAGAAAATTATTTCGAATAAGAAATGATATTTTCCTCAAGAATTATTTTCAAGTGTTTTATCAAAACCATTTTCCATCTAAGATGACATTATTTAATATGTGTATGTTTCAAATATAATGTATTTATTATTTAAATGGTTTTATTTTTCTTATGATCAAATGATATCCATTTCTTTTATATGGATTATTTTATGATGGGATGATGTTTATGAATCCCATTTTATTTGTTGGGTTATTGTGAATGATGTATGTTTATTTTGTGGCACATGTAAGAATGATTTAAATATGAGATGCATGGGACTTATATCTCCCTCCAATGCATTGGGTAAATATTTATATCTCATGAGATAGACATGGGTGGAAGGGTAAGATAATCTGGTTTAGAATTACAGGACTGGACCGCAATGCCTTGGCTACTAAGGAAATCGTATCATGTGCTTCATGGTTTTCCACAATTAAATGTTTTATTACCATTCTATTTTATCATGATTTATTTT
This sequence comes from Viscum album, assembly GCA_963277665.1. Lineage (NCBI taxonomy): Eukaryota > Viridiplantae > Streptophyta > Magnoliopsida > Santalales > Viscaceae > Viscum > Viscum album. The sequence goes on along the minus strand of OY728119.1, from coordinate 1,499,251,853 downwards.
CTATTGTGATTTATGACTTACGTACGGCCAAGTTTTATGTCATTTCTCAAGATTTTGATGGTTAAATATTATGTCCATGTTTTGAAGTTCAAATGTATATGGTTTGTTTTATATTATCCATGTTTAACCTTACTGAGCATTTGAGCTCAACCTTTATATGATTTCTTTTCCCCAAGATATAAAGAATGGTTCTAGGTAAAAAAAGGAAGATTATTATGGGATATGTTGAAGATCTTTCACCAAGATTAGAAAATTATATTCCATGTTTCAAAAGACACTAAACTAATATGGTCCTTTGGTGTCTGTTATTGTTATGTATTAATTATTACACAAAAGTAATGTAATGTCTATACACATCAAGAATGGGTCTCTACAGTTGGTATCATAGGAAAGGTTTGGTTAACCTTTGGAAACTAGGATGCAAAAACTTTAGTGGGATCCCTATAGATATTTTTAAGGTATGTATAGGGATGTCCCTAAGGTTATGTATAAGTATAGGTTATAGTCCTAGAATTACGGTAAAGTTATTATAATTAAACCTAAGTTGTTATATTTTGAAGGTACTCCCCCTTTATTATGTTGTTTCACCTAGATTGATTCTTACATCTCACACTATTCTTTTTGGGTTTTAGACGATGGCTGGAACCCGAAGGAACCGTGTTGATTAATGTAATGGGCAATGCAATGATTGTCCTCCTGAACAAACCAATGTTATGGGAAATGGATTGAAAAATCTTATTGTTATACTTACACAAGATATGAATCATTCTAGACTTTTGAATGAGCAGAGAAGGGAACAATATTCTATTGAGTCCTTCATAAGGCCATGCCCACCTTCTTTAAGTGGGTCTTATGACCCACTTGTTTCTGAATAATGGATCATTAGCATTGAAAAGATATTTTAGATACTACTCTGTTCAGAGCATGAAAGAGACATTTTGGATATTTACTGTTTAGAAGGTGAAGCAGAGCAGTGGTGCACTCTAATTAAGAACACAAGGCTCCAAGATGAAATTGCATCCATGTAATGGGATGAGTTCTAGAACTTGATTTTCAATAAGTACTTCCCTCATATTCTTCAAACAAAGATGGAAAAGAGTTCCTTGAGCTTATGAAAAAGTATGATGAATCTGTTGGTATATACGAAGTGAATTTTTCAAGGCTTTCATGGTATGCCTCTGGCTTTATCATCCAACCTGAAAGTAAAGTTGATCGATTCTTTAGTGGCTTAAAACCAAATATTTGAAGGGAATTATCTATAAGAGACTACAGTAGATATGAAGAAATTGTGCGTTGTGATATCAAGGTAGAACTGAAATTTGGTGTAACATATCCATCTCATTTTTATGACATGAAAACAAAGATGGAGTTCAAGGAAAAACCTCAGAACAATGTTGAAAAGAAGGTAAATGTATCTTTATGCTCAATGTGTGGAAACAAGCATGGTAGATATTGTCTAAAAGGTACTAGAAAATGTTTCAAGTGTGAAAAAGAAGGACATCGAGCATCTGAGTGATGAAGTAATGGGAAAAAAGGATTCTAATGATGTTAATGGAGAAAAGACTACAGAGAACGCTCCACCAACACTTCAATGATTCAAGTGAAAGGAAATGGGGCATTATGATAATCAATTCCCTAATATAAGGGTTAATGATGATTGACATGAGAAACCTCTTAAGGAAAAGTACAAAGTGAAGTCACATGCGATCACTATTGGTGATGTTGAGTATGACAACGATGTGGTGAAATGATTATGTGTTCATGTAACGAGATTCCAAAATTGTAGTGTGGAATGTCATTCTAGTATTGTGGAATATTGGAATACCTATGTATTAATCCATTGTGGTTTTCAATAATTTTATTATACCAATAACCATGAAAAGTAATTGAAATATTTTTGGAAAGCAAATAAAATCCGCATAATGAAGGGCTAAGCATAAAATAATTTGTATGATAGTATTCATGAGCTCATGACTGATATAAGGACAAAGTGATATCATGGTTTGATTATATAGAAACATTGGGATTTTGGTATGTGGAAATAGTTAACTTTTGACAGCACTCATGTTTTCCCTAAGGTTCTTTGGTAATACATGATTAAGGTATTCACATGTTTGGAATGTGACCAACAAGATATATCGTATGATAAATGATGGTATTCACATGCTCGGTGGATGACATTTCCAGAAATCGTTTTCTTTAAACTATGAGATTGGATATATGTATTTTGGATAAGTCTAATGATTGGAATGGATTATGTTGGACATAAGTTAGTATTGTTTAAGGATTGAAATTGTTGATATTGTTTTTGTAATATTATAATTGTATTGTTTTAGAAAAAGGACAACCCGTAGGATGGGCGACAACCCATCGCGTCTAACAAGGCTGTGGGAATCGAACCCACAACCGAAGTGTGACAGGCCTTTATCGCCTACCACTAGCCTACAGGAGGTCCCTGGTTAGTAGAAACAAGTTTTATTAAGTGGTATGATAAATGAAGTATAAGTCTATTTTAGGAACCATATACGATTAATCTCTCCATAGATGGACTTATGTATATAAATTTTGCTAAACTTATGTTTGGGATAGATGGAATGACCTATCGTTCTATCACATGATCTGCTAACACTTCACGGAAGAGAAATTCAACTTCATTTCTCTAAGAGATGAAGTGGAAATTATTCAAGGCAAAAAAAAAGTGAGATTGTACCAAAATCAAGTAAGTATTTCTTTTAATTCAAAATTTAAACATTAGGGAAATGATATTGAAAGCCAAAAATGATGTCCTAGTGCTCTTATATCTGATGAATCAGATGGTACATTAGATCATCAGGAATTTATGGCTTTGTGATTGATGGATTTTTCATGGACATGTTCTCTACCACACTCCATCAGAACATGATGGTTAGATTTTTGTTCCATATAGATATTTTCACCTATGTTCTCCTATGTGGAAACACATTGATTAGTTAATTTGGGTAACCATTACGTTTCATACTTTAGTTTTTAAAGTTATGTTTTGTTATTCCTTTTTACGATGTGGGTTACTATGAAAGAAACTCTCATGTAATAAACCATTTATAACCCTGATGAATTTTGATGACAAAATTCATTTTAAGGGGGGGGTAGACTGTAACTCCCTGATATTTTATAAGATATATTCTTTTTAATTTATTTCATGTCTTGTGTTGTATGCTAAACCAATATTATCTTGCGCTATAAGTTACACTGTATTAGCTTGCTGTATACGCAACACTATTCTTGCATTGTGTTACACAAAATTTCAAGTTTGTTTGATAGAAGTTATTCTACACAACATTGAATGTATATATATATATATATATTAAATTTACAAATTAAATATAGTTGGATTCTATTATGCATAACAATAAAAGAATATTTCCCTATATGCAACCCGGACTTGGCATGCATTACATGCAATCTCGACCTTCCTCGATAGCGTGTGTTGTACGTAATACAGTGCTTCACTAAACAACGATATGTTATCAAAATATTATATATAATAGACATTATGAATAGTAATACCCACTTTTTAAAATTTTATAAATTTTATCAGTCAAAATGGACATCATTTTTGAATTCGGAATATCGAAATTAGTCTAGGGTGAAATTTTGGTATTTTTCTGTAAACTTTCAATTTTTGATGAATAGTGAAAACACTAAGTTACTATTTAAAAACCGACATTTTATTTAAATAATAATTTATTTTATTTAAATTTATTTTAGGTCAAAATAGATACATAATACTTATATAAGTTCAATGTAATTCATTGGAGTCAATTTATAATAATTTTATATATATAAAAATTTTATTGAACTTTTCACCATCTTTTACCCACATCCTAAGAGAATTTGAAAATTTACCTAAAACATAATTTTATCGCTTCTGTGAGTGGAATTTCGAAAATAAGAGAGACACAGTTAATATCAAGGAGTAAAATGTGGTTCAATAAAAAAATTAATTTTTTGTGACTAGTAATTTTTTACTTTCATTTATCATGGTTAAAAGTAAATAGGGTAATTAAGGGTAAAAATGATATTATTATTACCCTAACACCTATGATAATTCTATTGGATAAGTTTAAATAGGCCAAAAAAACCTTAGGAATATAATATTATCATTTAGGTCCACATGGATCAGATTAGGACATTTATTGTTATTTTATTTAAAAAAGAGATAAAATATTTAAAATCAAAGTTTAATAAGTAAAACATATTTAATATAGGTTATACATAAGATAAATTAAACTATAAATATTAATTAGAAATATAAAAAGAGTTCCTACATAATTGTATTTTATTTATAATTTTTAGGAATTAAATAATTTAATTTATTTGTGAGACAATGATGATGCAGTAAGTACCTTATTAATGAAATATTAACATAATTGATGTTATAAATGCCCAAATAACTATAATTTGAGACTTTTTATAAATTAAACTAATTTTTTAGGTTAATATGTAATTTTATTATTGATTAAATTAATGTTTTTATAACTAATCATGTTGTTATGAGTTTTTCAAAAATCAATTACCGAATAGTGTCAAATTTGACCTAAAATAGTTTTTTAAAAAATATTATATTATTAATTGTTATTTTACTCCTAAATATCTATGTTTCAAAAAAATAACATATATAAGGTTATATATATTAATAATTAACCACTTTGGGTTCGTTTGTCTTGTTATATTATGTTTATTAACCATATAGTGTAAGAAAACAAGAAGACACGGTAATAGTTAAATTGTTTAACTTAAAGTTAAATCTAAATAATATGGTTAAAATCGTAAACTAAACTTGTCCAAAACCAATTTTTTGAGAGTATTTCGACCCATCCCAACCATAGCTTCGACATAAATCAATTTTTATCTATTAAAAACCGAATATGACTTTATTATAAAATAATATTTTAATTTTTTCCAAAGGTGCCTCTCTTCTCCCTTATAAAAAGGGCACCCATTCCCTCTACTCTTCACACCCTTTTGATCTTTGAATCTCGGACAACCCCAAACCATTATACTTCTAAACTTCCCTAGAAAAATTATAGTGGTTCTGGTCTCATCAAAAGACCAACTCTAGTTCCTTAAAAGGATTCTTAAAGGAGCTGCGTCGAAGAAGAGGTAATCTCTTCTACCGATTATTTCAAGTTTCTTTCTTCATCAACTTCTTCATTTTTAGTTGTTTCATTATAAAGTAATAACATCAGTATAAATAATATACTTATAAGTTATAATAAATTTTAAACAATTCCAATTCACCTTATATCCATCCTACGGAAAACAAAATCACCGCGCGTGCATACGTACGGAATACCGTCTCCACACTGTGGTGTAATCTATTTTTACACCACCACCTTACTTGGATGAGTATAATGGTGTAAAGAATAACTATATATGATTATTATATAATGATACTGATTATTAGATATCATCCACTCCAATTCCATTCAATAATTATTGGAATGATATCATTGCTCTTGCGAATGTACAGATTACCGTCTCCACGACGCGATGAGATTTATTCTCCATGTTTACCATTCAAGAATGATTATAAAGTATATATAATTAATAATAAAGAAATATATGAAATGAAAAAGTTATTGTATTTATGTATATATATATATATATGTCATCTACTTACTTCCATTCAAGTCAATAAGCAATGGAAAACAGCGTTCATGTGTACGTACGGCCTACCGTCTCCATGAACGGTGTATTTCATTTCATTTTTCTATCAATTATATATATATATACTAAATATATATGATATATAAATCATTACTTACATTATAAAAGCAATTAAATCACGATATAATTAATAATAATATCAAGAACAACATGTCCATACAAGTACATTAAATGAAACAATTTTACCGAAAACGCTGCTTTAACATGTAATTGACAAAAGAACGAGTAATATAATGTCATAAGTGAATCATATATGATATCATATATATTATTATGGTTATATTTAAATTTAATAATATGATTAATCCCACTATACAGGAGTTTTTGACACAAACTGAATAAATTGGACCTGAGGTAAGGGATAATTTTGCAATCACATTTTTATCCAAGATTGCTTATATGTAAGTATTTACTGGGGTTCTATTTTTCATCCATGTCCATAAAATGTTTTTCATAAAGTGTTTAATATTCTTCCATATATGTTTAAATTCATTATTACCATTATTTTACTTCTACTTTATGTTATGGATGGAATTGTTCTTTTTTTTTACCATATGTGGAGTTTTTTTGACTTTTCCGACAAAAGTATGAGGAGAATGTTTTTTTAACTTATACGGCATAAATTGTTTTTATGGTTTCATAACACCTTTTCTTAATGTAGAATACTCTAAAATATTTCATGATTATTTTCAATAAAATCCATTTCTTTATAATTTCATGGCATTTTGTGAAAGGAAAATGATTTCGAACAAGAAAGGATATTTTCCTCAAGAATTATTTTCAAGTGTTTTATCAAAACCATTTTCTACATAAGATGACATTATTTCATGTGTGTATGTTTCAAGTATAATGTCTGTATTATTTACATGGTTTGATTTTTCTTATGATGAAATGATATCCATTTCTTTTATATGGATTATGTTATGATGGGATGATGTTTATGAATCCCATTTTATTTGTTGGGTTATTATGAATGATGTATTTTTTATTTTGTGGCACAAGAAATAATGATTTAAATGTGAGATGGGTGGAACTTATATATCCCTCCAAATCATTGGGTACTGATTTATATCTCATGAGACAGACATGGATGGAACGGTAAGTTAATCCGGTTCAGTATTACAAGACTAGAATGAGGAGTGAACTCGATTCAGAAAGGGACTTTGTCCAATAAGATGGTCTTGGAAGCAATGCCTTGGATACTATGGAAATCATATCATGTGATTAATTATTTTCCACAATTACATGTTTTACTCCCAAGCTATTTTATCAAGATTGATTTTCTATTGTGATCTATGCCTTAAGTACTACCATTTTTTATGTCATTCCTCAAGAATTTGATGTTTAAATTTTATGTCCATGTTTTGAAGTTCAAATGTATATGGTTTGTTTTATTTTGTCCATGCATACCCTTACTGAGAATTTGAGCTCACCCTTTATATGATTTCTTTTCCCCAGGATATAAAAAAAGGTTTTATGTAATAAAGGATGATCTTTATGGGAGATGTTGAAGATCTTTCACCAAGATTAAAATATTATATTCCATGTTTCCAAAGACACTAAACTATTACGGTCCTTTGGTGCCTGTTTTTGTTATGTATTAAGTATTCCTCAAAGGTAATGTAATGTCTATATACATCAAGCTTTGGGTCTCTACATACAAGTTATGGGTTAATTTCACAATCTATTTATTATCCAAGGTTGTTTTTATGTAAGTATCTATTTGGACCACTTTATCATCAAAATCATTGTTTTCTTAAAAATTTATTTAATTTTTTTAATAAATACTATACAATGGGTTAATGTCATTTTTACCCTTATTTCAGCTTATTTGTTTGGAAAGGAATAATTCCATTGTGTTCCTGACAAGGTACTTTATGACCCTTTTGACAAAATTAAGGTAAGCATGTTTTTTAACTAAAATGGAGAGTGTGACTGTTTTCTTCTGTTATAACATCATAGAAAATTCCCTTACAATTTTATTACATTATTTTCAAAATAAATGTTTTATTTTATAATTATATGACATTTAAATGATTTCAAAAAAAAATGTGTCATTTCTCCAAAAAAGTTTTGATTTCATCTATTTAAACAACATTTTATGGATTTTAAAAAAGTTTGAAGTTGATTTATAAGGATACAAATCCTCCATATTGTATTGAAGGTTTTGTGATATGTTTTTTATATGGATGTGTTATTCTTATACCATTCATGGTTTATGGATAAAGTATTTACATTTTTTATCTAGTTTTTATATGAATTTTTATGTTAGGTTTAAACCTTAATACAAGGAATGAATTGGTCTTAGTAAGTGATGGGTGGAGCCCACTACATCTCCTCGATCATCGATAGGTATTAGGAGACAAACTAGGGTCATTGAAAAAGGCCTTGAAAAATTATTATATGTAGTCTTGGAAGAACGCCTTGTCTATGTGGTTATGAAGTCTGACATTATGCATTTCATCATTATGAATGTGGCTATTGATATTGCATGTGATTATTTTAATAGTAGAATATCTATGTTAATAAGTAAACAGAATTATTTGATTTCTTTCATTTTAATATCATGCTGAATTTTTAGATTAAGAGGCTATTGTTTTAGTCTTATACATTAACTTAAATTTTTATGCTTATTTATGAATGTTTCCTCTATATTGTTATCTTTACTGAACATCTAACCTCACCCCATTATATGATTTATTTTTCCCAGATTGAGTAGAAGTATTTTATGGTTGACATGCAAGGATAAGATAAGGATATATGTGTGTTCAAAATGGGAAACAATGTTATTGATATTTTAATTAAATGATGTAATGTAAAACATATGAATGTATCTAGTAATTCAAAGGCTACTAAACTGATCAGTATTTTGGGATTTGATACCTTTTGATCATGTAAATGTTATATAATAATGCACCAAAAATAGGTAAATGGGGTTGGGGCATTACAACATTATTATTTAAAAAAAATGAAAATAACTACCTTATTTTCTTTTTGTTTATTTTTTAATTGAAAATGGTTTCTGATATGGATTTAATAATTCAATATCATGAAATTATTTCTTGTGATTTCAAGTGAATTTTTATAGTGAAATGCAACTATTTTCAATATTTTATGTGTGGTGATTATATAATGGCAAAGGATATTTAACGGGTGGTTACGTGATGAACCGATGATGGGTGGTTATGTGATAAACCAAAGACTAATGGTTCTGTGATAATCTATGGGTGGGTGGTTACATAATAACCTATAATGCATTAGGTATGGAAGTTTCCCATATAGCTATTCCATTTAGTGATATGTGTTGATGTCGATCGTATGTTTAGTTTATTTAAGTATATTTATGTACCATGTTTCAATATATGTGTTATATGTTGGTTTTTATGGGATTTATGGAATTTTTTTCTTTCAAAAATGGTTTGCATTGAACTTCTATTCAGGGAAGTATATATACTACTTATTTATGTTGAATAGTATTTCTTTATGATAATGTATTCCTGGTATTCTTATTTTCCCAATACTAACAATTTCCATTCTTTGTGTGTCCACTACAGAGATTTTTATACTCATCCTATGTTTTAAATTTTTTTTCACATGATACAAGGAATAATAGAATTAAGGCTGAGATCAAAGAAAAGTCATGTTATTTAAGCACGAAAAAAACCGTTTTTATTTTTGAAACATATTGTTTACAACAAATAGGATAGTGACTATATGTATATAATTTATAAAAATCAGGTAGATATGTATGAGTTATGGACTAATTCTTTAAAGCTATAAACCTGAAAAGATAATCAATTTGATTAAATGTCAAATTATTGACATAAACCAATATTATGTAACATTTAAGACGGGGAATTATAATTGGTATCAGAGGTCAGTGTAGAGAAATTTAGGAGTTAGAATATTGTTAATATAATATACATAAATGATAATTACTTTATGGTAGAAACGTTATAGGATTATAAAATTATCACATTGCATCATTGAAGATATTTTGTTTAGAATGGTTTTCAGTAGAGGAAAATGGTATATGGGTAGAGAAGGTATAAAGAGGTAAATAACCTTCCAAAACAATATCCTGAGATGATTAGAATCTGAAATAAAAATATTGTTAAAGTGATGTCTCAGTTTCCTTAGGCGATTAATGGTGGTGGTTTCCATGAATGAGATCGACCCAACCAACTGTAGAGGCATGTTTCAATCATAGAGAATGTCATGAGTAAACATCCCCCATAATTTAGAGGATCATCTAATCCTATGCAAGTTGAAAGGTAGAATAAATAATTGGAAAAGATTTTTGATGTAATGTGGTATTCATGAAATAAAATGAATAGTCTTTCTATTTATCATTTTAAAGGTGAAGACGATATGTGTTGGTCAATGTTTAAAAATATCGGAGCAAGTAAAGAGATTGATGCAATGGAATGGGATGAATTTATGAATATCTTCCATGTGAAATATTTTCCAATGTTTTTTTGACATATGATAGAAAAACAATTATAATTGAGAAAAAAAGAGGATGATTATGAGGCTTTATATGAAGAATATTTCACCAATTTTTCAAGGTACATCCCAAGTATGATAAATTAGTTTTTCTCATCATTGAATCCAAATATCAAATGGTGATATATTTCTATGAATTAAAAAGATATATAAAACATGTTTGTTATGCATTGAAGGTAGGAATGTAGTTTTCTTGATGATCATGTATTATTAGAGAGAAAAAAATAGAAGTGATCTAGTTGGATGTCAATGTGAAATAATTCATTAAAAAATCCTAGATGTAAGAAATCCAAATTTCCAACTTATGAGAACTATTATAAATATAGTTCTTGGAGAATTTCTCTCATAGTCTAAGAAGTGATTTCGGTTTGGAATGACTAGTCATATTTATCGTAACTATAAGGAGGATAATTAGTCATGCAATGAATAACCCGCAATAATATGTTTTATTTTCAATGAGATAAGACATTATGCCAATGTGTGATCAAAGTTGATTGCCTAGGATAGAAACCAACAAGATCAAAAGCAGAATAGTGTGGAAAAATCATTTTCAAATAATACAATGGATGTGGTACCATCAAATGAAGTGGTGACAGGTTTGTTATATGTTTATTAAAAACATTACAATACTCTATTTGACTATGGATAATCTCATTCCACAATTTTTGAGAGATTTGAAATTAAATTAGAAATACAACCTCATAAAAGTGATATAGAATGTAACGCCCCTACTATAGTTACACAGAGTCGGTGCATTATTACATAACATTGACATGATCACAAGGGGTCAAATCTCAAAAGACTGATTAGTTTAGAAACCATGGAAGTACTAGATACTTAGATATGTTTTACATTACATCAGGAAATAAAAAAATTATTCCCTCTTTAACACACTCATATCCTTGTTCTATCCCTGCAGGTTAGCCATAATATACTTCTTGACATCCTTTGAAAATGAAAACATAAGAAAGGGGTTAGATCAGATACTCATTGTTGATAACAATATAGTGGAAACATTCATAAATAATCATAAACATTATAGATAATGTTTATGACTAAAACACAAGCCTTTTAAAATTAATTTTTTTCATAATATGAAAAAAATAAATTAAATAATTCTATTTACGTATTCACATGGATATTCTACTAGTCTAATAATCACATGTAATATCAATATCCTATTTCATAATTATTGAATGCATAATGCCAGACTTCATAACTATATATTCAAGGCCTCTACCCAAGACTACATATAATATTTTTTCAAGGCCTTGGGCCAAGACACTAGTTTGTCTCATGAGACCTACTGATACATTGAGGAGAAATAGTGGGATCCCCCATCACTTACTGAATCCAACACATTCCTCATATAGAAAGGTTGGAATAAAACGTAATCATTTGTATTAAAACTAGCATACAAAATGTTAATACATTAACCATAAACCATGAATTATTTAAAAATAACACATACACATTCAAACATATGACAAAAAATTTAATAAAATATTGAATATTGTATCATAATGTATCAACTTAAAACAAATGTACAATCCATCAAAGGATGTTGACGTAGATGAAATAAAAACTATTTGAGAGAAATATATCATTATTTTGAAATCATTTAAAAGTTGCATAATTATAAAAGAAAATACTTATTTTTAACGTATTATTATAATCTAGTAAGGGACCCTTTAAAGGTGTTATAATGGTGGAAAATAGCCGCACCTGCTGTATATGTTAAGAAACATTCTTTCAATAATATTGTCGAAATGTTAGTAAAGTACCCTGTTTGGAAAACAATAGAATAATTCGTTTATAAACATTTTATAACAAGTAAATAGGGGTATGTATGACATTAACCCATAGTCTAGGAAATAATAATATTTTTTGGAAATACATTTTTATGAAACATGGATGTGGATGATAAAGTTGTCCTTTTAGACACTCACATATAAATAACCATTGATAATGAAGAGATTGTAGAATTAACCATTACCTTGTACTTTTACATGATTAAGGGTATGTTAACCACTTGTATAATATCTAAATCATTGTTATTAAATTATAAAATAACCACCTACATAAAAATGATATCATGTATGATATTATAATAGTTCTTTGTTACTAATATTTTAGTTGTATCATTGTTGCGAGTGTTAACTGATTCATTCTCCTTTATATGCTTAGTAACATAAGACATGTTTGTTATTGATAGGATGTATAAAATTCATATCCTAAATTATATTAAGTTCTTAAACATTATTATTAATCATAATATGAAAATTATTCTTGAATGTTTATGATGGGTATTGAATTTTATCACGGTCGTGGAGATAGTAATCCGTACGTAAGTATGAGTGAAAATATCATTCTGTTGATGGTGAAATAATATGTAATGGGATGGAATATAATATATAAATAATACATAACATTTTATATTTATAATTTACATCAGTTATACTCATTATTATACCCATCCAACTAATGAAGTGTTTGATTAAGAAACTACACCACGACGTGGAGACGGTAAGTCGTACGTATACACGTATGGTGTCTTGTCATTCATAGGATGGATAAAATAATGAATATGGTTGTAAAAAATTGATAATAACATCACAATATGTATATGGTTATGGATTTATTATTTTTTTATGTAAAAAACAAATAAATAAGAATTTGAAGACGAAAAGAACATTGAAAGAGGTGGTGAAATTATTAGCTCTTCTTCGGGTGTTTCATTTTGAGTTGATAAAAAGGGCACCATAGGATGGATTTCTAATCAATTTAAGGACTCTATGTAGATGTGAGGGTATTTGGGAAGATATTTGAGAATTATTTGGGAGAGACAAATGGATTTTGAGGTGTGATTTTGAGATAAGGTGAAGTACCCTTTTATAAGAGAGGTGAGGGTCACTTTAGGGGAGGCTTGAAATATTATTTTATTATACAATGTAATTCAGTTTGTAGTGGAACCAAAATGATGTATTTCTAGGATAAGGTGGGTATGGGTCAAAAAACTCTTAACTAATAGGTTTTAAATAGGTCTAGAGTCACCATATTTTCCTTTCCTTTTAGAGTTAACTCTTGGTTAAATAGTGTAAAATTTACTAAGTCTCCTTGTATCTTTATATTATATGGTTAATGAACTTAGAATAAAATTCCAAGAGAACACCTAGTGGGTCATTAATGAAATATCTATTATTATATATGTCTTTTGGATGATCCTGTGATTTTTAGAACTATTATATCAACTAGTAATATAGTATTTGTTTTAAAAACTCATTTATATCAATTTTGATAGTATTTAGTATATGATTTTTTAATGTCTTAAAAACATGATTACATAAAAAAAATTATTTAATAAACCCAAATATGTCACAATAACAAATAAAATTAGTGTAATTCATCAAAATTATCAATTATCATTTATTTGGATATTTAAAATATCAATTATTATAATCTATCATTAATAAGGTAATTACTACATCATCATTGTATCATAAATAAATTTAATTTTATAAACTCTAAAAATTATAAATAAAATAGTATTATTTATTAAACCTTTTATATTTCTAATTAATACTTATAGTATAATTTATCGAATGTGTAACCCCAAATGAAAAATGGTTTAGTTATTAAACACTGATTTTATCACTTTTAACACTTCTTTATATAAAATAATAATAAATGTCTTAATCTAATCCATGAATACCAGAAGGAACATATTTTATATTTAATGTTCATTAAGTCAAAATAAAATTATCCAATAGAATTTGGAAATGTGTTAGGGTAATTATAATATCTTTTTTAACATTAATTACCCTATTTACTTTTAACCGTGGAAAATAAAAGTCAAAAGTTAATATTCACCAAGAATTATTTTCATCATATTGAACCAAATTTTAATCATTTATATCAACCGTGTCTCTCAGATTTTTGAATTTCAATTCACAGAAGTGGTGAAATTATGATTTAGGCAAATTTTCAAATCTGCCTAGTATGTGGGTAAAAGATAGTAAAAAGTAATATAAAATTATATATATAATATTTTTATTAAAATGAGTCCAATATATTACATTGAACATATATAGGTACTATTTTCTATTTATATTTAATATAAATTTAAATAAAATAAAAAATTATTTAAATAAAAAATTCAGTTCTAAACAATAACCGATTATTTTTCACTCTTCATCAAAAATTAAATGTTTTCAGAAAAATAAAACAAATCACCCTAAGCTAATTTTGAAATCCCAAATCCAAAAATAAAGTCCATTTTGAAAAATAAATTTTATCAAATTTAAAAAAGTTGGTATTACTATTCATAATGGCAATTTGATTGGTTGTGGTGTGTCAAAACATGATGTTGTGTACAATGCATGTTATTGTTTTATTCAAAGAGAACTGTACATAAGAAGTTTGAGGTTTTACATTCTTCCCTCCTTCAAATAATTTCATCCTCGAAACTTCCAGAATATTACTACATAAAAATATTTGGGTGGTTCTTCATCATATGTTCCCGTGTTCCCACGTCGCCACTTCAATCTTATGGTTTCTCCATAGAACATTCACCAGAATAGTCATCCGGTTTCTCAGCACTTGTCCTCCACTATCAAGAAGCCTGACATTCTCTTCACAGTACGACATATCGGGTTTCGATTCTATTAATTCATTGGTGAGTACATGCGTTGGTTTAGGCATGTATTTTCCTAATAGTTATACATGGAACACATCAAGAATTTTTTGAGAGACTTAGATTCATTTCCAAACCATAAGCCACAACTTCAATTCATTCTATAATTTAAAAAGTTCCAATGTATCAGGGACATAGTTTACCCTTATTATTGAATCTTATAACACCCTTCCATGGAGATATCTTCAAGAAAACATGATCTCATCTTTGAAATTCTAAATCCTTCCTTCAGTTATCGGTGTAGCTCTTTTTCCTACTTTGAAATGTTTTGATGTGGGTTTGGATAACCTTTACCTTTTCTATTATTTCCTTAAAATGTTCTGGGCCAATGAGATTTCTTTCCCCAACATCATCCCAACAAGTTGGAGTGTGAAATCTACTTCCTCATAATGCTTCATATGGTGCCATCTTAATAGTTGAATGGAATCTATTGTTATAGGAAAATTATACCATAGGTGTCACGACCCGCCCTCGGGGTCCGTGCCGTGACTACCCCAAGCCCGCCTTCCATAGGCCAGGGGCTGGCGACTAGCACCAAGGCGTAAATCCCGGTAAAAATGGAAGGCATTGCCTTTGTAAAGTAAACAAACACCACAGAGTAAGCAAGCGGAAAGTAAACACTAAGCAAAAGCAGAGTACAACTGAAAGTGCGGAAAAGTAAATGGGCCAGTATACAAACCCAAACTGAAAGTAAAGTACAACTCGAAAGGGAAAACAGCAACTGTAAAGTAAAAGCTGCAACACCAAGTTGTCCACTGGAAATCCCACCTGAAGGGTGGGTACAGATAGCTCCACTGCTCCTTGGGTCCCGCTGTCCGCTCCGAGCACGTCCCGCCCAGTGGTCCACCTCCAGGTACCGTCCTGCTCTGCAAGCCTCAGCTAAGATCAACGCTATCTGTCATCTGCAACCAACACAACGTAGTGCGGGCAAAGCCCGTGCAGGGGTGAGTATAAGCTACTTAGTAGGGACCCCGAGACCCCTGAAGGTCTCTCAAATCCACAAAGGATAAACCACGAAGAAAGGTACAATCACGAAGTAACAACCGACACTGCTTAGGTATATGCCCATACATATACCTAAGTCATCAATTTCAAATACACTCCAACCGCCGAGCCCAAGTACAACTCAGTCCACACAGGAAAGTAAACGTATTCCACACTGGAAAGCAAAACGTAATCCACACAGGATAGCTCAACACAATCCACACAGGAAAACAACAGGATTCAGCTCACACAGGTATACTTCTTCGAAAGATGATAAAGATGATCTCTGATCCATCTAAGTCGTCGGACCCACGAAGGATCGATAGGTAACTAACCCCCGCAAAAGACCCACACAGGATCGGGCCCACATAGGACCTGTAGGCGCTGGTTCACACAGGACCGCTGAGCGCAAGGACCCACACAGGATCGGACCCACACAGGATCGGGCCCACACAGGACCTATAGCACTGATCCACGTAGGATCGCTGAGTGCTGTAGTCGTCGTCGTCGAATCCACACAGGATCTCTGTACTGTCGTCGTCGCAGTCACAGTAGCAGTAGTAGCAGTAGCAGTCACAGTAACAGTCGCAGCCAGCACTAGGGTTTCCGCACACAGCAAGCTCGTTCGGAGGGTCTGCTCCACGAGCCAAGAGGCTGATACATCAACTGTCACAAAGACCAGAGTTGATGTATCCAAAAGTTCCGTATCGTCAACAGGAACTCAACGCAATAGACGTCGCGTCAATCGGACGCCCGGTCTGAGAGTTATTGGCATTTTCGTCCCCGGGGCCCGGTTGGTTTTTAAGGAAAAACCAACCCGGTCGTACTCCACCTGCGTCCAAACCTCGGGCGGAGTATGCCAAAAGATCCGTCTCACTAAGAGGAACAGAACAAAGCAGACGGCACGTCAATCGGACGTCCGTAGCTCAAGATATGAGCGTTTCCGCTATGAAGGCCCGGTTGGTTTCCTGTACGAACCAACCCGGCCGAACTCAAAGTATTCGTAAACTTTGAGTGTGATATACCGAAACGACCGTCTCGATCCAAGGATCGCGTTTCCGTAGACGGTTCGTCAATCGGAGGTCCGTGGCTCATGTTATGGCCAAAAGACCAAATTCGTCACGAAAACGGGGGGTCCGGGTCCGGGCCGACCCGGCCCGGCCGGCCGGCGGCGCGGCGGCCTGGCGCCGCACGAGTGCAGCGCGCGGGGGGCAGGGCCCCCGCTTGATTGGAATGGCGGCGTGGATTTTAGCCGCGCCATTTGGAAACCCCCCCCCCCTCGTGGGGGGGCTGCTTTGAAGAAAACCGGGGGGCCGGCTGCCCCCCTCAAAGAAACCGCCCCCTCATAAATGGGGGGGTTTTAGAGCTGGCCGGGGGAATTAAATTCCCCCGGCCTTTGACCTTCCGGCCGGCCATCTGCCGGCCAGTTTTTCTTCAACGGGACCGGAAAACCGGTCCCCTTTCCGGCTTCCAACGCCGGCGGCCCGGCCGCCGGTCTTCTCGTCCCGCCGCGGCCCGGAACCGGCCGCGATGTTCGTCGTCCGGTGCGGTGCGACGGCACCGCGCCCCTCTGCCATGCCTTCGATTCACTTCGACGCGGCATGATGGCGTCGCGTTCTTGATGATCATTCCACGGCGCGGCGCGACGGCGCCGCGCAATTTAATCGTGCGAAAACCGCGTGGTGCGACGGCACCACACCCTCTTGTATCAACCGCAGGATAAATTATCAAGAACAAATGAGGGGGTTCGGCCGTGTTCATGTGGTCCGACCCCCTCACGTTAAAAGATAACACATAATGAAAATCCACACGTTAGTCATACTAGAACCACGAAAAAGGATAAATAAATAAACAAATAATAACAACCCCTACCTTGGGTATAGGTTCGAAGATTTGTCAACGTCCCGCAGAAGACAACGTCGCGGAGGTCGGGCGTCACGCTAATCGTTCGTCAAATCTGATGAGGACGAGGTACGTCCGAAGAGGTACGTCGTTGGCGAATCTTCGTATGCTAACAAAGGGAGTCCGAGGAGGAAGCGGTGTTCCCTCTCGTTGACACGGAAGACGAAGAAGAGAGGAGCGGCTTTCTTCGTCGGAGCTTGAGCGTTCTTCGTCGAAGCTTGAGCGTTCTTCGTCAAAGTTGAAGAAGAAGGACAAGAACCCAAAAGCTCTCAAGATGTCTAAATAACTCTAACGAAATAAAATAAGATAGAGACTTATTTTATTCACAAACTTAACAAAATGAATTTCAAATGTTTGAAATTCAAATAAGATAACTCCCAAAATTAAATAACAATTTGTCATGTCATTTAAATAGGGGTTAAGGGAGTTTGAGAGAAGATGAAAAGTTTAGGGTTCGTGTGGGCCCCACCACACTTAATCCTCTCAAGGGAGGTTAAGTGGGTGTGGGTCCCACCCCTAACTTCCTTTGAGAGAAGTTAACCAACAAGTTTAAATAAAAATTTGTAATCCACAATTTTTATTTAACTTATTCTAAACTCCCAAAAACTAACTCTCAACCCGAAATAAACGCAACCTCGGAAAAGGTCTCCTTAAGCGAATATCGGCGCTGCGAGTTCATCGGTGCCCTCAGATTTCAATTTCGAGCATCGGATCAAAAGTTAGGAATTCCTGCTCGTTCGTTCCCTGAACGTACCCGAGCCAAACTTCGAAAATTGATTCCGGGCACACCGGGCCTCAGAATCAGGTGCCATCAGAAACCGCGCTCTTGTAAAATTCCAAAGAAATTTAAGAAAACATTTCCCTTGAATTTTACGGGTCTTTACATTACTCCCACCTCAGGGCTTTACGTCCCCGTAATGATACATCAAAAACTAGGGAAACAAATGAGGGTACTGAGCACGCATCTGAGCCTCCCGCTCCCATGTGCTCTCCTGGAGGTTCTCGTGCTTCCAACTGATGCGCACAAGAGGAATCGATCGCCCACGCAGGACCCACTCCTGTCGATCCTCTATCTCCACCGGGACCTCCGTAAAAGTCTCCACATCGTCAACGTCAAGCTCCCCATGGTCAATGATGTGCGTCGGGTCATGCACGTATCTCCTCAACTGAGATACGTGGAAGACGTCATGCACCCGATGCAACTGAGGTGGAAGAGCCAGGCAATAAGCCACCTCACCAACCCTGCTGAGGACCTGGAAGGGTCCGATGAAGCACGGAGATAACTTGCCGCCTCAGCCAAATCTCCGAATACCACGTCAACGTGAGACCCGCAAGAAGACGTTGTCGGCATCCTTGAACTCCAGTGGCCTCCGCCTCCTGTCAGCATATGACTTCTGCCGGCTCTGAGCTATCCTCATCCGCTCCTGGATGACCTGGACCTTCTCTGTCGTGGCCTGGACCATCTCTGGTCCCACTAGTGCTGACTCCCCAGGGTCTGTCCAGCACAAAGGAGATCTACAAGGTCGGCCGTACAATGCCTCGTACGGTGCCATCCCGATGGTGGAGTGGTAGATGTTGTTATACGCAAACTCCACCAAGGGTAGGTGGTCCTCCCAGCTACGACCAAAGTCTAGGACACATGCGTGGAGCATGTCCTTGAGAGTCTGAATGGTCCTCTCTGTCTGACCATCCGTCTGAGGGTGAAAGGCTTTGCTCAGATGTAGCTGCGTCCCGAACGCCTCCTGTAACCCCTTCCAAAGCCAGGAAGTAAAGCAGGCATCTCGATCGGAGACGATAGATGATGACACACCGTGGAGTCGCACAATCTCCTGAACGTAGAGGCGTCCCAAGCTCTCCACTGAGCCCTGCTCTCTGATGGGTAAGAAGTGTGCCGACTTGGTGAGTCGGTCAACAATCACCCATATGGAGTCGTGACCTCTGGAAGTGCGTGGAAGTCCAGTCACGAAGTCCATAGATATGCCATCCCACTTCCACTCCGGGACCTCCAAGGGCTGTACCAAGCCTACTGGTACCTGATGCTCTGCCTTCACCTGCTGGCAGGTGAGGCATCGAGAAACGAACTCTGCTATTGCCTTCTTCATGCCCGGCCACCAGTGCTGTCGTCTGAGGTCCTGGTATATCTTCGCCACTCCAGGATGTACCACCAATGAAGAAGTGTGAAACTCTATCAGCACTTCCTCTTGTAAAGCGACTGGTACCATGGTATATCCTCTGAAAAGGATGTCATGCTCTGCTCCATGGGAGAAACCACCAGGTGTCTATCCTGAGGATATCTATGCACGTCGTGTCTCACAGTCAGCGTCCTCACGCTGTGCCTCTCTGACCCGCTGCAGTAGTGGAGGGGTGACTGTGAGAGACTGGAGGAAGGATGGTCCATCTCTATCCACGAAGGATATCTGTAAAGAGGCTAGCTGCTCCGTCGCCTCCTCAAGTAGCTGAATGCCCGTTCTCTTGCTGAGGGCATCGTCTACTACGTTCCCCTTCCTAGGAGTATAGACAATCTCAAAGTCATAGTCCTGGAGGAACTCGAGCCATCGCCGCTGTCTCAGGTTCAGGTCCTTCTGCGAGAAGATATACCTGAGACTCTGATGATCGGAAAAGACTGTAAAGCGCTCACCCATCAGATAGTGTCGCCATTTCTTCAGAGCGAATACCACTGCTGCTAACTCCAGGTCATGGGTAGCGTAGTTCTTCTCATGCGGCCTCAACTGACGTGATCCATAGGCGATCACTACCCGCTCCTGCATTAGAACACATCTGAGTCCGGTCCCTGATGCATTGCAGTAGACTACGTACCCTACTCCCTCCTCGGGCAACCTCAAGATAGGTGCGCTAGTCAATCTCTGTCTCAGCTCCTGGAAGCTCTGCTGACACCTCTCTGACCACATGAAGGTTTTCCCCTTCTTCGTCAAAGCTGTGAGTGGTACCGCAACTCTAGAGAAGTCTGTCACGAATCTCCGATAGTACCCAGCTAGACTCAAGAAACTCCGAACCTCAGTCACGCTCTTGGGTGGCTCCCATGCTAACACAGCCTCGATCTTAGCAGGATCCACTGCAACTCCCGCCTCAGAGATAACGTGTTTTAAGAAGTGGACCTCACGTATCCAGAACTGGCACTTAGAGAGCTTACCATAAAGCTAGTGCTCTCGGAGTGTGTCTAGTATAACTCGCAAGTGATAGGTGTGCTCCTCCTCAGTCGTAGAGTAAATCAGAATGTCTTCGATGAAGACCACGACAAACTGATCGAGGTATGGCTGAAAGATCCTGTTCATGAGAGCCATGAACACTGATGGAGCATTGGTTACACCGAAAGGCATAACCAAGAACTCATAGTGGCCATACTGACATCTGAAGGTCGTCTTCTACACATCATCGTCTCTGACTCTGAGCTGATGATAGCCTGACCTGAGGTCTATCTTCGAGAACCACCGTGCTCCCTTGAGCTGATCAAAGAGGTCATCAATCCTCGGTAGCGGATACTTGTTTCTCACTGTCACCTGGTTCAGGCGACGATAGTCAACACAAAGCCGCAGGCTCCCGTCCGCCTTCTTGGCGAACAAAATCGGGGAAGCCCAGGGTGAAACACTGGGTCGGATGAACCCCTTGCCCTGCAAGTCCTCCAACTGTACCCGTAGCTCTCGAAGCTCGGTGGGGGCCATCCGATATGCTGGAGTGGATATCGGAGCTGTACCGGGGTACAAGTCAATATAAAAGTCTACCTCTCTGCGAGGAGGTAGCCCTGGAACGTCGTCGGGAAAAACGTCTGCAAACTGATCCACCACTACAGGAAAACCAGGACTCTGCACGTCAACTGCTCCAAGGATGAGGCTAGATAACTGATGAGTGATGGGCTGTCCTCTCCTCCGCGGAAGTCCATCCTGTGCTGCAAAGGCTCCCTTCTCACCGGTGAAGGTGAACCTACTCCCATCGGTGAGTACACATCGCACCTTGCGCCTAAAATAGTCAATCTGCACATGGATCGTAGATAGCCAATCCATGCCCAAGATGACGTCGTAAGGCCTCGACGCTGCTACAAGAAGATCCCAGCCGAAGCTCTCGCCTCCTAGAGTGAGCTCACACTGTCGGCACCAGTGCGTAATCGTCGAGTCTGCTCCCGTAGGAGTCTCTGGCCGTAAGGATCGAGCCAACGGCTCTGTCGGAATCTCCGATCTCCGAACAAGGGCAGCGGCTATGAAAGAGTGACTCGCTCCTGTGTCTATAAGAACTGCAGAAAGGGTGGAGTAGACACAGATATTACCTCGAATCATCTCGGGTGCGCCGTGGTCGTAGGCCGCTGCTGCCTGGAGCTGTGCCTGTCTCTACCCGCCAGCTCCCTGTGGTCGGGGTGGACCTCCTGGTGGTGGTGGTGGCAGAGCCTCAAAGCGTCGCCCACCACCTGCTGCTCGGCATGCTCCTCTGCCTCGTCCGCCTCCTCCCTGCGGACCTCCACCGTCGACCCTCTGCCTCTTCCTCGGTGGTCCCTCAACTGACTGCTGCTCCTCGGCACGACGGGTCGGGCAGTCACGAGCCATGTGGCCCTGCCCGCCGCACGAGTAGCTCTGTCTGCCTCTCGAAAGACTGGCTCCGCGCTATGTGCTCTGCACTGCTGAGCCAGTGTCCTGAGGTTGTCTGCCCGAAGGTCTGGTCTGCCTGGACCCCTGAGTCATCCGTCAACTGCCTACTGCAGATGACTCTGCCACGTGCCGCCCTGCGGTGGGTCTCTGTGCTGGTGTAGACTCAGCAAGGAAGCTCTCGATCAGAAGGGCCCGCTCCAGTACTCCTGTCTGAGTCGGTATGCTGAGGGAGATCAGCGATGCCCTGATCTCGTGTCTCAAACCCTGCTCGAAGGTCCGGGCTCGGAAGAATGGGTCCCGTACCATGTTGGTCGAGTAGCGCGAGAGATCGGTAAATCTCGCCGAGTACTGAGCGACCGTCATGCTGCCCTGCCGTAGCTGAAGAAGCTCCTGGATACGCATCGCACGAAGGGTGGCTGGGACGAAATCCGAGCGGAAGAGGCTCTCAAAGTCCGTCCAAAGTAGAGATGCCTCATCGTGCACCTGGAGCATCAAGCTCCACCATCGTCCTGCTGCTGCGTGTAGTAGGCTCGCAGCAAGGATCACCATGAGGTCTGATGGTGTCCTCACTAGCCTAAACACACGTACTACTGCCTCCAGCCAGTCCTCGGTTGCCTGGGGATCCATCTCCCCGCGAAACCTGGGTGGTCGCTGGCGCTGAAACTCATGCAGTGCACTGAGGCAACGTGCATCGTCAGCGGCTGGCGCTGGAATCATCGGGGGCTCGACAGGTAGTGCTACCGCCGGTGCCACTGCTGACAAAGGGCCCTGCACCGAGGCCTCGTCGCTCGGTGGGCTGTCGTCACGCTCGACTCTCGGAACCCTAGCTTGCTGCCGTCGTGGGGCCATCCTGAAAAGGAAACAGGTGCGCCACGGTCAGAACAGTATACCTGGTGAGCTGATATAAGTAATCACAAAGAAAACATTGAAACACACACGCAATCAATGTTTTCGTGCATTAAGTCGGAAATCAGAAGTCAGGGTCCTGGTGGACGGATACGTCGGCCGCCGCACCAACACTGGACTCCTTGGACTGATAACCACACTCAATACGCTAAACATTATTGCTTCACATAGAAAAGATCAGAGTTCGTGGTAGAACCAAACTCCTCTGATACCAATTTGTCACGACCTGCCCTCTGGGTCCGTGCCGTGACTACCCCAAGCCCACCTTCCATAGGCCTGGGGCTGGCGACTAGCACCAAGGCGTAAATCCCGGTAAAAAGGGAAGGCATTGCCTTTGTAAAGTAAACAAACACCACAGAGTAAGAAAGCGGAAAGTAAACACTAAGCAAAAGCAGAGTACAACTGAAAGTGCGGAAAAGTAAATGGGCCAGTGTACAAACCCAAACTGAAAGTAAAGTAAAACTCGAAAGGGAAAACAGCAACTGTAAAGTAAAAGCTACAACACCGAGTTGTCCACTGGAAATCCCACCTGAAGGGTGGGTACAGATAGCTCCACTGCTCCTTGGGTCCCGACATCCGCTCCGAGCACGTCCCGCCCAGTGGTCCACCTCCAGGTACTGTCCTTCTCTGCAAGCCTCAGCTAAGATCAACGCTGTCCGTCGTCTGCAACCAACACAACGTAGTGCGGGCAAAGCCCGTGCAGGGGTGAGTATAAGCTACTCAGTAGGGACCCTGAGACCCCTGAAGGTCTCTCAAATCCACAAAGGATAAACCACGAAGAAAGGTACAATCACGAAATAACAACTGACACTGCTTAGGTATATGCCCATACATATACCTAAGTCATCAATTTCAAATACGCTCCAACCTCTGAGCCCAAGTACAACTTAGTCCACACAGGAAAGTAAACGTATTCCACACAGGAAAGCAAAACGTAATCCACACAGGATAGCTCAACACAATCCACACAGGAAAACAACAGGATTCAGCTCACACAGGTATACTTCTTCGAAAGACGATAAAGATGATCTCTGATCCATCTATGTCGCCGGACCCACGAAGGATCGATAGGTAACTAACCCCCGCAAAAGACCCACACAGGATCGGGCCCACATAGGACCTGTAGGCGCTGGTTCACACAGGACCGCTGAGCGCAAGGACCCACACAGGATCATACCCACACAGGATCGGGCCCACACAGGACCTGTAGCACTGATCCACGTAGGATCGCTGAGTGTTGTAGTCGTCGTCGTCGAATCCACACAGGATCTCTGTACTGTCGTCGTCGCAGTCACAGTAGCAGTAGTAGCAGTAGCAGTCACAGTAACAGTCGCAGCCAGCAGTAGGGTTTCCGCACACAACAAGCTCGTTCGGAGGGTCCGCTCCACGAGCCGAGAGGCTGATACATCAACTGTCACAAAGTCCAGAGTTGATGTATCCAAAAGTTCCGTATCGTCAACAGGAACTCAACGCAACAAACGGTGCGTCGATCGGACGCCCGGTCTGAGAGTTATTGGCATTTTCGTCCCCGTGCCCGGTTGGTTTTTAAGGCAAAACCAACCCGACTGTAATCCACCTGCGTCCAAACCTTGTCAGGAGTATGCCAAAAGATCCATCTCACTAAGAGGAACACAAAAAAGCTGACGGCACGTCAATCAGACGTCCGTAGCTCAAGATATGAGCGTTTCCGCTCCGAAGGCCCGGTTGGTTTCGTGTACGAACCAACCCGGTCGAACTCAAAGTATTCCGAAACTTTGAGTGCGATATACCGAAACGACCGGCTCGATCCAAGGATCGTGTTCCCATAGACGGTTCGTCAATCGGAGGTCCATGACTCAAGTTATGGCCAAAAGACCGAATTCGTCACGAAAACGGGGGGTCCGGGTCCGGGCCGACCCTGTCCGACCCCCCTGGGTCG
Organism: Viscum album; assembly: GCA_963277665.1. NCBI lineage: Eukaryota > Viridiplantae > Streptophyta > Magnoliopsida > Santalales > Viscaceae > Viscum > Viscum album. Next base: position 1,499,226,640 of record OY728119.1, on the reverse strand, counting down.
GCCCGAACAGGGTCGACCCGACCCGGGTCCGACCCAGCCCGGCCGGCTGGCGGCGCGGGGGGCAGGCCCCCCGCTTGATTGGAATGGCAGTGCGGCTTTTAGCCGCGCCATTTGGAAACCCCCCCCCCCCTCGTGGGGTGGCCTGCTTTGAAGAAAACCGGGGGGCCGGCTGCCCCCCTCAAAGAAACCGCCCCCTCATAAATGGGGGGGGGGGGGGTTTAGAGCTGGCCGGGGGAATTAAATTCCCCCGGCCTTTGACCTTCCGGCCGGCCATCTTCCAGCCGGTTTTTCTTCAACGGGACCGGAAAATCGATCCCCTTTCCGGATTCCGACGCCGGCGGCCCGGCCGCCGGTCTTCTCGTCCCGCCGCGGCCCGGAACCGGCCGCGGTGTTCGTCGTCCGGCGCGGTGCGACGGCACCGCGCCCCTCTGCCGCGCCTTCGATTCACTTCGATGCGGCGCGACGGCGCCGCACAATTTAATCGTGCGAAAACCGCGTGGTGCGACGACACCACGCCGTCTTGTATCAACTGCAGGATAAATTATCAAGAACAAAGGAGGGGGTTTGGCCGTGTTCATGCGGTCCGGCCCCCTCATGTTAAAAGATAACAAATAATTAAAATCATCACGTTAGTCATACTAGAACCACGAACAAGGATAAATAAATAAACAAATAATAACGACCCCTACCTTGGGTATAGGTTCGAAGATTTGTCAACGTCCCGCGGAAGACAACGTCGCGGAGGTCGGGCGTCACGGTAATCGTTCGTCAAATCTGATGACGAGGAGGTACGTTTGAAGAGGTACGTCGTTGGCGAATCTTCGTATGCCGACGAAGGGAGTCCGAGGAGGAAGCGACGTTCCCTCTCGTTGACACGGAAGACGAAGAAGAGAGGAGCGGAGTTCTTCGTCGGAGCTTGAGCGTTCTTCGGCAAAGCTTGAGCGTTCTTCATCAAATTTTAAGAAGGAGAAGAACCCAAACACACTCAAGATGGCTAAACAACTCTAACCAAATAAAATAAGATAGAGACTTATTTTATTCACAAACTTAACAAAATGAATTTCAAAGGTTTGAAATTCAAATAAGATAACTCCCAAAATTAAATAACAATTTGTCATGTCATTTAAAGAGGGGTTAAGGGAGTTTGAGAGAAGATGAAAAGTTTAGGGTTCGTGTGGGCCCCACCACACTTAATCCACTCAAGGGAGGTTAAGTGGGTGTGGGTCCCACCCCTAACTTCCTTTGAGAGTAGTTAACCAACAAGTTTAAATAAAAATTTGTAATCCACAATTTTTATTTAACTTATTCTAAACTCCAAAAAACTAACTCTCAACCCGAAATAAACGCAACCTCGGAAAAGGTCTCCTTAAGCGAATATCGGTGCTGTGAGTTCATCGGTGCCCTCGGATTTCAATTCCGAGCACCGGATCAAAAGTTAGGAATTCCCGCTTGTTCGTTCAGTGAACGTACCCGAGCCAAACTTCGGAAATTGATTCCGGGCACACCGGGCCTCGGAATCAGGTGCCGTCAGAAACCGCACTCTTGTAAAATTCCAAAGAAAATTAAGAAAGAATTTCCCTTGAATTTTACGGGTCTTTACAATAGGTAAATAATGATCCCAAAAACCTTGAAAGTAATGTGATTCAGATCCCAACATGTCTTCAATGGTTTGAATAGTCTATCCTTATTGGCCATCAGTTAGATTGTGGTGGGAAGTGCTCAAATGAAGTTTAGTATCCCGTGTCATCTGAATAATTTTCTAGAATCTTCATGTAAAACGAGTATTATGATAAAAACAATCGATAAGGGTACACCATAATGTCTTACAATTTCATTAATATATAGTCTTACTAAACCGTCATGTGGTAAATCATCTCCTATAGTGAAAAAATGTGCTGACATGGTAAGATGATCAACAATGACCCATATTGCATCATTCCTTCTTGGAGTATTTGGTATCCTCATGATAGAGTCCATCATAATTCATCCCATTTTCACTATGGTATGGGAAGAGGTTGGATGAATGCTCTAAGATGTTGTCTTCCATCCTTCTCCTAATGAAAAACCATATATCTTGACACATAATCAGCAATCTTCCTCATATCCCACAAAAAATGTTCCTCTAAATATCTATACATCTTAGTTCAACCAAGGTTTATAGAAAAAATGGAGCTATGTGCATCATCCAACAATTACTTTTTCAGATTAGGTATATTAGGAACACCCAGTCACATCCCAAATTTTGAAATCCCATCTTCATAAATGAAGTCGATCAATCTTTCATTGTTCATAACATTAATTTTATTTTGAAACTCCCCATTATAAATCTATGAACTTTTTTATCCTATCTAATAAATATTTTTTAGCAATAATTTGAAATTTTTTTGATGTTCCACCTTCCATGATTATTCCTATATCTATCATTACTTGATAAAAGAACATTGGGTCCCTTTAAACTCTCATCTTGATGAAAAATCCATGATCGTTTCTATTCAAAGAATCTGCCACCTTATTTTCCATCCCTGGGTGGTAGTGTATAGTGTATTCATAATCCTTGAGTATTTTGAGCCATTACATTGCCTCAAGTTAAGTTATTTGTTGTGAAAATATATACTTTGAACTCTTGTGATTAGTATATATCTCAAATTTTTACCATAGAGATAGTGTCTCTATATCTTCAATGTAATGATTACAGATGGGGAATGAAAATCATGAGTGGGATAGTTTTGGTCAAGAATTTTTTGTTGTCATGATGCATATTCAATAACTCTATCATTCTGTATAAGGACACAACCACGCCCTTTCTTTTAAGCGTCACTATAAATAAAAAACCCACTATTCCTCGATGGTAAATTCATGATGGGATCATTGAAAAATATTCTCTTTATTTATTTATAATATTATTCACACTCTTTTTTCCAAAAAACTTTAACATCTTTACATGTGAGATAGGTTAATGGGTTATCCAATCGGGCAACATTATGGATGAAATGCCAATAATAACCTTCTAAACCAATAAAATTGTGTGCCTCAGTTATACTCATTGCTGCTGGATGTTCATGGATTGCCTTGGACTTTGAAGGATCAATAGAGATTCCATCTATATAGAGAATATGGCTAAGAAAAGAAATTTCCTGAAGATAGAATGCACACATTCTAAACTTCACATATAATTCGTTTCTTCTTAGGGTTTTTGAATAGTGTGCAAGTGATTTTCATGATCTTCATATCTTTTTATGTATATGAAGATATCATCAATAAATACCACTAAAAAGTCATCATGATGTTCCCTCAAAACTCTATTCATTAGATCCATGAAAACATAGGGTGAATTAGTCAGTCCAAAATGGATTACTATAAACTCGTAATGCCCATATTTGGTACAAAATTTTGTCTTAGGAATGTCTTCATTCTTCACACACAACTGATGATATCCATATCGAGGATCAATTTTTGAAAAAAATTGGTTCCATAATGTTTTTCCAATAAATCATCCATGCAAGGTAGGGGATACTTGTAATTTATTGTTATAAAATTTATCTCCCTGTAGTCAATGCACAACCTAATAGATCCATATTTTTTCTTAAAACAAATTACTAGGGCTCCCAATGGAGAAACACTAGGGAGAATAAATCCTTTAATACTCAATTCCTCTAGTTTTTTCTTTAGTTCCAATAATTCTATAGTGGTTATTCTATTAGGGGTCTTTGAGATGGACCTTGAAATAAGAATTATATAAATAGAAAACTCAATTTCTTATTCTAGAGGATGTCCAGGTAAATCCTCTGAAAACACATCAACATATATTTTCACAATAGGTACAACCTCTATTTGAACATTATTTTCCTCACCCATAGTTATTTTATTCTCTTCCTCCCCAATAAATGAATTTAGTAGAGCAATTGGGGGTGGATCAATGTAAGAATCAGGTGGTGACATTTTCTCTTTAAGGATAATGTACTCTTTATCATTATCAAAAATTGTAACCTCCATCTTATTATAATGAATTTTAACACTATGGTCTGAAAGACAATCTATACTGAGGATTATATCAAATTCAATAACTGGTAAGATGATAAGATCATTTGATCAAAAATATTTATAATCCCTAATGGGAACTGATTCACAAAACTTTTTCTCAATGATACTTTCCATAAGAGTTTTGAATGACGACTCCCATGTTAAATAAAATTGGAAATATCTAATTTTTATAGAATACAGGGAAGATTTGAAACAACAGGATGATACAGAATCAAATAAATCATTGGCTAAACTTGATGAAACCATTAAATTACCTGCTACCATGTCTTTCAGAGCTTCATCCTCAGAAGTACTGATCACATAATCTTGGCCTTTTTCCATTGAATTTTTATACGGTAAGTTTCCTTAGAGATTAGAACATTCATTTGCGGAATTTCCCTTTTCTCTAAAATTTTATCATTCAACATTGACAGCCTCTTTCATTCCCCTGTAATCACAAGGTTGGTGTCCTTTTTCACAAAAATATTAAAAGACTCTCATTCTATTCATGCATGTACCACGGTGTTTGTTCCCAAATTTATCATAGGATGGATATTCAACATTTCCCATATTACCCTTATTTCCATTTCCACATTTTTCAGTAGATCTAATCTTCTATTGCTTTTCTTTATTGTCATAAGACTTAGAGAATACTTTTTCTATTTTGATAGCATGAGAGATAATATCTTTATATGATGAGAAGGATTGTAAGACTAAAGCTCGATGGAGAAATAGTTTTAACCAAAAAAAGAATCAATCAATCTTACTTCTTGGGTTATGTATATAATCTATCACATGACAAACTAACCTCATGAAGTTAGCCTGATACCTTGAGTAATTCTCATCCCCTTTTATTCATCAGACTCAAAAATTGCATTTCCATATCCGCTTGACGGTTATGAGGATAGAATATTTCTATGAAAAGCACTTTAAACTCCATCCATTCCATATTTGATACTTTTAATCCTCATTTGTGTTTCTAATTAATGACAACCATTGATTTTAATCCTCCATGAGGCAATAAACTACCATGAAAACGCGTTCCCTTTCACTACTCCCCAAAGAATGAAATATTGGCTCTATGAAACTCATACATTTATTTAAATCAAATGGATTGGTTGACCAATTGAATGTTTGTGGTTATTGCCTCATGAAGTGGTCTAACATTGAAATTCCATGTTGTTGATCAGAGTAATCCATATGGGTATGGTTATTATTCATTACCTAAGTGAGTTGTCCCAGTGTGGTGATAAGATGATTAGCAACAATTCCATCACCAGCTATACTAAAATTATCGTGAGTAGGATAGAAATACCTACATGGATTATTTACATTGATATGGTTTCCATTCCTTCCACTAGGTGTTATTTTTAAAAAATGGCATGCACTAGATTAGTTTATGAATCACAATATATAATTACAAACATTTAAAACACTTAACCTAAATTGACTAGTCTATGGATATAATATATATTCATAAAAATGTTTTATTTATCGAGGTATATAATCATAATTAATTCATAAAGGTTTGTAGAGAATCTGTAAATTATTCTAAGAATATCCCCTGGAGATTCATATCCAAGAGTGAAATAAGGCCCATCGTCATGTACCAGGATACCTCAATTCAGGCCCCAAACTCCTTTCCTAAAGTTTCATTCCTATGTACATCTGTGCAAGAGCGACCTCTACATTCTTGTGTCTTGACATGGATGTATTTTTGGAAAACTCACAAAATCACTACATTATCAAAATTTGAGGAAGTTTATCTATACAGTCCTAAATGTTTATCTTTAAGTAATGTTCTTTAATCAGAGTTTTTATAAATCTAGCTTCCATGTTTGTAATAAAATTTTTTTGATACAAACTATAACACCCCGAACCCAGTTACCTAGAGTCAGTGAATTTTTACATAACATTGGAATGATCATAGGGGATCAATGTAGATACCCAAGCTTGATGTACATGGAAATTACATTACTTTTTTGGAATAATTAATACATAAAAAAACACACAACCAAGGACCATAATAGTTTAGTATATTTGAAAACATGGAGCATAATTTTCTAATCATGGTGAAAGATTCCAAATATCCCATAAAGATCTTCACCTTTTGTTTTATTACCTAAAACATATATATATATCCTGGGGAAAAGAAAAAATAAAAAGCGTGAGCTTAAATGCTCAGTAAGGTTAAACATGGAAAACATAAAACAATCCAAAACCTTTTGAACGTAAAAACATGACCATAAAATTTAAACATCAAAATCTTGAGTAATGACATAAAACATGGCGCTACATATGGCATAGATCATAAAGGAACATTAATCATGATAAAATACCATGAGAATAAAACATGTAATTGTGGCAAACAATTATGCACATTATATGATTTCCATAGTAGCCAAGGCATTGCTTCCAAAACTATCATAGTGGACGAAGACCATTACTGAACTGGGTTTACTTGTCATTCCAGCCCTGTATTACTAAACCAGATTTACTTGTCATTCCAGCCATGTCTATCTCATGAGATATAAATCTTTACCCAATTCATTAGAGGGAGAAATAGGTCCCACCCATCTCATAATTAAACCATTCTTATGTGTGCCACAAAATCATAAATCATACATCATAACATAACCCAAGTAATAAAAATGGGATTCTTAATCATCATGCCATCATAATAAAATCCATATAAGAAAAAAAGACTTCATAAAAATAATTACATAATAACATAATCATATCAATGTAATAATCGAGATATAAAAAAAACCCTATATGATATTAGATGTAAAATAATTTTGATAAAACAATTGAACTCAGTTCTTGAGGAAAATATCCTTTTTTCTTCTAAATAATTTTCTTTTCTCTAAATGACATGAAATTTGAATATAAATAATTTTTTTTGAAAATAATAATGAAATATTTCATAAGGATCTTCATGGAAATACAGAGTTATGAAAATGTAAAAATCAGTTCCGGCCATTTAAGTTAAAAAACATTCTTCTTGTACTTTGGCCGGAAAATTCAATAAGTATCTCCTACTGAAAACGACAAAAGCTTTCTTTCACATCATTTACCAAAAAATCACCAATAGGTAAAATTGGATTTAAAAAAATTAGGGGGATAGAAATAATATTACATATTTAGGAATCATGGTTGTGGATGATAAATATTCCCTAGTAAATTCTTAAGTATAAACAATCTCGGATAAAAATGAGATTATAAGATTTTCCCTTACCATTTATGATTGATGGAATCATATGTGTCATAAAATATTGAAAATAACATTAATATGTAAAATATAATAACCTTAATAATAAAAATTATGAAAAATTCGTTGGAAGCATAAGCACCGTACAAATGAAATAGATGGTGATTAAGGCTTATGTCTCGCAGAAATAAGAGTGAGATGAAATAATCCCTTACCTTAGGTTTGATATACTTTGTACATATAAGAAACTCATGTATAATGATTTAAATAATGTCATTGACTTATTAAATAATCATATTTCTTTTTTTGATATCATATATTGTCATATGATTATCTTCTTATTAGTGATATTTCATTGTAACTTGTTATTCAGGTATTCATTGTTATATGTTCTTATGCATGTTTTATAGAATTAATTCTTATTCCTCTTTTTAGGTTATAGATACATAATTTACATAATTGTATTAGTGTAATATATAATATATTTTTTCATTGAATAAATTTATATAATAATTATTCAATGAAGATCATGTAGAATGAGTCGCACCATATCGTGGAGATGGTAGGTCGTACGTACGTACTAGCGATTATATCATTCCCATGATTGTGGAATTTTATTAATGATTATGGTGTATAATATTTCAGAATTGATATCACATTAAAATAATCATATATTGTTATTTCTTCAATCCTTATATCCATCCAAGTATGTTAGTGATTAAATATAAGATTACACCACGGTGTGGAGATGGTAAGTCATACGTATGCAGGCGTGGTGATTTAAATTTTTCATAGGATGGATAGAAGATATAATATGGTTGTTTCATATTCATAATAAAATATCAGTATACAAGTGATACTGGAGTTATTAATTAATAATGAAACAACTCATACAGAGGAAGTAGAAGAAGAAATAATTTTGAAAGAATTAGTAAAGGATATCACCTCTTCTTCGACGCGCCTCCTCTTATCCTTCTCTTAGGACACAAACGTTTGACTTTGAAAAAAACCAGGACTTCTAGTAGGTTTTTAGGGAAGTGGAAAAGTAAAATGTGTAGGGTTTGGAAGAATTTGAGAGGAAAAAAATGGTTCGAAGTGGAGAGGAAGGAGGGGCCCTTTTATAAGGGAGGAGAGGGGCACCTTTGGAATCCTAAAAGATATTAATTTATTATAAATTAGAACCCCAAATAAAAACCTCAAAAAATGACACAATTAGATTATGAGATGAGATAGGGTTTCAATATCTTCAAAAAATAAAATTTATACATGTTATAAGTTTATTTTTAACATTATCATTTTGAATTATCCTTATTTAATCTATTTAATTTTATTTGTGGTAATAATATTGTATATTTTAAATTGTAATAAATACATACTTATATGTTTTCAATTTCACATAAATGGATACTTTATAACCTTTTAGACCATATAATTTTCAATTTTTAATTTTTAAATATTTGTGTTATTTTTAAATAATTTAATAATATGTTATTTTTATAAAATACCAATAGTGTAAATTTTGACACTATTCATTTATTTGAATTTAAATAAAATAAAAAAAGAGAATATATTCAAAACAAAATATTTAATAGGTTAAAAAAATTTCATATTCATCTAGAAAATTCTTTTATTATATTAATTAGTTCATATAATATTTATTTTAATATTTGTAGAACCATTTATTAGATATTTCTGTTAAAAACTAATTACTACAACATTTTCTTATAATTATTTAATATACATATTTCTTCAATAAAAATTAAAAAATAAAATATTATTATGAATATAAATATAATATATTTCATAAGAATACATTCAGTCAAATTTATCTCCTAAAACACCAATCTTTTGAAATGTTATGTTTATTAAATTTTGAATTTGACAAATTTGACATCATTTAAAATAAAACAATATAAGTTTCATAATCGCTTTTATAAGGCACCCAATGGTCATGAATTCTACCTTTGGATGATTATGGTTTATAGGTACACGACCAATATGTTTTGGTCCCGTTGTTTGAGACTTTTATGGGTATAATTAGTTTAATTAAAACTATATTATTGAATTTTTATTAAATAAATAATTTCAGCATCATTAATGTATAAGCAATTTAGATAATTATATATTTCTTAAAAATTAAAAATAAATTACCATGATAAAGAAAATTATTTTTACTTTCAAATTATTATTTATAAACTAATTTATATTATGTATAACCTTATATTAAAATAATTTAATTATTAATGTTTGAGTGAGATATATTTATATTTCATTTAAATAAAATAAATTAAAGGTCTTAATCAGATACTAGTTGTTTCTAATAGATACCATTATGAACCAATTATATTTTAGAACTAAATATAATCTTCCATTTATATTAATACATGTGTTATTGTAATTTTATAATATTATTTTTACCATTAATTACCTAATTTACCTTTAACTATGTCAAATTAAATTTACCGTAGTTACTATTCATAATGCCCAAAAATAAAAATTATCCTTTTGACATAGTTTAGACCTAATGATTCCAAATATGGAATCTATTTTTCTAAATTAAAAACACATAGGTTTCAAAAATTAATTTAAAATTAATCCCGTTGTTGAAAAAAACAGGTTTTTATTTAAAACATTGCAAAATATTGAATTTTTTTTACCTATGAATATAATGTAAAATTAATGATAATGGCATACATTATATTATATGATAATAATATATTATATTTATACTTTATAAAACTATATAATATTATAATTTAACCATACAAGTTTTCTGGATGAAAAAGGTTGTTTTTAATTAAAATTTAGCGTATTTTTAATATTCATCAAAATATGAACGTTATCAGAAAAATATCAAAACATGATCCAATGTAAATTTTTATATCCTAATTCACAAGAAGAAGTTTATTTTGTAAAATTTAACCTATAAACATGTTAAAATTTTAATTTAAAAATGGCGGGCCATCAAAAGGCGGCCAAACTGCATTTAAAAAAAACTTATTTTACTCAAAAATTTATTTTGTTCACATACCATGATCAGGAATATGTTTAAGATGAATGATAATGTTATAAAATTAAAAATGTGTTTAATAATATTCCTAACGGCTAGTTCATAATAATATTATAACAATATATCTTTGTTTAGTGAAACTTGTTGTTGCGTACAACACACGCTATTGAGGAAGGTTGCTCTTGCATGCAACACAAGCCAAGAATAGTGTTTGCGTATAATACAAGCTAATATGGTGTTGCATATAGAACAATTTAATTTTGGTGTAGCTTAAAATAAAGACATCAATGAAATTAAAAATAATATTTCTCATAAAATCTCGAGGTGTTACAATAAAAACCCTAGATACAAGTCAATTTAGTTGCCTTGGATGTACTAGATACATACATACATTTTACATTACATTATGATATAAATAAAAAACCTTTTTCCCAATTTTAACACTCTCATATCATTGGACTATCCATGCAGGTTAATCATAATATACGTCTTCACAACCTGGGAAATAGAAAACATAAGAAAGGGGTGAGCTCAGATGGTCAGTAAGGATAACAATATAATGGGAACTTTTATAAATAATAATAAACATTTAAGGCAATGTTATGACTAAAACAAAATCCATTTAAAATTAAATTTCATCATAATATAGAAAATATAAATCACATACTTCTATTTATTTATTTATATATATATTCTACTAGTCGAATAATCACATGTAATTTTAATATCCAGTTCCATAATGATGTAATGCATAATGTTAGACTTCATAACCATAAATTCATGGCCTAGTGCTAATATTAAAAATAATATTTTTTAAAGGCCTTATTTTAAGACACTAGATTGTCTCATGATACCTACCCATGCATCAATGAACTTTAGTGGGCTCCACCTGTAACTTACTATGCCCAACGCATTCCTCATATGAAAAGGTTAGAACATAACTTAATCATTCGTATTAAAACTAGCATAAAAATGTTAATTATTTAACCGTAAAACATGAATGGTATAAAAATAACACTTACACAACAAAACATATCACAAAACCATGAATAAAATATGGAATATTGTATCTTAATAAATCAACATCAAATAAGTGTAAAATCCGTCAAATGATGTTGACATAGATGAAATCAAAAATATTTGATAGAAATATATTATTATTTTTAAATTATTCAAAAGATACATAATTATAAAATAAATAATTTATTTTGCAAATATTAATATAATCTAATAAGGGAAACATCTATTTTGATATAATGGCTGAATATAGCTACACCCCCCGTATAAGTTAAAAAACCATTATTTTCGTAATTTTGTCGAAAAGGTCGTAATGTAACTTGTTTGGAAAACGAATGAAATATCAATTTAAAAATATTTTATAAAAATTAAAACATACGTATGAATGAATTTAACCTGTAGTTAAGGAAATAGTAAAATTATTTTGAAATACATTTTTTAGAAACACGAATGTTGATGATAAAGAGGTCATAGTATATACTCATGTATAAACAACCTCGAACAATGAAGAGATTGTAGAATTAACCATTACCTTTTACATTTCATTGATTGAGGGTAAATTAACCTCGGGTATAAAATTTAAATAATTTTTATTAAATTATTCAAGAACCATATAAATAAATATGATATCATATATAATCATCTAATATTTCTTTTTTTAAAATATTTTAGTAGTATCATCATTTCAGGTGTTAACTGATTCTTTTTCCTTTATATGTTTTGTTATGTAAGTCATTTTTGTTATTTATAGGATGTATTTTTACCCATACCCATAATAATATTATGTTTATAAACATTATTTTTAATCATAAAATAAATATTATTCTTGAATTGTTATGATGGGGAAGGAATTTCATCGCGTTTGTGGAGACGATAATCCATATGTACGCACGAGTGACTATATCATTCTATTGTTGGTGAATCATATGTAATTGGATGCTATATCATATATAAATAGTCATTAAAATGTAATATTTATTATTTACATAAGTTATATACATTATTATATCCATCGAAATAATGAAGTGTTTTAATAACAAACTATAACACGACGCGAAGACGGTAAGCCATACATACGCACACCTAGAGACATGTCATTAATAGGATAGATAGAATAATTAATATGGTTTTAATAGATATATAATAACATCATAGAATGTATATTATACTAGAGAAACTATTTTGGTATGGAAACAACAAATAAAAAGGATGTGCAAGAAGAAAATAAATTTGAAAGAGGTGGTGAAAATATTTCCTCTTCTCCATGTGCTTCCTTTTGAGTTGATCAAAATGGCTCCATTGGTTAGATTTAGGATCAAATTAACCCCTATAGGTTTAATTTATGGTAGTTTGAAGGATATTTGGGCAGGGTTTGGCCGATCCAAATGGCTTTGGAGGTGTGATTTAGAGAGAAGGGGATGTACCCCTTTATAAGAGAGGTGAGGGTCACTTTAGGAAAAGCATGAAATTTTAGTTTATTATACAATAATATTCAGTCTATAATGGCTGAAAAATGATTTATTTTGATTATAAGTATAGGATGGGTCGCAAACCCTTCAAACAATAGGTTTTAGACACGTTTATGCCACCATACTAACATTATTTTTTATATTTAACTCTAGGTTTAATAGTTTAACATTTATCATGTCTCCTGGTATATTTATATTATATAGTTAATAAACTTACAATAAAATTCCAAGATAACCCCATGTGATTAATTTATAAAATATCTATTATTATATAAGTCCTCTAGCCGAAACTTATATTTTTAGAACTATTAAATAAATTAATAATATAGTATTTATTTTCAAACACCATTTATTTCAATTTTAACACTATATAGTATTTGATTTTTTTAAAGTATTAATATCTTGATTACATAGAAAAAAATTAATTTAATCAACCATAAATTGTCATGTTAACCTATAAATTTTTTTAATTCATTAAAAGACTAAATTTACATTTATTTGGATATTTATAATATCCATTATTTTAATCGTTCATTAATATGGTAATTACTGCATCATTATCTTGTCATAAATTAATAAAATTATATAACGTCTAAAAATTATAAATAAATTGAAATTATGTAGGATATATTTTTATATTTATAATGAATATTTATAGTTGAGTTTTTCTCATGTCTATCCCTACATTAAAAATGGTTCAGTTATTAAACTTTGCATTTAACACTTTTAACACTTTTTTAAATAAAATAATAATAAATGTCATAGTCTAATCCAAGAAGATCAAAATGAGAATATTTTATTCCTATGGTTGATTTTGGCAGAAATAAAATTTTCCAATATAATTAGGTCATGTGTTAAGTAAATTATGATATCATTTTTACATTTAATTACCCTATTTACTTTTTACCGTGGTAAATAAAAGTCAGAAGTTACTATTCACCAGATATTATTTTCATCATATTTAACCAAATTTTACATAATAATATCAACCATGTCTCTTGGATTTTTAAAATTCATATCACAGAAGTTTAAAAATAACATTTTATGCAAATTTGAAAATTTGGCTTGTATGTGGGTAAAAGACGGTAAAATGTTCATTAAAACATTATATATCTAATATTATTATAAAATGACTTAAATTAATTAAATTGAACATATATATTTGTTATGTTTCAATTTATACCAAATATATATTTAAATCAAAAAAAATTAAATAAAATTTCAGATTTAAATAACAACGCAGTGTTTTTCACTATTCATCAAAAGTTGAAATTTTTTAGAAAAATACCAAAAATTCCCCCTAAGATAATTTTGATATTCCGAATCTAATAATGATGTCCACTTTGAAAAATAAAATTTATTGAATTTCAAAAAAAATTATTACTAATCATAATGTCTAGTTTGATTAGTCATGGTGTGTTAAAACTCAATGTTCCAGACAACACAAGCTAATGTATTATTCAATGAGAAGCGTATCATGGAAGAATTGGGTGTCACATAGATCTTTTTGTTTAAAAATTTAGGTATATGTATTAAATACAAAATGATTTATAGGAATTGACCTATTATCATTTGGGGATATTCATTCATGCAAATCTTGTTGAACATTCTATAGTGTAACTTGATGTCATTTTGGGCATGGATTGGATTTTTGTTTATCATAATAAAATATATTGTAAATCCAAGAATGTTTTATTAAATTATTTCAAACCATTGATAAAAGAACAAGAAGCTGAAAGATTTATTAAAGATGGTAGTGATACTTATCTAAATCATGATGTTAAAAATAATGAAATTGTTTTTATTGGTGACATTCTAGTAGTGAATGAATTTAGATATTTTTTTATAATGAATTGATCAGTATTTTTCAAAATTGGGAGGATGAATTTACTATTGATTTAGTTCCTGATTCAAAGCCTATGTTTAAACACCCATATAAAATGGCTAAAGTAAGAATGGTGGAATTAAAAAATTATTTGCAATAATTACTTGATAAAGGTTTTATTGGACCTATGACATCAGTAAGTGGTCCCCCAGTTTTATTTTTGTAACAGAAATAATGTTCTCTGAGACTATGTATTGATTATATATCACTCAATAACATCACTATTAAGAGAAAATATATATTTCCTCAAATTGAAGATTTTTATGATTTTATCTAGGGAGATCGGTATTTTTCTATGATTTATTTTAAGTCCGGGTACCATTATCTAATGGTAAAGAAGGATGACAATCCAAAGATTTATTTACGAATGAGATATAGACCTTATGATTTTTTATTTATTACATTTAGATTTTTAAAAGAACCTCTGATAGTAATGAATATCACGAATGAAGTCCTTCATTAGTTTCTAGATCAGTTTGTGGTTGTGTTTGTAAATGATATTTTTGCCTATTCTAAATATTAGTAGGAACATGAATGTCACATTATTATTTAATTGAAAACCAAAAAATCTACATGGAATGTTTTATAAGAGTGATTTTTTGTTGATATTTTTTCCATGGTCATATTGTTTCTATAGATGGAATAAATGTTGACCCTTCCAAACCCAAAGTTGTTGAAGAGTGGAAAAGACCTATCAATGTCATAGATATTCGTAGGTTTCTTAGATTATCACATTATTACCCACGGTATTTTGAATGATTTTCTTTATTATCTAGACCACTATATAAGATAACACGTTAGGGAGTAATGTTCATCTAGAAAAAAATAATGTGTTGTTTGTTTTCATGAATTAAAAAAAGATTGGAAAATGCTCCAGTTTTAGTCCCTTCTTTCTAGGAATTTTGAATTTATTATCTAATTTTATTCTTCGTTTAAAGGACTTTGTTGTTTTATAATGCTTAATAATAAGGTAATTTATTATTTTTCCTGTCTGTTGAAACCTCATGAGTTTAATTACCCCACACATGATTTGGATTAACTATTGTTGTTCTTTAATTAAACATTTTCAGGGAATCATTTGTATGGTTTAAAGTGTGAAATATATATAGATCACAAATATATGATGTATATATTCCCAAACAATGAATTAAGCATGAGGCAAAGGAAATGGATGGAATTAATCATGTATTATGACTAAACGATACATTACCATATAGAAAGGAAAATAATGTGGATGATGCTTTGAGTCAAAATATTAATTCTGAATTAACTATATTATGTATAGAATGAGATCCTATAGTTTAGGATTTGATGAGTTTCAGATTGGATGTTGTTGGTATAGGTAATTCCTCTGTTTTTTTTTAGGTGGAAATGAACTCATCTCTATCAGAGATAATTAACCAAGTGTAGAAAAAAGATTTTGAATTTTTGAAAAAGATATAATTGGTCCCTAAGGGTAAGTTACCTTAATTTAACATTGATATACACTCTGTTTAGAGGTTTTGAATGAAATTGTGTGTGCCTTGTGTTTAACAGTTGAAGAATGAGTTTTCAGGTGGAGCCTATAGTTCTTTGTTTTCTGTTCATCCAGTCAATACTAAGATGTACAATGTTTGTTGGGAGTATTTCTTATTTGATGGAATTAAAAGAGAAGTTACTAACATTACAATGAAGTGTTTGACCTTTCAATAGGTTAATACATAATGGTCATTACTGAAAGTAATTCTTCTACCTTTTCTAGTTATAGACTAGAAATGGGAAAATATATCCATAGATTTCTTAGTGTAATTACCAAAGTCTTCGTGAGGTAAAAATGCAATATAGGTTATTTTTGATTCATTGGCTAAATATTCTCATTTTTATCCTATTCAATATACTCTATATCTTGATGAACCTTCCTGATTATATTTTAATGATATAGTCATGTTATATAAGGTTCCTTTCTATATTTTATCATATCGAGATCCTAGGTTCACTTCTATCGTTTTTAAAGGCCTACTGAAGACATTGGGAACTGAATTAAATTTCTGTACATTTATTCATCCTTGATCAGATGGGCAGTCATAATGAACAATTCAGACTTTATAGTATATGAAACGTTCCAGTTCGATGTTTTACCAGGGATTATGGGATCAATATATTTCATCAGTAGTGTTTTCCTGTAATAAAATTTTTCATTCCAGTATTCAAATTTCACCGTTTGAATAATTGTTTTGAAAAAAGTTTTGATCTCCAACTACCTGGGATGAATTGGGTGAAAGGAAGTTGATAGGAGAAAAATTGGTATAAGAGATGATAGAGAATGTTCAGATTATTTATACACACGTGAGGATAGATCAGATTAGGAAG
Organism: Viscum album; assembly: GCA_963277665.1. NCBI lineage: Eukaryota > Viridiplantae > Streptophyta > Magnoliopsida > Santalales > Viscaceae > Viscum > Viscum album. Next base: position 1,499,209,679 of record OY728119.1, on the reverse strand, counting down.
AAAAGTTATAAAGATAATCAGAGGAAATATCTTTCTTTCGTGGAAGGTGATGATGACTTTCTCAATGTTTATCCATGGAAAAGTGTGATACGTTTTTGTAAAAAGGGAAAGTTGAGTCAGAGGTTTATTAGATCCTATTAAATCCAAGAGGATGATAGGTCATTTTTTTTATATGTTGTCTTCACCTCAATTATTATCCTAGGTACATAAGGATTTTTTTTGTGGTATATGCCAGATCCATCTCACATTTTGTGTCTAGATGTAGTTTAGTTGGAATAGAATATTTATTATAAGGAATAGTCAGTACAAATTATTGACCTTAGAGAGAATGTGTTATGTAATAAGAAGATTATTTAGGTATTTTTTTTTGGAATAACGATATTGTTTAAGATGAAAAGAGGGAATCTAAAAATGCTATGAATGAGGAATACCCTCACTTATTTGATAAGTAAAATTATTTTTGGGACTCTACTTCCAAAAGGGGGAATAATGTAACATTCTAATAATATTTAAAATAATTTTTTTTCATATATATTAATATTTGTTAAGAAAATATTAAATTAATGTTAAATATTACACTTTATATGAGAGCGTATCTGACATGGAAAACGACTTTCTCCAAAATCATACGATGCACAGAACATTGAGTTATACCGAAAAATAAAACAATAATAATATTATCATTTTAAAAGGTTGTTAATGCCTAGTTGTAAATTAGAAAGGAATGACAAGAAATAAATACAATATGGGTATAATTTTTTATAATATTTTTACATTTATCCAATAAAATTTAGAGGCTTAAAATGAGAACGAGTCCAATTTTAAGCATAAAAACTCTAATATTTTTAAAAGTATGTTTTACAGCCTTTAAATGGAGAACCTTTTTAAAATCTGTTTTTTTCCTCTTCAATATTTTATTTGACAAAATAAACAGTCTCATTAAAATAGTGACAAAATTATTTTCATTTGATGAAATTTTGGCATTTTTCAGATAAAATTCATATTATAATTAATAGTAAATAATACTGAATTTTAATTCAAAACTGCATTTTCATATAATTTATTTTTATTGTTAGATTATCTATTTAATTATTTTTAATGTTTAATTGTATTTTTTTAACATTTAATAAAATCTTTTTCATTGGATGTATTTTCAAATTGGTACTGGTCATAAATACATGTTAATCTTTTGAAAGTGTTTAATTCATAAAAACACACTATATAGTTTTGACAATGGGGATTATTTTTAAATTAATTACTAAAATTTCTGTGTTTTTAATTTGAAAAAAATGGATTCTTATTTGGAGTCATAAGGTATATATTGTGTATATAGGTAACCTTTATTTCTGGAATTATGAATGGTAACTTCAGTAATAATTTTTATTTACCATGGTTAAAGGGAAAATTAAGTAAAAAATGTATTAAAAAATAATATTTTAATAGTTTAAAACTACACTAAAACGTGTCATAAACCTATTTTATGAGTTATGTCTGACCATTATCATCCTTAGCCCAAACTTGTGGCATTTGGGAGCCACATGGAAGTGATAATGACATGTTATAATAATTAATTTAATGTTGAGAAAAAATATCATATACATATATCTTTATACAATATAAATTTTTATATGATGTTATATAAGTGGTCTCTTCGACTATAAATAGACATTAAAATTATATAATTATTTCAAACATAATGATATTTTATTTATAATATTTATAAATTAGACATATAGATTTAATTATAACCGAATGATGATCTAGTGATTGCTTCATTACATATACATTCAAATATATAATTTTATAAATATCAAAATAATTATTATTTTACATATTTAATGTCTTCAAAAAATATTCCAGGTGAATATGACCTGTTAAGATTTATTAAATGTATTTATAAGGAATCAAATAGTTATGAATTTGTAAAAAAGTCATGTATGAATAGTGTCCAAAGTTGACACAATTCATAACAAAAAATATAAAATAGTTTATCAAATGATATTTAATTCATAAAAATCGAATATCTGGCCTAATGGTTAAGATATTTTCAAATATTTCATAAATGTAATTTTTGTGGGTCTTTTGACATGATATGGTATATACATTAACCCACAATGTGTAAATAACATGATATCACTGGACGATTAAAAAGGGTAAAATAAGGGTTCAACCAAAAAGATAAAGATAAATAATATTCAAAACATGTCTAAAAATTATTAAATGATGGGTATTTGAAACAAAGTCATCTTATATTATAATTAAATTAGTTTTTTACCATTATTAATTGAAATATAATTTATAAAAAATTTATATTTTAAGACTTTTCTATTGTGCCTCTCATCCCTCTTTAAAAGGACACCATCTCTACCCACTTACTCATACCTCTCATGCCCCTTGGAACTTCCACCTTCATATCCAATAAGCCCCCAAAATCCCTCCCTTTATCTTAAAAGCCTTTCCTTGGGTAGAATGTAATTGAATAAATATTTTTTGTTCATATCCAAAGTAGTTTCCCGATTTAGATGTAATGTCTTATCTGAAGTTCATTTCTTATATTTTCCGTTCCCACACCCAATGATTTTCTTATTCATTGACTACCTAACAACCGAAGTATCATAAATATACTATGATGTTGTAAGGATAGGTATTTTCACTACCCTTACACACACTTCCATCAAATGTATATGAACACAATACTTCTCTGAATGTCGACCTACTGGCTCAAGAAACGATAATAGTTCAATTTTCTCCTATGACTTCTTATGGCGGCCATTGAGATGGAACTGTATTTATATATGATATATATATATATATATATATTTCTATATTATTCATTAATTTTTATTTACAACATACCATTATTATTTCCAGGATATGGAAATATGATAATTTCATTTGAGGAAGTGTAGACTAATGCCCCAAAAAAGTGATATGACATGTTCATGATATACATGAAACATATAAATGATGGTTTTATTAAACCGATGAGTCATACATGACATAAATATAATTATATAATTATAATATACTTTTATCTAGTTTAATTATTTTTTTAATATTTCAATGAAATGAAAGTAGCGGTCGTGGGTACGTACGACCTACTGACTCCATGAATGGTTTATTTCATATATTATCTCCAAAAATTATAGATATTATAAATACATATATACTAGATATATAGATACTAAAATCATAAATAATATTCTGTAAATGATAGAATTTTGACCACAAAGAAAATTTACATCAATCATGTTTATTTCTAACTCAAGTACCGAAAATCCCCAAACTGACTGATATAAACATAAATAATTTTTTAATTTTTATAACATGATGATAGGTAATATAAAATAAAAAATAAAATATTAAAATATAATGATGAAATTATAAAATAAATTATTTTTATTATTTAGGAATATAAATAATAAATGAGACATGTCAGACTCAAGGTAAGGGACGTTTTCTAAATCCCTTTCCATTGAGGGATATTTTGATAAAATACTCCTCCTCCATTTATATGTTGTATAATAAAACCATTTGAATTTTAATTTCATTCAAGGGAATAGTTTTTCTATGAATAGTTTTAGTAAATGAAAAAAAGTGTAATGTTTTTAATGTATGTGTCTATAATGGATCCCCAACCACCGTAACCATTATTTGATATTTGGATTCCACTATAATAGTTATAGATTTTAAAAATTAATAGATTTAACTTATTTTGTTTTGTGGAGTTTTGGTATTGAAAATGTTTTTCGAAATGGATTGAATATTTAAATATCTTTAAATTATTTCTTGTGATTGAAAATGAAATATTTTTACTGATATATGGGTATTTGAATTTTTTTTTGTGTTATGACTATATAATGGTACTTGGACATTTGTTGGGTAGTTTTGTGATAAACCAATGACAAGTGGTTATGTGATAAAACAAAGATATATGGTTCCATGATAAAAAAATTGATTGGTGGTTACATTATAACATTCAATGCATTTGGTATAAAAGTCAGTTATATAGCTACACCATTTAGTGATATGTGTGGAAGTCCACCCTACGGTTCTTCCATTTATGTATATTTATATCCCAATTTAACTTATATGAGTTATATGTTTAATTATATGCGATTTATTGTAATCATTGGGTTAAAAAAAGGGTATGCATTGATGTTATATTCAAGGTAGTATATTTAATTCTATATAAATGTGAGAAGAATTAATTTCTAATTATATATTGATGGTTTTCATGTTTTCCCAACACTAAAAGTTTTTCTTCTTTGTGTATTCCTTAATAAGATTTTCATGATCATCCCATGTTTTGAAATGTTTTTCAGAGGACATAAATAAGAATATAGTCAATGATGAGATCAGGGAAAAGTTTGGTTGTTTATTCACGAAACATAGAATGTTTCTTTTTGAAATGTTTTTGTTTATAAAAAAATAGAATAGTGAGTAGAAGTGTCTACATGGTAATAATCAAGTTGATATGTATGTGTTACGTCCGAATTCTATAAATCCCTAAACCTTAAAAGATCCCCGTTTTGATTAAAAGTAAAATTATTGACATAAATCAATATTATGAAACATTTAAGGCCTGTGACTTATAAATTTTTAATTCAATGTTAAATATAAGGAATATAAAAATATTAGGAATTTCTTTTAATACATACCAATTATCAAGAACTGGCCTGAATACTCTAGTATAGTAATACCTTAATTGGAACTTACATGGAATGAAGTGTGTTCCTGATCCCCATAAGTTCCTCACAAGCACCTAGAATCATAAATGATTATTTTAGAATGTAATTCCATATAAACAGTAGATATAAAAGATAGAGGTCATTATGATAAAAATAAATTCATATAGAGAACAGAACTAGATGTTAGTGAGTTATATAAACCAATGGTATAGCCACAATTCATATGAAATATGATAAATTACCCAAGTCCTTTTGGACACACCAACACAAATCCATGATATTAATAGAGACCAGAACCTCTAAGATGTTCTTTTTCCATGATCAAACCAGGAAGAAAGAAAAATAAAAAAACTAGAAAAAACTGGTATGGTGTGAGATATAAGACTATTAGGGTATCACCATGATTCCCTAATAAAATTTGACTATAATTAACTTAGTAATTATTTTAAATTTTAAATAAATAAAATCTGTAGTAAAATATCATATTGAAAACAAATCATGATTTATATTTATATTAATGGAAATAATTCATAATAATGTCTTGATGAACATTTTTTATTAAATAGTTTATATTTAATCACAAGGAATTTGTAAAATAGTTTAAAAACTATGGAATATATTAAAATAATCACAAATAAACAACATGGTTATATTTTAAGAGGTATGATAGATCTAGGTTATGGGATCCTCACACACATGAATAGGAGATTAACGAAATTTGTTTAGACACGTCTATCATGCACATGCCCGAGAGGACTCATAAAAATCCCTTCAGGGATGTGACCTATTGCACTATTTTTGTTACAGTTATAAAGAATCCATAGACTTTATTTTGAATAACTAAATAAATTCCTATGATTAAATTTTTCAAAACAATAACCAATAATTGGTAAATTATTTTAATCCTATTAAAAACAAATAACCTATTTTCCACTTCAATATGCCAGTTTTTATTTAAAAATATAAAATGTGATTTTTATCAAATTTCACCTGTTTCTAGGTCAAAAAAATGGGTAGTTACCAATACATTTTATCCATTTCATCAAATAAAAAAATAAAAACAATTTCATAAATCAATTTCAAAATTAATTTTCAGAATTTACATAAAATTACAATACCACAAACCAATTTAATGTAATTGGGGGTTTTCCCCAAATTTCATGATAATTAAAAATCAAATCCCAAATTTATGTGTATTGGGTTCTTCATAAACTAATTGGATAAAAATTAATTTTAAAAATGTATTATATGTTAAAATAAAATAGATAAAATAAAATAGAGCTACCTATAAAATATTATTTTATCACATAACATTATGTTGACAAAAACATTCACAAACAATGAAATTTAAAAATAGACATCCAATAATCAAAAATAGATTGAATATCTTAAAAAATTGAGATAAGATCATCCAAAAACATGGATATCTATCAAACCCTAAGGATGAGAGATGAAGATAGAGGGAAATTGATAACCTGAGAAGAACTATTTCTAGGATGAGATTGAACAATGTTCTCCATGATTTGATTCCCATAAGAAGGGAATTGGAGGATCCAAAATGGGACTTAAGAGCTTCAATAAAGTAGGAGGATGTCCAGTGAAAATTAATAGCAAGGAAGGGGAAGAAACATGGTTTTAAGAATTTTTATGTGAATTTTCTAAATTATGAAATGCCATGAACATGGTTTCAAAGAGGGGATCAGATAGTTTATCAATATATCTTCACTAATCATGAATCTATATAATGGGTTAATAGTTTATACATGTTGGGTGCAATAATTGTTAAACTAAGGGCTCACCCAGAAAATCCTCACTTCCTTGTTTTATATATTCTTCACTAGTAGGGCACACTATTTGGGAAAATTGTGAACCAACCATAAAAAACCTTAGATCCTTAAAAAATATTCCAAACATCACCTAACATTCCCCTAAATGAGAAAAAACAAATTAATACTCAAAAAGTGTGATGGAGGAGTACTTGAAAATAGTAAAATTATGACACATCATTCCCATCGTAGAAATTTTCGTTCCCCATTAAGCCAATCAAAAACATTCCATGTAAAAAATATGAGGCAACTAATCTATCATCAGTTCCTCCCTCTCCCATGTCTCATGAGAATTATAATCATGCTTCCATAGCACTCAAACCAAAGGTACCATCCACCAATGAAGTTCCCTAGTTTTAGAATCAACTATCTTGATTATATTATCAGTCACATTTAAATTAGGCTTGACATCAATATCACAACAGCATATAACATGATATGGATTGAAAAGTTGAAATAGTAGCTACAATACATGGAACACATTATTTATTGACATCATATGTAGTGGATGTTCTTAATGAAAATACACATTACAGACTATCTCAATTACCTCATATGGTTACATGAATTAGGTAGAAAGCTTTCTTTTCATCTAAAGCCATCGATGACCATAACTAGGTGAAAATTTCAACATTACCGGGTCTCCAACTAATAAGCCCATGGTTTACAACTACCAAAAGTATATTAGTTATACATGAATCGTGACATGAATATTCTCTGATGAATCAACTGGATATTTATTGTTGACTCTTGAACCGGTCTTGGTATAGCCAATGAACATTCACTGATTGGTGAAAAACACAAAGGATATTTACACGAATGCCCATAAAAGGACACAAAAGGATCAACTATGATAATTGAATGATAAATTTTTTTATGAAAAATAAACCATACAACAATGGTAATCCCAAGCCCCACCAATGTCAAGAAAGAAGGCGCAAAGCACATCGTTAATAATCTACATTGCTCTTTATATTTGTCGTTCTGAATGTGGATTGTATATCATGATCCATATTACCTAGGAACCTAGTACCACCTAAAGGAAACTCCAAAAAAAACATATACTAGGGATCTCAATCAAAAACAATAATAGATTAAAAACCATGAAAACAGAAAAAAAAAACACTTTAATATAGAGATTTCTGAACTCTTCAATGTTGGTTGTATCACTAATAGGTATAGTGTGAGCCGATTTATATATCCTATTTATCATGACCCATATCATGTCATTATTTATTTTGTAATATGGAAACCCAACCAAAATGTATATATATAACTCATACCACATCCATGTTTTCACAGGAAGTTGATGAAAAAACCTCAATAGTCTCTAATGGTAGGCCTTGACCTGTTGGAACGTATAACAATTAGAGACAAAATTACATTGACCAATATCATACTAGGGAAACAGAATAATCATCGCATGTCATAGAATATCTTTATAGTTATTGGGAGTACTGCCCACTAGAAATTACAAAAAATATCCAGTATATATTTCTTTTTTGATAACATAAGAAAAAAAATATGATAACATAGAATGGCCTCTATAGAGAAAACCCACTCAGGAAATGTCTCCTCACCAAAAAAAAGTTTCTAATTTTGTTGAATTCTTCATAGAGATACTATTACATGGGAATCATCTAATGAAGGGAAAATATAACTAGAAACTGGAAAAGGTATCCTTATTCCTACATTCTAGGACCACAATATGAAAATTTTAGAATGTTCCAGTAGGATCCCTTCTTCTAATAGGTTTTTCATGGACAAGATAGGATGTTTCCTTCTAAAATAATTATGAAAATTATTTCATTTCATCAAGGTATAGGTGATGTCAATGTAAAATGATAGTAGATTATCCACCCAAATATTATGGTGGAGATTCATATATTTTTGAGAGATGATACAACTCAAGATATTCTAGCTGGGATATATGGTAAAATATTTCCAAAAAGGTAATGCCACCATATCATAAGTGTGTGTATCACCGCTCTGAGGTCTTGTTCATGGGTCAGATTATTTTTCTCATGTGTAGCACGATTCTTAGATCCATAAGAGAAAACATTATCACCCTACAGAAGAAAACAACCTAAACATGAACCTGATGAGTCAAAAAAATACGACATAGCATTGCCCACCTACTATGAGAGTCATCACCAACAGAATCATCAAATGAAATTATATCTCAATAAAAGAACCCAGAAAATTCTCAACCCAAGAAAAATTAACTCTATTCTAAGATACAGTACTCATAAAAGAATGATATTTTGAGAAATTATTTATAAATAGGTGATAGTATCTATCTAATCCCAAGAAGCTCTAAATCACCGAAAAATCATGTTGTCACTCCCATGTAATAATTAATTTTAACTTATCAAGATATAGTGATATACTATGTTCTGAAACATGATTTCCAAATAACATGACTTCTTAAATCTTGAAATAACTTTTTGATAGCCATACATAAAGTCATTGATTTATTAATAAGTCAAGATATTCCTTTAGTTGACACATTTGACCCTTATAGGGCATAGAGTAAAAAATGATGTCACCCAGAATACACTACCTGAATGGTATTAGGATACTCCTGAAAAACCATATTCATTAAATCCATAAATATACATGTGCATTTTTTGGACCCAATGATATGACAAGGTTCTCATAAAGTCCATACCTACCAATAATGGTGTTTTTATGAATGTCATATTCTTTTATCATCAACTAATGATAACCAGATCGAAGATCAATACATAAAAACTACTTTTCTCCTTTTAACTGGTCAATCAAATCATCAATATGTAAATATGGTTATTCTTATTTAAAATAACATGATTGAGTTTTTCCTAATCTATACTTAAACAAATAGATATATAATCTATTTTAGAAAATAGAATTGGCACTTCCAAAGGTGACACAATCTATAGACACCCAATGCTTAAACGTACATTGACATTACATTACATTTGTGGAATACTTAATACATAACAAAAAACAAAACTCAAGGATCCTAAGAGTTTAGTGTATTTGGAAACTCGGAATAAAATCTTCTAATCGTGGTGAAAGATCTTCAACATCTCCCAATAAAGATCTTCCCTTTTTTTCATACCTAAAACCTTTCTTTATATCCTGGGGAAAATAAAACATAAAAGGGGTGATCTCAAATGCCCAGTAAGGGTAAACATAGAGAACATAAAACAGTCCATAAACATTTGAATGCAAAAACATGAACATAAAATCTAAACATCAAAATCTTGAGCAAAGACATGAATCTTGAAAGTATGTAAGGCATATATAATAATGGAACATCAATCATGATAAAATAGCATGAGAATAAAACATCTAATTGTGGCAACCATTAAGAACTTGTTATGATTTCAATAGTAGCCAAGGCATTGCTGCCAAGACCATCTTAGTGGAAAAAGTCCCTTTCTGAATCGAGTTGACTCCTCGTTCCAGTCCTGTATTACTGAACCAGTTTAACTTTCCGTTCCAGCCATGTCTATCTCATGAGATATAAATCTTTACCCAATACATTGGAGGGAGATATATTTCCCACCCATCTCATAATGAAATCATTCTTACTTGTGCCACAAAATAAACATACATCATTCATAATAACCCAATAAATAAAATGTTTTTCATAAACATCAAGACATCATAAAACAATTCATATAAGATAAAGGAATTCATAATAATATCACAACATAATCAAATCAATGTAATAATAGGGATAGAAATAGAACCCTATATTCTCTTAGATGGAAAATAATTTTGATAAAACACTTGAACTCCATTCTTGAGGAAAATATCCTTTCTACTTCAAAAACATTTTTCCTTTCTTAACATGTCATACAATTTTAAAATAAAAGAAGTTGATTAAAAATAAACTTGAAAACTTGTAAAGGATGCTTCTTGGAAATAATTTCTTAAAAATCCATTCATTCCATATAAGTAAAAAAACATTCTTCCCGTACTTTGGCTGGAAAAGTCAAAAGTACCTCGTATGAAAAACGACAAAAGATTCCTTTCATATCTTTTACTAAAAACTCACCAAAGTGTAAAATTGGATTTATAAAATTGTAGGAGGATATAAATAATATTACATATTTAGGAAACATGGATGTGGATGATAAAATACACCCCAGTAAATACCAAAGTATAAATAATCTCGGATAAAAATGAGAATGTGAGATTTTCCGTTACCTTAGGACCAATTTGCTTCGTAAGTGTCCGAACCTCCTGTATAATGATTTAAATAATGTCATTGACTTATTACAGAATCATATTCATTGTTATGATATCATATATGGTTCACTTATGACTTTATATTACCCATTCTTATGTAAATTAATGTTAAAGTAGGGTTTTGGGTAAAATCATCTTATTTATCGTACGTGTTTGGACTTGTTGTTCTTGATGTTTTTATTAATTATATCATGATTTACTTACCTCCAAAATGTAAATAATGATTTATATATCATATAAATTCATTATATATCCTGCATATACAAGCATTTATAATAGTACATAACGTATGGAGGTAAGAAATGAAACGCACCGTTCATGGAGACGGTAAGCCGTACGTACGCATGAATGCTACTTTCATTTCTATTTATTATTTTAATGGAATTAAAACATAATGATACATAGGTATATTATAATTCCAGTATAATATCATATATAATACCATTAACCACATCCTTTATACATCCCACATAAGTTATTAACGAATGACATCACTTTGAGGGGGCGGTAGTCCGCACTTCCTCAAATGAGATTATCGTATTTACCGACTATGGAAACCGTAAAGGCTTGATATAATTAGGAATTAAATAAGAATAAGGAGATCATAAACATAATATATATTAAATATAAATACAGTGCCATCCTAATGGACACCATGAGAGGCAGTAGGAGAAAATCGAACAATCATCGTTTCATGAGGCGTTAATTTGCCATCACATAAACATTATGTTCTTCATCCATTAGATGGAGGTGTGTGTTAGTGTAGTTTGAATCCTTCTCATAAAAATATCCTAGTATATTTATGATATTGTTTTTGTTACAAAATCAATGATTAAAAAGAGTTTAGGGTTTGGAGAAGTAGAATAAAATATAACAACTTAAGAGAAACTGTTACCTTTAATTTTGTTAACTTCCTTTGGTTTGAACCAAAAGGTCTTCTTGGAGACTCTTCTGCCTAATGTAAGGCTTCAAGGGGAAGGAGAGGGATGTAGGGAGATTAGTTAGTCAGAGTGTTAATGAGCCAAAAGGTTTTAGAGGTGTGAGTAATTACATAGAAGTGGTCTCCTTTTATAAGGGAGTGGAGGGGCTCTTTAGGAAAGTGTGAAAACATTATTTTATTATAAACATATATTCGGATTGAAGAGGTCCAAAACTCATTAATGTCGAAGATAAGATGACTCAATTTTGAAATAAAATCATCCAATAGTAATTGGATAGGTTTTGGATGATATTTTAATCATTTTAATCAAATTTATTTAAATCATTTATTAACGATGTAAATACTTCATCATTATTGTGTCATAAATACTTTAATTTATGTGATGTCTAAAAATTAAAACAAAAATACCAACATGTAGGAAATAATTTTAGCTTTCCAATGAATATTTATAGTCCAAAATATAATTTATATATCCCCTTATAAAAATTAATTACTAAACGATTTTTGTTAATTTTAATTTTGTGTTTACATTAAATTAATTAATCTAATGTGTCATTGTCTTTCATAAGTGGCTCCATGGGGGCCCCAAAATCGACCCAAGGATACCCATGGTCGGTCAATACTCATCCAATAAGGTGAGGACAAGTGTAAAGGTAATTGTGAATTATTATAATATTCTTTTAACCATGAATTACCATATTTACCTTTAACTGCAGTAAATAAAAATTACTGTAGTTACTATTCATAAAGCCCAAAAATAAAAATTAGCTTATTAACATAATTTTAACCCACTGATTCCAAATATGGAATCCATTTTTTCAGATTCAATACACAAAAGTTTTAGAAATTAAATTAAAATTAATCCCGTTGTCGAAAGAAAACGAGTTTTTGTTTAAAACATTGCAAAAGATTGAATTGATTTAACCTACGAATTCAAGGCAAAATCAATGATAATGAAATAAATTATATTAAATGGTAAAAATATATTCTATTTATACTTTAAAACCATTCAATATTATAGTTTATCCATATAAATTATTAAGATGGAAGAATTTGTTTTTAATTAAAATATAGCATGTTTTTACAATTCATTAAAATATGAAAGTTATTAGAAAAATATCAAAATGTTATCCAAGGTAAATTGTTATATCATGATTCAAAAGAAGAATTTTATTTTTTAAAATTGAAATTATAAAAATGTAAAAAACTAGATTTAAAGTGGGTGCGCAATCAAAAGGCGGTAAAACTGCATTTTTTGAAAAATACTTATTTTACCCGAAAAAATTATTTTATTCTTATACCATGTTCTAGAAAATGTGTAATATGAATAATAATGTTATAATATTCCAAATATAGTTAATACTATTCATAACGGCTAGTTCATAATAATATTATAATAATATATCGTTGTTTAGTAAAACCCGGTATTGCGTACAACACATGTTATCGAGGAAGGTCGTGATTGCGTGTAATGAAAGCCAAGTCAGGGTTGTGTGTTGTGAAATAATACTTCATTGTTTCATATAACAAAATCCAACCATATTTCATTTATACATTGAATATATATATATATATACACACACACAAACTCAATGTTGCGTAGAATGACTATTATAAACGAACATGAAATTGTGTGTAACACGATCCAAGAATAGCGTTGCGTATACTGCAAGCTAATACGATGTTGCGTATAGTACATGCTATACTTGGTGTGCTGTATAATAAAAAACATCAATGAAATTAAAAGAATATTTTTCATAAAATATCGGGGTGTTACATTCTACCCCCCTTAAAATGAATTTCGCCCTCGAAATTCGTCGGGGTTACAAATCGTTTATTACTCGAAAGTATCTTTAATAGAAACCCAAATCATGAAAAGGAATACCAAAAATTGTATTTAAAATCTAAAGTATGAAATGTAATGGTTACCCAAATTAACTAATCACTGGGTTTCCACATAGGATAACATAGGTGAAAATATAGATATGGAAGAGAAATCTAACTGTCATGTTCTAATGGAGAGTGGTAGAGAACATGGCTATAAAATATTCAACAATCACAAAGCCATAAATTTGTGAAGATCTAGGGTACCATCTGATTCATTGGATATAAGGGCACTAGCACAACATTTTTGGTTTTCAAGATCATTTCCCTAAAGTTGAAGAATTTGAATTAGAATAAATATTTATTTTATTTTGGTACAATCTCACTGTTGTTCGTGCCTTAATCATTTTCCACTTCATATCTTAAATAAATGAAGTTGAATTTTTTATTCATGAAGTGTTAGCAGATCATGTGATAGAATGACTAGTCATTCCATCTGTCTCAAACAAAATTTTAGAAAAAGTTATTAAATATACATAAGTCGATATATAGTGAGATTAATCATATATGGTTCCTAAAATGGACTTATACTTCATATGTCATACTGATTAATATAATAAAACTAGTTTATACTATACAGGGACTTCCTGTAGGACAGTGGTAGGTGATAAAGGCCAGTCACACATCGGTTGTGGGTTCGATTCCCACAACTTTGTCCGACGCGATGGGCTGTCACCCGTCCTGTAGGTTGTCCTTTTTCTAAAACTATATTACTATAACATCCCATCAATAATATCGAAAAAAGTTCTATCCTTAAACAATACTTACTTATGTCCAACATAATCCATTCCAATCTTTAGGGTTATCTAAAATACTTCGGTCCAAGCTCATTGTATAAAGAAAATTATTAATTGAAATGTCACATAACAATCACATGAATGACATCATTTATCCCCCATATATCATAAGATATATCTTGTTGGTCAAATTACAAACATGTTAAAACCTTAATCATGTATTCTCTTGAAGAATGAATACCCATTTAACCTTAGTGAAAACATGAATGCAGTTTAAAAGTTAACACTTTCCACAAACCGAAATCCTCAAAATTCTTTATACTCAAACCATGATATCACTTAGTCCTTATATCAATAATGATCTCATGAATATGATCAATCATATCATTATCTTCTTATCCCTTCATTATGTGCATATCATCTTCTTACCAAAAATATCTCAGTCACCTTCCATGGTTACCGGTACCATAAAATTATTGAAAACCACAACAGACCAATACATAAATATTCCAATATTCCACAATACTATATACAACATTATTTTGGAATCCCATTACATAAACACTTAATCATTACACCACATCATTGTCCTATTTAACATCGCCAATAGTGAACGCATGTGACTTTCCTTTGTCCGTTTCCTTATGTGGTTGCTCATGTCGATCATCATTAACCCTTGGATTAGGGCATTGATTAGCATAATGCCCCATTTCATTGCACTTGAAGCATTGAAGTGTAGGATGTGCACTCTGTGTAGCCTTTTCATTGTTCGCATCACTAGACATCTTCTTCCCATCATTGCGAAATTCAAATTCCCGATGACCTTCCTTTCCACATTTGAAACATTTACTTGTCCCCTTAAGACAACTTCCTCCATGTTTCTTTCCACACTTTGAGCATAAGGGGAAACTCATCTTCTTTTCAGTATGCTCTTTAGATTTTCCGTTGAATTCCATTTTCCTCTTCTTATCAAACCCATATGACTGATGGGTTACTCTAATCTCCATCTCAACTTTGAGAGCACATCGAACGATTTCCTCATAGCTATTGAATTCCCTTATGGCTAACGCCCTTCGAAGACTTGGTTTTAAGCCACTAAAGAATCGATCGATCTTACTCTCAGTTTGGATAATAATACCAGAAGCGTACCTTGAAAGTCTTGTAAAATTTGCTTCATAGGTACCAACAGATTCATTATCCTTTTGCTTTAGTTCAAGAAACTCCTTCTCCATATTTGTTCGGAGAATACGAGGGAAGTACTTATTGAAAAATAAGTTCTTGAACTCATCCCATTCCATGGACTCAATTTCATCAATTGGCCTTGTATTCTTGATAAGCTTCCACCGTTGATCAACATCACCTTCCAAACGATACACGACTAAGATGACTTTATCATGTTCAGAACATTGAAGAACTGAAAATATCTTTTCGGTAGTACTGATCCATTGTTCAGCAACAAGTGGATCAGAAGACCCACTGAAAGAAGGTGGACGTTGCCTCATGAAGGACTCAATAGAATATTGTTCCCTTCTCTGCTCATTTGGAAGTCCATAATGATTCATAGCTTGTGTAAGTATAGCAATAAGATTTTTCACTCCATCTCCCATAACATTTGTTTGTTCAGGAGGACAATCATTGCATTTTCCATTACATTGATCAACACGGTTCCTTCGGGTTCCAGCCATCGTCTAAAACCCAATGAGAATAACGTGAGAGGCAAAAATCATGCTAGGGAAAAAACATAATAAAGGGGGAGTACCATTAATATCTAACATCTTAGGTTAAATTCTAAGATTGTTACCAAAGTTCTAGGACTATATCCTATACGTATACTTATCCTTAGGGACATCCCTAAACATACCTTAGAAATATCTCTAGGGATCTCACTAAAGTTTTCGCATCCTAGTTTCCAAAGGATGACTAAACCTTTCCTCGGATACCAACTGTAGAGACCAAAAGCTTAAACTTACATGGAAATTACATTACATTTTCAGAATACTTAATACATAAAAAAAACAAAACTCAAGGATCGTAATAGTTAGGTGTCTTTGGAAACTCGGAATAAAATCTTCTAATCGTGGTGAAAGATCTTCAATATCTCCCAATAAAGATCTTCCCTTTTTTTTCTTACCTAAAACCTTTCTTTATATCCTGGGGAAAATAAAACATAAAAGGGGTGAGCTCAAATGCCCAGTAAGGGTAAACATAGAGAACATAAAACAATCCATAAACATTAGAATGCAAAAACATGAGCATAAAATCTAAACATCAAAATCTTGAGCAAAGACATGAATCTTGGAAGTACGTAAGGCATATATCATAAGGGAACATCAATCATGATAAAATATCATGGTAATAAAACATGTAATTGTGGAAAACATTAAGCACTTGTTATGATTTCCATAGTAGCCAAGGCATTGCTGCCAAGACCATCTTAGTGGACAAAGTCCCTTTCGGAATCGAGTTCACTCCTCGTTCCAGTCCTGTATTACTGAACTGGTTTAACTTTCCGTTCCAGCCATGTATATATCATGAGATATAAATCTTTATCCAATGCATTGGAGGGATATATAGGTCCCACCCATCTCATAATTAAATCATTCTTACTTGTGCCAAAAATAAACATACATCATGCATAATAACCCAATAAATAAAATGGGTTTCATAAACATCACGACATCATAAAACAATTCATATAAGATAAAGGAATTCATAAAAATATCACAACATAATAAAATCAATGTAATAATTAGTATTGAAATAGAGCCCTATGTTCTCTTAGTTGGAAAATAATTTTGATAAAACACTTGAACTACATTCTTGAGGAAAATATCCTTTCTACTTCAAAAATATTTATCCTTTCTTAACATGTCATACAACATTAAACTAAAATAATTTGATTAAAAATAAACTTGAAAACTTGTAAAGGAAGCTTCTTGGAAATAATTTCTTAAAAATCCATTCATGCCGTAATGTAAAAAAAACATTTTTCCCATACCTTGGCTGGAAAAGTCAAAAAGTACCGCGTACGAAAAATGACAAAAGTTTCCTATCATATCATTTAATAAAAACTCACCGAAGGGTAAAATTGGATATAAAAAATTGTAGGAGGATATAAATAATATTACATATTGAGGACACATGGATGTGGATGATAAAATACACCCCAGTAAATACCAAAGTATAAACAATCTCGGATAAAAATGAGATTGTGAGATTTTCCCTTACCTTAGGTCCAATTTGCTTCATAAGTGTCTGAACCTCCTGTATAATGATTTAAATAATGTCATTTTATTATTAAAGAATCATATTCATTGTTATTATATCATATATGGTTCAATTATGACTTTATATTACCCATTCTTATTTAAATTAATGTTAAAGTAGCGTTTTGGGTAAAATCATCTTATTTATCGTATGGGTTTGGACTTGTTATTCTTGATGTTATTATTACTTATATCATGATTTACTTAGCATTAAAATGTAAATCATGATTTATATATCAAATAAATTCATTCTATATCCAGCATATACAATAATTTATAATAGTACATAACATATGAAGGTAAGAAATGAAACGCACCGTTCATGGAGACGTTAAGCCTTACGTACGCATGAACGCTACTTTCATTTCTATTTATTATTTTAATGTAATTAAAACATAATTATAAATAATTATATTATAATTCCAGTATAATATCATATATAATATCATTAACCACATCCTTTATACATCCCACAAAAGGTATTAACGAATCACATCACTTTGAGGGGGCGGTAGTCCGCACTTACTCAAATGAGATTATCGTATTTACCGACTATGGAAACTGTAAAGGCTTGATATAATTAGGAATTAAATAAGAATAAGGAAATCATAAACATAATATATATTATATATAAATACAGTGCCATCATAATGGCCACCATGAGAGGCGGTAGGAGAAAATCAAACAATCATCGTTTTGTGAGGCGTTAATTTTCCATCATAGAAACATTATGTTCTTCATCCATTAGATGGAGGTGTGTGTAAGTTTATTTTGATTACTTCTCATAAAAACATCCTAGTATATTTATTATATTGTTTTTGTTACAAAATAAAGGATTAGAAAGGGTTTAGGGGTTGGAGAAGTAGAATAAAAGAAAACAACTTAAGAGAAACTGTTACATTTAATTTTGGTAAATTCCTTTGCTTTGATCCAAAAGGACTTCTTGGAGAATATTATTACTAATTTAAGGCTACAAGGGGGAGGGGAGAGATGTAGGGAGTTTATTTGGGATGATTTTGGATGATCTAAAAGGATTGAGAGGTGTGAGTAATTGCATAGAAGTGGTCTCCTTTTACCAGGGAGTGGAGGGGCTCTTTAGGAAAGTGTGAAAACATTATATTATTATAAACTTATCTTCAGTTTGAAGAGGTCAAAAACTCATTACTGTCAAAGATAAGATGACTCATATTCGAAATAAAATCATCCAATAGAAATTGGACAGGTTTTGGATGATATTTTAATCATTTTAATCTTATTTATTTAAATCATTTATTAATGAGGTAAATACTGCATCATTATTGTGTCATATATAATTAAATTTATCTGATGTCTAAAAAATATAAAAAAATACCAAAATGTAGGAAATATTTTTATATTTACAATGAATATTTATAGTCCAAAATATAATTTATATATCTCCTTATAAAAATTAATTACTAAACGATTTATGTTAATTCCAATATTGTCTTTACATTAAATTAATTAATCTAATGTGTCATTTTCTTTCATAAGTGGCTCCATGGGGTCCCAAAATCGACCCATGGATGCCCATGGTCGGCCACTAATCATAAAATAAGGTAAGGACAAGTGTCAAGGTAATGTTGTATTATGATAATATTCTTTTAACCTTGAATTACCATATTTACCTTTAACCGTAGTAAATAAAAATTACTGTAGTTAGTATTCATAAAGCCCCAAAAAAAATTAGCTTATTAACATAATTTGAACCCACTGATTCCAAATATGGAATACATTTTTTCAGATTCAATACACAAAATATGTAGAAATTAAATTAAAATTAATCCCGTTGTCGAAAGAAAACGGGTTTTTGTTTAAAACATTGCAAAAGATTGAATTGATTTATCCTACGAATTCAAGGTAAAATAAATGCTAATGAAATAAATTATATTAAATGGTAAAAATATATTCTATTTATACATTAAAACCAATCAATATTATAATTTATCCATACAAATTATTACGATGGAAAAACTTGTTTTTAATTAAAATATAGCGTGTTTTACTATTCATTAAAATATGAAATTTATCAGAAAAATATCAAAAATTTATCCAATGTAAATTTTTATATTTTGGTTCAAAAGTAGAACTTTATTTTGTAAAATTGAACTTATAAACATGTCAAAAACTAGATTTAAAGAGGGTGTTCCATCAAAAGGCTGCAAAACTGCATTTTTTGAAAAATACTTATTTTACCCGAAAAAATTATTTTGTTCTTATACCATGTTCTAGAAAATGTGTAATATGAATAATAATGTTATAATATTCAAAATTTAGTTAATAATATTCATAACAGCTAGTTCATAATAATATTATAATAACATATCGTTGTTTAGTAAAACCCGGTATTGCATACAACACACGCTATCGATGAAGGTCGTGATTGCGTGTAATGCAAACCAAGTCAAGGTTCTGTGTTGTGCAAGAATCCTTCATTGTTTTGTATAACAAAATCCAACCATATTTCATTTATACATTGAATTTATATATACACACACACACACACACACTCAATATTGCGTAGAATGACTATTATAAAACGAACATGAAATTGTGTGTAACACGATCCAAGAATAGCGTTGCGTATACTACAAGCTAATACGGTGTTGCATATAGTACAAGCTATATTTGCTGCGCTGTATAATAAAAGACATCAATGAAATTAAAATAATATTTTTCATAAAATCTCGGGGTGTTACACAATCAGATGTATCCATCACTTCTATAAAGGAACATTCACCCGATTCGTCAACATGTGCATTTAATCTAGTCCCATGTAGTAAAAGGGAATAGATTCTAGTAGAGTATCGACAAATAAATCAATGAAAATGTTTACCTCATTTATAAGTAGAAAACCAGAGATGTTGGGGGGCATGTTGGGAAACATGATGGAAAATGGAGGCAGGACATGGCTAATATAGTCTCACTCCAAATAAAATGTTAACATTGATATTAAGTTCCTCAACTCTGGATAAGATTTTTTTGGATCTCCTAGACAATGGGTCCCATTTTCCCTAAAATAAATAGAAGAACCCATCGAGTAAAATAAAGGAAACCCACCGAAGATAATAATCAAATTTCTATTTTTTAGCAATGAGTTAATCCATCCTAAATATGAAATAAATATGTTTTATGTTGTGAACAATAGTATCCAAATAAATATCAGTCTATAATAAAGAAGAAATGCATATGGGACAATGAAGAACCTTCTCTCTCTTCTTTCATATGTGTTTAGTAATATCCATAAAATATGAACAAATCCAAATTAAAGTTAAAAAGACTCCCAATATGGGATCAAATGAATGTATGAGATCCACCAGTATAATATAAACTAGTAATTAAGGTTAAATATAAAGTAATGGTACCTATAATAGTTGTTAGACCTAAATCATCTTCTTATGGTGACTAAACTAGTGTGTAAAGAAGATTTATTCCATATATTTATAGTAAGAACCCTTTTTTCATAAAGAATATGATTACACCATAGTAATGTTTGGAATATATGAACCCATTAGACAATAGAGAGAATAATACGAATCAAAAAACCTTTTAATATGATCTGATCACCCACATGAACCACATAATTTGAGATCCTCCGTAAATACCCTTTTGAGACCCCTTTACTAACACACTAGTATCAATCAAAATGTAATCTGTCAAGAATTGAAAGAAGTCTAGAAGAACCCTATATTTGAAAAACTCCATTAGAATAAAAACTCTTCTTATTACCATTGATGGAATTCAAATAACTTCATGTGGGAGAAAACATAACTCCCATTAACATTAAATGTCAAACCAGGTTTATCTCTACCATAAATTCTCTATCCAACACATCAATATAAGAATTATTCAACTAGAAAAACCAAGAACGAATATCCTATAAAAGTGACATCATGAACCATTGGGTCTTCTGGTTATCATTTGATATAATATCAGTTGTGAGCTACACATGTTATGTAAATCGAGTTGTACATTCTCTCATGGTCCTGCCATCCTTCTCAAGTTTGGAAATACAATATCATTATCCAAAACCATAGACAATATATTTAACTATTCATTGAAAATATCTTTATGGACCATCCACTCTAATCCATCTTCTTTTTTTCTCAAAAAATGTCTCTCCATGTCATGATAAGCCCCTATATCAAAAAATGAGAAACATTTCACCTTGATTTCAAAAGAAATATCCATGAACTAGAAAAAAATCTCAATTACCCTATGAAAATCAAAAATATTTTGAAGTTTTTTTGTGATGTGGTGCAGCAGTGTCTTCTGGTGAATGAATTACTGAGCACAAGTCCTGAATTCCTTCCTTTTATGGATACACAATAGGAGCCTGGATAAAAATGGGGGAAAGTATCTATCCTGAAACATGGAAAACATTAATAATAAAATCAACTAGATTCTAGTTAAGGGATTATTTTCTCATAGTCATTAATCAAAATCATCCTCCTATTCATAATTGACACATTTAATCAGAATTATGATTTTAAACAACATAATTATATAGTAGTGAATGAATAAATAATGTTACATGGAACAACACTAAAACCATATAAATAGGTAATATTAATCCCAACAAATAGATAAAAAATATATGGATTTTAAACATTCTAATTCAAAAACATGGAAAATACTTGAAGCAATCCTCAAGATGTCTCTATCAAACAAACCCAAGAAATATAAGGCCCATCACAGTGAGAGATATACATGAACACACTCATAACTAAATCTTATGTCCGAAAAATATTTCCCAACTGTATACTAACATCATGGAATGATTCCTATCCTACATTATTTATACAACATTATCATGTAACGGCCTTGTTACCCTTTTAATCTGATACCCATCCCGATACGGACATGGATTGATGGGTGTTTTCAATCCCCATGGGTTGGATACAAGAGCCAAGAATTATAAAAGATAAAGTGGGTAATGTTTATCCACATAAATAGGGGAAGATACATATATAAATTAGTACGACCAAATTGAAACACCATTGGGAGATCAGTACTGGAAGTCAAACAATTATATAATACCAATGTACAACCTCAAGCCAGAGAAACATGATAAACAACACAAGTTCCAAATGACACAATAACATGAATCTAAAAGATCAATAAAAACTTCCACCCCTTGAGGTTTTTTTACATTTCATAATCCTTCATGAAATAAATCTACCAACATTCAAAAGAACTTGTAGGTTTTGAGATAAGAACCTCGTAGGGTCTCACCAAGGATTCCATAATAAGATGCAAATTTAATTAACCAAATAATTCTTACAATTTTAAATAATCATGCATGGATATAAAAAATAAAATATAAAACAAACCATGATTTACATTTTATTTGATAAAATATATTAAAAAATTTCTTAACTAACATGTTATATAAAACTATTTACATGAAATCACATGTCATGTATAAAATAGTAAAAAAATATTGGAATGTATCAAAATAATCACAAAATAAAGAACATGTTAATTTTTATTAAGTATGATAGTTCCATGTTATGGGATCCAAAAAATCCAATAGGTAATTATGAAAATATGTCTACACACATCCCTCTGACAATAGTCAAGTAAGACTTATCACCATCCCCTTAGGTATGTGACCAACTACACTATTTGTTTCAGTGTTCTGAAGCATCAATAGTGTTTTTTCCCAAATAACTCATTAAATACCTATGAATTTATGTTCTCAAATAAAAATCAGTAATGGGAAATTTATCATAATGTTTTTTAAAATAAAATTTACCCATTTTCTAATATCAATATACCAATTTTTCCATAAAAACCAAACATGGATTTTAAATAAGTCCTCATTCTCAAATAATAAATTTAAATCATTTTCACAATTTAAATTCAAAATTTTAATCAAACTCAAAAACCACACCCCAATTTAATGGAATTGGGGATTATCCCCGAATACCATGCCAGAGAAATTTTATATTCCAATATTATATGTATAAAGTTCTTCATTATCTAACTTAAATCAATTTAATTTAAATAATTCAATTTGGGATTAAATAAATTATAAAAAATTAAATTGAACCAGTTATAGATGATATCAGGATCACATAATACGACCTTCAAAAAAATTTCACTAATTTTGAACGTCGAAACATAGAATCAAGAATCAAAACTTATTTCATGATCTCAAACAATAGAGATTGGTTTACCCCAAAACTATGACATCTATAAAACACTAAAGATATTAGATAAAGAGAGTGTGAGATATATAATGTGATAAGAAATATTACTGGGAATAGATTGAAGAATTATCACAATGCTTTCAATGAAATTGGAAGGGGTTTGGATGATCTCAAATAGGTTCTAGAGTGCTACAAAGTCTTAGTAGGATTTACAATCTTGAGTCCGGGCTAATAAGGTGAATAATTTTGGGTTTGGTAATTTTAATGTCAATTTTCCAAAATTAGTAATGTTGTGTGAATGGTTTCCTAGAGGGTATGCCATGATTTGTCAAAATGTGAACCCTAACCAATTCCACAATAAAGGGGTGCGTGGTTTCTACTAGTTAGGTACATTGTTTATCAAATCATTATCTAACAATGAAATCCCCAATTTTACAGGTTCTCATGGTTTGAACTAGAAGGGTGAAATTTTTTTAAAACCATGTTCCAATAATGAAAAACCAAATGTCTTCAAGAAATATCAAAATTTCACATGAATCACCCATAAATGAGACCCAACCAAATATTTTTAAATGAGGGGTCAAGGAGCACATAAAAATATTAATAATATGTTACACCTATCTCATGAAACACATTTCCTTGTCTTTATAATAATTTACTAATATTTTTTTCCCTATTATTATGTACATATAAAATAATAATATATATGAAATTACAATGTACATTCCATTAATGCAATGAATATATGGTGAATTGAAATAAACATACAAAAAAATTTTGAAAAAAAAATTCTAAAAAAATTATATGTATAAAATAAAATGTTTTGGTTTCTACACATTATATTTTTTATTAATTACATTTCACTTAACTTGAAAAACCCTCAAAAATCATATAATAAGAGAGTGGGAAAGTTTTACTTGATTAGGATTTAACACAAACTTTAAAATTCTCACATCCAAAAATATAATTCTACTACATTTTGTTAAAATTAACTTGAAATTTATTTAATGTGATCACCATGTGTTGTAAAGTACTAAATATTGAATAAGAATCTTAAGGATGGATCAAACCAGGTAAAATTCTTATTTTAACTTTCATACAAATTCTCCTCAAAAAAATACCTAATGAACCTCAATTATTAAAAAATTTCTCTACATATTCTCCATATTATTCTATTAAAATTTATATATCATTTTTTTCATCTAGTTCAATACATTTCATTACAAAATCCTATCTAAATTATAAAAAAAATCATCCTTTATCTGAAATGATCTCCTTATATTCAACATTAAACTCATCATAAACGTTATATTTCACCACAAGTTTTGCCTCAAATATTTATTCTTTATTCGGTTATTCCTTTGAGTCACTATAATCTTATCCATTCTCTATATAGTTTTACATAACTCATTAATTAGATAAACCAAACCATATAAGAGTACCTCATCATCATATGGTCACATTTGTGGGAATTGTTTTGCATTTTAGCTTCCTCTTATGCATATTTATTTTATGTGAGAGTTGAGAAAATTTAATAGAAAAGTTGATGTATTCACACATGATTCTCTAAAAAAATCCATTATAAACAAAAAAATAAACTTCCTCCAAGACTATTGTGATTTATAATCAAAGATGGATAAATATTCCCTTTATATGAATGAAAATGGATTTTTATTTTACATTCAATATAGTCAAAAACAAAATATTTATTAGTAAATATAATAAATAGTATTCACTATGTTTCAAGGGGGTATTTTATCCTCACAATATAATATATTTTTTATGAATTCATAAATTTGAATATTAAATTTGAATTTTCATCACTCAATTAATCAAGGATGAACATAATGAGTTTATAAGGATAAAATAAAAGCATTTCAATGAATTTTGTGAAATTGGAATCCTACATTTAAAAATATCCCAGAGTACGAATCTTGAAACCATGTATAAAAAATGTAGAACATTGTGTGTACCATAAATCATTGATGTACACATATACCATAATATATCATATGATTGAGCGGTCAATAGATTCTTTCCTTAATGGTTAATCTATCAAATGACATGAATCACCCATCACATCAAAAGGACCCTCATCAGTCATAAAATATTCTTGTATCATTGATGGTGATGGGAATGAAATAATAATAATATAATGTAGGAATCCATAAAATGAATAACCTAAATCTATAGACATTGGTATGTTCCTCTCATCCTCATCAAAATTTAATGTCTTTATTGAATTTATTTATATGTTATAATATGTATGAGGAAATGGAATAGGTCATAAAAATTGTAACCTACATCTATAAAAATATTCTCCCACATATTTTATATAATAAAACTGCTATTATATATGATAAATTGAATGAAGGGGATCAAAATATTTACCATTTAATGCTTTGATTCCTTGATAATAATAAACTATGGAAATTCATATAATATATTTCCACTAGAATTGTGAATTTACTATATGTATATTATAAACACTTATTCATGTGTTAGGATATATTTATTTCACACCTCATTATATAATCAATCCAGATCTATGATTTTCCTAAACATAAATTCAAGTAAAACTATATGACATACATATATCATACCTTATGATATATGGATACATGCAATTTCTATTTTAATCTCCCACCTACAGTAAATCATAAAAGACATTGTGGAATTTCACATCATAATTTATTAAATTAGATAACTTTTGAAACCATATTAAAAACCCCATTTTTATATAATCCAATATACTTTTAGAAATATATAATTAAATTCATCATGTATTACATAATATCTAACAACATGTTAATATCTACCAAAAACCCATTATAGATATATTATAAAGAGGTTTAAATGTTCATATATATTTTAAAAATAAATACCCATTCAATCAATCAAAAATTATTCCCTCATGATCCTTTAAATCATTCAAAAATATAAAATTATTTAATAAATAAATAAATGTGAAGAGTGGCCAATAGATAATAATTAGTATCACTCAAGATATAAAGGTATTTAGAGTGGTCTTTATCAAAAAAATTTATATCTATAACCATGTACACTAGTTGTATAATATATATGAATGATTTTTAATGTGATCACATTATATATGTCAGCGAATAAAAACAAGACATTGAGTATGTCAATCGTTTATAACTACTCATATATTCTTATTTTTTTAAGAACATAATGAACATGTTGATGAATAAAACACATATAATTTACATTTATATATGAGGAAATTATATAGACCACATACAATAGATAATCACATCAAATATATTATCTAGATATACTCTCACACTATATTATTCTATATAAATTGGGTTCCAAGACACCATAATGATCATGAAATATGAAAAATCCAATAATGGTTAAAATATGAATTTTTTATGATCAAAAACATATACAAACACCCATTTATTAGTTAATCCTAAAGGTTTGGGAAATAAATATTTTCAACATATGGATTTTCTTATTCTAGTAATCTCACTACCCTTAGGTAAGGTGAAATCCATATATGAACCATAAACTATAAGTATACCATATAGATCATAAATTAAAATCCATGTGGTATAATTCATGGGAAATATAATGAAAGAAACCCCCATTTTGTGCCACATGAGAATATTCCATATATCAATATGAGAGTACTATTCAGGTTGACAATAATATTTCCCCATAGAATATAATACTCCAAATTGAATATAAATTAGGGATAACTAAACTTCATTATTTAAGTTGTCAAATATCATTTCATTATATGAGTATATCCATCTGAAAAGACAAAATGACAAATTAAATATATAATTATTTTAATAAAATGATTTTTTTAGTATTTTTAAACTCTTTCAATCAAAACCATATACATGATCCAGTAAATTTATATCACATTCAATAAAGTGCTAGATTTTCCCTTTGTTTTTTGCACTTTTAGAGTTATAATTAATCTAATTTCATCTATATATAATTCTATACACTTCCATTTGTGGCCATACGATATAATACTACTAGTAAAATCATTATTTACTTTGATTTATATAGATATATATGTTGAATATTAGTGATGATTAAGAGCCCTATTTCTAATGTTAATTAAAATTAAAATGTATTAAAACTTATTTTCTTTAAAACATACAAGGTTATGAGTTTAATTGATTATGTTATCTTTATGAAAGTATTTTTATTTTCTTCATAATCAACATTCTTGAAAAATATTCTACCAATTTATTCCTTGAAATATTCTTATACCTTCTGTACTATTTATATTAGTCTATTTTCGATATACCCTAAGAATTTTAGGATATTAACTGATGGTAACATTTTATTTTAAACTAAATAGTAGTTTAATATTTAACATTGAACATATCTAAGCCTAACCATACTCCCAATGTCCTATTGAAAAGTATTTTATTTTCATAATATCTTAATATATATATATAATCCTTCGAATCCTATATTTTAATCGATTTCATTTAGTTAGAATATTTATCAAATAAACCATAAAATCTATAAAATACATGGAATTTAATGTGTTTTAATCAATTTATTCAAAATAAGATTATTATTTAAAATATTATACTTAAGGGTACTGAAATAATATCACATGTATTTTAATTAATATTTTGAGAAACTCTGTTATCCCTAATAAATATCATTTTCAAAAATGTTTTACGTTCTAATAAATAAAAAATTATTTAAATCATTTAATTTAATTTTTAATTTTATATATTATAATAAACATATATTATAAAATTATAAAAAAAAGAAGAAAACACAATTCTTTTTTAGATCCATCTATGATTTATATTTTCTTTTTCATCATTTTGAATGAATTAACAACCCTTCATTTAATCATTTGAATACAAAATAAATGTTTAAATCATTATATCATTTATTTTTATCTAAGGTATATTTATAATATTTGTAAAATATTATTTAAATATTTTATAGTCTTCAAAAATGATGAATTTATTCCTATAATATTGATACCTAAGATGGGAATTTCTTAGTGTTTTTGAATCCCCAATTATATTTTGGACAAATCCATTAGGAATAAAATAATATCCAATCCTTTAATTTACCATTTGTTTCCAATGAACTTGAATGGCTATAAATAGAAGCCCTTTTTAGAATTTCCAATAAATATTTTTTTTATGTTTTTACTATAACACATTTGCACTGTCAATGTGACACTAGAACCTATATATCACATTCCATAATTATTTAGTCTAATAATTTTAAGAAAAAAGGGTAAATATTTCATTAAAAAAGTCATGTTTCTTGAACATATTCAATGATATTAATATCATGAATTATAAATAGAGAATAGGAAAAAATATGCCATCAATCTGCATACACCATCAGCAAACTCAATCATTTTTATTTTAAAGTTTGTGATAGTCATTACTTTGGTTATAGTAATTATGGTTATTTTGAAATACTGAGTAAAACACTTTATATTTCATATAAAAATCTATATTCATGATATAAACGTCTTAAAAAGAATGTTTCCCATGATGGGGTTAGTCTAACATATAGATTTGTTTCATTTTTTAAAAAAAGTATACTATTTTTTACACGTATAAGAAGTTTCTCATATTAAAAATATAATTTTTCAATAATTTTCTAAATGTAATTTTTTATTATAATTATTTCAATAATCTATAATATATTCTTTTATTATATTTTTATCAGTTTTTATATTCATTTAACAAGTAATATTATTAAATGTTATCCCAATAAGATAATAAGTATTTTTAAACTCATCATGGTTATTTGTATGCCAGGATTTAAATTTCACTAAGCAAAGAGATAGATTTATAATTTCACTCGCCACTTATTCATTTATGAATTAAATCATCCCAATCACTTCATATATGACTCATGGAAAAATAAATAGATAACACTTTACCCATATATAATATGTTAAAGCTCAACCATATTCATTTATAAACCTAATACTATTAGGGTTACTCATTAGTTTTATTCCATAACTAAGATAGTACTAGGGGAACACATATTTTTCATGACATATCTAATTGGATGATCTAGGTATGGAATAGAAGGACTCTAAAACTATGTTTTTTGATGGGGATTTATTCTAACAATATATTCTCAAGTCGTTAACATTAAATATATTTATAATTCTAATGACATAATTTGGAATCATAATCTTCTAGAAAATCAATATGATCAAACCATATTGATATATAACAATATACACAACTCATAAATTATTTTACTAACTGAAATTTTTCCTTAATATATTTACACATTTTAAAATGAATCTTATGAATACGGTACATTAAACAACTTAATTTAATGGCATACAACTAAATAAAATCTATAATCTCCACAAAGACTAATATTAGAGTGATAAATATTTAACCACCACATTTATCGACATGGAATAATCCACTAGGACAAAGAGTAGTCTGACCCAAAATTCATATAATAAAGTTAAATTTAATCATGAGATACCGCAATTACATTATAATTAGATCACAAAATATGTATATACTATAATTAATTTATTTATACTAGCTCAAAAAATAGTACAATATAATTATAATGTTGATGAAATTAAATTAACTATCAATATTAGTATGTAAATACATATATGAATGTGTGAAAACATATAAATGTATGTTATCATTTTAAAAAAATCATATATTAATTCATATCATAATAACTATCACTATAAATATGTGAAAGAATAAACTAAAAAAAATATCAATTCGTAAATTTAGGCGAGAGAGAAAATTATAAACAATTAATAAATAAATCATTTATAAAGGCATTATTAGTTAGACCTAAATTATGTAAATTCCATAATTAAATAAATATAAATACCATATATTTATTTCTAATATTAAATCCTTCATTATATTCATTACAAGACATTTACTTTTAATAAATAAAATCAAAATAAATAGATACATTTTATATTCTATGTCTATCATGTAAACAATTTATATAACCTAAAATCACATAATTAATATCATTAAAAAAATTATAAGATCATATAACAAACCAACTTTTGACAATGTTGAAATAATTTCTCAAATAATTAATTTTAATATGAAAAATTATTTTTTTATTATGAATAATACAAAATATTAAATATAAACACATTCATATATTTGTATTATTTTTTGTAATGTAGAAATATATGACCCATTTTTTGAAAACCAAAAAATTTGATTTTAATAGTAAGGATTTAGAATTATTACATTCCAATGATCTTATGGGATTATCATTTTAGGGAATTAAGGAAACAATTTCTCAAAAATAGTGAATCATCAACATATTATACATTGTTTTAAAAAAATAGGGCTTTATATTTGCACTCCTATTTGAATCGAGACACATTTTTTTCTTTTATAACATTAAAAATGTATAATAATTTAAGGTCATGTATTTTACACAAATCCATTGATCCTATGATTTTTTTACGAATTTCTGAAGAGAAAAAAAGTTTCAGTAAGGTGAAAAATATTAATGAATTTCATTAGTCCAATGAAAACATGAAAACCCATTGAAATGATTACCTATTTCCATATAAAAATTTTGTCACATAAATAAAATATTTACACATATATAAATAATCTTTTTATTGTAGAAAAAATATATTCCCCATTATTAATAATAAGAAAATCAAAAATCCATCTTGTGGCACAAGGAAACTCATTGAAGCATTTCAAAAATGTTCACCTTTAAAAGTGTATGAACATTACATACCTCATGAAATAAGACATTTTACATTATAACCATTTTTTCAAGAACAAAATAGGTTCTTGGAGAAAAATAATCCCAACTTAAATTCAATCGCGAATAACCCATCTTAGAATACTTGGAGTCCAATTAATTCTTTAGGATTTACTAACCTGACTATCTCCCTCGTAGTCATGAGATATTTTTATCTCACCCATTATCATATATAATTATCCAATACAATATCATGAAAAAAAAGATTTATAATCTTTCAATTTTTCTTTTGAAATCATTTAATGACTACTTTGAACACATAAGAAATGACGTTATATTAACACACATTCATAAGGGGAAATAAAAATTTTCCTACAAATATATTAAGATCTCAAACAATATGGAGAGTTTGAATATTTTATAATTTAAAAAACACTATAAATTATAGAGTAATCCTGATAATTAATAATCTATAAAATGTTGGTCAAGATGTACATATTAAAACAAAATATTCTTTTTCACTTTTGATAAAATTAGAAAATTACCCATATAGAAAACAATGAAAATATTATTTTTTTACCTTTTTAAATAAATCAAAATATACTTGATAGTGGAATTTAAAAATTGTGGAATCATAAATAATTACATTCATGAAAAAAATTAAAATAATATGTATATGGAAGAGAAATATTTGAATGGAATAAATAAAAACAAGGTCTTAAAGGAAAAATAGTTTTCCCAGAGTCCTGAATAATTAATTCCATATGCCTACACAACTGAGTAATAAAATTATATTAGTATAAAATTGATTTTGAATTTTTTTTATTTTCATTCCATTTTCTTTATTCTATTTATTTCATTTGATACAATCTTTTTCCTAGTTTTTAAAATGATAAAGTTCACATTGGACCCTTTGAGGTCGTCTTGTTTATATTCTCACAATAACATTGGTGTGTTCACCATGGTCACAATAGTTGTGGTTACATTAGCTAATAAATATTATTTTTTATAATTATTTTACTAATTAATTAGTTACACTTTTAATATCATCCAGTTAAGGTGATCATTAAAAATAAACAACATTGTATCATGGATATGATAGTCCATACATATATACGAACAAATTTTTTTTTCAATTTAATATTATTTCGAAAATAAAATAAATTATAGATTTTTTAATTTTTCTAAATCAAAAAATATTATAAAATTAATATGTATTCATTAGTTACATCCTAATTACTATCCTTGTATATATTTAATTACAAACCAATCACATTGCTTCATAGAGGTGGTTGTCCACATGTATGCACAATGAATGTTACCATTTCCAAATGGATTGTAGGATAAAATGATAAGTAATATGTTATATTAATAGACTAATCCTTAGGAATTAATTATAATATATATTCATTTGATCCATCATTTTAACTAGCCTCATGATATGGTGATGAAAATAACACAATGCTTTATAGAGGTGGTAGTCTAAAAGTATGCATAAGCGATGAATTAATTTTATTAATATTTAAAATTGAATAAAAAATGAGGTACACTTAGAGTAATAAAATTTATTATATTTAATGTACTGATTTTGTTAATTTAATATGGTTCTGAAACATTTACTGGGGGTATATGAATAATTAAACATGAAATACTTGGTTAAGAATTATAAATCTTGTTTGGAAAAAATCAATTGGATTACACAGGAAGCTATATTAGATTTTTATTATAGAGAGAAAAAACCTTTTGGAAATTGGTATGGATGTTGTTATGGAATTCAAGTAGGTATTGGGAATGATAAATGGCTTATTTGAGAGAGTAATTGTGTATAAGAGGATCAATTATATATATATGATGAGTGACACACATGAATATACTAAAACCATTTGAATATATTTTATTTATTTATCAAATAAAAGATGAATAAAATGGAAATATTTATAAAAAAAATATTTTTTATGTTGTAAATAAAATCATAATACAATATTTATCCATTTTATGGAGATTGTTTATACTATTTATCTTATTT
Source organism: Viscum album (assembly GCA_963277665.1). Lineage (NCBI taxonomy): Eukaryota > Viridiplantae > Streptophyta > Magnoliopsida > Santalales > Viscaceae > Viscum > Viscum album. The sequence continues at coordinate 1,499,176,181 of OY728119.1, read as the reverse complement.
TGACCCCAATTTAAACTTGTAAACAATTATTGGGGTGATAATGTTTTACCAAGGTTATTATTCATAATGAAAAAGATGTATTTGAACATATAAAAAAACTAAAACCTGATGATTTAAAATATGAAATAAATTTAACCATATTTTATTCCCATAATTAGTAAAAATTAATTTTAAAATAAATATACAAACTGCAACAAAAATAGTTTTGAGAAAATGGAACTTTAATACAAATATTGTTTTTTAACAAAATTAATTATAATGGTGATTAGAATAGAATTTTATTATTATATTTAGTTAAATGTGAATATTTGAATTTAAAACCAAACCAAAAAAGAATTATAATATTTTATTACTTTAAATGAAATGATAATTTTAATAAAAATTGGTATTTTTCACTATTCACCAATAATCATTGTTTTTAGAGAAACACAACAAATTAAAAATAAGATATATTTTATTTAATGATATAAAAAATCAATTGAATATTATAAAATAAAAATATGTCAATGTAATAGTTTATTATATAATTAATAAAATTTAATTCATGTAAAAACAATTTATTTAGATAAAACTATAGATATATCAACAAAAAATCAAATAAAGGACTGAATAAAACTTTGGTGAATATGAATCCATAAAATAAATAGTTATAAATCATAAGATTTATTTATTTATAGGATTATATGGGTTGTAAAATTCCACAAATTTTAAAAAATTATGACCTTACAATTTTGTTAGTTTATTTAACAAGTGAAGATATTCTTCTCTTGTATTCATTATAGATTTTTATTTATCTTCCCCAATCATAAAATTATTCCATAATACCATATCTTATTTAATCACCTTATTCTATATTAAATTCACTCTTTGATATGAAATCTAAAATGGTATTCATCATTAGTGGGATTCTACTCTATTGGTACAACATGAAGGCTCTAAATATGAGTTGAATCAAGTACATACTTCCTTTTCAATGAATCATGATACATATCAGGTTCCTAAGGTAAAATAATAGGAAGGTCTAACTAATAAGAAAGCGACCCCACAATCTCTTTAATTTTCTAGGTTGTAATGAAACGTTATCCCATCGTTCCTTTTTTTAACAAAATGTGATACCCATTACCTAGGAGATAGTTTTCTAAAAACTTGATCTCTTACCTCAAACAAGAGGTAATTCCGTTGGTTATTAGTATAACAAGTATACGTTTCTTGAGATTCCCTCATTTATTATTGAATAAACACTAACTCATCACCCAATTATTCTACCAACTCTTTTTCTAATATCATTCATTTACTAACTTTATCCCCACATGATGGAGATGAAAATATATTTCAATATAATTCCTCAAATGTTTCCATATAAATACTAGAATTAAAATTAATATTATAAGAAAATTTAACCAATGAATGATATTGATCCCAACATTTTTGGTAATCGAATTAACAAGATCGAAGCATATCATCCCATAGTTAAATTGGTCACTAAAATAATCCATCATATTAAGGTTGAAAATATGTATTGGAATTTAATGTAGTCCCCATGGAATTTTTAATTTATGTCCAATGGTTTTAGGATAACATGGGAATAATACCAGTTATAACATAGGGAGATACTCATTTAACACCAATAACTCTTTGTGATAATGTCTAAAAAACTAATGTAAATATATATTTTCCCCTATAGACACCAAATTCAAAGATTTATTCAAATGAATAAAAATAATAGAAATCACATTATTACTTCAAAATGAAATTAGTAATCCAAACATGAAATCCATGGAAATATTCTCCCATTTCGTTTCATGAAATATGAGATTCCAAATAACCCCCTTTTGTATTTTTCAATTTACATTATCATATTTAAAATTTATTTTCTTCATGGTAAAATAAATTACAAATAATTTAATTATACCCCACCATTAATATTTATTAAGGTATCTATTTAGATTAGATCTTCTTAGATGAACAAAAAATAGAGATCCATGTTCCTTACTCAACAATTTTATTTTAAACGAAAAATTACTGGGCACACACAAACTCTTTTATAATCACATAAAACCTTTTTTACCAATGTTATATTTATAAAACATAACCTAATTAACCAATTATATAATTTCATGTAAATTTTTATAATATTTTTATGATTTTATAACTTTTTATAATAAAGATGACTACAATAACACCTATACTGAAAGTGAGAGAGTTCCTATATAAAAAATTTATCTGAAAACATTCATCAAATCCTTATAAAATGATCATGATAGAGACATAAAATGTTTAATGATGTATTATATGTTTGTCTCAAGGCATTTGATAAATTATATTCCTTACTATATGATAGTGAACCATGAAATCATAATAATTTATTAGTTAAAACCATATTATTTTTAACATGTTCAAATATTTCTGATGAAATATATATGTTAAACATTTTTAGTCAGAATATATTTTACATTTTACCGAAAATAAGAGGCTACTCCAAATTTATAAATAAAAATTCTCCACTTCATGATCAAAACAATGTGATTTGAAAATATCCTCATTGAGTTTAATTGACATCAAGTATATATACTTTCTTGATCTGCAGGAATCATGACATAGCCATGTACATTAAAATAAGAATAATTATAAATATAAATTTCAAAATTCATCCTTAGAAAGGATAATATTGGATCAATAAAAAATTGTTTTTCAATTCCTAAAATCATTCATCAGATTCTTATGTCTATGTAAATATAACTCCTTATTGAGTTAACTTATATATTTGGATAGATAATTGAGGAATAGAAACCATTTGTATTAAACCCATAATCAATGTAAAATTCAAATCATCGATTAAAATTATAGGTATTGGAAACTAGATTTTTACTTTAAATATAGTTGGGTCAACAATTATATCATCATTAGAAATAATATTCCCAAGGTAAAAAAATATTTTATTGATAAAATATACATTTACTAAAATAACTATAAATATTTTATTTATTTAATTTCTGATGAAATAAATAGGTGTTTTCTCATGATCCCCATGTATTTTAGAATACACTAGTATTTCATTAATGAAAAACACCAAAACAATTATCTAAATAATCATAGAAAAATACATTCAAAAGATCCAAAAATAATGTAGGTGCCTTTAAAAAATGGAAAATAATAAAAACAAGATCATAATTACTATAAATAGTACCAAACATTATAATTGAAATGTCTTCGTTACCCGCATATAGTTGGTGTTACTCGATCCTAAGATAAATCATCAAAAAATACAAGTGACAGTAGAGATAGTAAAGAATGTCCCTAATATGAGGCTACATATATTTGTTATAAACAAATGTTATTAAGTTCTCAACAATAAAAAAATGTCTTGTGGAATAGTACATATTATTTATAGAAAAATTTGGAGAACATGAATGTGAAGTGATAGAGTAGATGAAACACCTATCTACTATCTATTTTATTTTTTTTTTCAATTTGAAATGTTTTATTGGGGCCATTCAGAAAAGGATTTTTGATATATTCTTAACATCACGTACTGATACTGTTATGTCCACTAGTTAGATACCCTGAGAGGGGGGGGGGGGTGAATTAGGGTATGAAAGATTAAAACAAATTCCCCTATTGATCTTGTCTCACTGTTAATCAAGACACTCTTCTCTCTCTTTCCTGTAGCAAAGTATAAACAGAAGCTAATGCATTCACAATACACAATGATTTTTTACATGGTTCACCCTCACTGGCCTACATCCAAAGAGCATATACCGATGATGTGCAGATGTACGAAATCCACTAAAAGTGCACTGCGGTTCACAATTTTTGGGATAGATCACTTTTATTCCCAGGCTCACTTACTTTACAAAGTTTACAATTAGTTCACTACTTTCCTAATGATCACTACATATCTCTCTCTCTCTTGATCAATACTGGTGGAGGGGATCACCTTCTTCCTCTTCCTTTGCTTACTACTCTATAAAGGATCCACTCACTGTTTATAGACCTATAGGTATCTTCATTTTCACAAATTAATACATCCTATGTTGTATGTAGATTCCCTGTTGAAGTCCAACTTTCACCCTTAGATGAATCTCACATTGCACCTAAGGTATCTGGAAATCTTCCAGCTTTCATGCTGCCCTGAATCACTGTCGTGATTCAACCGTAACTGGCACTATTCTCCAAGATGACGTGCAAGTTAAAACTAGCGCACAACTTCACCTCAACAACTTGCACGACACAACCTTCTGCAACTCCAAACTTGCGCGGCTGACACCCTTTTACGCCCAAACCAATTTCGGCACGCAACCATGAACTGTCACACTTCATCAAAATATGGAGTGCAAGTGTCACAAAAACACTTGCACAACACCTCCTTCTTCAACTAAAAACATTGGAGACTCCCTTCCTTTCTCGCCTAAACCACTCTAGACGCACAATAATAAACTGGCGTGCAACTTCTACTTGTGCGACCACACCACTACTTGCACGACCACTACACATGCGCGACAAGAGCTTCGATTTTCTCTATGTTTTGAAGTCACATTCAGAATGTGGTGGGATTGACCGCTATATATAGTCATTTAGACAACCTGCACGATGGCATTCAAGTCTCCTCTCGGTGCGCTAGTCTCTACCGTGCAAGTCACATGGGTGACCAACCCTAAAACTTGGGTGCCCCATTTCCCATTGCCATATATTGATGTTATGATCTTGAAAACATATAGGGCACAAATTTCCTTTCCTTCAAGAAAATGGCCCACAAGTCCCTTTGACAAAACCACATTTCTCCATTTTGTCAATTTTTAGGCCCAAAAATTTGGCAAACACTGAAAAATGGTGCAACCTTGTATCTTATATTTTTGTACATCCTTTAGATTTTCCATTCCTTTGTTGAAGTTCTTGAATAAAACATGGATCGTTAACCACCGCCCTTGAACTCGACATGCCACCATGAAATCTCCTTTTTCAACAAAACAGTACATCATGGGTTTCATTGTCAAAAATCACAACACATGTGTCCACTTTGTCAACAAACACAATCACCTCGAAAATGATTTTAGGATGCAATGAGGGATTTTTTTCCCAACAATACACCCCTTTGGGTTTGTTGAAAGCTCTTCCATAAAAGGATACATCATTAATTCTTAACCCACCATTCATCTATTACGATTCCGATAGAAATCAAAGATTTACTTAACACATAATCTAAGCCCACATGAGCAATGCCTGTCATGAGAAACAAAAGTAAATGAAAAGTTCATTAATGAATCACTTCAACTCTGACACCCACTATTGACACCAAACTAATACTAATTTTTGGAAATATTCTTACCGAATTCCAACACCACTCTTCTGCTTTTATCACAATCCTCAGCTATCGTGATATGTATTCTTTGATCGATCACTTCTATCATTCTCAGATTTAAAACACTCCCAATATCTTCTCACAACTTTAACTCTTGGTAGCTGCGAATCCTCTTCAGCACTATTGCATGTGTTGTCCAAGCTAAGCTCTGGATAAGCACTTTGAACCATCTTAAACTCCCTATATCTCTTTGCTCCACCTGTCAGCTTCTCTGCCTATATTTCATGATTTCTCAAAAAGTCTACACTGTCTCCCCCTTGAACAATCACTATTTTCTCCCCCTTTGTCAATGAACCCAAAGGTCATTCATTTGCAGACTGTAATAGAGTAGAGAACACATATTAGCAAACTAGGGATAAATGCATCATTCCTCGGGGAGAGGGGGTTACCACATTCACAATCTTTCAAGAGAAGGGAGTTGACTGAACTCCCAGATCTATTTAATGCCTCTCAAAAGCTTCCTTGGGTAAGGCCATTGTAAAAATGTCGGCAACATGTAGTTCTATAGGCACATACTCAAACTTGATGATTCCCTGCTCAACCTTCTCCTTGATAAAATGATACTTTATCTCAATGTAATTTTTCCTTGAATGATTGAATGATTTTTTTCTATGATTTATAGCACTTGATTTATCACACTAGATTCTGATTGGAGACTTAACTTCAACTCCAATATCTTCAAGCTGCTGCTTCATCCACAATAACTACATGCATGCTTGAGTGGCTGCAATATACTCAGACTCCTCAGTGCTGAATGAAATGAAATATTTCTTCTTATATATCCATGAAGTAAAAAATCTATGAAGATTGAAAGGACCACCTAACATTGATTTCCTATCATCTACTGAACCAGCCCGATTTGCATCTGTATAACCCAATAACACTGATTGAGATTTTTCATTATACATTAGACTAAAATCCATGGTGCCTTTGATATACCAAAGTATTCTTCTCACTGCGACCATGTGGATTTCTTTTGGATTGCAATGGTGACGTGTTTCTTGGCATGTGGCGAAAACAAGATCATGTCTTATCGCTGTTAGGTACAATAAACTGCCGATAATCTGCCTGTATTCCGTGATATTAACTGCCCTTCCACTGTTATCTTTTTATAATTTCATCCAGGTAGCAACCAAAGTCTTAATTTTCTCGTTATTATCCATTAAAAACCATCTAAGAACCTCCTTGGAGTATTTGGATTGAGAAATGAAACAGCCATTATTGGCTTGTGTCATATGTAAACCAAGGAAAAATGTTATCTCACCAATCATTGAAATCTATAACTCTTTTTCCATGAATTCAGAAAACTATTTGCACTTAGCTTCATCTGATCAACCAAATATTATGTCATAGACATAAGCCAACACCAGCATCCTTTTATTACTATTTTTGTTTATGTAGAGATTTTAATCAACTCAACCACGTTGAAAGCCAAGCTTTTTCAAATACTGATCCATCCTTGGGTACCATGCTCTTGGTGCTTTCTTTAACCCATATAGAGCATTCTTCAACTGAAAAACATTATTCTCATATTCATGAATGATAAAACTATCTGGTTGCTTTATGTACACCTCTTCTTCAATAACACCATTCAAAAATACAGATTTGATGTCCATCTAAAACACCTTAAACATTCTTCACACTACAATGGATAAAGATAATCTGATTGTCTCTATCCTTGAAACGGGTGAAAATGTCTCATCAACATCAATTACCTCTATTTGGAAGTATCCTTTACAGACCAGTAGTTCTTTGTTTCGAATCACTGTGCCATCTTCATTCATCTTGTTGCAAAAAACCCATTTAGTCCCCATGACATTTTTATCTACTATCCTTGAAACAATATCCCATATATTATTCTTCTCAATCTAGTCTAATTATTCATTCATAGCCTGAATCCTGTACTCATCTTCAGCTGCATCGGAAAAACATTTCATCTCTTCCTGAGATAAAAACAATGTTTTCTGCAATGATTTCATTCTTCGAGATTGAATTGGAGCTATCTGATCACCAATGATATTTTTCCTATGAATTTCAGCTTGACTATTTGTCATCCTAGTAGATTCATATCTTGTTCCCTCTTCCTCATTATCAGTATCTTCTTCTGAGTCAGCCTCCGGTACTTCTACTCCCCCAATGTTGCTTACCTCTTCATCACTGTCATCCAAAAACTTTTCACTAGGTTTTTGAGTATACTGTTCATTTTCCACTATAGTGACATCATTTCTGTTAACAATTTTTTCCAGCCTTTTTTTGTATCATTTATATTCCTTGCTTTTACCTAAGTATCCGTAGAATATCCCCTCATCTCATCGTGACTCAAACATCATGTGATTTTCTTTGTTGAGAATGAAACACTTAGTTCCAATGATCTGAAAGTATTTCAACATTGGTTTCATTCTGTACCACATTTCATACAGTGTCTTTCTTTCCTTCGGACACAACAGAGCCCTATTTGAAATGTAGACCAATGTAAAAAATGCTTCCTTCCAAAAAATTTCTAGTAGGTCATTTTCAGAAAGTAGTGTTTTTTCCATGTTATTGATGATCTGATTTCTCCTTTCAACTACTACATTCTGTTGGTTAGTTCTCACTGATGAAACTTTTTTCTTTATCCCATGTTTCTCAAAATCGTCTTCTACTTGAATGTTTTTTAATTCTGTACCGTTATCAGTACAAAACTTCACAATATTCTTCCAAAGCAACCTTTTTGATTCCCTTTAATACTGCTTGATACAACTGAACACATCTGACTTATTGGTAATGGAAAATACACAAGCCATTCTACTATAATTATCAATGATAAGGACATAGTACATTTTCCCATTTATGGCTCGTGGTGAGATAGGTCCACATACATCATCATGCAATAATTCAAGAACTCTGGTTGATTTCTGTTCCTTTGAATTGTATGTATTTCTTATGATCTTCCCTTTTTGGAAAGCATCGCATGCATGAGTACGATCACATGAATGTTTAAGAAGGTCTATAACCGTATCAAAATTTAACAAATCTTCCATAGATGGTTGGCATCGATGACCAAGTCACTTATTCCATAGATTATTTTCTTCCTCTCTGGATAAAAGGCATGTATCTTCTTCTCCACTTACAAGATAACGATTTCCCTTTGTCCTTTTCCCCTCTAGAACAACTACTCCATATTTTCCTTTCACAACACACATCTTATTAGTAAACTGGATAGAGTGCCCTGAGTCACATAGTTGACTAACACCGAGCAATTTATGACTGAGACCCACTTCTATCAAGACACCAGGACGTCTCATTTCATTCCCGCCAAATTTAGCCTTTCCGGAACCTATAATCTGCATCCCTTCATCTTTCCCAATGTTGAAAACTCATTCATTGTCATATTTTATGCCTGTAATGAAATCCTTGTTACCTATCATATGGGATGTTCAACCTCTATCCAGGATCCATACTCCTGAACGATCTGAAGCTTTAAGTGAAATTTTAACAACTAATTCCATCTCATCCTTTTTCTTTTTATCCATGTCTTCGACATCACACACAGTTTGGTTTGGAGAACATGATCTACCTTAGAGTGTGATGGACCAGCTTCATCCTATATTGCTTCAGATCAATTTTGTTTCTTCAGCCCACTTTTAGATTCTCTTATTTGCTGCTTACGACTGCTTGAGTTTTGTTTTGACACATTCCTCTATATGATTTATGTGAAATATTTAGTCATGTGCCCAAATCCTTCACACCAAAAAGAATGACCTCCAAACGATATTCTATAATATTGATCACTGTTTGGCCACCATTGTTTTTCTTGTACCCTTCTATATCTCTTGGCTATAGAACACACATTCTATGAGTGTCCCATCATTCCACAGCAATAGCACCTAATGTAATGATCATTCCTGTGTGTCACTTCTGGAATGTAAGTTTTCTATTGTGATCTTCTAATATTCTGATTGTGTTTCGTACCAAAATCTATCTTCATACTCAGTACAGGTTCTTCCAGTTTCACTTTATCCATGACTTCTTTCTATTTTCGTTCATGTCACATACCAGTCTTATCATTTTAACATGACTATTACTTATTTTCTACTCTAGGTCTGTACTCAAATTCTAACTTTTCAATATTCTGAATAATTTTTTATCCTGGCACTGTACAGGGTGTTAAGAGTTTTTCATGATCCATAATTATTTGTTGCATACCAAAAACTTCATTTTCGAGTTCATTGATGCATTTGACCTGCTCCTTTCCTGTGTTAGTCAAACCATCAATTACATTGTTTTTTTCCTCAATTTTATGCTTTTACTCAACAATATTTTCTGAGCTCTCTGGTGTTGAAGATTTATGTTTTCGAATTTCTTCTAATAGAATAGACTTTTCTTCATCATGTTGTTTCATATAGAGTTTGGCATCACGAACCACTTTATTGGCTTTATTCGTTTTGGCTCTCCAAATGTCTATCTCCCCAAGAGATTCTTCCAATTCGGCTTCCATATCAACTCTTCCATCAACATCTTCTTCTTCTTCTCCAGCATCAATTTCTTCTATTTCCTGAGAACTACCAACGACCAACACCATGGAATTTTCCCCATGATCTTTGTAGATTTCTATCTCTTAATCCATTTCAACATCAGACTCATCTGAACATTCATAGTCTTGTGAAAGAAGATTCATTTCCTTGATGAAATTTCTATTGAACTGTTTCATTTATTTCACATAGGCTGAATACCTCTTTTTGGGGATTTCAACTTTTTTCCTCTTCATCATCTTGTGAATTATTTGGGTACCTTGCTGTGAGATGTCTAAACCTTCCACATCTAAATCATGAAAGTGGATGTTTCCCTTTAAACATTCCTTTACCTCTTCGATGGTTTGAGGAAAGGAATGACATCACTTCATCTGTCTCTTCCTTCTCCTCAGATTCTTCAATGGTGAGATTCTTCATGGCCTTAAATTCCACCTCCATGGATTTCCCCTCTTCCACAGCATCATTATCATCATTCCTCATTTCATATGCAACAAGGGTGATGTACAAGTTATCCAATGTCAGCTATTTTGAGTCTTTATCTTACAAGAATGAGACTTTCAGATTAAACCGAGGTGGAATTTTTCTCAAGAAACACTTCAAAATATTTATATCTTCGATGACTTCTCCATGACCACTCATGTCTTCCATAACAACATTTACCCTATCGAAAAATGCATCAACAGATTTATTCGGGCTCATTTTTAGATCTTCATACTTGTTCCAAAGAACGTGCACCTTTTCCTCTCTGACATTTGTATCCCCTTCATATATGTTCAAATGCATTTCCCACATATCATGTGACATTTATCATGATATCACCATTGTATAGATAACATTGGAAAGGGCTCCCCCGGAAGCATTAATACCCTTAGTGTCAGCATCTAGATCTCTTCTTTTAGCTTCGGATAATGATCCAATGTTGATGCCAGTTGAGATACCATGCATAGCTGCTGTAAACACATCCATTCCCAATTATTGGAAATAGTGTTACATTCAATTATTCCAAATCTAAATATTAATTCTATCAATGATCAGAATCCCTTTATGATTGGTGACATCCATTGAGAGAGACGCACTGATATCAAACTTTTCCTATGATACCAATTGTTAGGTCCACTAGGTTAGATACCCTGAGAGAGGGGGTGAATCAGGGTATTTCAGATTAAAACAACTGCCCCTATTGATCTTGTCTTGTTGTTAAGAAATACATTCTTCTCTCTATTTCTTGCAACAATGTATAAAAAAAAGTTAAGCATGCACATGACACAATAATTTTTACATGGTTCACCCTCACTGGGCTACATCCAAGGAGCATACACCGACGATGTGACGATGTACTAAATCCTCTAAAAGAGCACTGAGGTTTACAATGTTTGGATAGAACATTTATATTCCCAAGATCACTTCCTTTACAATGTTTAGGGTCAGATCCCTGCTTTCCTAAGGGTCACTGTCTATCTCTCTCTCTAGCTCACTACTGGTGGAGAGGATCACCTTCTCCCTCTTCCTTTTCACACTAATCTAGAAAGGACCCACTCACAATTTATAGACTTGTAGGTCTCTTAAAAGTGACAAATGAATAAATCCTCTATTCTATCTAGATTTTTTGTTGAATTCAAACTTTCACAAGTAGATTAATCTCACTTTTCACCGAAGGTATCTGGAAATATTTCATCTTTCACGCAGCCCTAAATCACCGCCATGCTTCAACAATAACTGGCTCCCTTCTCTAAGCTGGTGCGCAAGTCTCGGTGTGCAAGTTAAAATTTCCGCTCAAATTCACCTAAACCACTTGCACGACAGAACCTTCTACAACTCCAAACCTGTAGGACTCATACCCTTTTTCACCATAACCAATTTTGGCATGCAACCGTCAACTGTCGCAATTCATCAAAACCTGGCGCACAAGTGTCACCAAACCACTTTCGTGACACCCCCTACTTCAACTAAAAACTCGGGCGACTCCCTTCAGTTCTCGCCTAAATCACTCTAGACGCACAACAATAAACTAGAGCATAACTTCTACTTGCACGACCAAACCACTACTTGAGCGACCACCAGTCCTACGTGATAGGAGCTCCGATTTTCTCTAAGTGTTGAACTCACTTTCTGAATGAGGAGGGGTCAAACTCTATTTATATTCATTTGGACTCCTTACGCGATGGCGTTCAAGTCTCCTCTCGACGCGCCAGTCTTGGCGTGCAAGTCTCTGCCGCATAAGTCACTTGCACAACAAACCCTAAAACATGGGCACCCCTTTTCCCTTTTCCATATTTTGATGTTATGATCTTGAAAAACATATTGCAGGAAAGATTCATCTACATAAAGACAATAGTGCACAATTCCCTTTTCCAAAACCACTTTTCTCCTTTTTTCACTTTTCAATCACAAAAATTTGGCAAACACTAGAAAAAAGCACCCCCTTGTATCTGATCTTTTTGTACTGCCTCCAGATCATCAATTACTTTGTCGACTTTTTTTTATCAAACGTGGATTGTTAACCATGGCCCTTTAACTCAACATTCCACCATGAAATCCCCTTTTTCAAAAAAAATTCATGTCATGGTTTTCTTTTTCAACAATCACAACACAAATGTCCACTTTTTCAACAAACACAATCACCTCAAAAATGCTTTAACGATGCCTTGAGGTATTTTTTTCCCATCATATATAATAATAAATTTACCATTTCAATTATGAATAACACATTATAAATTATTAATAAATACATCTATATGTACATTTAAATTTGGAACATCACTAATTTGATTACTTTCATTCTTTTAAATAATATGTTTCAGATACATTTCAATTCTGTCTCTTATCAATTTCATAGCTTATAGATATGATAACCACGTATTAAATGAAATCTTGTTTGAAGATATATAATTATTCTAAAAATAACTTATTTCAATCTAAATTAAATCATAGTATGTAAAATTTAAATATAATCTCTATCAAGAATAAAATTGAACTCCAAAATGGGAAATATAATAATGTTTTTACAACATTCCATATATGATCACATGAATATTTCAAAAACAAATCTTCCCTTTTTAATACTTTGCTAGTGTTTTTTCCTTAGGATATGGATTTAGTTCAAAATATCATATTTTAATTTTATATGAAAAATTTCTAGATATAAATAATGTATATATCCTAAATCAAACAATACATTTTCATAATTATAATTACAAGAAATGTACATGTTAACACATACATTAAGGTTCCTGCATCCACGATAGATGTTAAAATGAATTTTCTACTACTGTGTGTTTCTAATAATTATTATTTAATCATTGGATAACTAAATTTAGACATGTGTTAGAAACAAATGCCCACACATTGAAATTAAAAAATAATAAATTTGGCTAAACATTTCCTTTGACACCAGCTGTAATAATAATGTAATTTAGAATTCTATAAATATAAGTTTAATAAAAAAGTATTTAATTTTTTTAAAAAAATTATCAGGATCTTTTGGGTTTATAGTTTTAAATAATTATGGAAAATATTACACAACAATGTGTAAATTTCTAATTGATGTACATTTTTTCTACAACAACAATCCTTTATGTCGATATAGCTAATTCTTGAAAAAAAACATGTTTTCGTATAATATTATACCAATGTGGATCATTATACATTCACAGTGTTCATACACATTGTTATATTCTATGTAAAACTATTAAAAATGTGTAATCGATTCAAAAATCATTTTAAGTGATGTAAGAATAATGGAGTTTCATTAATTTAGTGATAAGAAAAAAAAACAATGAAAATTTTTAAATTTTTCTCTATAAAATATTTATAACATAAATAAAATATATTAAAATATTAAAATCAATATTTATTTAAAAAAAACATATCATAAGCCATTATTTGGAATAATAAAATCATGGTGGAACCTTTTTCCATGTGGGTAATAATTAAAATATTTTAAAACCTTTCACCTTTACATGATTATAAAAATTCATTATCTAATTTAATAAAATGATTTTGATTAAAACCATTTTATTCAAGAATAATATAGGTATATTAAAGAATGATATTAATAATCAATGTTACATATTGTTTAATTTGTGTCAGATTTACTAAATCCTATTTAATTATATATTATTAACAAACTTTTTTTATCTTCCTCAATTTTAACCTTTAAAGAATAAATCATTACCCAATGAATTGAATATCTATATCACACTCACCCATCATCCTAAGCTATATCAATATCACCCATCATAATTTATAATTTTTTTGAACCAATTCGATATTTTTTTAAATATTTTAAATTTTCATTATAAAACCCCATTAAATTATATTTAACACATAATCAATTTTATTCCATTTTTTGAATTATTGTATGGACATAAATATTGTTTCAATGAAATATATTTAAATTTAGAATTAATTAGAGTGGAAATGTGATCTAATATAAAAACCCATGATCACTTACATAAGATTCCTGATAACAAATAACAACTATAAATGTGGGATAATTTATTCAAGTCATATATTTTAAGAAACATTTTTTATAATTTTTTAAAAAGTTAAAAAAAATTGAAAAAAATTGAAAATAATGTTTTTTTTCAGAAATTATAATGAAACTAAAATATATATGAAAATAGATTTTAACAAACATTAAAATATAAATAATAATATTTCTGAAAAAATTAAAATAACATGGATATTAGGGAGAGATACTTTAAAAGAATACTTCGAAACAATGTTGCATTTAAAAACCCTTTACTTGGATTCCTGACTTATTTCATTCGTATATATTCCCACTTATGTTATTGAATTATATTAGTTAGTATCATTATTAATAAATATTTTCATGTAACAATTTATATAATGTTAATAAATATTATTATTCCTTTATATTACTCATTACCTTGACTTCTGTAGTTATATTAATTATATCAATATTTTGTAAAATTTAAATAAAAAATATAGTAGCATAATTATTAATGATCTTTTAATAAAATTTCTTATTAAAAATTATAATTTATAGTTTTATTAAAATAATTTTATAAACAAATAACTCCATTTTTTAATCTATATATTAATGTTATTTAAGGGGATGTTATGATATTTTTCTAGAATATTAATTTTTCCGTGAACAAAGACAAATATTTATTATTATTGAAAATTATATTCCAACATTCAAATATTGAACGTAAAATAATATTTTTGAGTAGGTTTAAAATTTAATTAGTTTCTATTTATTATATATAATCTAATAAATTTTATTGGAATCAATATTATACTTGAATTTGGTATAGAAACAATTTTATAAATAAAATGATTTTTTTGAAAAATCATTTTTTCATTCCATTTTGTTAGTTTAAAATAAATATAATTTCATCAATATATATTAATTTAATATTAAAAAATATATTTAACTTTTTGAATCAAGGGGACAAATTTTTTAATTATGGGAACTTTTTTTGTCAATATGATTAGTAATGATAGTAAATATTTTTATACAATTTTAAAGGTAAATCAAGGTAATTAAGTTAAAACTAATTTGATAAGGATTATCGTTAATTAAAAAAATTGAATTGAATTTATTTTTTAAATTTTTTTTCTATTATCATCCAATTTTTTATAATATGATCTTTTTATATTTATATTGTATTTTGAATTTTATAATATTATTGTTAATGTACAAAAACAAAATGGGACTCTGTTTTAATATATCTAAATTTGTTCAAAGGTATAAAAATATGTTGTGTTATGTAATAAATATATATTTGGAAGATACATTATTTTTTATCTTGTTAACTACTTTTTAATTTTTATAGGTGGAATATTTACCATAAATGCTTATGCAATGCCAACGTTTGGTTTGCAAAAACAGAAGAAAAATATATTAAATAATTATAAAAACTATATAATTAATATGCTTTGGGTGAGATATTGTGTCTAAAAATGTTAAGGTTTAATATAGAATATTAGGTTTGTGATAATGGATTATATTCAATTTAAATTAAATTGTTTAATTAATTAAATTTAAACTAAATGAATTGTTCAATAAATGACATTAATAATGTTTTTTTAAAAATAATATTTTTTTTAATTATTTAATTTTTTTAAATAAATGATATTATTCCATATAAATGAGATATGGTTTATAATATAAAAAAATGTTCCATTAATTCCTAAATTTACATTTTATAATAACTATTTTGATTTTTTGATTTTAAATACCATGATACCATGATAATCGATAAAGTGTTGTATGGGTTAAAAAAGAGATATGGTTGAAAAATCACCTAAAATAGTAACAAAAATTGGATGTGATTATTTTGACTCATAATTATACTAAATTTTAATTATATCAATTTATATCAAATTTAACAAGAACATTATTTTAAATTAATTTAATACTTTATGTAATTCCTTGAGTGCCCTTTCCTCACTTATAAAATGGAACATCTCTTCCTCTCTTCCTAACAACTTATGAGAACTATATATTTTACAAGACCTACCAAAATAACTCCCCATGTTTACTCATAACTTTACATACTCCCAATATAGATTTTAAGACAAATATCTGAATCTTTTGGTGTAAACATAAAGAGTTCATCCAATTATGATGCCTTGTTCTTAACCAAATGTTTTTATTTTATTTATTTTTCTAACACCATCATATATTATTAAACCATTAAGAAATAATAACCTAATTGTATGTAATTTAAATATATGTTATTAATTCATTTTAATTCCCTATATCCATCTCATCTTCTATCAAATAGGAAACTAAAACATCATTCACATGTATGGAGGACCACCGCCTCACGAATCAATGTAATTTGTTTTCCATGAAAACAACTAAACACTGGATATAATGATGGATATAATGTATATATATGAAATTAATTAAATAATTATAATTCTATAAGAATAATATATAATTTATTTTCGTACTTCCCCATTTAATGAAAAAGGATAATGTTATCCTTTGTATGTGTTGATTACCACTTCCACGAAGAAATGTAATTTTTATTGCATCATTGTATCACATGGAATATATATAACTATATTTAAATATATAATATAATATTTATTGTATAATAATAATTATATATATATATAATTATACATACCTTTTATCCGTCATGATTTTCAAAATATGGAAATGTTATAAATACATATGTATGGCATACCATCACTTTGTTGTACACAATTATTTTTTCATAACTGTATATAATAGTGGGTGTTAAAAAATGTAATTGATGTATAAAAATTATAATTATTTAATTATTAATATTATATGTATAATGGTATGATGACCTTATTGTTCATATTCAATCTATCAATGTAATTTGGGATATATGAGCCATATATCCTCAAAACATCTGATTTGAACATAATTGATCAAGTAACTAAAAATAACATTCTCAGAAATAAAATAAAAAGAATAATAAACAAGAAAAAGGATCATATCAATTTCAAAAAAATTAATATAAGTTTATTATCTAGGATGAAAAATAATGTATATCATGAATCATGCTCTTAGTAAGGGCCACTTTACCAAAAATCCTTTCTTGAAATTATTTAATGATTTTCCATCAAAATATTTGTCTACCACGCCCATGTTCTTGAAAATATTTTATCGATGTTTTTAAATGAAAATAATATAATTATTTATTAAATATTACGTACTATTTTACTATCTTTACATTATTTTGAAATTTAATCCTTTTTTATATTTTTTATAGAATGATTTGAATTTTTATAAAAAGAAATAAAAAAAATGTTCCATTTTAACATATATATTGTCAACAAATCTTCCAACCACCACAACCATTAATTGGGGTTTTTATTACTTTAAAATAATATATATATTTCATCAAATTAAAATTTGTATTCCAATTGTTCTATTTATTTTAATATTTATTACTAGTTTTTAAAAGTAAGTGTATTTCAATATCCGATTTTTCTTTTTCATTTGAGCTAGAAAGTGATTTCCAAGAGGATTGTAAAGATAAAGTACTAGAAGAAATTTTTTTATTCATGATATATTATTTTATCATTATATATTGTCTTAGGTGGGCCAGGTACAATATCTAATATGGGCGATCTTGATATAAATTATACTATATGTGATCCCTATACATCTTATTCAATTGGTGAGACTGATATATCTCTCCAATGAATTAGGTTATATTCCTTGTCTTCATATAAAATAAGCGGTAGTTACAATGGGAGGATTAAATAATAGATTTAAGAATGCTCTATTTATTTTATATATGATTTTTATTTGTTTTATTTTATTATTAATATAATTATTTATGATGCGTAAATGGATTTTTCTTCCAAAAATTAATTTTCATATTTTTCATTTGAAAAATGGTTCGTTTTTTCTTATCTATATGTTTTTTTTTCATAAACTGAATTTTTATTATGATTTGGGTAAAAACAAATTGGGTTTCATGATTGTCATAAGACTATTTTTTTTCCATTAAAATCACCTATATTTTTTTTCTCATTCCAAATTCTGAAATATTTTTCAATTTTATTTAAAGGATAAGTAAGTACAAAGATGAAGTCAAGATGAGGGTCATGAAATTTTTTTATGAAAAATGTTTGATTTATTTTCAATGTTTTATATTATGGGAAAATGATTAATCAGTATAAGTTTCCAAATTGTAATATATATATTTGTTATATATGATTTAAGAATTAATTCATTTAGAATATAAACAAAAAGGATCATTATGAATGTAGAAAAGGTAAATTATAGTTTATAGACATTAGATTATGTTATATTTAAAGATGGAAAATATAGTTGGTATTAGAGAAACATATTAGTAAACTTTAGAGACTAGGAAAATGTTCATATAATACCCATTAATGATTATACATGATGGTAAAGTTAAAATGATATAGAATATAACTATTACAGTATTACATTACCTTATTTATATGTAATTAAAATGGTTTTACAAAAAAGAAACTATGAAGTTGAATTAAGAAGACACAAGGATGATAATTTGATTACAAATCATTATCTATGAATGTTTTTAATGGTAAATAATTTTTGTTAGTGATAAATTTGTTTATGGAAAAAATAATTTGTGGTGGAATATATGCTAGGAATAAACCATGTTTACCATATAGTAAATATATATATTTAATAATTTAATGAAACAAAACCACATGAATTTCAATGGAACTTCTTATATAGTGGTAATAGAAGGATGGATAAATTCTCTTAATATGATATTTAGAGTTGGGGAATATTTAGAATGGAAAAAAGTTAACTCCTTCCATTTATTTTTTTATGGTGAAGAATATTGAATCTACTCATTAGATTTGAATACCTTATAGAAGGATTTGATTGATTTTATGGAATGTGAAATATTTAAGATTAATTTGATAGAGTAATACTTCCTTTTTTTCAACACAAGATGGAGAAACAATTCCTATAATTAAAAAATATTTATGATTCAATAACTTCATGTAATGAAAATTGTAAAATATTTCCATGCTACACACTGAATTTTATTCAGGATCATGAGATAAAAACTAAATATTTTAATTTTTACTAATTCCATTTTTACGATGAGCTTTGGTCATATGAGAAATTAAATTTAATGATAAAATATTTTATTTCGCTAAGAATGTTGAGATAGAGTTTGTTGATACTTATATTCCTTGAGATGATAATAGTATGAAACTATCAATGTAGAGAGTAATTAAAAAGAATCAAACTAATAAGTCTAGATTTAATCCCCCACCATGATCTATATTTGTTATAAAATTCATGGAATTTTATAATAATCTAAAATGTGTTACTAGGGTTATATAGTAGGTCATAAGGATAACTAATATAAAGAAATGAGTCTTGATCTTTCCAAGATTGAAGTAATAGATTTCCAGATGACTTTGACATGTTTTAATTTAAATAAATTAGTTAATTATTCTATGGTTTGTTTACAGTTATTTACTCAGGGTGTAAAAAAATAATCTCGAAATAAAAATAGGTGGATAAATCAATTTAGACTATTATAGTTGATGTTAATCATTTTAATAAAGAGATGACATGAATATTAATTGTTTATTGAAATTAAAAAAAATCTATTATTTGCTGTAGATCTTCGAATTCCTTCATATATGAGAAATTACCATGTAAAATGGGAATATCACTACTTGAAATAAAGGTATAACTATTTTTGAAATTATCACATTGAAATAATAAAGTATCCAATATTTAAAATAATGTTACAATAGTTATTAGTGGGGTGGTATTTCCTAAAAATACATTTTAACTTCTATTTGTAGATATTATATTGTTTGGTGTGTGGATTTCATTTTAGTTCATCATGAAAAGTTTTATTTTTTAGACAATAAATTTATATTCAATGATTTCTTACCTTTTAATTCATATGAATATCCTGAGGAATTGATTCGGGATTAAATTAAATGTTACCTAGCTCATGTTGTAGAAATAAATAAAAAATTTCAAATTCTTGATGATTTGGTAGTGAATGATATCGTGGATATACATCCTTATGATTTTCTTATGTTTATTCCTGATAAATATGTTGTATTAACAACTTAATTTGTTACTGATGCCAATACCATTTGAAAACCATCTTTTCAAGTGACTCAAGTAAAAAATTTGGAATTGAAAATAATGTTACAAGAATTTCATGATAAATGTTTTATAAATCTAATAACTTCACCATGAAGTGATCTTTATTTATCTTTATAAAATAATTTTTTATTTGCTAATTTTCATAGATTTTAGCAACTTTAATATATTACATTTGAATAACAAGAATCATTTTCTCCATATTATTTATTTTTTTGAAAAACTATATAGAGTATTCTGTTTTTGATTATTTTTCATTGCTCAATGTGTCATCAGTTTATGTTTAATGTGAATAGAATTTTCTAGGCAGTGTTTTAGAATAGATATTTGATTTATGAGACTATAATTATTCCATTTTTGTTATCTAACTCACTAGTCCTATTTAGGGATTTTATTAATAGAGGTTTCCATTACAATATATTATTTTTTATGTTGTTTTGATTGATTATATATTTGTATATTCAAAAATTCCTCAAGATCATCAAATAATATTATTGATTGATTAAAAAAATATAAAAAGAAAGAAATTATATGGAAAATTTAGAAATATTGAATTTTTGTTCTAATAAATTTGATTCCATTGGAATATTGGGCTAAAATATTGAATAAAAATTGACACAATTAAAGATAATGTAGATGAGGAATTGAAATGACCTAAAAATAGCATATATATTATTATTATTATTTTGGATTAGTTGGTTAGTATAGATATTTTTTTTAAAAAATTTCTCATGTGTCTCGACTACCAACCATGATAACTAAAAAAGAAGGTAAATTCAATCAGATGAATGAATGTGATGAGTATATATAGGAACTAAAATGAATATTGCTGAATGATCCAATTTGTACCTACCCTTATGAAATGATGAATTTTTCATTAATAAAAATGATTCATTGAAATGACATAGCTGGTATCTAATACAAAAAGATTATGAAATTTCTAATTCATCACATTAATAAAAACATCCTAATTATAATTATCCTAAACATAAACTGGAATTAATATATATGAGGGTTTTATTGAAAAGTTTAGTGGAGTTATTTATTTGCAATAATTCGTGAAATATATACTAATAATAAAATTTTGAAGTATTTATTCACTTAAAAAGAATTAAAAATGAGATGGAGAAGTAAGATATGACTAATTAATTATTATGACTATATGATTCATTACTATCCTGTAGAATAAATCAATGTATCTCATGATTTAAGATAAAAATAAAATGCGTTATTAACAGTAACAAATAAATAATAAGATAATTGGTAAATTATTTAATAAATGATGGCCTAGAATTTAAAAATAAAATGACTTACTTTAATTTTTTAAGTTTCAAGTTATGTATATGTTGTCAAAAATCATTAACTTAACATGGAAGGAGGGACATAAATTCAAAGGGAAGGAGGAAATGGTAAAAGAACTTATGGTACAAATATTTAACATTGAAAAAGAAGGTGTTTTGATGTTTTGAATGATATTATATGTGTATTGGGATTTGGATATGAAGAGATTATTTTTGAGAAAAGATCATGCTTCACTAATAACAATTTACCCTAATAACAATATGTTATATTTTTTCATTCTAGAGTATTACTAGTGGGATGCAATGGTAATATAAATGAAAGATTTATATAGGAATATTTGACTTCATGAAAATTTAAAATTGAATGATCATTACTGAAAGGGCTACTTCATCTTTTTTTGATTTTTAGAGCGGAAATAAAAAAACATATCCACAGATTTCATGGTAATTTTTGTAAATAAATATCGAGGTAATAATGAAATTTATGTTTTTGTTGACCAACCAACTAAATCATCAAATTTCGTTCTGATTAGTGATAATATGTATTTAGATCATATTTATTAGAAATAACGCATGGATACAGTCAGGTTACATGGTGTTACTCTATCCATATTATCTTGATATTATTTTAGGGTTACATATAATTCTTGGAAATGCGTTTAGAATCCATTGGATACCGAAGTAAACATTATTATTAATTATAATCTTAAAATATGATATACATACAAAGAATTTGTTTTAAAACATGGAATACAAGCTTCATTATTTTTCAAAGGATTACCAGTGAAGTTGTAATGAATATCTTTCATGGAATATTCATTATTATTATAATGGATTTCATTTGAGTACGCAAATGGACCCTTTTTTTGGAAATATATTGAATGTGATATTGTACTCTTGTTTATATGGATGAATTATATGAATGAATATATTGGAAATATAGTTGGTATATGAAATTGTTGAGATAGTGAGAATGATTAATTAATATATGGGGATAGCTCTTAGCAGGTAGAAAATTTATTCATTTAATTAGAATAAAGATATTTTTTACTAGGTGCGTGAATTTGTTTTTTGAATGTATCTTCATTGAAAATTCATATGTGTTTGGGTAAAAAAATACAAGTATACGGTTCATTGGTATTTAATTAATCCTATAGAAATTTTGATATATTTCCTACAAAGTGTTCATTCATCTGAATTTCTCCAAGATACATTCCTTATATCATGTTTTAGTGTCATGAAAATATTATACAGATGCATCTAATGTTTTCTTTTGTTATGTAGTTCAGTTGAAAAAAAAATATCTTGTGAGGAAAATATATTATATATTAATGAACCTAGATACAATTTATTCTGTGATAATTTAATTTATAATCTAATGGGTTTTTAGAAAAAAAAAATTGTTGAAGAAGCAACATTGTAATTAGAAACCTAAATTTACTTGTGTTTGTAATGAATAAAATTTTGAAGACAAATTTTCCAAAAGTGGTGAATACTTTAACAATTGAGGTGAAATTAATATTCTAATTAATATATTACAAGTACAGGTGAATTATATTTCAAATATTAATATTCATTATATGAATATTATATAATTTTAGATCAATATATATATAGTTTTATACTTATTAAATTACTTTTTTGGTAATTTTTATTTGAAACCTAAATTTCATAATATTAGTATATTAATTTCAAAAAATGAAATCAATTTTTGAAATAATTATATTTAGTTTATGTTTAACTTTTTGGATTTTTCAATATATTTTTATTTTTATGTTAATAGTGAAAATTAATATTTTATTTAGAAACTATATTTTAATTTAAAAGAATTAGAATGACACATTCTATTTTTGATAAGTTTTAAATAAAATAGTTATTTTAAATAAAATTAATCCAATAAATGTTATTTTTAACAATATTATACAATAATATGGTATAATATACATTTTATAAATAACAAATTATTTTTCCTAAAAGACTTTTTTCATTGAATTTTGAGAATTAAATTTTAAAATAATTTCTAAAAATTTAATAAATTCAATCATGAAAGGTGGATTCAATATCAAAAATGAATAGGTGGGATATTGGTAAATATATCAACATATTTTTTCACCAATATGTATAATAACCATGATATTTTTTTATTACCATGGTAAAGGTAAAATGGGTTACATATGTTGTAATGTAACGCGATTAAGTATAAAATTCATTAAAAACAATCCTTAGATTCATTGGATGGGTTTATTTATTACATAATCATTCCAAATTTTTAAATATGACCTATTACCATTTAAAATTAATTTTGACCTTCATAATATAGCAATTCATCATTATAAATAAAATGAAAGTCTTTTGTTTTGAAATCCTCAGATATTATTCATAGCAATAAAATTGGTTATTTTTATTTTTTAATTTTTATAAATATATATTTTTTCATTCATGGTAATTTATTTCTACATTTTAGGGGTGAAATAATTACGTAAAATAGTTACTCTATGCCGAAAAAAATATTGTGCATGAAATAAAAAACCCATGTAAATAATTTCTAAATTAATAAAAATAGTATTTTTTGGTTGATTTATATTGTAACACAAATTTTTTGATCAATATGAAATATGTTGTTTCTTTAAAATGAATATATTTAAATTAAATTAATTTTTTGATTTCATTGACTTCAAATTAATTAAATAGTTTTAAAAATGATATTAATAATACTTTATAAGAAAATATATTTTATAAAATGATTTCAAATTGCCTAAAAATATTTTATATTTCCCTGTGAATGCTATATGGTTAATAATTTCCACCAAAATCCATATATGGATCAATTTTCCTTTTGTAGTGTCATTCTTGACTTCTTTAAAGTAAAAAAACATTATATTATAGTAACAAATAAAAAGGTTTAGCTATGGGTTATATTAAAGTGATAAGGGTAAAAATCACCTAAATGTGTCAAAGTTTTAATAGATGTGGGGATTTAAAATCATATTCTTCATAAATTTTAATTATATCATTTTAATCTAGTTTATTATTATAAATAATTTCTTTTAATTTAATACATTATATAATTCCAAGAGTTTCCCCCGTCACTAATAAAGGGTACAGATTATTAGTCATACCTAAATCATTTTAATGACTATAGTTCTGAAAATACCTACGAGTATCTTTCTCCATCTTCAATTACCATTTTATTGACCCCTAGTAGTTATTATAAAATCATCATAGGAAGGATTTTTGTGCATTCATTAAAAGGATTTCCATAAAAAAGTTTTAGTTCTTAACTATGAGTTTCAATTTTGTATCATACTCTACCACATTTAAATCTTATAAAACCATTACTAAAAAATAAAAGAAGAACATTACACATACTGATATTTTTTATGCTAATATAGCAATCTATATTTGTCACCTCTTCCCACAAATGGGAAACAAAATTGTCATTCTTGTGTACAGAAAATTATCACCTCATAAATCAATTTAATTCATTTTCTATAACTACAATTTATTAATAGTTGCGTTGATAAATTTAATATATATATATATATATATTCATGAAATAATTGTGATTGTATAATGATAATATATCATCTAATTTTTTAAATTTAAATTCTTTTAAAAATGATCATATCATTCCTACGTATGTATAGATTTCCACATTGACAAAGAGATGTGTTTCATTTTTCATCACCACCACATATGGATGATTTATTTATGTGACTATAAATATATAAAATAATAATTATTAAATAACAATAATTATGTACATATATAATTATGAATAATTTCTTATTATCATGATTATTTAAAAATGAAATCATTGCCTATGTGTCTATAAAACCTACAATTAATATGTTGTAACAAAATGTAATTTTCATAAACATATCTCATGGATTACATTAAAATGTATAATTAATGTATAAAAAGTATTATTATTTCAATATTTTTATTATGGAGATGATTGTATAATTTCTTCATTGATTATAGTCACCCTTCTGATGTCATTTTATAACCATTATCCCAATAACATCAAAATATCTGACATGATATCAACTAATTAAGTAATTGAAGGTGGAATTGTAATAAATAATATAAAAGGATAAATTTTTTTGAAAAAGGTTCTTATGGAATTTAATTTCTAATATAAGTGTATTATTTTGTCAGATTAAGAACATACATGACGATTTAGACTAAATGTACAAGACTATGACCAAAAACCTCGATTTAAATATTTTAGAGTAATGTTTTCTAAATATTTTTCATTTATTTCCAAATTATCAAAATTAATTTATTGATGTCCTTATATGAACAAAAAATACGTTTAAATTACATTTTAGTTATATTTTTATTATATTTGAATGGGTTTTAATGGAATCATTTTATATTTTTTTAAATGAGTGATTTTAAATTCTCTGTAAAAATACAAAAATAATTATATGTTTTAACATATTTGATATCAATATATTTTATGAAAGTGTTTTATGATAAAATGTTTAATAAATTACTTTTTTATGATATGGTAATTTATCATTATAATTGATTTCTGGGTGATATTGATTCATCTTATAATATTGTAGTTCCTAATACTAACCGTATGTCATGATTTCCTAATATAACTTATATGAAGAGTATGCCCCATAAAAAATATATGACTAGTGAGTCTGGTATAACTCTCTAGTACAATTCGTTATGTTACATACCTTTATTGAAATGAATTCAAGAGTTATCCAGGGAGGTTTATCATTTTGATTTAATCTGTCTCTACTTTTTGCAGACAAAATTTTAATATTTTTTATAAAAATAATCCTATATGGTGCATAAAATGATTTCAATTTCTATGATATAGGTTTTAATGGTTTTTTAGGGAAAAATGTTTGATATTTTTATGATTATTATTTATTACAGATAATCCAATATTAATTTTATTGTGTTAAAACTTTTATGGTTTTTTATGATTTTTAGTAGACTTGAAAATTTCACATTTTTATTTCCCATTTTGAGTTTTTTTTCATCACCCCACATTTTTATATTTATGACATATCATTTAAATTTTTTTTGATGAATGTATAATTCATGACAAAATTATGGAATATATTTCAGGGAAAAAAATATTTTTAAATGTTAGTAATTTTGGGGAAAATGGATACTAATTTTAAGTGACCACTTTGAAATATATGAGATTGTTCTGTAAGAGTTTTGGACAAATTATATAAAACATTATACCTAAAATGACTAAGAAATAAATAAATTAAATTATAGTATAAACACACAATATAATGTAATTTTTATGTTTAGTTACTTAAATTTAATTGTTTTTGTTTCTAATAAGGTTATGTTCACATTAGATGTTTTAGGGACGTTTAGTTTATAACCTCAAATTGATATCGATGTGTTGAACATTGTTAAATGGGGCATAATTTAATTAACTATATAATATTACACATGTTATAATTATCATATTTTTTAATTATATACATTTTTTAAACCAATAATGTATGGAGGTCATGAAAAATGGATAAAGTTATGTCACAGAAATATTTGTCCTTACATATGTTAAATAACATTTTCATTTGTTTATTGGGTTAAAAAAACAAGGTAGATGTTTTTTTACATTTAATAATTCATAAATAGGTTTTCTAATTTTATTTTAATCAATATTCTTCATCCTTGTTATGTTTATTTAAGGGCATTAAAGAAAAATGAATCACATCGATTGACGACGGTGGTAGCCAACAAGTATGAACAAGTGGTGTTATCATTTTCTAATGGATAATATGTTAAGATGGAAAGTAATAAATTATATTTAAAATAACATAATTATTTCATATATATCGTATAAATTATTTTTATCCTTATTTTTAACATTATATATTATCCATTTATGAAAAATGAAACACATCCCTTTGTGGATGTAGTATTCAATATGTACATATGAGCCATTTTTACATTCTGATGGGAGGAAATAGATATGAAAGAGGGTTTTAGTATAGTAATAATAAAATTTAATTATATTGAATACAATGATATTATTACTTCATTATGATTATTGAATTTTTAAAGAGTAAGAAGAAGAAAAACACTAGAAACACTTAGTTAATAATTATACTTCTTCTTTTAAAGACCTCCCTTGTCTTACACATTAAGACTTCATAGGTTGGTCATTTGGGGATACCAAAAAATCCAAGACAAGGGTAGGGTTATTATAATATATTTGGGTAATTATTGGAATATATTAATGGAACAATTTTTGTAACAAAGTGTGTATGGGAGGTTCCATTTTACAACCAAGGGGAATGGATTAATTATAAAAACATTAAACTATTAAATTAATTATATGTCATTCTCAAAGTAATCTGGATCTGAATTAAAAAAATTCAATTAAAACAATACTTATTTTTTATATACAAAAAAATAAAATTATTTATGCATATTTTAGAGCTATTTTGTAATTATATCATTGTTTATCCCCTTCATGAGACCTTTGATCCTTTACCGGGGTGATAAATTTTTACCAAGGAAAATATTTATAATGATCATAAATGATATAGAATTTATTTAAAAAAATAAACTCAAAATAACAAAAATGAAAACCATTTTACCATATTCAATTTCTAAATATCATAAAAAGTAATTATAATATAAATAAATAAACTGGAATATAAATATTATTTTTAAAATTTTTATTTTAAGCTTAAAAAAATATTTATACCAAAATAAAGTATAATTATGATTAATATTTCACAATTTAGAAAATAATTATTAAAATGGGACCACTTTCACAATAAATAAATTCAATATATAATTTCCATTTTAAATATTTTAAAATACAATTTATTTTTAAAAAAATTTTGTATTTGACACTGTAGAGTAAAATCAATCATTTTAGAAAAAAATGAAAAATTCAAAATAATACATATTTTATATGGTGATATATAAAATTATGTCAATTTAATAAAATTACATTCCAAATTGTTATAGATTTATCCTATAAATAAAATATTTTAATACAAGGAAAAAAATTTGTTTAAATATTAATATTCTGCTTTAAATTGAAAATTTATATAATATTATTTATTAAATTAAAAATAATATAAATACAAATAAAGAATACTTATAAATAATAATATTGATTTATTTAAAGGATAAATCAGGATTTCACCATAAACAATATAAATTACACTTATAATTTTCATATAAAAAATTATATCTAAATTATATGTCATCCCATATAACATAAAGTACTATTTTAATACTCATAATTAATATTAAGTATATTTATTAAAAACATAATTAATAAAAACATAAATAACAAATTGCAATCAATTTATTATAAAATAATTTTAATTTGTTATAAAATTAATAGATACAGTAATATAATTTTTCCGATGGTTCATAAATAATTTATAAACTTTATAATTCAATTTATAATTGAAATTTTGAATTGTGAAAATATTATATTATATTGTACTCTATAGTAAATCTATGACATAAAGAGATATATAATATGTGTTATAGGTGATGAGTGTAGTATTTATTATGTATTAAGATAAATTACATGTTCCTTGCATAGGGAAAATAATGCTCATGGCATGTGCAACAATAATCCATAAACATAGTCATATCACAGATAACATTAACCTTATATAATGATAGACTACATAAGAGAATCCAATGAACCTGAAAATCCAAGACTATAAGAATTTTCTTGTTTAATATTAACTTAAAAGAGACCTATATATTATCAACTTAACACACTATGATATCATGATTTATTATTAGAACAAATATCTTTACTACAATATAATACTTTTCTTTATTACTTTTCTTTGAAGTTATCATATTATTATATAGATTATATCTTACACTATAATATGTATAAAAAAGAATAAAATCATAACTAGGTTATCTAATATCATATGAAATAGCCAAATAACTTTTTATGATATCTAATATCATTTTGTTAGCCATATGAAAAATTTATAGCTATATTTTACAATATCAAATAAAACAACATTATGATATTGAATATATTCATTTTTATCAAGACCTTTAGAATCATAAATAATTATTGGGATCTAATATAATTAACAGTGTTTTATGGATAAAATGAAAATCATTCCATACAATTGAATAATCTATAATTCTTAAATCACAATGATCCCCATTTATGAATCTTGAAAATATATATATATAAATGATGGAAAATATGAATGCCTTAAACCATCAATGGTTTTTAATCCTACCATAAATCAAATTCTTGATGTCGTTCCCCCATAGTTTTCTAAACTAATCCCTAATATATAGTGTTTTTACACACTAACAAGAATAAACAATTGCATGGGTATGGCCCTACCAATCCCATGACATGATAGTATCATGGCTTACAAATTGAAGGAATGGAAGAGATCATTCTGGTAAATTACATATAATATATATCCCATTACCATGGATTATTAATAAAAACATTTTGAGTGGATCCTTGAATAAAATTAATTTTTGATAATTAAATAATATTAATATTTTTCATTATCTTTTATAACCACTTTCTATTTTGTTAATTACAATGATTTATTTATTTTTTCTCTCCATTAACCTATCTTATGTTTTATATATTGATATTTAAAATATAATGGATTAATCAATCATAATATTTGTCGGTATTTTATATGGTTTTAATAAATTAATTTTATGATACTGATAAATGGAATAATCAAAGAGGTTTCCTTGTTAAGTGACCCTATGACGTGACATTACAGAAGTTACATTGGGAAGGCAATTTGAGCAACTGACATTGTGAAGTGATGTACAACAAGTGACCTTGGGAGGTGATCATGAGTGAAATTTTCACAATTTATGCAAGTGAACATGAGTCAAGTAACTATGAATGAAAATTCTAAAAATTATAAATGTGACCTTGATTAATGTGACCATGAGTTAAAATATCAGTAAATATAGAAGTGACCATATGAATAAAAATGAAGTGAATGAATGAGAACAATGTAGTGATAGTTTGAAACCAATGCAGTTACTGTATGAAAAAAATAATTGACAATGAGTTGAAAAATGAACTTTCCTAAATTTGTAATAATATGTTACCAAATGTTGAAAAATGAAGTGAACAATAGTTTAAAATTAAATTAGCTGCAAGTTAGAATTCACATACATGATAGATTAGGTTATGTGTTTTCATCATCATAATCATTCCACTTATGTGAATTAAAATATGTGAAACAATATATTATGTCCATTTATGTACATGAATGGTTTTTAAATTAACATATGTGAGAAATTTAGTTACAAAGATTCAGAAATTTAGAAGGTTCAATTACATTGGAAATTCACATATGTATAAATTATCTATTTATATTTAGTTAAACGAACTAATATATATAAACGTACCAAAATATCATATGTAAATTTTCTAGTGTGAGGGATTCACATAGATGAAATCAACAACATATCCATATTCACCTATATGGAATTTTGGGTCTCTACAGGAATTGTTAAACATAAAATTATGATATTTTCTTTGTATTAGTTTATATATACTATTTTTAAAAATTTATTTTTTATATTTTTAATGTCTTAAAATTATTAATTAATTCTATAGAATCCCTGAATACAATTTTTTTATCTTTTTGATGTATTATATGAGATTCACATGTGATTAATAATTTATGGAAATTTACAATAAAATTTAGGATCTTGATATATTAAAATTCAATTTGGAAATATTTTTAGGAGTTATACTAAAATTATTTTGTGGATATTTTATATTGAATTAATACTGGTTATTAATAAAGTAGTTACTATAGTATTAAATGCATATTAATTCATATTGTAAATTTTGTTTTATAGAATATCGAATGAGTACTAACATTGATATTAACTATATATCATTTATATAGACATGAAATAATTATACACGAAATAAGAATGAGTAGTATAAATTAATGTAATAAATGAAGTGTTCAAATTATAATATATTTGGAATGATATGATTTAGTCTCACATCAGTTATGGGAGTATTCTGTGGAATTTAAAATAATCTTATATGGACATAATTAATTCTATTTAAATTTTTATTAATTATTCTTAATGATATAGTATATAATGGGTTTTTATTAAAGTATATCTAAATAGTATTTCATGTGAGGATTTTGTTGTTGTAATTTATGAAATATAATTGTGTATTTTGATGTGATGAATATAGCCATTTCTATTTAGGTGTATAAAAAAATTGGGGCATGCATTGAATAAATATATATATGTGACTATAAATTAGTAGTGCGTGTTATATATTTTGGAATCGAGTCTTGGAGCATCATCATTCAACTTTATAATGGACTAAACATTTGGTTGACTTAGACTCATTAATTCATCATCTTTAAGGGACAAAGAACTACCTGATCCAAACACCATCATCTTCATAAAAAATCATACAATGGGTTAAATTATTATATTCCTTCTTTTGTGTTATGAATATTTTTTATATCAACATAACTAGTTTATACTGATTGGGGTAATACTACACATAAAAAATGTATAGAGAGGTTTGGTTTGTCCTTTTAAAATATTGGTTTTAGTGTACCCCCTTAGAATACTGGTTTTCATTTAACCCATAAAATTTAGATTAAAGGACCTCTGCTATAATAGTAGGATTTTGGTATATAACCTTCTAAATTTGAATCTCTATTAACCCATAAAACCAATTAGTAAAGGATATCTACTACAAGATTCTCTAGTTAGTCTACCCTCTTTTAATATCAGGCACCTCTTGACCTATAACATATAAGAGGTTTAGAAATTTCCTATAAAAGTCCAGGTTGGGTATACACCTATAAAAGACTAATTTTTTTAATATAAATAAGTCTAATTTTATTCTAAACTAAAAATGGAAATATTTTAGGTTTGAGTATATAAATTCCATCTATAAGGCTTCTCTTACTAAAGGATCGGGTTTTTACTTATAAAATTGAAGGCAATTAGGATAAGTCTCCCACTGTCATAAAGGTAGATGTAAAAAGTCTTCTGTCGACATCAATAGTGATATTCCATAATGGGTGTCATAAATTATGTTACTGTTTTAATATTATACATATGATCAATTAAATTTGATCTACATTAATTTTTCTAATTATATCTTTTACTTTATTTAATTATATTTTTTATTTTTTTTATTATATTATTTTGGTTTATTTCATTAACATATTTAACATTCTATTTCATCTATTAATGTTTAAATTCTCATAAAATTTTAAAATGAAGACAATTCACCCATCTATTACATTTACATCAATCATTCAGTACACCATAATTACATTCAGAGCTCGACCCGTTGATGATATGTTAGTGATTCACTTTATTTGATACCACAATATTAGTGTTACATATTGTAACATGTAAGGATATATCATTATTATTTTTATTGATTATAATAATTATGATAATATTTTATCATATTACTTAACAATACTAATGTAATTATATTTTTTAGTGATGCATATCATAAGGAATATAAAATGAGTGAATCCAACATTGAACCCATATTTTAGTGGTAGTATGTATACTCATTGGGAGATCTCGATAGAATCTTCACTAAAGAATATTAACACGATATTTTTGGATATGGTGATGTAATATCATATTTTATATAAAAATTATTTGATTGATTAGAAAGGTTACAATGATTTAAAATATGATATTTTTTTACCATCACAAATATTTATTATTATTATTTTGAATAAATATTTTTTAAAAAAATTTAGTACGATAACTACACAAGAAATTATGAAATATATTGAAATATATACATTTGATGAAGGAGGTTATAGGAAAATTGTTTGCTTGAATTATAGAATTTTTGGAGACATGAAAATGGTATGTCTGACAATGAAAAATGAATAACACCATTTTTCATAATGGGGAATCACTCAAGGTAATTCACATTTGAATTTATAATCTTCAAATATTATTAATTTTGGTCGTAGGAATAATTTAAACATTAAAACCAATTTTAAAATATAAAAAATATGTGGATTATTGAAAATAAAGATAATAAATTTTTATCCACTTTGAGTAATTTTAAAAGATCACAAAACAAAGATAAAATTCCAAAATAACATTGTAATATTTATTTAATGCAAGAATATTCTAATCTAACATATTCAACTTCCTAATATTTTTCATGAGAAATTAGTTCATTTGATAGAAATGATTAATATATATGTATGAAAAGCATATGAAAAAACATTGATTTAAATTCTAATTCTCACGAATATATTATTTCTTGAAATATTGATCCAAGTATTAATGATCTGAAGGAAATATTTGATTTATATAATGATAAAACAAAATAATCTATAATATATATTTGTTACATAAAGAAAAATTTTAATGTGTTCATTAACAAAAAAATAAATTATCAATTAAATAAAATAATGCCTATTTATAAATTTTTAATATTAAATTATAGAATGTAATTTTATTTTAAAAACTTATAAAAATTATTTATCCACACGTGAAACTGTTTTTGATGATTTGGAATTCGTTCAAAAAGAAAACGATTGGATAAAAAATGAATTAAATAATGTTTTAAATGAATATATTTGTTTTAAAATAAAATATATGTATAATTTTTTGTAAATTAAAATATTGGAAGGACTGTTTATTTCAAGAAATGTTATGGTAAATAGAATAGACAATGTTATGGAAATTTTTTTAATATGTTTGTAAATAAATATTTGGACAGAATATATTCAAGAACTTCTTCAGTAATTTTATTTTAAATATAGATCTTATGGTGTATTGGAATGTGGAATTTATATGTAGATGACACAATCTTTAGTTTACAAAACATTTTTTATGTATAAATCTCATATCAAGTAAAAAATGTTCAGACCATATACAAATTTGGTAACTGATGGTTTGTAATCTAATTGTGGTTAAATTATACTATTACATCTAACAACGTAATATCAAATTAATTATGTATTCTTATGATCACAATATATATCATTATAATTTTATCATTGTTACTTTAATTTGAGAATTATAAAATCAGTAATTAATATTGGGTAAAATGGAATAACAAATTTATTTTTGGATTCCACTTTATAATTAAACATTTAACTTTTGTTTTAGTTATTAAATGTGAGTGAAATTGTGTTTATATCTAATGACATGAAATTATCATTTTCATATACTTTTAATAATTTTATTTTATTTTCATATTTTGTTTTTATAATATGATATTTTCATTTAGTGAATTTTTAAATTTATTTGAATATCTATAACTTGTTTTGAGATTTTGTTTGTATTAATTTATGTTTTTATAGGAGTTTTCACTATTGGAATTAAAATTTTGTAGAAATACTTTGATATTATCAATTAGAAAAGAAGGAATCAATTTTTGATGATTTATACATTATATAAATTATAAATTAATATTGGATATTTTATTTATTGAAATAGATTATACAATATTTTATATGTGTAGTTTTCAAAATAAAAAATATTTTTCAATTAAAAATAAATATTTTTATATTTATAATTTTTTAAAATATGAATGAAGTGTTTTTAATTTTCTTGAAATGGGAAAACAAAAATTATGTGTGGTGAAATATTTGATTAATATTTTCAAAAAATCACTCAACTTTTGATCTTATTAAATGTTCATTCTATAAATTTGGAAATCAATTTTTAATTTTGATTTTTTAATAATGAAAAATCTATTATATAGAATATTATTCTAATGTTCTAGTTTGTATAACTATTAAATTTTAAATATTATTTATCATGATTAATTGATAAGCATAAAAGGTATTTTAAATATTCTTCTATTCTAGATTTCAATATCTATACAAAATACTATTTATATTCATGAAAACATATCTAAAATTGAGGTAGAATTTTAATCTTAAATTCATGTTTTTTAATATATAAATACAACACATCAATTAAGGGTTTTTTAACGTTACATCATTTTAAGAAAATACATATAAAATTATTCATTTAGTAAGTCTATTTTCATAACAATGGAATCTAATTTTATTTTTCAGGCATGGTAAAATCATAAATATATACTTTAGTGCATATCATGACTAATCAAAGGTATGTTTAAGTGTTCTAATTATAAATATAATATGTTATTCAAGATTAAAAATTGATGTTTTTTCTTATTATAATATATTTTAAAGCGTTTATGCAAGATAAATAATGACTTATAAAATAATTTTTAATCATTTTAAACGTTAATAATCAAGATTTATAGCATCTAATTTTATCAATTTCAGATTGAAAAATAATGGATTTAAAATATTTTCATCATTTAGTTTAATCTTAAAAATTTTCTTTTCTATTACAAGAATGTTGAATCATATTTAATTATTAGTTTTAGGGAGTGTTTATGTGTGTTTATATTATGAAATTTTCATATGTACATGAATTTTATATTATAGGGGAATTTATTTTATTTACTCTATTTTTAATTTATATTCACATTTTTTTATTAGAGTATTGTTTTATGTTTTATCATGCATACTTGTTTATATATTCTTACTCTCTAAACATTGTTTTAGCAAAAAATATTATTATAAGAAGTTGTTGACATTATTTTACACATATATTTTTTAAAATATTATCATTGAATAAAATCAGTGTTTTAATAACGAAAGCCTTATACGTTATCCTTGTCACGTTTTTTAAAATACTTATGTAACAAATGGTTTTATAAGATATTTGTATACATTTTTATGTAATATTATCTTGAAAAATATTCTTATAAAATAAAATGTGTTTCCTTTTTTATTTCATTCATAAATTTAGGGGGAGTTAATTTTTGAGTAACAACATAATAGATTGTAACACTATGATATACAGGGGGATACTTTTTTTTAAAAAAGAGATAATTTCTCAATAAAAAGTAAATATTTTATATAATTTGAAATATTGACGTAAGGTTTGAAATAATATATTTTTAAACTATCAGAATGCGGGATAATGTTAGGTGGAATAATAAACCCTTTTATGTTTTAATAATTACAACATTTATTTATTCTCTTAGTGAAAAATTTTATGTTTTAATAACATCAATGATTTATTTGTTTAATACTATTCATCATCCATTTTTTTTTAAAATTCCTATATAATTAATTAATCAATACTAATAGGGGATTGTAATCATGTGTTGTTAGTTAATTAGTTTTATGCTATAAATAAACGGGCATAGATTAGAATTGACCATTTTAAGTGGCCACTTCTAGTGACCCAGTGAAGTGGCTATGTGGAAGTGACCATGTAAAGTGACATTGAGGAATAAACCTTATGATGTGACAATGAACAAGTGACCCTAGGAAGTCATCTTGAGTTAAAAATGATAATTTATATATATGACATTATGTGAAGATACCATGAGAATTTTTTTTTTCAAATTATGGAAGTAAACTTGATTGGAGTTATAGTAAATGAGAATTTATGAATTTTTTGTGTGAAAAAATAAAAAAAAATGAAGTAACATATGAAAAATATGAAGTGGTCATATGATCAAAAATGATTTGACCGTATGAAAAATAATTAATTTTCTACAATTTGAAAAATAATGTGAACACGAGTTGAAAAATGAAGTTACCACAAGTTGACAAAAAAGAAACCACAAGTTGGAATGTAGTAACATGATAAAATAATTTATTGGAATTTATATTCATGATCAATTCCCTTATGTGATATCAAAATCCTGATTAACTATATTACATGATTTTTTTTCAATTAAACAATGTGATTACATATATAAAATCCAACTATATCGATTCAGTTACATCAACTAATTCTGATATTTATAAAAATCTCATATCTGAATTTTCCGATGTGAGATATTTATATATATATAATTCATCAAAATATTTAAATTCACATCAGTGGTTTTTTTTGATATTTTATGGCTATTATTATACATTAAATTATTCTTGTTCTTATTATTATTTCATATATAATTTTTCATGAAAATTACTTAGAATATTTGTAATGTTTCAAAATTATTTATAAATTATTTTGAAGCTATCAAAAGTTAATTTATATTTTTTAAGGATGAATTAAATTAGATTCACAAGGGATTAATAAGTCATTGATATTCACACTGAAATTTTGGAACATGATATATTCAAATTAAAAATGGTAGAAATATGAATTTCTATGATCGTATAATTATATAAAATTTTCAATTTAAATTAATACTCATTATTGTGATAGTATTTAATATAGTTATATCTTATAATAAATTCCATTATATATTTTTATTTATATAATATAATGAGAGATATCCCATTAATAATAATCATCTATCTTTTATATAATTCTGAAACATTTATCTTTGAAATAAAGAAGAGAAATGTGAATGTATAAAATAAATGTGTTGTTCAAATTAGTATTGTTTTTTAAAAAGAAGAGTTTGCATCACATGAGTTATGGGTGTACTCCAATGAATTTATTATAAACATTTATAGATATACATATAATTATATTAATTTTTGATTTTTTATTTTAATATTTTTTTATATATGGAATGGTTTTAATTTTTATATTATATCATTATTTTATTCCATATGATGATCTTAGTGATGGAAGTTTTGAAGTAGAATCATGTATTTTAATGTAAAAGAAACTATTCAGAGATATTTTGGTGTATAAAAGTCAAAATAATGCATTGATGTAATATATAAATGATACGTTTTTCTGTTATGAGTTACATAATTTGTTACTTCATCCTAAAGCAGCATCATTTATCTATTTCTGAAACTAAAATGGTGGTTGTATGATCATTATTGTTTCAACATCTTGAATGGAATAAGAACTAACAGTTCCAAACACCAATGTATTTATTAACAATCATTCACTATTATAAATTGTTACATTCATTATATTTTTTTTCTTATTAATACACTTACTGTGTCTTGCATGAGGTTATACGACCCTTATAATAGGTATGTATATTTTTGGTCTATCCCATAATAAGAATGGGATTATCATATCAAAATATATTATTGGGTTCCAAAAAACCATAAAACAATAGTGGAATTGACTCCTCATATAATAGTATTGGTTTAGTCTACCACTTTAGAATATTGGGTTCCACTTTAACTAGAAAATAATAGTGTGAAGAAATGATCATATAAGTGTCTATGTTTAATTTATCCCCTCATTGGAATAAGTTCTATTTATGAAACAACATAAAGGAGTTTTTTGATTTCTTTGTGAATGTATAAGTTGTGAATACACCTGTAAAATATTGAGTTAGGATTTCACCAATAAATGATTATATTTCATCTAAACCCTAAAGTGAAATAGGTTATGATTTATAATATAAAATTATAGGTTGTGAATTCTCATATTAAAGGTATTGTTTTTTATGAATGTCCAAATAAAAGGGATTTGGGTTAATTGTCTAGTTGTGATAAATTCATATGAAGAGTGTTTTCCATATTCTGAAACATTTATATGTCATAGTGGGTTTTGTACACTTGTTTGGTGTGTTGAGAGTATATGTAGGATCATTTATGTCAAAAAAATATAAAATTATTATCTTCATATTTTATTTATTGTATTTTATTTTCTATTTTATTATATTGTTGTTGTGTAATTATTTAATATTTGGACTATTATCATTCTTCAATTACTGTTTAAGCTCAGAATAATTTTAAATTAAAATACTCTTCACCCTTATTGTCCATTTCCTTCATTCCTTTAGAAATACAAAAAGGCACCAAAAATTATTTATTATTAATGGAATTAAATTATATGTATTAAATTTTTCATTAAATTGAATATGTTATAAATAAAAATTTAATTCATTCGATTGTTCTCCCATAAATTTAATCTAATAACATAAATATAATCAATTATAGGTAATAAACAAATATTCTGAATGTTCACTATTTATTTTTCAAATTCATTGATAATTTTATGTTATAATAAATCATGTAATAAGATTACATAACCATTAAGAAAATTCTATCATATATTATGATACATTTATAGCAATAAGATAAATTCCATAAATCTTGCCTTAGGATATAACCAAATGAGGCATATGAGGTGCCTACTATTCCAATCATTTTGAACTATAATCCAATTAGCTATCATAAACTATGATATATGGATTTATAGAAAGTATCTTGTAAAAGTGTTATTTTAAATTGTTATGAAAACATAACATTCCTCCTCATATACATTAATATGTTGCTATAAAAAATTTCCATTAGCTACAAATCAACTATCAAGTCATGATCTACATTAATATGATACTTCCTACTCAAGGTATAATTAATGAAATTCCACACCCATATGTTTATATTATTTTAATATGAAATAAGTAATCGAATGGGTGCAATTTTTACTATCATAGAATGATATTATATTAAGAATATATCTCCAATATTCTTTTATGATGTATAAATACCATAAACATCTCACAAAATAGTCAATTCCTCTTGTTTTTAAATGAATGAACAACCTTGAGATTCTCAATTTATAAATTAGTGTAATTATTCTCAAATTAACAAGAATAATGAGAACCATATTCCACTACCTGACTTTATGGTTTTAATATAGATCTTAATCCAACATTGATGTAGTCAGATCAAACCTCATATCTCTTCCCTAGTTCTTATAAAATGAAAATAAATATTTATGTTAAACACATAATAAAATCCTAAATTAGAAATGGAAATTTAGATAACTAGTGAAACATCATATTTTTACAAGTCAAATCTATTGGAATATTTAGTTGAGTTAAAAATTTGATAAACCAATGCCAATGAAGCATTTATTTTGAATGAAATTCTTAGGTATTTCATATGAAATATTTGTTTCCACCTTATTAAGATCCACTAATACCCCATATTTTTATTTAACATCTCTAGAAAAATAATTTATAATTTCCAAAATTTGAACTTACATATCATGGAATAAAAATGATGAGGTGCCCATGTGTCAATGACAATAACCCTATTTCACAATGTCTATCCTAGCTGCATGAGTATACCAATATATAAGTGATAAATAAAATTAGGAATGAATCAACATAATGATATAAAATATGTTTCATCAAGGCCATAAATATATCCAATGCATTCCTATCCACGAAGGCACCATAATGAATCAAAAATAGCTATATCTCATTCAAAAGGTTTTCTTGATCACATCATAGACTCACATAATCAACAAATGGGGACCAAATTGAAAATAAATCTTTTAACCAACTAAATCAACTCATATTATTGAATAAATCATCAATTTATGATAGAGAATATAAATTCTTAATAGAACCCTAATTAAATATTTGATTATAAACACACAATTGTAAACTCTCATACACATTTTATGTCACTATTA
The DNA here is from genome assembly GCA_963277665.1 of Viscum album. NCBI lineage: Eukaryota > Viridiplantae > Streptophyta > Magnoliopsida > Santalales > Viscaceae > Viscum > Viscum album. Next base: position 1,499,135,024 of record OY728119.1, on the reverse strand, counting down.
CTAGAGAACCCTCTGGAGACACATGTGTCTTAATGAATCCTTTAGATTCAAGATCATTCGACATATTTTTCTTGTCATTGAGAATATTTTTACCTAAATGATAATGTGGTATATATATATATATATTATAGGTAACAAGTACCAAATTAGTCATTAACTCTACCTCCCTCTCTATAATTAACCCCAAAATTAATTAGAAAACACACGCATATACCTTTGAATCAGATGATGAAAAATATAACTATAAACATACTCAACCAATGTAATAACCATCTGATCTACCCAATATGTAATCACCCTGAACATTCTTGAATCATAGTTTGATTACCTGTATTGATAATTTTATTCTCTCTGAGAAACATGAGACTCTTCGTAATATTTAATGAATTTCAATATGAGTAAACAATAATTTATATAGACATTACAATGTGACATTCATTATATTTAAATTAACATATGATATATGTTACTCTCTAGAATGATTAAAGAATAATTTTTTTCATATCCCAAAATAATATTGGCATAAGAAGAATATATTTTGATAGACTAGTCTTTTTTCTTTGTGGTGCATTCCTAGATAAAGACATATAAAAAAACTCAACATCCAAACCCCATGTTTGATATTAAATAGTTAGATATAAAATAATGATATATAATAAATCAAACTGGAAAATTATGGAGATAAATTTAACTATCATCATGCCACTAATCATAAGGGAACCTTCTTAGCGATATGTTTTTACATGCTAAATAGTGTAAAATTTATCAAACCCCACACTATGATATCTCTCATAGGTAGCCTAACTACCATACATATATTCTTTAAACATAAAATCATCTTACAACCCCTTATACAACTATGAAAAACCTCATAGATGACATAACACCCATTATTTTTTATAGAGAACATTCAATTTCATTAGTGTTCTATATAGAAGAAGAGTCACAATCCTGAACATAATGCGATCCCTTAAAAATTAACTTATGAAGATGTTTAATTTACTATAAATGCGACACTATATTGTCTTACTAAAACAAATTTATCAGGTATTATCTATTTAACCATTATTATAACAATATAATTGTGCTCTATATTCAGAAGATAAAAAATAAACAGTCTTCCTCTAGCCAATTATCATCTCTTCATCCATACTATATTCATAAAAATTAATCTTATTATCAATCCAAGATCAACATACACAAATTGAATAAATATTATATTATTTAATATCATTCAATTATATGAATGACTTGTTTACCACTTCTGTTAATGTATGTAAACAAAAAGTTGATCCTTTAATAATATCTAATTTTTACCATCATAAAAAATAAAAACCTTATAAGTATCATCACCACCCATGGTCAATGAAAAATTAAAAGAATTATTCAACCTATAATCTTAATGATGAATGAAATTATTATGCTATTTATTTTCTGGAACGATTTACCTCTATCTATACACAAATTACTCAACTATTAATTTTTAAAAAGGATATCCTAGAAATAATACCATGAAGAACCCTGATACCACCATTAATAGAATAATATAAAACACTAGCGTTGAGTGAGTTGAACTAATCTATATAAGAATATGATATTTTGAATAAGAACATGTAATTCCGGATTGGTGGAGGGGCAGATTTTTTGAATCATGATTTATGAGGTAAATTCAATGGATGAAATGCATTGGGTGTGGGTAATTATAATTTTTATGAATATTTAAGGGAACTTATAGGAATAATTAAAGATAAATATGTGAAAAATAATAGGCCTACAATAATATAATGTAATACCACCATTTAGTCAGTGGCATCGATTGTAGACATAGATGGTTGTTGGTCTCACTGACTACCTGATGAGCTCATCACGGGCTAACTACTGGAACACTGGCTAGCCTGTAGAGTCTAGTGGCATGCCAATGGTGGCTATCAACTAGTATGTGACATCCAAATAGCATTTATTAATGTGATTATAATGGCATTTTCACCCCATTTCACCTTATAAACCTTACAAAAATTTCATCCCCTTCATTTGAATAAGAGCCTTCCCTAAGCCCTTATTTATTCCTCTCATTATACTTATAGATTAACTTTATTCTTATTTTAACTTGAGTTCCATCAGATGAGTTAGAGAGTTATGGGTATATCAACGACTCCTCTTCTATCTATTATAGTTTTGTTTCAATATTTTCTAGTGTTACACATGATTTGGATAATTTTCTATATTTTAAGGTTTATTTCTATTTTGTAATTTTACTCAAATTATGGATGATTTTTTTACTAATATCTAAGAACATGGATTCATTAATGAAGATGTAGATGATCCTAATCCTGACATATATTATTTGTAGTTTCTCTTTTATGATGTTTTGTGTAAATTATAGACCTGATTTATGTTGGTATAATCATTAAAAAATATATCCTTTTAATTGATTATTTGTTTAACGTCTCATTTAGCATTCCATAAACCATTAAATACATAATTCCATAAGAAATAAGCATGGCTATTCTTGACATTAGATGGATTTTTGGTGAGATTTTGTTATTTTAATTTAAGGGTTAAAAATTAAGTTATAACCGAGATCGACAGTTGTCAAATGAAATTTCATAACCATAGATGATTTATAATAGGTTGAACAACAAAATTGGAACCATTGGATAATGAGGGTTTTTTTGTAAATTTTTTTCCCTTTTATTGATTATAAATGAAATTTATGTTTTTTTGGTCCAAAATTTAATAATTATGTTTGAAATGTCCAATTGATATAAGAGAATGACATTATAGGATGACCTTGTAATAAAGTGAAATAGTGTAACATAATTATAGTATAAGAGGTTACAGTTTTAATGTGAGATATTGTCTTATGTTATGAATTTTTTTTTTCAAATGATGGTGTTTCTTAAAAATAGTTCTAGTAAAAAATCAATAGTTATCATTCCTTTAAAACATCTTAATGAATCCCAATTTATCCAATATAGAGAAAAATGATATTCATTTTTTTAAATTTAAAGTGAGATAGTTTAAGGGATTGTTATTAAGTAATGGTTAAGTTGTTTGTTTATTGATTATTTCTTATGTAACCCACTTTTTGGATTAATTACATGTGTCAAGCATTAGATATAGTTTTTCGCAGTAAATGGGGAGGATTATTTGAGTGACAATAGTTTTCGTTAGGGGACTCTGTTGAATTCCATGGGTGGTTATCTCATTGGATTCAAGGATATCCAATACAAATAAATTATTTGAGGTAACTGAGATTCCTCATCAATTCATCACTACAAACATCTCAAGTTGGATCCCATATTCATTAGAGTGGTTTATTATGTATTGAATAAAACTGATTAATGATGTGGGTAACCTGAGGGTACCATTATGAATTCCATTATATGAGCTCCTACGATTCAAATTGATTATATTGGATAATTTTACATGGGATTCGGAGTAGGTATCGGTCAATCTTGACACTCTAAAATCATTGTAATAATGGTTATATGGTTTCAATTTAGATAATTCCTTGGATTGATCATTGGATTCACCGTGATAGCACTGATAATAATTCCATGGATTCAAGATGAGTTGGATGGAAAGAAATTCCGGATGTATCCCCCATGGATTTCCTTTTTCCTTCATAAGTTTCATTTCCTTGGGGGAATACCTTTGAACCAGTTGTTCCATATTGTATTTTATGGATAATTATTCACAATCATTACCCAAATCTAGTACGCCTAGTCTCGGGTGTTAGTAAGAATCATCATATTTATGGATAGGTTTTGTTTTTTATTTAATTTTTTATATATTCATGTGATATTATGTACCTATACACAATTATATCTACAAATGTTATATAGAATTGTTATTTTATAGAATCTGTTATTTGTATACTTCTGAGTAATACTCACACCCTTATCATGCCTCCATTAGGGATCTTAGTATTATATGGAATACCATGTGATATTGTAATTATTAGTTTTAACTTATTTATCTTATCTTTGATGTTTTTTTGGTATGGTTTATATTTTTTTAATTATTCACTCTAATATGGATATTCTAAACAAAGGGTATAATCTCCCCATTATGTCATTATCAACCCTCACCACTAGTTTGTAGCCACTGGTGCACGAGTAGGGGTTCCTAAAGAAATGTGGAACATAGGCATATGGGAATAGTTTAATGGATCCAAGGAAATGGTATTACCAAATTGCATCAAATTCATTTTATTTTCATTACTATTTATCCATTATAGATAGAATAATTTTAATGAATATGAACATAGAATTATGCTCTGACATTGGAGTGATAGACCCCCATATAGGGGAATCATATGTTCATAGGGATGAGAATCTTTGTTTTGAAATTCATTGTTATACATTTATTTGATACAATCATTTTTAGTGACTTATTGGATTAATAATATAATAATTTATAGTATTCTACCTCTAGGAATAGTAAGACGTGATAGGGTTTGTGTGATCATGAATAATTATAGGAAAATAATATTTGAATATTACATATTCTGGATATGTTAGTTGCTTAATATTTTTATTATCCTGTGATTTTATTTATCTAGTTTATAACATCCAATGCAGATGAAGATTTTTAAGGAAAATGGGGGCATTTATTATATTATATGAATAATTTTATATTATGTTGTCCATATATGAATATAGTGTCATATTTCTTGATAAATTCTCAAGTTGATGCCATGATATATTGTATTATATAAATGGATTTAGGATGGGATTGATTAATTATTCTTATATTTAGAAATAAAAATGAAATTCTCCTATATATATTGAGAATGGAACCCTATTTAATCAATCCAATAAAATTTTAGAAAAATTTGATAAAATTTGGAAATATAGATTATAAATCCTTCAGTTGGAAATGTGAATCCTATTAAACTATGAAATCTAGGGCTTAAAGTGGAATGAAAATCCCATAAAAATATTATAATGAATTCTAGAACATGGTAACTTGGAAGACATATGAATAAGACCTGACTCGGTGTATGCGTAGTTGGGGACGCAGAGTGTTACTAAGTTATGAGGTTTCATTGTTACATGCTGATATGAACCCCATGGGGATGGTGTGTCTAGGTAAATGAGAAAGTGAACCTGGTGATGTTAGTGGAGATAGATGTTGAGCATAATATTATGGTATATTTATCTTGTTTATTGGTTTTTATAGTAAGACATTGGTAGAGGGTGTTTGTGGTCATACATAGTATCCTTATTGAGAAACAATAGTCCACTGAGCGGATGCCTTACGATCCTCAATGGTAACCAATGAGGTTAGTTGAATAGATATTTTGAGATACTATTAATGATGTGTGGTGTGGAAGATGACTCAGTTTAGGTGACCAGTTCACGTTCTTTCCTACACAACAATTATGTAATTGTGTTTGACCACACATGGTTATATGAACAAAATTATTAGATGATTATAAAGGGTTGGATCCTTAATATATTTAATCATGTTGGTTTTTGATGTTCTTTGGTATGTTTTTGAATCATAGGGAACTGTTTTTTATTTGAATGACACCCAGAATAATCATTGGTCATGTGATTATGCTAGATATATAGATGGTTCTAGGTATATTATAAGAGATAATCCATGATATATCTAGTTAGATGAAGTGACATACTAGTAGAATGGTTTAATTTATTTTAAGTTTCATGAGGATTGGATCAATGATTCTCAACTCACAAGAATGTGAACCATTTTATGTATATTAGTTATAGTGGATTGTGAAACCATTGTGTCTCGATGAGATCATATGGTTAGAGTGTGAGAACATATTGTTTAGATGGAACATATGTTTTTATTGGGATTGAATCGATGAATGTGAGGATTCAACAATTATTTAGTATAGGCAAGGTGATATTTTGAATGGTTTTAATCAAGACATAACTAGGGGTGATAATGCTCAATAAGAAACAATTGGTATATTTAATGATTGTTCAAGGTCTGGCAATATAGATTTTTCTATTCATTTAGTTATTTAGTGAGAGTGTTGTTGGATGGTTATAGTCTTGTAGTGACACTGGGTGATAGAAAGTTGTCTGATAGACCGTATCATAAATGAAGTGCTCAATTTTCAAGAGCATAACTGATGTTTGTTTTGGTTAAGTAATTATAACAAGAACATTTTCACGTTCATATGTTTATTCATGAGAGCATAGGTTTAATGTGACAGGAAACATAGGGGCATGATCTAAGCGACATGATGTGTTGGTGTGGGTCTGTGACCCAATTATGATTCAATGTGTCAAGATAGTGGACAACTATATATGTAGTTCCAAAAAAGTAATTAATCAATGAGCATATGTTTTTGAGATGGGGGCTGATGACCTTGGTGTGCAATTTTGGGAATAGTTTCCCATGGTTTTAATGTAATTTGAAAAGCCCCTTTTTTATGAGGGGAAAAATTAGATTGGGTTAGTATTTTGTGACATGGTCAATATAAGAATCAAATCCTAGTCATTAATTGTAAGGATGTCAAACGAGGCTCTGGAAGAGAGATATGATGTGAATCTTACCATTATTTGATTTTAATAACCCCTATCACTCTTAATGTGAGTAATTTTTTTTAATTTATATAAAACTAAATCTAATAATGGATATACCACAACAAATATCACCACACCATTAAAAAAGGAATACAATGTAGTCCTATGAACCACATGGTTGAAATCCACTCACCCTTATAAAATCTGCAGAACTATTGGTAATCCATTAAATAACTATCAAATCACCATTATTATTGTATTGTTTTATCCTTACATAAGTAATTGAGAACCTGTTCAAGACTTATTTTCTTGGATTCTACCTTTATGTAAGCATTATAACTCATAGGAGACCTTTATGTGGGTAACCTTATGACATAATTCTTAGGCCCACAACACATCCTTGCTTTTTCATGTTCCATTGTGAGATTTATGAAGATCATTCCAGAGGCCACAACAAATTCAATGTCTAGTTCCTATAATCTTGGTCCACTTTACGCTGCAATATACCCTCTATGCTGTATTTTTTTTATTACAAGAGTTTTCAAAAGTATAACTCAAAGGATATTATAAAATAAAATCAAATTTATAATAACTATAGAAATGTTATACATTGTAAATTAGATGATAAATCACAATTACCTCAACATTGGTAGACCTATAAAAAATTTCTTGTGATAGTCTATTGTGATTCCTCTTCCTATAACTCATATAATGTTTCTATGAGTTAGTAATCTCTTCCCCAGCTAGAATTGGTTTCATTATAAATTCATTAAATTTTTGTCAAAATAGATTTTACTTGGATGAATTTCAATCAAGAATTATAATTGAATCTACATCATTATATAATTAATTAAATTATATAAATAGATACCGTTGTGGCATGGGAACAATCCTTTAAAATAATTTTCAAATTTCCATTTTAGTTAATCACAAGATCTATCTTAATGTGCTCTCATTTCTAAATATTATTTCTTCCTCTAGAGTGTGTTCACAATTTGTATATATAATAAACCTTTTATTTTATTCTCACTATCGCCTAGTGGTCATCATATTCATTATGGGAACTTATAAAATTCTTCAAAAGAGATTTCATTATAGAAATATCCTCTATTAATACTTCTTTTATATTTTGGTGCTTACTACCATTAGAGTAAAGAACTATGTATTTCATTCTATTTCATTTAAAATGGAATGATATTACCCTTCATGATTTTTTAGCATCACCATTAAATAGATAATTTCTGTTGTATTTGTTTTCATCTTATAACATCAAAATAAAGGTATTATTTTATTATAGTGGCAATAATTAAATCCAAAGGTGACTAAGTTGGTATATGTCGGGGAACTTTTAAATCTATTTCCAAATTTCATTCCAAAAAACATTGCGTTATTTAATTTTGACAATTTCCATATTTTATAACTTTTATTAATTAATTTATTTATAATCTTTTTAATATATCAATTAATTCTTAGTTTATTTTCCATTGAACCTGTCACATTTTCCAATTCCATATATTTTCACATTTAAACTTTAATTATTTAATATTTAAATGGATTTAATTTATTCATTATTTTATAATGATTTGTTCAAATATAATTGTTTTTTACTTAAATTTTAATGTGAAATTTATCCCCACATTACATTTTACAAATCAAAAACCTACATTTGGTATCAAAGGTGTCTAGATTATTGAATTACTTTGTTTTTAAGTTCTTTTAATGTATCTATTTTTAAACCATTAAACAATTTTTCAAATATAGATTTCTTTTCTCACTAGATATGTCTAACACCTATCCGCATTTTAATGGACAATGATTGGGGTTTTCACAATTATAGATGGTAATAATTTTTATAATTATAAATCTATAATTTCAACATTTCACAGATCTTCAGCTTCCATGTTTATAATATTTTTGTGCATTGATATAATATTTTAATTGAAAAATTAGTAAAAGTTAATGCTCATGTTATTTGTATTTTTGAAATTGACGGAAAAGAAATGAAATGATTAAATCATTTTTTATATGTTAATGAGTTAAATGGAGTGTCATTATGAAAAATCATATTAAAAACATAAAAATTATTAAAAATTATACATTAAGTAATAACAAGGTTTTTAATATAGGGTCATATATGTACTGGAAAGAAATTGATTTTTTCTCTATCATCTTGATCAGTATATCATATAAATGTTTAATAGAGTTATTGAAATTTATAATGGATAAATTTACCTTGGTAACTACATTTCAATATAATATTTTGGACAAAAAATCATTATTTTTTCCAATGCATTTGGGAACAAAAATATAATGTCTTCCAAGAATATAAATATATATAAAATATGCTTGTTTTTGAACTCAGTGTTTCGGTAATTTTAAATTATATAACCATGAAGATAAAACCTAAGAATGAAGATATTAAGGATAACAAATCTAAATTAAAAATTTACGTCAAATGAATTGATTATGGCAAATTTAGGAGAAACTCAAACATTTCCAACTATACCAATATTTTGGACATGTATAAAAAATAGATCTTCCCAAAATAATAATAAATTGAAAAAATAGGAGAATTCAAGGTAAATTGATTCCATTTTAAAAATAATCTTCACATCTAGCATGATTATTCCCATAACATAATAAATGAAAAATAAAAAAAATAGATTACAACGCTTTAATGGTTTCGACTTAGAGCACAAACAATGACTCTATTTCAACATATGAATAAAGTGATGAATGTCATAAGTGAATCATGATAGACGTTGTGGATGAAATTGATGTTAGCTCTAAAATATCCCTCTCTCCTTCTCCTTCCTATTATTATTATTCTATTTCTTCTATGTCCTCATTATTTTATGAATATCATATTAAAAATAAAAAAGAAAATTAAAATGGTATTTCTCATATTCTTTAAATATTCAATGATCTTAAAATGAAACACAACCTTGTTGTTTCTAAAAATGGTCCAATTATTAATGTAATAAAGAATTTTATTTTTAAATTAAATGATCAACTAAGCATTGAATCTTTTCTATTTAATGTTAAAGATAATAAAAATTCCCATTATTGTATTACCCAAGTGGATAAAAAATTTAGATAACATTTTTGTTTTTAAAAAACCTATTTAAAATATCAATTTTTTTGTGTATTTAAAATATTATACCTTTCCCAATAATTCATAAAATACATCATTTTTATAAATAATTTCCCAAAATAAATTTTGTTAATATTATAAAAAAAAGTGGTTATATATTTTATGAATGTAATTGTAAAATTTATTGATATGGTAGAACTAATAGATTTTTCTATCATCCTAGACTGACTGGACACTAAGAAAGTAGCTCGACCAGTTCATCACGTAGCCACAAGTGAGCCTCGCGTCATGTCAGAGGCTACCGAATAGCAGTGAGTGTGTAAATATGGTATAGTTAGGATAATTTACTATCTTGTGATAGTATCATAATAGTATGATTAGATAACAAATAATATAAAATAGTAAAATATGTAATCTAAACCTATATACAAAATATATGGACAATTATAGTATACAACAGAATAGATTTATTTCTGCATAGTGGTATATAATTAAATAAAAGACATATAACAAAATGCTATATAATACAATACATGAATAAAAAAAGGAAAAAATAAAATTCCAAGGGAGATATCCATAAGAATCCAATCATATATCTAGCTCTTATGATCCTAACATCTAGGTACTAGCTAAATGACTCATGTAATTAAACTTGTTTTTGAAAATATAAGGTCTACTCAGATACTCTAGTTCAATGGAGGCCTGAGTTGGGTGCGAGATAATAAACCCAGTAGGTTACCACCCAAAGTGCTTATGACTAATTCCAATATGTGAAATATAATATAATGTATTGTTCATGTATAATTAGAGAGATAATAATGTAGTGCTAAATAAAAAACAAACTTTTTTGGTTCACAAGGGACAACTGGAGGCTATATGTACTTTGACTAATAGCAAGAACAATTGTATGATCAGTTAGCATACACATATTGTAAAAATATATAAGTATAAAATATTGTTCTATATTGAATCCACAAATTAGAACCATGTACATACAGATATAAGTTTCAATATACATAGAATCCTTGTTCATGGCTAGACTAAGGTGTGACTCAGATATTCATTACCATTCTAAATGAGCCTTAAAGCTTAAGTAATAGGGTATAATCCCTAAATCCCAATAAATTGGGAGACATCATGCAACCACACTCAGGATATCAAGTGAGCCACCATATGAACACTCTAAAAATGAAATATAGCTCATAAAGGCCATCTCTCATATAGTATCATCGGGTTAAGATTCCATATTGAACACCTGATATAAGGTTTTGTGATTATCATCTATGTTTAACACCCTTTACGATCATCCATAACCTATTTATAATGCATAATTATATTCATAATAAATATCCATGGGGTAATATAGCTCATGCTTAAAATTTATCAAGACTATATAATGGCATCAAAAAATTTATAATATAATCCATGAGGTAATACCAATCATTATTTTCACTAAATAAACAAAATATAAAAACGAAATATCATTTCAATTAAAAAATATACATAAGCATGTGACAAATGGCATGGCCTTTCTAGCCTTCACATTTCTTTTCACAGAAATTGTTTATTATAATTAATCAATTTCATTAATAACATTTTAATCAATCTAGGAAGGAACCCCATTATGATTATCCATTCCATTTATCTAAATCAAGACAAATAAAATTATAATGATCAATGGGCACTAATGATCTCTCATTTTAAGTGAAGAAATTTCCTTCATGGGTAATTAAAATTAAAATATTGTCCAGGAACATAGGACGTTCTTGATTCATTTAACATTTACATAGAATGAAGAAACTACATTTCATAATATTCACAAAGGCCATGTACTGATATTCCATAAAATTAACAATAAAAAAGGCATAGGATAACCCTTGTTCAATATATATAAGAAAGATATGAAACACTAGTAACATCTTTGTAATTTTGAAGAAAAAAACCACATTCGAGGGGTTTAATTATACAATAATGATAATGTTTATAAAAAATTCATTGATCATAAGAAAAAATCCCATTTCAATACAATACTAAATTGATCAATGTGACATTTAATAATGATAACTCACACGATACATTAATTCCTAGAGGTCCAAAATGCATTAATAGGGTGTTGCTATCATTTAGATGATTAAACAGAAAGAGTAATTCCATTTATAGCTTTGGATGAATTCATAGAATATATTTTGATAAATTACACTATTAAATATAATGGTTACATTCATATATAACACTCATGGGGTTTCAATATAAGGGTTCCACCGTCTCATAATCCCTAAATTTGGATTAGTATACATGTATGAAGGTTAAATGGTAAATTTTATTTGACGAAGCCCATTTAGAAGGACTATTTGGATAAGTATTATTTTTATTGCAATGATTCTATTAATAAAATTAAAGAAACTCAAAGAATAATCCATATAACACCTACATTATACCATATATTATTTACTCATCCAATATCAATGTCTTATTCATTCCCGTTTATAAGAAATCTCTGAAATGGACCCTTAACCTAAAAATAAAGAAAAATAAATTGTACCTATAGAACATAATTAACATGATATAAAATGAAGAAATACAAAATAGGAATTGAGATATTACTCACATGGATCTATAGGGATTGGCCGAATTCAATTCCGACATCAGATAAAGGATAAAGCACAATGTATTGAATAAAATTGATGTTAAATCCATGATGCCAAAATTGGTATCTCAGATACTATAAGGGAAAAAAAGAAAACAAATAAGGATGTATTAATCCTTCATTAAGTGAAAATGATTCATTTTACCCAAAAAATTTTGTTCATCATTTTGGATGCAAGGATTGGCCAAACCCTGCGCTAACCGTGTGGCACCCACTGATAAGAAATGAACTCACAATGTTTATGCCACCTGATTACCATAAACATTCCCCAAACATGATATAAATAATTTCAAGGTAATTAAATAGTGGAAATACCCATGATATATGGGGGAATGGTCTGGTAACATGTTTGGAAGCCTATGAAGTGCATTTTCCCCCTTTTACAGCTACATGATTTTCTATTGGAGGCCACACTATTTTAGACAAACTGTGTCCCACTATCAGACCCTCAAAAACCATTATTTCTTGACACTGAAGATATTAGAACTCAAAAAAACATCCATGGGACGTCTTAGTCCTTTAATAAATTCCAAAACAACCAATTTAAGTGTTCAAACTCTTGAAAATTTATTCCGAAGATCATTTATAAAAAATGTCATGTCTAATAAATGAAAAAGTTAAAATTCCATTGGAATTTTGTCTAGATCAAAAACCTAGGTCATTACTGTATCCTAAACGTATAAATTCTTATCCTCAAGAAGCCTTCGAGAATGAAGAAAACATATCCTGACTTATTAGGGCCAGGAAGTCCCATTCAAACAATCACACTGAATTTCTAAATGGCCAATGCAGCTGTATATACATACATATGTAAAAGGAACTTATGCCACAAAAAGTCAATCCAAAAATAATTTCCGAACTGGAACTACTAAAATATGATTTTATGATCCCCTCTAGGTAGATAAATGATCATTTCATCATCTCATTAATCATATGGGTAAAGGTTCTCCCAACCATAGTATTTTACATCTTATGTGTCCAATTCCAGACCACAATGCATACACCATCAAAATTTCATTAAAAATCATTACTTACGAATTATAACGATTCTACAAGCTTGGATTATTTAACAGGAAAAGATTAAATTGTTTTGAGGCTGTATCATGTACCAAATATAAAGAATTTGTCAAATTCTGATCGAACAAATTGAAATTGGTCAAGACTGATTTATATGAAAAACAAAGATTACCTTAAAACTATATTCGTCTTATCCCAATTATTTGATTAAAATAAATTACATTCGAATGTATCCATGGAATGAAAATTAAAAATAATTCAAGACACTCTGGAAAAATTATATTATCATTATATGCTTATATGACTGACACATAACAGACCGATCCACAAATCCTTCCCCTAAGGCTCTTAGGATTTAGCACAGTCAAACTCACCATAGTCTATACTTGAACTTTGACAAGTTTTCTTGGTTAAAAGATCACCTAGATATTTAAACTATAATTCATCGACACATAAAAGGGAATAATCTAGGTCCATAAAATTGGAATCAGTAGCACTTTATAACAACACTACTTATATCAATACAAAGTATATAGTAACGTCAAATGTATAAGCTCTTCATCCCAGTTGGGGAGGACTCTTCAACTGTATCCAAGAGACCTGAGTTCAAAACTGAGTGGATACATATTTAAAATGAGACCAAAATCATCCAAATGGACTTTCTTGGTTGTGTTCCATACATTCACCCGATTTGACATGACACCCACAACCATATTAGTGTCCTAGAAATTATAAGAAACTAAATATTTGATGCTGAAAAGCATGCTAGTTCCCAACCACCAAAAACCTATAGGTGTCACTCCTCTGAGTCACAATCACGATGTCCAAGAATGTGTCAGGAAAAACAAAACCAAACTGATTAGCATGTCAGAACACCCAATAACATTGTAAAAGTCTTACTGATTATTGAGATTGACATGAATCTTAAATACCATGGACAGTCTACAATTGATGTGACCCAAGAATATTCTAAATAGCTCAATTCTCAACAATTCCACCGAACACATCAATATTGTCTTATCATTTTGAAAGTTTATCGGTACCACATATATCACCACATTATACCCTATGATTACGGATGTAGAATGATGAGTCGCTGATAGTACCCATGGGTTTATCAGATGATGAAATCAAGTATCACAATGACTGTTCAATGAAATGGTTCAATTTATTTCTATCTCATATGACAATAAAATAGAATAATGTTCTCTTAATTCCCTCAAGATTAATAAATAGGGTCATAAGACCTAAGAAAAGGCTGACCATTACCTTTAAATATACAACATACTAAAACCATGAATTTCCTGATGCTCACACCAATACAAAGTCAAATGATCAAATGACCACTCGTATATATATGGATTTCATATAAAAACCCAGAGTCCTACTATGGGAAAAAACAACCAAATGATTGCAATTTTTAGATAGATCACAGAATTTAGTAAGGAATTTATTTTTTAAGGGTGAAACCAACAATGGGATATCCCCTCATGAAGCATAATCAGTGACCCTATCACTTAGTCACTCTGAAAAATAAACCCCCTAGGATTAAGATCCCATCATTTAAGATATTACTAAATAGGAAGAAGGGCTTCTGGAAACTGCTCATTTTTTAATTCCAAGGCTATTGAAAAAAGAATTTAAACTTACCTTACTCATGGGTTTGAAAAAATGAAACACATAGGGTTCCGTTTTCAAGTAAATACATTGATTTTTATTTAAGGTAAAATATTGTAAAAGATTTCAAAATATAGTACTAATAAAAAAAGAATGTATCATAAGAATTCATTTTCAAATCATTTTATTTTCAATAACATTTTGTCATATATTAGGAAATTTATCAAAAATGATTTTTTATGTAGTAATATATAAGTAAACCAATGACATTCCCATTAATCCAAATTGGCATCATTAAAAACAACTAAATAGTAGTAGTTTAAAGAAATAAATTACTAAAAATGAAACATGTCATGTTATTAGAAACATCCCAAAATGACCTAATTAGGCCAATTAGTGAATTCAAGGTGATAAACTAATCATTTCAAGTTAATATTAAAATGATTTCACATTTTAAAATCATTTCGTAACATATGATGGCTATAAAAACAATGGTTTGATTACATGGGATTCCACAAACAAAATTTATAAAAAAATCATACACTCTGTAATCTAATTTCTAGATCCCATTTAATCAAAAGATACTTCAATTAAGAATATAAAATGATCATATATAATTCTTTAGATATTTGGGTGGCCATATATCGATCCATAAATCACCCGTAAAATTTATAGTTTGGAATTTGGTTCCCCATAATCTAAATCAGTTCTCCGTAAAATTATAAAAATTGTATTAATTAAATTTTAACAATAATTTCTCAAAATCCCAAAAGATGAAAGGATGGTTTGAGTACATATTACACCATTACTCAATTATAAGTCCCCCATATACCTTACAAAAAATGATTATCTTCTGTTTAATTCACAACAAACAAAAATATCCATTGTAACCATTTATATATATCTAAATCCGAAAAATTGTGTTTTCATAAGTTGTAAACAAAGTGGAATACGATATAAACACCAAATAATGATGTATAATCAGGAAATTCTAAATAAATAGGAATAATGGAAAATAATCACTTTAGAATGTTATATAGGATGGTTGGCTAAACAAAATAATAGAATAGAATATAATATTACAGACTTGTTAACGAATACCTTAACCATGTGCCAATTGAAGCATGTTATTAAAATACCTAACATGGAACATAATAAGAATTCTAAAAAAACACAGGAATGGAATAACATTCAAGTTGCACAACAAAATAAATAAGAAATATAAAAAGGAAAATATGTGGAATAGAATATGCATGGCATGTGACTCTCTATGTGTCTAATCTGATGCATGTAATGATTCATCCATGTTTAACCAGACCAAGGATAAAATACCATAAAGACAATAAATCAATTAATAGTGGAAAGTACACAAATGAATCTAGATGAAATCTTATTCAACTATAATAGAAAATAACACGAACATCAATCCCATTCCAAGGTACATAGAATTTTCAATATGGGTGTGGTGATAAACCCTATATATAGTTATTTACCATGAACTGAAACATATTGAATATCATGTCTAATTGGGAAAAATAGTAAGAAAATAGAAATAAAACAACGTTTAATATAACATTGTAACGACCCAGCCTGAATGACCACTACGAAGGTAGTTAGATCAGTTGGTGATATAGCCACAAGCACACCTTCATTTATGCTAGATGTTTCTATCTTATAGTGAGGATGTAAATATGTTACATTGGAGAGACTATACCCTCATTTCATAGTGGAAAATTTACACAATTAGATAAAAAATAATAGACAATAATACCAATAATAATATATAACAGTATACAAATGATATATCCAATGCTAGTATAAAAAAGAAATAATGTATGGACAGATCATGATACATAATAAATGAAAAATCCATAAAAATGAATTAAAATAGTAATATACAAAAATAAATAAAATGAATGATTTAAAATCTATAAGGGAGATCACCATGGGTATCTCGAGCCCCATCTTGTTCTAGTGCCCCTAACTCCCTTACACTAGCTAAGTAATTGAGGCAGTCAACCATGATTTACTAAATATATGTTCTACCTGGGTACCCCCATGGAAATAGTGGCCCAAGCATGGTCTGAGATAATTGTCCAATTAGTTTCCAACCCAAGGATTCTCTTACTGAATCCTATTTGTGAAATATATTGTAAATCCGTGAATAGTTATATAAGAAAAGATAAAAAACTAGTGTTAAATAAAATAAAAACAACCTGTATGGGTTCTTATGAAAAACCTGGTGGCCATACATAATTTGTCACATATATGAAATAATTTTCTGATAAGATATTATAATTATATATTAGTAATATATATATATATATATATATATTCCATTTGGAATCCACCTATATTAATCAATTATGTGTTAACATAAGTGGACACATAACTAGAATACTAATTACTTGATGGACTAGGTCATAAACAATACAACTATGACAAGTCTAAATGATCCTGAAAGTCGAAAAAATTAGTAACATTCCGTATATTTCAATATAGTGGGATACATAATGCTATAACACTTTGGATGGTGATTGGACATCTCTGTAAATACTCTAATCATGGAACATGGCACATAAAACCCATCACCCAAATAGTATAACTAGCATGAGATACAATAATCAACACATAATATAAGAGAGTGTGATTATCCTCCATGGTTAATACACCATACCATCTCCCACAATCTTTTCATATGGTGCACTCATAATTATAATAAGAAAAAATGAGGCAATACATCTCATGCTTTACATTTATCAATATCATATAAAGGCATTATAATTTTCTAATACATTACATGGGGTAATAACACTCATTCATTTAAAATAGTAAAACCAATATAATCATGGTGAAAAAATTTCTATTAAATCATGTATAAAATATAGTGAAAATGACATGGCTTTTCTACCCATTACATTTCATTTCACACATGAAATTTAATGTAATTGATCCATTTCATAAATATTACATCACTAAATTATGGATGGTATACCATAAGGATTAAAAATTACATTTAACTGAAAAAATCATTTTATAAATCTCAAATTAGCATTGAGTATGTGTTCTTAGAAAAAGGGGAAACTGCATATACTGGTAATATCAATTAAAATATCGACTAAGAACATATGAGGTACTATGTGTTATTTAAAAATCATATAGAAATATGGAATTTAAATATAATAATATTCAAATATTTCATGCCAATGAGATTACAAAAATATATCAATAAAGAAATGAATACGTGACCCCACATTCCATAAATCTATGAAATATAGAAAACAAAGATTACCACTTCGTACGTTTTTATGAAAGTGCACCTCATTCGAGGGGTTTTGTCATAAAATCATGAAATTGTTTATAAATAGATTATTTATAATAATTTAACATATCATTCTAGAACCATACTCAATTCATAACAAAGGCATTTAATTTGTTCCCAGATAAGTTAAATTTATTAATAGAGGTCCAAAATGAATTTAGAAGGTTCTTTTATAATTTAGATGATTAAACACAAGGGGTAATTCTATTTATACACTAATCTGAACGTTTAGAATACATTACAATAATTAAAACAATTATATATAAAGGGGAAATATACTTGGTACATCTATGGGGCTTCCATGAAAGAGATCCTACATCCCTAAATCCCATAATGAGTTTCATTATACATGAATCAAAGTGTAATGGTAAATTTGATATGAAGACACCCATTTGAATGAAACAAGTGGAAAAGTACACCATGAGGAAAAATAACACTATTCAAAAAATGAAAAAATCAAAAGGAAAAAATAAATCTATAACTTGCCTTGTACAATGGATGATGTTCATGTCTAATATGAAGGTCTGATTCGGCCCGGTTAGAAAGAAATCTAAGGAACATACCTTCTCCCTAAAAACTGGGAGAATGTGTAAAGACCCGTAAATTTCAAGGAAATTTTTTTTCTTAATTTTCTTTGGAATTTTACAAGAACACAGTTTCTGACGGCGCCTGATTCTGAGGCCCGGTGTGCCCGAAATCATTTTCCGAAGTTTGGCTCGGGTACGTTCAGTGAACGGACGAGCGGGTTTTTCTAACTTTTGAACCGGTGCCCGGAATCGAATTCTGAGGGCACCGATGAAATCGCAGCGCCAGTATTCGCTTAGAAACGCCTCTTCCGGAGTTGCGTTTGCTCGGGTGTGGTTTTTAATTTTCGGGCTTAAAGTTAAGAAATAAAATAATTTTGCGACAACATTATTTTATTTCACTTAAGCCGCTTGGAAGCCACTTGAAGCCACTTAAAGGCGGCTTGAACTGAGTTGAACCAGATAGGATGCTATCCAGAAATATCCTACCCGCTTGGTAGGATATTTGCGAGGTGGGGCCCGCACGAGCCCCGCCGTTTCTTTCCGCTAGGAAACGCACCCGCGAAAACCCATCTTAATGAAAGTCAACTACCGCGTTTCTTAAAATCTTAAGAGACCATTTAATTGGGCGGTTTACTTCGTGAATTAAATGGGCTGTTTCTTTCATTGAATTAATTCAACGAATTGATGGATCGTTTCTTAACCAGTTTTCAAATTCGTTGGCGTAATAATAAAATAAGTCCAACACTCGACCTCTGGTTACTTGCGCATTGAGAAGATTTGAGAGGACCCTTGTATCTTCTTCTCCCTTGCGAAGAACGCGAAGAACGTGAAGAACGCGAAGAACGCGAAGAACGCTGAACCCGGAAATGGACGACGCTTCCGTCCGAGACGTTCTTCCCCGCTCCGATCTCCGATCACCGACCGTTGAGGTGAGTGATTTCGGATTTCCTCGCAAGGTTCTTTTCTTTTGGTTTTAAACACAGATTTAATTATTTATAATTTAAATCTGTTGTTCTTGGTCTGTTGAGCTCGTCGACTCAATGCCGGATTCCGCGACGACGCGACGCCTTCCCGCGATGACGCGACGATCCCCCTCTTCTACGACGAGCTTTTCCGTGAAGAACGCCCGTGCACGACGATCAACGAGGTATGGATTTATTTTGGGATTTACCCCCCCCCCCCTTTTTTATTTATTTCTGTGAACGTTCTTTAAAAATTAAAGAACCGGAATCAAAGAAACAATTTTATTTTATTAAAATTGTTGGTTCATGTGTTGAACATTTTATTTTCTCCCATTGATTATCTCTAACGCGGAGGGTGTGGGCCAAACGAACACGGCCCGACGACCCTCCGTCGTTCTTCGTTTTGTGTGGATTTGGCGGGCGACGACGGAACGTGCCGCAACGGATGTTTGATGATCCCGCAGTAAAGAATGGAACCCGGGAGGAACAACGGCGCAGACGGGAAGGAAAACGGGCCACCGGAGCGACTCCGGCGGCCGGAGGCGGCGGCACCCCACGGGTGTCCAGCGCGACACCCCGCGGGTGCCGCGGGGTTGTCACGCGGCACCCC
Organism: Viscum album; assembly: GCA_963277665.1. Lineage (NCBI taxonomy): Eukaryota > Viridiplantae > Streptophyta > Magnoliopsida > Santalales > Viscaceae > Viscum > Viscum album. Next base: position 1,499,114,719 of record OY728119.1, on the reverse strand, counting down.
GCGGGTGTCCAGCGCGGCGCGTGTCCAGCGCGGCACCCTGCGGGTGCCGCGGGTGTCCAGCGCGACACCTCGCGGGTGCCGCGGGGTTGTCACGCAGCACCCCGCGGGTGTCCAGCGCGGCACCCCGCGGGTGCCGTGGGTGTCCAGCGCGACACCCCGCGGGTGCCGCGGGGGTGTCACGCGGCACCCGCGGGTGTCCAGGGCGGAACCCCGCGGGTGTCGCGGGGTTGTCACGCGGTGCGTCCGGCTGTTTGGCCGACACCCCGCGGGTGCCGCGGGGGTGTCACGCGTGGCGGCGGCTTTCCCCCGCGTCGGCGGCTCGGCCACTCGGCCGAGCCGAGCCGGACCGGCCCTTTCCGGGCCGGGCCGGGCCAACCGGGTCGGACCCGACCCGGTTCGGGCCAACCAGGGGGGGTCAGGCCGGGTCGGCCCGGGCCCGGACCCCCCGTCTTCGGACGACTTTCGTTCAAACGCCCGTAACTTGAGCTACGGCCCTCCAAACGACTCGTCGTCAGCGGCAACACAATCTTTGCAGCGAGTCGTTCGTTTCGGTTTATCGCACTCAAAGTTTCGGAATACTTTGGGTTCGACCGGGTTGGTTCGTACACGAAACCAACCGGGCCCTCGGAGCGGAAACACTCATATCTTGAGCTACGGACGTCCGATTGACGTGCCGTCAGCTTTGTTAGTTTCCTCTTAGTGAGACGGATCTTTTGGCTCACTCCGCCCGAGGTTTGGACGCAAGTGGAGTACGGTCGGGTTGGTTTTGCCTTAAAAACCAACCAGGCCCCTGGGACGAAAAAGCCAATAACTCTCAGACTGGGCGTCTGATTGACGCGCCGTCTATTGCGTTGAGTTCCTTTTGATGAGACGGAACTTTTGGCATCCTCCGCCCGAGTTTTGGATGCAGATGGATAGTGGCCGGATTGGATCGCACTGAAATCCAACCGGGCCCCTGGAACAGAAAAGCTGATATCTTTCGGACCAGACGTCCGTTTGACGAACCGTCAGCGGCATTGGTGATCACGTTGAAAAACGGTCCCTATGAGTATACCCTGTGAGTGTTCGGGGTACAGTTGAGTTACAACCGGATTGGTTCGCTCATGAAACCAACCGGGCCCCTGGGATGAAAAGGCTAATAACTCACAGACCGGGCGTCCGATTGACGCGTCGTCTGTTGCGTTGAGACCCCTATGACGAGGTGGTCCTTCGAGATACTTCCTTGCGGGACTTTGTGATACTTGGAGTATCGACCAGTAGCTCGTGGAGCGGACCCTCCCGGAGACGAGCGGGCGGAGCACGGAGACCGTGTAGCTGACTGAGACTCGACGAATGCTGATCGAACTACTCGGTGTGTGACAGAGGTGCGCTTGGTTGTAGCGGCACATGGGAGCGCTTGGTTGTAGCGGCAGACCCACGACAGAGGTGTGCTTGGTTGTAGCGGCATATGGGAGCGCTTGGTTGTAGCGGCAGACCCACGACAGAGGTGCGCTTGGTTGTAGCGGCACATGGGAGCGCTTGGTTGTAGCGGCAGACCCAGGATAGAGGTGCGCTTTGTTGTAGCGGCACATGGGGGCGCTTGGTTGTAGGGGAAGACCCACGACAGAGGTGCGCTAGGTTGTAGCGGCACATGGGAGCGCTTGGTTGTAGCGGCAGACCCACGACAGAGGTGCCGTTGGTTGTAGCGGCACATGGGAGCGCTTGGTTGTAGCGGCAGACCCACGACAGAGGTGCGCTTGGTTGTAGCGGCACATGGGAGCGCTTGGTTGTAGCGGCAGACCCACGACAATGGTGCACTTGGTTGTAGCGGCACATGGGAGCGCTTGGTTGTAGCGGCAGACCCATGACAGAGGTGCGCTTGGTTGTAGCGGCACATGGGAGCGCTTGGTTGTAGCGGCAGACCCACGACAGAGGTGCGCTTGGTTGTAGTGGCACATGGGAGCACTTGGTGGTAGCGGCTGGCCCGCATTACTCGATAGGTGGAGTACTAGAGCAGTCTTAAGTTAGTGGGCAGTACCTCAGAGTTGTGACAGGACCACTGTACACTCCAGAGACGGAGCTCTTCAGCAGTTACGGTTTCGATGATGAAAATCCTGGTTTGAGCTGAGACTTTTGACCTTGTGTTTGCCTCATGATTGAGATGGGTTACTTGATAACTTAGGTATATGTATGGGCAAATATCTAAGAAGAGGTTATCTGTTGAGATATTTTTGTGGTTATCTTTGTTGGTTTTAGTGAGACCTTGACGATCTCGGTGTCCCTACTGAGTATCGTTATACTCACCCCTGTACGGGCTATACCCGCACTACGTTGTGTTGGTTGCAGACGACGGACAGCGTTGATCGTGGCTGAGGCTTGCAGAGCAGGACGGTACCTGGAGGTGGACCACTGGGCGGGACGTGCTCGGAGCGGACGGCGGGACCCGAGGAGAATTGGAGCTATCTGTACCCACCCTTCAGGTGGGATTTCCAGTGGACAGCTCGGTGTAGCGGCTTTTACTTTAGAGTTTCTGTTTTCCCTTTCGAGTTGTACTTTACTTTCAGTTGGGTTTGTATACTGGCCCATTTACTTTTCCGCACTTCATTTGTACTCTGTTTTTACTTAGTGTTTACTTTTCCGCTTGCTTACTCTGTGGTGCTTGTTTACTTTACAAAGGCAATGCCTTCCCTTTTTACCGGGATTTTCGCCTTGGTGCTAGTCGCCTGCCCCTGGCCTATGGAAGGCGGGCTTGGGGTAGTCACGGCACGGGCCCCGAGGACGGGTCGTGACAAATTGGTATCAGAGGTTGTCGGTTCTACCGAGAACTTTGATCTTTCTTCTATGTGAAGCAATAGTGTTTAGCGTATTGGGTGTGGTTATCAGTCCAGGGAGACCAGTGTTGGTGCGGCGGCTGACGTATCCGTACACCAGGACCTTGACTTCTGATTTTCGACTTAATTCACGAAAACATTGATTGCATGTGTGTTTCAAGTTTTCCATGTGATTACTTGTGTCAGCTCACCAGGTATACTGTCCTGACCACGGCGCACCTGTTTTATTCAGGATGGCCCCACGACGACAGCCAGCTAGGATTCCGAGAGTGGAGCGTGATGACAGCCCACCGAGCGTCGAGGACTCGGTACAGGGCCCTTTGACAGCTGAGGCACCGGCGGTACCTTTACCCGCTGAGGCACCGATGCTACCAACCCCAGCCTCTGATGATGCACGTCGCCTTAGTGCACTGCATGAGTTCCAGCGCCAGCGACCGCCCAGGTTCCGCGGGGAGACAGACCCTCAGGCCGCTGAGGACTGGCTGGAGGCAGTTGTTCGGGTTTTCAGATTAGTGAGGACACCAGCAGACCTCATGGTGATCCTCGCAGCGAGTCTCCTGCACGCGGCAGCAGTCAGATGGTGGAGTTTGATGCTCCAGGTGCACGATGAGGCCTCCCTCATCTGGACGGACTTCAAGAGCCTCTTCCGCTTAGAGTTCGTCCCAGCCACCCTCCGTGCGGTGCGCATTCAGGAGCTTCTTCAGCTGCGGCAGGGCAGCTTGACGGTAGCCCAGTACGCGGCGAGGTTCACCGACCTTTCTCGCTACTCGACAGACATGGTACGGGACCCCTTCTTCCAGGCCCGGACCTTCGAGCAGGGATTGAGACACGAGATCATGGCATCGCTGATCTCCCTCAGCATCCCGACCCAGGCAGGAGTGCTAGAGCGATCCCTTCTGATCGAGAGTGTTCTGGCTGAGTCTACAGCGAGGCCTACCGCAGGGCGGCAGGTGGCGGAGTCTTCGGCAGCAGGTAGCCGACGGATGACTCAGGGTTCTGGCAGACGACCTCGGGACACTGGCTCAGTAGTGCGGGGCACACAGCGCGAAGCCAGCCTTCCGAGAGGCAGGCAGTGCTACTCGTGTGGCGGGCAGGGCCACATGGCTCGTGACTGCCCGACCCGCCGTACCGAGGAGCAGTAGACGGTGGAGGGGCCACCCAGGCAGAGGCAGAGGGTCGACCGTGGCAGTCCGCAGGGAGGAGGCGGACGAGGCAGAGGAGCTGGCTAAGTAGCAGGTGGTGGGCGACGCTTTGAGGCTCTGCCACCACCACCACCAGGCGGTCCACCCCGACCGCAGGAGACAGGAGGACATGGGAGAGCTCATCTTCAGGCAGTTGAGGCCTACGATCATGGGGCTCCGGGAGCAGATGGATAGGAGCGGGACTAGCTCCAGACCTGGAGAATTTTGTTCATGTTGCTTCTAGTTTTGTTGATGTATGTTTTTAGATGCTTTGTGTCTTTGTACTTGAGCTGCAGTAATAAAAGACACCTTTTCATGTGGAATTTACTTCCCTGTCCTCTCTTGTGTTGTTACTAAGAGGTTCCAGTTTTGACTGTTGACTTGACCCTCACTTGTGAGACATCTACTGGAGGAGACCCAGTTACCACACACTGATGCCGACAGTGTGACTCAACCCTTGGAGGCGAGAGTAACGGTTGGATCTCTTGGTAGTAGCGTCGAGGCCTTACGAAGTCATCCTTGGTATGGATTAGTATCATCCATGTCGGGATTGACTGTATTAGGCGAAGAACGTGGTTCATCCAGGGGATGAGACCAGATTTCTCTTATCAGCAAGGAAGAAATCATGGCAGCTCTAGTGGGACCAGAGGTGGTCCGGGCCACGACAGAGAAGGTCCAGGTGAGCACATGGGAGCGGAAGGCTCAGATGCGTGCTCAGTACCGCCTTTGTATCCCTAGTTTGTGTTGAAGATTTACGGAGACGTAAAGCCCTATGGTGGGAGTAATGTAAAGACCCTTAAATTTCAAGGAAATGTTTTTCTTAATTTTCTTTGGAATTTTACAAGAACGCAGTTTCTGACGGCACCGGATTCCGAGGCCCGGTGTGCCCAGAATCATTTTCCGAAGTTTGGCTCGGGTACGTTCAGTGAACGGACGAACGGGTTTTTATAACTTTTGAACCGGTGCTCGGAATCGAATTCTGAGGGAACCGATGAAATCGCAGCACCGGTATTCGCTTAGAAACACCTCTTCCGGAGTTGCGTTTTCTCGGGTGTGGTTTTTAATTTTCGGGCTTAAAGTTAAGAAATAAAATAATTTTGCGACAACTTTATTTTATTTCACTTAAGCCGCTTGGAAGCCACTTGAAGCCACTTAAAGGTGGCTTGAACTGAGTTGAACCGGATAGGATGCTATCCAGAAATATCTTACCCCCCTTGGTAGGATATTTACGAGGTGGGGCCCGCATGAGCCCCGCCATTTCTTTCCGCTAGGAAACACACCTGCGAAAACCCATCTTAATGAAAGTCAACTGACGTGCTTCTTAAAATCTTAACAGACCATTTAATTGGGCGGTTTATTTCGTGAATTAAATGGGCTGTTTCTTTCGTTGAATTAATTCAACGAATTGATGGATCATTTCTTAACCAGTTTTCAAATTCATTGGCGTAATAATAAAATAAGGCCAACGCTCGACCTCTGGTTACTTGCGCATTGAGAAGATTTGAGAGGACCATTGTATCTTCTTTTCCCTTGCGAAGAACGCAAATAACGCGAAGAACGCCGAACCCGGAAATCGACGACGCTTCCGTCTGAGACGTTCTTCCCCGCTCCGATCTCCGATCACCGACCGTTGAGGTGAGTGATTTCGGATTTCCTCGCAAGGTTCTTTTCTTTTGGTTTTAAACACAGATTTAATTATTTATAATTTAAATCTGTTGTTCTTGGTCCGTTGAGCTCGCCGACTCAACGACGGATTCCGCGACGACGCGACGCCTTCCCGCGACGACGCGACGATCCCCCTCTTCCGCGACGAGCTTTTCCGCGAAGAACGCCCGCGCACGACGATCAACGAGGTACGGATTTATTTTGGGATTTACCCCCCCTTTTTTATTTATTTCCGTGAACGTTCTTTAAAAATTAAAGAACCGGAATCTAAGAAACAATTTTATTTTATTAAAATTGTTGGTTCATGTGTTGAACATTTTATTTTCTCCCGTTGATTATCTCTAACGCGGAGGGTGCGGGCCAAACGAACACGGCCCGACGACCCTCCGCCATTCTTCATTTTGTGTGGATTTGGCGGGTGACGACGGAACGTGCCGCAACGGATGTTTGATGATCCCACAGTAAAGAACGGAACCCGGGAGGAACAACGGCGCAGACGGGAAGGAAAACGGGCCACCGGAGTGACTCCGGCAGCCCGCGGAAGCCGGTGGCGGCGCGGGTCGCCGGCGGCCGGAGGCGGCGGCACCCCGCGGGTGTCCAGCGCGACACCCTGCTGGTGCCGCGGGTGTCCAGCGCGCCACCCCGCGGGTGTCCAGCGCGGCACCCCGCGGGTGTCCAGCGCGGCACCCCGCGAGTGTCCAGCGCCGCACCCCGCGGGTGTCCAGCGCGGCACCCCGCGGGTGCCGTGGGGTTGTCACGCGGCACCCCGCGGGTGTCCAGCGTGGTACCCCGCGGGTGTCCAGGGCGACACCCCGCGGGTGCCGTGGGGTTGTCACGCGGCACCCCGCGGGTGTCGCGGGGTTGTCACGCGGCGCGTCCGGCTGTCTGGCCGACACCCTGCGGGTGCCGCGGGGGTGTCACGCGTGGCGGCGGCTTTCCCCCGCGTCGGCCGCTCAGCCGAGCCGAGCCAGACCGGCCCTGGCCGGGCCGGGCCGGGCCAACCAGGGGGTGTCAGGCCGGGTCGGCCCTGGCCCAGACCCCCCGTCTTCGGACGACTTTCGTTCAAACGCCCGTAGCTTGAGCTACGGGCCTCCAAACGACTCGCCGTCAGCGGCAACACAATCCTTGGAGCGAGTCGGTCGTTTCGGTTTATTGCACTGAAAGTTTCGGAATACTTTGGGTTCGGCCGGGTAGGTTCGTACACGAAACCAACCGGGCCCTCGGAGCGGAAAGGCTCATATCTTTAGCTATGGACGTCCGATTGACGTGCCGTCATCTTTGTTAGTTTCCTCTTAGTGAGACGGATCTTTTGCCTCACTCCGCCCGAGGTTTGGACGCAAGTGGAGTACGGTCGGGTTTGTTTTGCCTTAAAAACCAACCGGGCCCCTCGGACGAAAAAGCCAATAACTCTCAGACCGGGCATCCGATTGACGCGCCGTCTATTGCGTTGAGTTCCTCTTGATGAGACTGAACTTTTGGCATCCTCCTCCCATGTTTTGGATGCATATGGATAGTGGCCGGGTTGGATCGCACTGAAATCCAACCGGGCCCCTGGAACGGAAAAGCTGATATCTTTCAGACCAGACGTCCGTTTGACGAACCGTCAGCGGCATTGGTGATCACGTTGAAAAACGGTCCCTTTGAGTGTACCCTGTGAGTGTTCGGGGTATAGTTGAGTTACGGCCGGATTGGTTCGCTTACGAAACCAACCGGGCCCCTGGGACGAAAAGGCTAATAACTCACAGACCGGGCGTCCGATTGACGCGCCGTCTGTTGCGTTGAGACCCCTATGACGAGGTGGTCCTTCGAGATAATTCCTTGAGGGACTTTGTGATACTTGGAGTATCGACCCGTAGCTCGTGGAGCGGACCCTCCCGGAGACGAGCGGGCGGAGCACGGAGACCGTGTAGCTGACTGAGACCCGACGACTGCTGATCGAACGACTCGATGTGTGACAGAGGTGCGCTTGGTTGTAGCGGCACATTGGAGTGCATGGTTTTAGCGGCAGACCCACGACAGAGGTGCGCTTGGTTGTAGCGGCATATGGGAGCGTTGGGTTGTAGCGGCAGACCCACGACAGAGGTGCGCTTGGTTGTAGCGGCAGACCCACGACAGAGGTGCGCTTGGTTGTAGCGGCACATGGGAGCGCTTGGTTGTAGCGGCAGAACCACGACAGAGGTGCGCTTGGTTGTAGGGGCACATGGGAGTGCTTGGTTGTAGCGGCAGACCCACGACAGAGGTGCGCTTGGTTGTAGCGGCACATGGGAGCGCTTGGTTGTAGCGGCAGACCCACGACAGAGGTGCGCTTGGTTGTAGCGGCAATGGGAGCGCTTGGTTGTAGCGGAAGACCCACGACAGTGGTGCGCTTAGTTGTAGCGGCACATGGGAGTGCTTGGTTGTAGCGGCAGACCCACGACAGAGGTGCGCTTGGTTGTAGCGGCACATGGGAGCGCTTGGTTGTAGCGGCAGACCCACGACAGAGGTGCGCTTGGTTGTAGAGGCACATAGGAGCGCTTGGTGGTAGCGGTTGGCCCACATTACTCGATAGGTAGAGTACTACAGTAGTCTTAAGTTAGTGGGCAGTACCTCAGAGTTGTGACAGGACCACTGTACACTCCATAGACGGAGCTCTTCAGCAGTTACGGTTTCGATGATGAAAATCCTAGTTTGAGCTGAGACTTTTGACCTTGTGTTTGCCACATGATTGAGATGGGTTACTTGATAACTTAGGTATATGTATGGGAATATATCTAAGTAGATGTTATCTGTTGAGATCTTCTTGTGGTTATCTTTGTTGGTTTTAGTGAGACCTTGAGGGTCTCGGGGTCCCTACTGAGTATCTTTATACTCACCCCTGCACGGGCTATGCCCACACTACGTTGTGTTGGTTGCAGACGACGGACAACATTGATCGTGGCTGAGGCTTGCAGAGCAGGACGATACCTGGAGGTGGACCACTGGGCGAGACGTGCTCAGAGCAGACGGCGGGACCCGAGGAGCATTGGAGCTATCTGTACCCACCCTTCAGGTGGGATTTCGAGTGGACAGCTCGGTGTAGCGGCTTTTACTGTACAATTGTTGTTTTCCCTTTCGAGTTGTACTTTACTTTCAGTTGGGTTTTGGATACTGGCCCATTTACTTTTCTGCACTTCATTTGTACTCTGTTTTTACTTAGTGTTTACTTTTCTGCTTGCTTACTCTGTGGTGCTTGTTTACTTTACAAAGGCAATGCCTTCCCTTTTTACCGGGATTTTCGCCTTGGGGCTAGTCGCTAGCCCCTGGCCAATGGAAGGTGGGCTTGGGGTAGTCACGGCACAGGCCCTGAGGATGGGTCATGACAGAATGAGTGTTCACCTAGATAAAATTATTGAGATAATATTAATATATGATTGATTATAAATGATTTGACAACTTACTAATTATGATCCATGGAGTATAATGATGTTCAATTCTGACTTTGGTTGAAGGATATGCCTCAAATCGTATAATAAGCTTGAGGACTAAGCCGCGATGCCTAAGGATGGAGCTCACCAAATTTATTAGAAATGTTAAAAAAAATAAGGAAGTATTCAACCATAAAAAAGCTAAAAACTGTCATTTTACTCTTAAAAACCAAGTCACATGGTTAGGATGCACATGATGGGCAAACTGTGACCTAATCGTCCATCACCTCATGCTTAATAAACCACCTCACACAATTTTTGTGTCATGGATACACTTAGTATTCTCCAATAGTACGTTGAATAGTGTAAGGGTACTTCATAAGTGTCACTATCTGTGTGATAAGGGGTCATGGTTGAGAAAAAAACTATGCATAGCCAGTGCCACACATTTATAACGCTGCACTATTTTCTGTTAGAGGCCGCATGGTTTCAAAAAATCCATTCGCCTATATCAGACTCTCCAAAATATAGATTTTATAGAGCTAGGTGGTGTCTGAACTCAACGAGACATCAAAGGGTCCTCTTATGAATTTAACCATGTCCAAAAAAATACATTAAATTGTCCCAAATTTAAAATTTTCATTATGAATCTTGTTTTAAAAAGTATCCTTTCTAGTAAACACAAAAGTTCAAATTCCTTTGGATTTTCATCCAGTTCAAAAACATGTGAAATTATAAATTCCCCATTATAATCATATTCAAAATTAAAATAGTTTTTTCAAACATTTTTTCATATTTTGGATCCCTAAAAATTATTTTAAAATAATAATGATCTTTATATATTGCTTAGCATACAACACCACATTTTAAAAGAATTATGATATGTAATAAAAATATTATTATTTAAATGTGATAGTTATAACCGAGCTATTTAATTGTCATATATGAATATGAGTATAAAATATGTTATATAGTTATAATTTTACAATATAGTAATAATGTATCAATTCATCCTTAAGAAGTAAGAACCCAATTTTTTGGTGAAGTAATTTTATTCTTCAAAAATTCATTTCGTTTGAAAAATGATTTTATTCCAATTTGTGTATCCAATTAAAAATTATTTTTTTACTAATTTTAGATTCATAATATTATTAAATGAATATTTATTTATAAATAATTATGTCAAATGTTATGTTGAGTTAATTATTTGCATTTTCTAATGTTATTGATTTTCCATTGCACTGTGAAAGTAACTTTTTCAAAAACTATAATATTTTTTAATTAAATAATATAATTTAATAGTTACACTATATTTCATATTTAGTATTAATGGTATATTTAATATTTAATATTTATATTTATCTTATTAATTTCAATTTAATTGGTCATATTTGTGATTTTAAATAAATAAATTTTTATGCTTAAAAACACATTTGCAAAAAACCTATTTTTTGTTTTATTTTAAAGACATATATAAAGGTTTATTTATTTAACTTAATGATTTTGAATAGTGAAAATTTGATACCATATGTTTAATCAGTATTTACGTATTTGGTAAATAGTTTTATTTTATTTTCGGTAATTATGAATGTAAATATAATAAATATATGTCACCTTAGTAAGGGTAAAATGTAAAAAACTGGGTTAAAACCATGAGATAAAGAACAAAACTAAAACCAAAACATTATTTTATTTTATTTAATTTTATTAATCCCGCCAAATAAATGATGAATTTAAATATATGTCATTTTTCATTTTTTTTCTTTCATAATGGTATTTATATTATTTCGACTGAAAAAATTCCAAAATTTCACTCGCTTGTTTGAATTTATTATAAATTATTACATAGGCATAAAAATATGATCTCAATTAATAATAAAATATTTTTTATAATAATTAATTTATTTTTATGATATAATGTTATTTCAATGTTTTTTTGATTTTATAATTATCTTAAATTATTACACATTTCTAACATTGTGCTTGTGAAAGTATTAGAATAATCCAAATAAATAATATTAAACATATAAAAAGTATTATATTTGGGATTATTTATAGTGTAAAACAAATTTTCTATTTAATTATATTATATAATTTATTATTAATGAGTTTATATTAGTGTTTTTTATATAGATATCCTTAAAGTAAAAATATATGAATTGAGTCAAAAATAATGTTTATGATATTTTATAAATACTAATATTTTATTAAATTATTTAAAAATCTAAAATATTTTTAACAAGTAAAAATATGGTTATAAAAGGTAAAACAATAATCCATTTTCCATTTATTATCAAATTATTAATTAATATTAAAAATTAAAAAACATCCAAATTGAAGAAGTTTATACCACAATTAATGTTCAAAATGTCTTATGAAGGGGTTAAAATAAAATAAAATATTTAAAATATCACATAATCTAATCTTAATTTTTTCGGTGGAATTGATTTCAGACATATCCAATTTTATATTTGAATATATGTCTACATATAAGAACATTCATGTGAAAATTAATTTTCTATATTTAATAATTTATATTAATTACAAGTGTTTCCTCTTCTCCACTAATTAATGGATGTCACTCCATTCTTTTCATTACACACATAAATCCATTTATCTCATCAGAAATAAAACATATTATCTTATAAAATTATATATAAATGAAATATAGGTTCATTTCATTAGAAAGTTCCATAAAAAGGTTCCTCAAATAGGGATATAAATGAGGCCTATAATAGAATAGTTAATCATCTTACCTGACATCTTTCAATTTATTTCTTTTTTATATCATATAAATATAATGTAACCATAATAAAATAATAAAATATTTATAAAATATATAATTATATTATATTTTTATTATGGAACCACCATTAATCACACTCTTTTCTATCAAATAATATGCTAATATACCACTATTTTGTATGTATGGAAATCTGCATCCACATAGGGATGCAATTGATTTATATCTCAATATTTTATGTAAGGTTATTATGAAAATTTAAAGATCTATATATTATATTAATGATGTAACTATACATATATAATTATAATATCACATATACGTTCTTTAAATTTTCAACCGTTGGAAAACTAAGATGTAGATCTTGTGTATGTGTGGACTACCACCTCCACGTAGAGATGTGATTTATTTTTCAGTTTATCATAACATATATGATATTAAGAATGAATTAAATGTATATTCTTTTTAATCTTGATATAAATAATTTTATTACAAAAAAAATCTATATCACTTTTTTATTCTATTCATTGGAAAATGAAAATAGCATTCATGTGTATGAATGATATAGTATCCCGATTAACATTAAAAATCATTTTTATATCCAAATAATTTATAGATGAATATTACTAAATATATAATTAATTAATATTATATTTATATCAGCAATAAAATTATTTAAATAATGGAACAATTATCAATTTTCAAGGAATGAAACTTCAGAACTAAATATCTAATGAAAAATAAAAATATGGTAACACTAAAAAATGACGATTTTAATAGTTAATTATTAATAAATTTATGATAAAATTTTATTAGTGTATCATACAAGAAATTATAATATCCTAAATTATTTTGGTATATAAATATAATAATTTTAAATTTATTAAATATAAAGATATGTCACTTTTGATTAATGTAAAACATGAGGTAAGGGTTTTATATTAAAATCTGATTATTTATTAGGAATGTTTATATTTAATTTTCCAATGATAAATTCATTTGATATAACATTGAATAATATCATGAAATGAATTATAATATAGTATTTCAATAATATTATACATAATATTATCATTTTTACTCTTTGTTACTTAATATTATTGAGAAAACGTATTCATCAAAAAATAGACTTTTTTCTTTTTAGAAAGGTCTATTTTTATTCAATTCAGATAATTTCTTTAAAATGTTTTATATAAAGTCCTTAATATTATCCAATGAATTTTTAAATTAATTATTACCTATGTTTTAGATTTAATATATTTTTTACTTTTATGTTTATTGTCTTTTTTAAGAATTATGTAAATATAATCTTTTATAGAAAAATTAAACAGATTATGTGTTTTAACAAACATGAAATTAATGGAATTTAATCACATCATGAAAAACTAATGATTTTGAGATTCATTTACATGTTTTCATGATTTTATTTATTTAATTTATTTTCATTATAATTAGAATGTTATATATATTAAAAATATTTTATTTCAAAATGTAAATTTTATTTCTATCAAAAAATATTCCAATTGATCTTATAAAGGAATTATAATTAATGAAAACATATTTTAATGGTATTTTTGATTAAATATGTATATTATCCAATAATACCCACTATATTATTTCTATGGATGGTTTTTTATTAAGATGATTATATTTTTATAAAACACATTTTTTTCCTTAGGTTGTGATATGATGAACTATTATATATTTAGGAATTTTATTTATTTTCCAAATATTTTGATATGTGTTGAATGTTTTATGATATTATCAAACACATAAGAATAATTAGGAATATTTTATGGGTGGTTCTAGTATTTTATATACCATAAATGCATTGGGTAATTATGGATATCTCAATGGATGATAAGAGAAGGAGTAAAGAGTTAACTGATTTTGGTTAGGGTTTATATTGGTAAATATATTCATTCAATAAAACATTGTGTAAGGATATGATAGAATGGATAGTGAACCCAGCCTGTAAAGACCCGTAAAATTCAAGGGAAATTTTTTTTTCTTAATTTTCTTTAGAATTTTACAAGAGCGCGGTTTCAGACGGCACCTGATTCCGAGGCCCGGAGTGCCCGGAATTAATTTCCGAAGATTGGCTCGGGTACGTTCAGTGAACGAACGAGCGGGAATTCCTAACTTTTGATCCGGTGCTCGGAATTGAAATCCGAGGGCACCGATGAACTCGCAGCGCCGATATTCGCTTAAGGAGACCTTTCCCGAAGTTACGTTTACACGAGGGGAGTTGTAAAAAAAAAATTGTGAATGTTAAAATAATAATTTAACTTCAATTTTTATTTTTATCTTCCTTAAGTGTTTTTATCCTTTGGGTGGAAGTTGGGTGACAACCCAACTTCCCTTGGGAGGTTAAGTGGGTGGTGGGGCCCACACGAACCCCACCCCTTCATATTCTCTAACCCTCCCCAACTCACAATTAATGATGTAAACTTCGGTTATAACTAATGTCATTAATAAGTGAGTTTAATTAAAGTTTTGAAATTCAAACTCTTGAATTTCAAAGGTTGGTGTTGTGTTAATAAATTAAGCATGAGCTTAATTTATTATTTTTTTTGGGTTAGTCCCTTTGTTCCTTGAGAGGTGGAGAGCATTTTCTTCTTCTTCTTCATCTCTGACGAAGATCACGAAGAACGCTCAACTCCACGAAGAACGCGGCGTCCTTCTTCCACGACGTCGGACTGCAACGCGTTGGTTTTTCCTCCACGACGCCGCAACGCATCCTCTCCGCGACGTGCTTTCCGCGGCGAACCTACGTCCGACGCCACAACGCACTTTCCGCGACGTGCCTCTCGCGGCGAACCCGCGTCCGTCTACCGCGATGCCGACGACGTCTTCTTCTGTGATGACCGACCTCCGTGATGTCCGATCTCCGCGACGCTCGTCCTTCGCGGATCGTTGACGAGCTTCGCGAACTTCCTTCGAGGTAGGGGTTGTTGTTTTATTCTTTAATTATTCCATTTCTTGCTCGTAGATCGCATGTCTACGTGAGGCTTTTGAATATTTTATATAAGTGTTATTGTTAACGCGAGGGGGGGGGGGGGGCGGACTGCGAACACGGTCGAACCCCCCTCCATCGTCCTTGTTGAATAACTTGCGGGTGGATGAATCAAGGTGGCGTGGTGCCGTCGCACCACGCGGATTTTCGCCAATCCTTTTTTTGCGCAACGCCGTCGCGCCGCGCCATGGAAGAAACATAAAGAACGCGACGCCGTCGCGCCGCATCGAAGGGAATCAAATGCGCGGCGAAGGGGCGCGGTGCCGTCGCACCGCGCCGGACGACGAACACCGCGGCCGGTTCCGGGCCGCGGCGGGACGAGGAGACCGCGGCCGGTTCCGGGCCGCGGCGGGACGAGGAGACCGCGGCCGGTTCCGGGCCGCGGCGGGATGTGAAGACCGGCGGCCGGGCCGCCGGCGTCAGAAGTCGAAGGCGGGACCGGAATTTCCGGTCCCGTTGGTGAAAACCGGCCGGCCAGCTGGCCGGCCGGATGGTAGAAAAACCGGGGGAATAAATCCCCCGGCCGGTTCAACAAAACCCCCCCTCTTAATGAGGGGGCGGTTTCCTTGTGGGGGGCAAAGCCCCCCCGTGTCGTTCAGCAGGACCCCCCTCATGTGAGGGGGGCGGTTTGTTTTAAAACCGGCGTGGCACGTGCCGCGCCGCCAAGGGAAAAACGGGGATGCGGGGGGTCTCACCCGCGCACCGCCTGCGCGCCCAGCGCGCCGCCGCGCCGCCCCGGCGCGCCGCCGTGCCGCCTCCGCGCGTCGCCGCGCCGCCTCCGTGCGCCGCCGCGCCGCCGCCAGGCCGCCGCGCCGCCTCCGGCCGCCGCGCCGCCGCCTGCCACCGCGCCGCCCAGGGGGGGGTCGGGCCGGGTCGGCCCGGACCCGGACCCCCCGTTTCGAACCAGAATTGGTTTTTGGGTCATAACTTGATCCTCGGATCTCCGATCGACGAACCGTCAGCGGCAACGCGATCTTTGGATCGAGACGGTCGTTTCAGTATATCGCACTCAAGGTTTCGGGTTACTTTGAGTTCGGCCGGGTTGGTTCGTTCACGAAACCAACCGGGCCTTCGGAGCGGAAACGCTCTTATCTTGAGCTACGAATGTCCGATTGACGCGCCGTCAGTCACGTTGTGTTCCTCTTAGTGAGACGGATCTTTTGGCATACTCCGCCCGAGGTTTGGATGCAGGTGGAGTACGGCCGGGTTGGTTCGTTCACGAAACCAACCGGGCCCTCGGAGCGGAAACGCTCATATCTTGAGTTCCGGACGTCCGATTGACATGCCGTCGACTTTGATGGAATCCTCTAAGTGAGACGGATCTTTTGGCATACTCCGCCCGAGGTTTGGACGCAGGTGGAGTACGGTCGGGTTGGTTTTGCCTTAAAAACCAACCGGGCCCCGGGAACGAAAATGCCAATAACTCTCAGACCGGACGTCCGATCGACGCGCCGTCTGTTGCGTTGAGTTCCTGTTGACGATACGGAACTTTTGGATACATCAACTCCGGTCTTCGTGACAGTTGATGTATCAGCCTCTCGGCTCGTGGAGCGGACCCTCCGAACGAGCTTGCTGTGTGCGGGAACCCTAGTGCTGGCTGCGACTGTTACTGTGACGACTACTACTACTACTACTGTGACTGCGACGACGACAGTACAGAGATCCTATGTGGATTCGACGACGACGACTACAGTACTCAGCGATCCTACGTGGAACCGTGCTACCGAACCTGTGAGAGCTGAATCTTCTGTTGATCTTGGGTGGTGGAGCGCTTGGGTGTAGCGGCGGAACCGTGGTACTTGACAGTGGTGGTGCGCTTGGATGCAGCAGCAGACCCTTGGCGGGGGAGCGCTTGGGTGTAGCGGCGGACCCGTGGTACTTGACAGTGGTGGTGTGCTTGGATGCAGCAGCAGACCCTTGGCGGTGGAGCACTTGGTTGTAGCGGCGGACCCGCGATACTCTACGGAGTGTGTGCGCTTGGTTGTAGCAACAGACCCGCGATGGTGATTACGTTGAGTAATGATCCCTTTTGAGAATACCCTACGGGAGTTCAGGGTAATGTTGTGATACGGCCGGGATTGGTTCGCTCACGAAACCAACCGGGCCCCTGGGACGAATAGGCTAATAACTCACAGACCGGGCGTCCGATCGACGCGCCGTCTGTTGCGTTGAGACCCCTGTGACAAGACGGTCTTTGAGATACTTCTTTGCGAGACTTAGTGATACTCGGAGTATCGACCAGTAGCTCGTGGAGCAGACCCTCCCGGAGACGAGCGTGCAGAGTACGGAGACCGTGTTGCCGGCTGAGACCTGACGACTGCTTGACCGACTCGACTTGGAGTGAGTCGACTAGCCCAGTGGACGGAGCGCCCGGTATTTGGCGGCAGACCCACGGCGGACGGAGCGCCTGGTAGTTGGCAGCAAACCCGCGGTACTCGACAGGAGGAGTACCTCAGTAGGCTATTTGGGTGAGCGCCCAGTAGTTGGCAGCAGACCCTCAGCGGACGGAGCGCCCAGTAGTTGGCAGCAGACCCGCAGTACTCGACAGGAGGAGTACCTCAGCAGTCATAGGTTAGTGAGCAGTACCTCAGAGTCGTGACAGGACTACTGCACACTTCAGAGACGGGGCTCTTCAGCAGCTATGGTTTCGATAATAAAAATCCTGGTTTGAGCTGAGTCTTTGATCTTTGTGTTTCCTCATGATTGAGATGGGTCGCTTGATAACTTAGGTATATGTATGGGCATATACCTGGGTAATAGTTATCCGTTGATTTCATAATCTTGTTATAAACCGTGTGGACTTGTACTGTTATCCTATGTGGATTTTACTGTTTACTCTTCTTTGTGGATTGGATTGTTCTTGGGCTCGTGTTGGAGCCGAACGGAAATTGGTGACATAGGTATATGTATCGGCATATACCTAATCAATACTGGATGTTACTTCGTGATTGTTACTTTTCTTCGTGGTTTATCCTTTGTGGATTGAGAGACCTTCAGGGGTCTCGGGGTCCCTACTGAGTAGCTTATACTCACCCCTGCACGGGCTTTGCCCGCACTTCGTTGTGTTGGTTGCAGACGACGGACAACGCTGACTGTGGATGTGGCTTTCGGAGTAGGTCGGTACCCGGAGGAGGACCACTGAGCGGGACGTGCTCGGAGCGGACAGTTGGACCCGAGGAGTTGTGGAGCTATCAGCACCTACCCTTCAGGTAGGATCCGTGGTGGACGATCCAGGAGCTGAGCCATCTGTACCTACCCTTCAGGTAGGAATCGAGGAGGACGTCCCAGGAGCCGCTTGTACTTTCAGTTGCTATTTTCCCTTTCGAGTTGTACTTTACTTTACAGTTGGGCTTGTATTTCCGGCCCCTTTACTTCAGCACAGTTGTTCTAGTTTTGTGTACTGCTTTACTTCCGTTTGTTACTCTGAGGTGCTTGTTTACTTTGTTAAGGCAATGCCTTCCCTTTTTACTGGGATTTTACGCCTTGGTGCTAGTCGCCAGCCCCTGGCCTATGGAAGGCGGGCTTGGGGTAGTCACGGCACGAGCCCCGAGGGCGGGTCGTGACAAATTGGTATCAGAGGCGGTTGGTTCTACCGCAGACTCTGATCTTTTTTTCTATGTGAAGCAATAGTGTTTAGTGTATTGAGTGTGGTTATCAGTCCAGGGAGTCCAGTGTTGGTGCGGCGGCCGACGTATCCGTACACCAGGACCCTGACTTCTGATTTCCGACTTAATGCATGAAAACACTGATTGCGTGTGTGTTTCCCAAAATGTTTAAAGTCTGCTCAAACCAGGTCAGCTCACCAGGTATAAATTGTTGACCATGACACAACTGTTCAGGATGTCACCTTGCTGATAGTTAGCTGGAGTTCCGAGAGAGTTCTCGATGATGGCCCACCGAGCAGCGAGACTCCGGTGCAGGCCCCTTTTTCAGTGTTGACACCTTCGGGTGGTGTACCAGCAGCACCACCACCCGTTAGGCAGCAGATGCCACTAGCTGACGGTGCACGCTAGCAGAGCGCGATGCACGAGTTCCAGCAGTAGAGGCCTCTGAGGATACGAGGCGAGACAGATTTCCCAGGCAGCAGTGGACTGGATGGAGGGGATTGCTAGAGTTCTACGCCTAGCTTTGATACTAGTAGAGCGGATGATGATCTTAGCTCCTGTTGTTTCCAGTGAGTGACCATGAGGTTGGTCCTTATAGTAATGAGGCTTCGGTATGCAAACCGATACCTGGATTAGTACCTACGGGTAGTGCGCCAGCTATGTCACTACCTGTTGGTCAGCATACACTACCGGCGGTACCGGTAGCAGAGACTCACAGGCTTAGTGCCTTACATATGTTTTAGCACCAGATATCCCTCAAGTTTCGAGGTGAGCCTGACTCGTAGGCGGCTGAGGACTGGCTTGAGGAGGTGGTTGTGAGTTTTCTGGAGCTAATACAGCTTCGACAGTACGACATGTCAGAAGCAGAGCACTCAACGTGGCTTACCAATCAATCTTGGTACTCGTTGGTTACGTTGTGATCAGTTCTTTAGACTCGAACTTCTAAGAGAAGTGTGTCTAAAGGACATCCGAACCATTACTTTTCCTCTATGCATTTCTACCTATGCTAGGATGCTAGAGAGAACCTTTGTGGTTGTGAACGTTAGCAGTGAAAGGCAGGAAACTAGCGCCAGTCTCAGAGACTCGGGCGTGTAAAATGTTTTAGGAGGAGGAAGTGCTAAGGACAGATGAATCTGCAGGGTAGCAGACGTGGAAGCGGAGCTTGGAGAGCAGCATGTGGTGGTGTACATTTCGACATGTTACGACCACCCGACTTAGTAGTCCCCGCCAGGCTCAGGGAGCAGGAGGGCTGGGGAGGAGAGTAGCTGCATTGCGGTCAAGGAGTGTGACCCAGGAGCTCTAAGAATGATTCGGGGTACGATTTATGTCTACTAAGAGCTTCCATATCTATAGACATAGGAACCAATCATTCTACCCTTCCACGAATCATGTCCCAGACCTAGAGGTTCCGGGTAAGCTGTAGACTTGACCCTCACGTCTGGAGATACCTTTGGGAGGAGACTCGATGATCACACTTACGCCGACGGTGTGATTTGACCTCAAGGCGAGAGTTTCGGTTGGAATCTCTTGGTGGCAGCGTAGAGGCCTTACGACGTTGATCTGAGTACGGTTTTGATTCACAAATCATACCCTGGTTGACTGTTTTAGGCAAACGTCGGAATGGGTTTTCCTTGGTCGGCGAAAAGGAAACCCTGGGCAGCACATGTTAAACTCAGGTATAAGAGGGTGTGACCGATCACTCTTGAGTTGGTCAACCCTACCCTTGTGGCAGCAGGAGTTTTTAGTTTCAGTTCTAACCTAAAAAGGGAAACCTCTTGAATTCGAGGGTGACAAACACGTTCTTATACGGTCTCAACCCGATGAGGTTTCGGAGATGTGGCCAAGGCGGCATGTTATCTCCGAAGTTCGATGGACCCTTTTGATCTTCAGCAGGGTAGGCGAAGAGGTTTACCGCTTGACCCTACCACCTCAGTCGCACCGGGTGCATAATGTCCACCACGTGTCTCAGCTGTGGAGATACGTGTATGTTTCTTCACACGTCATCGACCCCGGGGAGTTGGACGTCGATGACAGGGCGACAAGCACAGAGGTTCTAGTAGAGATCGAGGATCGACATGAGCAGGATCTACGTGAACGGTTGCTTCCTCTGGGGTACTTCTCGGGTAGCACGAGATCTTCAGGTGAGCATATGGGAGCGTAAAGCTCAGTTGCGTGCTCAGTACTACCTTTTTTCCCTTAAGTGTGAGTTGAAGCTTTACGGGGACGTAAAGCCCTGAGGTGGGAGTAATGTAAAGACCCGTAAAATTCAAGGGAAATTTTTTTTTCTTAATTTTCTTTAGAATTTTACAAGAGCGCGGTTTCAAACGGCACCTGATTTCGAGGCCCGGAGTGCCCGGAATTAATTTCCGAAGATTGGCTCGGGTACGTTCAGTGAACGAACGAGCGGGAATTCCTAACTTTTGATCCGGTGCTCGGAATTGAAATCTGAGGGCACCGATGAACTTGCAGCGCCGATATTCGCTTAAGGAGACCTTTCCCGAAGTTGCGTTTACATGAGGGGAGTTGTAAAAAAATAAAATTGTGAATGTTAAAATAATAATTTAACTTCAATTTTTATTTTTATCTTCCTTAAGTGTTTTTATCCTTTGGGTGGAAGTTGGGTGACAACCCAACTTCCCTTGGGAGGTTAAGTGGGTGGTGGGGCCCACACGAACCCCACCCCTTCATATTCTCTAACCCTCCCCAACTCACAATTAATGATGTAAACTTAGGTTATAACTTATGTCATTAATAAGTGAGTTTAATTAAAGTTTTGAAATTCAAACTCTTGAATTTCAAAGGTTGGTGTTGTGTTAATAAATTAAGTATGAGCTTAATTTTTTATTTTTTTTTGGGTTATTCCCTTTGTTCCTTGAGAGGTGGAGAGAATTTTCTTCTTCTTCTTCATCTCTAACGAAGATCACGAAGAACGCTCAACTTCACGAAGAACGCGGCGTCCTTCTTCCACGACGTTGGACTGCAACGCGTTGGTTTTTCCTCCACGACGCCGCAACGCATCCTCTCCGCGACGTGCTTTCCGCGGCGAACCTACGTCCGACGCCGCAACGCACTTTCCGCGACGTGCCTCTCGCGGCGAACCCGCGTCCGTCTACCGCGATGCCGACGACGTCTTCTTCCGTGACGACCGACCTCCGTGATGTCCGATATCCGCGACGCTCGTCCTTCGCGGATCGTTGACGAGCTCCGCGAACTTCCTTCGAGGTAGGGGTTGTTGTTTTATTCTTTAATTATTCCATTTCTTGCTCGTAGATCGCATGTCTACGTGAGGCTTTTGAATATTTTATATAAGTGTTATTGTTAACGCGAGGGGGGGGGGGACTGCGAACACGGCCGAACCCCCCTCCATCGTCCTTGTTGAATAACTTGCGGGTGGATGAATCAAGGTGGCGTGGTGCCGTCGCACCACACGGATTTTCGCCAATCCTTTTTTTTGTGCAACGCCGTCGCGCCACGCCATGGAAGAAACATAAAGAACGCGACGCCGGCGCGCCGCATCGAAGGGAATCAAATGCGCGGCGAAGGGGCGCGGTGCCGTCGCACTGCGCCGGACGACGAACACCGCAGCCGGTTCCAGGCCGCGGCGGGACGAGGAGACCGCGGCCCGTTCCGGGCCGCGGCGGGATGTGAAGACCGGCGGCCGGGCCGCCGGCGTCGGAAGTCGAAGGCGGGACCGGAATTTCCGGTCCCATTGGTGAAAACAGGCCAGCCAGCTGGCCGGCCGGATGGCAGAAAAACCGGGGGAATAAATCCCCCGGCCGGTTCAACAAAACCCCCCCTCTTAATGAGGGGGCGGTTTCCTTGTGGGGGGCAAAGCCCCCCCGTGTCGTTCAGCAGGCCCCCCCTCATGTGAGGGGGGCGGTTTGTTTTAAAACTGGCGCGGCACGTGCCGCGCCGCCAAGGGAAAAAACGGGGAGGCGGGGGGTCTCACCCGCGCACCGCCTGCGCGCCCGGCGCGCCGGCGCGCCGCCCCAGCGCGCCGCCGTGCCGCCTCCGCGCGCCGCCGCGCCGCCGCCAGGCCGCCGCGCCGCCTCTGGCCGCCGCGCCGCCGCCGCCCAGGGGGGGGGGGGGGTCGGGCCGGGTCGGCCCGGACCCGGACCCCCCGTTTCGAACCAGAATTGGTTTTTGGGCCATAACTTGAGCCTCGGATCTCCGATCGACGAACCGTCAGCGGCAACGCGATCCTTGGATCGAGACGGTCGTTTCGGTATATCGCACTCAAGGTTTCGGGTTACTTTGAGTTCGGCCGGGTTGGTTCGTTCACGAAACCAACCGGGCCTTCGGAGCGGAAACGCTCTTATCTTGAGCTACGAACGTCCAATTGACGCGCCGTCAGTCGCGTTGTGTTCTTCTTAGTGAGACGGATCTTTTGGCATACTCCGCCCGAGGTTTGGACGCAGGTGGAGTATGGCCGGGTTGGTTCGTTCACGAAACCAACCGGGCCCTCGGAGCGGAAACGCTCATATCTTGAGTTCCGGACGTCCGATTGACGTGCCGTCGACTCTGATGGAATCCTCTAAGTGAGACGGATCTTTTGGCATACCTCGCCCGAGGTTTGGACGCAGGTGGAGTACGGTCGGGTTGGTTTTGCCTTAAAAACCAACCGGGCCCCGGGAACGAAAATGCCAATAACTCTCAGACCGGACGTCTGATCGACGCGCCGTCTGTTGCGTTGAGTTCCTGTTGACGATACGGAACTTTTGGATACATCAACTCCGGTCTTCGTGACAGTTGATGTATCAGCCTCTCGGCTCGTGGAGCGGACCCTCCGAACGAGCTTGCTGTGTGCGGGAACCCTAGTGTTGGCTGCGACTGTTACTGTGACGACTACTACTACTGCTACTGTGACTGCGACGAGGACAGTACAGAGATCCTATGTGGATTCGACGACGACGACTACAGCACTCAGCGATCCTACGTGGAACAGTGCTACCGAACCTGTGAGAGCTGAATCTTCTGTTGATATTGGGTGGTGGAGCGCTTGGGTGTAGCGGCGGAACCGTGGTACTTGACAGTGGTGGTGCGCTTGGATGCAGCAGCAGACCCTTGGCGGGGGAGCGCTTGGGTGTAGCGGCGGACCCATGGTACTTGACAGTGGTGGTGCGCTTGGATGCAGCAGCAGACCCTTGGCGGTGGAGCACTTGGTTGTAGCGGCGGACCCGCGATACTCTACGGAGTGTGTGCGCTTGGTTGTAGCAACAGACCCGCGATGGTGATTACGTTGAGTAACGGTCCCTTTGAGAATACCCTACGGGAGTTCAGGGTACAGTTGTGATACGGCCGGGATTGGTTCGCTCACGAAACCAACCGGGCCCCTGGGACGAATAGGCTAATAACTCACAGACCGGGCGTCCGATCGACGCGCCGTCTGTTGCGTTGAGACCCCTGTGACAAGACAGTCTTTGAGATACTTCTTTGCGAGACTTAGTGATACTCGGAGTATCGACCAGTAGCTCGTGGAGCGGACCCTCCCGGAGACGAGCGTGCAGAGTACGGAGACCGTGTAGCCGGCTGAGACCTGACGACTGCTTGACCGACTCGACTTGGAGTGAGTCGACTAGCCCAGTGGACGGAGCGCCCGGTATTTGGCGGCAGACCCACGGCAGACGGAGCGCCTGGTAGTTGGCAGTAAACCCGCGGTACTCGACAGGAGGAGCACCTCAGTAGGCTATTTGGGTGAGCGCCCAGTAGTTGGCAGCAGACCCTCAGCGGACGGAGCGCCCAGTAGTTGGCAGCAGAACCGCAGTACTCGACAGGAGGAGTACCTCAGCAGTCATAGGTTAGTGAGCAGTACCTCGGAGTCGTGACAGGACTACTGCACACTTCAGAGACGGGGCTCTTCAGCAGCTACGGTTTCGATAATAAAAATCCTGGATTGAGCTGAGTCTTTGATCTTTGTGTTTCCTCATGATTGAGATGGGTCGCTTGATAACTTAGGTATATGTATGGGCATATACCTGGGTAATAGTTATTCGTTGATTTCATAATCTTGTTATAAACCGTGTGGACTTGTACTGTTATCCTATGTGGATTTTACTGTTTACTCTTCTTTGTGGATTGGATTGTTCTTGGGCTCGTGTTGGAGCCGAACGGAAATTGGTGACATAGGTATATGTATGGGAATATACCTAATCAATACTGGATGTTACTTCGTGATTGTTACTTTTCTTCGTGGTTTATCCTTTGTGGATTGAGAGACCTTCAGGGGTCTCGAGGTCCCTACTGAGTAGCTTATACTCACCCCTGCGCGGGCTTTGCCCGCACTTCGTTGTGTTGGTTGCAGACGACGGACAGCGCTGACTGTGGATGAGGCTTTCGGAGTAGGTCTGTACCCGGAGGAGGACCACTGAGCGGGACGTGCTCGGAGCGGACAGTTGGACCCGAGGAGTTGTGGAGCTATCTGCACCTACCCTTCAGGTAGGATCCGTGGTGGACGATCCAGGAGCTGAGCCATCTGTACCTACCCTTCAGGTAGGAATCGAGGAGGACGTCCCAGGAGCTGCTTGTACTTTCAGTTGTTGTTTTCCCTTTCGAGTTGTACTTTACTTTACAGTTGGGCTTGTATTTCCGGCCCCTTTACTTCAGCACAGTTATTCTAGTTTTGTGTACTGCATTACTTCCGCTTGTTACTCTGAGGTGCTTGTTTACTTTATTAAGGCAATGCCTTCCCTTTTTACTGGGATTTTACGCCTTGGTGCTAGTCGCCAGCCCCTGGCCTATGGAAGGCGGGCTTGGGGTAGTCACGGCACGAGCCCCGAGGGCGGGTCGTGACACAGCCCACTATAATAATATGGGAAATAATCATTAACAAGGGAAATTATTTTCTATGATTATATATATTCTATAAACTTACTTCTCATTCAAATGTTATGCACTCATGGATTATATTGTTTGATTATTCATGATTCATGTCTTATCTACTACCATTATTTATTAAATGACTTGGGATTATGATTTATGAGTACATTTTATGACTTCAAAATATTGTTCTTATGTTATGATACCCTAATTCTCATGTAATTATTAAGGTACCAATTATATCTAATTTTTTTATCTACTCTAATGAACTGAGCTCACCATTTCTTATCCTTGAATTCCAAAGGAAATGAAGAATGGTTTTATGTAAGATATGTATATAAAGGGTAATAATTTTGAAAAAATATGTGATATTATTTATATAACTTCATAAAAAATATTTATATATCCATGGTCCAAATACATTATACCTAAATGATTATAAAATCTTTATATATATTTTTTATTTGAATATTAATGCAGTAATATTTTATATTTATATATGAATGTAATGGGTTACTATAGTTAGTATCAAAGGATGGTTTAATATTTTATTTGACATTTATATTAGATAAAATTGTTGATAACCCTGAGGATAAGTCTATGAATATGATAACATCTTAAAATTTTAGTAAGGTAGTGATTATGTGGTATTCTAGAAAATAAATCTTTGTCTATAATCTTCAGGTGGATATAGTTAGGCATTGTTGTGTCTAATAGTAATATCTAAAAAATATGGATGATTATATATCATATGTTCTGATGTATTATCAGTGTGCCTATACAATGCACATTATTTTATAACATTATGAGAAATTCATGAGTAAATTAAAATTTATTTATTGACAATTATGAAGGATTTGAATAGATTATGTTCCGAGATGACATTGGTAAAACCTAAGGTGTCATATATTGAAAATAATGTGACATAATTTAGACATTATATAAATTATTATTTCATATTATATTGTTTTCAAATATGATTATTGTTTGTCACAATGTGATTTTTATTTTTAGTCAATGGCTATAAAATAGATAAAACATGTTGAAAATGAATGTGATAGACAATGTAATGATTTTTACCCTAGGAAGTTGAATTATATTGAAACCAGAGGAATAACATTGTGATTATTTCAAAACACATTTCATGATATTTTATTAATAATTAATGAATATGAGGGTCTCCTACCATGTTAAATAGGCGTCAAATGGAAATTAATTGATGTTTGTGTGGGGATAATAATATAGTTCAGAAATCTCAATTTCATTCCTGTTAGAATGTGGGAAGAAGAACCTAAGAGAATATCTTAGATAAAGAAAAAGATTTTTTCTTTTAAAGTAAAGTTAAAAAGAAATTAATTTCTATTTATGTTCACATCATATATATGGGTAACATGGGAAATATACGATTCAATGACATATTTAAAGGTTTAACTACATGAATAATGAAAAAAATATATTATTTCAATCATTGATATGAAAGGATTGATGTTTTTATATATTTGGAATCAATAATTTTGTTTTTATGTTCTATATCAATGATATTTTTGTTATAGAATTTATGAAGCAATATAGAATTGTTCTACAATAGATTTAATTAAAGGACATGAAAGCATATATTGAATGATATTGATGACCTAGAATAATGATTTAAGGGTATGATGTTATTTTTAAAGAAATCATGATTAAGGGAAAGATAATAATTAAATGCTTTTCTAATATTGAGATAATAATTTTTGGTGGGATAAAGAGATTAATGATATTGATCAAGTAAATTGGATAGTATTGATTACCCTAATATTAGTTACTTATTTGATAAAATAGTTATTTATTTCATCCTTGATAATGATTATTTTATTATTTTATTTTTATAATATAATCAATACACAAATTTAATAGATTTATATATGTTTTAGTTGAGGGTTTTTATTGATTGCAGTTAATATTTTCTTTATACTTGTACAAAAAGTATTTATCATGTTTGATTTTTCACGTGAGTTATTTATAATTGAAATGGAAAACCCATGTATATTACATTATGATATCAGTTATTGGGTAACCAAAATAGTATTCTACTCAACCACATTGATTATATAATAATCGAAATCATAAATCAATTTATCTATGTTAGTTATATATAATAACAAACATGATAATAAAAATCTCCATGACATATAACATCAGTTATAACATAAATTATGTGTTAAATATGATATTTTATGTTGGACACTTTATAATCATATTTATAATGAAAAATATTTCTCTACCATGTCAGTTATATAAGAAACTACATGTTATATAATTTAAAATTTTATGAATTTCTATTTTGAATCATTTATGTGTAACTCAGTTGGATAAAAAACCCATTTCTATCATATAGGGTAGCACTAATCTCATTTCCTTGATCTATTGGCCACTTATATATGTTTTATTTCTTCCTTGATTCAGATTATTCATTGGCTAATTAGATCTTCCAGTCTCTCAATGCTCATGTAAGACTATCACGATGATACTCGCTTTCATTCTTTCAATGTCGTGGATTCCCAAACTCTCATTTTTTCAATTATGTTTAATAAATTATTTCATTACTATATTCATATAGATATTCTCCCGAAAAATTGCAAATAACCATCTTTATATACCTTAGTTATATTTTTAATGAATTTAAATGTGTTGACTTCAATCTATTTTAAATTTATATGGTTATAATAAATTGTTTTACTTTATTTTATACTACATATCATAATAATTCTCCTCATTGAATATAAAAACATTTCTTATTTAGATTATTTTTGGGAATCAATCATTATTTCTTTCAATAATGTTATGTATATTGATAAATTTCAATTTGAGTTATGCATTTATTAATGGAATAGTAATCAGAAAATTTAATGTATACAAGAATTGAAATTTTAATATAGTCTATTATTCAATATCATATAAGTACTGATAAAATATCCACAGTTTTCATATAATGCGATCAAATTCTCTTCTTAAAAGATCATACATCAAATTTGTAGTCCCTATATTATCAGTTATTGTCATTGTATTGTATTAATTATTTATAAATACCAAATACGAACATTCAATTGGATCCCTTGTATATATTTTCAGAATTTCTAAAATACACCTTGCAGAAATAATATATAATATTTAATCTCTAAATATAAATTTTCATTATTAAAAAGTCATCAGAGGTTTATTGGAACTATACTATATTATTATATAAATGAATACATTAATGTTTCTTTTAATAATTTTTTTTCATGAAAAAATATTTATAAAATTAGATGATAAATATTCCAATCCAAATGGAAAATGAGAACATGATTTGGATTCTAGTCAATAATATTCAATTTCATGTTTTATCAAATTATTTTAAGAAGAAAATGAAAAATAAGGGACATTATAAATGTATATATATTCAATAAATTACTTTGAAGGATTTTGTTTTAATATTTACAAATTATATTCGAAATTATGTTATAATATAGGGTATAATTTATAATTATTATTTTTAAAAACACATATATATTATTTAAAAATTTCAAAATTTTGTTACTTTCAAATTTTGACATCATTGAAATAAATTTAAACCCTGTATGACTTATTTAATTTTTTATAACGTTTATCACAAGTATATTTTTTTATAAGATATTTATTTATGATATTTTTTATAGATAATACTGAGTAAATGTTGGATTACAATGGAATTAATATAAATATATTGTTGATACTTTTTTTAGAAGTTTCTAAAATAAATGTCCAAAAAATGACATTATTTGATTTCCATTATTGAAATTTTTAAATATGAAATAGTTGAAATGAAGAGAGATTAATAATCATTTAATGTTTCATGGTATTTATTATAGTTCCATACCTTGGGTTTTTCATGGTGAAACTGTGCAGAATTATGGATGTATAGATGATGATTCATTACAAGATGATAACTATGATGAAATGAATTAAAATATTCATGATATTGAAGGAGGGGTGATTGAGAATAAACCAACATCTGAGGATTTATAGGGTGATGCTAAAAACCCATTGTATTTGTATTGTAATGAATTTATTATTTTATCTTTGGTTCTATGATTAATTAACATGAAGGTGGAAAATGGTTGTAGTGAAAAGAGTTTTACTAATTTTCTATAATTGTTTAATAATATTATTCATTAATAAAATTATCTTCGTGATTAAAATTATAATGTGATGAAAATATTATTCCCTTTGGTAGGTTACAAAAAATAATTTCCTACACGAATGAATGTATTCTATATAGGAATGAATATTAATTTGTGTTAACATGTCCAAAATATGGGATATCAAGATATAATTTGTTAGAAAATGTACGTGCTAGTTTATTGGTTAGAAAGACACATCATAAGGACTTTTGGTATCATCCTATAATTCATATTTTGAAAATTTTATTTAAAAACTCACTTGCTACCAAAATGATAATATGGAATGCATATGAAAATATATGTGATGGAAAATACCATCTAGATGATTGTCCAGAGAGGAAGAAAATTAATTCTATATTTTTAGATTAAAAAGGATGTTATAAATCACATACCTAGACTATACATGGATGAAATGAATCCATATAAAATCCTTAGTAGTAGAAATTGCGTATCAAATATTTTATAGGTAATTTCCAACTTATCTTCTGATTATTTTATGTTTTCCATATATTTCATGTTGAGTTTAATGATCTCTAGGCCAAAAAAACCCATAACTGATATTTATATTTTCTGGGCACTATTAATTGATGGTTTTTATCCCTTTTGAGAGGTTGGTATTAGTTCATATGATTCTTATAAATTGGAATAATTTCAAATTCATATTGTCACGAACCACCTTCACCAAAAGGAGGGAAGGGTCAGCAGATTGCCAGGCCATTCATTATTTATGTTGAAGGAGAGATAATAACCCCCGAGACCTGCCTTCAATAGGTCCCGGAGTGGCGACTAGAACCAAGGGTATAGAAAGATCTCAGAAATGGAAGGCATTAACCCTTTTTGTTTTATAGGATCAGGAGATAATATGATGAAACCCCACAACACCAAGGTAATGGAAAAGTAAAACCAAAATTAAACCATTCCGACATGCATGTTCCAAAGAGTAAAAGCCACAAGTACAAAAAGGTGACTACAAAGGTATGTACCAAAGAAAAGGAAAACAACAACTATAACTACCCCAAGGGTCTAAGCTAGTATGGTCCGGCGCGATCCCCGAAGTTCTCCTGGAAACCTGAATGCAGTTTATATACGTAGGGTGAGCATACAAATACACTCAGTAGGTAAAACCAAAGACTCTCGTGCACAAGTGGGGGAACATACTAAAGTCACCTGAGAAAAGGAGTAAACCAAACACCTATCAAGGTAAGATATCCACCCAAGCCTCACCAAGGAACACTCCCCAAATAACAAAAGTCATGTAATATATATAATAAGATCACATCAATGTTTGGGTACCCCGCGCCACTTTCCAACTGGTTATTAAGACATCCTACGCATCGAACCAATCCCGCCATTCTCACCGCAGTCCCACTGCCACACCTGCCCGTACACACCTGGGCCACATCCACACACAATCCCACTGCCGAATGCCACCCGCAAACACCTGGGCCACAACCACACATAACCACGCTCGAAGACACCTGGGCTAGAAGATCCGCTGCCATGCCCGAAGACACCTGTGCCTTATCCCAAGGACACTTGGGAAACCACCTGCCGCACACACCTGGACAACCACCACACCACCCCACCTGAAGGTTCTTGGGATAATAATGGACCTCAGGCCATCACAGCCTACCCAAAGATACTTGGGTTATCCTCGAAATGGAGCAGAAAAGGAGCTAATAACTAGCCACTAATAATAGTGTTGGGAAAAAAACCCGCCCCATGAAATGGGGGTGTTCGGAACTAAGTGCTAAACATGGGTGGGGCGTGAATAAGAAACACAAAACTGCAAATATATATATATATGTATAGGTAACAAGCACTCACCCAAAGTTCATGTTTTTCTTCAGCCTGCCTAAAGAACATGACTGACACCCATGTCCGGGTCACGACTTTCGCCAACAAAACCCATTTGTCCCATTCTTGTTTTCATGTTCAAATAATGTTCAAATAAGTTTATGCACTACCGGGCAACTAAAACATAAGCATAACCAAGGAAATTAACCATCCAAACATCATCTAAGCATCCACACTTGGTTCTTAACAATAGACGATCCCACCCCAATTCGTGATATAAACAAGGTAACCACCCGGTCATAAAACTGGCAGCCGCTAAATCCATATCAACAAGGAATCCCATCCCCAATTCCAAAACCACTGAGAGTATACAAATAGGGGATCCCATCCCCTCCAACATCGCCAACAATCGTCCTGAAAAAGGAAACAACCAAGCCACTACCACATACACAAAGAAGTGTCATACCGGTAATTTCAGATTTAAATGACTTAACATACTCCTTGACTTCATTTTCTGTGTGCTTTAATAGGGATTATCACAGAAGGGTTGATCATGGTGCTTTCAATTTATTCAGCCGGGTATACATGATTAACCAATTTAAATTTCACAGCAGGAGTTCACAATTACAAACAAGCCATTTATAAACATCATGAGGGTTTATTAGTGCACAGAGAAAGACCACCAACATCTATGATTTTCAGAAGGCGTGAGACAAAACAACTCAGAAAGATAATCAATAATATAAAACAGCAACAATGATCATAGCCCCTTCCCCCTTCAATCTTTAAAACTTCGTTTATTATCTTCATTAAGGTTCGGTCCAACCAATTCTACGGAAATAAAAGAACGCCCACACCGCACGATACACAAAATAGAGAGACGATGAGAAATTCCATACTTGTTGATCGACGATCGACGCCGGGTGCGGGTCCTTACGGATAACGATGCGGCACGCCCGATGCACCAAAAGCTGTTTGTGAAAAGCCGAGATTGAGGAAGGAAGAAACCATGCCTAACCCTATGCTTTATAAGGCTCGCGGATGGGTGAGATAAAAATGTGAAACCACGTATGGGGCAGGGGTCGTTGGTTGACCATGCGTTCCACACGTCATTAAATGGGCCAAGTGGTTTAAACTGACTCATTAATTCATTAAACATTTAATTAAAACTCTTATGGGAATTACTGGTTTTTAAAATGCACTTAGCTGGTCAAAATAGGGTTTAAAACACTAATTGCTCAAGAAAGAGTGCCACTGGAAAGAACCCACGAGGGTAGGCCAGAGCCACCGATAGCTGAGAGCTACCGGTGGGTGACATCCACTATTAGCTGAGCTACCAGTGGCTGTCAGCTACCGGTAGGCTACAGCCACCGGTAGACCGAGCTACCCGTAGGCTGCAGCTACCCGTAGACCGAGCTACTGGTCGACAGAGCTACCTGTAGCTCCATCTACCGGTCGACGGAGCTACCAGTAGGCTGTAGCTACCGGTAGACGGAGCTACCAGTAGGCTGTAGCTACCGGTAGACCGAGCTACCGGTAGACAGAGCTACAGGTAGGTCGCGGCTACCGGTAGACCGAGCTACCGGTAGGCCTGATACCAGTAGGATAAGGCTACAGGTAGGCCTACCGTTACGCCAAACTTCACCGAGATTCCCAGACCAGAAAACCCAACACGAGATTTTCACAAAGTAATGGGCCCCAAAAACACGGGCCATTACATCAGATACCTCTTAAACGATTCTCTTCCTCGAGAATCAAAACAAACCAGAAGAGAGGGTCCGACCAACCACCTCAAAAGATACCTATTATGAGGGAACCCATGCTAACTTAAACACTTCCCAACAAGAACCAAGAAAATTACCGTGGAAAACTGCCCAGGCATGTGGGTTGGGGAGTCTCCTCCCCCATGTCAAGATATTATCTTATTTGGGCGGCACTGACTCGCCCGCATGGGTTTAATTGCATCCACCTTAATGCGTCTTGATTAGGTGTCAGGTTCTCTCCTCCCCATAGCCAGGGCTCTTTACACACATTCAGAGAAAAGAAAACCAGTACATTCTGTAACACCCGAGACATTTATGTTATATAAATCATCAAAGGAATATTTCACTACATATAACACTTTCTTGGCTTGACTTACACGCAATCACAACCTTCCTCGATAGCTTGCGTCCTACGCAATACTGAGTTTCACTAAACAACGATATGCTATTAAAATATTATTAAAACTAGCCGTTATGAATAGTAATAACCACTTTTTGAAATGTTTTAAATTTTATTTTTCAAAATTGACTTCAATTTTGGATTCGGAATATCGAAATTAGCCTAGGGTGAAATTTTGGTATTTTTCTGAAAACTTTCATTTTTTGATGAATAGTGAAACTACTAAGTGGCTGTTAAAAAACTAAATTTTTCATAAAACATAAGTTTACCGCTTCTGTGAGTGAAATTTCAAAAATCCGAGAGACACGGTTGATGTCAGTAAGTAAAATGTGATTCAATGAGATGAAAATAATTTTTGATGAATAGTAACTTTTTACATTTTTTTACAACAGTTAAAAGTAAATAGGTAATTATGGATAAAAATGATATTATTATTACCCTAACAAATGTCCTAATTCTATTGGATAATTGTAATTCGACCAAAAACAACCCTAGGAATAAAATATGACCATTTAGGCCCACTTGGATTAGATTAGGACATTTAATATTAATGTATTTAAAGAAGGGTTAAAATAGTTAAAATCAAAGTTTAATAAGTAAAACATTTTTAATATAGGGTTATAAATAAGATAAATTCGACTATAAATATTCATTAAAAGATAAAACGATTTCCTACATCATGGTATTTTATTTTTAATTTTTAGACTTTAAATAATTTAATTTATTTATGACACAATGATGATGGAGTAATTATCTTATTAATGAAATCTTGACATAATTGATGTTATAAATGCCCAAATAAATATAATTTGAGACTTTTTATGAATTCCACTACTTTTCTAGGTTTATATGATATGTTAGTATTGAATTTATTAACTTTTTTCGAACTAATCATTCTATTATGAATTTCACAAAAATCAATTACTAAATAGTGTCAAAATTGACATAAAATAGATTTTAAAACAAATATTATATTATTGATTGTTATTTTATTCCAAAAAATCTAAGGTTCAACCAAGATACATATATAGTGATAGGTGTATCATTAATGGACCACTTGGGAGTCGATTGGATGTATATGGTATGTTTATTTACTATATAATATAAAAATACAAAGTGACATGGTAAATGTCAATCTAATTAACTAAGAGTTAAAACTAAAAGATAAGGTTAATATAATGACCTAAACTTGTCTAAATTCTATTGGATGAGATTATTTCGACCCATCCCCACCTTATATTTGGAATATATCAATTTGGATCTATTTAACACCGAATATGACTTTATAATAAGTTAATATTTTTAGTTTTTCCAAAGGTTCCCCTCTCCTCCCTTATAAAAGGGCACCTCCTCCCCCTCTTCCTCACACCACTTTGAGACTTCAAACTCCGCCAACCCCTGACACGTTCTCCTATCCACTTTCCTAGAGACATCCTAGAGGTCCTGGTCTTCTTCAAAGACCAAATGTAGTGCCCTAAAAGGAAGTCTCAAAGAAGAACTTCAAAGAAGAGGTAATATCCATTACCGAACCTTTCCAATTTCTTTCTTCTTCAAATTCGTCTTCCTTAGTTGTTTCATTATGAAGTAATAACATCAGTATCACTCATATACTGATATGTTATTATAATTATGAAACAACCCTATTTAACCATCTATCCATCCTACGGAAAATGAAATCACCACGCGTGCGTACGTACGGAATACCGTCTCCATGCCGTGGTGTAATCTATTTTCCACCACCACCTTACTTGGATTGATATAATGGTGTAAATAATGACTATATTTGATTATTGTAAAATGATATTGATTATTAAATATTATACATACACTCTAATACAATTCCACGATCATGGGAATGATATCATCACTCGTGCGTACGTATGGAATACCGTCTCCACGATGTGATGCGACTCGTTCTACATGATCTTCATTGCATAATGATTATATAAATGAATTGAATAAATGAATATGATATATATTACACTAATACCATTCTGTAAATGAGGTATCTATAACCTAAAGTGAATAACAAGAATTTATTTGGCAAAACATGCATATGAACAAAAAGTAATAAACACCCGAATAACAAGTAATAATGAAGTATTACTAATAAGAAGCTAAAAATATGACCATATATGATATCATAACAATAAGTATGATTCTGGAATAAGTAAATAATATTATTTTAATCATTATACAGGCGGTTAGGACACATACAAAGCATGTCGGACCTAAGGTAAGGGAAATATCACAATCTCATTTTTATCCGAGATTGTTTATACTTTGAAATTTACTAGGGTGTATTTTATCATCCACATACATGTTTCCTAAATATGTAATATTATTTTCATCCACCTAACATTGTTGAAATCCAATTTCACCCTTCGGTGAGTTTTTAGTAAAAGATATGAAAGGAATCTTTTGTCGTTTTTCGTACGAGGTACTTTTTGACTTTTTCGACAAAAGTATGAGAAGAATGTTTTTTTAAACTTATACGGCATGAATGTATTTTTAAAAATTATTTCCAAGAAGCTTCCTTTACAAGTTTTCATGTTTATTTGTAATCATCTTCTTTTATTTTAAAATTGTATGACATGTTATGAAAGGAATTTTTTTTTGAAGTAGAAAGGATATTTTCCTCAAGAATGGAGTTCAAGTGTTTTATCAAAATATTTTTCCATCTAAGATAATATAGGGTTCTGTTTCTATCCCTATTATTAAATTGATTTGATTATGTTGTGATGGAATTATTTTTATGAATTTCTTTATCTTATATGAATTATTTTATGATGTCATGTTTTTTAAGAATCCCATTTTTATTACATGGGTTATGCAATGATGTATGATTTATGATTTTGTGGCACACATAAGAATGGTATCATTATGAGATGGGTGGGACCTATATCTCCCTCCAATGCATTGGGTAAAGATTTTATATCTCATGAGATAGACATGGCTGGAATGGCTGGTTAAACCGGTTCAGTGAAACAAGACTGAAACGAGGAGTGAACTCGGTTCAGAAATGGACTTTGTCCACTAAGATAGTCTTGGCAATGAGTCTTGACTAATAAGAAACGATTCTCTATGATTATGTGTGTATGCCACAAAGTTTCATGTTTTACGTTATGATTATTGGGATTACATTTCACTTATATGATTTATCCCATGTTATGAAATTATGATTTCTTTTGCAAGTTGAGATTTCCAAAAGTTATGTTCTTATGTATATGATGTGATTGATATTTAATTTTCTTACCCTTACTGAGAATTTGAGCTCACCCTTTTTTATGTTTTATTTCCCCAGGTTGGGAAGAAGGTTATTTAGTAGGATATGCCAAAAGGGTCTCTAGATATGATGAAATAAATGGGAGGCAAAGTAGATTCTTTATGAACCAGTTGTTTATGTTCCCAGTTTCTAAAGAAACTATACCTATATGGTCCTTTTCTGGTTTTATTATATGTTGTAATAAGTGTTCTTCAATTCTGAAGTAATAAAAATGTATGTAAAGTATGGATTATTATAGTTGGTATCAGAGGAAAGGTTTAGTCAACCTTTGGAAACTGGGATGCGAGAACTTTAGTGAGATCCCTAGAAATATTTATAAGGTATGTCTAAGGATGTCCCTAAGGATTAGTATACATATCGGATATAGTCTTAGAACTACGGTAATGATCTTAGAATTTAACCTAAGGTGTTAGATATTGAAGGTACTCCCCCTTTTCTATGTTGGTTTCACTAACATGATTTTTTCCTCTCACACTATTCTTTTTGGGTTTTAGACGATGGCTGGAACTCGAAGGAACCATGTTGATCAATGCAATGGAAACTGCAATGATTGTCCTCCTGAACAAACAAATGTTATGGGAGATGGACTACAAAATCTTATCACTATACTTACATAGGATTTGAATCATTCTGGACTTCCAAATGAGAAGAGAAGGGAAAAATATTCTATTGAGTCCTTCATGAGGCAACGTCCACCTTCTTTCAGTGGGTCTTCTGATCCACTAGTTGTTGAACAATGGATCAGTACTACTGAAAATATATTTTCAGTTCTTCAATGTTCTGAACATGATAAAGTCATATTAGCAGTGTATTGTTTGGAAGGTGAAGCTGATCAATGGTGGAATCTTATAAAGAATACGAGGCAAAGAGATGAAATTGAGCACATGGAATGGGACGAGTTCAAGAACTTATTTTTCAAACAAAGATGGAGAAAGAGTTTCTTGAACTGAAGCAAAAGGATGATGAATCTGTTGGTACCTATGAAGAAAATTTTACAAGTCTTGCAAGGTACGCTTCCGGTATTATTATCCAACCTGAGAGTAAGATCGATGGATTCTTTAGTGGCTTAAAACCAAGTCTTCGAAGGGCGTTAGCCATAAGTGACTTCAATAGCTACGAGGAAATTGTTCGATGTGCTCTCAAAGTCAAGATGGATATTGGAGTAACCCATCCGTCATATGGGTTTGATAAGAAGAGGAAAATGGAATTCAAAGGAAAATATAAAGAGCACACTGAAAAGAAAATGATCTTTCCCTTATGCTCAAAGTGTGGAAAGAAACATGGAGGAAGTTGTCTTAAAGGGACAAGTAAATGTTTCAAATGTGGAAACGAATGTCATCGGGTATTTGAATGCCACAATGATGGGAAGAAGATGTGTAATTAGGAAAACAAAGGAAAGGATACACAGAATGAACCTACTACACTAAAATGTTTCAAGTACAAGGAAATGGGGAATTATGCCATTCAATGCCCAAATCCAAGGGTTGATGATGATGGTCGACATCAACAAACTCTTAAGGCCAAAGACAATGGAAAGTCACATGCAATTTATATCAGCGATGTGGAGTACGATAATGATGTGGTGAAAGGTACACTTACCATCCACTCTAAAGTAGAAAATGTTTAATTTTATTCTGGATCCACCCACTCTTTTATTTCTGAAGAATTTTCTAAGGGTATCACCGTATTACCTCAACAATTAGATGTTGAGTTAGCTGTGACAACCCCTAATGGCACAACAGTCGCATCAAAAGTTTATAATTCTTCTCTGATTGATGTTTGTGGGAAAGTGATTCCTACAAATCTTATGATCCTTCCTATAGTGGAATTTGATGTGATTCTTGGCATGGATTGGCTTTCTCTACATGGAGCTCATATCAATTGCCAAAGA
The DNA here is from genome assembly GCA_963277665.1 of Viscum album. Lineage (NCBI taxonomy): Eukaryota > Viridiplantae > Streptophyta > Magnoliopsida > Santalales > Viscaceae > Viscum > Viscum album. The sequence continues at coordinate 1,499,076,182 of OY728119.1, read as the reverse complement.
AGGGAAGTCACATTTCATATTCTAGATTAACCCATGATCTTCTATCGATGCAAGGATGAACATAACCTTCCTGTGGAAATTTCTTCCATCATATGGGTCTTGTTTCCACTAAATGAAGGTTATTTATCTCAAATGGTTGGTGAGAAACTCACGATTAAGAATATGACCATTGTATGAGAGTTTGATGATGTTTTTCCGGAGGAATTGCTGGGTCTTCCACCAAATCTTGAAGTTGAGTTTTCAATAGAACTCAGACCGGGTGCTTTACCTATTTCAAAGACACCTTATAGAATGGCCCCAATTGAGTTGCAGGAATTGAAGAAGCAACTCCAGGAGAATCTTGATAAGGGGTTCATACACCCTAGTGCGTCACCTTGGGGAGCATCTATTCTGTTTGTTAAGAAGAAAGATGGATCAATGACACTATGCATTGATTATCGAGAACATAACAAGATCACTATCAAGAACAAATATCCTCTCCCACGCATTGATGACTTATTTGACCAACTACGCAGAGCTCAATACTTTTCCAAGATTGATCTTCATTCAGGGTATCATCAATTAAGGGTGAAAAGGGAGGATATACCAAAGACAGCTTTCCGTACAAGGTATGGACACTATAAATTTATTGTGATGCCATTTGGTCTTACTAATGCCCCTGCTATCTTCATGGATCTGATGAATAGAGTCTTTAGAGACTATCTTGATCAGTTTGTGGTAGTATTTATAGACTATATTATTGTCTATTCAAAGAGCAAGGAAGAACATGGAGATCACTTGAGAATTATATTGAAGACCCTGAGAAAAGAGAAGCTTTATGCCAAATTTACCAAGTGTAAATTTTGGCTTAAAATTTTTTCATTTTTGGGTCACATAATCTCAAAAGAGGGGATATCTGTGGATCCAGCAAAAACAGAGGTTATCAAAAGATGGTCGAGACCAACAACAGTGACTGAGATCCGAAGTTTTCTTGGTTTGGATGGATATTATCAACGTTTTGTGAATGATTTTTCACGATTATCTAATCCACTAACCAAGTTGACTCAGAAAGGAGTTATGTTTGTTTGGATGGAGGAATGTGAAGAGAATTTCAAGGAGTTGAAAAGAAGGTTATCCAATGCACCTGTGCTCACACTTCCTTGTAGTGGAGAAAGGTTTGTGATCTACAGTGATGCATCCCAGAAGGGATTGGGGTGTGTTCTTATGCAAAATGATATGGTGATAGCTTATGCATCACGACACTTGAAAATACATGATCAAAATTACCCAACTCAGGATTTGGAGTTAGCTGTGGTAATCATTGCATTAATGATTTGGAGGCATTATCTTTATGGAGAAATGTGTGACATTTATACTGATCATAAAAGTTTAAAGTATATTTTCACACAAAAGGAGCGGAATATGCACCAAATAAGATGGTTGGAGTTGATTAAGGATTACGACTGCTCAATTCATTACCAACCTGGGAAAGCAAACAAGGTGGCAGATGCATTAAGTCGACAAGACCATGCCTGTTTATCCATGATGGGGATCACAAAAGATCCAATATTTATGGATTTACAAAGGATGGATCTTGGAATTATAATGAAAGGGGAAAAATCATATCTTTCTCAAATAAATGTTCAACCATCTATACATGTGAAGATTAAAGAGGCACAGAAAGAAGATGTGGAGTTACAAAAGAAGGTCAGAAATGTTCCTGAATTCAACCTTGATTGTGATGGGATAATAAAGTTCAGGAATCGGGTTTTTGTTCCTCACATCCCCGAATTAAAGAAGGATCTGCTGGATGAGGCTCATAGTTCTTCATTCTCTATTCATCCTGGAAGCACGAAGATGTATAGGGACCTGAAAGAGTACTTCTGGTGGGATGGCATGAAAAGAGATGTTGCTGATTATGTCAATCGATGCTTGGTTTGTCAGCAATTTAAAGCTGAGAGACAGAAGTCTAAGGGGATGTTACAACCATTACCCATACCTGAATGGAAATGGGAAAACATCACTATGGACTTTGTCACAGGACTTCCTAAAACATCCAAAGGCAATAATGCTATCTGGTTCATAGTTGATCATCTTACAAAGTCTGCACACTTCATCGCTATTAGAGAGGATTTCTCTCTGGATCATCTTGCCAAGATATATGTGAAGGAAGTGGTAAGATTGCATGGAGTACCACTTTCTATTATATCTGATCGGGATCCAAGGTTTACCTCAATGTTCTGGCGAAGTCTTCATCATACTCTGGATACAGCGTTGAGTTTCAGCACTACTTATCATCCTCAGACAGACGGTCAGTCTGAGAGAACAATTAAAACTCTAGAAGATATGTTGAGAACCTGCTCTATGGATTTCAAAGGTGGTTGGGATCAACACCTAACTTTGGTGGAATTTTCTTATAATAATAGCTTTCACTCCAATATTCATATGGCTCCTTATGAAGCTCTCTATGGAAATAAATGTAGGACTCCAACTTGCTAGGATGAAGTTGGGGAAAGAAAGCTATTAGGACCTAATCTCGTTGATGAAATGGCAGAAAAGGTCAGATCTATTCAACAACACATAAGAGCAGCTCAGAGTCGACAGAAAAGTTATGCCGACAACCGAAGAAAAGACCTAGAGTTTGAAGTGGGTGATAAAGTGTTCTTACGAATATCTCCCTGGAAGAGGGTCATGAGATTTGGAAAGAAGGGGAAATTGAGCCCTAGAAATATTGGTCCATTCAAAATACGGGATCGTGTTGGGAAGGTAGCTTACCGATTGGCGCTTCCACCGAATCTCTCTCAAGTTCATGATGTGTTCCATGTATCTCTCCTGAGAAATTACATACCTGATCCTTCACATGTACTCAGCTCAGAAGTTGTACCGCTGGAGAAAGATCTTTCTTATGAAGAGTAGCCGATAGAGATTCTGGATCGTAGAGAAAAAGTCCTACGAAACAAGACCACTCGATTGGTGAACGTTTTATGGAGGAACCACTAATTAGAAGAAGCTACATTGGATGTTGAGGATATGATGAGGGAAAGGTATCCTCATCTATTTGTTACAAAGTGACGAATTTTGAGGGAGAAATTCATTTTAAGGGGGTAGAATGTAACACCTGAGACATTTATGTTATATTAATCATCAAAGGAATCTTTCACTACACATAACAATTTCTTGGCTTGCCTTACACGCAATCGCGACCTTCCTCGATAGCTTGCGTCCTATGTAATACCGAGTTTCACTAAACAACGATATGCTATTAAAATATTATTAAAACTAGCCGTTATGAATAGTAATAACCACTTTTTGAAATTTTGAAATTTTATTTTTCAAAATTGACATCAATTTTAGATTTGGAATATCGAAATTAGCCTAGGGTGAAGTTTTGGTATTTTTCTAAAAAATTGCAATTTTTGATGATTAGTGAAACTACTAAGTGGTTGTTAAAAAACTGAATTTTTCATAAAACTTAAATTTACCGCTTCTGTGAGTGGAATTTCAAAAATTTGAGAGACACGGTTGATGTCAGTATGTAAAATGTGGTTCAATGAGATGAAAATAATTTTTGGTGAATAGTAAGTTTTTACTTTTTTTTACCACAGTTAAAAGTAAATAGGGTAATTAAGGGTAAAAATGATATTATTATTACCCTAACACATGTCCTAATTCTATTTTATAAGTTTAATGCGACCAAAAACTACCCTAGGAATAAAATATGACCATTTAGGCCCACTTGGATTAGATTAGGACATTTAATATTAATTTATTTAAAGAAGGGTTAAAATAGTTAAAATCAAAGTTTAATAAGTAAAACATTTTTAATATAGGGTTATACATAAGATAAATTCGACTATAAATATTCATTAGAAAGATAAAAAGATTTCCTACATAATGGTATTTTATTTGTAATTTTTAGAGTTTAAATACTTTAAATTATTAATGACACAATAATGATGCAGTAATTATCTTATTAATGAAATATTGACATAATTGATGTTATAAATGCCAAAATAAATATAATTTGAGACTTTTTATGAATTCCACTAATTTTTTAGGTTAATAGGATATTTTAATAGTGATTTTATTAACTCTTTCTAACTAATCATTCTGTTATGATTTTCACAAAAATCAATTACTAAATAGTGTCAAAATTGACAGAAAATAGTTTCTAAAACAAATATTATATTATTGATTGTTATTTTATTCCAAAAAATATAAGGTTCGGCCAAGATACTTATATCATGATAGTTGTATCATTAATAGACCACTTGGGGGTCTATTGGATGTATATGGTATGTTTATTAACTATGTAATAGAAAAATACAATGTGACATGGTAATTGTCAATCTAATTAACTAAGAGTTAAAACAAAAAGATAAGGTTAATATAATGACCTAAACTTGTCTAAATTCTATTGGATGAGAGGATTTAGACCCATCCAAACCTTATCGTCGAAATATTTTATTTTGGTTCTATTTAAAACCAAATATGACTTTATAATAAATTAATATTTTTTTCCCAAAGGTGCCCCTATCCTCCCTTATAAAAGGTCACCTCCTCCCCCTCTTCCTCACACCACTTTGATCCATCAAGATCGGCCAACTTGTGCCACTTTCTCCTCTCCACTTCCCTAGAGACATCCTAGAGGTCCTGGTCTTCTTCAAAGACCCATTTTAGTTCCCTAAAAGGAGGTCTCAAAAAATCACTTCAAGGAAGAGGTAATATCCATTACCGATCCTTTCCAATTTCTTTATTCTTCAAATTATTCTTCTTTAGTTGTTTCATTATGAAGTAATAACATCAGTATCACTCATATACTAATATGTTATTATAAGTATGAAACAACCCTATTTAACCATCTATCCATCCTACGGAAAATGAAATCACCGCGCGTGCGTACGTACGAAATACCGTCTCCACGCCGTGGTGTAATCTATTTTCCACCACCACCTTACTTGGATGGGTATAATGGTGTAAATAATGACTATATTTTATTATTGTAAAATTATATTGATTCTAAAATATTATACATACACTCTAGTACAATTCCACGATCATGGGAATGATATCATCGCTCGTGCATGCGTACGGAATACCGTCTCCACGATGTGATTCGACTCGTTCTAAATGATCTTCATTGCATAAAGATTACATAAATGAATTGAATGAATGAATATGATATATATTACACTAATAACATTCTGGAAATGAGGTATCTATAACCTAAAGATAAGAATAAGAATTTATTCGGCAAAACATGTATAAGAACAAAAAGTAATAAACACCAGAATAACAAGTAATAATGAAGTATTACTAATAATAAGCTAAAAATATGACCATATATGATATCATAACAATAAGTATGATTCTGTAATAAGTCAATAATACTATTTAAATCATTATACAGGAGGTTTGGACACTTACAAATCAAGTCAGACCTAAGGTATGTGAAATATCACAATCTCATTTTTATCCGAGATTGTTTATACTTTGAAATTTACTGGGGTGTATTTTATCGTCCACATACATGTTTCCTCAATATGTAATATTATTTACATCCACCTACAATTTTTTAATTCCAATTTTACCCTTCGGTGATTTTTTAGTAAAAGATGTGAAAGGAATCTTTTGTCGTTTTTCATACTAGTTACTTTCTGACATTTCCTACAAAAGTACGAGAAGAATGTTTTTTTAACTTATACGACATGAATGGATTTGTAAACATTATTTCCAAGAAGCTTACTTTACAAGTTTTCAAGTTTATTTTTAATCAACTTCTTTTAGTTTAAAATTTTATGACATGTTAAGAAAGGAAAATGTTTTTGAAGTAGAAAGGATATTTTCCTCAAGAATGGAGTTCAAGTGTTTTATCAAAATTATTTTCCATCTAAGATAATATAGGGTTCTGTTTATATACCTATTATTACATTGATTTGACTATTCTGTGATGGAATTATTTTTATGAATTTCTTTGTCTTATGTGAATTATTTTATGATGTCATGTTGTTTAAGAGTCCCATTTTTATTACATGGGTTATGCAATGATGTATGATTTATGATATTGTGGCACACATAAGAATGGTATCATTATGAGATGGGTGGGACCTATATCTCCCTCCAATGCATTTGGTAATGATTTTATATCTCATGAGATAGACATGGATGGAACAGCAGGTTAAATCGGTTCGGTGAAACAGGACTGAAACGAGGAGTGAACTCAGTTCCAAAATGGACTTTGTCCACTAAGATAGTCTTGGAATGACTCTTGACTAATAATAAATGATTCTCTATTATTATGTGTGTATGCCACAAAGTTTCATGTTTTAAGTTATGATTATTGGGATTACATTTCACTTCTATGATTTATCCCATTTTATGAAATTATGAGTCTTTTGCAGGTTAAGATTTCCAAAAGTTATGTTCTTATGTATATGAGGTGATTGATATTTATTTTGCTTACCCTTAATGAGAATTTGAGCTCAACATTTTGTATGTTTTATTTCCCCAGGTTAGGAAGAAGGTTATTAAGTAGGATATGCCAAAAAGGGTCTCTAGATATGATGAAATAAATGGGAGGCAAAGTAGATGCTTTATGAACCAGTTGTTTATGTTCCCAGTTTCTAAAGACACTATACCTATATGGTCCTTTCTTGGTTTTGTTATATGTTGTAATGAGTGTGATCCAATTCTTATGTAATAACAATGTATGTAATGTATGGGTTATTATACATTCCATAGTAAAAAGGACAAAATGTTCAACTGCAACAGGTACAACAAGGAACAAAGCTCAAAACAACTCTGGGTACTGGGTACGCATCTGTGCTTCCATTTCCCACGTACTCTCCTCAAGCCCACCATTAATCCACAAAAAACGAACCAAGGGAATGGTTCACCCACGAAGCACCTTCTCCTTGTGATCCCCGATCATCACTGGTCTCTGCACAAAGGTTGCGTCGTCCTCGATGTCCAGCTCACCCCAATCAAGGACGTGTGAATCATCGTGCAGATACCGACGGAGCTGGGAAACATGGAAGACATCATGTATCCTCAGTAGTAGCGGTGGTAACGCTAGATTTATAAGCCACATCGCCAACCCTCCACAACACTTCGAAGGGTCCGATGAACCTGGGATAAAGCTTACTCCCCTTGCCGAACCTACGCTTTCCACGCCGAGGGGAGACCTTCAAGAACATGTGGTCTCCAACCTCAAACTACAAGGGCCTACTCTTGGTATCAGCATACGACTTCTGTCAGTCCTGGGCCACCTTAATCCATTCCTATATAAGCTGAACCTTCTCTGTCGTTCTCTGCACCACCTCCGAGCCAAGGATGCCTGCCTCTCCTACTTCAGTCCAACACATAGGTGAACATCATTCCCTCCCATACAAAGCTTTAAATGGGGCCATACCGATGGTAGAGTGATAGCTATTATTGTAGGAAAACACTACCGGAGGTAAGTATCACACCCATGATCCCCCCGAGTCTAGAACACATGCCCGCAGCATATCCTTCAAGGTCTGGATGGTGCGCTCGATCTGTCCATCTATATGGGGATGGAAAGCAGTGCTAAGATGAAGCTCAGTGCCAAAAGCATACTGCAATCCTCTCTAGACTCGCGAAGTAAACTGTGAATCCCTATATGAGACTATAGAACTTGTAACCCCATGAAACCACACCACCTCATCCACGTACTTTCGTGCCAAAGAATTTACTGAACTCGACTCCCTGATTTCCAGAAAGTGAGCCGATTTCGTCAACTTATCCACTACCACCCAGATGTCATCGTATCCCCCTTGGACCTTGGGTAGTACCATGACGAAATCCATTGAGAAGTCATCCCACTTCCACTCAGGGACAACTAGAGGCTGCATTAGGCCGCCTGGAACTCGGTGTTCAGCCTTCACTTGCTGACATACTAAGCACTTGGCCAAAAACTCTGCCACCACTCGCTTAACTCCGGGCCACCAAAACCGCCTCTTCAGTCCCTGGTACATCTTGGAATCTCCTGGATGTACTGCCAGGGGTGAGTTATGAAACTCACTGATAAACTCACCGCGCATAGCCTTCGGAACAAACAACCTTCCCTAGAAAAGCATCCGGTTCTGACCATACTCTGTCCACCCTTCAGGAGCATTGCCCTGGTCAACTCGGTCACGCATCACTTCGCACTCTGGGTCTCCCCACTGAGACTCCTCCACTTGCTGAAACAGGGATGACTACACTGTCATCTAATATTTCAACCTCTATCACCATCCATCCTCGCATTTAGGTACAAGGCAGCCAACTCCTACAATGCCTTCCAGGCATCTGCTAACTCTCGCACCGCATCCCCATGCGTCCTCCTGCTCAAGGAATCGGCCACTACATTACCCTTGCTCTCAATATAAGAGATCTCAAAGTCGTAATCCTGGAGGAACTCTACCCATCTCCACTATCGCATGATTAAGTCCCATTGGGGAAGATATACCTCAAGCTTTTGTGATCTGTGAAGATCACAAAGCATTCTCTGATGAGGTAGTATCGCCATAACTTTAGCGCAAAACAACCACTGCAAGTTCCAGGTCATGGGTGGCATAATTATGCTCATGAGGGCATAGCTGTCTGGACCCATAAGAGATCACCCCTTGTCACTGCATCAGCACACATCCTAGGCCCTATCCTGAAGCATCACAGAACACCTCATAAGTCACCCCTTCCTCTGGTAATCTCAGTACTGGGGTACTGACCAACTTCTCCTTCAGATAGCTGAAGGCTAACTTGCACTGCTCACTCTACACGAAAGCCTAGTATTTCTTGGTTAGAGCCGTCAATGGGGCTGCTACTGAGGAGAAGTTGGGTACGAATCTCCGATGGTATCCTTCCAGCCCGAGGAAACTTCGGACTTCCGCCACATTCTTTGGTGATGCCCAAGAAACAACTGCCTCAACCTTTGATGGGTCCACTGTTACCCCCTTCTCAGACACTACGTGCCTGAGGGAGTGCACTTCTCATGTCCAGAACTTGAATTTTGACAACTTCCCATAGAGATGGTGCTGTCGGAGGTCCTACCAAACCATCCTCAGGTGATCTTAATGGTCCTCCTCTGATCTAGAGTAGACCAGGATGTCGTCAATGAACACAAATACAAACCGATATAGTTACTCTCGGAAGATGGAGTACTTATGCCCCATGAACATGGCTGGGGCATTCGTAACGATGAAGGGCATAACCACGAACTCAAAGTGTCCATACCTGCATCTGAACGCAGTCTTCGGGATGTCGCTCTCCTTCACTCTTAGCTGGTGGTACCCAGATCGCATGTCAATCTTAGAGAACCATTCTTCCCCCATTAGCTGGTCGAAAATATCATCTATCCTCGGAAGAGGTTAGTGATTCTTGATCGTCACCTGATTCAGCCTCCTGTAGTCTATGCACAGCCTAAGGCCACCATCTGCCTACTTTGTGAACAATACTGGAGTGCCCCATGGTGACGCACTCAGTAGAACATAACCCCACTTCATCATATCGTCGATATGAATCCGCAACTCCCGTAGCTCTGAAGGTGCCATCCGGTAAGGAGCCATCGAGATCGGACGAGCGCTGGGCGGCAGGTCTGTCCCGAACTCAATATCACGTCGAGGGGATAGAGTCTTCACCTTCTTTAAGGAAGACATCCATAAACCCAAAAACAATCTCTGGCACTTCCACCATTTCAGCATCTACTGACCCTACTGACAGCTCAACTAGTAAGGAGATGAGGGTTTCCTCTTACCTATTGCCCTTTTGAATACTCCGCTCGCCTATGAAAACAACACACCGGCCATCCAAGTCTTAGAACACGACCCTTCCCCAAAAACAATCGATGACAACACACACAGAGAATAGCCAGTCGATGCCTAGGGTGACATCGTATGGCTGTATCTGTAGCAGAAGAAGATCCATAACCGACTGATGTGGCCCTATCATCAGCCTACATCCCCGAAAAACAAATAAAAAGTCAGTCTGACCTCCGACTGGTGTGTTCAACACCAGGGGAACTGGAAGTCTCTCAGTATCTAGACCCAAGGAACTATCTGGACTGGGTGCAAAGAAGAAGTGTGAAGCTCCAGCATCGAACAAGGAATAAGAAAGAGTGCTAAACAAACTGATCGTACCTCGAACAACCTCCATCCCTGCTGGAAACACTGCTTCTGTGGCGTGTAGCTGTCCACACCCGGATCCCCTGCCTCTCAGCTGTCGACCACCTATACGACCATGCCCTGGTCGAGGTCCCTGTGGAGCACCCTGAGGTCGGCCTCCTCCTCCAACGTCTACCCTCGGAGGAGCGGGAGCTCGCCGTCCCTACTGCTGCTGCTGCTGGAAAGGCCTGGCTGGAAGCTTCTGCTGAGGGGGGTGCTGGGGATAACCGCCACTGTTGTTCTACACTCGGTCCAGGCACTGACTCCAGAGATGTCCAGGGATCCCACATATGAAGCACCGCGGCCCTGGTCCAGAAAAAAAGGGGCGAGGACCAGGGGATTGAAATTAAAACTGTTGTGGCCTACTTCCTGCAGGTCGGAACCTGGAGGGTCCCGATGCTGGAGACCTGGTGCTGACGGCCTTCCCCTTCGATGGTCCTAGCTGGATCCCCTCCCGTGACACACCTCCTAGAGTGTGCATTCTCTCCACCACTTCGGCCATCTTATGGACCTCCATGTATGTCGGCTGGGTAAAGGGAGTAAAAACATACTTGAGGGAGGGTCAGAGCGCCTCCTCCAAACATCTTGCCCGAGACTCCTCGTCAGGAAAGAGTTCATGAGAAAATTGTAGGAGGTCCTTGAACTTGATCCCTAGCTCCCTCACGGACATACTCCCCTGCTGGAGGGAGAGTAGCTCATGTCTCTTTTCCGCCTTCATCATCGAAGAGAGGAATTCTGCCCGGAACTCCCTCTTGAAATCAGCCCATGCCACTTCAGCCTCACTCCTCTCCCCCAGGTAAAGCATCCCCCAGTGACGCACCGCTCCCCGCATCTGGCTGACGTCCAGAGGAACCCAGTACTCGGTCAGTGCCCGAATCAGGCCGAAAGCTATCACTAGCTCCTCTATCCAACCTTTCGTCTTCATGTTAGAGGTGCTGCCCTCATACTTCTTGAGGGTCTGTCACTAGAAGGCCCGAAGAGTCCTCTACCACTGGTCATCCTCCTCATCCCAGTCAGCTCTCTGCCGATCGACCAAGGTAGTCTGTGGGGCTTCTATTGCCTGAACCACACACGGTCGCCTTCCAGGTGCCATAGCTGTAAGGTAAACAAGGAACGCCTAGGCCCAAGTAGTGTAGAATATTTTCATTAAAACTTCTTAAACATTTCATTTATTCTTAATCCCCCAAACACCCCAAAAACACGAGAACAAAAGTAATTATGATGCATGTACCTTTCCTAGGGTCTCTACCCTGTAATCAGTGTGGCATCACTTGGTCGTTAGGTAGGTCCAGAGTCCTTGCGTCAGATCACAGGGGGGCCTAAAATCCCGTGTCCTAGCCGGTCTTCCATGGCCTAATTCACGCATCGAGGTCACGCAACACTGTTTCCCTACCATCCAATGCAATCCTTACTATGCCTAACTCCAGACTCCATCCTATCTCTCAACCTCCGCCTCTGATACCATTCTGTCACGACCCGCCTTCACCAAAAGGAGGGAAGGGTCAGCAGATTTCCAGGCCCTTCCTTCTTTAAGTTGAAGGAGATATAATGACCCCAGAGACCCACCTTCAATAGGTCCTGGAGTGGCAAATAGCACCAAGGGTATATAAATTTCTCACAAATGAAAGGCATTACTCCTTTTTGTTTTATAAGATCAGGAGATAAGATGATGAAACCCAACAACACCAAGGTAAAGGAAAAGTAAAACCAAAAGTAAATCATCCCCACATGCATGTTCCAAAGAGTAATAGCCACAAGTACAAAAAGGTTACTACAAAGGTAAGTACAAAACAAAAGGAAAACAGAAACTGCAACTGCCCCAAGGGTCCAAGCTAGTATGGTCCAGCGCGATCCCCGAAGTACTCCTGGAAACCTGAAATCAGTTTATATACATAGGGTGAGAATACAAGTACACTCAGTAGGGAAAAAAAAAGACTCTCGTGCACAAGTGGGGGAACGTACTAATGTCTCATGAGAAAAGGAGTACACCAAACACCTATCTAGGTAAGATATCCACCCAAGCCTCACCAGGGCACACTCCCCAAATAACGCAAGTCAAGTAATATATATAATAAGAGAACATAGATGTTTGGGTACCCCATGCCACTTTCCCACTGGTTATTGAGACATCTTACGCATCGAACCAATCCCTCCATTCTCACTACAGTCCCACTGCCACACCTGGGCCACATCCACACGCAGTCCTACTACCGAATCCCGCCCGCAAACACCTAGGCCACAACCACACGCAGTCCCGCTGCCGAATCCCTCCCGTAAACACCTGGTCCACAACCACACGTAACCACGCCCGAAGACACCTGGGCTAGAAGATCCACTGCCATGCCCGAAGACACCTGGGACTCATCCCAAAGACACATGGGAAACTACCTGCCGTACACACTTGGACAAAAACCACACCACCCCGCCTGAAGGTTCTTGGGATAATAATGGACCTCAGGCCATCACAGCCTACCCGATGATACTTGGGCTATTCGGGAAAGGGAGCAGAAAAGGAGCTAATAACCAGCCACTAATAATAGTGTTGGGAAAAACACTATCCCCCATGAAATGGGGGTGTTTGGCACTAAGTGCTCAACTTGGGTGGGGCGGAAATAATAAAATAAAAACTACAAATATATATATATATATATATATATATATATATATGTATAGGTTACAAGCACTCACCCAAAGTTCAGGTTTTTCTTCAGCTAGCCTAAAGAACACGACCGACACCCATGTACGGGTCACGACTTTTTCCAACAAAACCCATTTTCCCATTCTTGTTTTCATTTTCAGTAATAATGTTCAAATAAGTTTATGCACTACTAGGCAACTAAACCATAAGCATAACCAAGGAAATTAACTAGCCAAATATCAACTAAGCATCCACACCTAGTTCTTAACAATAGAGGATCCCACCCCAATTCGTGATGTAAACATGGTAACCACCCGGTCGTAAAACTGGAAGCCATTAAATCTATATCAATAGGGAATCCCATCCCCAATTCCACAACCACAAAGAGTATACAAAAAGTGGATCCCATCCCCTCCCATATCTCCAACAATCGGCCTGAAAAAGGGAACAACAAAGCCACTACCACAGAAACAAAGCATGGCCATACCAGTAATTTTAGATTTAAACGACTTAACACACTCCATGACTTCAATTTTCGTGTTCATTAATAGGTATTGTCACAAAATGTTTGATCCTGGTGCTTTCAATTTATTCAGTCGGGTATACATGATTAACCAATTTACTTTTCACAGCAGGAGTTCACAACTACAAACAAGCCATTTGAAAACATCACGAGGGTTTATTAGTGCACAGAGAAAGACCACCAACATCCATGATTTTCATAAGGCGTGAGCCAGCCCAACTTAGAAAGATAATCAATAATATAAAATAGCAACAACGATCACATACCCTTCTGAAGTGCATTGTGTTGCATTTGTTGTCAATGAGACATGTTGTTGTCTTAGAATGAATGGATGTCAAGGAATCAAGATGTGAATGTCAAAGGATGTGATGGTGATGGTGGTGAAGGAGAATGGCCATGATACTAAGAGGCATGTCACTTAGGAGATTCACTAAGTGGCATAGAAGATGTGGTTGAAACATTCTCTAGGAAAATCTGACGATTGCTGAGCTGCTCTTTAAGTTCAAAGAACTTGTATCCTGATGATACAAAGTCACAACATGATTAGAAGACCATGCATTGTAGTAACAATGCATGAGGAGTTGGAGATGAAAGGAGATCCATCCACACCTCCTAAGTGGATGAAGTGAGCTGAAGAAGTCCATGCACTAACACTTAGTGCATGTGAATCTGAAGGAGTCCCAATTTGATCTCTGATTAGATCAACGAAGACATTGAAGATCATATGTGATTAAGGAGCTCAGTTGAAGATGAAGACCCTTCGGGAATTCCCTCCTAAGTGAAGATTATTTGTTGAGTAGAAGTGAGGAATTCCTAAGAAGAAGAAGAATTATGAAGAATGAAGTGGCTTGGAATTTGGCATTTTACATATGGGGATACTTTGTTTTTTAACAAAGTGTTTAACACTTTACTTGCCAAAAAATATGGCCAGCCCGTGAGCACCTTGTGGGTTCAACCCCAAGGCTCATGTGGGCCTAAGGCGCCACGCCCAAGGGGGAACCCGTGGGGCGAGCTCAGGGCGGCAGGGGCGCACCCGCAGACACCACAGAGGCGCTGGGGCACGCCCGGAGGAGCGCAGGGGGCCGTGTATAAGCCCCCGAGGGCACGCGGTGATGAAATCCACGCACCGGAGATGCATAGTGGGCGCCGGTGGCGCGCCCGTAGGGAGCATAGTGGGCGCAGAGCGCGCCCGCAGGGAGAACACGGTGCGGGGCGGCACCGTGGAGGGAGGAGATTCAACTGGCCGCTCATGGGAGCGCCAGGGTGATAAGCCGCGAGAAAAACCCGCGGCGTTTCGATGTGGGACGCGTATTTTTCACCCGGGACAAATCTCCACCGTCCGTCTCATCGCGCGCTTGATCTGCGCCGCACATCTGATCCGCGGCGTCGTGATCTAATCAGGGCCGTCAGATATATTTTGATCGCGCGATCCAACGGCTCCCAGCTCATCTCCTTCGTTGAGCTCGAGCCGAAGCCTCCCGCGTACCTCCTTCGAACCAGAGGCCTCCCGAAGATGGATTTCGAGCTCCCGGCCACCGCTGATCGAAGTAAAGCCACCCTCATGATCGTCTGGCCACACTGAACAGATCCATGCCTAAAAATTGGCTTGCATGCTATGTTTGGAAGAATTCGAAGAAGGCCGAGGCAAGAGAATCTGCCGAGGCTTTGGGGTGTTTATTCATGCATGGATTGGGTTTCAACAGAGGCTGTGCATGCGTTATAAATCGCATGCACGTGAAGGAGAAAAATAAAGGAAGAACCCGCGTCAAACCGAGAATGAAAAACAAGATTTGAAAAGATTTTTTAAAGATCCGAAGATCTCGGGTGTTTGAAGTTATTTCACGCGGATGATCCGAGGCGTTTCTCTGCCTATAAAAAGAGAGGCCGAGGCTCTCATTAGGTTGCTGAGTTTTTGAAGAAGGAAGTCCCGTGAGAAGCACTCTGTGCCTCATGAAGTCGAAGCCCTGCGCGCACACTTGCGCGGCAGTGAAGCCCGGAGCACCTCTTGCTCCGTTTGGTTCCTTTTGCGCACCTCTTGCGCGAAAGAAGAGAAAGGGAGAGGCCCCTGCGCGCTACCCCTTGCGTGACAGGAAGTTCCCTCTCTGCCCGCACACTTGCGCGGCAGGAGGAAGGAGCCCCGTGGTGTTGCACCTTGCACACCCGAGGACTTGTGTGTTGCCTTGCACCCGAGGCCTTGCGCGGTTGAAGACAGTGAGGCTGCACCACTTGCGCGCTTCTTTGGGTTGGTGTTCGGGTGTGAGCAGGAGAAGGCCGAGGCTTTGCCTCGTGGATGTGTCAAGTGGAGAAGAACCCGAGGGCCTTAGTGCTTATGTGCTAAACAAGAAGACCCGAGCCCTTGCACCCTTTGAGTGCAAAGTGAAGAAGAAGAACCTACGGGTGTTGTGTGTGCACCAAGTGGAAGACCACACCTCATTTGAGTGTGTGTGTGCAAATTGAAAAGGAACACCCTACGGGCATTTAGTGTGTGCATAAGGAGGAAGACTACATCAAGTAGTATGTGCAAAGAAAGAACAAGTCCAAGGCTAGCACCCATGTGGACAAAATTTATATAATTTGTGTGTGCTTAACAAGTGTGAAGGCCAAGCTCAAGTGTGTGCCAAAGTGAAAAAGTTTTGTGTGCAAAGAGACAAGAAGGCCGAACCTAGTGTGTGTGCACTAAGTGAAGTGAACACACTTAGAAGGAGGAAGAAAGAGGAGACCCTCACACTAAAGTAAAACACACTTCTAAGTGTGTAGCCAAATTGAATAAAGTGTGTGAAGTTCAAGGAGTTGGTGTGTGCTTAAAGTGAGTACACCCTTTGTGGGTCTACTGCACCAAGAAGAGGAAAGGAGGAGTGCATGCATGCATGCATGCACATGCACATGTGAACAATGCTAAATCAGTGGTGTGCATCTGAGGAGTCCAAGACCAGGAAGTTCTTGAAGAATTGAGAAGGCCATGCTATCAGTGCATGAGGATGAAGAGCTGCCATGCATTCAGTGCATGAAGTTGTTTTGAGTTGAGACTGAGCCAGACTGAAGTGAAAGATATTGTTTGTCTGAGTTTTCAGTATTTGAGAAGAGCCTGATCATCACAAGTGATCAGAGGTACAGAGCAAGGCCAGCAGTCTTTATCCCAGACTGCTGAAGATACTTGAAGAAGCTGAACAAGAAGAAGAGCTACTCGTGTGACTCGAGAAGCCAGGAGAAGACCATGTGGGACTCAGGGAGAAGAAGTCTTCAGTGGGATTCTGGAGCAGGCCAGTGGGACTCTGGTAACACTGTGTGAAGCAGTATAAAGACCCTCCTGTGGGACTCAGGAGAGATACAATGGGACTCTGTATCGACCATTGTAATTCTAACAAGTTATAATGGGAGAATCCATGCTGAGAGAGCATGGCAAGGATGTAGGCCTTTGGTGCCGAACCTTGTAAATCCTTGTGTCCTGTGCCTTTTCATTACTGCATCATTCGGGAAAGGTTGAGAGATACAAGAAGAGTGGATCGAGGCTTTAACCAGCCATAGAGGTTTAATTGATAAAGAATCAATTAGTAAAAAGTTTTAAGGGATCACTGATTCACCCCCTCCCCCTCTCAGTGATTCACACTGATCTGGGCACTTCAATTGGTATCAGAGGGAGGTTACCTCTAAAAGATCCAAGGGAGTCTAGATGAAGTGCAGATTTGAGGAAATGAGCAACCAGCCTCAAATGGAGATATCTGCCAAGACTCAGAAAAACAGAATGAAGAAACAGGCAAAGAAGATGAGGAAGAAGGTTGCTGCAATCAGAGAAACTTCTTCTATGGAAAGAAATGTGAAAGTCACATCAGATGACAATTCCTTTTATGATTCTTCTAATGAAGCCTGCTCTAGCTGTGATGAAGATGGAAGAAACAATGATCTTCTAAATGCAATCAAATATCTTCAGAAGAGAGTCCCCAATGAAATTGCAATGTGTATAGCTACAGGCCTCCTTGATCTTCAAGAAGAAAAATTACAGCTAGAAGATGAAGCCAATTCTCTAGAAGTCCAATTGGCTAAAAGGGTTGGCATAACCAACACTCTCAGAAAGCTGGTAAATGCCAAAGATGAAATAGTATCTCTTTGCAATGAAAGATATGAAGACACTGCTGAAGAATTGCAGAGAAGCCTTTCTGAGAAAGAATTCTTTAAAGTAATGGTCAAAGAAGTTTTCCATGCACTGGAAAAGAGGCATAGAGTATCAATGGTTGTTAAAGATGCTCAACTTGAAGACAAAGTAAAAAGGGTGAAGGAGCTGGACAACTCATTGCTTGAAATGAAGAAGGTGCATGAAGACCAGATGAAAAAACTGGTGGAGTATTGGGAAGGAAAGCTAAGAATGGTTGAGGATGAGAAGAACTCCCTCAACATGAAATGCTTTGAACTGGAGGTGATATTGAAAAATTTGCAATCACCCAAAGCTGAATCCTCCCAGTCAGCTGGAAGAAGAAATGTTGCTACTCAAGTATGCATTGAGCAGGATGATTCTAAAAGAAAGACATCCTCTTGTGAAAGTGCAACAACTTCTAAAAAGAAGGTACCATCCATACCATCTTGTACCCATGCTTCTAAAAGTGTTTCCACAAAAAGTGCAGGATGGAAGAATAATTCCAAACAAGTATGGATGAAGAAAATGAAGAAGCAGAGCTCTCCTGAAACAACACAGCAATTCAAGAGAAATGCCCAACAGCAAGAAGGACTCAAGAGGTCAAGATTTGTGGGTCAATGTTGGTGTTGTAACAAGTATGGGCATTGTGCAAAGGATTGTTGGTACAATCCACTGAATGCCAAAGCACAGAGGAGGCCCATGCCTAGGGGGAGCAAGCCAGAAGTAAAGAAGCAACATCCACAGGTCCAGAGACATCTGTTTACTGCAAATAGATTTGGATTACTTGACAACATCTGGGATGATTGCAAAAGTGGTCAAAAAGATACATGTCAATCTCCAACTGTATCCAGAGCTCAAAAGAAGAAAAGATCACAGAACCTGGCTAAGAGAGATTCCTTGGGAAGCAAGAAGAAAGTTGAAAATGCTCCCAAGAAGGTTTTGAAAAAGGAAGAGAAGTCCTTGGAATTGAAATCCAAGAAGGGTGATGCATCCAGAAGGACCACCAAGAAATGCTTCTACTGTGGAAAGAAAGGGCATATCATGGATCTTTGTAAAGAAGCCATGAAATTCAATAGAGGCATACTGGACTCAAACAGACAATCAATCCAGAAGAAGCAGAAGGTATTGATTGAAAACAAGTTGCCTAAGAGAGGTAGCTTGACAGAATCAAAGGAACCATGTGGAATATCCAAAACTGAGGCCACTCTTCCAAATGATTTACTTGTCATATGGCCAAATCAGTTGCAACTTGCCAAAGATCTACAAAGAGCTGAAGATGAAGTTCTGCCAATTGCTAAGGCAAAAGGGAAGAAGAATATTTCACATGAAGATGTATTGAGATCCACACCAGCACAATCATCAATGAAGATCAAATGTGCAAGTGTGAAGTCTGGTGAAAATGGGACATCTCGGTTGAGAGAATCTTCTCAACCTTGTTGTTCACATTGATGAACCAAGGAGGTTCCATCTTATTCCCTTATACATTGGTATTTACATGTGCTAACATTGCAGGGAATTGAAGATGATGATCATTCTCAGCTGGAGGATGGATTGGACAGAATGGAGTGCACCCCTTGAGGGGGAGCTAATCTGAAGAAGATGGCATTCTTGGATTAATACCATCTTGAGAAAAGTGAAGGTATTCCAATCATACTTTCATCCCTTGTTTCTTAATTGAGTTTACCTTGTCAATTAAGGGGGAGTATGGATTGAAGGAAAATGGATGAAAGGGGGAGCTTTATCATTGCACTGAACCTTCTAATGAGTTTTGTGAAGTATGTGCAGGATTTAGCCAATTCATTGAATATCTGAACCCCTTAGCATGATCTCACATGTTTTCAGTGAATGTGGACAACATTGAGTTCCTAGAGTTGATTTACTAAAGGTTCTTTGCTAAAGAAGAACATGTGACATCATCCCTCTCCTAGTGTTTTTCAAGAAGATGCTATTCGAAGGGAGGAAGAGATATTTGTGAAAGAATACCACACCACACCTTTGCATTTGATTGCCAATAAGGGGGAGAAAAGATTGGCACACATATTGACCCATTCATATGTGCTGAAGTGGTGTATTGACAACAAATACAAAGGGGGAGATTGAAGTGCATTGTGTTGCATTTGTTGTCAATGAGACATGTTGTTGTCTTAGAATGAATGGATGTCAAGGAATCAAGATGTGAATGTCAAAGGATGTGATGGTGATGGTGGTGAAGGAGAATGGCCATGATACTAAGAGGCATGTCACTTAGGAGATTCACTAAGTGTCATAGAAGATGTGGTTGAAACATTCTCTAGGAAAATCTGACGATTGCTGAGCTGCTCTTTAAGTTCAAAGAACTTGTATCCTGATGATACAAAGTCACAACATGATTAGAAGACCATGCATTGTAGTAACAATGCATGAGGAGTTGGAGATGAAAGGAGATCCATCCACACCTCCTAAGTGTATGAAGTGAGCTGAAGAAGTCCATGCACTAACACTTAGTGCATGTGAATCTGAAGGAGTCCCAATTTGATCTCTGATTAGATCAACGAAGACATTGAAGATCATATGTGATTAAGGAGCTCAGTTGAAGATGAAGACCCTTCGGGAATTCCCTCCTAAGTGAAGATTATTTGTTGAGTAGGAGTGAGGAATTCCTAAGAAGAAGAAGAATTATGAAGAATGAAGTGGCTTGGAATTTGGCATTTTACATATGGGGATACTTTGTTTTTTAACAAAGTGTTTAACACTTTACTTGCCAAAAAATATGGCCAGCCCGTGAGCACCTTGTGGGTTCAACCCCAAGGCTCATGTGGGCCTAAGGCGCCACGCCCAAGGGGGAACCCGTGGGGCGAGCTCAGGGCGGCAGGGGCGCACCCGCAGACACCACAGAGGCGCTGGGGCACGCCCGGAGGAGCGCAGGGGGCCGTGTATAAGCCCCCGAGGGCACGCGGTGATGAAATCCGCGCACCAGAGATGCATAGTGGGCGCCAGTGGCGCGCCCGTAGGGAGCATAGTGGGCGCAGAGCGCGCCCGCAGGGAGAACACGGTGCGGGGCGGCATCGTGGAGGGAGGAGATTCAACTGGCCGCTCATGGGAGCGCCAGGGTGATAAGCCGCGAGAAAAACCCGCGGCGTTTCGATGTGGGACGCGTATTTTTCACCCGGGACAAATCTCCGCCGTCCGTCTCATCGCGCGCTTGATCTGCGCCGCACATCTGATACGCGGCGTCGCGATCTAATCAGGGCCGTCAGATATATTTTGATCGCGCGATCCAACGGCTCCCGGCTCATCTCCTTCGTTGAGCTCGAGCCGAAGCCTCCCGCGTACCTCCTTCGAACCAGAGGCCTCCCGAAGATGGATTTCGAGCTCCCGGCCACCGCTGATCGAAGTAAAGCCACCCTCATGATCGTATGGCCACACTGAACAGATCCATGCCTAAAAATTGGCTTGCATGCTATGTTTGGAAGAATTCGAAGAAGGCCGAGGCAAGAGAATCTGCCGAGGCTTTGGGGTGTTTATGCATGCATGGATTGGGTTTCAACAGAGGCTGTGCATGCGTTATAAATCGCATGCACGTGAAGGAGAAAAAAAAAGGAAGAACCCGCGTCAAACCGAGAATGAAAAACAAGATTTGAAAAGATTTTTTAAAGATCCGAAGATCTCGGGTGTTTGAAGTTATTTCATGCGGATGATCCGAGGCGTTTCTCTGCCTATAAAAAGAGAGGCCGAGGCTCTCATTAGGTTGCTGAGTTTTTGAAGAAGGAAGTCCCGTGAGAAGCACTCTGTGCCTCACGAAGTCGAAGCCCTGCGCGCACACTTGCGCGGCAGTGAAGCCCGGAGCACCTCTTGCTCCGTTTGGTTCCTTTTGCGCACCTCTTGCGCGAAAGAAGAGAAAGGGAGAGGCCCCTGCGCGCTACCCCTTGCGTGACAGGAAGTTCCCTCTCTGCCCGCACACTTGCGCGGCAGGAGGAAGGAGCCCCGTGGTGTTGCACCTTGCACACCCGAGGACTTGTGTGTTGCCTTGCACCCGAGGCCTTGCGCGGTTGAAGACAGTGAGGCTGCACCACTTGCGCGCTTCTTTGGGTTGGTGTTTGGGTGTGAGCAGGAGAAGGCCGAGGCTTTTCCTCGTGGATGTGTCAAGTGGAGAAGAACCCGAGGGCCTTAGTGCTTATGTGCTAAACAAGAAGACCCGAGCCCTTGCACCCTTTGAGTGCAAAGTGAAGAAGAAGAACCTACGGGTGTTGTGTGTGCACCAAGTGGAAGACCACACCTCATTTGAGTGTGTGTGTGTGCAAATTGAAAAGGAACACCCTACGGGCATTTAGTGTGTGCATAAGGAGGAAGACTACATCAAGTAGTATGTGCAAAGAAAGAACAAGTCCAAGGCTAGCACCCATGTGGACAAAATTTATATAATTTGTGTGTGCTTAACAAGTGTGAAGGCCAAGCTCAAGTGTGTGCCAAAGTGAAGAAGTTTTGTGTGCAAAGAGACAAGAAGGCCGAACCTAGTGTGTGTGCACTAAGTGAAGTGAACACACTTAGAAGGAGGAAGAAAGAGGAGACCCTCACACTAAAGTAAAACACACTTCTAAGTGTGTAGCCAAATTGAATAAAGTGTGTGAAGTTCAAGGAGTTGCTGTGTGCTTAAAGTGAGTACACCCTTTGTGGGTCTACTGCACCAAGAAGAGGAAAGGAGGAGTGCATGCATGCATGCATGCACGTGCACATGTGAACAGTGCTAAATCAGTGGTGTGCATCTGAGGAGTCCAAGACCAGGAGGTTCTTGAAGAATTGAGAAGGCCATGCTATCAGTGCATGAGGATGAAGAGCTGCCATGCATTCAGTGCATGAAGTTGTTTTGAGTTGAGACTGAGCCAGACTGAAGTGAAAGATATTGTTTGTCTGAGTTTTCAGTATTTGAGAAGAGCCTGATCATCACAAGTGATCAGAGGTACAGAGCAAGGCCAGCAGTCTTTATCCCAGACTGCTGAAGATACTTGAAGAAGCTGAACAAGAAGAAGAGCTACTCGTGTGACTCGAGAAGCCAGGAGAAGACCCTGTGGGACTCAGGGAGAAGAAGTCTTCAGTGGGATTCTGGAGCAGGCCAGTGGGACTCTGGTAACACTGTGTGAAGCAGTATAAAGACCCTCCTGTGGGACTCAGGAGAGATACAGTGGGACTCTGTATCGACCATTGTAATTCTAACAAGTTATAATGGGAGAATCCATGCTGAGAGAGCATGGCAAGGATGTAGGCCTTTGGTGCCGAACCTTGTAAATCCTTGTGTCCTGTGCCTTTTCATTACTGCATCATTCGGGAAAGGTTGAGAGATACAAGAAGAGTGGATCGAGGCTTTAACCAGCCATAGAGGTTTAATTGATAAAGAATCAATTAGTAAAAAGTTTTAAGGGATCACTGATTCACCCCCTCCCCCTCTCAGTGATTCACACTGATCTGGGCACTTCACCTTCCCCCTTCATTCTATAAAACATTGTTTATTATTTTCATTAAGGTTCGATCCAACCAATTCTACGGAAACAAAAGAACACCCACCCCGCATGATACAAAAAAGAGAGAGATGATGACAAATTCCCTACTTGTTGATCGACGATCGACATCGGGTGCGGGACTTTATGGATAACGATGCGGCGTGCCCGATGCACCAAAAGCTGTTCATGAAAAGCCGCGATTGAGGAGGGAAGAAACCTTTCCTAACCCTCTGGTTTATAAGGTCCGCGGACTGATGAGATAATAACGTGAAACCGCGTAAGGGGCGGGGGTCGTGGATTAACAATACATTCCACATGTCATTAAAGGGGTCGGGTGGTTTAAACCGACTCATTAATTCATTAACCATTTAATTAAAGCTCTTATGGGCATCACAAGTATTTAAAACGCGCTCAGCAGGTCAAAATAGGGTTTAAACCCCTAATTGCGCAAGAAAGAGCGCCACAGGTGAGAACCTGCTAGGGTAGGCCAGAGCCACCGGTAGGCTACAGCCACCGGTAGACCGAGCTACCACTTGGCTACAGCCATTGGTTGACCGAGCTACCGGTAGGCTGTATCTACCGGTAGACCGAGCTACTGGTATGCTGCAATTGCTGATAGACCGAGCTACTGGTAGACAGAGCTACCGGTAGGATCCAGCTACCAGTATACCGAGCTACCGGTAGACAGAGCTTCCTGTAGCTGTAGCCACCGGTTGACGAAGCTACCGGTAGATAGAGCTACCGGTAGGCTGTGGCTACCGGTAGACCGAGCTACCGGTAGGCCTACCGTTATGCCAAACTTCACTGAGATTCCCAGAACAGAAAACCCAACACGATATTTTCACAAAGTAATGGGCCCCAAAAACCCGGGTCATTACACATATAATGATTACGTTCAATATAAATGACTTCCCAATGTATAAAAATTGATTTGGATAATGTGTTATGGTCCATAACCCCTGTCTAATTTACAAACCATGTACTTCATATTATGAATTTCATAATGGGAGAAAAAGAGTATACTTTGGTACTAATAAGATTTTATATATGGATAAATATTATATAAGATTAAAAATTCATTCCATGTTACACAATAATTCTGTATTTCTCCAAATCCTTTATCCTTTGATCAATATTTTTTTAACGTGAAAACCCATGATGTGACATACTAAAAGACACAGAAACCTGGTTTTGATAGAAATAATCGGAAGAGATGATAAATATTTTAAGAGATACCATATTAATGATATCATGAAGTCACAAAAAAACATTGATTTCATGGATGTGGAAAAAAATATCTATGATATATTGATTGGAAAATTGATTTTTATTAAAGGGAAAAATAATTATGGATTGAATGGACTATTCAATCTACTCTCAATGGGAATAAATTTGGATTTAGCTCTCACTCTTGATAGGAGTGGACCATTCCTACTCCATGCTTGTCATACATTACCCAAGATGGAAAATACTACATTTTTTGGTATATTTATGATATCTATGTTCTATAGATATATTCTATAAATGTAAATAATTTTGGGTCTTTAAAGGATTTATAGCAGATGAGAATGATATCACATGATTGTCATCCATGATGCAATAACTCATATCAGTTGAATGAATAGAATATTTCCAATTCATGTCCTAATGACTACCATGATGATGGTTTTTCTAATTCCATTTTTAATAAGACGGTTCATCTGAATTCATTGATCAATTTGGAATAATATTAAATATATAAAATTTTTAAATTAGAAATGTATTTTCCTCCATATCTTTTTTGTTATCATGGATCATTTATAGGTTCATTATGGGCTAGAAATAAAGCTTTTTAGACCTATATATCTACTGTGGAAGTATCTTTTTGAATGATATATGAAGATATTGAAGTGGTCTCTCATGAATCCATATCTTCCTCAACCATCCATCATTAAGATGTATATTTATAAGGAGGTTAAAATTTTTTGTACAAGCTACATTTCTATGGTATTGAACATTGGTTGTCCTCCTCCACCCCATAAATTACATAATTGTAGTGTAATGGGGATCCATGTCATAAAATCCAAATCATTGGTAGCTGAATAGATAAAAAAACTATGTTTATACATCATGAATAATATATATAATTCTCAGACTTATATAAAAATAAAAATTATTGAGTTGAAACAATTTTTTCCAAAGATGAATGATACATGGATTTTGAATGAGCATAATTTTTTTTACCTTGGTTTAATGATACTGTTAATGGTAGATTAGATGCATCGAAACATTCATATGGTTAGTCGTTTGTCCATGATTAAATTTGATAACATGGTCTGGGTATGAATTTAAATTCTATAAATTTTATAAGAATGATCAGGGTAGCATATGTGCAGTTATGAAAAATAGTATATTAGTGATCATAGAAGAAATTCATTTTTTCGTACTAATGAAAAAAACCAATATCCACAAGTTGTTTATATAATGGATGAATTTTATGATATATAGGAGGTTGATTACATTAAATTTCATGTTCTAGTGTTTATCATTAATTGATTTATTGGTAGCAACAGTGTCATACATTGTGAATTTGGAATTAAAGTTTTTATTCTATATAGATTAGAACACATATCTAATCCTTCAATAATGAAAAAAGATGGACAAAATTTCACATTCCTGATCAAATTGATATGGTGTGTTCAATTTTTTTATATAGAAAAAAAACAGATTTTTTCTAATGATAAATTTGACGAAGATACTGATTTATATGAGATAACTACTTCCATGGAAATATTAACAGATAAAATTGATGAACACGTAGTAGACATGGTTTGTGCCACATGGAATTATCAGGAACATAACCTTTGGGAAATAAATCCTTTAGTAAATCTTTAATATTATAGGTAGCATATGCTTATTAATCATTTAGTTTTTTTAATTTCATTAAATGTTAGATAATATTTTTTATTTATTGAAACACATACTCTAATTAACATGTTAAAATTTTGGATTATTTTTGTATATTTTTGTTTATTTTACCTTTATTAACCTTATGTAACGTATATAATAATTTATTTTAAAAAAAATTATTTTAAATCTAATATGTTAAATAAAAACAATATTTTATAAGTGTTTATTATTAAAATAATATTTTTTTATTAAAAAACATTTACTAGGTTAGATTTTTTTATTACTTTCACCACTTTTGTATTTGTTTTTATTCATTTAAATAAAATTTCCTATCTCATTACCATTTTTATCATTTTAGTTAACTATAAAAAATATGAATAAAAATGTGTTTTGTTTAATTTTTTTACATTTTTGTTTTAGAATTTTTTTATTTACATTCATATTGTAAAAGTTGAATTTGTATATTTGTATACTAATTTTTTGTTTCATTGATTTGTATGATAATGACTGATTAATCAAGTAATCCAATACATACATCTTAAGATGACCATAATCATACATATGGAGGAATTTTGACATGCTCCTCTTAATGATACCCATCCTTCATTAAAAGAGACATCTACTCCCACGGGGTGAAATAAGGTTTCCTGGGTTTGTGAAAATGGAAACACATATTTACCAAAAATTTAAGTTGTCTTTATCCATGAATAGAGGATACCAGTAGACATTGAGGATAATTATATTACAAGTTATCCTAATTCAAAAAAATTCAAAAGTTTTTTATTAGTTCAGGGTAAGAGAATTGTAAGTATTGTAATACAAGATTGCAGAAGTGTTGGAAAATTGACACTATATAATGTGTGGGAGACCATTTTGGTATGAATATTTGTCATTATTTTACATATAATGTAATTTTTAGAGTAATGTATGTTTTTCCCTTATTATCAAATGACATATGATATGCCAAACAATGAAGGTGTCAGGACGAAATGATTATTAGTGGTTGTTACGGTATAGAATTATTTGAAGTCGAGACTCACATCAGATTTAATTTTTATACATAAGTAATATGAAATTCTATGTGACATATATCCCTTAAGAGATGAATATACATGGAAAAAAATTTATAAACGTAGAATAAAAGAATTATTTTTTGTAAGTGAAATGTTAACTTTTTAATGTTTTATTAATGTTAACCATATTATAAAGGATTTATCAATGAATTCATTATTTTTAATTTACAGTAATAAAGGAGATATAATCAAGAGATCCAATCTAGAAACAGATACCCTCAAACATTATATTTGGGAGGGTATAGCATAATAGAGGAAGAAATGATAGATAAACTTTTTAAAAATTGAGAGTTTACCTTTCAATCTCTACAGAGGTTTCCCCTCCACCCCCAGATAGACATGAAAAATTGAAGAGGGGTTAAATGTAAAAAAATTACAATGTCATACGGATGTGAATAGAGTTTTAGTTGATAGAATTTTAAGATGTTGATCTTGTTTATTTATTTATATTAAATAAATTTATAAAAAAAATTTGATTCATTAGATGATTTTTCAAATAATTTATATAGGATTCTCTTGGGAAGAACATAACACATAGCTTTTTTATAGCTAATGGTAGGTTGGATATTTTGTATAAAACAATGGGGAAGCCTACGCA
This sequence comes from Viscum album, assembly GCA_963277665.1. Classification (NCBI taxonomy): domain Eukaryota; kingdom Viridiplantae; phylum Streptophyta; class Magnoliopsida; order Santalales; family Viscaceae; genus Viscum; species Viscum album. The sequence continues at coordinate 1,499,048,719 of OY728119.1, read as the reverse complement.
CGTGGGTCATGTAGAAGGATATGTGATGGTTGTATGAGAGAAAAAAGTGTTTACATGTTCTTCAGCTTCTGCAATAGAGAGGGTTTATAATAAATAGAATCTTTTGTTTCACAATTTTAGGATATTCATGTGAAAATGGGGGATAATATCTGAATTTAAGTATAGTCAATGTTCACATAAATGTATATACAGATTCATATTTATCATCTACCACTTCTAGTAGATCCCACTCCGTCACATCTACCAGCAACTCTCACTCCTCCACCTCCACCTACAGACCCTACTCCAAATCCTACTCCTAAACCCCTCTTCCACACCTTCCCCATTATTTTGAGTTACTTGTTGATGATCCAAAAAAACCTATCATTCCATATATGATGATATTTAATATTTTAAATACCATTTATCATCCAAATGTAGATATAGTGCATCATAGATTCATTGTACATGATATTATGGATTTATATCAGTTGGAGTACCATTACCGAAAGATTAGGTGAGTACAGTTGTACAAATTATCAACTAGTTTTTTTATCATCAAGATTTCTATGACATATTACCATAGAGGTATGGGTATATTTTATATTTTATTTCATTTTTTAAAATTTTATTAAAATTTTTAGTTTTAATATATTTATCTAAATTTTTATAGGAATACAGTAATGTTAAATTAATAATATATAGTCAAAAAGATTTCAATGTTCTATGACATCAAATATAAATTCTAGTAGTGTTGATATATTTTCATGAAATTCAAATTTTTTGTTTGGTTTTATCAACATTTCAATGTATGTTTGTGTTCATGGGCGTGCATTGACTGTGGGGATTGACTAATGATATCATAGATCTCGTAGGTAGATATTAGTTAGTAATCATCATGATTCATGTAAGTCTTTACATTTATAAATCCTTTTATTAATCTAATTTTTTGAAAAGTAATACTTATCCTTTTCTATTAGGTATCTTAATAAAATGTGTATGAATCCTGACATGACAGATGTATATTTTTTTATAGACCCATAGTTAATTTCACCTAATGTGGGGTAATTGACCAAAGAATAAAGAAAATTATATATTTTTGAAAGGTTTAAATAGGATGCAATTATTCAGTGCTAGATGTTTTATTATCTTAAAAAATATTTTAAATATATCTCACAATGTTTTATATAAATTATAACATTATAACCTCTAACATAACATCTTATTTTATATCAGTGGTCATTTGATGTTAGGTGTTTTATATCAAATGAAGAAGACAATTTACTGGTTATACTCTATCCATGGTGAATTGTGAGAATATTTAAGGGTGTATTGACATGAATCATTTAATTTAATAATTTATTTCCATATTATAAATAATATTAGTTTTATTTTAATCAGAAATTTTCTAATAGAAGATGGAATTTTATTGAATATAACACAATGAAAAAAAGCTCCAAGATCAGATATGTAAAATAAATGGTTAATTTTTACTTATTATTAATACAATTTCGATATATTTGTAAATAAGGTTATTTTTAATTAAGGAACACATTTAAATAGGAATTTAAAAAATGATTTTGTAAATGAATGTGGATACAATGTTTTAGAATTTTATGTAGGATATAATTTCAACTAGGACAATTATGATGTTCTTATAGGTTAGATTTCATTAGTAACTTCCTTATTTATTTTTTTGTATTCATCACAATTCATGTTAAATGATTCCTTGTTAATTTGTTTCTTTTTTATACCCTCTTCATTATAGTTCACAAGATCTCAGACACTTACAATTTGAATGGAAAAATAATTTTATAGGTTTTCTTGGATTTTAGTTTGATTTTACTCTATATTTTTACTTTGATAGTTGTAATTATAAATGTTTTTGTATTGGAAAATAATTGTACACGTTTTATTGGATTTTAGTTTCATTGTTCATAATTTTATAATTTTGAACGTTTTAATTATGTAAATTGTTTTTGGTTGTTGAATTGATGCTATTCGTATTGGTATATTTGTAATAGTTTTTTTGATTTATCTCTTTTATATATAGTGGGGAGTATAGTTGAAGGTAATTGTTTTTCGAAAAAAAATTATTTTCTTGTTTGTTTTTCGATAACTAACAGGAAGAACATTCACAATATGTTTTCACAACATTAATTAAAAAAAACATGAAAATATTAATAATGATAGTTTTCTATAACTATTATAGAAAATCGACGTGACAAAACAATAAAATAATTAATTTATGTTAAGACCTAGAATTTTCGTGGTATAGTTTTTTTCATAATACATGGAAATTTTGCGAGTCCGCAAAAATTTACGGTGCAAGATTCCGAGGCTTGGTGTGCCCTGAATAAATTTATGAAGTTTGGTTCAGGTATGTTCTGTTTACGTACGAGCGGGTTTTTATAACTTTTGAACTGGTGCTCGGAATTGAAATTTTAGGGCATCGTTGAACTCGCAGCACCGGTATTCTCTTAAGGGGATATTCACCTTGACATCAGATGGATTGAAATAAAAGATAGTGTTTGGGGTTATTAATGAGAGAATTAAATAAAAATAAAGTGTTAGCTGTATTTATATTTGGTTGGTTGAAGCCTCCATGTGGAAGGTGGAGGTGGGGACCACCACACCTTGACCTTCCATGAGAGGTTATGGGGGTGGGTCCCACCCAAACCTAACATCCTTTTCATGTTTAATATGGTGGGGACCACCCGAGGTTAAAACCTCTTGAACTCCCCATTAACTAGGGACAAACCTCTTGAGCTCCCAACTTAATGATGCCACCAACCATCAACCTTAATGGAGCCAATGCAAGCATTTATGGTGCTAAATCCTCAACATTAATTTTGTGCCATCCTCTTGAATTATTTAATTTGAGCTAATCTAATTAATTAACACATTTGAATTTTGTGAAAATAATTAAATGATAGGTAAACACAATCTATTATTTTGGTTGGCATTTGACTTTGGGGTAGAATTTTGAGGATATGAGAGCTTGGGAGAAATAGAGTTCTCCAACGAAGAAACTCATCTCCCAACGAAGAATGAAGAACACGTTTATCTGATGAAGAAAACTGGCAATGATGTCCTTTGATCTTCTTCCGCGGACTCCTACCCATGTGGAACATCATCCACAACCGACATGCGAGCTCAGGATTTGAAGTGTGCGGCGGACACGATGAACGATGACAACTCCATCTTATTCCCGTGACTTCATCATCGAACAACGAACAAAAGGTAGGGGTTTAATTTCTTTTAAAGTTCCATGTGCTTCAATTCTTCAAAATGAAGAACGACGATTCTTTCTTTTTTTGGGTGGATTATTGTGGTTTGTTCAAAAGGACTGATTACTATCACCCTAAACATTGAGGGTGCAGGCCAAACTAACATGGCTCAACACCCACTATCGATCAATTTTGAGATCCCCTTTGGCATGGTAATAAAATGACAAGGTAACGAAGGAGGAAAAGATGAAGGTTGCGCTACCAGAAGCCTCCATGACCCACACGGCCCCCATGGCATTTCACACTACCACTAGCTGAACTGGCCCCAGCTGAGCCCCCACCAGCTGCGCCGCTCATTGGGATGATCTGTGGCCCTAAACCAGCCCGCGCCCTGCTGGCCTGCCCACCTTCTTTCCCGACCAACTGCCGGCCTGCCCGGCCTCCTCCCGGCCGCCTGCACGGCTGCCTCTCAGCCGACCGTCGGCCCGCCTGCCGACTAACCCATCATCCTCTCAGCCTGCCTGACCGCCTCCCATGTGCCCGAATGAACCATGTCAGCCCAAGCACCTCATGAACCCTGCACCACCATTGGCCGCACTTACATCAGTTTTTCGAGCTGAGCCTCCCGAGCTGTGCCCCATACGGTGTTGACCGAACCGGCCACGGCTATTCCGGCTGAGCGGCCTGAGGCACGCCCATCGCAGCGCTGGCCAAACCCACCTCAACCATCCGGGTTAAGCCGCCGAGCCACACCCCATGAAAAATTGGCCGATCCAGCCTCTCCTCCCCTCGCGGCGCCTCCGGTCTGAACTGCCCAAACATCGACCCATGACCTGTACGCGCCCTCGCGGCCAGTCCGCACCCTCGCGACTGGTCCATACCCCAGCACTCCTCATAGTCTTCTTGGCCTACTAGCTCGGGCCAAGAGGGTTTGGCCAAACCCAACAGGTAGGCCTAGACTATGTCCGGCTTGGTTGGTCCGACCGAGTCATACCGGACCCAGGCCCACTGCCACCCTTTACTTTCTTTTGTCCATATCATTGGGACAAGATGCTTGTTTTCTAAACCGTCAGTGGCACTGGTAATCCTGGAGTGTGAGGTCCCTTTGAGTATACCCCAATTGAGTTCGGGGTATTGTAGAGTTACGGCCAGGTTGGATCATGCAGGAATCCAACCGGGCCCCCGGGTCTAAAAGGCTAAAAACTCACAGACCGAGTATCTAATTGACGTGTCGTCTAATGCATTGAGACTCCTATGACATGGTAGACCAGTGGGATACTTCTTCATGGTACTTCATGGTAGTTTATGTATCGACACTTGGATGGAGGTGTGGACCCTTCCAGAATCAGTCGTGCTTTGTGTGGAAACCATGTGGTTGGATGCGCTCTGACTACTATTCCTAGGTCCTATGTGGGTTTGACAGCTTTGAATACTATTCCTACATAATGTGTGGGTTAAACAGCTCTAACTACTGTTCCTGGATCTTGTGTAGGTCCGACAGCTCTGTTTACTATTCCTAGATCCTATGTGGGTTCGATAAATTGGACTTCTGTTCCTAGATCCTATGTGGGTTCGACAGAATAGATGATTTAGTAGCTACATATATTCATATCTAACTCTCCACATAATTTGTATTCCTATGTGAGCCGAGTAAGTAATTTCTGTGTTTTACAAATAATTGAGATGAATTACTTGATAACTTAGGTATATGTATGTGCATATACCTAAGTGGGTTTAAATGTTGATTTCATACCTTGTGGTTTATCCTTGTTGGATTTTGTGAGATCTTGAGGGTCTCAGGGTCCCTACTAAGTATCGTTATACTATCCCCTTCACGGGCTATGCCCACACCTCGTTGTGTTGGTTGCAGACAACAGGCAGCACTGACCAAGGGTGAGTGTTCCAGGACTGGAAGGTACTCGGAGGTGGACCACATAGCGTGACAGTACACGAAGGTGATGTACGGACGTAGAGTGATGCAGAGGCTATATGTACCTACCCTTCAGGTAGAATTTTTCAGTGGATGATTCAAGAGATGTTTTCCATTTTTCCAGTACTTGTACATTCAATTTCCTGTACTTTATAGTTGGTCATGTATTTTTAACCCCTTTTACTTTTCAAAACTCTTTTGTTTTATAGTTTTACATAGTGTTTTTCTTCCAGATTGTACACTTTTGTGTGCGTTTTTAGGATATAAAGGACATGACTTCCCAGTTTTAGCGATTTACACCTATGGAGCATGTCGCCAGCCCCTAGCCTATGGAAGGAGAGCATGGGGTAGTCACGGAATAGGCCCCGGGGGACGGGTCATAAAAAATTGGTATCAGAGGAGTCAGTTCTACCACAGAACATAAGACTCTGATATTTTCTGTGAAGCAATAGTGTTAAGGGTACTAAGTGTGGTTTTTCAGTTTAGGGAGTCTATTGTTGGTGCGGCGACCGACGTATCCATACACCAAGACACTAACTTCATATTTTTGGCTCAGTTCACGAAAACACTAATTGCATGTATGTTTCAAGAGTTTTCTTTGTGATCTCTTTGAGTCAACTCACCATGTATAACTTATTGACTGTGGAATAAATATTTATTTTTAGAATGGCCCCACACAGACAGCTAGCTATGGTTCTATGATTTGTAGGAGATGCATCCCATCGAGTGACGAGCCCTTGGTATAGGTCCCTATCACAACAGAGGCACCAACAGTACCACTTCCCATTGGGCCACCCATGCCACCAGCCCCAGCAAAAGAGGATGCACGATGATTGAGTTTGGTGCACGAGTTCCAACGCAATAGGACACCCAGGTTCAGGGGAGAGATGGACCGACATGTAGCTGAGGAATGGTTGTAGGCTGTGGTGATAATTTTTCGACTGGTAGGGACAACAGTCGACCTTATAATGATCTTTACCGCGAGTCTTCTTCAGGTAGCATCAAGCATATGGTGGAGCCTGATGCTCTATGTGAATGACTAGGTGAAACTCTTCTTAGAAGAATTAGAGAGTCTATATCCGGAGGAGATTGTCCCATCCACCCTACCTGCAGTGTGGATATAGGTGATACTTTATTTGAAGAAACTTATCATGACAGTGGAACAATACTCATTGTGGTTCACCGACCTCTCGTGCTACTCCATAGATATAGTGTGGGACCCATTCATAAGGGCCCAGACCTTAGAGTAGAGACTAAAGTGAGAGATCAGGGCTTCGATGCTCTCCCTCAGCATCCCGATGTAGGCGGTGGTGGTGGAGTGAGCCCTCTTAGTGGAGAGTTTTCTTGCTAAGAAGTCACCAGCGGAGAGTCCCACCACCGAGCATCACATAGCGGATTCTTCTACAGCTGTTAGTAGATAGATGTCACAAAGATCGAAGCGGACCAGACCTATAGGAGGATGACCTCAGGACTCGGGTTTGGTTGTGCATGGAACATAAGACAGTGCCAGTCATATGAGGAACAAGGACTGTTTCACATGTAGCGGGCAGGGTCACATGGATCATGACTGTATGAACAGTCGTTCAGATGAACAAGAGATAGTATAGGGACCTCCCAGGCAGAGGAATAAGTTTAACTGAGGTGGTTCACAGGGAGTAGGCGGATGTGGCAGAGGAGCTAGTTGTACAGCTGGAGGAGGGGGACGTTTCGAGGTGTTACCGCCACCACCACCAGGAGGTCCACCCCGACCCCCAGGAGCAGGTGGACAGGGGAGAGCTCAGCTCCTGGCAGCTTAGGCCTATGATCATGGTGTTCCAGAGATTATACATGGTATGATCTGTGTCTAATACACCTTAGCTGCAGTTCTTTTAGACACACGTACCAGTCACTCATGCATTGTCACTGCCCTCGTTCAGAGCTCGAAGATTCTGACAGAGCCGTGGGCTCGATCCTTACGGATATAGACTTCCACGGGAGAAGACTCGATGATTACACACTGGTTCTAGCAGTGTGGGCATACAATAGGAGGTGAGAGCTTCAGTTGGGATCTCCTCATAGCAACATCGAGGCCTTACGACATCATCTTGGGTATGGAGTGGTTATCTAATGTCTATGCTCATATTGACTGTATTAGACGCAAAGTGCGGTGTGTCCACACGAATGGGACCAGGTTCACCTTCATCAGTGAGAAGGGAGCCTTAGCTATGTAGGATAGACTTTAGCAGAGGAGAGTATAGCTGATCAGTCATTAGTTGGACTGCCTTACCCTTGGAGTAGTTGATGTGGAGTGTTCAACTTATCCTGTAGTGGTGGACTAGTATGCAGATGTTTTCCCTGATGATGTCCCAGGACTACCATCTCACATAGAGGTTGACTTTTACATTGAAATGTACCCTAGTAAGACACCAATTACAACACCATCATATCAGACGGCTCCCACTGAGCTTTGTGAGCTGTGAGTACAGCTGGAGGTCTTACAGGGGAAGGGAATCATCTGGACCAGTGTTTCTCCATAGGCAGCACCGATTCTGTTCGCCAAGAAAGAGGATGAGAGCATGAGGATTTGTGTCGACTACTATCTCTTGAAACAGGTGACCATGAAGAAAAAGTACCCACTCTTGAGGATTTAACACCTCTTTGATTAACTGAAGGGAGCACGATGGTTCTCAAAAACAGACCTCAGATCAGGCTATCACCAGCTCAGAGTTCAGGATGAGGATTTGCAGTAGACAACCTACAGATGTTGGTACCACCACTAAAAGTTCTTGGATATTCCATTTGGCATAACCGACGCTCTAGTATTTTTCATGGGACTGATGAAAAAGATCTTCCATCCATACCTCAATTGCTTTGTCGTATTCTTCATCGATGACATTCTGATCTACTCGACTTCTGAGGAGGAGCATGCCTACCATTTTTAGGTAGTACTTGACACACTCGGAGAGCACCATCTTTATGGTAATATCTCGAAGATAATGTTTTGGATTTGAGATGTAAAATTTTTGGGACATGTCATCTCAGATGATGGAGTTGCAGTAGATCCAGCGAAGATTGAGATTTTAGGAGCTAAGGCAGAGGCTGACTAGTGCCCCCATATAGAGTCTTCCAGAGGAAGGTGTAGGGTACGTAGTCTACTAAAACACAATCAGGATGGGACTTGGGTGTGTCCAGATGCCTGAACGAGAAGTGATCACATATGGTTCATGAAAACTGAGATATCACGAGTAGAACTACTCTACCCATGACCTGGAGTTAGCAGTAGTGGTCTTCGCCTTGAAGATGTGGTGACATTATCTGTTGGGCGAGAATTTTACCATGAACTCTAATCACAAGAGTCTAAAGTATATCTTCTGTGAGATGGACATGAACCTGAGATAGTGACGTCGTTTTGAGTTCCTAATGGACTATGACTTTGAGATAGTATATAATCATGGAATGGGGAACGTTTTGGTAGATGCACTCAGTAGGAGTTCTAGTATATAGCTGTTAGGCGAAGCGACTGAGAAGCTAGCCTCTTTGCAGATATACATTATGGATAGAGATAGATCAGCTTTACTATAGTCTCTCACAGTCACACCCCCACTCCTTCAGCGAGTCAGGGAGGTGAAGCATGCAGACACTAACTGTGAGACATGACATGCTCAGATATCCATAGGGCAGGCACCTGATGGATTTTCTAAAGGTAGGGATCATGTCATCCACATCAGAGGACGTACTATGGTACCTATTTCATTTCAAAATTAAGTGTGGATGGAGTTTCACACATCCCCTCTAGAGGTACATCCAAGAGTGGTGATGATGTGCCAGGACCTTCGACGACATCACTGGTGGCCGGGAATGAAGAAGCCAGTTATAGAGTCTATCTCTAGATGCCACACCTTCTAGCAAGTGAATGCAGAGCATCAGGTACCAGTAGGCTTGGTTCAGCCTTTAGAGGTCCTAGAGTGGATGTGGTATGGGATATCCATGGACATCGTGATGGGTCTTCCACATACATCCAGGATTCATGTCTCTATTTGGATGATTGTCGACCGAATCACTAAGTCGGCCAACATCCTACTGATCAGAGAGCATGTCTCAGTAGAGTGCATTAGATGCCCCTATGTGCAGGACGTTATGAAGCTACATGGAGTACCTATGACTATTGTCTCTTATCATGACACATTTTTTACTTCCCAGCTATTAAAGGGGTCTCAGGAGGCTTTCAGGATGCAGCATCGTCTGAGCACCGCCATCCATCCTCAAGCAGATGGCCAGACTGAGTGGACCATTCAGACCCTCAATGACATGCTCTATGCTTGTGTCCTCAACATAGGTTGTAGTTGGGAGGATCACTTACCTTTGTTGGAGTTTGAATATATCAATATCTATAACTCTACCATTGGGATGGAACCTTTTGAGGCATTATACGGGCGACCTTGCAGATCACCCTTGTGCTGGACTGAATGTGGGGAGTCTATACTAGTGGGACTAGAGATGGTACATGCTACCATGAAGAAGGTGTAGATCATCCAGGAGCGGATGAAGACTGCATAGAGCAGGCATAAGTCATATGATGACATGAGATAGAGGTGTCTGGAGTTCGAGGATGCTGATCATGCCTTTTTTATGGGTCTCAACTCAACGATGACTATGGAGATTTGGCCGAGGTGTAAAATTATCTCAGGGTTTCATTAGACATTTTCAGGTCCTTAGAAGAGTTGGTGAGGTGGCATACCGCTTAGCACTTCCACCTCAGTTGTACTGGGTGCACGACGTCTACCTCATATCCCATCTAAAGAGATACATGCAAGATCCTACACACATCATCGACCATGGAGAGATGAACATCGACGATGGGGTGACTTTCACAGAGGCTCTATCAGATATTGAGGATTGAAAATAGCAAGTCTTTCAGGTATGGTCGATACCTTTGATGCGCCATCGCGGGTAGCACGGGAACCTCCAGGAGAGCACATGGGAGCAGGAGGCTCATATGTGTGATCGGTATCCCCACTTGTTCCTTTAGTTAAAGTTATATCTTACAATGATGTAAATCCCTAAGTTTGGGAGAATTTAATGACCCGAATTTTTTTTTGGAAATTTTATTTTCTTAAATACCCGTGAATTTTACATGTCTGTGAAAATTTACAGCGCATGATTCTGAGGCCTGGTGTGTCCAGAAAAAATTTATGAAGTTTTGTTCTGGTACATTTAGTAAATGTGTGAGTGCTTTTTTATAAATTTTGAACCAATGCTCAGAATTTAAATCTGAGGGCACTGTTAAACTCCCTGCACTTGTATTTGCATTATGAGACTTTCACCTCGATAGCAGATGGTCGACAAAAAAGATAGTTTTTGGGGTTTTAATGAAATAATTTAATAAAAATAAAGTTGTAGCTTTATTTTTATTTTGTTGGTTGAGGCCTCCATGTGGAAGTCAGATATGGGGACAACCACACCTTAACCTTCAATCAGAGGTTATGGTGGTATTGCCCTCCCAAACCTAACCTCCACTTTAAGATCAATATGGTAGGGAAAACCCAATGTTAAAAACTCTTGAACTCCCCATTATGTGGGGAGAACCCTCTTGAGATCCCCACTTAATGGTTCCACCACCCCTCCACCTTAATGGAGCCAACACACAAGCATTTATGGTCCCAAATCTTCAACATTAAATTTGTGCCAACCTCTTGAATTAATTAATTGAAGCTAACCTGATAAATTAACCCATTTGAATTTTGTGCCAAAAATTTAATAATAGATAAACACAATATAAAATATTTGTTGGAATTTGTGTTTTGGGTGGAATTTTGAGCAGAGAAGAGCTTGGGAGAAATATATTTCTCTAACATAGAACCTCATCTCCCAACGAAGAACGAACAACGCGTTAATCAAAGAATAATTCTGGAAACGATCTCTTTCGATCATATTCTTGGGACTCCTACCAACATGGAACGTCTTACACAACCTTCATGCGAGCCTGGGATTGGATGTGTGTAGTGGACGCAACGAATGATGACAACTCTCTCTTCTTCCTACGACTTCATCATCGATCAATAAACAAAAGGAAGAGGTTTAATTTCATTTAAAGTTCCATGTTCTTCCTTTCTTCAATACAAAGAATGGGGATGATTTCTTTTTGTGCGTGGATTATTGTGGTTTGTTATAAAGGATCGATAGCTATCACCTTAAATGTGGAGGGTGAATACCAAACTAACATGGACCAAAACCCTCAGTCGATATATTTTGTGATGTCCTTCGACATGGTGACGAAGCGACGAGGCGAAGAAGGCGGTAAAGACAGAGGTCGTGCTACCCACGGACTCCGTGACCCACACTGCCCCCATGACACCGTGCACTGCTGCCAGCCGAACTGGCCCCGACCAAGCCCCTGTCGACCATGCCACTCGCGGAGCCGTGCCGCTGCCCTATGCCGGCTAGCGGCCCGCCGTCCTACACGGCTGCCTCCCTGCCACCGGTCGGCCTGCCCAACCGCCTCCCGACCTTCTCGTGCCCCACCGGCATACCCACTGGCATGCCCAACAGCCTCCTAGCCAGCTTTCTCGACCGCCACCGTACCTCCTCCCATGCGCCTGGTCGAACCATGTTTTCTCTAGCGCCCTACACGCCCCGCACCACCGCAGGAAAAACCATCCTCGAGCATCTGGGCTGAGTCGCATCCCTCGCATCGCTAGCCGAACCGGCCCCGACCATTCAGACCGAGAAGCTTGAGCTGCACTACTCACGGCACTGGCTGATCTAGCCTCATCCATCCGGGCCGAGCCACTGAGTTGCGCCCCATGCACGCCTTTCCAAGCATACCTTCCGCGCCCCTCGTGGCACCTCGAGGTAGAACCGCCTTTACATCAACCGGCGGCCGGTCCGCACCCTCACCACCGGTCTGCGTCCCCATAGTACTCATGGCCTTTATGGGCTACTAGGCTAGGAATAGCGGGCCGGCCAAACCTAATGGGTCGGCTCAGACAATGTCGGGCAGGGTCGGTCGGACCGGGTCGGACCGGATCCAGGCCCACTGCGACCCTTTACTTTCTTTTGGCCATATATTTGGCACTAGACATCTGTTTCATGAACCGTCAGCAATAAATATTATCATGTACTGTGATGGTCACATTGAGTATACCCCACTGGTTTTTGGGGTATAGTTGAGTTACGGTCAGGTTGGTTCATGCATGAATTCAATCGGGCCCTGGGACTAAAAGGTTAATAACTCACAGACCCGGTGTCTGATTGACATGTCGTCTATTGCGTTCCGACCCCTATGAAATGGCAGACCTTTGGAATAGTTCATCATTTCACATCGTGGTAGTTGATGTATAGAAACTTGTATTGGGGAGCAGACCCTCCCAAAATGAAGCTTGCTTTGTACGGAAATCCTATTGTTGGCTTCACTCTGACTACTGTTCCTGGATCCTATGTGGGTTCGACAACTCTGACTGCTGTTCCTAGATCCTATGTGGGTTCGACAACTCTGATGACTGTTCCTGGATCCTTTTTGGGTTTGACAGCTCTAACTTCTGTTCCTAGATCCTATGTGGGTTCAAAAAAATAGATAATTTATTGGCTACCTCTAATCATCTCCAACTCTCTACATAGGTTGTATACATGTGTGAGCTGAGTCCCTAAATTTTGTGTTTACCTCATGATTGAGATGGATTACTTGATAACATATGGTATATGTATGGGAATATAACTATGTAGGGTTAACTATTGATTTCATAACTTGTGGTTTATTCTTGTTGGATTTTTTGAAACCATGAGGGTCTCGAGGTCCCTAATGAGTATCGTTATACTCATCCCTGCACGAGCATTGACCACACCTCATTGTTTTGGATAGAGATGAAAGACAACGCTGACTAAGGATGAGTGTACCAGGACTGGATGGTATACAGAGGTGGACCACATGGCGTGAATGTACATAGAGGTGATGGACGAGCATAGAGTGTTGTGGAGGCTATTTGTTCTTACTCTTCAGGTATGATTTCCCAGTGGACAATCCAAGATCTATTTTCCCTCTTTCTAGTACTTTTAGTTTCATTTTCATTTACTTTAATGATGGGATTTCATTTCCAACCCCTTTTACTTTTCATCACTCTTTTGTTATATAGTTTTATTTAGTGTTTTTCTTCCATCTTGTACTCTGTTGTGTGCGTTTTGTGGATATAAAGGCAATGCCTTCCCAGTTTTTGGGATTTAAACTATTGGTGCTAGTCTCCACCTAATGGCCTATGAAAAGTGGGCTTGGGGTAGTCATGGAACGGGACCTAGGGGATGGGTCATGACAATTTAAAACATCAGTTTTTTAGTAAACAATAATTATTTATTTACAACATCTCCTATAATAATGTTTCCTTATAACTGATGACAAAAATAAGTTAAAAATGATGCGAAATACATTTACTACACTAGTGTTAGGACAATATATGACCAAACTATATACATTTTTTGTATGTAAAATAATGATATATTTTATATTATTTCCTAACAAATTTTAATGTTGATTTAAAAAATTGATCAAATATTCTAGAATATTTTTTAGGTTGTGAATATAGTCATATATTCGTTGGATGTGTCATATAGTTAATTATTTATGGAATGGATTAAGTTGAATTTTGGGGCTTATTGTTCAGATTTTCAAGATTAATTTAATATATTTACCCATATTGGATAACTTTTTATATCTATTTTGGTTTCGTTAAATATTTAGAGAAATAATGAATTAATTTTCATTAGTTTTATGGATTTTATGATAGAATAGAAGCATATTTTATTTATTTTAAAATGAAAATTTTATCCTGAATATTAATTTATTTATAATGAACTTTTATGTAATGTCACCTCTCCTTGGAAAATCACGCAATCAATGAGAAGTTGAAAATTTCTCTTGAAAAACTATATGGAGATCTCTCACACATGTAATGATGGGGATATAGTTACAGACTTCCGGGATTCTGAGGTGTCTCCCAATGATGGGTTTATTCTCTACTCTAATATGATTTATTTTTTGCTAGAGGGTCACATTTTTTTGAGAGAAGATTCAAATGGGTCTTCACTACTTGAGGCATCTGTGATGGGGAGTGTTTTAATTTTTGTTCACCCTTGGATTCTTTTAAGGTACATTTTTACTTTTCCATTACAGATACAATAAAAAGGATTTATGGTAATCAAGTATTTATATATTCATATGTTTTTTATATTGAGAGTAAAAAATCCCACAACATTAGTGGAATTATATTGAAATAAATAGGTAATTTTTTAACATTTATTTCTAAAACATTTATGGCCTTTCCACCCCTCACTGATTTAAATATTTTTTTTTCATTAAATTTATACTTAGCTTATTCTCTATTACTATCTATTATATTGGTAATGTTATTTTTCTATAATATGTATATATTTTGATTTCCCACTGATGCACTTCATTCATAAGACCCTGATTATGAATTATTTCAGAGATGTTTAATGTTTCTCCTACCCCATATAAAAAAAATATTTCAAAATATCACTTTGTGATGTGGGGTTTCAATAATAATATGTTCAAATATTGATCCTCTGAATAGTGAGATAAAATTATTAGTGTACTATTTATTTAAGAGTGATATTCTGTTACAACATGTAAAATTAGTTTAAAATAATAATATGTTTGATAGCTTTCTGAACATCCAACATCGAGCTTTAAGAAAATTTGGATATATTATAATTTTTTTATTTAAATGTTACCAATATAACATTTCCATTAAATTGGTGAGTATTAATATGAGTAACCAAATTATGAAATATATATATATATAAATAATGTTTCTAATTCAAAAAATATATATTTTATTACATAAAAAATTGGTATTCTAATTTTTTGGAAGCTTATTTAATTCATTAAAAATGAATATTCTTTTATAAATGATTTTATTCAATTTTGTTAATTAAAATTATAACTAATTTCTTCCAATATTATACATTTTTTATTAATTGAAAAAAATTTCAAATTATAATATAAAAATTAAATTCTTTAAAATATTTGTATTTTTTAGAAATGATTTTTTTAAAATAGTGAAGAATATTTATTTTTAAAATAATATGATTTATTTGTTCTAATATTCATTGGTAATGAAATTTATATTATTTTTAGTAATGAATGTTTTAAAATGTCACTCACTTTCTGTTAAATTCTAATATATCTTCACATGTTGATATGAATAATTTTTGAATGTATATTAAAATTTATATTGAAAATAATTAAAAAATTCTTGGAAATTAATTTATTTCTATTTTTTAGTTATTATATAGTTTCCTTAAATTATTACACAAAGATGACACAGTTCTTTCACAAGTAGTAGAATATTAAATGTAAATACTGTTAAAAAAAAGTAATATATTAGGATGAATTATGGTGTGAAATAAATTTTAATGTTTATACCATTCTATATTTTATAATTATAAATTTTGTATTAAAATTCATCCATTATCATGAAGTATTTTAATTAAAATTAAATGAATATTTTATAAAATGACATTAGTGATATTTTATGAAAAAGAATATTTTTTAAACTATATAAATATAGATAAAATATTGAAAGAAGAGATATAAAATGATAAATGGTATAAAATTTCACTCCATGTTCATTTGTAATCCAAATGTTATATTATAAGTAAAATTATAACCCTCTTATATTGTAAAATGGTTAATATAGTAAAGGTAGAAAATATAAAAAAAATGGGTGACACAAAATATAATGTTTAATATAACAAATAAAACTATTAAAAATTAATTTTTTGAAGAGATTTATACCATATAATATATTATATTTTAAATTATAGCCAAATTTTTCAACAATAAAATGAAAATGTATTTATTATGTTAAAATATTTTTATTAATTCCACCTATGTTCTATCCCCCACTAATAAATGGGCACATATCCTTCCTCTTATATACAATAGCATCATCCAGCGTACTAAAAAATGAAAAATTCTTTTCTAAACATTAATATCCCTAAAATTGTGGTTTTTTTCTATCGAAAAAGTCTATTCCAATTGTCATTAAGAAGGGATATAAAGGTGTCTAAAAAAGTTTTAATCATCATCCCTAGTCGCCTGCATTTTATTACTTTCATATACCTCCTTAAAATATGGTTTATTCCTCATTATATAAAATAATTCATTCCTAAATAAATGGAAATTTTAAATGGATTATATAACACCCATTATTCATCATCTTATTGATTAAATGTGATATTAATGTATCGGTCGTATGTAGGTGTAAACTATCAACTTCCAATAAGGATACAATTAATTTTCCATATCCATCTTTTATAGATTGTTGTTATTATGGGTTTAATATTTATTTATGATATATAAGACAACATTATTCATATTTATTTACAATATCACACCTCTATTATTAAATTAACATCTATTTTAAAATGATAACAGCTCTCATTTTTACATGTGTAAATCCACCACCACGAAGCGTTGTGATTAATTTTGCATTTCTCATTTAAAATTACAGTATGAATAATTGGTTAAATGTAAATATATTTTATTTTATTTTTTTATTTAATTTTAAAATAATCCATATATATATTTCCTTCATTTTTTATGGAAATGAAATCCTTATCCAGGAATACATATAACATATCATCTCCATGAATGGTGTACTTCATTTTTTAATTCATATCATTTATGGATGAATATATATATAATAAATATATATGATATTAATATCATTACTAACATTTTTAATATTATATAACCATGATCAAGTTTTAAGAATCATAATTTTTAATCTAAAATTATCTTGAAAAATTAAACAATTAACACTTGGAAATGACGAATTTGATAAGGAATTATTAATAAAAGTGTGTTAAAATGATATATGTGGATCACATGTGGTATTATAAGTTTTAAATGATTATTTTATACAACTAATGATAAATTTAATTTTATTATACAGTATGTAATAGAACATTCAAATCATTTTGAACTTGAGGTAATGGTTTTATGTCATAATCTCTTTATTTACTGAGATTGTTTATAATTATGTTTTGGATGATGAAATTTCATAATCAAAAATAAATAATATCATAAAATATATTCTCCTATAGCAGTTCTTGAATATTGCAATTAATCGCACCATTTAAATTTATTTGTTACTTAAAATGATTGATAAAATATTAAAAAATACATATTATTACCTCTTTGGTTGAGAATAATTTTCATCATGTCCATGTTTTCATTAAAATGATTTAAATACTATTTTTACTATATCTAGTTATTTTTTATTGTTATTTTTAGCATTGTTTTTTATTTTTTACAAAATTGTTTAAATTTAATATTAATGTTGTATTGTAGATGAGGTAATTTTTATTTTTTACCAAAAATGTGAACATAATCATTTTTTTAATGTATAAGACATGAAAGTACATTTTTATCGATTTTTACCAATAAATCAATTTCAGAACACCTTAGATGTTACCAAAATACATTTAAATGAAATGATTTAACCTAATATTTAGAAAATTTATAGAATTTAAATAAGTTATTTGAAAATGAAATAGATATTTTCCTCAAGAAATGTGTCAAGTGATCTTTTAAAAAAATTTGTTTGGAATACATCTTTTGAGGTTAAATATTTTTTACTGGGGTTATTATAAAGTGATTAAATAATTTTTTATTCTATCTATGTTTTATGAATGTAATGATGATATGTTTATAAAAATCCATTTTTTTCATCATGTTATTCTATGATGAATTGTTAAGAAAATTATAAAACGTATTTATCTTCAACATGTTATAATATATGATGAATTTATTATGATCTTCTAGAACACATATGATTCCAGAATTGAATACATATGGTCTAAAATATTTTGATAATTTTTTTCTAGTTAACTATTTATAGAATTGAATACTTTGAGCTTTTGGGAATATTATTGACGTTTGATAGATTGATGCATTAAATTTATACATATTAGGTAATTTGTGTTAACAACTATAGTGTTATTAAATATTTTAGAAATAATGATTAAATTTTCATTCTTTTCTAAAATATATGATTTGATAAAGTTTAATGTTAGTGATTCACTCATGAAAATTTTATCTTTATTATTCATTTAATGGAGACAAAGGCGAAGTGGAAATTAAATAAAGCCAAACTAATTGATGAAATAGATCTCATAAAATAATAAATTAATCAACTATGTATATGTTATCATATAACATATATTATTTGTAATATAATACCTCAAATATATAAATAGATAATGTAAATTAATATTTTTACCTTTTACCATTATGACCAATGAATTGATGGTCTTATCACCACTCCCTTATTTATAGTTTTATGGTCATTAACTATATCATTCTCATGTTTTTATCACTATAAAATAGTCCTTTTACATTTGTTTCTCTTATATGATTATTATCTATCATTCCCAGAAAATTATCTTTATATGGGAACCTAACCCTATGTCATTTCAGGTATCATTTAAACATTCCTCATACCATATATAAAAGTTATTCTATTTTCCCATTGTATTGTGTGGGTTTTTAATACTGGTATTATAAAATAATGAAACATACATGATTTATATAAAATTTTTATGGAATAATATATTTAATTTTTATAGAATGTAATACCCCAAATATCTTTGTTAAAAGAATAATAAGCCTAGATTGATTACATAACACACATCACAAATCAATATATGAATATATATATGATAAAGATACTTTTCTTTAAATTTCATAGTTATTTCATAGTAGTTGAGTTGGAAGGTGTGAATATGAGTAACTATATTATGAAATATATGTGTAATGTTCTTACTCAATACTTTTATATTTATTAATTATTCATAAATAAAAAGTCAATTCTTTTAGTGATGTTGTTTTGTTCATTAAAAATTAATTTACTTCAAAAAAGTATTTTATTACATTTTGTGAGTGGAAATTATAATTATATGATACTAGTTTTAGATGTATTATTTTAAAAAATAAACATAAATTTTAAAATAATCAAATCTAAATTTACAGAGGGTTGAATTTTTCAAATTCTTTGAAATGTTTGGTTTTCCAGTGAATAGTAAATAATGCAAACTTTAAAATATTTTTGTTTATTTCCATTATATAATTTAGCAAAAAAGTAAAAATATATTTATCATTCTGTATTAAAGATACTTATTAAAATTTGTAATTTATTATAATATAATTATTTCAATTTTATTCAGATATATTCAATATTTAGATATAAATTAATATTTATGCATAATTTCTTTTCCAACAACAATCTTTCATTAAATTTTACACACTAATATCAAAATTAACTTATTCACTTTTGATATATATTATGAAAATGTATATGATATTTTTAAAAATGATTTTAAAATTAGGTAAATATGTCCATTTTAATTTTAAAATTTATTAATATTAATTGTGTTAAATATTTGTCACCTCAGTAATAGAAAAATGGGTAAAACATTAGGAAAAAAATTAGATAAAGTCTTAAAATAAATAAAAAAAATTCTTTATTTGATTTTATAGAACTAATTAGACTAAATAAAAGATAAATTTTTATATATGGTATTTGGGTTCCATTTTGCCATCATAAAGAGAATTATGTTATTTTAAATAATGAGAATTCCAAAATTTTACTATCATATTCTAATTTATCATAAATTATCACATAGGTATAAAAATATGAAGATAATGAATATTAAAAATTATTTTGAGAATAATGAAATTATTATCATGATAATATATTATTTATAAATTTTAATGATGAAATACTTACCTTAAATTCTTACACAATGCTGCCAAAATGATTTTACAAGAAATACAAAAGTCAAAGAAAATGATTTTAAAAACACACAAGGGAATATTTTTTAGAAAAATTATATCGTCAACTGATTTTAATTTTTAATAATATTTCATAAATTATAAATAAATAGTTTATATTAAAATTAATGTTTTATATTTAGGTCTTTAAATTCAATTGAAATGAATTACATCAAAAATGGAATGTGTATAAATTGAATTTTTTATGAAATTTATTTTTAATAAAAAAATTCCAAATAAGAAATTTATGAGGAAAAATCATTTCATATATAATTATTTTCTCTTTACTGGAATAATTAGTTTAATATAATCAAAATTATAAACATTTTTGATAGAATATTTTGTCATTGTGGATAAGGTAAAAATTGATTAAGGAAGTGGTTAAAAATATAATGTTTAATATACAATAGAAATAACTAAAAAATAATGTTATTTACACTGTATAAAATATTATATTATTCATTCAGTAAACATTGTACATATTTTACAAGAAAATTAATTTATTATAATTAAGGCTTTTAATTAATTTCTAGTGTGTCCACTCCCCCAATTAGAAATACACACCCATTATTTCACATATTTACACCACATTGGGCCATAAATATAAACCAAAATCTAATGAATTTAATATATAATTCCCATTAGAAGAAATATTGGTTTTCTTCTTCCTAAAAGTCCATTCCAAGGGTCGTTAAGAGTGGATCTAATGGAGGCCAGTTGAAGAATATGTATTCATCATACCCAATCTCATTATATTTATTTATTATTATACCTCCTAAAAATATATTTATATCATAATATGATAATAAAATAAGTTTTCTTAATATACTAAACTGTTATTATTATTGTTTAATTAACATTGTTATTTACATTTTTCATCAAATAGGAATTGGGAATATAACTCATGCATATGTGTCGATTATTTCCTCCATGTAGAAATACAATTTATTTTTTAAGCATATTTTATGGATTATTATTATTATTGGTTATATGTTTATAAATAATATTATTTACATAATTATGTTTTCGGAATAATAATTTAATATTCATATTTATACCTTTTATCCATTGGAAAATAAAAAAAATGCTCGTGTGTATGTGTGAATACCACCTCCACCAAGTGATGTGATTCATATTTAATTTCTTATTTACATGGATGGTAATAAAGATATATTTAATGTATATATATATATATTATTCAAGCTATTATTTTAGTTAGATAATTTTAATATAATATCAATCATTCTTTACTTATTTTTTTGGAAAATGAAAAGAACATTTTATCTTATAGACAACCAACTATCTCTATGTGCAGTGTAAATAATTCTTATAAATAAAACATTTATTGAGGAATCAATTTATATTTATACATAATATATATGAAATTTATAACACAACTAAAATTTTATATATTATGGAATCAGGATCAATTTTTAATGTCAAGAATTGCAGAAATAAAACCCTCATCAAAATGAGATTGGTGACACACATAAATTACTATTATACTATAAAATTATTAATAAATTGGTTTGAAAATTTTATAATTTTATCATATAATATATTATAATATTTATAATATTTTTTATAGAATTATGAAAAAATTATTATATAGAATATTTGAGGACATTCTAATAAATTTAAACATGATGAAATGGTTTTATGGTAAAATCTAATTATTTAAAATGATTCACTATTATTTTGTTTATAATGCTGAAATTTATTATATAATGAAAAATTGTCTGATGAATTTTACTTTCATATGGATACTCATGAAAAATACAAGTAATATTAACATTTTCCTCTCTTTTGTCATTAATATTTTTCAGTCATGCCCATGTTTTACATAAGATGTGATAATTTTTTTTATATTACCTAATTAATTTTTTATGTAATTATACTGAAGTTTTAATTTTTAAATTGTGGTTTAAATTAATTTTTCATTCCATTTTTGTGAATGAGGCATTTTTTACTTTGTTACTGAAAAGGTTAACAAAATATTTATTCAAAATTATAGAGCCTGAAAAGATTTTACCATCATTATGACCACTCCATTATTTGAAGATTTCATTAAATGTCCATAAGGTTCAATTAAAATATTTTTCTTTATAAATGGAATTTTGTTTATATTTGGAATAATTTATTTCAAAATTTAAAGCGTATATTCATCAAAAAATATTCCCAGTGATAGTTGAAATGAATAATTATTTATGTCACGACCCGTCTTCGGGGCCTATGTCGTGACTACCCCAAGCCCGACTTCCATAGGCTAGGGGATGGTGACCAGCACCAAAGGGGTAAATCTTGATAAATTGGAAGGAATTACATTTATATATGTAAACAAACACAATATAGTATGCAAGATGAAGTAAAAACTATGTAAACTGAGTAAAAAAGTAAATGATGGAAAGTAAATGGGCAAGAATACAAACCCAACTGAAAGTACAATACAACAGAAAAGAATGAACAGCTACAGTAAAGTAAACCAGTAACCACTGAGTCATCCTCCAGATATCCCACCTGAAGGATGGGTAGAAATGGTCTCCTCAGTTCCTTGGTTCCGTTCGCCCACTCAGTGTATGTCCCGCCAAGTGGTCCACCTCTAGGTACAATCCTGCTATACCAGAGTCCTCCTCGAGCAGTGTTGTCTATCATCTGCATCCAACACAATGTAGTGCGGGCATAGCCTGTGAAAGGGTGAGTATATGATACTTAGTAGGGACCCCTAGACCCCCTAAGGTCTCCCAGAATCTACAAAGGATAAACCACAAAGGAAAGATACAACACAAAGTATCAACCAACTCTACTTAGGTATATGCCCATACATATACCTAAGTCATCAAATTCAGTTTGGCTCCAACTCACGAGCCCATGTACAACCCAGTCCACACAGAAATTCAAGTCAATCACATCGATGATGATGATTGAAAGTAAAGACTAATCTCACATGGGTATACTACTCACAAAGAGGGGTGGAGATGATATATGTATCTTCTAAATCATCTTCCCTGGCAAACCCACATAGGATCCAAGTACAGAAGTCGTCACTGCCAATCCCACATAGGATCCAAGTACAGTAACCATCATTTTTGAACCCACGTAGGATCCTAGTATAGTTACCATCGCTGCCAGACCCATATAGGATACAAGTACAGTCGTCCTCAATGCTGAACCCATGTAGGATCCATGTACAGTTGTCACCGTCTTCGCAGTCACAGCCAGGTCTGGGATTCCCGCACATAGCACACTCGATTTGAGGAGGGTCTGCTTCTCGAGTAAAGGGATCAATACATCAACTACCATGATGTCTCATGTTGATGTATTCTAAAGGTCCTCCATCTCATATAGGGATAATCCAAACAAAACCTATCCAAGATATTGTGTACAAAATGACCAAGTCTTTTATCAAAAGTACACAGTGTGTAGGTATATGGTACACGACCTGTAATCAGTTCACAATTACTGGACGTGTCCAATGGTCCATGTCGAAAGGCTAGTCATGTAGGAAGTAAGTACACAACATGTGGTATGGTTACACGTTGTGTCTATGCATCTAGGTAGGCTCTGTGTATGTTGGCCATGTGCCCGTACAGGGCCTCAACCCGTGTTCTCCAAACCGTTTAACTGGTACACAAGGTAGCCCATTCCACTGGTTGTGTGGTGGAGTACATGAACGTATACTCCACCCCGTGTCTGTGTATCACTGGGATACACATTGATTCATGTGAAGCTGCTTCTGCCCATCTTTGAAGAGAATACATGTCGTGCCTCTTGGCCGTGTATTGTTGCCTGTGTCCATGTATTTCCCATAATACACGCCATGTATCACAAAGATACTTCTGCCATTCTATGTAGAGATTACAAGTCATGTGACCGGGGTCACATGTTGTGTGTTTCTTGTCTAAACCTGAAACTCATGTCGTAGTATGTTCACACTACACAACGTGTTCGTTAGAGGTACACGCTGTGTATTCTAGAATTTTACAGAAACGACGCCTCCATCCAACGCGCCTCCCGTGGTGTCCATTCTTCATTCTGATGGTCTGTTCATCATGAAACATTGGACACTAGGTCGCCCCAATGTCCCATAATTGTCTCTGTTTTTTTCGGTCTTCTGATCGTCTCCGAAAACACGATTTGATTCACCCGCTCAAAGAACAGTCGAGGGACGGTCCTTCCCATTCTGGTTTGATCCATCGCCCGCTATCGTCGTCGCACCTCCGCTAGGATGTCGTGATGTTGGGTCTTCAAATTTGGATCTTTGTGTCACACACCAATCTCACAATGATCCGGTGTTCATCACCCATGAAGAACACGAAGAACACAACAATCATTTACAAAAACGGTGGAGGGATCGGGTCGTGTTCGTTTGCCCCGGTCCTTCCACATTAGTTTCGTAGCATGCGGGTCAAGAGAAACAAACATGGATATAAGAATCATCATTTATCAAATAATGAAAACAAACCCCTACCTCGAATAAAAGATATCGAACATTGGGCGACGCAGAAGATGGCATCGCGGGGTGAGGTTTTGTAATAGACGATGGAGTGCTCCCGAGGAGGAAGGTGAGTCTCCCCTTTTATCATGGAGAGAAGATTATAAGGCGAGATGTCATTGGCAAGATCCTACATCAGTGTCTCCTCCCTTGTCACTGAGGAAGAAGGGGATGGGGAATCTAGGGTCACCAAGTCGATGTTCTTCATCAGAGAGTTGGCGTTCATCAACAAAGGAGATGATGCGTTCTTTGAAAATCAAGAGCTCTCTCCCCAAAATCATAACACAACAAGCCAACCTAAAATAAAATAAGGCTTCTCCTTATTTTATTTAATCATCCCATGCATTCAAAAATTTAAATTTCAAAACACATAAATAATTAATTGAAGTGGTTCAATTAATTGATTAAAGTGTGTTGGAAAGAGTTAAGAGGGAGAGAGGGAGGAAGGGTCCTCATTAATTTAGGGCAATTGTTATGTTTGAAGGGGGATTTTATGAGAGTTAAAGGAGAGTTATGGTAATGTGAAAGGTTGGGGCTCGTGTGGGCCCCACCTAACAAATTTCCTCACATGGGTAGATAGGTGCTTTTGGGTCCCACCCCAACACCCCCATGTAGGATATAACCACCTTGGATATAAAAAAAATTGTTCCACATTTTTTATTCACATCCTATTTAATCAACAAATTTTAACTTCTGAGCTCGCACAAACACAACTACGATAAATGTCCCCTTAAGCAATTACTGCATTGAGAGTTAATAGGTGCCCTCATATTTCAATTCTGAGCACCGGTTCAAAAGATAGAAAAACACGCTCGCTCGTTCACTGAACGTACCCGAGCTATGCTTCAGAAATTTATTCTGGGCACACCAGGCCTCGAAATCATGTTCCGTCTGATGCCACAAACTCATAAACTTATAAAGTATTTAAAAAATTCTTTTCAATTTCAGGGTATTTAAATTACTCCCAACATGAGGCTTTACTTCCTCATAAATCTAAATCATAAAACTAGGGAAACAAATGAGATGATGGCACACCATGAAGCCACATGATATCCTGAACGTAGAGGCGCCCCAAGATCTCCACTGATCCCTACTCTCTGATAGTTAGGAAGTGGTATTACTTGGTGATTTGGTCGACAATCACCCAAATGGAATCGTGTCCTCTGTATGTACGTGTAAACCCCGTCACGAAATCCATGGATATCCTATCCCACTTCCTCAAGAACCTTCAAGAGTTGTACCAAGTCTGCTGGTACCTTGTGCTCTGCCTTCTCTTGCTGGCAAGTGAGGCATCATGAAACAAACTCTGCTACTGCCTTCTTCAAACTCGGCCACCAGTGCTGTCGTCTGAGGTCCTGGTACATCATTGCCACTCCAGGATGTACCGCTAGAGGGAATGTGTGAAACTCCCTCAGCACTACTTCCTACAGTGAAACTGGTACCATCGTATATCCCCTGAAGAGGATGACGTGCTCTCCTCCTTTAGAAAATCCTTCAGCGGCCTGCCCTATGGAAATCTAAGTAGGTCACATATCACAGTCGATGTCTTCAAATTGTGCCTCTCTGACCCGCTAAAGTAGTGGAGGAGTGGCTAAGTGGGATTGTTGTAAGGCTGCCCCATCTCTATCCACAAAGGATATCTTCAAAGCGGCTAGCTGCTCCATCACATCTCCAATTAGTTGAATTTACGAACTTCTACTGAGAGCATCTACCACAATGTTCCCCTTCTCATGAGTATAGACTGTCTCAAAGTCATAGTCTTGGAGGAACTTGAGCCATTGCCGCTGTCTCATGTTCAGGTCTGTCTGCGAGAATATGTGTCTAAAACTCTTGTTGTCAGAGTAGACTGTAAAGCACTCGCCCATCAGATAGTGCTGCCACATCTTCAAGGTAAAGACCACTACTGCTAACTCCAGGTCCTCGATAGCATAGTTATGCTCATTCTTCCTCAACTATCGTGAACTATAAGTGATCACTTCCCACTCCTACATTAGAACACACCCATGTACAGTCCCTGATGCATCACAATAAACTACGTATCCTACGCCCTCCTCCGGCAGCCTCTATATGGGTGCACTGGTCAATATGTGTCTCAGCTCCCGAAAGATATGCTGACATCTATCTTGCCATATGATGGGTTTCCCCTTATTTTTCAAAGCTAAAAGTGGTGTTGCAACTCTGGAGAAGTCTGGCTCAAAT
This sequence comes from Viscum album, assembly GCA_963277665.1. Taxonomy (NCBI): domain Eukaryota; kingdom Viridiplantae; phylum Streptophyta; class Magnoliopsida; order Santalales; family Viscaceae; genus Viscum; species Viscum album. Next base: position 1,499,022,062 of record OY728119.1, on the reverse strand, counting down.
CTCTGATAGTACCCAACCAGACCTAGGCGACTCTGCGCCTCCGTCACGCTCCTGGGTGGCTCCCAAGAAAGTACTGCCTTGATCTTCAACGGATCCATGTAACAACCCGAAATTTTGAATAAATCTTGTTTCCTAATTTTATGTGTTATTTTATTTTTTATACTCAACAAAAATGTTTCATTTGATAACATGAGTATAATTAAAATGATACTATTGGTTTTTGACTGTTATATGACCATTGGTCAATATGACCACTAGAAACTAAACGTTTTGATTATTGTCTCTAAATACAAGTAATCTTGGTTAATTAATATAGAAAGAAGATTCGATGGCCTCACCCAGTAGTCTTGGACCAATCGAAGCCCATCTAACAGAACTTGGGAAGGAGGTAGCACCACTGGGATTTGCTCTGGGCCAAACCCAAGCTGAACTTCATCGTATAAAGCTAGAACGAGATCGCCTTCGCGAGATGTTCAAACTGGTAGAAATTACTACTCGTGCGATGTTGGCCGAGCCTCCCTCAGATTCTCTCACCTTAGCACACCTTACACTTAGGTCCTATGCTGGTGTGATAAGGGGCTATGTAAGGAGATCGTAACTACCTTGTGTAATCCTATGTTTTAAATAAAAATTGGGATTTCTTGTTATGATGAAGTTTATGAATTTTTAAATGACCGGATAAATATAGTATTCATATTTTTGATGAATTTTAGAAAAAGGATATTTTAAAAATGGTAGTGTAAACCTTAAATAATTAAAAATGTGTAATGATTTTCGAAAAATGGTCTTCTACAATTATGTTTAGTATGAAATTTAGAGTCTAATAAGATCAACTTAATTTTGGATGAAGAGTAAATTATGAATAGTGATTTTATGAATAGGATTAGTAATGTGTCCAAATGGATTAGTAATCTCACTTAAGGAAACTATTAAAATAATCTAGGCACCTTGATTAAGTAATGTGATTCAATAAAATGGTTAAATAACGGTTTCATAAATTATTATTCAAGTATTAGTTTTTTCGGGTGAATAGTGTTTTTTATTTAAAAATTTAATTAAAAATATTTAGATAATTATTTTTATAAAACGGATTTCATTTTTGAACTCAGACCACCGATATTATGCTATGGTAATTTTTGGGTGTTTTTTCTGAAAAAAATGAATTTTTGGTGAATAGTGTTATTATTTAAAAATTAAATTAAAAATATTTAGAAAATTATTTTTATAAAATGGAGATCATATTTGTAATCAGAGCATTGATATTTGGTTAAGGTGAAATTTTGGGATTATTCTGAGAAAGTTGAATTTTCGATGAATAGTGAAAATACAGTTTTTAAGTTACGGGTGTTTAATGACATCATTAAACGATGTATTAAGTTTGTAATAAATATGTTCGAATTATGAATAGTTAGATAAGGTATGAGGTGTCCCAGGTGGCCAATACCATGGGAAAATACCATGGGCAAGCCCATGGTTTGCCAAAACCACTAATGAGGTGTCCCTTTGCCATTAATGCCTTGTCCCCTCACTTTCCCTATAAATACCAGGCCATCCTCTCATCCATTTGACTCCCCACTCTCCCCCAACGAGGTTCTGGTCTCATTACCTCCTAAGGAGTCTTCCCATGGTTCCCCAAGCCCTCAAGGTCCCAACCTTTGAGTTTTAAGAGTTATGTTTTAAGGTAAGGGATCCAACCTCTCTCATTCATTTCAAGTAATCTCTTTTATGTCATTCCTTTTATGCTCCATGTTCTTATGTTGTAGAATGTTCTTTTATACTCCTATTACAGCCCTTTTCATGTTCATATAATGAGAGATCCCCTCTTTCTCTCATTATTTCGTTTTATGAAGTTTTAAGTGGCGCCGTTAGGCTGCCGAAATTTTTGTAACGGATTCTTTCTCCCTTCTCATTTTTCAAGATCTATTTTCATGTAAAGTATTTCAAGTTCCTTTTTATTATGTTGGGGTATGATCTCCAAATTTATCATACTGATCTTTTATGATCATATGATCAGAGACCCCATTTTATCCCTTCATTTCAGTATTTTGAAGTTTTAAGTGGTGCCGTTAGGCTGCCGAATTTTTAAGTGGTTCTTCACCCTTCTCGTTTTGAAGTTCTACTTTCATGTCAATTCTTTCAAGTTCCTTTTTGTTATGTTGGGGTATGATATCTATATCTATAATACTGGACTCTTATTTTCATATGATTATATACCCCATTTGATCTCTTCAATTCAGTATTTTGAAGTTTTAAGTGGCGCCGTTAGGCTGCCGAATTTTTAAGTGGTTCTTCACCCTTCTCGTTTTGATGTTATACTTTCATGTCAATTATTTCAAGTTCCTTTTTGTTATGTTGGGGAATTATCTCTATATCTATCATACTGAACTCTTATGTTCACATGATGAGAGACCCTATTTGATCTTTTCAAATCATTTTTGTTGAAGTTTAAGTAACGCCATTAGGCTGCCGAACTTTCATAAGAGAAATCTAATTTTTGTCTTCCTTCCATGTTTTTCATTTCAAATGGTATGTCCTTGAAATTTAATTACCATGATCATGTATCCTTCTTATTCTGTCCATATACTATTTTATGGGTCATTTATGAATGTTTGACCCATTTTACCTCTCTTTTTAATGTCTTTTAAAACCTTGTTACATAGCCGTTAGGCTGCAGAATTTCTGTCTCAAAATGTCTCTCTCTTTTTCTAAAGTTCTTTTATATTATTAAGTGAATAATCAAAGATATTTCTTCTAAATTGGTATTCACATATATACCAAAATGTTCTATTTTAAATTCTGGGATTTATATACATGAGACCCACCTTCCTTTTCTGTGGGTTTTAAAGTGATGTAAAGATCATGTCTTTAAAGCAGTTTTTAAAACGTTATGATTATGAAATGAAACCCATTTATTTTATGCTATATGGGTTATTTATGAAATGTTTTATGATGATATATGTGGCTCACATGATAATAAAAGCAAATTTAAGGGTGCACCTTGATAGCGCTCCAATGCATTGGGTAATGATGTAACCACTAGAGATTACAATTTTCATGATACCTTTGTGAATAACCTTGGTAATTTTCAAATGACACCTTGGGGATGGACCTTGGTGATATGTTCATGATTGTCTTTGTTAAATTATGTAGCCACATATTCATGTTATGAAAAATGTTATTTTTATTATGATATGCCTCCTTATTTCATTCTCATGCCTTAAAGTTCTTTTTCATGACCTTATTGAAGTATCTGAAGTTCACATGTAAAATGATTCTCTTGTTTTCCTTACTGGGATTTTTTCTCACCCTTTCTTTTGATGTATGCTCCCAGTTTATGTGATGCAGTAATGAACCTAGGATGAACATGAGGAGAATACTTTCAAGTGTTTTAGAAGAATGTTTTATGTTTTCATGTTTAAAGTTCCTGGTTTCCAAGACACTAAACCTTAAAGATCTTCGGTTTTGTAAAATGTAATTATAGTTTATGTGATAAAGAGGCGGGATGCTATAGTTGGTATCAAAGGATTGTTTAGTTATTTGTGGAAATTAGGATATGAAAAACCTAGGAAGAACCCTATAGAAAAATTTAAATATAGGAAATCTTCCTGGTATTTTGTTGAGTATTGAGTAAGGGGTTTCCAAGCAAATAAATCCCTGTCTGGATACGAGCAGGTAGAGGTGGCTCTGGCACAAATGTACATAGGGGTAAAACCTGAAAACACCACTTTGAGCTAGACTCGAACGGGAACTGGTACACGACAACGGGCCTTGCTGCACTCTTGGTTACGACACTCCCGGGGGATATTCTTCGGTAAATACATAAGCTTAGTATGAACCATTATTAAAGGAACAAGGATAAAACAAAATAAAGATTCACATAAGAATATATGATCATGGATAACCTAGATTGGAACTTAGGGGATCACAAGTTAGGATATACTTTTATTCTACATGTTTATCCTTTTATGGTTAAAGTTTCCTTTTCATGATTATTAGCTAAGTAAATAATCCCCTAATTATTGTTTCTTTTCTCAGTTAATGGCGGGAAATGGAAGAACATGTCCCAAAAACCAATGTGATAGGAAATGCGACAATTGTCGTATTAATATGACAGAGGTGATTAGGGGATTAAAAGATGATTATTATTTTGGAATACGTTCACTATTTTAGGGACCCTATATGATCGAGGTAAATAGATTACTACGGTATTTTCATTGAGGAGTAAGGTTGACTTATATTTTGAAGAATCGATGAATTTATGGTGGACTTATAGTAATTTAGGTTACTTATGGGAATGATTAACCTATCTTGGGTAAAATATGTTTAGTTTAGATAATTTTGTTAGAAGATGTTAGGAGTGGTTGATGTTGTTTGGAGATAAAAATGAAGTTTATTTTGGAAGACAATGTTATCAAATGCTTCTTGTATTTGGGTTTCAATCTTAGTTTGGTTTATTTTGAGGAATTTTAAGGACCGTTATTTATGGGATAGTCTATAATGAACTTTGGGTATTACCATGGAACATTGAAGATTTAAAATTTGTTTCCATTCTTATGGGATTATTCCTTTTTGAAGAGTTGTTTAACGTTACCCTTTCTGTTTTTGGGATAATGTTTAAAGATAGAAGAAATATATAGTTAATCTTTTGTGGATTATGTGATTCTCTATAAGATGATTCTTGTGTTTTGATGAGACCAAGTAGTTTTGAATGATCATCGTTTGGGAGAAAAGATTAGTTTTGGTAGAAACTTATTAAAGGGTGAAACTCTACATGAAGGTAGATATATTTCCTTATGTTCTTGTTCTATGTTGTAAATGAATTCCTCAAAATTATGAAAAGGAACGTAAAACAAAAATGTTGTTGGTTTACGTTTTCTACTAGGTAATCAAAGATTGTTTACACACATCATATGTTTGGGATTTTATTATGGTTAACTTTCTCCTAATCATGTTCTCTGTCACTCTCCATCAGAACTTGACCCTTTGTTTTCTCTTCCATGTCCATGTTTTCCTAAATGGAATCCTAGTGTGGGCTAACTCGGGTGACCTTCGTACTTCCCTTTCTTTCTTTTAAAGTAATAGTTTTACTGACTCCTTTTCCGATTTGGGACTTTCAATGAAATTTCAAAACCTAATTTTAAAAAATTACGAGGACGCATTTTCTGAAGGGGGGAAGATTGTAACAACCCGAAATTTTGAATAAATCTTGTTTCCTAATTTTATGTGTTATTTTATTTTTTATACTAAAAAAATGTTTCATTTGATAACATGAGTATAATTAAAATGATACTGTTGGTTTTTGACTGTTATATGACCATTGGTCAATACGACCACTAGAAACTAAACGTTTTGATTATTGTCTCTAAATACAAGTAATCTTGGTTAATTAATATAGAAAAAAGATTTGATGGCCTCACCCAGTAGTCTTGGACCAATCGAAGCCCATCTAACAGAACATGGGAAGGAGGTATCACCACTGGGCTTTGCTCTGGACCAAACCCAAGATGAACTTCATCATATAAAGCTAGAACGGGATCGCCTTCGCGAGATGTTCAAACTGATAGAAATTGCTACTCGTGCGATGTTGGCCGAGCCTCCCTCGAATTCTCTCACCTTAGCACACCTTACACTTAGGTCCTATGCTGGTGTGATAAGGGGCTATGTAAGGAGACTGTAACTGCCTTGTGTAATCCTATGTTTTAAATAAAAATTGGGATTTCTTCTTATTATGAAGTTTATGAATTTTCAAATGACCGGATAAATATAGTATGCATATTTTTGATGAATTTTAGAAAAAGGATATTTTAAAAATGGTTGTGTAAACCTTAAATAATTAAAAATGTGTAATGATTTTCGAAAAATGGCCTTCTATAATTATGTTCAGTATGAAATTTAGAGTCTAATAAGATCAAATTAATTTTGGATGAATAGTAAATTATGAATAGTGATTTTATGATTAGGATTAGTAATGTGTCCAAATGGATTAGTAATCTCACTTAAAGAAAGTATTAAAATAATCTAGGCAACTTGATTAAGTAATGTGATTCAATAAAATGGTTAAATAACGGTTTCATAAATTATTATTCAAGTATTAGTTTTTTCGGGTTAATAGTGTTTTTTATTTAAAAATTAAATTAAAAATATTTAGATAATTATTTTTATAAAACGGATTTCATTTTTGAACTCAGAGCACCGATATTATGCTACGGTAATTTTTGGGGTTTTTTCTGAAAAAAATGAATTTTCTGTGAATAGTGTTTTTATTTAAAAATTAAATTAAAAATATTTAGAAAATTATTTTTATAAAATGGAGTTCATATTTGTAATCAGAGCGTTGATATTTGGTTAAGGTGAAATTTTGGGATTATTCTGAGAATGTTGAATTTTCGATGAATAGTGAAAATACAGTTTTTAAGTTACGGGTGTTTAATGACATCACTAAATGATGTATTAAGTTTGTAATCAATATGTTCGAATTGCGAATAGATAGATAAGGTATCAGGTGTCCCAAGTGGCCAATACCATGGGCAAATACCATGGGCAAGCCCATGGTTTTTCCAAAACCACTAATGAGGTGTCCCTTTTCCATTAATGCCTTGTCCCCTCAATTTCCCTATAAATACCCGGCCATCCTCTCATCCATTCGACTCCCCACTCTCCCCCAACGAGTTTATGGTCTCATTACCTCCCAAGGAGTCCTCCCATGGTTCCCCCAAGCCCTCAAGGTCCCAACCTTTGAGTTTTAAGAGTTATGTTTTAAGGTAAGGGATCCGACCTCTCTCTTTCATTTCAAGTAATCTCTTTTATGTCATTCCTTTTATGCTCCATGTTCTTATGTTGTAGGATGTTCTTTTATACTCCTCTTACTGACCTTTTCATGTTCATATAATGATAGATCCCCTCTTGCTCTCATTATTTCGTTTTATGAAGTTTTAAGTGGCGCCATTAGGCTGCCGAAATTTTTGTAACGGATTCTTTCTCCCTTCTCATTTTTCATGATCTGTTTTCATGTAAAGTATTTCAAGTTTTTTTATTATGTTGGGGTATGATCTCTAAATTTACCATACTGATATTTTATGATCATATGATGAGAGACCCCATTTGATCGCTTCAATTCAGTATTTTGATGTTTTAAGTGGCGTCGTTAGGCTGCCGAATTTTTAAGTGGTTCTTCACCCTTCTCTTTTTGAAGTTCTACTTTCATGTCAATTATTTCAAGTTCCTTTTTGTTATGTTGGGGTATGATCTCTATATTTATCATACTTGAATATTATGTTCATATGATGAGAGACCCCATTTGATCTCTTCAATTCAGTATTTTGATGTTTTAAGTGGCGTTGTTAGGCTGTCGAATTTTTAAGTGGTTCTTCACCCTTCTCGTTTTGAAGTTCTACTTTCATGTCAATTCTTTCAAGTTCCTATTTTGTTATGTTGGAGCATTATCTCTATATCTATAATACTTAACCCTTATGTTCACATGATGATAGACCCTATTTGATCTTTTCAAATCATTTTTGTTGAAGTTTAAGTAACGCCATTAGGCTGTCGAACTTTCGTAAGAGAAATCTAATTTTTGTCTTCCTTCCATGTTTTTCATTTGAAATGGTATATCCTTGAAATTTAATTACCATGATCATGTATCCTTCTTATTCTGTCCATCTAATATTTTATGGGTTATTTATGAATGTTTTACCCATTTTACCTCTCTTTTTAATGTCTTCTAAAACCTCGTAACATAGCCATTATGCTGCAGAATTTCCGTCTCAAAATGTCTCTCTCCTTTTCTAAAGTTATTTTATATTATTAAGTGAATAATCAAATCTCATTCTTCTAAAGGGGTATTCACATATATACCAAAATGTTCTATTTTAAATTCTGGTATTTACATACATGATACCCACCTTCCTTTTCTGTGGGTTTTAACGTGATGTAAAGATAATGTCTTTAAAGCAGTTTTTAAAACGTTATGATTATGAAATGAAACCCATTTATTTTATGCTATATGGGTTATTTATGAAATTTTTGAGGATGATATATGTGGCTCACATGATAATAAAGGAAAATTTAAGGGTTCACCCTGATAGCGCTCCAATGCATTGGGTAATGATGTAACCACTAGAGATTACAATTTTCATGATACCTTGGTGAATAACCCTGGTAATTTTCAAATGACACCTTGGGGATGGACCTTGGTGATATGTTCATGATTGTCTATGTTAAGTGATGTAGCCACATATTCAAGTTATGAAAAATGTTATTTTTATTATGTTATGCCTCCTTATTTCATTCTCATGCCTTAATGTTCTTTTTCATGACCTTATTGAAGTATCTCAAGTTCACATGTAAAATGTTTCTCTTATTTTCCTTATTGAGATTTTTGCTCACACTTTCTTTTGATGTATGCTCCCAGGTTATGTGATGCAGTAATGAACCTAGGATGAACATGAGGAGAATACTTTCATGTGTTTTAGAAGAATGTTTTATGTTTTCCTGTTTAAAGTTCCTGGTTTCCAAGACACTAAACCATAAAGATCCTCGGTTTTGTAAAATGTAATGAAAGTTTTTGTGATAATGAGGCGGGATGCTATAATCCACCGCTACTCCCACCTCAGAGATGACGTACCCCAAGAAGTGGACCTCTCGAATCCAGAACTGACACTTCGAGAGATTACAATCAAGCTGGTGCTCTCAGAGTGTTTCCAGTACAACCCACAAGTGGTAGGAGTGCTCCTCCTCAGTAGTCGAGTAAATTAGTATGTTGTCGATAAAGACTACAAAAAATCAATCGAGGTAAGGCTGGAAGATCCTGTTCATGAGACTCATGAACACTGATAGAGCGTTGGTTACGCCAAAAGTCATAAACAAGAACTAATAGTGGCCATACCGACAACTAGAGGCCTTCTTCTGCACATCCTCATCTCGAACTGTGAGATGATGATAGCCTGACCTGAGGTCTATCTTCGAGAACCATCATGCTCCCTCAAGATGATCAAAGAGGCCATCTATCCTCGAGAGTGGACACTTGTTATTTATGGTCACCTGATTCAGGAGACGGTAGTTAACACATTGTTATAAGCTCCCATCCACCTTCTTGGAAAATAAAATCGGAGAAGCCCATGGTGAAACACTGGGTCGTATGAATCCCTTTCCCTGCAAATCCCCTAGCTGTACCCACAGCTCACGAAGCTCAGCGGGAGCCATCCAATATGCTGGAGTAGATATCGGTGCTGTCCTAGGGTACATGTCAATGTAGATGTCTACCTCTCTGTGAGGAAGTAGTCTTGGAATGTCGTCAGGATAAACATCCACATACTGATCCACCACAACAGGAAAACTCAGACTCTGCACGTCAGCTACTCGTAGGATGAGACTATCCAACTGATGGGTGATCAACTGCCCTCTCCTCTGCACCTACACAAATCACATTGATATTTTAAAGTGAATTTACCATTTCCCACATTTTTGAAATTATAAGATGATTATATATCTCTCATACTTATCTATTGTCCATTCAAGGGTTTTTAGTCCTTTTATATCAATAAAACCTAATTCTAGGCATCGAAGTAGTTCCTCTATCTGATGTATACTACTTCATATGTTAAATGGATTGGACCCATCACAGTAAGAACCCATACAACCTCAACTCCTATAAAAGTTTATCTTTCCATCCATTGTGATATTTATGGTTAGATTAAATTTCCCTATATTTTGGGCATTGTAAGATTTTTAAGATCTCTTCTAACATTCTTCAAATCTAAGGTCAATACAGAGTGAGGAGTTTTCTACGATCTTGAGGTAGGTCATCAGGTTATTTTCCCTTTGACTTTTTTTTGTTTTGTAACTACACCATTGTGCTACATGCCATCAATTTTCATGATTCCAAATTATATTTATTCCATCACATCCAATTGACCCACACACATTAACACATTTATATGAATCATAGATTGGTGGTTTAGGAGTTGTGCTTACCTTTTATGGTCACCCCATGTGTGTGCCATGTTAAATTGTCCATTTTGTCCAATTGGATAAAAATGAATGTAACACCAAAAAAAATAGAAAACATTGTGTTTAAATGAAATATACATTAAAAGTGAATATTACATGTTAGCAAATTCACGTCTTTGGTTCTTGACCCTTGTATATTTATAATTTCTTAAATATTCAATTTATTTGTTACCCATTTCATCACTTAAATGAACCTTGATCTTTATGAATTGAATTCTTATGCCTTCATGAATTAAATAGATTGGTTTTTATTGTATGGAATACTCTTGATGGTCTCCCTTAACTAAATGAATTGGATTAATCAAATCTAATGTTTTTATTGTAATAAAATATAAATTATTATCAAAAAACGCCTTTTGGTTATGTCATGTTAAATGCCCATGTTGAATTTTGTTGCATTGAATTGAATTGAATTATAATAATGGAAAATGTGAAAGTAATTTCCTCATATATTGAATTATATATATATAACCATGACAGTTATAATGATTAATTTAAATTCACATGAGGTTCTTCCTAATGTATGATTTTGTAATGATGATTATGGATCATCTTTGTATATAGGATATATAAAATAAATGGATGGGTGGTAATGCTATATTCCACTTATAAATATAATATTCCTTTAGATAGGATTTTTATTATGGTAAAGGGTGTTGATATTGGGGGGAAAACTCACTCCGTTAAATTTACTATTGAGCATGGCATCTCTGACTAGTGATACTATATGGGCGATTTGATATATGCATCAGATTCCATTATAGAGATTTTCCATGGAGGCTCACATGCAATCCTAAATATTTTAGAATGATTTCTCTCACTCTTGTTAGTATATATGGAATGATTCATATTATATGAAATTTTAGGCTCATTAGACTAGTTATGGATGTCAAAGTTATTCCCTAGTCCAATATAGCACTAGTATTCTAGGTATATGGTCATTAAGAATCCACACACACTTGGTTATCATAGGTGAATGCAATATAGAGCTAATATATTTATATTTATGAATAATATTAATTTATATATATAGTGACATGATCATAAGCACATTCTATCCATGATTTGATGTAGCATGACCCAATAGTTGTCCAATTAGAACTTGAGAAAGCTAGTCATTTATTTCAGCTATGTTTAATTTTCATTTTATACCTTCACACTATTTAGTTATTATCACCAATTTTGTTACATATAGACACCATTGTTTTTGGGAATCTATTATTTTTATCTAAAAACCTACTCGGGATTCCTTTGGATCCTGATATGACTATCTTTCTACATGTATTGTTAAGGAAAATGTCTGGTTATAAGTTGTTGAGATTTTTATCATGTTGGTTCTTAGGATCAGAGCATCGGTCATAGGATCAATATGATTATAGAAATATTTTTCATTTTTACCTTTGCTTCAAATGTATAGCCTACTAGTATATTCCTATTCCTTTGTATTGCCGCATTCCATGAATCTATGTATCAGATGATTCCATATATGATTTTGGTTATTATATTCAGTTGTTCAGATATATTTATTCTACTTATATTTATCTATTTATTATAACTCATTTTATATCTTTCTGATACTATGTATGTTTTTCTATTGTATTGTCTATTATAATTTCTGACAAGAGAATAGTCTCCCTATTGTACCACCTTGACACCATTACTTCTTGCCAGTGACCTTAAACGTACAGGGAGTTTCACTTGATGCAATGTGATCTATCAGTTTGTGACATGAGTAATGTGGTTCGAGGTTGGGATGTTAAAAATATTTTTAAGAAGAAATTACTATCTTTCATTACAATATGATTACAATAAATTGATGATATGGATCACATGGAACATGTTAATAAACCATTATTGGGTATCACGAACCCATGTTTAGGGTAAAGGATAAGATTCCCATGTTTTAATTGTTATCATTCTTCTGCTATTTATTGTTGATATGATTTCACCAATGAGTTAAACACTTGGTTTATAAATTTTTTCATATAAAGGTTATGGAAATTATTATTTCATTACTACCGCTCTATTAATTATGGTAAATTCATTACATTCATCACTATAGGAACATTATGATTTAAAGTCCATGCATTTCTCTATGTTACATATATTTTTAACATGCATTTTCCTATTTCATATTATTAGTTCCTTGATTGTATTGAATTGTTTTATAAATTAAAATAGGTAGTGGAAGTCATAAGAGATACTTAAACAATCTTTCTTATCCCGAAACTACTTTCTAGAATATCTAAAATCAAACACAATAAGTAGTCAATTAGGGAATTTTGAGAGATAAAAAAATAGTCATATGATATGGAACATGTTATGGTGTGGGTTGAGTGGATGATTTGTCATGGTTTTAGAGGAGTATGAGCCCTTATGGATGAATAAATGGAGAACCCTATGATTCAAACCCATTATAAGGATGTTAAAATATGTATTCAAAATCATAATTTCAAAATGAAAATGATTTCCAATTAGAAACATCCATATTTTATATACATCATAGAGACATAGAACTGAACATGGCCATAGTAGTGGGTAGTGGGTGTCTCTTATGATCTTATCGTATGATCTACCATCTAGAAATGGATTTTTAAGCAGGATGGGGGGCATGGTTGTTTCTATAGGAAGGCAATAAACCTATCCTAGTTTCTAAAATTCAATATTCTCAATTTTATATTTAATTTATAATGATTGTGTTTTGAATTTTAGTTTTATACTATTATGATGTCCTCTTGTCATACACCCTAATGGCATTGACGACCATGGACCTGAGGTGGTGCAGCCTGAGCCACCAATGAATCATCTTACAATGCCACCGAAGGAACCTCTTCCTATTTTGGATATGGGTGTAGAATCCTAGTTATGATAGGGTTTTCTTCATATATTTCAATTTATTAAAGATATAGTTTGACCATCCACAATCACGGTATAGTCGACTTTTGAGTTTTAGCAGCATCATCGTCCCACTTTTTCAAAGGATAGAGGACAACATGTTGTAGTGTCATTGATTAAGGTGATCTTATCTATATTCGAGCATCTGGAGTCACCACCAAAGTAGGGGGTCTAGCATGTGGAATATTTTCTATGTAAATAACCTATGATATGTTAGAAAATCTTCATTAAGTTATATCTACATTGTGATATTATTTATAATTGTGTCTAAAAGATCTCTTATGACTATTTTTATCACCACACTATGATGGATGAAATATCTACATAGTTTATAAATATATAGCTAGGAAAAATTTCAGTTATTGAACAAGCTTATCCTTCTATAGATCTTCAGTGATTAAACCAACCTATACCTATTTATGAACTTATGAAGACTAAACTATTTGAGGATGGGGTAGTTTACACCATCTGATCACAGGTCAATGTGTGCAGGTGGATTACATTTTCCAAAATCATTAACCATTCTCTAATTATATAGAAGAACTTGAGGGGTGATAAAGGTGAATGTTAGTGCAAATCAAAACATATAGATTTTAGAGGTTCATATTATGGGTTAATGATTCATTTTGATAATACTCACAGAGGAATCAGGAGTGAGGATCCTTGTGCAGTGTTTTTATTCCACCTATCTAGAAAGTTGAGACACATAATTTCCTAGATTTCATGAGATCTATTCTAATAAAGAGGCTATAGAAGAATGGTACATCTCTAGTGTTTCTATAGTTTATTTCCTCTAGTAACTTAAAATTAGGTATTTGCACCTACTCCTTGTTTAGGAGCATGTGTAGTATTATCACATCTGTTATGTAGTAGGAACACCACTGATAGATCAGGTCGAAGTCGTGGTAAAGGTATAGGAAGTCAGACGTATGATTCTTAGCACAAGTAGAGTGGGCTTACTATGGGATGTTAGGTGGTGACAAAGGGATGTGGTACTTGCTAGTTACACGTTGTCCAGCCTATGCCACCAGAGCAGAGTACCAAAAATTCTACTATTTGAGGTATTATTCTAGTTTCTTCCACAATATTTTCTACTTTATATGACATAGTAACATCTTACATGTTTATATCATAGGAATTAAATGAGATTTCGGGCATCTAGATCGATCCTTTTTATGTTGTCATGATTCAATAAAAACAGTTAGATATTTTTATAGAGGGTGTTCACCGTGGTATGGAATATTCCCTTGAGAATGGTGGTTACCTTTTCATATATAATTTTCATGTCCTTGAAATGACAAGCATTTCCGCAATAATTAGGATGAAACGGTTAGTTACCTACTGATCCCATTTCGACTTCTATCATTAGAGGGTGATGTTTATATTCTTAGAGGGTGGTATGAATTTAAATTTGGGTGAATGAGATGTTAGTGTGACAGGAGTAGGACCAGAGTAAGAGAAGCTATGTAATGGGAAATAAAATATCAACAACATATTCTTTGATGACTAGGGGTTACAACACACTATATTTATTCCATTAATGGATGGTTTAGATAAATCATTCCAGATGAATACTAAATATACCTCTAGCGAGAGAAGAAAAGTTTCAAATTGAGAATTTCCCAAGAGCTACACTATTATCCATTACTATTTATAGGATAGAAATTAAGGAGCTTCAAGAAATCGTGAAGCTATTGAAGGATCTGGAGGCTAATGATCCTATATTCCCCAATGCATCAAATGGGGTTTCACCAATACTTTTTGAAAACAACATGTACGGCACAGTTAGTCTCTAAGTAGATTACCATTGTTTAAATAAGATCATAGTGAAGTAATGATATTCAATACCTAGAATAGACTCCCCCTTTGATCAACTATTAGAAAATAATGTTTTCAAAAATATATATATTTGATTTAATGTTATCATTATGTGTGTGTTTCAACTATAGACATATCTTGAATAGATTTATGGAGTACGTATAGTCTATAAAATTACATAGTTATGTCATTCGGACTCACAAACACACATATAGTAATTATGGATCTTATGAATAAGGTTCTCCACCTTTATCTGTACTAATTTATAGTTATCTTTGTTGAAAATATCTTGGTGTTTTCATGATCTACAATACAACCTTGCAACTAATTTTGATATCATGATGAATACAATGAGAGAGAACCTTCTTTGTGATATGATCAGTAAATTCCAATACTAGATTGAAAAAATCTACTTTATTGGTTATATAATGGTAGAGTATGGAGTTTTAATTGGACCTGAGAAATGAAAGGATTTATTTTCATATGAGAAGCCATAGAATGTCATTGATATTCAGGGGTTTTTAGTGATATATAAGTATTAAAAAAGCTTCTTCCAGGATTACTCAATATATGCAATGCGGCTTACGTGCTTCAAAAAAAAAGGTTGTAAAATCTGTATTGTCAGAAGATTATGAAGAATATATTCAGGAGTTGAAGGGAATACTTTCTAAATTAATGATACTATTTCTTCTAGACCTAGGGAGGATCTACAGTTTATTCTATGATTCATCATGTATTTGTCTTGGATCTCTTCTGATGTAGGTCAAGCGAGTCATCGTGTACAAGGATCATCAGTTGAGGCCTCAAAAGCCGATTTCCTCGATGCCCAATATCATTATTTTTGTTGTAGTTCACTCCTTATTCTATTGGAGACACTATTCACATGTAGATAAGTTGGTGGTATTGAATGAAGAAAAAACCCCAAGGAAATAATTACACAATGGTATCTCAAATATTAGGCAACATAGGTGGGTAGAGTACCAACAATCATTTAAATTTGAGTTCTCTTACACACATACAAATGGAAATACAATAGGGAATGCTATGAGCTGGAATAGTTAGACAAAAGAGGTTGTGGAATCCATTGGAAAATTATAGCTTATGGACTTATTCTCATAAATTCATGTTGAGGTTCACAAGGACCATGTTCTAAATATTCTCTCAGCCTTACCAGTGACATCAACTATTATGGAATGGGTAATTATGAGACCATTATATGATCCTGAAGGCACTTTCCTAAGGGAAAGTGCTTCATAGTATTATACATCTTCAGGTTGGAACATGAATTGGGATGATACTTTACTATACTATGGGTGTGTATGGGTCCCAACAAGTATCATAGTAGAGCGGATGTGGGAATTCCATGCGTTGTAAAGGGTGGTTCACCCGATGTCCCAAAAATATATCTATATCTACAACAGATGTATTGGTGGAATGTTATAAAACATGAGAATGTTGTCTTGAACACTAGATGTTACACCTTCCAGCAGGTGAATTAGGATCATTAGTATCCAATAGGGATTCTTCAGCTATTATCCATCTTGTGCGGAAATGGGACATAGTTTTGAAGGATTTTGTGAGTCTTCAACCTATATCACCTCGAGTAAATTATATAATGTGTGTTTTTGTTGGTCGGTTATGATGGTCGTACACTTCATGCCTATAAGATATAACTTTTCATTAGATTAGATAGGGAAATTTTATGTTAGGTAGGTTTTACTTCTGCATAGAGATCGACAATATATCATTTTAGACAAAGATACTTGTTTCATGTCATAGTTTGGGTAGGGGTTCCAGAATGCATTGGGTACACTAGTAAATTTGAGTATGACCTATCATCTATAGAATTATGGGAAGATAGAGTGTAAAATCCTTTCTCTAGAGGATATGCACCGTGAATTTATCCTTGATTTTGGGTGTTCTTGGGGTTAAATACATTTTCCATGGTGAGTTCACTTATAATAATTTCTTTCGGGATACCATCATGATGGATCCGTATGATGCTTTATATGGAAGACCATCCAGATCACCTCTATGCTAGTTAATAGATAGAGAAGTAGGTATACAAGGACCACATCTCATATAAGAGATTACAGAGAATTTATAATATATTAGAAAGTGAATGTTACAGCATATTCCAGACAATAATCATATGCCAAAATAATTAAATAACCACCTATGATTTAGTTCGGAGACTGATTTTTCTTTCGAGTCTCGTCCATGTCATGGAATAGAAATATACACAGGTAGGGTATTATCTCATATAGGTTCATTGGACCCATTGAGTTTGTGAAAAAGATTGAACATGTATCTTACCAGGTGGAACATCCATTAAGTTATATGTCCATGAATGATTTCATTCATATATCATAGCTTTCCCAATACTATTCAAACTCAACCCATATATTTCAACCTGATGATCCAGAATTGGTTATGGATTCTTCTTTTAAGGTGTATCTAGTTATTTTTTTTGATCAAAACATGTAGACACTATGAGGTAGGTCTGTTTATTGAGTATTGTTGTTATGGAAGTACTATAAAGTATATGATCAAACTTGGTAATGGAAAACAGAAAAAGGATAGCATTGGATAGAACCCTTTCTCAATCATAACTATTTAGTATCAAAAGGCCAACATGAGGATGAGATGTTCTATGGTGGATATGTTGTAACAAACTATCTTTTTAGAGAAGGTATGGATCGTTAGTATTTCAATTCTAATACAATAAACCACCCAAATATTGATTTTTAATGAATTAATTGAGGTCACTGGTGTGTTTGAGTCTCGTTTAGTTCTCAAAGCTCTAAAAAGGAAAAAACATATTAAGCTTCACAGTTTGACTACAACAGTGTGACCGAAGGTGCATGACCATGTGGGCAGTTTCAGAAATGGGATATGGGATATTTTCCAGGTTTTTACATTGTTAGTTATTCTTTTCACCTAATCATATGGGGATCCCATATCTATAAATACCAAGGCATGGTTTTCTCATGTCTTGATGAACATTACACCTAAATCACACACCTTGATATTATGTGTTGAATTTACTATTTCACCCTCTATTTAGTTATAATTATATTTTCTATTTTACCTTCCATCTCTAACAACTATTAATGGGGTTTTCCTCCTGTTGAACTAAAAAACACCAAAATCATGGCATTAAAGAAGTTCCTCTATCTGGTATTTGTTCCGCGAACTATCAGAAGCATTGGATCCATCATAGTATGTTCCCATGGAATCTCAAAATCTAGAGATGTTTATCTTTCCATCTATTATACTATTTTGTTTAATGAAAAATTATCCCACATTCATGGTATTGGCCTATTTTTCAGTTCCCCTCCATTATACTCTGAATATCAGGTTGATACTGAGTGAGGAGTCTTCTATAGCCTAGAGGTATGTGGTCACATCATTTTCTCCCTGAGTTTTAATATTTCAGAATTATTTCATTGTACTGCACACCATCTTTTGCAGAGATAATCAATAATATTTAATCCATCATGTAAAATTTACCATCACATTTTAACACATGTCTATTGATCATGTATGTTTGTTATATAAGTTTTACTTACTTGATATGGTCACCTTGTGGGTGGTCCATGAAGAATTGTCTATTTTGGCCCCTTGGGTCAAAATGCACAAAAAAATATAATTAGTTAACATCATGGATTTTTAATGTAACTTCCATTGAGAATTTAGTATTAAATGTGACCCAAGGTACTTCTTAAGTGCTTTTCCCTCTTATAGTTAGAATTTCACAAATAAGCAATTTCCTTGTTTCCCTTGTAATATTTGAAATGATCATTGGTATTTATGAATTTAATTATCAGTCTATAGTGAATTGAATGGACTGGTCTGTATAGGTTGAACTAAACGTGATGTTTACCCATAATTAAATGAATTTATTTAATAAAATGATTTTTTAATTGGAATGAGATATAAAGGATGATGAAAACATTCCTTCTGATTATGACTTCTTAAATTCTTATCATGGATTTAATTGCCTTGAATGAAATTGAATTTGAATAAAGGGAGATGTGAGAGCTATTTCCTCAAGTATTGAAATATATATATATATATATATATATATGATTGTATATTCGTGTCATCAATATTAATTAGTTGAAATTCCTAATAGTTTAGGCCTTATATTTATATTTTAATGATTATGATGTGTTTTCTATGTATATGGTCTATATGAAATAAATAGATGCGAAGTAATTACCCATGCCAGTTTTAATTATCATACACAATTAATGAGTACGTGTTTAATTGTAAGGGGTATTGATACAGCCAGAAAATTACACACACTTACATTGGGTGTTGAGATTGGATTCCCAGATCAGTAATACAACATGGGAAATAAAATTTAGACCCCACAATCATTTATAGACTGTTACCATGGTTTCTAACTGGCCATCTCGAGTGGTGTTTCCTAAAGTATATCAATATTCATGGGATTCATTGAATGTTCCATATTTCATGATATTTTAGACTTTAGAGACTAGTTATTGATGTCTTAGTTATAGACCTATTTATTCTAACACTAGAATTCTAGGTATAAGGACATTAGGCATCATTACACACATGGTTCATATAAGTGGAGGGAATATAGAACTAGTATATGTATATTTTTAATATTTATATAAATAGTTTCCTGATTAGATGAACATTCCATCCATTAACTGAAGTAGATAGACCCACGAGTTGTCCAATAAGATACATAGAAATATGGATATTTATTTAATCTATGTTTACTTTTCTACTTATACTTGCATAATTTTTATTTACAAGCACTACCTAGATAACACATAGAAAGCGTTGGTGGTATCCTACTAAGATTTTTATCTCACACCCTACATAAAATGTATGTGGTACTAGAGAAGAACATATTTCAATAGTTAGTGATAAGGGAAAGGCCTTGCATCATGTTAATGAATAACATACCTAGTTAGAGCTTTAGGAAAGTGGACCAACCTTAGGATCTAGAGGATTATGGATATATTTGTCCTTTTATATTTTCACGCTATTTAATATCATTATTTCAGTTTCATATTAATTTTATATTATAGAATGTGATGCATCCATGTATCAAACACATCCATATAAGAATTTAGTTATTATAGTTGGTTGTTTAGTTCTGTTTATTCTTATTTTGCTGGTCTAGTTATTCAAAATTATTTTATTCGATTCTTCTAATATGTATTTTTATCAATTATATCTATTGTGATACATTGAAATGATTGTATAGTATCCCCAACATACCACCTTTACACCCTCAGTGGTAGTCGTCATCCTCTAGCATACTAGGAGGCATGCTTGACCCATGTGAACCACTAGTTTGGGGCACATGTTAAATGGATCTCGAGTTGGTATGTGACATTATAGCCTAGTGTAATGATGAAAGGTAAAAACCTATGGTGGGGAGGATCATTGCATTCAGGTAAATGTGAACCTTATGTGAGGAGGGTCATTGATATGTGAGACTGGACATTTGAAATCCATGAAAGTACCTAATTCAAGTGTGTGGATATCTCTACTATATTATAGATTTATTTGGGAGTTCCCAAGGTATATATTTTATGAATTTTGGTTACAATATAATTATATATTTTTAGGCTAATTATTTAATGGGGTGACCAAAACTGGAGTTTTTTTTGATTCATATCAGTTCTCAGTTTAGAGAATGGTGGTTAGTGATGGTTGATGGTGTTTTGACTATGGAATCATATTATGGGTCGTGTTAGAAATCAATGTTTTATGATTATAATAGAATTAAACTGGTTATCATGGAAGAATTATCTGGTAATTTCAAGGTGAATCGGGTTTTGAATTTATGAACCATTATATAGATTGAACTGAGGTTGCATGACTCTATATCTTAGGTGTATTTGGATATGGTGAATTCATAAATTCATTGACCATGTTATGATGGATGTGATGTTTTTTGGCCATTATCAGTGATATATGATGAAGATCTACTATGTTTGGTTTTCATGAATGATATTCTCAAGTAATGTTGGGTGTGGTGAATTTATTATAATACCATATGATTTGTGAAAACATGATATTGGAGATTTGGAAAGTGATTATATTGGTAGAAAGATCTGTGGATCAATAATATCATCCTTTTTCTATGATATAATGTGAGAGAATCCAAATACATAAGAGTAACTAAATGAAAATCTAATCATGTCTCATGATAGTTAGGATTAGGTTAGTACAGTCTCAATGTTTAATCATTTATTAACAAATATGGATAATTTTTTAATAATAGTGATTGGTTTTTGGTAGAAATTATTTGGAATCATATTGGACATTTTGGAATAGAACCCATCAATTTGGATTTTAATTAACAATATACATTGTTATTGTGATATGTTTGATGTACAATTTCACTTATTGGGGGAATGATAAGTGATATGGATGAGAGCTTTTAATGAGAATGTTTATATGATCATTTTATGTTTTGAAGATGAAAATTGAATTTTGTTTAGGTGGAGGGGATGTTTTTTAAATAGGTATTCTAAAGCATAATTAAAATGATGGAATTCCCTGAATTACTTCAATTACATGATTAGTGATTATTATATATTGTATGAGGAGTATTGAGAAAGATCCAAGATAATGGGAAAGGTTATAGGGATATAACATGATATGGTAGAACCATGGAATATTCAGTGGCTTTGGAAATATCTAACAGAGGATGTAAGACTCATCGGCTGACCAGTGAGGATAGCACCAATGAGTTGTTAGACTGTCGGGAAGCATGTGTCAGGAAGTGTCAAGTTGAAGTCATGTTGAGGTTTTTCTTATGGGGTGACGGAGGATGGTATTCTAACCCTTTTTGGACACCATAAACTGGACATTAATTATTACTCTTCATTTTCAATGTATCAATGTATAATCTCTTATTTTCCACCCCTTCTTCTTACTATATATCCCTTGATCATTGTCTGAATTGAGTTCTTTAAGATGAGTTAGGGAGATGGAGGTATTTTTTGGTTCATATTCACTTTACTGTATTTTTATATAATATTTTGGTATTCTTATAGTTTATTTATATAATATAACCAATTATCATGGTGTTTATATGATTTATTATTTTATTCCAATAATGGGATAACTGACAATCGATAAGAGATTAGTTAGATACACTATGCATGATATATGTTGTTTTTATGCCAAATCCAATGTATTTCTATTTTCTCATTTGATATATGTGTACATCAATTTTGGGATTTTTTATTGTTATTATAAAATTTAAAAAAAATAATTGATGGGAATTTCATAGTTTGATACCACATTTATGATGCCATGAATTGTAAACATATGCCAGTTCCTTGAGAGATGACATTGGATTGTATTGAACTTGGATGTTCATATGATGATATTTTTTTATTTAAATTTATGTGTTAATTGGAATGTTATAATTGGGTTCTATTATTTTCAAATGTAATTTCGCAACCATTAGTAGTTTAAAATGTGTTGGACCCTTGAATTTAATTAATTAGAGTGTAAGGGATTTTTTTCTATAATGTTTTTTTCTTTTGAATGATACTAAAGAAATTGAAATGTTTGTTCCCAAAAATGATGAATTATGATTCAATTGGAATGTTGAGAAAAGACAATGAGACTGTAGGATGTCTTTTTTACAGAGAAAAATGGTGACATGTGATTATAGCACCTACATTGAATATTTTAATGTGGGTTTTTTACTTATTATCTAAAATTAATTGTTAAATGATGTTGTGGTTATTTAGTGTTTTAATAAGAATCCTACAAAGACCATTCCATTAGATACTGAAAATTATACCCTTTTTAATCGATTTGTGGTAAAATGGTAAGAAAATTGTTTGATTTCGATTGTGATAGTATAAATTCATGGTCTCAAATAAAGGATATGGTGTTTGGTAATTGATTTTTCCTTGTGTAAATAATATTTAAGTGGAAATAATTAGCTTTTATCCCTTTGATTCATTTATATACAAGATATTGGTGGAATTCCTTGAGTGAAAATAGATTCTATTATGGGACTGACAAGTATTTCATGGGAGGGTGCCTTATTAGATCCAAGGTTTTCGAAAGCTAATCAATTGAATGATCTACCCTATATTACCCACTGATTCATCATAGGTTATTATTTTTCGAATCTCCCCATTGCATTTAATTGATGTATTATAAATTTAATTCCACTTATTATAGTCACAGATTCACCCAATTTACACTTATGATTATTGTGGGATCAACACCCTAGTTTTGGATTGATTATATAAGAAAAATTGGAATGGGTGTGGACCTAAATCCTAGTCAATATGGATTATTTTTAATGATTTGACTCATTGTTATTTTGGATTAGTATAGTGAATGGAGTGTTTGGATTCATTGAATTCACCATCATGGTATTGAAAATAATTCCATGGATGATTTACATGGATATTAGATGACTTAGTTAGTATTGAATTCCCATTGGAGCCCAAATAGATTTCATTGTGCTTTCCGGAGTTTGTTTTCTATAGTGTAAGAACATGGAACCCATTGTTCATTATTATATTCCATGGAATGAGACACACTAATGCTATTAATGTTGGGTAGAATTTACCGCATATACCACTATAGATAATTGGTTTGAAGTAACTTTTTATTTTATTTTTATAGCTATTCAAGTGGTAATGTGTTATCATAAGCACCTCTACACGCAATTTTTGTATGGACTTTTTTTAGGGACCCCATTATTTGTGGTATACTAAATTATACTGACACCCTCGTTTGTCCCCTATGGAACATGTGTAACTGAGAAGAATACTATCTATTTTCATGTTATATTTTCGAGAAAACGTGACCTTTTATATATATGTTTTTTCTAGAGTAACATATTGAAATATATATGATGATACCATGAATCAATCTTAAGTACTTAGGGGTGGGGGTGAGTTTTATGTTTTTCAATTTTTTGAATTTCACTATCCATTTCTTATATGATCCTCCACAGGGGTTATTGGTGCTATATTAAATACCCATTTCATTACATAATGTGATATTTTAATTATTTTTTAGAAATTTAATATCTTATTGGTGATGGAAATTTGAGATAGTTTATATTTTTATATTATTTCTAGTACATTGGATACTCTAACAAGAGGATACAATCTTCCCACGATGTCCTTCTCGACCATATCTAATAGTCGGTGACCATTGGTATAAGAGAAGGTTCAAATGATGAAATATGGAACACCATCTCAGTGACCTAGTTTAGTGTCTTCCATGGTGGATTTTTAGATCAACATGGACCCTCAAAAATAAAGATAAAAAGTATCACTTTCATATATTCAGAGGAATCAATATTCTCAAAGATTTTATCTATTCAATATAAACAATCATCAGTTAATCTAATTATTATAGGATGGCATATTCAAAATTCAAGAATCACATTAGATTCCAATATAACCAACTATGATAGTCCCTATTATACATTTTTTTATTATATTTATCCTAATAATAGTTATCATTTTCTCTGTTAGATACATAGTTTCATCCACCAATGGATCATTTTGAACTTACCCATCAATATATCCATGATTAGGGCACTCCTACTATATTTACCATTCTAAAGGCTCATCAACACTCCACTTATGTTTCAGAATTATTTGGAAAAATAATCACACCGGCTAGTAATCAATTTTAAAAATTTCCAAAAATAAACTCATAATACATAATTACCTATTTAATGTATCAATGTAATAATGAAATAAAAAAATCACAATCATTAACCAATTTATCTCATGGATTTCTGTTAACATTACTATTTTTAATAAACTTTGTAGGAAAATACTAATAATTTAATTAAAAATTCAATCACTTACTTAAAATTTAATCTCTATTAATTCTTATAAACGTCCACATACAGACTTATGTCATTTTCATCTGTTCCAAAATGATTCATAAATAATAACATGTATTCTAAACAAAATTTAATATTTCCCCCACAATGATATAATTTATAATATTCACAATACAATCCAATAATCCTTTAGGAAAATGAATATATTCTTCGGACATTCCATTCCAACACACACAAAATCCATTTAATGTCCTAACACATAATCACTAATATATCGACTACACAATATCAAGACCTCATAAAAGAAACTACATTGATTCAATTTTTTATTCTTTTATCCTTGAATAACCATTTTCTAGAGGAAAATAATCACATAGTATGAAGTGTTATCACCAATCACCAGATTATAGTTACTATCATTTTAGGTATATACATATTTATTATGGAGATACTTAATATATAAAAGTGAATTATATAAAAAATAACAAAATTAACATAACAATAATAGTATGAAATAGAAACCATTGATTATTAACCAATAATGATCATCCATAATCTAGGATCATGATTAATACTAAAACAAGTTCTAAGTGGTGTTCATGATCCCTAATAGACTCGCGGTAATTTCCAGGGAATCAACTTAAAACAATTTGGAATAATTTTTCCTGATGATTCATTAACATGAAAATGGATTATACCAAAAAAATCCTGACCATTCCTTACATCAATTTTCCACACTATATGTTAAATAAAATATTGAAATAAACCCTTACCAATGAATTATATGAACTAAAACATCACATATAAGGATGAAAAAAAGAAAATTAAAAGACCAAAGAAAATTCAAAATAATAAATAAAATAGAGATGGTTGATGTAGCATATACTATCATGATACCAAAAATAAATATGTGGAAGCTATCTAAAGCAACCCATATACATGAATAAGTAAACTATATCCATATACTAACTCTAATGAACCAGAACCATGATTAAATTATCACATTTTTATCCATGTGATACATGATCTAAACCTGTAATATGATTCGTCTGAGTATAAAAATCTTGGTTTTCACCCTCCCCTCACCCCACAGACCACCATAGAAACCCCATTGAATTCTAGATTATATTTTTAAAAAAATAAGCGATTCATTTTTCATTAAAAAAATATAATTTTTAATTATTTAAAAACATGTTCTTTATGAAAAAATACAAATTTGTCTAATATTTAGGCAATTCTCCCTAAAACATATTTAAATTAATACAAAATATATAAATAATAGATGCAATTTTGATAAAATCAGTTTATTGAACCTCATTACATTTAATGAAACAAAAATAATACAATGGAATATAAATACACATATATCAACTTAAAAGATAAATAATATCAAGTATCATGTGAAACTAGGGTCCTTGGCTATGACTTGATCATGTATAACTAATAAATATATAGTAATAACCAATATAAGATGTCAACATCCTTCCATAACTCCTAGTATTTCCATACAATAAATAACATAGTGGAAATATCATGGGAAAATAAAACACTAACCTTAATGACATTATCCATAGTGTGAAAATATTATACTGTGGAATGTTATTCTAACCCTCAAAAAACATGACATAGTTTTTCATTGTAATAAAATGGTGGAGTTCCAAAAAACCATCATGTAAAATATAATCATATAAATATAAAGTATACATAATCCCCACCTCTAGAAATCATTCATCAATATAAACCCATTTTGAAATATAATAAATAAGTAGAGGCATAAAAATCATAGCATCCATCATATGGAATGTATTAAGAAATTTCAACATCCTCTACAAAAAATATGGGGAATTTTTTAAGGGCCAACATCCATATAATTTTATTTTTGAAAATGTTCCGAATAATCCATAATACATCTTTTAAAAATAACAGTTACATAAAAACATATTTGAAATAGAAACATATAAAAATAAATAAATAAATAAATAATCCAAAATTAATAAAAAAACCCCCTTTAAATAATGTAACATGCATTAATTTTAGGATGAATCCTTTTTTAAAACTTATTAATTTAATAAAATATAATTTTAATTTCATTATTTAAATTGAAAGATAAAATCATTCACCTAAAAAAACCATTTGTGTGTTTGGAATTATAAATAAAATATTGAGCCATCAGATCTCGAAATGAAATCATTTTTGAATAAGAAAAATCCTCAAGAAATGAAACTTCATTCAATATGTAGTTCAAAATATATGTGATATAACTCATAAATATAATAAAAAAATAAAATTATAACCAAATTTAATCATAGTTCTATATTAAAATTTAATTCATGTGGAAACATACCTTTAACATCATCGGTTTTACAAATGGAAAAGTCATTCAAACCCAAGAAGGAATGACGAGCATAAGGAGGAAAAATTATTATGATGAAAAAACGGATTATCCCTAAACAATGAATCCTAGCTGGCCTATGACATACCCGAATGGAAAATAAAATCCCCTTGGTTGGGAGACAATATTTTTTGTGATCACAACACACTCATTTAGGATGATTTCACCTAGAAATTAATTAAGAACCATGAGAATCCTCGAATATCTCCAATATAGTTATGTTTTTCATCAGAGTTCAATGAATATAAATTTTGCTATAATGACATAAAAATAAATCAAATAGATAATAATAAAAATAAACATTCCATGACTCAAAAATAAATTAAATCGAAAATTATCTTAATTTAGAAGGCTGAACAATCCCACTAAATTGTTGTCTCAAAAGAAAATAAATAAAATACCCAACATTATCTTAGTGTAACATGAAAGGTCACTATACATCCATAAAAAATCCCACTCAACGATAGAATAGGCATAATGAATAAAAATTGTAAAATAGCTCATGACTACTGACACTGAGTTGAATAAGCATGTTGTGAGTATAAAAATTCAATAATTAATCACCATAAAATCAAAAAAATTATATTCCCAAAGCAGATCACAAAAACTAATTTTAAAATATATGTATAAAGAATAATTTCCAATTTTAAGGAAATAACAACGAGAATTCACTAGACCCAACATTTTTATACTATAAATTTTTTTATAGAAACATTAAAATTTTATTATAAAACTATTATTTTAAAAATTAACTTATAGAAATCACCCAAATCCTTAAAATGATGAAATTGCACTAGGGTTGGTAAAATAAAAAATAGTATATTTCAGCACATAATAAAATCATTTTTAGAAAAATAGTAACCAAATATAATAGTGAAACTAGAGTCATAACATAAAAGATCCATAAGGTAGTGAAGGGGTAACAAAGTCAAATATATAAAGCATGAAAATAATATTGTATGTACATTAATGTTAAATTTATAAACATTGAGTGATAAGAAACTAGACATACTCATGTTAAAATAATCTACTTTCCAAATTGATGATCCTATGTTTATAAACAACTTACTGTTTTTAACTAGCCTCATTAGTGTCACACCAATCCATAGACTTTTCAAATAATGGGGGATCAACTCTGTCCATTCATGAAAAGTTAGAAACATATCTCATTCATCACTATGATTCCTAGGATCCCAGGATAGCAATGGATAATTTTATGTGTTTTATATCACACACATGAAACTTCTACATCTTGAATCCGCATAATCCAAAATATATACTTACCACACCTATCTACACAATACATAAAAATCCCCTATTAAAATGAGATAGATCTTTTATGCATGTGAACCATTTTAAAGAAAAACAGTTTGAGGTACCAAATGGGACTTATCTTTTAACAATAGTTATGATTTTACAATGAGATTACACATTTATCAATGTAATTATAAAACCCAAAGTCTACTCTAATCCACCTTATTAGTGTTACAAACAATCATAAAAACATTCTTTAGAAAACCTACATTTGAATATTCCTTTAGAAAACTATTAATAAACCAATACACAATTTTGGGAGACTATGTTTTTTTAATGAAGGAATTTCTAGGAAATTACTTATATACATATATATCAATTCATATATAGATATATAAATTTAATAGATAAATATATATGAACATATATTTGTTTCATATGGGTTCAAATAAAGAATAATAAATCAAATTCCACATCGATGAATAAATAATTTCATGGCGAGACAATTAAACCAAAAAAATTGAAATTGTCCATTCTGACCAAAAATAAATCTTAAAAACCAAATAATTTAATTTTATTAAAGGATATTAAAATCATTTATAACAAAAAATTCATCAAAATAACATATTTGGAATTTTTACAACCTCCTAGCAAAAACATGTTTTTAATACAAGGAATAAACATTTTTAATTTTCAACAAAACCATTTTTCGTTACTATATCTTTTGTTTATATGATTATAAATTATATTTTCAAATAAAATATAAAATAATTTCAATATAAATTAATTTAGATAGTAATAATCATAACATATAATGTATAATAAAGAAAAATTATTAAATCTCATACCTCAAAAGAGTTTTTTTGTGACATAACCATAGAGTATGGTTGGAACACGGACTATTTAACCAACAACAAACACTAAAATTTTAATATACAAAATTCATTAAAAAACACACCATTTTGTCTGAATAAAAATTCATCAAGACATAGGATGAATGAATAAATATATAAGGATAAATGAAAAAAAGAATAGATTCCATAACTTGAATGAAACAACCAAAAAATAAGTTGGAAAGCCTCAAAATCAAAGGGTTGATGGAGGAGAGGAGACACCATGGGGATGTTTGGTTTAGAAATGTGATGGGAATGAGGGAGAATGATATTATGGGTTTATAAATTTTTTGGGTATATTTCTTGTTTTTTACAAAAACTAGGCATGTCACACAAATAAGCATCATAGTTGACTATACCCTAAAAAATGCACAATACAATGGATAAAGAAACATCCCTAACATAGTTTGACAACATGAGTAGGAAATTAGGTGTTAACCATGAAAACACTTATATTAAAATTGAAGACCCTCTTGTCTGCTTGGAGTAAGATTTTTACTAACTGTGAAAAACCAATTTGTTAGTTTTAAGACACACCAAAATCACGCATGGTTTCCTCTAGACCAATAGTGAAAGGATAAAATTAAAATAAAACATTGATCTAAAAACCCATGCATTAGGGTAGTCACTTGGGTTGTCATAAACCATTCACAATATCTATTGAAATTAGGGAAAACTATGACTAGTAAAAAATAAGTTTTATATTGATTTTACAATTACATATTATTGATATTGTATGTGTTGTCATTATTAGTGATATAGTATATATATATATATATATTTATCATTTGTTATTAAAATAATGATAAAATAATTATTTAAAAAATCAATACTTTTATTGTTCCATTTAATATTTTTTATATCAAAAAACACTTTTGATATGTTTTTTTGATAATCTGTAACACCCCAAGCTTCTACGGTACGCTTCTCTTTGATTAATGTGATGGCGTGTGTCGTACGCTACATCGAGTTCTAACACACGACAACCAATCAAACTAGCCGTTATGAATAGTAATAACTACTATTTGAAATTATATATATTTTATATTTCAAAATGGACTTCATTTTTTGATTCAGAATATCAAAATTTTCCTCAGTTGAATTTCTGGTATTTTTCTGAGAACATCCAATTTTTATGAATAGTGAAAAATACTTAAAAATAACTTTCTTAATCAAAATAATTTATAGTAATAAATTATACTATTGAGTGGTATTAATGTATAATTTGAATATATTTTTACCATTTTATTCAATGGTGTTCATTAGAATTAATTTCACTTTGAAATTGGACATAAACAATTGTCAATCTTTTGATATATATTGTTTCTTAAAAACACGCTATTTGTTGTGACAACGGGGATTAATTATAAAATTAATTAATGAACCATTTATGTTTGTAATTTTTTAAAATATACATCATTTTTGAATTCGTAATATCAATTATAGCTTAGGGAAAAATTTTGGCATTGTTTTGAAAAACTTCAATTTTTGATGAATAGTGAAACCACAAAGTGGTAGTTAAAAAAATGAATTTTTCATAAAACTTAATTTTACAACTTCTTTGAGTGGAATTTCAAAAATCCGAGAGACACGGTTAATATAAAGTAGTAAAATGTGGTTCAATGAGATGAAAATAATTTTTGGTGAATAGTAAATTTTTATTTTTATTCACCACGGTTAAAAGTAAATAGGGTAATTAAGTTTAAAAATGATATTAATATTACCCTAAAACATGTCCTAATTCTATTGGACAAGTGTATCTAGACCAAAAACAACCTTAGGAATAAAATATTATCATTTAGGTCAACTTGGATTAGAATAAGACATTTATTATTATTTAATTCAAATAAAAGTTAAAAGAGTAAAAATCAAACATTATTTACTAAAACATTTTTAATATAGGGTTATACACAAGATAAATTAGATTGTAAATATTCATTATAAATATAAAAATATTTCATACATAATGATATTTTATTTATAATTTTTAGACATTAGATATGTTAATTTATTTGTGACACAATGATGATGCCGTAATTACCATAATAGTGAAATATTAAAATAATTGATATTATAAATACACAAATAAAAATAATTTGAGACTTTTTATGAATTACACTAATTTTATAGGTTAATATGACATGTTAGGATTGACTTAATTAACTTTTTTATAAGTAATAATTCTGTTTTGATTTTCACAAAAATCAATTATTGAATAGTGTCAAAATTGACATAAAAGAGTTTTTAAAACAAATATTATATTATTAATTGATATTAAATTCCTAAAAATCTAAGGTTTGTCCAAGAGACTTATCATGATATGTGTATCATTAATGGACCACTTGGGGGTCACTTGGAGGTATATAGTATGTTTATTAACAATATAATATAAAAATACAAAGAGACATTGTAAAAGTGAAACTAATTAACTTAGAGTTAATACTTTAAGATAAGGTTAATATATTAACCCAAACCTGTATAAATTCTATTGGTTGAGTTTTTTCAGACCCATACCCACCTTAAAATTTAAATAATCAACTTTGGAGCCATTATAATCCTAATATTAATTTATTATAAATTAATATTTCTAGCTTTTCCAAAGGTTCCCCTCACCCCTCTTATAAAAGGGCTCGCCCCCTTCTCACTAATTCACACATTAAAAGCCTTTTGGTTTGGACAAAACGTACCCAAATACTCTCTAAACTTCCCTCACTACAACCTAGAGGCCTTAGTTTGATCATAAAGCCAACATATAGAGCCCTTTTGATCAAATCAAAAGGAAGACCTCGAAGAAGAGGTAATGTTTTCACCACCTTTTTTCAAATTCATTTCTTCATAAACTTCTTCTTTCTTTGTTATTCCCATTCTAAAATAATGAATCACGTATCTCCTATATAATGTAATATTATTATAAATAATTTACAACCATATTCAGTATTCTATACATCCTTTGAATGACATGTCACCATACGTGCGTACGTACGGCTTACCGTCTCCACGTCGTGGTGTAATTGTTATTCAATATATTATTTTTTGGATGGGTATAATAATGATTTGTAATTCATATAAATAATAAATATAACATTATATTTATTCTGTATATATGATATACCATCCATTTATATATTATTTTAATATCAAAAGAATTATATTGTAGCTCGTGCGTACGTACGGACTATAGTCTCCACGAACGCGATGAGATTCATTCCCCATCATATCCATTAAAGTATAATTATCATTTGATGATTTAAAAATAATGTTTAAGGAATTTATATCATTATGGATATGAATAAGATACAACCTATCCATGATAAACATGGCTTACATAACAAAACATATAAAAGAAAACGAGTAAGTTTACCCTCGAAACAACGATAATTCTACGATATTATTAACAAAGCAATGTTAAAAGATAATATATGATATCATATGAATGTATATGATTAATTTATAATTTAATAACATTTATTTCACTATTATACTGGAGTTTAACCTACCACCAACCAAGGAAAAGTACATGGTAAGGGTTTATTTCGCAATCTCTTCATTATACGAGGTTGTTTATACGTAATAATATACTGGGATTTATTTATCATCCAAATCCATGTTTCTTAAAAATGTATTTCAAAACATTTTTTTACTTTTTACTATAATATGGTTTAAATCCATTTATACCCTTTTTGACTTTTATAAGTGGTTTATAACAGAATTTTTCCGTCATTTTCCAAACAAGGTCCTTTTTAAGATTTTCCACAGAATTAAGGTAAGAATGTTTTTTTAACTTATATGGCGGGTGCGACTACATTCTGCTGTTATAAAATCGTCGAAGTTTCCCTTAAAAGCTTATAAGAATATTTTCAAAGAAAATGTTTTATTTTATAAATATATGACTCTTAAATGATTTCAAAATAGAAAGATATATTTCTCAAAAAAGAGTTTTGATTTCATCTATGTCAACATCCTTTGATGGATTTTATGCTTATTTAAAGTTGATTTATTATGATACAAAACTTCTATATTGTATTGAAGGTTTTTTGATACGTTTGACTGTTATTTTTATACCATTCATGGTTTATGGATGAAGTATTTACATTTCACATGCTAGTTTTAATATGAATGTTTATGTTATGTTTAAACCTTTTCATATGGGAATGCATTGGACTTAATATGTGACAGGTGGAGCCTACTATTGCTCCTCGATGCATCGGTAGGTCTCATGAGACAAACTAGTGTCTTGGCACAAGGCCTTGGAAAATTCTTATTTGTATTCTTCGAATGAGGCCTTGGATATGTGGTTATGATAGTCTGTCATTATGCATTCCATCATTATGAAAGTGGTTTCTAATATTGCATTTGATTATTTGATTAGTAGAATATCCACGTGAATAAGTAAATGGAATTATTTCATTTTATTTTTGTCATACTATGTTGAAGTTCAAGTTTAAATGGCTTTTTTTAGTTATACTTTTCCTTAAATGTGTATTCTTATTTATGAAAGTTTCTGCTATATTGTTATCCTTACTGGGCATTTGAGCTCACCCCTTTTCAATGTTTTATTTTTCCCAGGATGTGAAGAAGTAAATTATGAATGACCTTCAGGGATAGTATGATGGGATAAGAGTATGGAATATGGAGACAATGTTGTTGTACTTTTAATTTTTTGATTTAATGTAAACCGTATGAATATATCTAGTGTTTCCAAGGCTACTAAACTAATCGGTCTTTCGAGACTTGATCATTCTTGTTATCATGCCAATGTTATATAATAATGCACTGACTTTGGGTAACTCGGGTCAGGGTGTTACAGTTGGTATCAGAGAAAGTTTACTACAAACCTTGGAATCTATATTTAGATAAACTCTGATTATAGCACATAGATTTAAGATGGACTTTGAGGATTAGTATAGAAGAACTTCCTAGAATTTTGGTATTGTAGAGATTTTGTGAGTTTTCCAAGCAATACATCCCTGTCTGGATACGAGTAGGTAGAGGCGGCTCTGGCACTGATGTACCTAGGGGTAAAACCCGAAAACACCACTTTGATCTAGACTCGAACGGGAACTGGTGCACGACAACGGCCCTTGCTACACTCTTGGTTACGACCCACATGGGGGATATGCTTAGGATAACTCTCATTTTCATTACAAATCATTATGAAAGGTTTATGAGTATATACTTCCTCAATGAAAACATTTTTATGATTATGGATTATATCTAAAAATTGTTTAATTTATATTAAGTGTTTTATAAGTATGGAATTATGTATTTTGATTCATAAACTTATCTAGTTTATGCCATTGTTTAGAAATGGTGCCTAGTAGAAGAAATGGAAATCGTATCAATGCACACACTCCATAGAGGGATTGCCCTCCTACTCAAGATAATTATAGTGGAGATGGTGTTGCAACTGGTGCCGATCAGATAATCCCCATACTGGGATAACTCACTCAGGTTATGAATAATAACCTTACCCGTACGGAGCACCCTGATCCGTAGCATGGAGGATCAATGTTGGATCAATTCATGAGGCAACAAACACAAACGTTCAATGGGAGTACAAATCCCTTAGAAGCTGAGCAATGGATAAATTCCCTAGAGAAAATATTTCAGGCTTTGGGGAGTAGTGAAAGGGAAAAAGTTATCATGGCAGTTTATCGCCTCACTGGAGATGCTGATCAAAGGTGGTCATTGATTCAAAACATGAAGGAAGATTATGAAGTATCAAATATGGAATGTAGGGAGTTCAAAGATCTGTTTTTTGAAAAATAATTTCCTCACAACCATTGAGAAGATATGGAAAGGCAATTTCTGAGTCTGAGACAAAAGGAGGATGAAAATGTCACAAAGTATGAGGCTAACTTTACAAGGATAGAAAGGTATGCTGGATATTATATACATAACCCAGGAAGTAAGATTGATCATTTTGTTGATGGGATAAAACCATTTCTCCGTCGAGCATTACTCTCACAATCCTTCTCATCGTACGAAGACATTGTCTCATGTGCTATCAAGACCGAAAATGAATTCTATAAGTCTTATGACCTTAAAGAAAAGAAAGAGAAAAAAGATCTGCCGATCAATCTAGGAATGGAAAAAAGGGGAAGAAGGTAAAGGTTGAATATCCATCATGTGTTGAATGTGGGAAGAAACATCTCGATACTTGTTTTAAGGGAATGGGTGTCTGTTACAAGTGTGGTGAAAAGGCCACTAAGCTCGTGATTGCAAAGGGAAGAAGGAACCTACCAATGTTCAGTGCTACAATTGCAGGGATATGGGACATTATACAAATGAATTTCCTAAGTATCAGGGGAA
This sequence comes from Viscum album, assembly GCA_963277665.1. NCBI lineage: Eukaryota > Viridiplantae > Streptophyta > Magnoliopsida > Santalales > Viscaceae > Viscum > Viscum album. The sequence continues at coordinate 1,498,986,649 of OY728119.1, read as the reverse complement.
CATACCTCATAAAAGGCCAAGGGATCAAGGCTAAGCTTTTGATATCAGTATTACTGAGGTATAAGCTCCAAAAGACATGCTGGCAGGTAATTTAATGGTTTCCTCAAGTTTAGAAAATGAATTTTTTTGATTCTGGATCATTGCATTGTTTCAAATCATCCCAGTTTTCTATGAAAATTAGATATTTCCAATTTGATTTAACAAGGGTTTTGTCAGTTAAAACTCCTAAGGGAAGTATCATTGCAACAAAGTTTTGTGAATCAGTCCCCATTAGAGCACATAAATGTTCTTTATCTGCTGATCTCATCGTCATACCTATGATTAAGTTTGATATAATCCTCGGTATGGACTGGCTTTCGGACCATGATGCGAATATTTGTTGTAAGAAGTATGAGGTTACTATTTTTGATGATGATGATAATGAAAACCTTATCTTTAGAGTAGAATTGTCACCACCTAATTCTTATCTAGATACACCCCCAGTAGCTCAACTAAATTCAATTATTGGGGAGAAAGCGAATGGAATGACTGTGGGTGAGGAAAGGAATGTTCAAATAGAGGATGTACCCGTTGTGAAAGAATATGTAGATGTATTTCTGGAAGATTTACCTGGACATCCTCCCAAACGAGAAGTTGAGTTTTCCATTGATTTAATTCCTGGATCAAGGCCTATATCAAATACCCCTTATAAAATGGCCACTGTGGAATTAGTCGAACTAAAGAAACAACTAGAGGAATTGAGTAATAAGGGATTTATTTTACCTAGTGTTTCTCCATGGGGATCCCCTGTTCATTTTGTTAAAAAGAAAGATGGATCTATAGGGTTATGTATCGACTACAAGAAGATCAATGCTATAACAATAAAGAACAAGTATCCCCTACCTCGCATTGATGATTTATTTGAACAACTGCATGGAGATCAATATTTTTAAAAGATTGACCTTCGATCTGGATACCATCAGTTGTGTGTGAAGAAGGAAGACATTCCGAAGACAGCATTTCGAACCAGGTACAGGCATTACGAGTTTACAGTAATGCCTTTTGGATTGACTAATGCACCCTCTGTATTCATGGATTTTATGAATAGAGTTTTCAAGGAATATTTCAATGAATTTTTGGTGGTATTTATTGATGATATCTTAGTATACTCAAAAAGATATGAAGATCAAGAAAATCACTTGCGTATTATCCTGAAGACTCTGAGAAGACATGAATTATATGCGAAGTTTAGCAAGTGTGAATTCTGGATTCAGGAGATTTCTTTTCTTGGCCATATTGTCTCTAAAGATGGAATCTCTGTTGATCCTTCTCAGACCAAGGAAATCCAAGAATGGCCGGCACCTACGAGTATAACTGAGGTACATAGTTTTATTGGTTTAGCAGGTTATTATCGACATTTCATCCAGAATTTTTCCCTATTGGCTAACCCATTAACGAAGCTCACACGTAAAGGGGTTACATTTGTTAGGACAAAAGTGTGTGAAGAATGTTTTGAAGAACTGAAGATAATATTAGTCAATGCTCTTATATTGACTCTACCATCGGGGAATGATGGGTTCATTATTTATAGTGATGCATCGAAGACAGGACTTGGTTGTGTCCTTATGCAAAATGATAGGGTTATTGCCTATGCATCACGTCAGTTGAAATTTTTTGAACAAAACTATCCTACTCATGATCTGGATTTAGCAGCTGTGATCTTGGCTTTGAAGATATGGAGGCATTACCTCTATGGTGAAAAATGTGAGATTTATACTGATCACAAGAGTTTGAAGTATATTTTCTCACAAAAAGAAATCAACATGAGGAAAACAAGATGGCTTGAATTACTCAAGTTTTATGATTGTACGATACACTACCACTTGGGGAAAGCAAACAAGGTGGCAGATGCTTTGAGCAGAAAAGACCATGGAGTTTTGAACGTGATGAGAATTGAAAGGGATCCAATTTTCGTTGATCTAGAGAAGATGGACATGGTAATAACCAGGGAAGGTGACACATCAATGCTTTTTCAAATGGTTTCCAAACCATCTTTACTAGAAAGGATTAAGAGTTCTCAAACCGATGATGAATAATTTCAAAAGATGATTACAGCTGTGAATGATGGGAGATTGAGAGACTTTGTTTATGAAGAAGGAATTTTGAAATTCGGGAAGAGACTTTGTGTTCCTGATATTCCTGATCTAAAAAGGGAATAGCTGGATGATGCTAACAGTTCCAATTTCTCTATACACCCTTTGAGCACTAAAATGTATAAGGATTTGAATGAAAATTTTTGGTGGGACAAAATGAAGAGGGAGACTACCGATTTAATGTCAAGATGTATGGTTTGTCAACAAGTGAAAGGTGGAAGGAAAAAACCTAGTGAAGTATTGCAACCTCTTCCCATACCTGAGTGGAAATGGGACAATATTACGATGGACTTTGTCATGGGACTACCAAAGACTCCTAGAAGGAACGATGCAATATGGGTTATTGTTGATCATTTTACCAAGTCAGCACATTTTCTTGCTATAAGAGATGATCTGCCACTAGAACATTTAGCAGGACTATATATTAATGATGTTGTGAGACTTCATGGAGTACCCCTATCGATTGTTTCTGATCGTGATCCCCGTTTTACTTCAAGATTACGGAAAAGTCTTTAGAAAGCCTTGGATACTGAACTTAATTTGACCACTACCTACCACCCTCAAACAGATGGACAATCAGAATGAACTATTAAAACCTTAGAAGACATGTTGAGATCCTGCTCACTTGACTTTAAGGGTATGTGGGATCAATATTTACCTCTGGTAGAATTTTCCTATAACAATAGCATCCATTCGAGTATTCAGATGGAACCATATGAAGCATTATACGGAAAGAGATGTCACACACCAACCTGTTGGGATGACATTGGTGAAAGAAAACATGTAGGTCTAGAACTGGTGGAGGAAACGATGGAAAAGGATAAGGTAATCCAAAATCACATCGAAGAAGTTCAAAGTAGGAAGAAGAGCTATGCCAATAATCAAAGGAAGGATTTGGAATTTCAAGTAAGTGATCATGTTTTCCTGAAGGTATCTCCATGTAAGGGAGTCATACATTTTGGTATGAAAGGTAAATTGAGTCTCAGGTACATCGGACCTTTCGAAATTCTAGAACAAATTGGGGTTGTAGCTTACCGATTGGCAATGCCGCCAAGTCTCTCCATCGTTCACGATGTGTTCCACGTATCTCTATTGAGGAAATAAATGCCCGACCAAATGCATGTACTCACCTATAAGTAATTAGAACTGGAACCCGATCTGTCTTATTGCGAAGATCCCGTCAAGATTCTTGATATGAGAGAAGAAGTGCTGAGAAGTCAGATGACGCGTCGGGTAAAAGTTTTTTGGAGAAACCATAATATGGAAGAGGCAACGTAGGAACCCGAGGAACTTATGATGAAGAACCACCTGAGTCTTTTCATGTAATGTCGAGGACGAAATTATTTGATAGTGGGGAGAATGTAACACCCCAAGCTTCTACGGTACGCTTCTCTTTGAATAATGTGATAGCGTGTGTTGTACGCAACATCAAGTTCTAACACACCACGACCAATCAAACATGCCGTTATGAATAGTAATACCTATATTCTGAAATTATATATATTTTATATTTCAAAATAGAATTCATTTTTGTAGAGACTTGAAGACCGACGTACATGGACATTACATTAGTTTTGCGAAATACTTATTACATAACAAAAACACACACACAAGGACCGTAATAGTTTACTGTCTTTGGAAACTCGGAACGTAATCTTATAATCATGGTGCAAGATCTTCAACATCTCCCATAGAGATCTTCCTTTTTTTTCTTACCTAAAACCTTTCTTTATATCCCGGGGAAAATAAAACATAAAAGGGTGAGCTCAAATGCTTAGTACGGGTAAACAAAAGAAATATCAATCACATCATATTCATAAGAACATAACATTTTGGAAATCTTATCCTGCAAAGGATAGAATAATTTCATAGCATGGGGTAAATCATAGTAGTGAAATGAAATCCCAATTATCATATCTTAAAACATGAAACTTTGTGGCATACACACATAATCATAGAGAATCATATCTTGTTAGTCAAGACTCATTGCCAAGACTATCTTAGTGGACAACTTCCCTTTCTGAACCGAGTCACCCTCATTTCAGTCCTGTTTCACTGAACCGGTATAACCTACCTTTCCAGCCATGTCTATCTCATGAGATATAAAATATTTACCCAATGCATTGGAGGTAGATATAGGTCCCACCCATCTCATAACGATACCATTCTTATGTGTTCCACAAAATCATAAACAATACAACATAGCATAACCCATGTAATAAAAATGGGATTCTTAAACAACATGACATCATAAAACAATTCATATAAGATAAAGGAATTCATAAAAATATTTCCATCACAACATAATCAAATCCAATTAATAATAGGGATAGAAACAGAACCCTTTTATTATCTTAGAAGGAAAATAATTTTGACAAAACACTTGAACTCCATTCTTGAGGAAAATATCCTTTCTGCTTCAAAATCAATTTTTTTTTCACAAAACGTCATGCAATTTTAAAAGAAAAAGATTTTGTTGAAAATATTAATGAAATATTTTGGAGGAATATTTATGAAAATAAGGCTTTATAAAGCTGTAAAAATCTGTTCGTGCCGTATAAGTTAAAAAAAACATTCTTCTCGTACTTTTTTCGGAAAAGTCAAAAAGTACCTCGTACGAAATACGACAAAAGATTCCTTTCATATCTTTTACTAAAAACACGCCGAAGGGTAAAATAGGATTTAAAAAATTGTAGGTGAACGGAAATAATATTACATATTGAGGAAACATGGATGGGGATGATAAAATACACCCCAGTAAATACTAAGGTATAACCAATCTCGGATAAAAATGAGATTGTGATATTTCCCTTACCTTTGGTCCGATTTTCTTCGTAAGTGTCCGAACCTCCTGTATAATGATTTAAATAAAGTTATTGACTTATTCTAGAATCATATTCATTGTTATTATATCATATATGGTTCACTTATGACTTTATATTACCCGTTCTTTTGTAAATTCCATGTTAAAGAAGCGTTTTGGGTAAAATCGTTTCATTTATCGTAGGTGTTTGGACTTGTTGTTCGTGAAATTATTATTACTTATATCATGATTTACTTAATTCCAGAATATAAAATTTGATTTATATATCATATATATTCAGTATACATATATATATATAATATATAGATAAATGAAATGAAACACACCGTTCATGGAGACGGTAGTTCGTACGTACGCATGAATGCTGTTTTCCTTTCCTTATTGTTTTGAATGGAAGTAAGTAGATGACATTTATATATACATAAATACAGTAGATTTACCATGTCATATGTTTCATTATTATTCATTATATATACTTTATAATCATTCATGAATGGTTAAAGTGGAGAATGAATCTCATCGCGTCGTGGAGACGGTAGTCCGTACGTATGCACGAGCGATGATATCGTTCCCGTGGTCATGGAATTGTGTTGAAGTGTATGTATACTATTTAAGTATCAATATCACTCTATAATAATCATATATAGTTACTTATTACACCATTATACCCATCCTATTTTGGTGGTGGCGGAAAATAGATCACACCACGGCGTGGAGACGGTATTCCGTACGTACGCACGCGCGGTTATTTCCTTTTTCCGTAGGATGGATAGAAGGTTAATTAGAGTTGTTTCATATTTAAAATAACATATCAGTATATAATAAATACTGATGTTATTACTTTATCATGAAACAACTAAATAAGAAGAAGTTGAAGAAGAAATAAATTGAAAAAGATCGGTAATGGATATTACCTCTTTTTGACGCGCCTTCACTTAACCTCCACTTAAAGAACTAAGGATGGTCTTTAAAGAAGACCAGGACCTCTAGGATGATACTAGGGAAGTGGAGAAGATAATTGGGTAGGGTTTGGCCGAGCTCGAAGGCTCAAAGTGGTGTGAGGAAGAGAGGGAGGGGTGCCCTTTTATAAGGGAGGAGAGGGGCACCTTAGGAAAATCTTAAAATATTATTATATATTAAGGTAAAATTCGGTTTATAATGGTTAAAAAGGGTCTTATTTCGAAGATAAAGTGGGATGGGTCTAAATCCACTCATCCAATAGGATTTAGACAAGTTTAGGTTATTATTTTAACCTTATCAATTAGATTTAACTCTAAGTTAAATAATTTAACTTTTACCGTGTCTTTTTGTTTTCTTACACTATATGGTTAATAAACCTACTATAACAAGCCAAAAGAACCCCAAGTTGTTTATTATTAATATATATATCCTTATCTAAGTCATTTGGCCTAACCTTATATTTTTAGGAATTAAATAACAATTAATAATATAATATTTGTTTTAAAAACTAATTTATGTCAATTTTGACACTATTTGGTACATGATTTTTATGAATTTCATAACAGAATGATAAGTTCTAAACAACTTACTTATATCAACAATAACATGTAATATTAACCTATAAAATTAATTTATGTTATAATAAGTCTAAAATTACATTTATTTGGGCATTTATACCATCAATTATGTCAATATTTCATTAATAAGACAATTACTGCATCATCTTTGTGTCATAATAAATGATAATTATTTAATCCTTAAAAATTATAAATAAATTATTATGATGTATATAATTGTATTATCTTTCTGGATACTATTCATGTTCGATGTTTCATGAAGTTTATCACTAAATTAAAATTATTATACTTATAAGATTTAAGAAATTGACATGTTGTTACATTCTTTGGTTTTAATAATAATTAAATTATTTTCATGGAAAAAAGTCCATAAAATGAATCTAATATGACCCTTAGGTTATATGGGTATACTTTTAGCCATAAAATAGGATTTTTCCAAGTGTTAGGGTAATTTTATAATCTTATATCTACCCTTAATTACCCGATTTACCTTTAACTATAGTAAATAAAATTTACCGTAGTTACTATTCACAATGCCCAATAATAAAAAGTAGCTTATTAACATAATTTGGACCCAATGATTCCAAATATGGAATCCATTTTTCAAAATTCAATACACAAAATATGTATAAATTAAATTAAAATTAATCTCGTTGTCGAAAGAAAACGGGTTTTTCTTTAAAACATTGCAAAAGATTGAATTGATTTAATCTACGAATTCAAGGTAAAATCAATGCTAATGACATACATTATATTAAATTGTAAAAATATATTCCATTTATACTTTAAAACCATTCAATATTATTATTTAACCACATAAGATATTACGATGAAAAAAAGTTGTTTTTAATTAAAATATAGCGTGTTTTTACTATTCATTAAAATATGAAAGTTATCGGAAAAATATCAAAACATTATCTGTTGTAAATTTTTATATCCTGATTAAAAAGAAGAATTTTATTTTTTCAAATTGAACACATAAACATGTCAAAAACTAGATTTAATGTGGGTGCGCCATCAAAAGGCGGCAAAACTGCATTTTTTTAAAAATACTTATTTTACCCGAAAAATTTATTTTGTTCTTATACCATGTTCTAGAAAATCTGTAAGATGAATAATAATGTAATAAAATTCAAAATTTAGTTAATACTATTCATAACGGCTAGTTAATGACAATATTATAATAATATATTATTGTTTATTAAAACCCGGTATTGCGTACAACACACGCTATCGAGGAAGGTCGCGATTGCGTGTAATGCAAGCCAAGTCAGGGTTACGTGTTGTGAAAGAATCCTTAGTTGTTTCTTATTAAATAATCCAACCATATTTCATTTATACATTGAATATATATATATATATACTAAATGTTGTGTAGAATAACTATTATAAAAATTGTGTGTAACACGATCCAAGAATAGTGTTGTGTATACTGCAAGCTAATACGGTGTTGCGTATAGCGCAAGGTAATCTTGGTGTAGAATACAACAGAAGACATTAATGAAATTAAAAGAATATTTATCATAAAATCTCTGGGTGTTACATTCTACCCCCCTTAAAATGAATTTCACCCTCGAAATTCGTCGGGGATATAAATGGTTTACTACTAAAAAGTTTGTTTAATAGAAAACCACATCGTAAAAAGGAATACAAAAACATTTAAAAAATAAAGTATGAAATGTAACGGTTACCCAAATTAACTCATCACTGGGTTTCCACGTAGGAGAACATAGGTGAAAATATGGATATGGAAGAAAAATCTAACCATCAAGTTCTGATGGAGAGTGGTAGAGAACATGGCTATGAAAAAGCCAACAATCACAAAGCCATAAATTTGTGACGATCTAAGGTACCATCTGATTCATCAGATATAAGAGCACTAGGACAACATTTTTGGTTTTCAAGATCGTTTCCCTAAAGTTGATGAAATTGGAATTAGAAGAAATACTTTCGTGATTTCGGTATAGTCTCACTATTGGTCGTTCTTTGGACAATTTCAACTTTATATCTTAATGAAATGAAGTTGAATTTGTCATTCATGATGTGTTAGCAGATCATGTGATAGAATGATGGGTCATTCCATCTGTCTCAAACAAAAGGTTATAAAAGTTATCAAAAAATACATAAGTCCATCTATAATGAGATTAATGATATATGGTTCCTAAAATGGACTTTTACTTCATATATCATACTGCTTAATATAATAAAACTACATTCTACTAAACATGGACTTCTTGTAGGCCAGTGGTATGTGATAAAGGCCCGTCGCACTTTAGTTGTGGGTTTGATTCCCATAGCCTTGGCCGACGCGATGGGTTGTCGCACATCCTACAGGTTGTCCTTTTTCTAAAACTACATTATTATAACATCCCATCAACAATATCAAAAAAAGTTTTATCCTTAAACAATACTAACTTATGTCCAACATCATCCACTCCAATATTTAGGCTTATCTAAAATACTTCAGTCCAAGCTCATAGTATAGAGAAAATGATCACGTAAATGCCATCATTTATCCCTCATATATCTTGTTCGTCACATTCCAGTCATGTGAATACCATAATCATGTAATCTCTGGAAAAATGAATACCCATTGAATCTTAGTGAAAAAATGAGTGCTGTCAAAAGATAACTCTTTACACATACCAAAATCCTCAAAATTCTATATACTTAGTCCTTATATAAATCATGAGCTCATGAATACAATCAAACATCTCATTATCTTCTTGTCCCTTCATTATGCGCATATCATCTACTTTCCAAAAATATTTCAATCACTTTTTTTTCCTGGATACCAGTATCATATAATTAATGAAAACCAATACATAGATATTCCAAAATTCCACAATACCATAAATGAGATTCCATGATACTATTTTGAAATCCCATTACATAAACACTTAATCATTCCACCACGTCGTTGTCATATTCAACATCGCCAATAGTGATCGCATGTGACTTCCCTTTGTCCTCTGCCTTAAGCGGTTGCTCATGTCGATCATCACTAACCCTTGTATTAGGGAATTTATTAGCATAATGCCCCATTTCCTTGCACTTGAAGCATTGAAGTGTTGGTGGTGCGTTCTCTGTAGTGTTTGCTTTATTCACATAACTAGAAACCCTTTTTCCATTATGTCGACACTCAGCTATTCGATGACCTTCTTTTCCACACTGAAAACATTTTCTAGTCCCTTTAAGAAAATATCCACCATGCTTCTTTCCACACTTTGTGCATAAGGAAACATTCATATTCTTTTCACCATTATTCTGAGATTTCTCCTTGAACTCCATCTTTCGTTTCTTGTCAAAACCATGTGATGGACATGTAACACCAACTTCCATTTCTACCTTGATAGCACAATGCACAATTTCTTCATATCTACTGAAGTCTCTTATAGCTAATTCCCTTCGAAGAATTGGGTTTAAGCCACTGAAAAATTGATCAACTTTACTTTTTGGTTGGATGATAATGCCAGATGCATACCTTGCAAGTCTTATAAAATTCGCTTCGTATATACCAACAGATTCATCATCCTTCTTCTTCAGCTGAAGAAACTTATTTTCCATCTTTGTTCGAAGAACATGAGGGAAGTACTTACTGAAAAACAAGTTCTTGAACTCGTCCCATTCCATGGACTCAATTTTATCTCTTGGCCTCGTATTCTTGATAAGATTCCACCATTGATCAGCTTCACCTTCCAAAAGATATACTGCTAAGATGACTTTATCATGTTTAGAACATTGAAGAACTGAAAATATCTTTTCAGTGGTACAGATCCATTGTTCAGCAACAAGTGGATCGGAAGACCCACTAAAAGAAGGAGGACGTTGCCTCATGAAGGACTCAATAGAATATTGTTCCCTTCTCTGCTCATTTGGAAGTCCAGAATGATTTATAGCTTGTTTAAGTACAACAATAATATTTTCCACTCCATCTCCCATAACATTTGTTTGTTCAGGAGAATAATCATTGCATTGTCCATTACAGTGATCAACACGGTTCCTTCGGCTTCCAGCCATCGTCTAAAACCCAAAAAGAATGGTGTGAGAGGCAAAAATCATGCTAAGTAAAACAACATAGTAAAGTGGGAGCACCCTAAATATCTAACATCTTAGGTTATATTCTAAGATCGTTACCGTAGTTCTAGGACTATATCCTATACGTATACTTATCCTTAGGGACATCCCTAGACATACCTTAGAAATATCTCTAGGGATCTCACTATCGTTTTCGCATCCTAGTTTCCAATGGTTGACTAAACCATTCCTCTGATACCAACTGTAGAGACCCGAAGCCTGACATACATGGACATTACATTACTTTTTCGGAATACTTATTACATAACAAAAACACACACACAAGGACCGTAATAGTTTAGTGTCTTTGGAAACTTGGAACATAATCTTCTAATCATGGTGAAAGATCTTCAACATCTCCCATAAAGATCTTCCTTTTTTTATTACCTAAAACCTTTCATTATATCCTGTGGAAAAGAAAACTTAAAAGGGTGACCTCAAATGCTCAGTAAGGGTAAACAAAAGAAATATCAATCACATCATATTCGTAAGAACATAACATTTAGGAAATCTTAACCTGCAAAAGATAGCATAATTTCATAGCATGGGATAAATCATAGTAGTGAAATGAAATCACAATAATCATAACATAAAACATGAAACATTGTGGCATACACACATAATCATAGAGAATCATATCTTATTAGTCAAGACTCATTTCCAAGACTATCTTAGTGGACAAAGTCCCTTTCTGAACCGAGTCACCCTCGTTTTAGTCCTGTTTCACTGAACTGGTATAACCTACCATTCCAGCCATGTCTATCTCATGAGATATAAAATCTTTACCCAATGAATTGGAGGGTGATATAGTTCCCACCCATCTCATAATGATACCATTCTTATGTGTGCCACAAAATCATAAACCATACATCATAGCATAACCAATGTAATAAAAATGGGATTCTTAAACAACATGACATCATAAAACAATTCATATAAGATAAAGGAATTCATAAAAATATTTCCATCACAACATAATCAAATCCATGTAATAATAGGGATAGAAAAATAACCCTTTTATTATCTTAGATGGAAAATAATTTTGATAAAACAGTTGAACTCCATTCTTGAGGAAAATATCCTTTCTGCTTCAAAATCAATTTCTTTTCACAAAACGTCATGCAATTTTAAAAGAAAAAGATTTTGTTGAAAATATTCATGAAATATTTTGGAGGAATATTAATGAAAATAAGGCTTTATAAAACCATAAAAATCCATTCATGCCGTATAAGTTACAAAAACATTCTTCTCGTACTTTTGTCAGAAAAGTCAAAAATTACCTCGTACGAAAAACGACAAAAGATTCCTTTTATATCTTTTACTAAAAACTCTCCGAAGGGTAAAATAGGATTTAAAAAATTTTAGGTGAATGGAAATAATATTATACAGAGAGGAAACATTGATGTAGATGATAAAATACACCCCAGTAAATACTAAGGTATAAACAATCTCGGATAAAAATGAGATTGTGATATTTCCCTTACCTTTGGTCTGATTTGCTTCGTAAGTGTCCAAACCTCCTGTATAATGATTTAAATAATGTTATTCACTTATTTTAGAATCATAATCATTGTTATTATATCATATATGGTTCACTTATGAATTTATATTACCCGTTCATTTGTAAATTCCATGTTAAAGAAGCGTTTTGGGTAAAATCGTTTCATTTATCGTAGGTGTTTGGACTTGTTGTTCTTGACATTATTATTAATTATATCATGATTTACTTACTTACAGAATATAAAATATGATTTATATATCATATATATTCAGTATATATATATATACATATATAATAGATAGACAAATGAAATGAAACACACCGTTCATGGAGACGGTAGTCCGTACGTACGCATGAATGTTGTTTTCCTTTCCTTATTGTTTTGAATGGAAGTAAGTAGATGACATATATATATACATAAATCCAGTACATTTACCATGTCATATATTTCATTATTATTAATTATATATACTTTATAATCATTCATGAATGGTTAAAGTGGAGAATTAATCTCATCGCGTCGTGGAGACTGTAGTCCGTACATACGCACGAGCGATGATATCGTTCCCATGGTCATGGAATTGTGTTGAAGTGTATGTATACTATTTCATTATCAATATCACTCTATAATAATCATATATAGTTACTCATTACACCATTATACCCATCCAATTATGGTGGTGGCGGAAAATAGATTACACCACGGCGTGGAGATGGTATTCCGTACGTACGCGCGCGCGGTGATTTCCTTTTTACGTAGGATGGATAGAAAGTTAATTAGAGTTGTTTCATATTTATAATAACATATCAGTATATAAAAAATACTGATGTTATTACTTTATCATGAAACAAATAAATAAGAAGTTGAAGAAGAAAGAAATTGAAAAAGATCGGTAATGGATATTACCTCTTTTTGACGCACCTTCACTTAACCACCACTTAAAAAACTAAGGATGGTATTTGAAGAAGACCAGGACCTCTAGTATAATACTAGGGAAGTGGAGAAGATAATTGGGCAGGGGTTGACCAAGCTTGAAGTCTCAATGTGTTGTGAGGAAGAGAGGTAGGGGGTTCCCTTTTATAAGGGAGGAGAGGGGCACCTTAGGAAAATCTCAAAATATTATTTTATATTAAGGACAAATTCGGTTTATAATGGTTCCAAAGGGTCTTATTTCTAAAATAAAGTGGGGATGGGTCGAAATACTCTCATCCAATATGATTTAGACAAGTTTAAGTTATTATTTTAACCTGATCAATTAGATTTCACTCTAAGTTAAATAATATAACTTTTACTGTGTCTTTTTGTTTTCTTACACTATATGGTTAATAAACATACTATAACAAGCCAAATGAACCCCAAGTTGTTTATTATTTATATATATATCCTTATATAAGTAATTTGGACGAACCTTAGATTTTTAAGAATTATATAACAATTAATAATATAATATTTGTTTTAAAAAATAATTTAGGTCAATTTTGACACTATTTGGTACATGATTTTTATGAAATTTATAATAGAATGATAAGTTCGAAAAAAGATACTTATATCAACAATAACATGTCATATTAACCTAGAAAATTAATTTAAGTTATAAAAAGTCTGAAAATACATTTATTTGGGCATTTATAACATCAATTATGTAAATATTTCCTTAATAAGACAATTATTGCATCATCTGTGTGTCATAATAAATGATAATTATTTAATCCCTAAAAATTCTAAATAAATTCCTATGATGTATATAATTGTATTAACGTTCTGGAGAATATTCATGTTCTAAGTTTCATATAGTTTATCACTAAAGTAAAATTATTATACTTATAAGATTTAAGAAAGTGACATGTTGTCACATTCTTTGGTTTTAATAATAATTAATTTATTTTCATGGACAAAAGTCCATAAAATGAATCTAATACGACCCTAAGGTTATATGGGTCTACCTTGAGCCATACAATAGGATTTTTCAAGTGTTAGGGTAATTTTATAATCTTATATTTACCCTTAATGACCCGATTTACCTTTAACTATAGTAAATAAAATTTACCGTAGTTACTATTCACGATGCCCAAAAATAAAAAGTAGCTTATTAACATAATTTCGACCCACTGATTCCAAATATGGAATCCATTTTTCAAAATTCAATACACAAAAGATGCTTAAATTAAATTAAAATTAATCCCATTGTCGAAAGAAAATAGGTTTTTCTTTAAAGCATTGCAAAAGATTGAATTGATTTAACCTACGAATTCAAGGTAAAATCAATGCTAATGACATAAATTATATTAAATGGTAAAAATGTATTCTATTTATACTTTAAAACCATTCAATATTATAATTTAACCACATAAGATATTACGATGAAAAAATTTGTTTTTAATTAAAATATAGCGTGTTTTACTATTCATTAAAATATGAAAGTTATCGGAAAAATATCAAAACTTTATCTAATGTAAATTTTCATATCCTGATTCAAAAGAAGAATTTTATTTTGTCAAATTGAACACATAAACATGTCAAAAACTAGATTTAAAGTGGGCGTGCCATCAAAAGGCGGCAAAACCGCATTTTTTGAAAAATACTTATTTTACCCGAAAAAATTATTTTGTTCTTATACCATATTCTAGAAAATGTGTAAGATGAATAATAATGTTATAAAATTCAAAATTTAGTTAATAATATTCATAAAGTCTAGTTCATGACAATATTATAATAATATATCATTGTTTATTAAATCCCGGTATTGCGTACAACACACGCTATCTAGGAAGGTCGCAATTTCGTGTAATGCAAGCCAAGTCAGGGTTGCGTGTTGTGAAAGAATCCTTCGTTGTTTCGTATAACAGAATCCAACCATATTTCATTTATACATTGAATATATATATATATACTCAATGTTGCGTAGAATAACTATTATCAAAATTGTGTGTAACACGATCCATGAATAGTGTTTTGTATACTGCAAGCTAATACGGTGCTACGTATAGCGCAAGGTAATCTTGGTGTAGATTACAAAACAAGAAATTAATGAAATTAAAAGAATATTTTTCATAAAATCTTGGGGTGTTACAATTTTTGGATTCGGAATATCTTAATTATTCTAAGTTGAATTTTTTGGTATTTTTCTGAGAACTTCCAATTTTTATGAATAGTGAAAAATACATAAAAACAAATTTCTTAATCAAAAAAATTTATAGTGATAAATTATACTATTTAGTGGGTTTAAAGTATATTTAGAATATATTTTTACTATTTTATCTAATGGTGTTCATTAGAAATAATTTCACTTTGAAATTGGACATAAACAATTGTCAATATTTTGATATATATTGTTTCTTAAAAACATGCTATTTGTTGTGACAGCAGGAATTAATTATAAAATTAAATAATGAAACATATATGTTTGGAATTTTGTAAATTAGACATCATTTTTGAATTCGGAATATCAGTTATATCTTAGGCTGAAATTTTGTCATTGTTCTGAAAAACATCAATTTTTGATGAATAGTGAAACCATTTAGTGGTAGTTAAAAAAATGAATTTTTCATAAAACATAATTTTACCACTTCTGTGAGTAGAATTTTGAAAATCAGAGAGACATGGTTAATATCATGTAGTAAATTGTGGTTCAATGAAATGAAAATAATTTTTGGTGAATAGTAATTTTTACCTTTTATTTATAAGAGTTAAAAGTAAATATGGTAATTAAGGGTAAAAATGATATTAATATTACCCTAAAAGATGTTCTACTTCTATTAGACAACTGTACCTCGACCAAAAACATCCTTAGGAATAAAATATTATTATTTAGGTCCACATGGATAAGATTAGGACATTTATTATTATTTAATTCAAAGAAGAGTTAAAAGAGGTAAAATCAAAATTTATTTACTAAAACATTTTTAATATAGGGTTATACATAAGATAAATTCGATTGTAAATATTCATTAGAAAGATGAAAAGATTTCATACACAATTAAATTTTATTTATAATTTTTAGACATTAAATAATTTAATTTATTTATGACATAATGATGATGCAGTAATTGCCATAATATTGAAAGATTAAAATAATTGATATTATAATTATCCAAATAAATATAATTTGAGACTTTTTATGAATTAAACTAATTTTATAGGTTAATATTACATGTTATTATTTACTTAATTAAATTTTTTAGAAGTAATAATTCTGTTAGGATTTTCAAAAAAAATAAATTTTTGAATAGTGTCAAAATTGACATAAAAGAGTTTTTAAAACAAATATTATTTTATTAATTTATATTAAATTCATAAAAATCTAAGGATCTGCCAAGAGACTTATATCATGATAGGTGTATCATTTATGGACCACTTGGGGTATCTGGGAGGTATATAGTATGTTTATTAACCATATAATATAAAAATACAAAGATACATTGTAAAAGTGAAACTAATTAACTTAGAGTTAATACTTAATGATAAGGTTAATATAGTAACCCAAACCTTTCTAAAATCTATTGGTTGAGTGGTTTTAGACCCATTCCCACCTTAGACTTTAAATAATCAACTTTGGAGCCATTATAAACCGAATATTAATTTATTATAAATTAAAATTTTTATCTTTTCCAAAGGTTCCACTCACCCCTCTTATAAAAGGGAACTCCCCCTTCTCACTAATTCACACATTCAAAGGCTTCTGGTTCGGCCACACCCTACCCAAATACTCTCTCAACTTTCCTCACTATAACCTAGAGTTCTTATTTTGATCACAAAGCCAACCTATGGATCCCTTTTGATCAAATCAAAAGGAAGACCCCGAAGAAGAGGTAATGTTTTCACCACCATTTTTCAAATTCATTTCTTCTTAAACTGCTTCTTTCTTTGTTATTTCCATTCTAAAATAATGAATCCAGTATCTCCTATATACTATAATATTTTTATAAATATGTTACAACCATATTCAGTATTCTATCCATCCTTTTAATGACATGTAACCATACGTGTGTACGTACGGCTTACCGTCTCCACGTCATTGTGTAATTGTTATTCAATAGATTATTATTTGGATGGGTATAATAATGATTTTTAATTCATTTAAATAATAAATATAACATGATAATGATTATTTATATATTATATACCATCCAATTATATATTATTTTAATATCAAAAGAATGATATTGTCGCTTGTGCGTACGTACGGACTACCGTCTCCACGAACGCGATGAGATTCATTCTCCATCATATCCATTAAAGTATAATTATCATTTGATTATTTAAAAATAATTTATAAGGACTCGATATCATTCTGGATATAAATAAGATACAACCTATCCATGACAAACATTGCTTATGTAACAAAACATATAAAAGAAAACGATTAAGTTAACACCCGAAACAACGATAATTCTAAGATATTATTAACAAAGAAATGTTAAAAGATCATATATGATATCATATGAATGTATATGATTATTTTATAATTTAATAACAATTATTTAACCATTATACATGAGGTTAACCTACCCCCAACCAAGTAAATGTACAAGGAAATGGTTTATTTCGCAATCTCTTCATTATCCGAGGTTGTTTATGCGTAATAATCTACTGGGATTTCTTTATCATCCACATCCATGTTTCTTAAAAATTTATTTCAAAACATTTTTTTACTATTTACTAGAATATGGGTTAAATCAATTTATACCCTTGTAGACTTTTAAAAGTGGTTTATAAAGGAATCTTCTCATCATTTTCCAAACAAGGTCCTTTTTAACCTTTTTGACAGAATTAATGTAAGAATGTTTTTTTCTTATATGGCGGGTGCGGCTACTTTCTGCCATTATAAAATCGTTGAAGTTTCCCTTAAAATCATATAAGAATATTTTCAAGGAAATTGTTTTTTTATAAATATATGACTCATAAATGATTTCAAAATAGAAAGAGATATTTCTCTAAAAAGAGTTTTGATTTCATCTGTGTCAACATCCTTTGATGGATTTTACGCTTATTTGAAGTTGATTTATTATGATAAAAAACTTCTATATTGTATTGAGGTTTTGAGATATGTTTGACTGTGGATGTGTTATTTTTATACCATTCATGGTTTATGGATTATGTTTTTACATTTCGTATGATAGTTTTAATAAGAATGTTTATGTTATGTTTAAACCGTTTCATATGGGAATGCATTGGACTTAATATGTGACGGGTGGAGCCCGCTCTATCTCCTCGACGCATCTGTAGGTATCATTAGACAAACTAGTGTCTTGGCACAAGGGCTTGGAAAAAAATTATTTGTAGTCTTGGCACGAGGCCTTGGCAGTGTGGTTATGATAGTTTGGCATTATGCATTCCATCATTATGAAAGTGGTTAATGATATTTCATGTGATTATTCGATTAGTAGAATATACATGTGAATAAGTAAATGGAATTATTTCATTTTATTTTTTCCATACTATGTTGAAGATCAAGTTTAAAAGGCTTTTGTTTTAGTTATACATTTCCTTAAATGTCTATTCTTATTTATGAATGTTTCCCCTATATTGTTATCCTTATTGGGCATTTGAGCTCACCCCTTTTCTATGTTTTATTTTTCCCAAGATGTGAAGAAGTAAATTATAAATGACCTGCAGGGATATTATGAGGGGATAAGAGTGTGTACTATGGAGACTATGTTGTTGTAGTTTTCATTCTATGATGTAATGTAAACCTTATGAATATATCTAGTGTTTCCAAGGCTACTAAACTAATCGGTCATTCGAGACTTGATCTTTATTGTGATCATGCCAATGTTATGTAATAATGCACCGAATCTGGGTAACTGGGGCCGGGGCATTACATAATCGATGTTGAAATTTGTTATTATTGTTATTTCAAAAAAAATATATCGAATATTTATTTGGACATGCATTATAAAAAAATAAATAGAATATTTTTATATTTTTAAAAAAATTTCATTTTGGTCACTACAATAGATGAAAATGTATTCAAGGAATATAGTAAATTTAAAAAACTAAGAAAAATTGAGAAAATGAAACTAAGATGATAAAAATAATTTAAATAAATTTTGTGCTCTCATTCGACATAATTTTGTCTAGAGAAAATATTAAATGTGCCATCCCAATTTATGGTATATATTGAATATTATAAACTATCTTGTGAATTTCATGGGGTTGATTTCTATTTTTTACATAATCAAAAAATTTATTTTTCATTATAAAAAAATAAATTATTAACGGGATTATTTATTAAGAAAATAACTAATTCATAAATGAAATAATTTGTAAATAATTATAAATACCATGGTGAAATAATTATTGAACAACTGATAGATGGAAGATCAAAATAAATGGAGGATTCTATGATAAATGAATAAATATGCAGTCTTAAAACATATATATGACCTGTGGGAAGGGGCCAACATTATTATAAATTTTTTTAGGATGAGAATATTAAAAGGCAAATAGTGATAAATTTAATGAATTATTTTTTCACAATATGGAATTTTACTTTTATCATTGGATATATTGATAAATGTTGTATAAAATTTTATACAGAATTATTTTCACATTGATAATGTGATAAACAATGAAAAATATTATTTTTTTGTTGATTATTATATAATTTATATTAATCCCGCACATTAAAAAGGATTTTATTTTATGTTTATCTATAACTAATGTGGAAAATTATTTAATGTTGGTTATTAAATAAATGATTTTAAAACCCCTGTTTAAAAGACATTATTTCTACTTTTGTAACCATAGACTCCAAAACTCAAACATTTCATATATATCAACTCAAAACACAACAACAAAATCATATACCATTAAAAAATTAATATAAAAAAATTATAAAATTAATGGTGTAAAAATTATCTCCCCCATAACACTTTTACACTTATTAATCCACCTAATTCAAAAAAAATCTAGGTGATAATAATTATCATCCTCTAAAGAGATAACCTCTCAAAATAAATCATCTAAACAGTTTCATAACTAAAGGGAACTACTACACATATTGATTATTAAATTCACATGTCAAACCTATTTAGTTCAAGAGAGAACTAAAAACTAAGATCTGAAGTTGGTTTCCCCACAATTTATGAATCAATAAAAAAATGTTTTTATAAATAAATTAAATATAATAGTTTACTAATAACATAAAATGAGACTCAAATCAGTGAAGTTAAATAAATTACCCACCAAAAATGTAATTTTTAATTTACACATGAATGTTACCATTCAAATCATGAAGATGATACAAAATCACCCAAAATAACTTATTACTCTAAACAACCAATAAAATAGATTTAGAGAGACATAAAAAGTAAGAAGATACTAAGAGTTACCTAATTGATAAAATGTGTGTGCTTGGGAGATTCTATGGCTAGAATAAGATTATTATACTTCCATGATGATCATGACCCACATAACTTCTTATAATGAACCATGTAACTACAATAATGAAAAGTATTCAGAGCAGTAGTGTTTGAAGACTTAGAATACCTAAATTTACAATAAATTAATTATAAGAATGAATGATTCCTTTTATATGAATAATAAATGGTACATGTCAACTTATATCAAATGGGTCCATCTATTTTTCACTTTCCATTAGATGTCAAACCATATTTTCCCCAAGAAATATGGAGATTACACCTATTGCGGTACACCTAAGAATGATATTCACGACTAAAAAATACCTCACACACTAATTAAATTAATGAAAATTACATGAATTAGGGAACTCTCAAACAATGTTTCAGATTAATACCATTTACAAAAAAATAGGGTTTAATATGTCACTCAACACTATATATGTGGAAAAGGAAGTCAATCCATTAATGTGTTCAATGAATTCCTTCACTATTAACTAGCATTGTAAAATACCTCAAAACTTTACCACATTCATATTCACACCTATTTTAAAACAATCCAATGAGAAAAAATGGTCCCTAAAAACACTCACACCATTTTCCTTGAAATTAAGATAGAATTACCCATTTATATGGATCTAGAACCAATCCATCGAACAGAACCAAAACATTTGTCAACATTAAGGATTTTGTAATTCACATGGCATTTATTATACATTAAATATCCTATATCCACTCCAAATCCCCTATAGGACCTTGACCACCCTAAAAGGTACGAAATGACTATAATAATCAAGGATCCACCACAATACTAAGATCCTATGTTGATCTAACCACTTGAAGTGACAATAGAACATCCAATTAGAGTTTTCTAGGTATAATACCATAAATAACATGAAAACATATAACCCTTTTAAAAATATAGAAAAATATATTCTTATCCTAAAAAATTCAATTATAAATAAGGCCATATAAATTAATTTTAAAAATATTTAATGAAGAGAAAAAATGAAACTATATTTCAAATTCATTATTTAAATTTTTACACATAAATTATAAAAGCATGATTTTTGTTTCCTATAATTATTCAAAATTTCAATGACCCCATTTTTTCATTAAAAATAAATTTCATCCTAAAAATCCATTAAGTAGTTTTTAAAACCAAAACCATTTTTTGTCATTAAAAACCACATAAATTAAACAAAAATCATTTTTGATAATTTTAGATGTCACCTAAATTACTTCTGGATGGACTAGTGGTTGTGCAAGAAATATAAACATGGTTTAGAAGTCCATGGTCCAATCATTCCACCAAAACTAGGAATCCTGTTTAACCATGTACTTGACATCCACAAAAATTTATATGGCTTGTGAGGACATAATATAACTCAATTTCAACAAATATTTTCACCCCCAAAAAATAATTAATTTTATATTACAATATATTATAAAAAAAATAGAAATCAAAATTCATGACTTAAAACACAATAAGAAATTTCAACATGAGAATCATGGTATGAATGTTTTTATGACGGAAATACCGCACATAGTTCTATAGTATTTAAATTAAATACTATCAAATTTTCCAGACATACCAAATTTCAAATATTACTCTGAATCCTAGGCCATTAAAAAAAGTATATGATAAAATTGTATAACAATCCAACCCAAGATAACTCTATAATTGAGAATTCATACCAATTCATGAAATTCAAAAGGGGCATCCCCTATCCATAATTGTTAATAAAACGTTTCCTAGATATCATGAGACATTTGGAGATAAATCGTTTTCTTCATAAAGAAATAAGAATCACAGTCTTCCTCCATGATGAATGACATGGAAAACATGTACATCCGTTTTTGATTTATAGAAACGTGACATAAAAAATATAAAAAACCAACTAAATATGTTAAAAATAAAAAACTAATGAATAAAAAAGTACAAAATAAGATCTGGATCTTGATGTTCAAATTGGTCGATACCACTGGGATAAAAAAAGAAAACACAAAATATGAAAAATTATCTTTGTGTGACCTCTATGTTCACTATCCACATATATATACACCCATATCAATGTGAGATCATGAACCAAAACTAAGACCTAAATCAACTTTGGTCTACCAATGTTGAGTATTATAAGTATATAGTGAGCATAAACGATTCAGTTGGGTAGAAGCATAAAATCCATAAATTGTTCCCAAAAAATTAAACACAAAAATTAGTTTTAGAATATAAGAAAAAAATGTTATCATATTAAATAAACAATATCATTCTTCAATATTTCCCTTTTAAACTAAAACTCATTATTCGGGAAATATTTAAAATGTTTACATAAACAATTATTTATAAAAAAATAATTATAGAGGTCTCTATTTTAATGAAATTTCTTAAATCATATAGGATTAGTTCAATGTAAAAAATAGTATTATTCAAGTAATTAGAAATTTATTTTCATAAAAATAGATACATGATATGAGATTAAAAACATAGGTATAATATAAAAGAACCACATTGTAGTGAATGAATAAAAAAGTGAAATGATGTAAGCCTGTAAATTGTAATGTATACATCAATAGGGGGAATTCCAAAACATCTTGTAAGGATACCCTAAACATACTCATATTTGAATAATATTCTGACATCATTAATGATATTAAGTCTATAAGAACAATGATTCCCCTATCTACAATGAATAATATAATTGATACTACATAAAAACATCTCTCATCCCTCACTATGATGCCTATGATCCCATGCCGATAATTGAGAATAGGAGGTGACATAGATTGAACACATAGATCATATCAGTAATGAATGAATATATGAAATTATAAATATCATCCAACCTCTTAAAACATTCCTTGTGAAGTCCCTGTTAATTAGGGAGGGATATTCCATGAGGTTCCATGCATTTAATGAAAATAATTTAATTTACCAACCAAGACATATCATTTAAAATTATTTTTGATTTTTCAGGGAATGATTTATTTTATAAATGTCATTCCAAAACATAAAGTGGCCATTAATTGACCTTCTCAAAAAAAAATTTACATAATAAGGGATTTTTTAAATCAGCAATTGAAGCTCCATTTGAAAAACTATTTAGAAACCAAGAGACTTTTGTTTGGGAGACCGAGGTTTAAAAAAAGAAATTCAATTGAATTTTCGTGTATTGACACACACACACTCACACACCCACACACACACACACGTCTATATATAAATACTTTCTTTTTCAGTTATAGATTTTAACATATCACATATATATATATATATATATGTGAACATACATAGGAATTAAAATGTTTCAAATGAAGAAGCACAAATCAAATTCCACATGAATGCATATTAATTTTATATATAATGCCATTGAAAACTCAAAAGCATAAAAATACATGTAAATGATAATAATTCTTAATAACCAGCTCACATATTTTTAAAAATGTCCACACATAATATTATAAAATAGAATTTAAAATAGTCTCCAAAAAATATGTTAAAATATAAAACACATATATATTTAAAATACAAGATATAAATATTTGTAATATTTGTATAAACCTAATTTCTAGCCATGAAAATATTTTAAATAGATTACAAAATGAATTTATAAGTTTAAATACTTTAAAATTTTAATAAATTGAAATTTAAAAAGTCACAAGCATCTTATGGTGTGTTTTGGAAGTGGAATTGAAGGAATCATGTACCTCAATGGAGTCTACATGTGATAAAACCATTGAATACGGGAGGGAAATTTCACAAGAAAACAACCATAAACCATAAAATCAAAAATAAACCATAAAAATGTTATAAATATAACCTTAATGATTGACTAAAAACACTATAAAGAAAGTTGGAATAAAAATAAGAGAATGAAAAATGGAACTAAGAACATAATTTATAACATAAATGAATCCACCTAAAATTATGTGGGAAAATACTAAAAATCAACGTTAAGCAGGGGAGGAGGACTTAATGTATCAAACCTAGTTTGAACTACTAAATATTAATATTATTATAGATTTTTAAGGATATATTATTCATAACTGTGACTTATTAAATATGATTTTTAGAAAAAATGGGATTGCTTCTCTGTTAGGTTTTATGGTTTACAAAACATTGCACAATCCACACAGCTTGTATTGGATAAAAAATCCCCCCAAATAGTTTAGAAAATTTGTTAGTAAAAAAATCCAAAAACTATTGAAAATGTTTCATTTAAAATTCCATATAATATCACTTGATTTAAAAATGTATTTTGTTGATAGTTGTCATTTTACGTTCCATCATACATACACCCCAAACTCTTGTATGGTTTCTTGTATCTCTCACGTGGTTTGAATGAATTATGCATTACCCATGTAAGATAAATTATTTAAGAAAATAATGAACCAGATAAACCCCTAAATATTTATTGTGACATAGTTTCTATTAAATTTTGAATACTAAATATTCATTGAGGCTAATTCAGACAAAAAAATATAAAAATAATTATTTTAACAGGAGTTCAACATGTAACACAATTATAATATCAAAAACCAAGAAATTAAAAAATACATAATATAATTTTTATATTGTGACATTTTATAAACCTTATAACAGAAAAACCATAAAAAAATTAGGACAAAATAAATTCTATGTTTTTGTAACCTATATTGAACTAGAAGTTCAAAATGAAGGAAGGAATGATGTTTAATGAGAGAATATAATGATATAAACTTGAATATTTGGCCATAAATATTCGATCAATCTATGGAAATCCCAAAATAGGTGTGATAGAGAAATAAAAAGTGCCATATGAGAGGTTTCAGTCAAATAGAATAAGAGGAAATGTATTGAGAGATTGAAATCAATGTTAGGACATAATGTTAATATCAAATTTTTTATGACCACGAAATTCTACACAATTTTTCTTTATGGCTGACTAGACTATAGAAATGTAATGAGAGACTCATTAAATGATATGGGAGATGAAAAATCATTTATCGAACCACATTACAGCCATGTCGGATCCATTGAAATGCACTAAAGTCTTTTCAAGGAAGGATATAAGGTTAGAACTAAGTATGCCCCACCCTAGGCCTTATAATTAAAACCCCATTGTTGCAAACATGTGAGGGTATTCAACCCCGAATTAATGTAAATGATGCAAAATAATTCATAAAATAAATTAATCAGGAAAATTATTATATGGGTGTGACAATTATCCAAAACATAATACTTTATTCCCCTAGAATGTTCTAGAATCATGACATGAAAATGGTAAATGACTAGGGATTCATCATCCATATATGGTTAAAAATCAATAATATGAAATATAAATCAACTAGGGTAACTATTTAAAACTAAAACCATCCCCATGATGTTTTAATTTAGTCATACAACACACAAATAAATTTTCTATTAAGTGAATCCATAAAATGCCTCATAGAATATCATCAAGGAACTTATAATAAGAAAGAATCCCATTCATAAAAGATGGATGATTTATTCATTAATGTATGGTCATAATACTCAACAAATACAATGATATAGAAATATAAACCAATTAAAGAAACAGATATGGTTCCTTCCACATCCTCATGACTACACAATAATTGATTTAATGACAATTAAATTACATAGCGAAGTGACATGATAGGTAACACAAGGGGACATCCTTAAAATGTAGACACCCTAATTCCACAGTTTGGGAAAATGAAAAATATATTTCATTAAGGAAGCCAATATTATAATAATGGAATACACAATAACATTATAAACTTCAACAATCATACATCTTTTCATTTTGAGATATTCCTTTATGGTGGTGTCCCAGTCATTTTATGAACTATCTCTATACTTGAATCATTAAAACAATAATAGATTTCAAAAAGACTCCAATGAATTTTGAGGACCCAAAGAGACTCAACATTATATACTCAAATACACCATGGTTATTATTTAGAAATAAACATAATAATTCTAATAAATTTATATATTTATATATATCTATGAAAATAATCATCTAAAATAATTAAAAAAAACATATAGTCAATAATAATGAAAAGTGAATACCAATTAGAAATACCCAAAAAATTATCCATTAGAAATGAAGAAAAAAATTTGTACTATAGGATCTTATAAAGGGGTAGATTTGGATCCACCTATATTGTGAATAACATCTTCAAGAATACCTATATTGGTGTCCACAATTTCTTTATATGTTGAATTTCTTGGGATTTTCATGACATTATGATTTCTTCTACCATGATTTCCTACACTAGTTGCATACCAAGGACTTAAATCTTGATGAATCCAATATTGAGAAGTAATATCATAATTTAGTATTTCTACTTAGATAATTAGACTTGTCTCACATCCCATTTACTATGTTATATATTCCTCTATTACCATTGAATCCAATCCAAATGAATCAAATAAGGATAAGTAATTTGATCATTTAATTTCTCCACTTACGTGATTAGACTTCTCCCACTTCCTATTTCCTATTTTAGAGATTCCTCTATTACCTTCAGAAAGTATAGATTAATTATACATCATAGGAACACCATTAAACACAATTATATTCAAGAGTCGGACTACCCTATATATTTACATATATTGTGATGAGGAAGAAAATGTGAAAAAAGAATGGGTTTTAGAACACTTATTAAATACTAATATTTAATAAAACTCTATAAATCTAAATTTTTATTGTAGAAAAAATGACCACGAAAATTATGATTATAATATAATACTAACGAACTAACATAATGGGGACTGTAAAATTCCATATAATTCAGTATTAGAATTATATTTCAAAAATAATAATAATTTAACAGTTCCTTAAAACTTTCCATGAATTTGTCTTTCTATGTTCATGTCTATATAATGGACTTGTAACACTTTATAGATATAAATTCTTGTATAACAATAAAACTTTGAAGCATAAAAATTTGTGGAATATTGGGTCAAAAAATTATTAATTCAATATCCAAAAACCATTCAATAATTTACAACAAGTCCATTTTCCTAATGAAATGAGGACATTTTAGACTCTGAAACTCCTGAATGAAATCCTTATACTGGGATCAAAAAGAAATATCACCTTGAACTATAAACATATAAAATATATTTATTGACTCATAGAGAAGTAGATCAATTTTAGGGTCTACATAAAATTTACCACCAAAAAATACACCTTTAAAATCCATATAGACTTTGAGGGGGCACAATCCAAAATAAAAGATAGCAAAGAACATAATAAGAATAATTACCAATCTAAAACCTTTTAAAATGATACAAAAAACAATAATTCAATCATAATATACCAAAAAAGAGTCAATATTAAACCCAATAAACTATATAGAAACACAATTGTAAAAGAAATCAACATTATTTTAAATTGAAGTCTTTAGTATACATTATAATATAAATAAAAACCACTTTTTAAAATTATCATTTCAAGAAAACATGATGAATCTATTTTTAGACCTCATATATATAAAAACCAATTTAAAATTCCCTTTTTAAATGGAAATCTTTAGTATACTTTATAATATATACCCAATTTATATAAATTACAACTCATTATAAAAAACCAATTTTTTATGAAAATGAAGATCAAATGAATAAAAATACTATAAATAATGATAAATGTGTCCCCTAAGTTAATATAAATAAATAATTAGAAGAAATAATGGAACTAGAAATCTATAATACACTAAAATTCCAAATGTATAAAAAGTTATCAATTGTACATAATATTATTAATGTTTTATAGAACCAGAAATCAACTTTTTGAAACTCATTAGTGGGTTTTAGGATTTTTTAACATAGACTCCTCATGGTTTTATTGTTCATACATATCATCTGCAAGACACTAAATTATCTATGATATTCCACTACAAGAAACATAATTATAAAAAATAATCCATTGAACAACAATATAATACAAACCCATATAGGAATATTTTGAAAACCACAAATTTATTTGAGACCCAAGTTTTAATTAAATTTAAAAACATCCATCAATTACATATTAAACCAAATTTCATTATAATGAGGCGGTGATCAGAAGCACAACCATGATAGCCCTCTTTATTTTCAAGGATCATGTATCCTTTAAATCAGATACCCCAAAATGAAAACTAAGTCCCATTGTACAATTTTTTCAAAAACCAATCTATCTCCCTCATGATCCGGAAACCCAAATAAGTTATTAACAAGTATGGAGGGTAATTAGTGACCCATTTACACTGGTGAAAAACATTAGGGATTCTAATAACAACAGTTATGAAAGATTTTTCTTAATGAATCAATTTATAGAAAATGAATTCCATTAAAAAACAACAAATTTCCATACAATAAATCATAGTCCCAAGACATTGTAATAAGTAGTTCTAGAAATAAACTGTTTGTAAAAAATTAATAGAAAATAATACATCTCACTTAATGATGAAGTGAAACCAATTAAAATCCCAAAAACAAATAATGTTAGATTAAATAGTGATTGTGAAGTATGTGATATGACTACGAATGCATGTAAACATGAAAAAAATCTCATCCACCCCTATCTAAACATAGATAAACTATATCCACTTACCACCTCTATTAAAGTTGAACCTATATCCAATGATCACATCCCCATCAAACCGATACCTTAACTAAACATGTAATAATATGGTCTTGAGAATGAAATTCTTAGTAGGTATCCTCACCAAAAACCATGAAAACCCATTAAAAACATAACCATTTAATCATATTTTTAAATACATTTAAAAAAAATATATATTTTTATTTTAATAAACAAAACACTTTTATTTTAAAACACTTTATTCATGTAAACAAAAAATTTTCCCAAAATTTTATAAATTTTTATAAAATAATTTTTAAAGAAGATAAAACATTAAAATAGTTCATAGTGACCGTTAATGAAATAAAAATATAACTATAGAATAATACTACATATATACTATAATGCCCTGACCCTACTTACCCAGATTCAAAGCATTATTACATAACATTGGCCTGATACAAGGAATCATGTCCCGAATGACAGATCTATTTAGTATCCTTGGATGTACTAGATAAATTACTAAGTATTACATTACATCATGAAATAAAACCATCAACAAATTTTTTACCCTTTTTAGCACACTTATATCATTAGCCTATCCATGTAGATCAACCATAAAATACTTATTCACATCCTAGGAAAAATAAAACATAGAATGGGGTGAGTTCAGATGCTCAGTAAGGATAACAATATAGAGAGAACGTTCATTAATAAGAATAAATATTTTAGGAAATGTATAAGACTAAAAAAAGCCATTTAAACATAAAATTCATCATAATATTGAAAGGATAAAATCAAAAAATTCCATTTACTTATTAACATGGATATTCTTCTCGTCGAATAATCTCATGCAATATCAATAGCTACTTTTATAATGTTGGAATGCATAATGCCATACGTCATAACAACAGATTCAAGGCCTTGTGCAAAGACTACAAAAAATATCTTTTCAAGGCCTTATTCCAGGACACAAGTTAGTTTCATGAGATCTGCAGATGCATCGAGGATCTATAGCATGCTCCACCCATCACTCACTAAGTCCAATGCATTCCTCATATGGAAAATTTTAAACATAACATAAACATTCATATTAAAATCACAATAAAAAATGTCAACACTTTATCCATAAACCATGAATGGTGTAAAAATAAAAAATACACAGTAAAAATAATAACTAAACCATCAATACAATATGGATTATTTTTATCATAAAAAATCAACACCATACCAGTTTAAAATCTATCAAAGGATGTTGACATGGATGAAATCGAAACTTTTTGAGAGAAATATCTCTTTCTATTTTGAAATCATTTTGAAGTCATTTAATTATAAAAGAAAAATTTTATTTTGAAAATTTTTATATAATATTGTAAGGGACGCTTCAAAGGTTTTATAATATTAGAAAATAGATGCACCCGTTATATAAGTTAAACAACATTCTTTCCTTAATTTTGTTGAAAAAGTCGTAAAGGACCTTGTTTGGAAAAGGACAGAATGATTTATTTATACAAATTTTATAAAAAGTAAAATATGGGTATAAATGGATTTAAAATACAGTATAGGAAATTATAAAAAATATATTTTGAAATATATTTTTAAGAAACATGTATGTGGATGATAAAGATGTCCTAGTAGATACATACGTAAAAACAATCTCAGATAATAAAGTGTTTGTGAAATTTACCCATACCTTGTAATTTTCTGTGGAAAAGGGTACGTTAACCTCTTGTATAAAAGTTAAATCATTGTTATTAAATTATTCAAGAACTATATACATAAATATGATATCATATATGACCCTCTAATGTGGATCTGTGAATAATATTTCAGTAGTTTCATCGTTTTAGGGGTTAACTGATTCAATTTCCTTTATATGATTGGCTACGTAAGCCATGTTTGTTATGGATAGGATCTATTTTATTCATATATAGAATGATATTATGTTCATAAAAGTTATTTTAATCATAAAATGAATATTATTCTAGAATGATTATGATGGGGAATTAATCTCATCGGGTTCGTGGAGACGGTAATCTACATGAAAGAAAGAGAGACAATATCATTATATTGATGGTGAAATCATATGTAATTGGTTGGTATATCATAAATACAGAATAATTTAATTGTTATATTTATTATTTACATCAATTATATTCATTATAATACCCAACCAAAATAATGCAGTGTTTTAATAACAAATTACACCACATCGTGGAGACGGTAAGCCGTAGTTACGCACATATGGTGACATTGTCATATATAGGATGGATTGAATAACTAATATGGTTGTAACATATTTATAATAACATAAGAATATATAGAATATTATGGAGTTATAATTTTTTAATGGAAACAACAATGAAAGAGGATGTGGAAGAAGAAAACAACATGGAAGTGGTGATGAAATATTTAACTCTTCTTCAGGTTCTTCCATTTGATTTGATCAAAAGTGCTCCATAGGTTGTCTTTCTAACCAAATGAAGGGATCTAGGATAAAATAATTAATGTTGTGAAGTAATTTGGGCAGTGGTTTTCCATGTCAAATGGCATTCGTGTTGTTAAATTACGAGAAGGGGAAGTACCCTTTTATAAGAGAGGTGAGGGTTATTTTAAGAAAAGCTTGAAATATTATTTTATAATAAAATCATTTTCTATATCTAATGGTTAAAAAATGATTTATATTGAGTATAAGGTAGATATGGGTCGAACACATCTCATCCAATTAGTTTTATACTAGTTTTGGTCACTATATTAACCTTATCTTTTAGATTTAAAAATTAGTTTAATTGATTGACATTTAACATGTCTCATTGTATTTTTAAATTATATGGTCAATAAACATCCAATAACAAGCCAAAATAACCCCATGTGGTTAAATATTAAAATATACAACCTTATCTATATCTTTTGGCTGGACCTTAGATTTTTGAGAATATTATATCAATTAATAATATAGTATTTCTTTTAAAAACTCAATTATGTCAATTTTGACACTATTTAGTATTTGGTTTTTTTGAAAATTATAACAACATGATTACATCAATATAAAATTATTTAATGAACCCCAAAAGGTCATATTAACATATAAAATTACAAAAATTAATCAAAAATCCAAAATTATCTTTATTTGGATATATCTAATATCAATTATTTTAATCCATCATTAATAATGTAATTACTGAATCATCATTGTGTCATAAATAAATTAAATTATATAATGCTCAGAAATTATAAATAAAATACCATTATGTAGTAAATATTTTAATATTTATAATTAATATTTATAGTTCAACATATCATATGGATTACCCTATATTAAAAATAGATTAGTTATAAAACATCGAATTTAACAATTTTAACTCTTATTTAAATAAAATAATAATAAATGTCCAAATCTAATCCAGGTGGACCAAATTAAATAATATTTTATTACTAAGGTTTTTTTTCTTGAATTGCACTTATCTAATTGAATTAAGACATGTGATATGGTTATTATGATAGCATTTTTACCCTTGATTACCCTATTTACTTTTAACCGTGGTAAATAAAAGTAAAAAGAGGATATTCAACAAAATTTATTTTCAACTTATTGAACCATGTTTTACATACGGATATCATCCATGTCCCATGGATGTTTGAAATTAAATTCACAGAAGTGGTAAAATTATATTTTATTAATATTTTCAAATGTTCATAGGATGTGGGTAAAAGACGATAAAAAGTTCAATAAATTTTTTATATATATAAACATACTATAAAATGACTCCAATGAATAAAAATGAACTTATATTTTTATTATGGATATATTTTGACCTAAAATAAATGTAAATAAAATAAATAATTATTTAAATAAATAGTTTTTTAAACAATAATTCATTGTTTTTCACTTTTCATAAAAAAAATAACGTTTTCAAAAAAATACCAAAAATTCACCTTAAGCTAATTAAAATATTCCGAATTCAAACATGAAGTCATTTTTAACAAATACAATTTATATAATTTTAAAAAGTGGGTATAACTATTCATAACGGCTAGTATGATTGGTCATAGTGTGTTAGAATATCATTGTTACGTACAATGCAAGGCATTGCATTATTCAATGGGAAATGTACCGTGGAAGCATGGGGTGTTACATTATCACTTCCATTATATAATTTATCTTCAAAATTTATAGAATATTACTGCACAAAATGATTCGGGTGGTTCTTCATCATGTGTTCCTCGGGTTCCCACATTGCCTCTTCGGTCTTATGATTTCTCCATATAACTTTTACTATACGAGTAGTCCGTTTTCTCAACACTTACTCTTTGGTATCAAGAATTTTGACAGGCACTTCACAATATGACAGATCAGGTTCCAGTTCAATTTCCTCATAGGCGAGTACATGTGATAGGTCTAGCATGTATTTTATCAATAGTGATATGTGGAACACATCATGAATTTTGGTGAGAGATGGAGGTATTTCAAAATGATAAGCTAAAACTCAAATTTTTTCTAGAATTTTGAAACTTTTGATGTACCTGGGAATCGATTTACCCTTCTTACTGAAACATATAACAGGCTTCTATGTATATACCTTCAAGAAAACAATATCTGCTACCAGAAATTCCTAATCCTTCCTTTGGTTATTGGTATAGATCTTTTGCCTACATTGAGTTTCTTTGATGTGGGTTTGGATAACCTTCACCTTTTCTATCATTTCCTCTACAAGTTCTGGGCCTACGAGTTTTATTTCACCAACATCATCCCAACAAGTTGGTGCGCGACATATCATTCCATATAATGCTTCATATGGTTCCATCTAAATATTTTAATAGAATCTATTGATATAAGAAAATTATACCAGAGGTAAATATTGATCCCACATATCTTGAAATTCAAGTGAGAAATATCTCAGATTGTCATCTATGGTCTGAATAGTTAGTTCAGATTATCCATCGGTTTGAGGGTGGTAGGCAATGCTCAAACAAAGTTTAGTATACATGGCATTCTGATGAATTTTATAGAATCTTGATGTTAAAAAAGGTTCATAATCAGAAACAATCGATTGGGTTACACCTTGGTGTCTTATAACCTCATTAATATATAGTCTTTCCAGATGTTCAATTGGTAAATAATCTCTTATAGAATGAAAATGTGCTGAATTGGTAAGACTATCAATAATGAACCATATTGCATCATTCCTTCTAGGATTATTCGGTAGCCCCATGACAAAGTCCATCGTAATATTATCACATTTCCTCTCAGGTATAGGAAGAGGTTACAAGACTCTTCCAGGATGTTTCCTTCAATATTTCACTTATAGAAGAACCATACATCTTGGTACAAAATTAGAAATCTCCCTCTTCATGTTTCCACAAAAAATATTCCCTCAAATCTCTTTACATCTTGGTGCCCCTATAGTATATAGAGAAATTTGAGCTATGAGCATCATCCAACAATTCACTTTTTCGATTTGGTATATCTGGAACACAATGTATCTTTGAAAATTTCAAAGTTCCATATTCATATATAAATCCACAAAATCTACCATCATTCAGATATTTAATCAACTTTTGAAACTCTTTATCATTAGCCTGAGAACTCTTTATCCCTTCTAGTAAATATGGTTTGCCAACCATTTGAAAATGTATTCATGTTTAACCTTCTATTGTTATTCCCATATCCATATTTACTAGATCCATGAAATTAGGATCTCTTTAAACTCTCATTTGGTTCAAAACTCCATGATCAATTCTACTCGAAGCATCTTCCACCTAGTTTTCCTTTCCCGGGTGGTAATTTATAGTGAAATCACAATTCTTGATTAGTTCAAGCCACCATCTTCGCCTCATGTTGATTTCTTTATGTGAGTAAATTTACATCAAACTATTATGAACAATATAAATATCACATTTTTCCCAATAGAAATAGTGTATCCATATTTTATGAGAAAATATTACATCTGCAAACTCAAGATAATGAGTAGTATATTTTTTCTCAAGAATTTTTAGCTGTCGTGATCCATAGGCAATAAATCTATCATTCTGCATAAGGACACAACCAAGTCCTTTTTCTGAATGATCACTATAAATAACAAACCCAGCAATCCCCGATGGTAGATTCAAGATAGGTTAATTGACTAAAATTATCTTCAATTCATCAAAACATTCTTCACACTCTTCTGTCCAAAGAAATTTATATCTATTACGTGTGAGTTTGGTTAATGGGATATCCAACCAGGAGGAATTATGGACGAAACGTCGATAATAACATGCTAATCGAATAAAATTTTGTACCTCAGTTATACTCATTAGTGCTGGCCATTTTTGGACTGCCATTATCTTTGATGGATCAATATAGATTCTATCCTTAAAGAAAATATGGCCAGGAATATAAATCTCTAGAATCCAGAATTCACACTTGATAAACTTCCAATATAATTCATTTCATCTATGAATCTATAAAATAATGTGCAAGTGATATTCATGACCTTTATAGAATTTAGATTATACCATGATATCATCAATAAATACCACAACCAATTCATAAAGATATTTCTTGAAAACTCAAATCATTAGATCCATGAAGGTAGAGGGTGCATTATTCAATCCAAAAGGCATTACTATAAACACATAATGCCCATACCTAGTTTGAAATTCTTTTTTCAGAATTTCTTCCTTCTTCAAACACAACAGGTGATTTGCATATTGAAGGTAAATCTTTGAAAAATATTGAACTCCATGAAGTTGATCGAATAAATCATCAATGCGAGGTAGGGGATACTTGTTCATTATTTTTATATTATTTATCTCCCAGTAGTCAATGAAAAACATCATTTATTTGTATTTATTCTTAATAAAAAGGATAGGGGCTCCCAATGGAGAAACACGAGGGAGAATAAATCCCTTGTTACTCAATTATTCTAGTTGTTTCTATAGTTCCACTAATTCCAATGTGGATATTCTATAAGTGTTATTTGATATGGACCTTGACGCAGAAATTAAATCAATAAAAAACTCTATGTCTCGTTCCAGATGATGTCCAAATAAATACTCTAGAAACACATCAACATATTATTGCACCATAGGTATGTCCTCTATTAGACCATTATTTTCCCCACCCATAATTATTTCATTCTCTTTCTTCCCAATAATTGAATTTAGAAGAGCTACTGTTGGTGGATAGAGATAAAAATTAGGTGGTGACATTTCTGATCTAATTATAAGGTACTCCTTATCATCATAAAAAATTGTAACATTCTTCTTCTTATAATTTTTTTTCACATCATGGTCCGAAACCCAATCCATTCTGAGGATTATAAAAAATTAAATCATTTGTATGATGATGAGATCAGTATATAATGAACATTTATATTATTTAATGGGAAGTTATTCACAAAACATTGTTGCGATGATACTTCCCTTAGGTGTTTTGACTGAAAACTACCTTGTTATGTCAAATTGAAAATATATAATTTTATTAGAAAACTGGGAATATATGAAACAATGTGATGATCCAGAATAATATAAAGTATTAGTTAAACAAGCGGAAACAATTAAATTACCTGCTACCACATCTTTCGGAGCTTTAAACTCTGTAGTATTGATCACATAATCTTGTCCTTTCTACCTTGTCCTTTTCTAATGTATGTTCCCTTGGTTCTTAAGGCATTCATTTTTATAATGCCCATTTTCCCTACAATTGTAGAATTTGAAACTGACAGCTTCATTCTTCCCCTTGAAATCATAGGCATGGTGGTCTTTTTCACCAAACTTCTAACAGACTCCCATTCCCTTCAGTCTAGTACCATGGTGTTTCTTCCCACATTTATTGTAGGATTTTTATTCAAATTTTCTCTTCTTCCCCTTATTTCCATTTATTAATTGTTCATCAGATCTCCTTTTTCTCTTGCTTTTCATTAAAGTCATAAGACATAGCGAATTCATTTTATATCTTAATAGCGCATGAGAGAATGTCTTCGTACGGTGAGAAGGATTGGCAGACTAATGATCGAAGGAGAAATGGTTTTAAACCATCAAATAATCATACAATATTACTCCATGGGTTTCATATATAATATGTCTCATGCCTTTCTTACCCTGTAATTTCTGTCTCATACATTGTGATATTGTCATCCTCCTTTTGCCCCAGACACAGAAATTGTCCTTCCATATCTACTCGATGGTCACGAGGAAAGTATTTTTCCACGAAAATATCTTTAAACTCCCTCCAATCCATTTTTTATACTTCCTCATATTCCTATGTGTATTGGATTAATGACCAACATTGATCTGCATATCCCATGAGGCAATAAACTGCAATGACAACCTTTTCCCTTTCACTACTCCCCAAAGCATGAAATATTTTCTCTATGGAATTTATCCATTTCACACCATATAATTTATTTTTACTAATATTTAATGTTGGTGGTTGTTTAATCTTGAGTCAGTCACACATTTATCCTCTATGTTGTGGATCTGGGTTCTCTATACGGGTAAGGTTATTATTTATAACCTGAGCGAGTTTTCCCAGTATGGTGATAAACTGATCAGCACCAGTTGCATCACCATCCTCACTATAATTACCTTGAGTAGGAGGGAAATACCTACATGGATTACATGCGTTGATATAGTTTCCATTCCATAGACTAGGTACCATTTCTAAAAATGGCATACACCAGATAAGTTCATGAATCACAATACATAATTCAAAAATTGTAAAACACAAAACATAAATTGAACAATATATGGACATAATCCATTATAATAAAAATGAATTATTTGAGGTAGTTTATAATAATAATCCATTCATAATGGTTTGTAAAGAAAATGAGTATTATCCTAAGCATGTCCCTCGAGAGTGTCATAAACAAGAGTGTAGTAGAGCCCATTGTCGTGCACCAATTGTCATTCGAATTTAGCTCAATGCAGTGTTTTTGGGTTTTACCCCTAGGAACGTCTATGCCAGAGCCACATCTACCTTATCATATCTATAATGGGATGTATTTCTTAGAAAACTCACAAATTCTCTACAATTCCAAAACACTAGGAAGTAGTTCTATAATAATCCTGAAAGCCTATCTTAGGGTAAGGTTCTCTAATCAGAGTTTTTCTAAATCTAGTTTCCAAGGTCTGTACAAAATTACTCTGATACCAACTTTAACACCCCGACCATAGTTACCCAGAGTCGGTTCATTATTACATAACATTGGCATGATAGAAAGAATCATGTCACGAATGACCGATCAATTTTTTAACCTTAGAAGTACTATATACATTCAAAAGTTTTACATTACATCATGACATAAAAACATGAACAAATTTTTGTCCCCTTTTTAACACACATATATCCATATCCTATCTCTACTGGTCAACCATGAAATACTTCTTCAAAACCTAGAAAAAATAAAACATAGAAAAGGATGATCTCAGATGCTAAGAAAAGATAAAAATATAGCAGAAACTTTCATAAATAAGCATAAACATTTAAGGTAATGTATAAGACTAAATCAAAATACTTTTCACAATAATATTCAGCATAATATGGTAGAGATAAAATAAAATAATTCCCTTTACATATTAACATTGATATTTTACTAGTCTAATAATCAAATGAAATATCAACATCAACTTTCATAATGATGGAATGCATAATGCCATACTTCATAACCACATAGTCAATGCCTTGGGCCAAGACAACAAATAAGATTTGGTCATGTCCTAATGCCAAGACACTAGTTTTTCACATGAGACCTAATGATTCATCAAGGAGCTATATAGGGCTCCACCTGTCATATACTAAGTCCAATTCATTCCTCATATGAAAAGGTTTAAACATAACATAAACATTCATATTGAAACTAGCATATAAAATGTCAATACATTATCCATAAACCAGGAATGGTGTAAAAATAACACAACCTTAGAAAAACATATCAAAATAACTTCAATACAACATTAATGATTTGTATCATAATTAATCAACTTCCAACAAGTTTAAAATCCATCAATGGATGGCTACATAGATGAAATCAAAACATTTTGAGAGAAATTTATATTTCAATTTTGAAATCTTTTAGATGTCATGTAATTATAAAAGAAAACATTATTTTTGAAAATATTATTATAATATTTTAAGTGAAGCTTCAAACGTGTAATAACGGTGGAAAATAGGCGTACCCATAGTATAAGACAAAAAAACATTCATTCCATAATTTGTTTGAAAGGGTTGTAAGAGATCTTATTTGGAAAACTATAGAAAGATTTACTTATAAACATTTTATTAAAAGTAGAACACGGGTATAAATGATTTTAAAAAATATTATAGGAAATATTAAAAAATTGTTTTGAAATATATTTTTATGAAAAATGGATGTGGATGATAAAGAGGTCCTTGTAGATACTTTCGTGAAAACAACCTCAGATAATAAAAAGATTATAAATTAACCCTTACATTTTACTTTTCCTTTGTTGAGGGTAAGTTAACCTACTGTATAATAGTTAAATCATTGTTATTAAATTATTTAAGAACTATATAAATAAATATTATATCATACATGTCCTTATAATATTTCATTGTTATTAATATTTCTATAGTATCATCGTTTCGGGTGTTAACTGATTCGTATTACATTATATGCTTTGTTTTGTAATAAATTTTTTTATGGATAAGATGTATTTGATTCATATATAGAATGATTTTATGTTCATAAAATTTATTTTTAATCATAAAATTAAAATTATTCTTGAATTATAAAGATGGTGAATGAATCTCATCGCGTTCGTGGAGACATTAATCCCTACGTACACATGAGAAACAATATCAATATATTGATGGTGAAATAGTTTTTAATTGGATATTATATCATATATATAGAATCATTAAAATGTTATATTTTTTATTTACATCTATTATATTCATTATTATACCCATCCAAAATACTGAAGTGTTTGAATAACAATCTACACCACGACATGGAGAAGGTAAGTCGTACGTACCCACGTAAGGCGACTTTGTCATTTATCGGATGGATAGAATAAATAATATGGTTGTAAAATATTTTTAAGAACATCACAATATATAAAAGATACTGGAGTTATTATTTTATAATGGAAACAACAAAGAAAGAGTAAGTGGAAGATGAAAAGAACATGAAAGAGGTGAGGAAATATTTACCTCTTCTTCGTGTTCCTTCTTTTGATTTGATCAAAAGGGGTCCATAGGTTGGATTCCAAACAAATGGAGGGAACCTAGAATGAAGGGAGTTATGTTTTATGGATATTTGGGTAGGTTTTGGATGAGACAAATGTATCTAGAGGTTTGAAATTAATAGAATGCGAAGTACCCTTTTATAAGAGAGGTGAAGGGCATATTTGGAAACGTTTGAAATATTATTTTATAATAAAATCATTTTTGGTTTCTAATTTCATAAAAATTTTGTATATAGAGTATAAGGTGGGTATGGTTATAAAAAAATTCATCCAATATATGTTTTATAGGTGTACGTCACCATAATAACCTTATCTTTTAGATTTAACTCTTTGTTAAATAGTTTGTCATTTACCATATCTCTTTGTATTTTTATACTATATGGTTAATAAAGATACTATAACACGACAAGAAAACCCCCTTTGATTAATTATTACTATATATTACCTTATCTATGCCCTTTAGATGATCCGTATATTTTTTGGAATAATATATACATTAATAAAATAATATTTGTTTTAAAAACTCAATTATGTCAATTTTGACACTATTCTGTATCACGTTTTTGGGAAATTTATAATAGCATGATTACTTCAAAAAAAATTAATCATTCACCCTAAAATGTCATATTAACCTTGAGAATTTGTTTAATCCATCCAAAGTCACAATTTACATTTATTTGGATATTTTGAATATCAATTATTATAATCTTTCATTAATAAGGGAATTACGACATCATCATTGTTTCATAAATAAATTAAATTATGAAATGTCTAAAAATTATAAATAAAATAAAATAATATATTAAATGTTTTATCTTTCTAATTAATATTTATAGTCTACTTTATCTTATGAATAACCCTATATTAAAAATTGTTTAGTTATTAAAAATTGAATTTAACTCTTTTAACACTTCATTAAATACAATAATAATAAATGTTCTAATCTAATCCAAATAGACCAATTGGGGTCATTTTTTATTCCTAAGGTTGTTTTTCTTGTCTAATTAAACAAATCCAATAGAATTAGAACATGTGTTCGGGTAATTATTATAACATTTTAACCCTTAATTGCCCTATTTACTTTTAACTTTGGTAAATAAATGTTAAAAGTTACAATTCACCAAAAGTTAATTTAATCTTAATGAACCACATTTTACTTACTAATATCAACTATGTCTCTTGAATTTTTGAAATTCAATTCATTGAAATAGTAAAATTATGTTTTATGAAAATTTTTAAATTCCCTTGGGGGTGGGTAAAAGACAGTAAAAAGTTCAACAAAAATTTTATATATCTAAACTTATTATAAAATGACTTCAATTAATTAAATTGAACTTATATAGTTATTATGTTTCCACTTTGACCTAAAATAAATTTAAATAAAATAAATGAATATTTAAACAAAAATTCAGTTTTAACCAATAACGTAGTGTTTTCACTATTCATCAAAAAATGAATGTTTTCAGAATAATACCAAAAACTCATCCTAAGCTAATTTCGATATTACTAATTCAAAACTGAAGTCCATTATTAAATATAGACTTTATTAAATTTCAAAAAGTGGGTATTACTATTCACAAAGTCAAGATTTGATGGTCGCGGTGTGTTAGAATCTCAAAGTTAAGTACAATGAATGATATTGCATTATTCAAAAGAAAAATGTACTGTGGAATCTTGGGATGTTTCATATACTAGTAGACAAGAAACATTACCTCATGTATCATGTGAGCTTAGGGGCCTAGGGTATATGCAAAAAAAATCAAACAATTATTTATATGTAAATAACTAATGTTAGATATAAAAAACCCTCTAGAACCCTAAAAATTAACCTACATAGCTATCCAATGTGAATATTCCTATGTAATGAAAAAATATCCTTTGATCCACTTAAAATATAATAATCGTATAATAGTGCATAATGTGTTTCTAAATCTCCAACTAGCTACCTTTTTATTCCTTTGAAAAAAAACGTTAGGTGATATAAAAAACAATCATCAAATGTTTAATCATATCAATAAGATTTCACACAAAAAACCCACTACTAAATAACCTTCACTGAAACCACCCCATATTCAAATATTATTAACAAATATAAGTTTTTTCTAATAGGTGATCCATTACATGGAACCACATTA
Organism: Viscum album; assembly: GCA_963277665.1. NCBI lineage: Eukaryota > Viridiplantae > Streptophyta > Magnoliopsida > Santalales > Viscaceae > Viscum > Viscum album. The sequence continues at coordinate 1,498,944,327 of OY728119.1, read as the reverse complement.
AATTAATACAAATTTAAAATTTATAAAAAAAATTGGTAATGTTTCATGGGTCAATATAATAGGAAATTTAATTTTGAAATGTTATAAAAATGACTTAATAAATATAATAAGATCACAAGATGCATAAAATTATTTTTGAAATCAATATATATAAACATGAAAAATTTAAAAACATTAAAAGTTTCTCAACAAAACATTAAATAATTAATAAAAACATTCACCATATAGAAATATTTATAAAAAAATTATTATATTAATATAAAATATTATAAAACTTCTAAAATTATATGAATGATCTAAATGTGTATTTCAAAAAATAGTTTTTCTTTCTAGAAATTATATATCAATCATGAGAATATGTAACTAAAAAGTCAAGAATTTAAAATATGTGATGTCCTCAACAACATATTTATATATAAACAATAAAATATAGCTCATTGAATTAAGGAACCATATGAAAACATATATTCAAAACCATATGTAATCAATGTTTTATATTTAAGGTGTAATTCATAGTAAAATATATATTAATTTCATTTATTTGAAAAATGGAAATTTTAATCTATGTCAAGATTGTATAAGGAACCTATAGAAAAATAGGAAATGTAAAACAATAAAAACATTGAATAAAAATTTATCCAAGAGAAAAAATAGTTCTCCATGACCTTCTCTAGGATATAAAAGATGGATATAGGAATAAAATATTGGGAACAATAGGCTAAGTAGAGATTTCAATGATGATTTGCCCTTAAATAATGAATAAAACCATGGAACAAAAAAAATATTTGTGTGGGAGAATAAGGGAGTTTCAAATGAGAGTTGGTAGTAAAATGGGAGATTAGAGGAGGGTTTCATGGGATAAATACATAGAGGTGTATTAAAGAAATCGAAATAATTCTTGATTAAGCTGTAAAGATTATCAATTGGGATGCTAACAACTTTGGAACCATTGGAAAAACTAAGAGATTCTCTATGTTTGGTCACATTATTTACCAAAAATTTACTTAATTGTACAGATTCCAATGCAATTTTATACAGTATTTTAATAGGTAGGATGAAAATATAATGTAATGGCATCGATCAAACTAACTATTACCCAGACTACTTCACTATAAGGCCTAAATTATTTTTTCAATCACCACGTGGAATAGAAAAAACCAATGGTTTTAAAACATTATATTTGAGAACAATTTCACCCTCCAAACTCCATGATATTTTTATAATATTATAATAAAGAATTCTACATGAAGTCAACATGTGTAGGATATTAATTAAAAATAAATAAACAATTCAAAAAATATGATCTAACTGGACACAATAATTTATAAATAAAAAAATATTACAAATACAATACAAAAAAAAAAAGAAAACATTTAATATAACATTCTATAAAACTAAACTATAAAAATTAATCAAATAAGAAACCCAGATGAGACAATACTTAATAGTATCCCACTCCTTTCAAAAATGCAATACCATCCCAATAACAACCATGTGTATCCAATTCACAACCATGAATCAATGACTACACTATTCAAAATTAGGAGTTATTCTCACTAAAAACAAAAGCATAAAAACTAATCATTTTCCCAATATATGTTGGATACATAGAAAAATATGTGATTATATAGTGTGTGATCAAATGTTTAGTATGATACTAAGAAGATTCCATTTCATAATATAAAAAAAATATTCATTGAAAATAAAGAGATCAAAAACTATTAATTAATTTATATAGCTTAGAAAAATATGCATTAACTAAAGGATAAAATCTCTAAATAATCCCTTAAATGATACATAAAAAGGGTTTAATTTACATTTTGTAATCAAAATTTATAATTTAAAAAAATTTCGAAACACTCACATAAATTTAGAAAGAAAATGTGAAAAAAAGTAAGTAACACCATGGAATTTCATGAGTTAACAGATTTGAATATTTCTATGATTAATTATGTATCATGATGGGTCAAACATTATTTATTAAACACAAAAAATATATTAATAATCCTAGAAGAGACAAATCTCATAAGGAATAAGACATAATGAAAATAAAACGTATGATACATATCATGATTCTATTCCATATGTATTTTTGGGAAAATACTAGACATACATATGTGATACCAACTACCATCAGGTTTTACAATACTATACTAATAACCTAAATCACTCTTTACTAGCCCCATCAGAAGAACACCCATTATATATGGTCATAAAAGTAAAACTACAGGTTTATATCTAGATATTAATTTTAACTAGCACAATACATGTCCCATTATTTCCCACTATATATCATAAGGATAACCTTAAACTAGATAAATGATATGGACCTATTTAAAATAATTATCAATCACTTGACAAACACATAGCCCAAGGAAACCTATCATAATTACAATATCTATCCCTCCTCAGACATCCATTTCATAAGATCACACACCCATAAAGAAAAAAACCATGAATAATTATTCATTCAACCATTAATACACAGATTTATTAACAATATCTATCATAAAGGATAACCAATAGTGTAACCAACAACTAACAATATAATATTTCATATGGTTTCAACCAGTTCTTTTCATTACACATAGTAACCACATTTTTGGAAATACCATTTTAAAATTCATTTTAAAACAATGATATTTCCAAATTACAAAAGATCAATATCAAATAAAAAACTAATTCTAAATATGTCACTAAATAATTTCATAACTATAACATACCCCTTTAAAAAAATATTAAATTGTTAAATAAAATAATCAGACTCCATAAAACATATTTGGATTTAAACAACAAGAATATACAATTTTTCTTGAAGAAATATATATTTGGGATTTTATTAAACAATTAAAAATCATAAAGCACTATATAAATTAAAAAATAAATTAAATAAATAAATACACAAATTATAGTAATGGAAAACCTATTAGATGTTCTAGAAAATATTAGAAAAATCATATTTAGATCATATATACTATATCTTTTTGGATCAAAATCATGTTTAAAACATTAATATTCCAAGGAAAACTAAAAAAAATAGAATGAATAAGAATAAAAAAATATTAAGTAGATGAAACATATACTATTTGTCTAAATCCATTGAAATAGGTTCTATGTGGGACCCCATAACCCATAGAAACTGATATCCAATTTTTTAGACAACCTTAGCATTGGATATTGACCAATTTAGCCACTAGGGTTAGAAATCATATTAGAAAACTGAGGAAACCAAATTTCTTCGGAACACAAATCCTTTTCCTTGAAAATTTATAAGGGAGTAAAAAAGAACCCATCTCAATCCCACCATGGTTGGTATGGGGAGGAAAAGGTGTAACATAGAGAAACCCTTAGAGATTCAGGTTTGAACTCCATAAGCAAAGAGATGATCCATTAATAAAAAAAGTACATGATAGGAAAAAATGATGAAACCAAAGTAAGTCACATAGGTTAATCACATGGTTAACCAAACTATATATTAACCTTGTGATCCCCACTACTAAAACCTAAATAAGCTGTATGGGTTTCCATACTATTAAACCATGTAAAAGATTAAAAATTCTATAAAATAGTACCTTAGAGAACCTCAAAATCAAGGGACTCAAACATTAAATAATTATTTAATATTTTTGATAATGGTTTTTAATAATTATTTCTTCCATGCCACCATAACCCCAATGAAATGACAAATCAAGATAGAATATTCATAATTTTAGTTTCACCTCACCTGAAAGAACAACTCGTTTACCTACCCAACATTATAATCTTAATGCAATACTACAAAAAATGAATTTCCCACTTTCTAGGATAATCCTTTCATTTTTACAAGAGATATAAGAAAAAATCTCCTATAGGAATCCCCAAAGAATTCTTCACCAAGGGTGATCAGTGAGAATGATCCAAATAAAACAATATAATGAAAGGAATTATTGGAATGGCCACCAATATGATGTGATTTAATCTCAAGAACACCAACATATAAAAATATTTTAACACACAAGTTCTACCTAATTTTCATTCTGGGGAAGAGGAAAAAAACATAATCAAAGAAACCAGAACATCTAAAGTAATATGCAAGAAAAACCAATTACTCATACCAACTAAAAATGAACATTGAAAAAAAAACACTACTAGAAGTGGGATTCACATGGAGCCCCTTTTTTTGGTCTCCCCCATATTTATAAATTTTCCTAACAAAATTTTAAAAAGATAATTCTTACACCACTATATCCAAATGGATTTGTAGAATAATTTATCCACAAAAAAAGTCACAATGTAATTAATAACTCTGTTAGAAGAATCAAATATAAATCCTAAAAATGAACTCTTAAATGTTTGGGGGAACATCAGAATCATCTATAAAATATTTGTACAACAATAAGAAGATACTTTAATCAGTTATATTCAATGTAGATTAATTTTAAATACATTATGTTGAATGATTTGTAACATCATAAAATAAATAAAAACAGATAAAACATCACCAAAAATGATTTTCTAGGTGAGGATAGGTACGATACATATAGCAACCCGTCTTTTTATAACATAACTTTCATTCCATTACACGGAACTGAGGATCTTTAAGGTTTAGTTTCTTGAAAACAAGGAACATAAAACATGAAACAAAAAAACATTCTTCTTAAACACGTGAAAGGCTTCTCCTCAAGTTCACCCTAGTCTCATTACTGCATCTCATAACCCGGGGACATACATCAAAAGAAAGGGTGAGCAGAAGGCCCAGCAAGGGAAACAAGTGAAACATTTTACATATGAACTTGAGATACATCAATAAAGTCCTGAAAAGAACTTTAAGGCATGAAAATGAAAGCATGAGGCATATCATAATAAAAATAACATTTTCATAACTTGAATATGTGGCTGAAACATTTAATATTGACAATCGTTTCGTTTCACCAAGGTAGATCCCCAAGGTGTCGTTAAAAATTACCAAGGTTATTCACCAAGGCATCGTTAAAAATGGTCATCTCTAGAGATTAAGTCTTTACCCAATGCATTGGAGCGCTATCTGGGAGCACCCTTAAATTTGCCTTTATTATCATGTGAGCCACATATATCATCATCAAAAATTTCATAAATAACCCATATAGCATAAAATAAATGGGTTTCATTTCATAATCATAACGTTTTAAAAACTGCTTTAAAGACATGATCTTTACGTCACTTTAAAACCCACAGAAAAGGAAGGTGGGTCTCATGTATGAAAATCCCAGAATTTAAAATAGAAAATTTTGGTATATATGTGAATACCCTTTTAGAAGAAATATCTTTGAGTATTCACTTAATAGTATAAAAGAACTTTAGAAAAAGATAGGGACATTTTGAGACGGAAATTCTGCAGCATAACGGCTATGTTACGAGGTTTTAGAAGACATTAAAAAGAGAGGGGAAATGGGTCACCAACTCATAAATGATCCATAAAACAGTAGAGGGACATAATATGAAGGATATACGAACATGGTAATGAAATTTGAAAGATGTACCATGTGAAATGAAGATCATGAAAGGAAGACAAAAATAATATTTCTCTTATGAAAACTCGGCAGCCTAACGGCGTCACATAAACTTCAACCAAAAATGAATTGATGAGATAAAATTGGGTCTCTCATCATATTAACATAAAAGATCAGTATGATAGATATAGATATCATACCCCAAAATAATACAAAAGTAACTTGAAACACTTGACATGAAAGTTGATCTTTGAAAAAATGAGAAGGCGAACGAATCCCTTAAAAATTCAGCAGCCTAATGGCGTCACTTAAACTTCAACAAAAAAATGAATTGATGAGATCAAATAGGGTCTCTCATCATATGAAAATAAGAGTATAGTATGATAGATATAGAGATCATACCCCAACATAACAAAAAGGAATTTGAAATAATTGACATGAAAGTAAAACTTCAAACCGAGAAGGGTGAAGAACCACTTAAAAATTCGGCAGCCTAACGACACCACTTAAAACTTAAAAATACTGAATTGAAGAGATCAAATGGGGTCTCTCATCATATGATCATAAAAGATCAGTATGATAAATTTAGAGACCATAACCCAACATAATAAAAAGGAACTTGAAATACTTTACATGATAATAGATCTTGAAAAATGAGAAGGGAGAAAGAATCCGTTACAAAACTTTTGGCAGCCCAACGACGCCACTTAAAACTTCATAAAACGAAATAATGAGAGTAAGCGGGGATCTCTCATTATGTGAACATGAAAAGGGCAGTAAGAGGAGTATAAAAGAACACCCTTTACCATAATAACATGGAGCATAAAAGAAATTACATAAAATAGATTTCTTGAAAAGAAAGAGAGAGATCAGATCCCTTACCTTAAAACGTAACTCTTAAAACACAAAGGTTTGGACCTTGAGGGCTTGGGTGCACCTTGGGAGGACTCCTTGGGAGGTAAGAAGACCATAACCTCGTTGGGGGATAGTGGGGAGTCGAATGGATGAGAGGATTGCTTGGTATTTATAGGGAAAGTGAGGGGACAAGGCATTAATGGCCAAGGGACACCTCATTAGTGGTTTTGGAAAAACCATGGGGTTGCCCATGGTATTTGCCCATGGAATTGGCCACTTGGGACACCTCATAACTTATATTACTATTCATAAGTCTACCATACTGATTACATACTTAATACATCATTTCATGATGTCATTAAACACCCGTAACTTAAAAACTGTATTTTCACTATTCATCGAAAATTCAACTTTCTCAGAATAATCCCAAAATTTCACCTTAACCAAATATCAATGCTCTGATTTCAAAAATGAAATCCATTTTATAAAAATAATTTTCTAAATATTTTTTATTAAATTTTTAATTAAAACACTATTCATCGAAAATTTAATATTTTTCGGAAAAATCCCCAAAAATTACCTTAACATAATATCGATGCTCTGAGTTCAAAAATAAAGCCCATTTTATAAAAATAATTTTCTAAATATTTAGTTTAAATTTTAATTAAAAAACACTATTCATCTGAAAAAACTAATACTTGAATAATAATTTATGAAACCGTTATTTAACCATTTTATTGAATCACATTACTTAATCAAAGTGCCTAGATTATTTTAATACTTTCTTTAAGTGAGATTACTAATCCATTTGGACACATTATTAATCCTAATCATAAAATCACTATTCGTAATTTACTATTCATCAAAAATCAAGTTGATCTTATTAGACTCTAAATTTCATACTGAACATAACTGTAGAAGACAATTATTTGAAAATCATTACACATTTTTAATTATTTAAGGTTTACATAAACATTTTTAAAATATCCTTTTTCTAAAATTCATCAGAAATATGCATACTATATTTATCCGGTCATTTGAAAATTCATAAAAGAAATCAAAATTTTTATTTAAAACAAAGGATTACACAAGATAGTTACGGTCTCCTTACGTAGCCTCTTATCACACCAGCATAGGACCTAAGTGTAAGGTGTGCTAAGGTGAGAGAATCCGAGGGAGGATCGGCCAACATCGCATGCGTTGTAATTTCTATTAGTTTGAACTTCTCGCGAAGGAGTTCCTGTTCTAGCTTTATATGATGATGTTCAGCTTGGGTTTGGTCCAGAAAAAAGCCCAGTGGTGCTACCTCCTTCCCATGTTCTGTTAGATGGGCTACGATCGGTCTAAGAATACTGGGTGAGGCCATCGATTCTTCTTTCTATATTAATTAACCAATATTGCTTGTATTTAGAGACAATAGTCAAAACGTTTAGTTTCCAGCGGTCATATTGACCAATGGTCAAATAAAAGTCAAAAACCAACAGTCTCATTTTAATTATACTCATGTTATCAAATGAAACATTTTTGATGAGTATAAAAATAAAATAAAATAACACATAAAATTAAGAAACAATATTTATTTAAAATTTCGGGTCGTTAGAATCTTCCCCCCTTAAGAAATTTCATCCTCGCAATTTTTAAAATTGGGTTTTGAAATTTCATTGAAAGTCCCACATCCGAAAAGGAGTCAGTAAATCTATTACTTTAAAAGAAAGAAAGGGAAGTACAAAGGTCACCCGAGTTTACCCACACTAGGATTCCATGTAGGAAAACATGGACATGGAGGAGAAAACAAAGGGTCAAGTTCTGAGGGAGAGTGATAGAGAACATGATTAGGAGAAAGTTAACCATAAGAAAATCCCAAAATTATGATGTGTGTAAACGGTCTTTGATCACCTAGTAGGAAACGTAAACCAACAACATTTTTGTTTTACATTTCTTTTCATAATTTTGAGGAAATCATTTACTACATAGAACAAAAACATAATAAAATATACCTACCTTCAAGTAGAGTTTCATCCTTTAATAAGTCCCTACCAACACTAATCTTTTCTCCAAATGATGAGAATTCAAAAACACTTGGTCTCATAAAAGAACAAGAATCATCTTATAGAGAATCACATAATCTACAAAAGATTGACTATCTATTTCTTCTATCTTTAAACACTATTCCAAAAACAGAAAGGTTAAGGTAAAACAACTCTTCAAAAAGAAAGAATCCCATAGGAATGGAAACAACTTTTAAATCTTCAATGTTCCATGGTACTACCCAAAGTTCATCATAGACCATTCCATAAATAACGGTCCTTAAAATTCCTCAAAATAAACCAAACTAAGACTGAAACCCAAATACAAGAAGGATTTGATAACATAGTCTTCCAAAACAACTTCATTGTTCATCTCCAGACAACATCAACCACTCCTAACATATTATAACAAAAGTACCTAACCTAAACATATTTTACCCAAGATAGGTTAATCATTCCCATAAGTAACCTAAATTACTATAAGTCCACCTTAAATTCATCAATTCTTCAAAATATAAGTCAACCTTACTCGTCAATGAAAATACTATAGTAATCTATTTGCCTCGATCATATAGGGTCCCCAAAATAGTGAACGTCTTCCAAAATAATAATAATCTTTTAATCCCCTAATCATCTCTGTCATATTAATACGGAAATCGACGCATTTCCTATCACATTGGTTGTTGGAACACATTATTCCATTTCCCACCATTAACTAAGAATAGAAAGTATAATTAGAGGCATAAATACTTAACCAATAATCATGAAAAGGGACTTAAAGCATATAAGGATAACTTGTAGAAGAAAATTATACCCTAACTTGTGAACCCCTAGGTTCCCATCGAGGTTATCCATGATCATATATTCTTATGTGAATCTTTATTTTATTTTATCTTTGTTCCTTTAACAATGGTTCATACCAATCTTATGAATTTACCAAAGCATATCCCCCGGGAGTGTCGTAACCAAGAGTGAAGCAAGGCCCATTGTCGTGTACCAGTTCCCGTTCGAGTCTAGCTCAAAGCGGTGTTTTCGGGTTTTACCCCTATGTACAACTGTGCCAGAGCCACCTCTACCTGCTCGTATCCAGACAGGGATGTATTTTCTTGGCATCCCCTTATTCAATACTCACAAAAATACCAGGAAGATTTCATATATTTGAACTTTTCTATAGGGTTCTTACTAGAGTTTTCATATCCTAATTTCCACAAATAACTAAACCATCCATTGATACCAACTATAGCATCCCGTCTTTTTATAACATAACTTTCATTCCATTACATGGAACTGAGGATCTTTAAGGTTTAGTGTCTTGGAAACAAGGAACATAAAACATAAAACAAAAAAAACATTCTTCTTAAACACTTGAAAGGCTTCTCATCATGTTCACCCTAGGTTCGTTACTGCATCTCATAACCTGGGGACATACATCAAAAGAAAGGGTGAGCATAAGGCCCAGCAAGGGAAACAAGTGAAACATTTTACATATGAACTTGAGATACATCAATAAAGTCATGAAGAGAACTTTAAGGCATGAAAATTAAATCATGAGGCATATCATAATAAAAATAACATTTACATAACTTGAAGATGTGGCTGAAAAATTTAATATTGACAATCGTTTCGTTTCACCAATGTCCATTCCCAAGGTGTCGTTAAAAATTACCAAGGTTATTCACCAAGGTGTCGTTAAAAATGGTCATCTCTAGAGATTAAGTCTTTACCCAATGCATTGGAGCGCTATCAGGGCGCACCCTTAAATTTTCCTTTATTATCATGTGAGCCACATATATCATCATCAAACATTTCATAAATAACCCATATAGAATAAACTAAATGGGTTTCATTTCATAATCATAATGTTTTAAAAACTGCTTTAAAGACATGATCTTTACGTCACCTTAAAACCCACAGAAAAGGAAGGTGGGTCTCATGTATGTAAATCCAAGAATTTAAAATAGAACATTTTTGTATATATGTGAATACCCCTTTAGAAGAAAGATCTTTGAGTATTCACTTAATAATATAAAAGAACTTTAGAAAAAGAGAGAGACATTTTGAGACGGAAATTCTGCAGCATAACGGCTATGTTACGAGGTTTTAGAAGACATTAAAAAGAGAGGGGAAATGGGTCACCAACTCATAAATGATCCATAAAATAGTATAGGGACATAATATAAAGGATATATGAACATGGTAATGAAATTTGAAAGATGTACCATATGAAATGAAGATCATGAAATGAAGACAAAAATAAGATTTCTCTTATGAAAACTCGGCAGCCTAACAACGTCACATAAACTTCAACCAAAAATGAATTGATGAGATAAAATAGGGTCTCTAATCATTTGAACATAAAATATCAGTATGATAGATATAGAGATCATACCCCAAAATAATACAAAAGGAACTTGAAACACTTGACATGAAAGTTGATCTTTGAAAAAATGAGAAGGGCGAACGAATCCCTTAAAAATTCGGCAGCCTAACGGCGTCACTTAAACTTCAACAAAAAAAATGAATTGATGAGATAAAATAGGGTCTCTCATCATATGAACATAAGAGTCCAGTATGATAGATATAGATATTATACCCCAACATAACAAAATGGAACTTGAAAGAATTGATATGAAAGTAGAACTTCAAAACGAGAAGGGTGAAGAACCACTTAAAAATTCGGCAGCCTAACGACGCCACTTAAAACATCAAAATACTGAATTGAAGAGATCAAATGGGGTCTGTCATCATATGATTATAAAATATCAGTATGATAAATTTAGATATCATGCCCCAACATAATAAAAAGGAACATGAAATACTTTACATGATAATAGATCTTGAAAAATGAGAAAGGAGAAAGAATCCGTTACAAAAATTTTGGCAGCCTAACGGCACCACTTAAAATTTCATAAAACGAAATAATGAGAGTAAGAGGAGATATCTCATTATGTGAACATGAAAAGGGATGTAAGAGGAGTATAAAAGAACACACTTTAACATAAGAACATGGAGCATTAAAGAAATTACATAAAAGAGATTTCTTGAAAAGAAAGAGAGAGATCCGATCCCTTACCTTAAAACGTAACTCTTAAAACACAAAGGTTTGGACCTTGAGGGCTTGGGTGAAACTTGGGAGGTCTCCTTGGGAGGTAAGGAGACCAGAACTTCGTTGGGGGAGAGTGGGGAGTCGAATGGATGAGAGGATGGCTTGGTATTTATAGGGAAAGTAAGGGGACAAGGCATTAATGGCCAAGGGACACCTCATTAGTGGTTTTGGCAAAACCATGGGCTTGCCCATGGTATTTGCCCATGGTATTGGCCACTTGGGACACTTCATACCTTATCTTACTATTTATAAGTCGACCATATTGATTACATACTTAATACATCATTTAATGATGTCATTAAACACCAGTAACTTAAAAACTGTATTTTCACTATTCATCGAAAATTCAACTTTTTTCAGAATAATCCCAAAATTTCAACGTAACCAAATATCAATGCTCTAATTTCAAAAATGAAATCAATTTTATAAAAATTATTTTCTAAATATTTTTAATTAAAATTTTAATTAAAAACACTATTCATCGAAAATTTATTTTTTTCAGAAAAATCCCCAAAAATCACCTTAACATAATATCGATGCTCTGAGTTCAAAAATGAAGTCCATTTTATAAAAATAATTTTCTAAATATTTTTAATTTAAATTTTAATTAAAAAACACTATTCATCAGAAAAAACTAATACTTGAATAATAATTTATGAAACCGTTATTTAACCATTTTATTGAATCACATTACTTAATCAATGTGCCTACCTTATTTTAATACTTTCTTTAAGTGAAATTACTAATCCATTTGGACACATTATTAATCCTAATCATAAAATCACTATTCATAATTTACTGTTCATCAAAAATCATGTTGATCTTATTAGACTCTAAATTTCGTAATGAACATAATTGTAGAAGACCATTTTTTGAAAATCATTACACATTTTTAATTATTTAAGGTTTACATAAACATTTTTAAAATATCCATTTTCTAAAATTCATCAAAAATATTCATACTATATTTATCTGGTCATTTGAAAATTCATAAAAGAAATCGAAATTTTTATTTAAAACAAAGGATTATACAAGATAGTTACGATGTCCTTATATAGCCCCTTATCACACCAGCATAGGACCTAAGTGTAAGGTGTGATAAGGTGAGAGAATCCGAGGGAGGCTCGGCCAACATCGCACGAGTTGTAATTTCTATTAGTTTGAACTTCTCACGAAGGCGATCCCGTTCTAGCCTTATACGATGATGTTCAGCTTGGGTTTGGTCCAGAGAAAAGCCCAGTGGTGCTACCTTCTTCCCAAGTTCTGTTAGATGGGCTTCGATCGGTCCATGACTACTGGGTGAGGCCATAGAATCTTCTTTCTATATTAATTAACCAAGATTGCTTGTATTTAGAGACAATAGTCAAAACGTTTAGTTTCCCGCGGTCATATTGACCAATGATCAAATAACAATCAAAACCCAACAGTCTCATTTTAATTATACTCTTGTTATCAAATGAAACATTTTTGTTGAGTATAAAAATAAAATAAAATAACACATAAAATTAGGAAATAATATTTATTTCAAATTTCGGGTCGTTAGAATCTTCTCCCCTTAAGAAATTGCGTCCTCGCAATTTTTAAAATTGGGTTTTGAAATTTCATTGAATGTCCCACATCGGAAAAGGAGTCAGTAAAACTATTACTTTAAAAGAAAGAAAGTGAAGTACAAAGGTCACCTGAGTTAACCCACACTAGGATTCCATGTAGGAAAACATGGACATGGAGGATAAAACAAAGGGTCATGTTCTGAGGGAGAGTGATAAGGAACATGACTAGGAGAAAGTTAACTATAAGAAAATCCCAAACTTATGATGTGTGTAAATGGTCTTTGATTACATAGTAGGAAACGTAAACCAACCACATTTTTGTTTTACGTTTCTTTTCATAATTTTGAGGAATTCATTTACTACATAGATCAAAAACATAAGAAAATATACCTACCTTCAAGTAGAGTTTCATCCTTTAATAAGTCCCTACCAACACTAATCTTTTATCCAAATGATGAGAATTCAAAAACACTTGGTCTCATAAAAGCACAAGAATCATCTTCTAGAGAATCACATAATCTACAAAAGATTAACTATCTACTTCTTCTATCATTAAACATTATCCCAAAAACAGAAAGGTTAAGGTAAAACAACTCTTCAAAAAGAAATAATCTCATAGGAATGGAAACTACTTTTAAATATTCAAAGTTCCATGGTACTACCCAAAGTTCATCATAGACCATTACATAAATAATGGTCCTTAAAATTCATCAAAATAAACCAAACTAAGACTGAAACCCAAGTACAAGAAGGATTTGATAACATAGTCTTCCAAAACAACTTCATTGTTCATCTCCAGAAAACATCAACCACTCCTAACATCTTATAACAAAAGTATCTAACCTAAACATATTTTACCCAAGATAGGTTAATCATTCCCATAAGTAACCTAAATTACTATAAGTCCACCTTAAATTCATCAATTCTTCAAAATATAAGTCAACCTTACTCCTCAATGAAAATACTATAGTAATCTATTTACCTCGATCATATAGGGTCCCCAAAATAGTGAACGTCTTCCAAAATAATAACCATCTTTTAATCCCCTAATCATCTCTGTCATATTAATATGGAAATCATCGCATTTCCTATCACATTGGTTGTTGGGACACATTATTCCATTTCCCACCATTAACTAAGAAGAGAAAGTATAATTAGAGGCGTAAATACTTAACCAATAATCATGAAAAGGGACTTAAAGCATATAAGGATAACTTGTAGAAGAAAAGTATACCCTAACTTGTGATCCCCTAGGTTCCCATCTAGGTTAACCATGATCATATATTCTTATGTGAATCTTTATTTTATTTTATCTTTGTTCCTTTAACAATGGTTCATACCAAGCTTATGAATTTACCAAAGCATATCCCCCGGGAGTGTCGTAACGAAGAGTGCAGCAAGGCCCGTTGTCGTGTACGAGTTACCTTTTGAGTCTAGATCAAAGCGGTGTTTTCGGGTTTTACACCTATGTACATCTGTGCCAGAGCCACTCTACCAGCTCGTATCCAGACAGGGATGTATTTGCTAGGAAACCCCTTACTCAATACTCACCAAAATACCAGGAATATTTCCTATATTTAAACTTTTCTATAGGGTTCTTCCTAGAGTTTTCATATCCTAATTTCCACAAATAACTAAACCATCCTTTGATACCAACTATAGCATCCCGTCTTTTTATAACATAACTTTCATTCCATTACACAGAACTAAGGATCTTTAAGGTTTAGTTTCTTGGAAACACGGAACATAAAACATGAAACAAAAAAAAACATTCTTCTAAAACACTTGAAAGGCTTCTCCTCATGTTCACCCTAGGCTCATTACTGCATCTCATAACCTAGGGACATACATCAAATGAAAGGGTGAGCAGAAGGCCTATAAAGGGAAACAAGTGAAACATTTTACATATGAACTTGAGATACATCAATAAAGTCATGAAAAGAACATTAAGGCATGAAAATGAAATCATGAGGCATATCATAATAAAAATAACATTTTCATAACTTGAAGATGTGGCTGCAACATTTAATATTGACAATCATTTCGTTTCACCAAGGTCCATCCCCAAGGTGTCGTTAAAAATTACCAAGGTTATTCACCAAGGCGTCTTTAAAAATGGTCATCTCTAGAGATTAAGTCTTTACCCAATGCATTGGAGCGCTATCAGGGCGCACACTTAAATTTTCCTTTATTATCATGTGAGACACATATATCATCATCAAAAATTTCATAAATAACCCATATAGCATAAATTAAATGGGTTTCATTTCATAATCATAACGTTTTAAAAACTGCTTTAAAGACATGATCTTTACGTCACTTTAAAACCCACAGAAAAGGAAGGTGGGTCTCATGTATGTAAATCCCAGAATTTAAAATAGAACATTTTGGTATATATGTGAATACCCCTTTATAAGAAATATCATTGAGTATTCACTTAATAATATAAAATAACTTTAGAAAAAGAGAGATACATTTTGAGACGGAAATTCTGCAGCATAACGGCTATGTTACGAGGTTTTAGAAAACATTAAAAAGAGAGGGGAAATGGGTCACCAACTCATAAATGATCCATAAAACAGTATAGGGACATAATATGAAGGATATATGAACATGTTAATGAAATTTGAAATATGTACCATATGAAATTAAGATCATGAAAGGAAGACAAAAATAAGATTTCTCTTATGAAAACTCGGCAGCTTAACAACGTCACCTAAACTTCAACCAAAAATGAATTGATGAGATAAAATAGAGTCTCTAATCATATGAACATAAAAGGTAAGTAAGATAGATATTGAGATCATACCCCAAAATAATACAAAAGGAACTTGAAACACTTGACATGAAAGTTGCTCTTTGAAAAAATGGGAAGGGCGAACGAATCCCTTAAAAATTCGGCAGCCTAACTGCGTCTCTTAAACTTCAACAAAAAAATGAATTGATGAGATCAAATAGGGTCTCTCATAATATGAACATAAGAGTCCATTATGATAGATATAGAGATCATAAGACAACATAACAAAAAGGAACTTGAAAGAATTGACCTGAATGTAGAACTTCAAAACGAGATGGGTGAAGAACCACTTAAAAATTCGGCATCCTAACGGCGCCACTTAAAACTTCAAAATACTGAATTGAAGAGATAAAATGGGGTATCTCATCATATGATCATAAAAGATCAGTATGATAAATTTATAGATCATACCCCAACATAATAAAAAGGAACTTGAAATACTTTACATGATAATAGATCTTGAAAAATGAGAAGGGAAAAATAATCCGTTTCAAAAATTTCGGCAGCCTAACGACGCCACTTAAAACTTCATAAAAAGAAATAATGAGACTAAGAGGAGATATCTCATTATGTGAACATTAAAAGGGAAGTAAGAGGAGTATATAATAACACCCTTTAACAAACGAACATGGAGCATAAAAGAAATTACATAAAAGATATTTCTTGAAAAGAAAGAGAGAGATCAGATCCCTTACTTTAAAACGCAACTCTTAAAACACAAAGGTTTGGACCTTGAGGGCTTGGTTGCACCTTGGTAGGACTACTTGGGAGGTAAGGAGACCAGAAATTCGTTGGGGGAGAGTGGGGAGTCAAATGGATGAGAGGATGGCTTGGTATTTATAGGGAAAGTGAGGGGACAAGGCATTAATGCCAAGGGACACCTCATTAGTGGTTTTGGAAAAACCATGGGCTTTCCAATGGTATTTTCCCATGGTATTGGCCACTTGTGACACCTCATACCTTATCTTACTATTCATAAGTCGACCATATTGATTACATACTTAATACATCATTTAATGATGTCATTAAACACCCGTAACTTAAAAACAGTATTTTCACTATTCATCGAAAATTCTACTTTCTCAGAATAATCCCAAAATTTCACATTAACCAAATATCAATGCTCTGATTTCAAAAATGAAATCCATTTTATAAAAATAATTTTCTAAATATTTTTAATTAAATTTTTAATTAAGAACACTATTCATTGAAAATTTATTTTTTTCAGAAAAATCCCCAAAAACTACCTTAACATAATATCGATGCTCCGAGTTCAAAAATGAAGTCCGTTTTATAAAATTAATTTTCTAAATATTTTTAATTTAAATTTTAATTAAAAAACACTATTCATCCAAAAAACCTAATACTTGAATAATAATTTATGAAACTGTTATTTAACCATTTTATTGAATAACATTAATTAATCAAAGTGCCTAGCTTATTTTAATACTTTCTTTAAGTGAGATTACAAATTCATTTGGACACATTATTAATCCTAATCATAAAATCACTATTAATAATTTACTATTTATCAAAAATCAAGTTGATCTTATTAGACTCTATATTTCGTACTGAACATAATTGTAGAAGACCATTTTTTGAAAATCATTACACATTTCTAATTATTTAAGGTTTACATAAACATTTTTAAAATATCCTTTTTTTAAAATTCATCACAAATATGCATACTATATTTATCCGGTCATTTGAAAATTCATAAAATAAATCGAAATTTTTATTTAAAACAAAGGATTACACAAGGCAGTTACGGTCTCCTTACATAGCCCCTTATCACACCAGCAAAGGACCTAAGTGTAAGGTGTGCTAAGGTGAGAGAATCCGAGGGAGGCTTGGCCAACATCGCACGAGTAGTAATTTCTATTAGTTTGAACTTCTCGCGAAGGCGATACCGTTATAGCTTTATACGATGATGTTCAGCTTGGGTTTGGTCCAGAGCAAAGCCCAGTGGTGCTACCTCCTTCCCAAGTTCTAATAGATGGGTTTCAATCGGTCCAAGACTACTAGGTGAGGCCATCGAATCTTCTTTCTATATTAATTTACCAAGATTGCTTGTATTTAGAGACAATAGTCAAAACGTTTAGTTTCCAGCGGTCATATTGACAAATGGTCAAATAACAGTCAAAACCCAACAGTCTAATTTTAATTATACTCATGTTATCAACTGAAACATTTTTGTTGAGTATAAAAATAAAATAAAATAACACATAAAATTAGGAAACAATATTTATTTAAAATTTCGGGTCCTTAGAATCTTCCCCCCTTAAGAAATTGCATCCTCGTAATTTTTAAAATTGGTTTTTGAAATTTCATTGAAAGTCCCACATCGGAAAAGGAGTCTGTAAAACTATTACTTTAAAAGAAAGAAAGGGAAGTACAAAGGTCACCCGAGTTAACCCACACTAGGATTCCATGTAGGAAAACATGGACATGGAGGAGAAAACAAAGGGTCAAGTTCTGAGGGAGAGTGATAGAGAACATGATTAGGAGAAAGTTAACAATAAGAAAATCCCAAACATATGATGTGTGTAAATGGTCTTTGATTAACTAGTAGGAAACGTAAGCAAACAACATTTTTGTTTTACATTTCTTTTCATAATTTTGAGGAATTCATTTACTACATAGAACAAAAACATAAGAAAATATACCTACCTTCAAGTAGAGTTTCATCCTTTAATAAGTCCCTACCAACACTAATCTTTTCTCCAAATGATGAGAATTCAAAAACACTTGGTCTCATAAAAACACAAGAATCATCTTTTAGAGAATCACATAATCTACAAAAGATTAACTATCTATTTCTTATATCTTTAAACATTATACCAAAAACAGAAAGGTTAAGGTAAAACAACTCTTCAAAAAGAAAGAATCCCATAGGAATGGAAACTACTTTTAAATCTTCAAAGTTCCATGGTACTACCCAAAGTTCATCATAGACCATTCCATAAATAACGGTCCTTAAAATTCCTAAAAATAAACCAAACTAAGACTGAAACCCAAATACAAGAAGGATTTGATAACATAGTCTTCCAAAACAACTTCATTGTTCATCTCCAGACAATATCAACCACTCCTAACATCTTATAACAAAAGTAGCTTACCTAAACATATTTTACCCAAGATAGGTTAATAATTCCCATAAGTAAACTAAATTACTATAAGTCCACCTTAAATTCATCAATTTCTCAAAATATAAGTCAACCATACTCCTCAATGAAAATACTATAGTAATCTATTTACCTCGATCATATAGGGTCCCCAAAATAGTGAACGTCTTCCAAAATAATAATCATCTTTTAATCCCCTAATCATCTCTGTCATATTAATACGGAAATCGTCGCATTTCCTATCACATTGCTTCTTGGGACACATTTTTCCATTTCCCACCATTAACTAAGAAGGGAAAGTATAATTAGAGGCATAAATACTTAACCAATAATCATGAAAAGGGACTTAAAGCACATAAGGATAACTTGTAGAAGAAAAGTATACCCTAACTTGTGATCCAATAGGTTCCCATCTAGGTTATCCATGATCATATATTCTTATGTGAATCTTTATTTTATTTTATCTTTGTTCCTTTAACAATGGTTTATACCAAGCTTATGAATTTACCAAAGCATATCCCCTGGGAGTGTCGTAACCAAGAGTGCAGCAAGGCCCGTTGTCGTGTACCAGTTCCCGTTTGAGTCTAGCTCAAAGCGGTGTTTTCGGGTTTTACACCTATGTACATCTGTGCCAGAGCCACCTCTACCTGCTCGTATCCAGACAGGGATGTATTTTCTTGGCAACCCCTTACTCAATACTCACCAAAATACCAGGAAGATTTCCCATATATAAACTTTTCTATAGGGTTATTCCTAAAGTTTTCATATCCTAATTTACACAAATAACTAAACCAACCTTTGATACCAACTATAGCATCCCGTCTTTTTAAAACATAACTTTCATTCCATTACACGGAACTGAGGATCTTTAAGGTTTAGTGTCTTGGAAACAAGGAACATAAAACATGAAACAAAAAAACATTCTTCTTAAACACATGAAAGGCTTCTACTCATGTTCACCCTAGGCTCATTACTGCATCTCATAACCTGGGGACATACATCAAAACAAAGGGTGAGCAGAAGTCCCAACAAGGGAAACAAGTGAAACATTTTACATATGAACTTGAGATACATCAATAAAGTCATGAAAAGAACTTTAAGGCATGAAAATGAAATCATGAGGCATATCATAATAAAAATAAAATTTTCATAACATGAAGATGTGGCTGCAACATTTAATATTGACAATTGTTTCGTTTCACCAAGGTCCATCCCCATGGTGTCGTTAAAAATTACCAAGGTTATTCACCAAGGAGTCGTTAAAAATGGTCATCTCTAGAGATTAAGTCTTTACCCAATGCATTGGAGCGCTATCAGGGAGCAACCTTAAATTTTTATTTATTATCATGTGAGCCACATATTTCATCATAAAAATTTTCATAAATAACCCATATAGCGTAAAATAAATGGGTTTCATTTCATAATCATAACGTTTTAAAAACTGCTTTAAAGACATGATCTTTAAGCCACTTTAAAACCCACAGAAAAGGAAGGTGGGTATCATGTATGTAAATCCCAGAATTTAAAATAGAACATTTTGGTATATATGTGAATAAACCTTTAGAAGAAAGATCTTTGAGTATTCACTTAATAATATAAAAGAACTTTAGAAAAAGAGAGAGACATTTTGAGACAGAAATTCTGCAGCATAACGGCTATGTTACGAGGTTTTAGAAGACAGTAAAAAGAGAGGGGAAATGGGTCACCAACTCATAAATGATCCATAAAACAGTATAGGGACATAATATGAAGGATATATGAACATGGTAATGAAATTTGAAAGATGTAACATATGAAGTTAAGATCATGAAAGGATGACAAAAATAAGATTTCTTTTATGAAAACTCGGCAGCCTAACAGCGTCACATAAACTTCAACCAAAAATGAATTGATGAGATAAAATAGGGTCTCTCATCATATGAACATAAAAGATCAGTATGATAGATATAGATATCATACCCCACAATAATACAAAAGGAACATGAAACACTTGACATGAAATTTGATCTTTGAAAAAATGAGAAGGGCAAACAAATCCCTTAAAAATTCGGCTGCCTAACGGCGTCACTTAAACATCAAGAAAAAAATGAATTGATGAGATCAAATAGGGTCTTTAATAATATGAACATAAGAGTCTAGTATGATAGATATAGAGATCATACCCCAACATAACAAAAAGGAACATGAAATAATTGACATATAAGTAGAACTTCAAAATGAGAAGGGTGAAGAACCACTTAAAAATTCGGCAGCCTAACGACGCCACTTAAAACTTCAAAATACTGAATTGAAGAGATCAAATGGTGTCTCTCATCATATGATCATAAAAAATCAGTATGATAAATTTAGAGATCATACCCCAACATAATAAAAAGGAACTTGAAATACTTTACATGATAATAGATCTTGAAAATTGAGAAGGGAGAAAGAATCCGTTACAAAACTTTCGGCAGCCTAACCGCGCCACTTAAAACATCATAAAACTAAATAATGAGAGTAAGAGGGGATCTATAATTATGTGAACATGAAAAGGGAAGTAAGAGGAGTATAAAATAACACCCTTTAACATAAGAACATGGAGCATAAAATAAATTACATAAAAGAGATTTCTTGAAAAGAAAGAGAGAGATCAGATCCCTTACCTTAAAACGTAACTCTTAAAACACAAAGGTTTGGACCTTGAGGGCTTGGGTGCACCTTGGGAGGACTCCTTGGGAGGTAAGGAGACCAGAACTTCATTGGGGGAGAGTGGAGAGTCGAATGGATGAGAGGATGGCTTGGTATTTATAGGGAAAGTGAGGGGACAAGGCATTAATGGCCAAGGGACACCTCATTAGTGGTTTTGGAAAAACCATGGGCTTGCCCATGGTATTTGCCCATGGTATTGGCCACTTGGGACACCTCATACCTTATCTTACTATTCATTATTCGACCATATTGATTACATACTTAATACATCATTTAATGATGTCATTAAACACCCATAACTTAAAAACTGTATTTTCACTATTCCTCGAAAATTCAACTTTCTCAGAATAATCCCAAAATTTCACCTTAACCAAATATCAATGCTCTGATTTCAAAAATGAAATTCATTTTATAAAAATAATTTTCTAAATATTTTTAATTAAATTTTTAATTATAAACACTATTCATCGAAAATTTATTTTTTTCAGAAAAATCCTCAAAAATTATCTTAACATAATATCGATGCTTTGAGTTCAAAAATGAAGTCCATTTTATAAAAATAATTTTCGAAATATTTTTAATTAAAATTTAAATTAAAAAACACTATTCATCCGAAAAAACTAATACTTGAATAATAATTTATGAAACCGTTATTTAACCATTTTATTGAATCACATTACATAATCAAAGTGCCTAGCTTATTTTAATACTTTCTTTAAGTGGGATTACTAATCCATTTGGACACATTATTAATCCAAATCATAAAATCACTATTCATAATTTACTATTCATCAAAAATCAAGTTGATCTTATTAGACTCTAAATTTCGTACTGATCATAATTGTAGAAGACCATTTTTTGAAAATCATTACACATTTATAATTATTTAAGGTTTACATAAACATTTTTAAAATATCCTTTTTCTAAAATTCATCAAAAATATGCATACTATATTTATCCTGTCATTTGAAAATTCATAAAAGAAATCGAAATTTTTATTTAAAACAAAGGATTACACAAGACAATTACAGTCTCCTTACATAGCCCCTTATCACACCAGCATAGGACCTAAGTGTAAGGTGTGCTAAGGTGAGAGAATCCGAGGGAGGCTCGGCCAACATCGCATAAGTAGTAATTTCTATTAGTTTGAACTTCTCGTGAAAGTGATCCTGTTCTAGCTTTATACGATGAATTTCAACTTGGGTTTGGTCCAGAGCAATGCCCAGTGGTGCTACCTCCTTCCCAAGTTCTGTTTGATGGGCTTCGATCGGTCCAATACTAATTAGTGAGGCCATAAAATCTTCTTTCTATATTAATTAACCAATATTTCTTGTATTTAGAGACAATAGTCAAAACGTTTAGTTTCCAGCGGTCATATTGACCAATTGTCAAATAACAGTCAAAACCCAACAATCTCATTTTAATTATACTCATGTTATCAAATGAAACATTTTTGTTGAGTATAAAAATAAAATAAAATAACACATAAAATTAGGAAACAATATTTATTTAAAATTTCGGGTCGTTAAAATACATCTTCTTCTAATAACTATTTTAATTAAAGATCATATGATGGCGACCAAGGTGAAAACAAAAAAGCTATGTCCTTTGAGATACTAAATAATAGTTATTGTAATTCCTAGATTTTCTAATTTAAAAATAACTGATGAACATAGATTTACTAAGGTAATGTTATGTCACGAACAGTCCTCCGTACCTGTACCGTGACTACCCCAAGCCTGCCTCCCATAGGCTAGGGGCTGGCGACTAGAACAATGGTGTAAATCCTGACAAAAAGGGGAAGGCATTTTATTTATAAAGTAAACAACCACTATAGAGTAAGCCAACAGAAGTAAACACCAAGTAAACTGAGTACAAGTAAGTGCGGAAATTAAATTATCCAGAATACAAACCCAAACTGAAAGTAAAGTACAACTAGAAAGAAAGTACAACAACTGAAAGTAAATTAGCAATGTTGAGCCATCCACTGGAAGTCCCACCTGAAGGGTGGGTATAGATAGCCACATCAGCTCCTCGGGTGCAGCCGTCCGCTCCGTGTACGTTCCGCCCAGTGGTCCACCTCTAGGTACCGACTGCTCCTCTAGCCTTTACCACGATCAGCGCTATCCGTCATCTGCATCCAACACAACGTACTGCGGGCATAGCCTGTGTAGGGGTGAGTATACGCTACTCAGTAGGGACCCCGAGACCCCCGAAGGTCTCCCAGAATCCACAATGGGTAATCCACAAGGGAAAGATACAATCATGAAATCACATCCAACACTACTTAGGTATAGGCCCATAAATATACCTAAGTCATCAATTCCAGTTCGGTTCCACCATCCGAGCCCAAGTTCGATCACGTCCACACAGGATAGCACAACACAATCCTCATTGGAAAGCAAGTCAATCATATCGAAGATAACAATTGAATTTCAAGACTCAGCTCACACAGGTATACTTCCTATGTGATAGAGATGATCAGATATAGCCACTGATTCGTCTATGCTGGGACCCACGTAGGATACTAAACTAGCTACTCTACCAGACCCACATAAGATAGCAAGAACAGATTCAGACACTGCCAGACCCACCTAGGACACAAGAACAGTAGTCAGTGCCATCGAACCCACAGAGGATTTCAGTACTATCTTTATCGCTGCTGAACCCACATAGGATTTCAGTGCAGTCTTCATCCCGTCAAACCCACATAGGATTTCAGTACGGTCTTCATCGCTGCCGAAGCAACATACGATTTCAGTGCATCTTCATCCCCGTCAAACCCACATAGTATTTCAGTACGGTCTTCATCGGTGCCGAACCCACATAGGATTTTAGTGTAGGCTTCATCCCTGTCGAACCCACATAGGATTTCAGTATGGTCTTCATCGCTACCGAACCCACATAGGATTTCAGTGCAGTCTTCACAGTCGCAGCTAGCTCTAGGGTTCTCGCACACAACATGCTTTTTCCGGGAGGGTCCACTCCACGAGCCAAGGGGTGTCGATACATGAACTGACACGTACTCTGGAGTTGATGTATATCAAAGTTTCGTCTCAACAAGAGAAACTCAACGTGACAGACGGCGCGTCAATCAGACGCCCGTTTTGAGAGTTATTGGCTTTTTTGTTCCAGGGCCCTGTTGGTTTTTAAGTCAAAACTGACCCGACCACACTCTAAATGCTTCCAAACCTCGATAGGAGTAATCCAAATGGTCCGTCTCACTATGAGGAATCCAACAATGTCAACATCACGTCAATCGGACGTCCATAGCTCATGTTATAAGTGTTTACGCTCCGAGAGCCCGGTTGGTTTCATGTTCGAACAAACCCAGCTATACCCAAAGTTCTCTGAAACCTTGAGTTTAATATACTGAAACGACCTTCTCGATCCAAGAATCACTATACAACTGACGGTGCGTCGATCAGAGGTATGTAGCCCATGTAATGGGAAAAAGAACGGAAGTGGTCTGAAAATTGGGGGTCTGGGCCAGGACCGACCCGGCCCAACCCCCATGGGTCGGACTGAATCGGGTCTGGGTTTATCCCATTAGGGTGCGGCCCGGCAAGGGAAAACCGGCCCGGTGCGGCCAGTCCGGCTTGGGGCGGCTCGGCGCTGGCCGAGCGGGTCGTCTTGGCGCTGACCGAGCGGCCGCACAAAGGGGGTGTTGCCGCCTTGATTGGAGTCGCGACCCCCGCGTGGGGGACGCTCCTTGCCAGCGGATGTATCCCAGTGCCGCTTCATCCACGGTCCCGCGCGGCTATGGGATTAGCCGCCTACCGCCGTGGATTTAGCTACGGTGGCCCTTCCCAGCGGCACACCTGGCGCCTCCACCTCCTGGCTGTCGGACGGTGCCGGTAGCCACCTCCGACCGCCGGCGCCGTCATGCCAGCATGGCGCACCGGCAGGGTATTCCGCGGACCACTGGACCCACTCCGGTGGTCCATTTTTCCTACCGTCTTCTTTAGCGGTCCTCCTGGGACCATCTCTTCACTGCGAAGACCTCAAAACGCCTTTGCGGCCTGCTTCATCTTCACCTGTCAATCCGCACACCAAGAACAATGAAACGGTGGGTTCAGACTTGTTCGTTGGTACACACC
Source organism: Viscum album (assembly GCA_963277665.1). Lineage (NCBI taxonomy): Eukaryota > Viridiplantae > Streptophyta > Magnoliopsida > Santalales > Viscaceae > Viscum > Viscum album. The sequence goes on along the minus strand of OY728119.1, from coordinate 1,498,918,611 downwards.
CACCGCGTTAGCTGTTTAAACAGCTTCCAAAAATTTTAAACACATGTCGAGGATATAATTCACATAGATTTAATTGAACCAAATCCCCCTACCTCAAGGTGTTGATGAACGAAGATTGTCATGGGAAAAAGACGTCACAGGAGACGGCGTCGCGGAAAAGGATCATCGGCGTCACAGTAGGAGGATCTTCGGCATCACAGTAAGAGGATCATCGGCATCGCGGTATACGGCATTGCGTCGTCGATCTCTGGGGAACTAGCGTCCTTCGTCGCCCTTTGTCGGAGGCCAGCGTGTTGGGTCGGAGAGTGATGGAAATAGGGGGGGGGGGGGTGGATTGCCTTTTTAAAAAAGTTAGCAACTTAAAAACAATTCATAAATGCAGCGGAAATAAAAAGGGGAAAGACACAATTTGATAACGGAGTTCGGCTTAAACCAAAGCCTACGTCTCCTCTCCCAACTCAACCGTTGAGAGATTTATACTTCAGCTTGCTTTTTAATGGTTGTAGCAAGAAACACACTAGCCGTTTTAAGGTAGGCTAGATCACCTTCGTACAACTTTCTTTTTTATTATGGTTGTAGCAAGAATCCTAAAATGAAAGTGAGGAAGAAAATGATGGTTTGTTTTAATACAAACCCAATGAAGAACTAAACAATTGAAATAAATAAATTATAACAAACTCGAGGAAGCCATGAGCGCCAAGAGTGTGAGAGTAGTTGATGTAGAGGCAGCCCAAGCTTCAAGGATGGAAAAGGATCACAAGTAGCCTTAGAGATTTGTCGTTAGAGATTCAAGGGATCAAAATATCATTCCAATGTGTCGGGGGTATGTTCTCGGCATCCATCCTCATCTATTTGTATGAGAAATATCCCCAAATACTTCAATATGGCCGTTGGAGGGCTTTCGGAGCCGTTGGGGGTCAAGTGGGCAAGTCTGGTCAAAGCCCAACGGCTAGTTTGACTGGGCTTACCGGCTGACCGATGCTTGGCCACCGGCTGGCCGGTGCGCCAGAGAGAATGAAAATCTTTCTGTCTGGGTTCCACCGGTGGGCCGGTGGTCCAGACAGAGAGCAAGCTCTCTATCTGCTTCCACCGGCTGGCCGGTGATTTAGACACCGGTCGGCCGGTGGTACCTGGTAGTGGGCATGGCCTACTGTCTGGTTCCACCGGCTGGATGGTGGTCAGGCATCGGCTGACCAGTGGAACCTGGCAGAGAGCATTGCTTCTGCCAGACACCACCGGCTGGCTGGTGGTAATCCACCGGTTGGCCGGTGGACTCAGAGAGTCCTTTTCCAGTCTTCTTGGGCCAACTCTTTGGAAACCTTTTTCCTATCATCAAAAAAACTTGAAAACAAGTTAGAACACTATGAGAGTGATTGTGATCATTAAAATCCAAGAGAGAGGGGTACAAAAATCTCCCCCTATTTTGATGATCACAATCACAAAATGAGAAATCTTTTAAAAAGGATATGCCAAGTAAAAAGGAATAAGAAACTTGGACATGGAAAATTTTAGAGATCATACAAGAATTTCATAGATGTATCATGTATTGAAAATGATATTAATCTTGAAAGGATTGAAATAAAGAGAATGGTTCGTTTTGAAATTGTAACTATAGGTTATTTAAAAGAAACAACTGAAATCAATAACTTAAAAAGAGCACTTAAAAAGAGCACTTAATTAAATGAAATAAGTAACTATGTAATAGAGAGTTTTTCTCCCCCTTTGGGATTATCAAAATAGGAGGAAAAGTATGAATGAAAATTAGAAAAACAATAATAAGGAAGTAAGCAATATCAAAAAGGATTGATAGATAAGACAACTTGAATTTTATAAAAGATGAAACGTTACATAGAAAGTTGAAAATACAAATACAAAGACATGTCAAAAAACAGGAAAGGCTCTATTCACTCCTAGAGGGCCGAGAGTGACGACGACGCCTGAAGGTCGGAGGAGCTGGAGGAGCCTGGACCGCCTCAAAGCGACGATCAAGAGAATCGATCCGAGAGTGGAGCTGATCAAACTGAGAGTTGAAGTAAGAAAACTGCAAATCGAGCCGGGTCTCAATTTGATCCTGGAAGCGAAGGAATTGATCAGCTGTCACCGACAAGCCACCAGTATCAGCGGGAGGGGGCACAGCCTTAGCAGGCTCCGGTGCATCATCACCCGCTCCATCTTCCTCATTGGCAGCAGCAGTAGCAGCCTCACCTTCGCTGTCACCACTCCCTTCCTCTTCATCAGCACCACTGTCCTCAGTATCTGAAAGTGGATAGGCAATGGCAATAGTAGGAGGCATGGCATTGGAAGGAGGGTGTGAATGGGTCTGAGGGGAGTAAGCCTTGAGAAGGCCATCCTTGTCAGTAATCCACTCCTGACGCCAAGGATGCCAACGAATGTTCATCCGTTGTACCATCATAAAATTGATGATGCTATCCTTCTTTGGCTGCTCGAAGGAGATAGCATAGAGAGGGACATCAAGAAAGGTAATGATTTTGGTCAACAAGTGCCCGTGAGGTAGATTTTTGGACCGGCGCGGGTGCTCATCCACATAAGACATGGCCCGAAACAGGAACCGGACCAAATTGAAATGAATGCCTCTGGTGATATAAGAGAGAAGATAAATATCAATAAATTTCACCGTATCGTGATCACCGATACGGGGTGCAAGGGTGGTCTGAGTGAGGCGCTCAATGATGCGATGGTTAGGGGTGAGCTGGGAGAGCTTGACAATTGCATCGTTGGGCTGCCCTGTGAGATGCTCAAGAGCGACAGAAAGATCAAAATCAGGGTCCCGAGGAAACTCCCCCTGAGAAAATGCATGAGGTCCAACATGAGGAACTCCTAGCATCCTGGAAATCTCCAAAGAATTGAATGTTATGGGTTGCCCAAGAGCGGTGGTGGAAATGGTATCGACGTCGTCAGAAACCGACCACGTCAGGTGAGCATAAAATTCTTTGACAAGAAGGGGATAAATAACATCCTTTTTAGGAGGTTCAAAAAAAGAATGCCAGTGTTGATATTCAATAATGGAGAAAAGCTCGAGACGAGCAGAAGAAAGCCAAGAATAGTCAATCACTCTACCAGGCAAAATGACTTTGTCATGCCAAATGTCCGGAAGTTGAGGGATTGAAGGAGGAGGAGGTGCTTCTTGAGCGATACCCTTTCCTTTGCGTGAAGAGCGAGGACCCATGATTGCAAAAGGAAAACAAATGAGAGAGATTGAGAGAAAAATGGAGTTTGAGAGGGCAAGGAGGAAGAAGGGAGGCTAGGGTAAGGAGGAGCCGCGGGTCTGGAGGGGCCACACGAGAGAGAGAAGAAAGGAAGGGGAAGGGTTTTAATTTTATCCCTTCCTTCGGCCGACCCAAAAAAGAAAAACCCGACACCACCGGTTAACCGGTGATGTACCACCGGTTGACCGGTGGTATTAAAATTCATAAAAAATTAAAATAAAATAAAAAAGAGTTTAAATAACTTAAAAAAAGCAAGCCAAAAGAGTCAAATATTTAATAGTGCTCATTGACGAATCATTCCTAACTCCCCCTTAATAAAATCAAAACGTTCAACCGGGAGCGGTTTGGTAAAAATATCAGCTAATTGGAAATCAGTAGAAATGAAGTCCAAAGTGATATCCCCTTTTTGAAAATGGTCACGAAGGAAATGATGCCTTAAGTCTATATTCTTTGTTCTAGAGTGTTGTATTTGATTCTTAGAAATACTAATGGCACTAGTGTTGTCACACCGAATAGGGACATGATCGTAGGAAAGGCCGTAATCCAAGAGAGTGTGCTGCATCCAAATAATTTGGGCACAACAATTACCAGCTGCTACGTACTCGGCCTCGACAGTAGAGAGAGAAACACAGTTTTGCTTTTTGCTACTCCATGAAACAAGGGACTTGCCTAGCAGATGACAGGTTCCACTAGTACTCTTACGATCTAATTGACATCCGCCAAAATCAGCATCCGAATATGAAGAAAGTTCGAAAGAAGTATTAGAGGGATAAAACAAACCAATGTTTTTGGATCCTTTTAAATACTTAAAAATTCTTTTGACTGATTTAAAATGAGATTCTTTGGGATTGGCTTGAAAACGAGCACAAAGGCAAACACTAAACATGATGTCAGGACGGGTCACAGTTAGGTAAAGTAGACTCCCGATCATACTCCTATAAATCTTGTTATCCACCGGTTTCCCGGCTTCATCTAACGTAAGTTTACAAGATGTACTCATGGGGGTACTAATTTCCTTTACTTGATCCATACCAAAACGACTTAAGATCTCGTTTGTGTATTTGCCTTGTCTTAGAAAAATACCTCTTGAATTTTGAAAGATTTGAAAACCGAGAAAAAATTTCAATTCCCCCATAAAGCTCATTTCAAATTCTTTTCTCATTAAATTTAAAAAATCAGTACAAAGTGATTCTTTGGTAGAACCAAAGATAACATCATTGACGTAGATTTGGACGACTAAAAGATCTTTTGAAGTGTATTTTAAAAAGAGGGTACAATCAACTTGACCCATTTTAAAATCATTTTCTAAAAGGAATTTTGTTAACCACTCATACCAAGCCTGAGGGGCTTGCTTTAAGCCATATAGAGCCTTGGTTAACTTAAAAACATGATTTGGAAAATTTGGATCTTCAAAACCGGGGGGTTGTTCAACAAAGATTTTTTCTGAAATAAAACCATTTAAAAAAGAACTTTTAACATCCATTTGAAAAAGTTTGAAATTTAAGTGGGTGGCGAAAGCCAACAAGATCCTAATGGATTCCAATCTAGAAACGGGCGCAAAGGTTTCACCATAATCAATTCCTTCTTCTTGATTATAGCCCTTAGCTACTAGGCGAGCCTTGTTCCGGGTTATATTTCCTTGATCATCAAGTTTGTTCCTAAAAACCCATTTAGTGCCAATAATTGGATGATCATTGGGTATTTCAACAAGAGTCCAAACATCATTTCTTGAGAATTTATTTAGTTCATCTTGCATTGCAAGAACCCAATTCTCATCATTAATGGCATCATTAATGGTTTGAGGCTCTAGGTGAGAAATGAAGGCTTGATGTTCAACCTCGTTGAGGATTGATCTTCTAGTTCGAGTACCGGCTTGAAGATCACCTATAACATTTTCTAATGGATGGTCTCTAGAAGGTTTCCAAACCTTAGGCAAGGTGGAAGGCAAAGAAGGTTCATGATCATCATCCTCCTTGAGAGGAGAAGAGGAATCATTTAATTCAAGTTTATCAAGCTTATCTTCAACATCTTCAATGACCAGATGGGGTTTTGGAAGATTTTCATCGAACTTGACATGAGATGATTCTTCGATGGTTTTTGAACGTTTGTTGAAGACACGATAGGCTTTACTTGAGTTGGAGTACCCAAGAAAAATACCTTCATCGGATTTGACATCAAATTTCCCTAGGTTATCTTTTGTGTTAAGGATAAAGCATTTACAACCAAACACTTTAAAATAACCAACTTTGGGCAATTTTCCATTCCAAAGTTCATAGGGGGTTTTCTTAAGAAGGGGTCTTACAAGGACTCTATTGATAGTATAACAAGCAGTGTTAACTGCCTCGGCCCAGAAATATTGAGGGAGGTTGAATTCACTAAGGAGGGTTCGAGCTATTTCTTGGAGAGTTCGGTTTCTCCTTTCAACCACTCCATTTTGTTGTGGAGTCCTAGGAGAAGAGAAGGTGTGATTGTATCCTTGAGAGGAACACAATTCATCGAATTCTTTGTTCTCGAATTCACCTCCATGGTCACTACGGAGCGATATAATTTTATATCCTTTTTTGTTTTCTACTTTCCTAGAGAATTTCAAAAAGGTTCTACAAGCATCATTTTTATGAGCTAAAAGGAAAACCCAAGTGAAACGAGAAAAGTAATCTACTAGGACAAAGGTATAGGATTTTCCACCTAGACTTGCTACAGGGGTAGGACCAAAAAGATCAAGATGAAGGAGCTCAAGAGATTTTGAAGTGGACACTTCCTTCTTAGATTTGAAAGAAGATTTGTGTTGCTTGCCAAGTTGGCATGGCTCACAAATCAAATCTTTCTTAAACTTAAGTTTAGGAAGGTCACAGATGAGCTTGTTCTTATTAAGCTTTAGAAGTGAATGAGAGCTACAATGCCCCAACCTTCTATGCCAAATCCAAGACTCATTGTCAAGAGAACTTAAACATTTAACATTTTGGCTATCTAAAGAATTTAAATCAATAATGTAAACATTTTGAAAATGGGAAGCAGAAAATATCAATTTGTTTTGAAAATCAAACACATTGCATAAATCATTTTGAAAATTCACCGAAAAACCAATATCACAAAGTTGACTAATGATAATTAAATTATGTTTTAAACCTTTAAAAAATAAAACATCTTTAATTAAGGATGTGCTACCAAAACCAATGGCACCTATTCCGACGATCTTGCTTTTTGAATTGTCACCGAAGGTGACGTATCCTCCATCGAATTCTTCAAGGGAGTTGAACTCGGAGGGATCGCCACACATGTGCCTCGAGCATCCGCTGTCGAGATACCACGAGCCTTTAGAAGTCCTACTTCTTTGGTGTTTATCCTACAAAATCAAGAGAGAATAGATTTTGGTACCCATATAAGTTTGGGTCCGGAAAGATTAGCTAAAAGAGACTTTTGAACCCATACTTGTCTAGAGGGATACATCCTAAGATATTCATCCGAGTAGATAATGATTTTGGGGTGGCCATATCTAGCATTTTTACAATTGCATTCATAAATCATATGTCCGGTTCTTCTATAATAATTACAAAATTTATTTTGAGAGCTCCCCCTTACAAAAGTAGTGGGTGCTCTAGAAGAAGTGGCTTGCTTGTTAAAGCCAAGTCCATTTGTGGTTCTAGCCGAACATTGAGAACCTAGCAATTTGGTCAAATTTTGTTCACCTTGGGTGAACATGGCATGAGATTCCCTTAAATATTTAATAGTTGAATTCAAAGAATCAACATTTGGAATATCTTGGACCTTAAGGGCAAGTTCCTCATTCTTTTTGAGAAGTTGATCTTTTTCAGAAATTAGAATTTTGTGTTTCTTTTTTAAGGCCAAAAATTTAGAGGTAAGTTCGTGAAAACCTTCCTCTAATTGATCTCTCTCATTTTGGAGAACTTCATAAGACATGTCATTATTAAAAGAAGAAGAAGATGAGGAAGAGGAGTCGGAAGAAGATACCTCATCAAATGCCATTAGGCATTTTACACCTTCATCGCTTGAGTCGCTTGAAGACATGGAGTCATCGATTGCACTCCATGTTGACGCTTTGAAAGCCTTCTTGTTTTTCTTTTCCTTTAACCTTTTCTTGAAAAGAGAGCACTCCAGTTTGATGTGGCCTTTCATTCCACATTCAAAGCATGTAACTTCTTTTTCTGCTTTTGGCTCTTCCTTTCGTGCCCTTTGAAAATTCTTCTTTTTCTTCATGAACTTGCTCATTTTTCTTGCAAGTTGAGCAATCTCGGATTCTCTATCATCGGAGGAGCTTTCTTGCTTTTCTTTGAATGCTATGTTCTTTTTCTCCTTGAAGATTTTACCTTCTTTATCGGCTTGCCTCTTCATGGTAATCTCATAGGTCATAAGTGATCCAATGAGTTCTTCAACCGGCATTTTCTTGACATCTTTCGCTTCTTGGATTGCCGTCACCTTTGGAGCCCATGAGCTTGGTAGGACCCAAAGAATCTTCTTGACCATCGTCTCTGCAGAAACATCATCTCCAAGAGACTTTCCCCCATTGCACACATCAGTAAAGCGAGTAAACATTTCCGTAATAGATTCGTGTGGGTGCATGGTGAAACTTTCAAAGTCTTGACGATACATATCTAATCTAGTGTCTTTGACTTTGTTAGTGCCCTCATGGGTCACTTCCAAAAGCTTCCAAATTTCATGAGAAGTGGTGCAAGTAGAAATACGATTAAATTCATTACGGTCTAACCCACAATGAAGAGCATTCATGGATTTTCCATTATGCTCAAAATTAGCAATATCTTCGGGGGTCCATTTAGACTCATCTTTGCTAGAGAGAGTGTAGCCTTGCATAACAATTCTATATATAGGATAGCCAATACTTCAATGAAATGTAATCATGCGAGTTTTCCAATAAGTGTAGTCGGTTCCATCAAAGAATAGAGCCTGAGTCATGGAATACCCTTCGGGTGCTTGTGAGGAAGAAGCCATCACTATGGATTTTAGGTTTGTAACCGGTTAAGGTATTACACAAACGCTCCCTTTGATACCAAATGTTGGGTCAGAGAGTGATGGCAAGAGGGGGGGTGAATTTACTTTTTAAAAAAGTTAGCAACTTAAAAACAATTTATAAATGCAGCGGAAATAAAAAGGGGCAAGACACAATTTGATAACGGAGTTCAGCTTAAACCAAAGCCTACGTCTCCGCTCCCAACTCAACCATTGAGAGATTTATTCTTCAGCTTTCTTTTTAATGGTTGTAGCAAGAAACCCAAAATGAAAGTGAGGAAGAAAAGGATGGTTTGTTTTAATACAAACCCAATGAAGAACTAAACAATTGAAATAAATAAATTATAACAAACTCGAGGAAGCCTTGAGCGCCATGAGTGTGAGAGTATTTGATGTAGAGGCAGCCCAAGCTTCAAGGATGGAAAAGGATCACAAGTAGCCTAAGAGATTTGTCGTTAGAGCTTCAAGGGATCAAAATATCATTCCAATGTATTGGGGGTATGTTCCCGGCATCCATCCTCATCTATTTATAGGATAAATATCCCCAAATACTTCAATGTGGCCGTTGGAGGGCTTTCGGAGCTGTTCGGGGTCAAGTGGGAAAGTCTGGTCAAAGACCAACGGCTAGTTTGACTGGGCTTACCGGTGCTTGGCCACCAGCGGGCCGGTGCGCCAGACAGAAGGCAGAGCGTTCTGTTTGGGTTCCACCGGCTGGCCGGTGGTCCAGACACCGGTTGGCCGGTGGACCTGGCAGTGGGCAAGGCCTACTGTCTAGTTCCACCGACAGGCCGGTGGTCAGGCACCGGCTGACCGGTGGAACCTGGCAGAGAGCATCGCTTTTGCCAGAGACCACAGGCTGGCCGGTGGTAATCCACCGGTTGGCCGGTGGACTCAGAGAGTCCTTTTCCAGTCATCTTGGGCCAACTCTTTGCCAACCTTTTTCCTATCATCAAAAAAACTTGAAAACAAGTTAGAACACGATGAGAGTGATTGTGATCATTAAAATCCAAGAGAGAGGTGTACAACACAGCGTTCTTCATTGGCGACAATGCATTCTTCGCGTTCTTCGTCGAGGAAGAAGAACTTCAAGACTTAGAGATTTATCCCCCCCCAATTCATCTCGCACAATGAAACAACATAATAAAATAAGGGTTGCCTTATTTTATTACGCATGCCATTTGTTTTTGAAATTAAAAAAAAATATCATGATTTAATTATCGAGCGTTCTCCAATAATGAGGCGTTTAATAATTCTATTAAACTGGAGAGTTGACTTGGCATTTAAGAGGGGGTGCGGCTGAGTTACCAAATTTAATGCACGTGGAATGTAAAAGGAAATAAAGGGGTGGGGCTCGTGTAGACCGCAACTCACTTATATCCTACCTAGGAGTTAGGATATCAGTGGGTCCCACTCCAACTGCCATGCCTAGATTAACACTGCTTAGAATAAATATAAAATCTATTGCGCAATTTTATTTTATTCTTTAGTTAACAAAAAAAATTTCATAACCTTGCCCGAGAAAACGCAACTCCAAAAAAGGCATTATTAATCAATTTCCAGGGCTGTGGTTCCATCTATGCCCTCAGATTTGGATTCTGAGCACGATTTCAAATGTTAAGAAACCCCGCTCGTTCATTTACTGAACGTACCCGAGCGAAACTTAAATAATTGATTCTGGGCACACCGGGCCTCAGAATCAGGTGTCTTCAGAAACTTTGTTCTTGTAAAATCACAAAGAAAATAAAGAAAAAAATTTCCCTTGAAATTTACTGGTCTTTAAATCACTCCCACCATAGGGCTTTACGTCCCCATAATGATACCTCATAAACTAGGGGAATAAATGTGGGTACTGAGCATGCATCAGAGCCTCTCACTCCCAAGTTCTCTCATAGAGGTTCCCGTGCTGCCATCTTATGCACACTAGAGGTATCGGCCGTCCACATAGGACCCTCTCCTGTCAATCCTCGATCTCCACTGGGGCCTCTGCAATGGTCGCCCCATTGTCAAGGTCTAGCTTTCCATGGTCGATGATATGCGTCGGGTTGTGCACATATCTCCTCAGATGAGATACGTGGAAGACGTCATGCACCCGGTGCAACTGAGGTGGTAGAGCCAGGCGATAAGCCACCTCACCTATCCTGCTGAGGACCTGGAATGGTCCGATAAAGCGCGGGGATAACTTGTCGCATCGGCCAAATCTCCATAATCCACATCGAGGTGAGACCCACAAGAAGACGTGGTCACCATCCTCGAACTCCAGTGGCCTCGGCCTCCTGTCAGCATAAGACTTTTTCCAGCTCTGAGCTGTCCTCATCCACTCCAAGATGACCAGGACCTTCTCTATCATGGCCTGCACCATCTCTGGTCCCACAAGTGCTGACTCCCCAGGGTCTGTCCAGCACAGAGGTGGTCTGCAAGGATGGCTGTAAAATGCCTCGTATGGTGCCATCCCGATGGTGGAGTGGTAGATTTTTTTGTACCCGAACTCCACCAAAGGTAGATGGTCCTCCCAGCTGTGACCAAAGTTGAGGACACATTCATGGAGCATGTCCTCGAGAGTCTGAATGGTCCTCTCCATCTGACCATCCGTCTGAGGGTGAAAGGCGGTGCTCAGACGTAGATGCGTCCCAAATGCCTCCTACAACCCCTTACAAAGCCAATATGTAAAGCGAGCATCTCGATCAGAGACGATAGATGATGGAATACCATTAAGTTGTACAATCTCCAAAATATAGAGACGTCCCATGCTCTCTACTGAGCCATGCTCTCTGATGGGTAAGAAGTGGGCCGACTTGGTGAGTCAGTCGACAATCACCCAAATGGAGTCGTGACCTCTATAAGTACGTGGAAATCCAGTCCCGAAATCCATAGATATCTCTTCCCACTTCCACTCCGGGGCCTCCAAGTTTTTACCAAGCCTGCTGGTACCTGGTGTTCTTCCTTCACCTGCTGGTAGCTGAGGCATCGAGAAACGAACTTTGCAACATCCTTCTTCATACCCAGCCACCAGTGCTGTCATCTGAGATCCTGGTACATCTTTTCCACTCTAGGATGTACCACCAAAGGGGAAGTGTTAAACTCTCTCAGTACCTCCTACTATAGAGAATCTAGTACCAAGGTACGCCCTCTAAAATGGACGTCGTTCTCTCCTCCTAAAGAGAATCCATAAGGTGCCTCTCCTAATGATATCTGCGCAAGCCGCGTCTCACAGTTGGCATCCCCACGCTGTGCCTCTCTGAACCGCTGCAATAGTGGAGGAGTGAATATGAGTGACTGAAGAAAGGCTGCTCCATTTCTATCCATGAAGGATATCTACAAAGTGGCTTACTGCTCTGTCTCCTCCCCGAGTAGCTGGATTCCCTCCTCATGCTGAGAGCATCGACTACTATGTTCCCCTTCCTAGGAGTATAGACTATCTCAAAGTCATAGTCCTAGAGGAACTCGAGCCATCGCCGCTGTCTCAGATTCTGGTCCTTCTGTTAGAAGATGTACCTACGAATATGGTGGTCAGAGTAGACTATAAAGCGCTCGCCCATCAGATAGTGTCACCACATATTCAGGGCGAAAACCACTGCTGCTAAATCCAAGTCATGGGTAGCGTAGTTCTGCTCATGCTGCCTCAACTGAAATGATCCAAAGGCAATCACTTCCCGCTCCTGCATTAGGACACATCCATGTCCAGTCCTGGATGCATCGCAGTAGACTACGTACCCTAATCCCTCTTCTGGTACCCTTAAGATAGGTGCGCTGGTCAATATCTGTCACAGCTCCTGGAAGCTTTGCTGACATCTATCTGACCACACGAAGGGTTTACCTTTCTTTGTCAAAGCTGAGAGTGGTGCCGCAACTCTGGAAAAGTTTGGCAGAAATCTCCAGTAGTACCCGGCTAGCACCAAGAAACTCCACACCTCTGTCACGCTCCTGGGTGGCTCCCAAGCTAGCACTGGATCGATCTTCGCAGGATCCACCACAACTCCCGCCTCAAAGATGACGTGTCCCAAGAAGTGGACCTGACGTAACCAGAACTGACACTTCGAGATCTTTCCATAAATCTGGTTCCCTTGGAGTGTGTCTAGTACAACCCGCAAGTTGTAGGCGTGCTCCTCCTCAGTGGTCGATTATATCAAAATGTCATCAATAAAGTCCACAACAAACCGATCAAGGTATGGCTGAATGATCCTGTTCATGAGACTCATGAACACTATTGGATCATTGGTTACACCGAAAGGAATAACCAATAACTCATAGTGGCCATACCGACATCTGAAGGTCATCTTCTGCACGTCCTCATCTCGAACTCTAAGCTGATGATAGCCTGATATGAGGTCTATCTTCGAGAACCACCATGCTCCCTTAACCTGATCGAAGAGGTCGTCAATCCTTGGTAGCAGATACTTGTTCCTCATGGTCACCTGGTTCAGGCGACGATAGTCGACACAAATTCGCATGCTCCTGTCTGCCTTCTTGGCGAACAATACCGGGGAAACCTAGGGTGAAACACTGGGTCGGACGAATCGCCTGTCCTGCAAGTCCTCCAACTGTACTCGTAGCTCTCGAAGCTCAGTGGGGGCCCTCCGATATGCTGGAGTGGATGTCGGGGCTGTCCCAGGGTACATGTCAATTTTGAAGTCTAACTCTCTGCGAGGAGGTAGCCCTGAGATGTCTTCGAGGAAAACATCCTCATACTGATCCACCACTGAAGGAAAACCAGGACTCTTCACATAAACTACTCCTAGGATGAGGCTAGCCAACTGATGAGTGATGGGATGTCCTCTCCTCTGCGAGAGTCCATCTTGTGCTGCAAAGTCTCCCTTCTCGTTGGTGAAGGTGAACATGCTCCCGTCGGTGTGAACACACTGCACCTTGCACCTAATACAATCAATCTGAGCATGGACTATAGATAACCAATCCATGCCCAAGATTACATTGTAATGCCTCGACGCCGCTATAAGAAGATCCCATCCGAAGTTCTCGCCTCATAGAGTAAGCTCACACTGTCGGCACTAGTGCGTAATCGTCGAGTCTGCTCCTGTAGGAGTCTGTAGTCGTAAGGATTGAGCCAACGTCTCCGTCGGAATCACCGAGCTCCGAACAAGGGCAGCGACAATAAAGGAATGACTCAGTCATGTGTCTATATGAACTACAGAAAGGGTGGAGTAGACATAGATCATACCTCAAATCATCTCTGGCACACCGTGGTCGAAGGCCTCCGCTCCCTTAAGCTGAGCCTGTCTCTGCCCGCCAGCTACCTATGGTCGGGGTGGACCTCCTGGCGGTGGTGGTGGTAAAGCCTCAAAGAGTCTCCCACCACCTACTACTCGACCAGCTCCCCTGCCTCGTTCGCCTTCTCTCAGCCGACCACCACGGTCGACCCTCTGCCTCTACCTGGGTGGCCCCTCAACCAACTTCTGGTCCTCTGTATGGTGGGCCGGGCAGTCACGAGCCATGTGGCCCTGCCCACCGCATGCGTTGCACTGTCTGCTCCTCGGAAGGCTGGCTCGACGCCCTGTGCCCCTCACCTCTGAGCCAGTGTCATGAGGCTGTCTGCCTGATGGTCCGGTCCACCTGGACCCTTGTGAAATTCGTCGACTGCCAGCTGTAGGTGACTCTGCTACATGCCGCCCTGCGGTAGGTCTCGCTACTGGCGTAGGCTTGGCAAGAAAGATCTCTATGAGAAGAGCTCGCTCCAGTACTCTTGCCTATGTCAGAATGCTGAGGGAGATCATTAATGCGATGATCTCATGCCTCAGTCCCTTCTCGAAGGTCTGAGCCTGGAAGAATTGGTCCTGTACCATGTTCGTTGAATAGTGCAAGATATCGGTAAATCTTGCCGAGTACAAGGCAACCATCATGCTTCCCTGCCACAACTATAGAAGCTCCTGGATGCGCACCTCACGGAGGGTGGCTAGGACGAACTCCGAGTGGAAGAGGCTCTCAAAGTCCGTGAAGAAGAGAGACGCCTCTTCGTGAACCTAGAGTATCATGATCCACCATCTGCCTACTGGTGTGTACAGGAGGCTTGCTGTGAGGATCACCATGAGGTCCACTGGTGTCCCCACTAACCTAAAAAGTCGATCAACCGCCTACAGCCAATCTTTGGCTGCCATAGGGTCCGTCTCCCCGTGGAACCTGGGCGGTCTTTGATGCTGAAACTCATGCACCGTGCTAAGGCGACGTGCTCTATTAGCAGCTGGGGCTGTTAGCATTGGTGGCTCGATGGGTAAGGGTACTGCCAGTGCCTTTGCTGTCAAAGGGCCCTGCACCGAGACCTCGTCGCTCGGTGGGCCGTTGTCTTACACAATGCTCAGAACCCTAGATGGCTGCCGTCGTGGGGCCATCCTGGAAAGAAATAGGTGCGCCACACCAAACAGTATACCTGGTGAGCTGACACAATGTAATCACAATGAAAAATTTTAAAACACACATGCAATCAATGTTTTCGTGCATTGAGTTGGAAATCAGAAGTCAGGGTCCTAATGTACGGATCCGTCATCCCCTGCACCAACACTGGTCTCCCTGGACTGATAACCACACTAAATACCCTTAACACTATTGCTTCACATAGAAGAAGGATCAGAGTCCATATTTCTACGGTAGAACCAAACTCATCTGATACCAATTTATCACGACCTGTCCTTGGTACCCGTGTCATGACTACCCCATGACCGCCTCCCATAGGCCAGGGGCTGGTGACTAGTACCAAGGCATAAATCCTGAGAAAAAGGGAAATGAATTTCCTTTATAAATTAAAAAAACACCACAGAGTAAGCCAGTAGAAGTAAACACCAAGTAAACTGAGTACAAGTAAGTGAGGAAAGTAAATGGGCCAGATTGCAAACCCAAACTGAAAGTAATGTACAACTGGAAAGAAAGTACAACAACTAAAAGTAAACTAGCAATGTCGGGCCGTCCACTGGAAGTCCCACCTGAAGAGTGGGTACAGATAGCCACCTCACCTCCTCGGGTCCAGCCGTCCGCTCCGTGTACGTCCCGCCCAGTGGTCCACCTCTAGGTACCGACTTCTCCTCTAGCCTTTACCACAATCAGTGTTGTCCGTCATCTGTATCCAACACAACGTAGTGCGGTCATAGCTCGTGCAGAGGTGAGTATACGCTACTCAGTAGGGACCTCGAGACCCCCAAAGGTCTCCCAGAATCCAAAAAGGTAATCCACAAAGGAAAGATACAATCACGAAGTAACATACAACACTACATAGGTATATTCCCATACATATATCTATGTCATCAATTCCAGCTCAGTTCCAGCATCCGAGCCCATGTTCGATCACGTCCACACAGGATAGAACAACACAATCCACATAGGAAAGCATGTCAATCATATCGAAGGTAACGATTGAAAGTCAAGACTCAGCTCACAGAGGTGTACTTTTTCGATGATAGAGATGATCAGATATAGCCACTAATTCATCTAGGCTAGGACCCTTGTAGGATACTAAACCATCTAAACTGCTAGACACACATAGTATAGAAAGAACAGAGTCGGACACTTCCAGACCCACATAGGATACAAAAATAGTATTCAACATCGTCGAACCCACATAGGATTTCAGTACGGTCTTCATCGCTGTAGAACCCACATAGGATTTTAGTGTTGTCTTCATCCCTTTGAACCCACATAGGATTTCAGTAGGGTCTTCATCGTTGTCGAACCCACATAGGTTTTCTGTGCAGTCTTCATCCCCGTCGAACCCACACGGGATTTCAGTACGGTATCCATCGCTGCCGAACCCACATAGGGTTTCAGTGCAGTCTTCATCCCTGTCAAACCCACATAGGATTTTAGTAAAGTCTTCATTGCTGCCGAACCTACATAAGATTTCAATGCAGTCTTCACAGTCACAACCAGCTCTAGGGTTCCCACACACAACATGCTCGTTCCGAGAGGGTCTGATCCACGATAAAAGGGGGGTCGATACATCAACAGACACGTAGTCCAGAGTTTATGTATCTCAAAGTTCTGTCTCGACAAGAGGAACTCAACGTGACAGACGGCGCGCCAATCAGACGCCCGATCTGAGAGTTATTTGCTTTTTTGTTCCAGGGTCCTGGATGGTTTTTAAGTCAAAACCGACCCGACCGCACTCCAACTGCATCCAAACCATGATCAGAGTAATCCAAAAGGTCCGTCTCACTAAGAGGAATCCAACAAAGTCAATGGGATATCAATCGGACATCCGGAGCTCAATTTATAAGCGTTTCCACTCAGAGGGCTTGGTCGGTTTTCTGTTCAAACCATCCTGGCCATACCCAAAGTTCTCCGAATCCTTTAGTGTAATATTCCAAAACAACTGCCCTGATCAAAGGATCGCTACACAACTCACAGTGTGTTGATTGGAGGTCCGTAGCCCATGTTATGGGCAAAAGACCGGAAGTGGTCTGAAAATGGGGGGTCTAGGGCCGGACCGACCCAGCCCAACCCCCCTGGGACGGCCCGAACTGGGTTCGAGTTCGGACAATTAGGGCACGGACTGGCCCGGCCGGCGCGACCTCACCCGGTCGACGCGGCCCGGCCCGGGGCCGCTCCGCGCCGGCCGTGCGGCCGCGCAGAGGGGGCACTGCCCTCTTGATTGGAGTTGCGACCCCCACGTGGGTGCCACTCCTTGCCAACGGACAAGGGCCAGTGCCGCATCATCCATGGTCCCGCACAGCTGTGGGACCAGCTGCCTAGCGCCGTGACTTCAGCTGCGGCGGCCCTTCCCGGCGGCGCACTGGGCGCCGCCGCCTCCGAACGCCGGCGCCGCCATGCCGGCGTGGCGCGCCGGCGCGTTCTTCCGTGGACCACCAGACGCACTCCAATTGTCCGTCTTGCCTGCCGTCTTTGCCAGTGGTCGTCCCGGGACCATCTCTTCACTGTAAAGACCTCAAAAATCCTTTGCGGGCTGCTTCATCATCACCCGTCGATCCACACACCAAGAACAAAGAAACGGTGGGTTCGGACTTGTTCTTTGGTCCACACCCACCGCGTTAGAGTTTCAAATGGATTTCGACAATTTTAAAAACATGTTGAGGATATAATTCACATAGATTTAATTGATCTAAAAACCCTTACCTCATGGTGTTGATGAATGAAGATCGTGACGGGAAAAAGACGTCATAGGAGACGGCGTCGCGGTAGGAGGATCGTCAGCATCGCGGTAGGAGGATCGTCGGTGTCATGGTATACGACATCGCGTCGTCGATCTCTGGGGAACTAGCGTTCTTCGTCGCCCTTCATCGGAGGCCGGCGTTCTTCATCGGAGATGGTGCGTTCTTCACTTTCTTCATCGAGGAAGAAGAAATTCAAGACATAGAGCTTTCTCCCCCCAATTCTTCTCGCACAACACAACAACATAATAAAATAAGGGTTGCCTTATTTAATTACGCATGCCATCTATTTTTGAAATTCAAAAAAAATAGATCACTATTTAAATATCGAGTGTTGTACAATAATTATGCATTTAACAATTCTATTAAACATGAGAGTTGACTTGGCATTTAAGAGGGGGTGCGGGTGAGTTACCAGATTTAATGCACGTGGAAGGTAAAAGGAAATAAAGGGGTGGGGCTCGTGTGGGCCCCACATCACTAATATCTTAATTAGGAAATAGGATATCAGTGGGTCCCACTCCAATCGCCATACCTAGATTAGAACTGCATAGAATAAAAATAAAATATGTTGCACAATTTTATTTTATTCTTTAGTTAACCCAAAATTTTTAATAATCTAACCTAAGAGAAAAAAACTCTGGAAAAGGTGTTCTTAAGCAATTATCGGCGATGCGGTTCCATCAGTTCCCTCAAATTTCGATTCCGAGCACCGGTTCAATAGTTAGGAAAACCCGCTCGTTCATTTACTGAACGTACCCGAGCTAAACTTCAGAAACTGATTCCGAGCACACCGGGCCTCGGAAACAGGTGCCGTCAGAAACTGTGTTCTTGTAAAATCCCAAAGAAAATGAAGAAAAAAATTTCCCTTGAAATTTATAGGTCTTTAAATTTTATGATGATTAAGAGTTAACACCGCATCATCACTATCTCCCTACATTGACCCTTCTCTTGTCAAACTACCCTAGAATGCTCTAATGTGGGATAAATAAATAATATGTATAGATTTTCCAATAAAAATATCTTTACTTACGAGAGTTTATTACAATTTACACATATGATTTAGGTCCATGAAGTATCACTATCGAACTAATATCAAGAAGAATGCCTTTTTTAAAGAATATAGCTTCTTCCAAATCATCATCATCAGGATGAATGAATAATCAAACAAGCCAAGAAAAAAATTCAATATACTCTTTTACTGGCTAGTCACTTTGATAAACATTAAATAATACCTTCATCGCCTTTACTCGTAGGGTATTATTCTACTAGATAATGAGGCACTTGAAATAGTTCTAATACATACTTTTATGTTTCCATGAAATAAAATTGGACTTTTATAATTTCAAAACATATATCTTTCACAATAATGAAATGGTCTTCATCCTTTAGTTCACATGATTTTTTATTGAATAAATGATTAATTCAACAATACTCAACAATTCCATCGCCTCATTTGGTCCGTGAACACCATGAAAGACTAGATAATACTAATTTAGAAACAACCTCATAATATATACAAGTTGGGATAAACATGGAAATGTGAATTCATTTAGAGTTTGATAACTTTTAAGGAATAGTATTACAACAACTGGTTCATTAGAATAAATGTAACGCCCTGACCCCAGTAACCCAGAGTCGGTGCATGATTCTGTAACATTGGCATGATCACAAAAGACCAAGTTTCAAAAAACCGATTAGTTTAGTGGCCTTGGAAACACTAGATACATTCATAAATGTTACATTACAGCATAATGTAAAAAACTAAAATAACAATGTATCCATAGTCCACACTCATATCCTCTTCTGACTATCCCTGTAGGTCATTCATAAAATACTTCTTCACATCCTGGAAAATATTAAAACATTGAAAGGGTGAGCTCAGATGCTCAGTAAGGATAACAATATTACGGAATCTTTCATAATTAAACATTAACATTTAAGGCAATGTATAATTAAAACAAAATTTTTTTTAAACTTTAACTTAAGAATAATATGGAAAAAAACAATTAAATAATGCCATTTACTTACTCACATGAATATTATACTAGTCGAATAATCACATGC
Source organism: Viscum album (assembly GCA_963277665.1). Taxonomy (NCBI): domain Eukaryota; kingdom Viridiplantae; phylum Streptophyta; class Magnoliopsida; order Santalales; family Viscaceae; genus Viscum; species Viscum album. Next base: position 1,498,899,230 of record OY728119.1, on the reverse strand, counting down.
AATGTCAATAACCACTTTCATAATGATGGAATGCATAATGCCAGACTATCATAACCACGTATCCAAGGCCTTGTGCCAAGAACACAAATAAGATTTTTTCAAGTCCTCGTGCCAAGACACTAGTTTGTCTCATGAGACCTACCGATGCATCTATGAGCTATAGCGGGCTCCACCCCTCACATATTAAGTCCAATGCATTCCTCATACGAAATGGTTTAAACATATCATAAACCATAACAAAATTGTATCACATAAAACATGGATAAAGGAAACATAACATATCAATATTTCAATCACAAGATATCAATAAAACACATTGATATAATAAAAACACATTCAAACCCATTTTCAATACCAAAAATAAAAGAAAATTTAAAACTTTGAATTTATTTTTCATTTAAAAAAAAGTTATGGCTTGTAGAGGAAGTGAAACTCAAATAATGGTCATGGCGGTGGAGAAGTTGTTGTCACCACATACGTATGACATAAAAAACATTCCTTTTGGTATTTTAGTAAAACGCTTCATATAAAAAGATTCCTTTTGAATAAACGTAAAAGTCAAAGGGGTTTATTCACCGTATAAAAGAAAGTCTTGTATTAAAACAGAATATGCCTCAATGAGAGAAGGTTGAGACGAAGTCCCTTACAAAGATCATTATTTAAATAAAATAGATCTATTATGTGTATTCAATATAAGTACACATAAAGAGTGTACAAATACAAGATAGGACATAGTAATATCATGACATAATTTGAAATTAGGAGATTAACCCAAAGAATGGAAATTGGGTTAAGAAGTTCCCTTACCTCGTGTCCGACTTCACTCGACCTTTCTTTAACCTCATGAATAATAAAATAGAGTTAATCTATACTTGCTTAAGAACCTTTATCAATTTTATTATCCCCTTTTATATCACTTATTGCAATGTTAAGAAAATTATGTAGTCATTTAAGTAATAACAGTCGTTTTGTCGATCTATGGTACATGAGTCAAAAATAAACTTCATATAATTACAAGTTGTTCATGAGCTAAAATATCCATTATATCCATAATTATATTCATGATTTAGATATCATATACATAATATATATCCAGTATATACATTCGTATATAATATTACATAACATTTAGAGGTAAGAAATGAAATGCACCTTACGTTGAGACGGTAAGTCGTACGTACGCATTAACACTACTTTCATTTATATTTCATATTTAATGGAATGAAGTTACAATTATATAAAGGTATAATATAATTCCAGTATAATATAATGTATAATACCATTTACTCCTTCCTTTATACATCATACATATGGCTTTAACGATTCAAATCACTTTGAGGGGGCGGTAGTCCGCACTTCCTAAAATGAAAATATCATGTTTACCCATAATGGAAACCAAAAAGGTATGAAATAAATGAAAAATACAGAAGCTTAAGTAAAACATAAACTTATTATATATCATATATAAATATAGTGATATCTTAATGGCCACCTTTGAAGGTGTTATATGAGTGTTGAATAATCATCGTTTCGTGAGGTAGAAATTCGCCATTCACAGAAACAATATGTTCTTTAACCATTAGATGTAGGTGTGAGTAAGTGTAGCTAGAATAATTATTATAAAAACATCCTATTATATTTAGGATACTAGTTTTGTTACAAAAGATATGAAGAAAAAGAGTTAATGGGGTTGGAGAATCAAAATAAAACAAAATAACATAAGTGAAGACATTACCTGAAAATCAGGTAACTTTTTTTGATTTGAGCCAAAGGCTTCCTTGGGAAGAATTATGCCCAAATTGAGGCTTCTAGGAGTAATAGAGGGAATTTTAGAGAGTATTTGGGCAGAGTTTGGCCAAGCCAAATGGTTTGAAGGTGTGAATAATGTGGTAGAGGTGGGGGCCTTTTATAAGAGGAGAGGAGGGGCACTCTTGGAAGGATTGAAATGTTACAATATTGTGAAATGATTTTCGGATTCTAAATGTCACAAAATGTTATCTTTAGAGTCTAAGGTAATAATGGTTCTAAATATACTCATCCAATTGGTTTTTTACAAGTTTAAGCCTTATATTTTACATTATCTTTTCATTTTATTTAAATTGTTAATTAATGAGGTAATCGCTACATCATCATGGTGTCATAAATAATTTAATTTATTTAATGTCTAAAAATTATAAAAAAAATATCATGACGTAGGAAATATCTTTATATTTCTAATTAATATTTATAATACAAAATATGACTTTTATAACTCAATTTAAATATTGTTTTAGTAAAAAAACTTATATTTGTGACATTCTTATTTTAACATTAAATAAAAGGTTTTTAATGTCATTTTCCTACCAAAGTGGCTCCATGGGGTCCCCAAGTTGACCCATGGATTTTCTTGGCCGGATATGACTCATCCAATAGGGGTAGGACAAGTGTAAAGGTATTTTCATATTTTTATAAAACAATTTTTACCTTAAATTTTATTAATTACCTTTAATCACGATTAATTAAACTTAAAAGTTATTATTCACCAAAAAATTATTTTAATCCCATTGAACCACATTTTACATCCTAATGACAACCATGTATGTCGGATTTTTGAAAATCAAATCACAGAAGTGGTAATGTTTCATTTAAATGAAAAATCAGTTTTTTAACTACCACTTAGTGGTTTCACTGTTCATCAAAAATTGAAGTTTTTCAGAACAATGCCAAAATTTCAACCTAAGATATAATTGATATTCCTAGTTCAAAAATGATGTCTATTTTATAAAATTCAAAACATATAAGTTTCATTAATTAATTTCATAATTAATTTCTACTGTTACAACAAATAGCGTGTTTTTGGGAAACATTATATATCAAAAGATAACAATTGTTTATGTCCAATTTCAAAGGGAAATTAATTATAATGACCACCATTGGATAAAATGGTAAAAATATATTCTAATTATACTTTAAAACCACTCAATATTTTAATTTATCAATATAAATTATTTTGATAGAAAAATATGTTTTAAGTATTTTTCACTACTTATAAAAAAATTAGAAGTTTTCAGAAAAATACCAAAAATTCAACATAGGATAATTTCAATATTCCGAATCCAAAAACGAAGACCATTTGGCAAGATAAAATTTATAAAATTTCAAAAATTAGGTATTACAATTCATAACGGCTACTTTGATTGGTTGTGGTGTGTGTTTAGAACTTGTACTTGCGTACAACACACGCTGTTGTATTATTCAAAGAGAAGTGTACCGTGGAAGCTTGGGGTGTTACATTCTCCCCTCCTTCAAATAATTTCATCCTCGAAATTTCATATAATATAACTATATAAAAATACTCAGGTGATTCTTCATCATAAGTTCCTCGGGTTCCCACGTTGCCTCCTCCATCTTATGGTTTCTCCATAGTACTATTACCAGATGAGTCGTCCGGTTCCTCAGCAAGTGTTCCCTTGTATCAAGAATCCTGACGGGCTCTTCGCAATAAGACAGATCGGGTTCCAATTCTAATTCCTCATAGGTTAGTACATGCATTGGGCCAGGCATGTATTTTCACAACAGTGATACGTGGAATACATCATGAACTTTGGAGAGACTTGGTGGCATTTCCAAACAGTAATCTACTGCCCAAATTCGTTCTAGAATTTCAAAGGGTCCGATGTACCTAGGACTCAATTTACCCTTCTTAGCGAAACGTATAACTCAATTCCATGGAGATACATTCACGGAAACATGATCTCCTACCTGAAATTCCATATCCTTCCTTTGGTTGTCGGCATAGCTCTTCTGCCTACTTTGAGCTGCTTTGATGTGGTTTTGGATTACTTTCAGCTTTTCCATCATTTCCTCCACCAATTCTGGGCCTACAAGGTTTCTTTCACCAACTTCATCCCAACAGGTTGGTGTGCGACATCTCTTTCCGTATAACGCTTCATATGGTTCCATCTGAATACTTGAATGGAAGCTATTGTTATAGGAAAATTCTACCAGAGGTAAATATTGATCCCACATTCCATGAATGTCAAGTGAGCATGATCTCAACATGTCTTCTAATGTTTGAATAGTTTTTTATGATTGTCCATCTGTTTGAGGGTGGTATGCAGTGCTCAAACGAAGTTCAGTATCCAAGGCCTTCTGAAGACTTTTCCAGAATCTTGATGTAAAACGAGGATCGTGATCCGAGACAATCGACACGGGTACTCCATGAAGTCTCACAACTTAATTAATATACAGTCTTGCTAGACGTTCAAGTGGTAGATCTCCCCTTATATCACGAAAATGTGCTGACTTCGTGATACGATCAACAATGACCCATATTGCGTCATTTATTCTAGGAGTCTTTGGTAGTCCCATGACAAAATCCATCGTAATATTATCCCATTTCAACTCAGGTATGGGAAGTGGTTGCAATACTCCACCAGGTAGTTGCCTTCCAGCTTTCACTTGTTGAAAAACCATACATCTTTACACAAAATCAGCAATCTCCCTCTTCATGTTGTCCCACCAAAAATGTCCCTTTAAATCTCGATACATTTTGGTTCTACCAGGGTGTATAGAAAAATTAGAACTATGAGAATCATCCAAAAATTACCTCTTTAAATCAGGAATATCGGGAACACAAAGTCTCCTCCAAAATTTCAAAATTCCATCTTCATACACAATGTCACTCAATCTCCCATCATTCATATCTTTAATCTTCTTTTTCAACTCTTCATCATTGGCCTGAGAACAATTTATCCTTTCTAGGAAAGATGTTTTGGCAACCATGTAAAATATTTTTGATGTTTCACCCTCCATGGTGATTCCCATATCCATCGTTACTTGATCCATGAAAATAGGATCCCTTTCCACTCTCATCATGTTCAAAACTCTATGATCTTTTCTACTCAAAGCATCTGCAACCTTATTTTCCTTCCCTAGGTGGTAGTGTATCGTGAAATCATAATCCTTGAGTAGTTAAATCCATCACCTTTTCCTCATGTTGAGTTCTTTTTGTGAGAAAATATATTTAAAACTATTATGATCGGTATATATCTCACATTATTCACCATAGAGATAATGTCTCCATATCTTGAAGGCAAAAATTACAGCATCTAACTCAAGATCATGAGTAGGATAGTTCTGCTCATGAATTTTTAGCTTTCGTTATGCATAGGAAATAACCCTATCATTCTGTATAAGGACACAACCAAGTCCTTTAATTGATGCATCACTATAAATAATGAACCCATCATTCTCTGATTATAAAGTCAATATAGGAGCACTGACTAATCTTCTCTTCAGTTCATCAAAAAATTCTTCACACCCATTTGTCCAGACAAATTTAACCCATTACGTGTGAGCTTCGTTATTGGGTTAGCCAATCGGGAAAAATTCCGGAAAAAATGTCGATAATAACCTGCCAAACCAATAAAGCTGCGTACCTCAGTTATACTCATCGGTGATGGCCAATCTTGGATTGCCTTGGTCTTAGAAGGATCAATAGAAATTCTATCCTTAGAGAGAATGTGGACAAGAAAAGAAATCTCCGGAAGCCAGAATTCACACTTGCTAAACATTCCATATAATTCATTCCTTCTAAGAGTCTTCAAGATAATGTGATTTTCATGATCTTCTTAGATTTTGGAGTACACCAAGATGTCATCAATAAATAAAACCACAAAATCATCTAGATATTTCTTGAAAACTCTATTCATTAGATCCATGAATATAGAGGGTGAATTAGTCAATCCAAAAGGAATTACTGTAAACTCATAATGCCCGTACCTTGTTCGAAATGTGGTCTTTGGAATGTATTCCTTATTCACACACAACTGATGGTATCCAAATCAAAGTTCAATCTTTGAAAAGTATTTATCTCCATGCAATTGGTCAAATAAATCATCAATGCTAGGTAGGGGATACTTGTTCATTATTGTTATAGCATTGATCTCCCTGTAGTCAACGCACAACCTCATAGATCCATCTTTCTTCTTAACAAAAAGGATAGGGGCTCCCCATGGAGAAACACTAGGGTGAATAAATCCCGTATTAGTCAATTCCTATAGTTGTTTATTTATTTCAAATAATTCCACAGTGGCCATCCTATAAGGGGTCTTCGATATAGGCCTTGATCCAGGAATTAAATCAATGGAAAACTCAACTTCTCGTTCTGGAGGATGTCCAGGTAAATATTCCGGAAACAAATCTTCATATTCATTCACAACAGGCTCATCCTTTATTTGAACATTCCTTTCCATGCCCTTAGTCATTTCATTCTCTTCCTCCCCAATAATTGAATTTAGTTGAGCTATTGGGGGTGGATCTAAATAAGAATTAGGTAGTGACAATTCTTCCCTAAAAATAATGTGTTCCTTATCATCATCATCAAAAATTGTAACCTCCTTCTTCTTACAATAAATCTTTGCATCATAGTCCGAAAGAGAATCCATACTGAGGATTATATCAAACTCAATCATAGGTATGACAATGAGATCAGTAGATAATGAATAGTTATGTGCTCTAATGGGGAATGATTCACAAAACGTTATTGCAATAATACTACCCTTAAAAGTTTTGACTGACAATTATCTTGTTAAATCAAATAGGAAATATCTAATTTTCCTAGAAAACTGGGAAGATATGAAACAATGTGATGATCCAGAATCAAATAATGCATTTTCTAAACTTGAGGAAACCACTAAATTACCTGCCACCACGTCTTTCAGAGCTTCAACCTCAGCAGTAGTGATAACATAAGCCTGGCCTTGATCCCTTGGCCTCTTCTGAGGTAAGTTCCCCTGACGCTTAGGACATTCATTTGCATAATGTCCTATCTCTCTACAATTATAGCATTCCACATTTACAACAACTTTCTTTCCCTTTCAATCATGAGCTTGGTGGCCTTTTTCACCACACATGTAACAGACTCACATTCCCTTCAAGCAAGTACCGAGGTGTTTCTTTCCACATTTACTGCAGGACTGATATTCAACTCTTCCCTTCTTCCCCTTATTTCCATTTCCAGATTGATCAGAAGATCTCTTCTTTTCTTGCTTTGGTTTAAGGTCATAAGACATTGAGAATTCCTTTTCCGTCTTGATAGCACACGAGACAATATCTTTGTACGACGAGAAGTTTTGTGAGACTAATGCTCGACGAAGAAATGGTTTTAACCCATCAAAGAAACGATCACTCTTACTTCTTGGGTTACGTATATAATCTGCAGCATGTCTCGCTAACCTTGTAAAGTAAGCCTCATACTTTGTGACATTCTCATCCTCCTTCTGCCCCAGACTCAGAAATTGTCATTCCATATCTGCTCGATGGTCATGTGGAAAGTATTTTTCTAAGAAAATTTATTTAAACTCCCTCTATTCCATACTTGATACATCTTCATATTCCTTTGTGATTTTAATTAGCTCCCACCATTGATCGGCATCTTCAGTGAGGCGGTAGACTTCCATGACAACCTTCTTCCTTTCGCTACTCCCCAAGGCGTGGAATATTTTCTCTATGGAGTTTATCCATTGCTTAGATACTAATGTATTTTTACCCCATTAAATTATGGCGGTTGTTGCCTCATGAAGCAGTCTAACATTGATCCTCCACGTTGCGGATCGGGGTGCTACATATGAGTAAGGTTATTATTCATAACCTGAGTGAGTTGTCCTAGTATGGTAATAAGTTGATCAACACCAGTTTTATCTCCAGCTCCACAATAATTATCTTGAGAAGGAGGGAAATCCTTACATGGAGTGTGTGCATTGATACGGTTTCCCTTCCTTCCACTAGGCACCATTTCTAAACAATGGCATAAACTAGATTAGTTTATGAATCAAAATACATAATTCCATACTTGTAAAATACTAAACATAAATTGAACTATTTATGGATATAATCCATAATCATAAAAAAGGTTTCTTTGAGAAAGTATATACTCATAACCCTTCATAGTGGTTTGTAAAGAAAATGAGAATTATCCTAGGCATATCCCCTGGGAGAGTCATAACCAAGAGTGCAGCAAGGCCCATTGTCGTGCACCAGTTCCCGTTCAAGTCTAGCTCAAAGTGGTGTTTTTGGGGTTTAACCGTAGGTACATCTATGCCAGAGCCGCCTCTACCTGCTCATATCCAGACAGGGATGTATTGCTCGGAAAACTCACAAAATCTCTATAATACAAAAATTCTAGGAAGTTCTTCTATACTAATCCTCAAAGTCTATTTTTCAGCTATGTTCTCTAATCAGAGTTTATCTAAATCTAGCTTCTAAGGTTGGTAATAAACTATCTCTGATACCAACTGTAACGCCGCGACCCCAGTTACCCGGAGTCGGTGCATTATTCTGTAACATTGGCATGATAACAAAAGATCAAGTCTCGAAAGACCGATTAGTTTAGTAGCCTTGGAAACACTAGATACATTCATAAATGTTACATTACATCATAAAGTGAAAAAATACAATAACAAAGTCTCCATAGTACACACTCATATCCTCTTATGACTATCCCTATAGGTCATTCATAAAATACTTCATCAAATCCTGAAAAATATTAAAACATTGAAATGGGTGAGCTCAGATGCTCAGTAAGGATAACAATATTGTGGAAGTTTTCATAAATAAACATTAACATTTAAGGCAATGTATAACTATAACAAAAGCATTTTTAAACATGAACTTCAGTATAATATGGAAAAAATAAAATTAAATAATGCCATTTACTTACTCACATGGATATTCTACTATTCGAATAATCACATGAAATATCATTAACCACTTTCATAATGATGGAATGCATAATGCCAGACTATCATAACCACGTAGCCAAGGCCTCGTGCCAAGACCACAAATAAGATTTTGTCAAGGCCTCATGCCAAGACACTAGTTTGGCTCATGAGACCTACTGATGCATCGAGGAGCTATAGAAGGCTCCACCCATCACTTATTAAGTCCAATGCATTCCTCATATGAATAGGTTTGAACATATCATAAACCATAACACAATTGTATCACATAAAACATGCATAAAGGAAAAATAACATATCCACATTTCAATCACAAGATATCCATACAACACATTGATATAATAAAAACACATTCAAAACCTTTTTCAATACCAAAAATAAATGAAAATTTAAAACTTTGTATTTATTTTTCATTTAAAAAAAGTTATGGCTTGTAGAGGAATCTGAAACTCAAATAATGGTCACGGCGGTGGAGAAGTCGTTGATGCCGCATACATACGACAAAAAAAACATTCCTTTTTGTCTTTTAGTAATACGCTTCATATAAAAATATTCATTTTTAATAAATGTAAAAGTCAAAGGGGTTTATAATCCGTATAAAATAAAGTCTTGTATTAAAACACAATATACCTCAATGAGAGAATATTGAGACAAAGTCCCTTACAAAGATCATTTTTAAAATAAAATAGATCTATTATGTGTATTCAATATAATTAAACATAAAGAATGTAAAAATACAAGATAGAACATAGTAATATTATGACATAATTTGATATTAGGAGATTAACCCAAAGAACGGAAATTGGGATAAGAAGTTCCCTTACCTCGTGTCTGACTTCACTCGACCATTCTTTAACCTCCTGAATAATAAACTTGAGTTAATCTCTACTTTCTTATGAACCCTTCTCAATTTAATTATACCCTTTTATATCACTTATTACAATGTTACGAAAATTATGTAGTCATTTAAGCTAATAACGGTCGTTTTGTCGTTCTTTGGTACTTGAGTCAAAAATAAACTTCTTATAATTACAAGTTGTCCATGTGGTAAAATATTCATTATATACATATTTATATTAATTATGTAGATATCATATACATAATATATATCCAGTATATACATTCATTTATAATATTACATAACATTTAGAGGTAAGAAATGAAATGCACCGTTCATGGAGACGGTAGGCCATACGTACGCATGAACACTACTTTCATTTCTATTTCATATTTAATGGAATGAAGTTATAATTATATAAAGGTATAATATAATTCCAGTATAATATAATATATAATACCATTTACTCCATCCTTTATACATCCCACATATGGCATTAATGATTCAAATCACTTTGAGGGGGCGGTAGTCCGCACTTCCTAAAATGAAAATATCATGTTTACCCATAATGGAAACCAAAATGGTATGCCATAAATGAAAAATACAGACGCTTAAGTAAAACATTAACATATAAAATATAATATATAGATATAGTGATATCTTAATGGCCACCTTTTAAGATGTTATATGATTGTTGAACAATCATCATTTGCTGAGGCAGAAATTCGCCATCCATAGAAACAGTATGTTCATTAACCATTAGATGTAGGTGTGTGTAAGTATAGCTAGAATAATTCATATAACAACATCCTAGTATATTGAGGATACTGTTTTTGTTACAAAAGATATGAATAAAAAGAGTTTCGGGGGTTGGAGAAGCAAAATAAAACAAAATAACATAAGTGAATACGTTACCTTAAAATCGGGTGACTCTTTTTGATTTGAGCCAAAGGCTTCCTTTGGAAGCATTATGCCAAAGTGAGGCTTCTAGGAGTAAGAGAGGGAAGTTGAGAGAGTATTTGGGCAGAGGTTGGCCGAGCCAAATGGTTTGAAGGTGTGAATAAGGTGGTAGAGGTGGGGGCCTTTTATAAGAGGAGATGAGGGGAACTCTTGGAAAGATTGAAATGTTAAATTATTATGAAATTGTTTTCGTATTATAAAGGCCCCACAATGTTATATTTCGAGGATAAGGTGATAAGGGTTCAAAATATACTCATACAATTGGTTTTTGACAAGTGTATGCCTTAGATTTTACATTATCTTTTCTTTTTATTTAAATCGTTAATTAATGAGGTAATCACTACATCATCATGTTGTCATAAATAATTTAATTTTTTTAATGTCTAAAAATTATTAAAAAAATATCATGATGTAGGAAATATTTTTAGATTTCTAATTATTTTTTATATTAAAAAATATGACTTGTATAACTCCATTGAAAAATTGTTTTAGTAAAACAACTCATGAATGTGACATTCTTATTTTAACATTTAATAAAAGGTTTTTTATGTCATTTTCCTACCAAAGTGGCTCCATGGGGTCCCCAAGTTGACCCATGGATTGTCTTGGTATACCATGACTCATACAATAGGGGTAGGACAAGTGTAAAGGTATTTTTATATTTTTATAATACCATTTTTACCTTAAATTTTACTAATTACCTTTAATCGTGATTAATTAAACTTAAAAGTTACTATTCACCAAAAAATTATTTTAATCCCATTGAACAATAGTTTACTTATTAATGACAACCATGTATGTCAGATTTTTAAGAATCAAATCACAGAAGTGGTAATGTTTCATTTAAATAAAAAATCAGTTTTTTAACTACCACTTAGTGGTTTCACTATTCATCAAAAATTGAAGTTTTTCAGAACAATGCCATAATTTCACCCTAAGCTATAATTGATATTCCGAATTCAAAAATGATGTCTATTTAATAAAATTCCAAACATCTAAGCTGAGTTAATTAATTTTCTAATTAATTCCCGCTGTCACAACAAATAGCTTGTTTTTGAGAAACATTATATATCAAAAGATTAACAATTGTTTATGTCCAATTTCAAAGTGAAATTAATTCTAATGACAACCATTAGCTAAAATGGTAAAAATATATTCTAATTATACATTAAAACCACTCAATATTATAATTTATCACTATAAATTATTTTTATTAAAAAATTTGTTTTATGTATTTTTCATTATTTATAAAAAAATTGGAAGTTCTCAGAAAATTACCAAAAATTCAACATAGGATAATTTTGATATTCCGAATCAAAAAACGAAGTCCATTTGAAAAGATAAAATTTATAAAATTTCAAAAATTATTTATTTCCATTCATAACGGCTACTTTGCTTGGTTGTAGTGTGTGTTTAGAACTCGAAGTTGCGTACAACACACACTGTTGTATTATTCAAAGAGAAGTGTACCGTGGAAGCTTGGGGTGTTACAATAAACACCTAAATTTATCCCAACATAAATTTTTAATTCCGTTTTGTGGGACATATTCTAAAAGAACAGAGAAAAAAATATTTAATATAATTATCTCAAAATTAAAATACAAGGGATATGAATCCAAGGGTCTAAAAAATCATGATTACAAATTCTCTACATAGTCTCACACAAAACACGTTAAAAACTTTCCGTGTCACAATCTCTAATATAAAAAAGGAATATGATTCATGCAAAAAATTTATATCAATAAAAATATTTCCATTTCATAATCATGCAACATTACCATCCTTTATATCAAAATATAAAACGAGTAATAAAATTCCTCTTAAAGAGAAAGATATTTCACTAAAAATATTAATGTTGTAACCACAAAATTTTTGGAAAAACCATATTTTAATTGAAAAAAACTTATTCCCAATATAACAGAAGACACAACTATTTTTTTTCCAAAACCAATAATTTTGTATCTCATGGAATGTTTAAAAGCGAATATGAAACATCCAATGCTTGGTTTTGTAAACTATTTCAACGATAATGATGTAATAAAATTATATAAAAAATTGCCAAAAATTATCCATAACCCATGAAAGATAACATAACCACTAAAAAATAAGTGAAAACATTAAAAAGTGAGGTGTAAAAAATTTTTGGTTGAAAAAAATTCAAAGCATTTACTAGTATATGCATTTGAGGCTCGCCAATTGTCAGAGCATGCACTATCTATGAGAGTTCTACATGATTTAAACTTGAATGATTTTTTCATTATGTGTAAATAGTTATATAAATGACCATAAACTATATATAGGCTCTATATGATGCCCTCATCCTACATAGTATGAATGATTAACAATGTTACCAGTCATATGTATGTCTATTAGAACATTCATTGAGATTTCTGACTAGAGGTAAGAAGATATCCCACTTATAGACCATTAAAAAATTCATAATCGTATATTATACAAAATTTAAAAGGATATTGGAAAAAGAGATTTATGTAGTGTAGAAACATGTATAACATACAAGGGAGAACACTACAAACATATTTCATTTAAGGAGGTGAAAAATGAAAAAAAAACTCATAAATTAAACTATAATAAATAGTGTCACTAAACAAAGTAAAAATAACCACTATTCATATATGATTTTAAAAAAAGTGTATATAAAGAGAGATACTTCAACACACCTCTTTATAGATGTATCTATTTTTCCAACCTATTACATTGACCAATGATATTCGCTATCAATATCCTATTGACTTGGGAAAATATTAATACACTATTGAACCATCCATTTCAAAGATCAATAGTTAGTCACCATACAAGAAACAAGGGCATGTATCACTTATCCTTATGAGAACCATATGTGAGACATATATTCAATGATCATCACTCAATAAACAATATCAAATGAATGTTTGTTTAGTGACTTTTATTTTAAACATCTCTATAACAGACTAACTGGAAGCATCTGTTCTATCCTTGTAACGATCATTCTTTGAAAAACATAGTTGTATGACCTTTGTATAAAATTATTTGTCTTGTGAATATGTGTATATTATACATACCCAAAAATCTCCTACTTATCAATTTCTTCAGGATTATATCCTATATCATCCATCCATCGGATATCAACCTCAGCTAGATATATACAGTGTCCACTATATTGTCTAATCATCTAAGTTCAGCTTAGTTGAAATGTATCCTTATAATTTTCTTGTCAATCACAATTCTGTATATAATCACAAGATTCCATATCCTAATTTTTTTTGAATAACCATGTTTTTTTCTTCTTATAGACTTTTTATAATGTAACATAACATATCATCATTTTTATTCCAATATGAAACATTGGATTTTGATCAAGAAGAATTGGAATTTGACTAACACAGATTAAAATCCCTTTATTTGATCCATTTTGAAGTTCCCAAAAAAAATTTATCAACTATATCAAATCATTTTTTACATTATAAATATCAAAATACTCTACATAAATTATATATAAATTGACCTATGTCTATAAATGAGATATCCAATTGACCTTTATACAACTGAATGAAAATATAGAACATGTAGTACTTCTGTGTGAGTCCATGTCTTCAATAGAAATTTTGATATACAGAACATTTGAACCAATCATCATCAATGAAAGAGAAGTAAATCCCCAAGCCCTTTCATATATAGTTTGATCCATTTCAAATACTCTTAATTTTTACTAATAATATATTATTTGAAATATCAAATAACACCCAATAGAAAAGATATACCTTTTAAAGTATAAATGATTTCATTAATAAAAATTCATTTAGGTAATGAATAATGATCCATATCTATGTAATAAATGTCTCTATCCATTTATGGTTCCTATTATTTATAAATTTAAATGTTTTCAATGAGAGGGGTTGGGGTATTTTTTTCAAATGGTCATTCCTAACATTTAAATAACCTAACATATGTATTATATATGGGATAAAACCGATGATCAGTCTATATCATCCCTCTTGATTCTCATTTATAATATATTTTTATCTGCTCCAAGATACTTAATCTAAAACACAATTGATATATTCCTCTTAATTTCCTCAATATTAAGAAAATACATACTTAAATTCAACCTATCACCAACATAAAATAATAATATTATATATATATCCCATTATACCATTTTATCTATAAAGATATTATCGAAATCAGACTTAATGAAACATTTTTCATGAATTAATGTTTCAAACATTCTATTGCACTGTCATGGAGAATACATCAAGACAAAAAGACTTTGTTTCAATATAGATACCAAAACCTCCATCTGATGATCTTCATAACCAATTGAATTATCCATATAAATTTATTACTCAAAATAAACATAAAAAATAACTTTTTATCCATATTCTCAAAGAGTATATGATAAATATAAATAATGTTAAGAACTATCCGAATGTTAGGGTGCTTCAGTAGTAGTGATAATATATCTGAAAATTATATTCCTTCTATTTTTTTTAAAACTATTCACTGAAATTTTTTCCCCTTAATTTTATATTATTACTTTTTCAAAAAGAAATAATTTTTTTATAGAGCTCTCCATCATTCATATAGCATATCCCAATCCTATATATTTTTTAAATTTAAGGAAATAGATTCTCTTTCCATGGATGAATCCCTATATTTATAGTCTCTAAGAGTATCTTCCTCCTATGGAGGATATACTTCAAAGAATATGTTTGATGTAAGTAATTCATTTCAAATACAATCCAATGAACACATTCTATGATATGATTGGATCTACTCAGCACAAACACTTTTTATTTCATAGAAACATATCATTCTATTATTCAACCATCAAGAATTTCTCTATCGAGTACATATCAATTTGTAGAATCATTATTTGGTAGAAATATATTTAATGATATTATATATTATCCCCATCTATTCAATAATAGTTTTTATGCTCATTATATATATGTTATGATAACTATTGTATCACAATCCTATGATGTTTCTCTAGAAACCTTTAAACTGAATGTTTGTATGATCAATTCTATTTTATCACACTAAATGTTGATGGTTTATATTTCCTCAGTATTCTTCTCAAAAAAGATCCCATAATTTTGTTTAATTTTTTCATTTGGTAAAATATATCAATTCTAGATGATTGTTTATTTGAGTCATCCCATAGATGATAACCAAAGATCTCATCATTATATTCAACAAGGAAGATCTCTTTTTTATTTTTCGTACAACATAAAAATATCATTAGCATTGATATGAACATATGATATACATACATATATTTTTATACGGTTAACATCTGGCCTCTTACCATACCAAATATATTTAGGATGTTCTTACCCCACACATGAAGTTGGACATATTTTCAACATTTAATTAGTTTTAGTCCATACCTTTATCCAAATTCCCCTAATCATTCCTGAGTGAATCCTTATACTCTATATTTTCTATATCAGAGTCCTATTTATACTTTTTACTAATATTATTATTTTAGGATTCCGTGAAACAATCTTCTCATTTTGATTCACTTTTTTCCTATAGGTATTATGAATTTTATGTTCAGTGTATTCATTGTAGTTTTTTTAAATGAGAAATTTAATGATCATTCAAAATATTTTCCTACAAAAAAATTGAATGAAATAATTCTTAAAACATGTTCGATTATTTAATAAGTGAATAGAACAAAACATTATGAGTAGTATCAATTGATTATGGTCACTAAGTACACTGATTATTTATTTGAAAGTAAAGGCCCTGGTCTATACACAACAGAATAAAAAATTTCAAACTTTTGATTACTTGGATTTTTACCATCCATGTTTATTGAATTTGTCTTATGTTTTCATAGAATACAACAAGCACAATATAAATGGTCCCTATAACTAACTTTATGTCTTCCCATTCACTGTATGAGTGAATATATTATTTTCAATGATATTACCAATTTAATAGTGAAACATTAACAAAATATCTATTGAAGTCATTCCAATTTTTTAAAATACATCACTCACCTAGGTAAAATAAAAACTACTATTATTAAGTCTATAAAGAATTACCACGAGACCTCTATTCATCTTATAAAAAACATTTTAAATGGTCATTTAAAAACCTAAATTGTCAACTTATCACACTAATTTGATATTATTCTATAGGTTAAGAATGTTGATCATATATTTTATTCTCATGAAACACCTAATACTCATTTCAATATTAACAACACCTTTCCTAAATCTATTCAAAGCTTTATCACCCTCTATATGAACATCTCCCAATATTCCGATTTTATAATAAAATATGATCCAATGATCACCATGTAAATGAAATGACTCTCTTGAGTTAGTGAACCATGATTCCTCTTGAATGATGATGCTCAGTATAATGTTGTAGAGTCATTCTATTTCACTTGATGAGTTTTTTATTGGGAAGTAAAAGCCATAGTCCATCTCATAAAAATTTCATGATATTCCCCATTTTCTTCCAAAAAGACAACTTGTAGGACCCTGATCAACATATTTACCTCAAATTATTATAATATAATTAAAAATGGAAGAATTGTTATTCAAATGGTCCATAAATTTAGGTTAACATACTCATCTATTATCATTGATAACACATCAAAAAAGAATTTGAACAACCATCCACCTTAATTAACGACCCAATATTATGTTTTTAATGTCATCAAACACAATATCTTCTTTCCCAATATTGTTTATGACCACTATAAACAAGAAATACCATATATATTGAAGTGATAAATGAAGAATAGAATACCAAATATCATCTATAAATGTTATCTCAACTAACTTGAGATTCCCTCAAATTATATTGAAGACATTTAGATGATTGACTATTGAAATTGTAACTGATTACCTCGAACTAAACAATATTGACCTCATGAAAACTACTTTAAGAGAAGTTTTTTTTCACACATTACAACCAACATATTCGTAAACATTGTAGTAGTTTTCTTCTCACTAATAATTAATTCAACATTCCAGGAAAGTGTCATCCTAATCAAGGTCAACTCCTTCATATCCCCCCAATCAAATTACACTTTGGCCATTTTTTTGGATTTTACTTAAAATGTACTGATCAATATATTTTAATATTACAATATCTAATAGTTTTAGTCTCTAATAAGAAAATACCATTCCATATAACATAAATTCATTAACATTTCTTTCATATAAATTCATTCTTCTTATATCAGTAAAGGCAAAAAATTAAATAACATTCAATCTAAGGGGAAAATAAATATTAATACTTATGATTGAATTAGAAAAAATGTATAATTTTATAACACTGTTCAAAAGAAAAAACCATAAAATCACTATGATTATTCGATCCAACAGACTAACCTATCAAGTAACATATACACTCAAAATACTCTTTCAGATGAAGTCATCATACACATTATGAACCTCCCAAAAGATATCAGATATATTTTTTCTATTAAAGACATGCTTTGATGATTTTCAAAGGTATGAGGAAGAGATCTAAATTAATCACAAAAAAAAAAAAAAAATACAATTATCATACGTCAAAAAAAATATCATATCAAATAGACAAATCAGATGACATAGTTCATAAAAATTTCTTAGATCTATTGGTGAGTAATACAATCATATTTATTTTTAGGAATTATAAACGATTTTAAAAAACATTACCTCTATCTCTAAACTTAAATGTATAATACAATTAAGTCAGAAACTCATATTCTTTATTCATCAGAATCACATAAATATCAAAAATAGAGAGGTACAAAAATGCATCCCTCTATATTGGAATCTATTTGGATTGAATTTTGTCACAACCTCTAATATTCATGTTTAAACTCCCTTTGACATTGTAAATTATTGATAAAATATTGAACCAACCATCTCCACTATCATTAGATAGTCACCATGAGTGTATAAAATTCATGTGTTACCTTTCCTAGTGAAACCCATGTGTGAGATCTCCCATACATGATCTTTGTTTGATCATTACTATCCAATAATAGTATATCTAGTGACTTCTCTTCCCAAATACTCTATATCTATTCAAAAAGAAACATATGATTAAGATGTCCAATTATCTTGGTTTGACTACCTCCATATGAAATTCCCAATCTGATGAAACTGAAGAACATCCACAAATCCAACATTGATTTCCTTAATTGTTCACCACGTCGATTTAATCTAATAACATCTCGAAACTAGGTATACCCAAAAATAACTCACGGGATCTCTATAAAACCAAGAATAATAGAAAATCACATAAAAACTCTCAATATTTACAAATTATAAATCAAAATTTAGAATCAAATTATCAAACACCCATCATAAATTGAGTTTTGAATTGAAGAAGATCTATCTATACACTTCCCCACACCATCCCTTTGAGATTAATTAGTCAAATACCATGCATACCATCAATACCTGTGTAAAATGTTTTCTCTAATATAAAAAATTAATGAGATGACAGTAGAATACCCAACTAATAAACATATCACTATATAATAAAGTCCAAAGCATGTTATTGGTCTATATTCAATGAGATAAATTTTCTTATATTATTAAAACATGATATTTTAGAATTATTTAGCCTAAAAATCAATAATTTATCCATTGGTTGAAACTAGGATCCCAATATGGGGACTATATGTGTTGTATATTCATGATAAATAAATAAACTTTTAAAATGTATGAATCAACCTAACAAAAAAATATTGAAAATGAAAAAAAAAATAACATAAATGAATTACCTACAATAAATACATTTATTATATGGATTTTGAAATCCATATCATGAAACTAAGAAAAGTATAATTACAATAGGGTTAATAATAAATATGTTATTATCATTACAATAATTTCATGAATAACATAGCTACCCCATTGTGACTGCATGCTACCACCATGAATCCATGAGCACCTATTGATCATCATATTGAATTGTTAATAAACATAGAGGAAAAAAAAATATAACTTTCACATGACATAAAGTCCAAATACCCACCGATGTGAGTATATAGGGTGTCATACAATTCTAGGTAGGATACCACTTTGTGAATACTTGGATTTTTTTATCCTATAAATAAAAAATTAATTTTTTAAAATAAATATTAATGATTACTTTTTCCCTTACATAACCTAAGAAAATAAAAAACAAATCATTGTTCATATTAAAAAAACCCCTTTGATGAAACCAAAATAATAATTACTTTAGAATTTTTGAATCCCATAATTTAAATTTAATATTTTTTATAACCCTCAAATAAATACATGAAGAAAATTGGAATATATGATGGGAAGTAACACATTTGAAATTAATGAGTGAAATAAAAAGAATAAACAAAGGAAAAAATATGTAACATAAGTGTTTAACCATAAAGGAATCAATACATCAACAATAAAAATAATCCAAGAAGAAACAATTCAGACACTAAATTTATGTTAAATAAAACATGACATAAGAATCATATTATGAGGTAATTCATTATAGAATAATGGGTTAATGCTAGACATACCTAATTGGGACCAACAACTAGATGGTTTTATGGTGTAACAATCACCACCTGATTCACTCTATAGTATCCTCATTTGAGACATAAAAAAAAAATATTAATAACTATAAAACTACAAATAATATATATTGTTTAATCTAAAAAATAATTATAGTAAACCCAATATTTCCCACAATTATTCATACTATTACCCATGAACTCACTAAATGGGATTTGACTCTTTAAAAATGTTCATTAATAAAATGTTAACCACATACCATAAGACAATAGATAAATTAACTGTATCAATCTGTACTATAAAAACAACATTATAAGATCATCAAAAAATAATCATAAATAGGATCATGAATCACAGTCCATTCAACCATAACTACACATAGGAATCAATAATACATGTCATTGAGGCTTAATGAGTATGTAACTAATAAAAATCCAAATTACATTACACAAGGTTCTAACTAGGACTTTCCAATATACATAGTACCAATATATTTTCAAATTACCTTATAAAATAAATTTTAAGATAAATAAATTCTAAAATTAGACAATATAAATATTAATGAAACATTACACTCAATACAATGAATCTATAATATCATTTCGATAGTCAAACCCACACCATTAAAACAAGTAAAACCCTTAAATCAAAAAATACCACACTCTATAAATCATTATTAAATTAAAAAAATAATAAAAAATAATTTCTCTTGAATAAAGATAACGTGTTCATTTTATTAAAAACTTTTAATATATTAAAATCTGCTTGAAATAAAAGTGACAATGAAATATGAAATCCAACAATTATTCCAAATGAAAATCCGAATGATATTGTAGAAAAACATTGAGAAGTCATAGTTAGGTTACATATAATCAATATATTTAAACAAAATTAATGTTAAAAAAATAAATTATTCAAGGAATTATACAAAAAAATAAGAATTAAATTGAAACACCATCCTTAAGTGGCAGAACCATGTCAACTTTGATGAGGCATGTTCCTGATAACCCCAAAATGGTAAAAAACTCCAAGAGTATCAAAATATTATTGTTGGGAATGATTATATACTCTAAAATCCATAATATAGAGATATAATTACATCTAGGAACCTAATATGTGGTATTTTCCATTATGATAGTATTTTTAACAATCCAAGATTAATGATTAAATATTTTATTTCATTTAAAACCAACTTATTTTAATATCATATGACATAAGAAACACCCAACCAAAACATAACTAAAAAATATTAAATAATTAAAATTAATATATAGAATTAGAAGGTAAAAAATATACATAAATTAATTATTTTAAATATTTAATATTTAAAAAATTATATTTCAATGTTATGGTATTGAGAAATTATAATATTGTACAAAAGTAATTAATACTCATTTATGCTTAAAAATGTTACATATATAAAAGTTAAATTTTAATACATTATAATGAAAGTAAATTATTTGTAGATAAAATATATTTTGGATATGAATAATATATTAAAAACAATTTTATTAGTAATTGATCGTAAATAAAATTGATAATTAATAATTTTACTAAATGATACATTCCTATAAAAAAATCATTAAATTTTAAAGTAACTTTTTAAATAATATGTTCTAAATGTTATGAATTTAAATTTAATAAAATAAACATAATTTTAGGATAATCATTTCAATGTCTTCTTACATAAAATTTTATGGGTATCTTTTTGAAATACTTGATTATTAAGTGAATAGTGAAAAATATATTTTGTTCCAAAAATATAATCATTAAGAACATATCATTATATAATCTGTATCTATAGATAATAAAATATTTTAATCAATAAAATATGAATTTAATAAGTAATATTATACTTTTTTAATTAGAATTTGTATTTTATAAAACATATATTTATCATTTTTTAAACTAATATAAATTTTTTTCTCTAAAAACTATTTTTGTTCACTTATTTTAAAAAATTATTAATCATGTCTATAAATTTTCTATTTTAAATTGAATTTCATATTTTAGATAAAAATTTATATGTTATATAATAATATATATTTCAATTCAAGAATAAAATTATGATAACTAAGATTAATATTAATGATCTTGATAATGATTAAAAGGGTTATATTCAATGAATTGTTTTTTAATATTATTTTGTTTTTTGTAATAAATTAATATGATATATTTTACATAATTAATATGATATTGTTTTGTATCATATTAAAAAATATATTATCAATCATTTTATTTTTTTAATAAATAAAAAATTAATTAAAAATACTTAATTGTAAAAAACATTCTTGAAAACATTTTTTCCACATAGTACATGTATTCATATAAAATATAATTTTAACATAATGTGAAATTATATTAAATTAAATTTATTTAAAATTTAGGTCTATCATGCACAATTCTTGTAGAAGTTTTTCTTTTATTTGTTTAATAGAACATTGATAACTTTAGTAAATACTAGTTTCCCCAATTAAAAATGTTAAAGTAAAAATTTATAAATAAATAAAATTAATCTTGCTTGAAAATGTTTTAAAATACTTCATTGAGGATTTATTTATAAAATAATGGCTCAAAATAAACTATTTAAAAATTATATTACATTATTCCCTAGAATAATGTCATTATATTATTATAATATAATGGTTGTTTAGAAAATATCCATTTTATTGATTTATAAAATGTTACACTTACGCCCCTTTATGTAACACTAGTTACAAATAATTTATTCGTTAAAATTAAAAAATTTATCTTCAAATAATCCCATCTAAATTTCACAAGCTACCTGCATCAATTAGTGATCCAAATCCCTTTATTTCCATGGATTATTTATAGAGAATATTTTTGGTCCCAATATGATTATTACTTAATATTTGTCTTTCTCTTCTAATTAATTGGCTTCAAAACCAATACAAACCAAAGTTATATAATTGAATAAGTTAAATTTTATTACTAAATAGTTATTCATTTGATTTAAAAATCCTTATTTATTCCTATCCATCAACATAGAAAAAAAAGAATTCTAATCTTGCATTCTATTTACTATCGCCTCTACGAAGTAACATTTCTAAAATTTCATCAAGATTTTAATTGTTTTGAATGTGACATAAAATACGATTTAAAATATAAAAAATATAATTTTTTATTCTTATCTTACAATGCTTTTATAATCTTCTTTAATCAAACTCACCCATCGATAAATATCCTATTCATATTTGAGGATAGTTTAACCACCTACCTGAAAAATGCTAGAAAAATCCATCATGTGTGACTATGGGGAAAATATATTAATTTTAATAAAATATTATAATAAATTTTTTATTTTTTTGTTATTAATGAATTATATAAATTATTTAACTTATTATTAAAATATCTTATTTGACTGGTAAAATTACAAAGATAAGTCTGCACTATCTATTTTTTCATAGAATCATTAGGCAGAAAATATCATAAAGAAATATATTATGTTAATTAATTGTATTTATTAAATGAAATATTGAAGAATAATATTATTTATACACTATAAATATATATTATAATATTATTTTTCATAAAGTTGTGATCTTGCACAGAATGAATCATGAACAAGGTAGTGAATTATTTTCTTAATTTTGAACCGTAGAAACTTATATAATATTACACACCATATTTTATTTAGAATAGTGTTTCTATAATCCAATTGATATTTTATATCATGATTCTACCATTATTAATAATATTTAATGTTTCATTCCAATTCCTATCCATTAAGGGGGTTTTGATTTGTAATCATCTAACTTAAAAATGAATTTCTTGGTCTGATTTTTGTTTATTTAAGAAATATTACATGTTTTAAACCATATATATTTAATTATTGTGTTATTATGATTTAGTATATCGTATATTTCTATACCTTATTTATATGTAATTCAACATATATAATAATCCAGAACATTTTATTTTCTTCTAATGGATTCTGATTCAAGTGTTACCTGAATTGTTAGATTTTTTGGTAACTCAATTTTAATTCATTAAGTTATGATCAGTCACATGAACATATAAGTTAGGTACACTCAACCCTTTTATTTTATCACATGGTGTTTTCTCATTGTTTAAATTTTTACTAGATAAATCCCTTTTAAATATTTCATGATTCCAAGAGTCAGTTTCCTATAAGTGATATTGATAACAGAAAT
Organism: Viscum album; assembly: GCA_963277665.1. Lineage (NCBI taxonomy): Eukaryota > Viridiplantae > Streptophyta > Magnoliopsida > Santalales > Viscaceae > Viscum > Viscum album. Next base: position 1,498,875,034 of record OY728119.1, on the reverse strand, counting down.
CCACTATATTTGAGTTATATGGTATAATATTGAACTTTTTTATTTCATGTGTGGGTTAAACCACTTTATTAATTTACTATATTATTATTTACCTTCCTCTATATCTAGATTAGTTTTTTAATCCAAAGACTCTACCTTGATAAATCTATTCCCTAAAAATTATAGAATTGTTCAGAATAATTCACATTCTCATTGATAGGGTTTTCAAATTATTATACATATTTTCCTTTCAAAATAATGTTATACGTTATTATTATAAATCTAATTATTTGGTATATCCTTATATTTTCATTATATTAGTTTAAAATATTTTTTTCTAATCTTTTTAGGATCACACTTGTCAGTAAAATGTTCTTCTTAAATATCTAATATTTTTTCATTTCATTATAAATTTTTTTAAACAAAATTAATTTTCCCTAGATGTCATTATGTCTTATTTAAAGGTAATATTATTTGGTATTCATTTTAAAATTATGTTATTTCATATTTTTCACATCACCTTTTCAAAAAACTATTCAATGTAAAATTTATCGTCCTATTTTGGATAACACTAAATTGTTTCTAAAAAACTATTATGTTTCAACAACCAATATCCATTTCTTATTAAATTTGACATTCCATAATGGTACTTTTTAATTTTATAACATATATTTTATATATTATTTATTATATTTATGTTTTATTTAACTCATTGTATCAAAAAATACAATTCACTATACATTATTATTTGGTTTCATTTAAAGCATTCTTCATTAAAGGGTGTCCTTAAATATTCTCTAGATAACTTATTCTTATTTATTTACTAGAAAATTATTGACATAATTTATGTTTATATCTCAATTCAAATGTTTAATAATTTATAATGAATTTTTCTTATTCACTATATTGGTACACATTTCATTCTTATAGTTAATGTATTGGTCATAATAAAAATATTATTGAGTACTAATATTATATATCCACATGATACTTAGGGTGGCCTCAGTAGACCAATGGTTTTTATATTTGGTGTACATATACCAAATCCATGCATGATGTTTCTATTGCATCCTTGATGATAATAATGATGTATAAGTTATGTCCTTGATGGAATGAACAATGTCTTATATGAGGCATTGATGGTAAAGATCAGGTTGCCAGACAATATATATTTTATCCTTGTTAATATATTAATTATTTTCTATGTGTTTAATTATATTGTAATCCATGGATTTGTTTTATCTCATGTGATCAGTTATATATAATTATCTTAGTTTTATTTGTTTCTTTTAATATTATTTTTTCAATTATCAGGACTTAATATTTTCTAAAATATATCTTCTCTAACTAATAATTTTATCTCACTATTTTTGTGTTTTCATTTCCCTAGGTTGTGATGAAAAGTATTTCAAATGATATTTTTAACAAGATATCTTATGTGGAGAATTAATCGAACATTTTAATGACCTATTATGAATTATCTATTATCTTTTATAATTGAAGATTTGTCTATTTGATGCAAAAGAATGGTCATTGTTAGTTAAATAATTTATTATAACTCTTTAAAACACGAAATATAATAGGCCCTTCATATATAGGTGACTCAATATTTTTTAGTGATATTGTTATAATTAAGGTTTAAAAATTAGTTACTTTATTTAATTCCAAATTTAAAATTTATTGATTGTGTGTATACACACCATATTCTAATATTATGGGTATATGGAAAAATAATTTTACTAAATAATTAAACCATTCGAACAAAAAATATTCAAACAAAGACAATATATCAAAAAAAGATAAACAAACAATAAAATGATATAAAAAATAAAATATACTATTTAAAACATGTTTTAGGGAATCCAAAACCTGAAAGTAAAAAAAATAAGGTTAAAGGGTTTGATACTAAATATGATCTGACATGTCCAACAATCCTAAAAACTTTCTGACTATAACTATTTGACCCCAAGGCACCATGAATAACACATGACCAGACAAATCCAACCAAAAATTAGAACCAAAAAATCTCATATGCTCAAATGATGCCCAACAAAATGACCTTATGTATAAATACCCACCAATATGAGTATTTTAGTTGTGATATAATTCAAAGTTAGATACCACCAAGATTCCATTACATTCATTATTTATGAGAAATAAACACCTATATTTAGAAAATAGAGGATGTAATTATCAATTTTTTTAAATAAACTTGAAAAATAAAATTCACCTCAAGGTTACATTATAAAAAAATCCATTAAAATTGAAAATCATATTTATTTTTACACATATAATTCCCTCTCTTTATGATAAGGTTTTCATTAATCATAGAAATAGATATATATTGAAAATGTTAAAATATTAATGAATGTAACATAATGTAATGTCAATGGTGAAATGAAAATAATAATTCAAGGAAATGTTATTTAACATGAAGGCTCAATCATAAAAGAAATAATACATTAGAGATAATAATTACTCAAGAAGTAAAAAATACAAATTTTTAATAATAAATAAATAAAATATAACATATGATACATACAATAAATAATCACACATTGACTAGTGGGATAACACAAGGAATACATTAGTGGGGACAACTTTTAGTAGGTTTATAGTCTTACATCATTGACTTAAATCAATCTATTCTACCATCAAAATAAATACACACCAATGCAATGGTTGGAAAAATACAACTAGGGGACTCTTGACATTGTATAATCTCAAATAGAATATTACTATTACCTTTATTTCATAGTATATAGACTATGGTTCCACATCTACTAGAATAATATAGAGTGAATATTTAAAACATTTCACAATTACATGATGAATATACAATCTAAGGGGACATAACATAATTACAATACACATCCAACGTACAATATCCATTTTATAAGGTCCCCAACAAAAATTAACAAACAAATAGATGAATCATAAATCATTCAATAATAAATACGTAGAGGTATAAATAATATATTTTATTGGGGCTCAATAGGGGTATAACCAACAATTACCAAATAATAATAAACATGGATCAAACAAGGCCCCCATATTATATGCAGAAACCATATTTTTTGTAAATCACATTCTAATAAAAATTTATGATCAAATAAATTCCCAAATAATAAAAGTGTAATATTAAATATCAATTACACCCAATTCAAGGAATTCTATAGAAAAATTCATAATTCAATCACACCATATTAAAACATTGAAAACCCTTATATCCTAATACTCCCCATTGAAAAAATTATATTAGACTTAAAATGCCATAAATAACTAATTTTTCTTGAAGAAAGAAAGAAATGGAATTTTATCAAACACATATAATGAATTAAAAACTTTTTACGATAGAAGATATTTTATATTTAGAGAAAATACCATTACTCAAAAGGAAAGCCAAAAGGATTGTATGGAATAGATTATAAATATATTATTTATAAATATATAATGCATATATTGAGATCAAATTCATGTTTGAAACATCAATAATCTAATGAAATCATAAATAATGTTCAATGAAACCCAAATTCCAACTCAATGTGTGGATGCATGTTTCCTTCAATAAATTGAATTATCAATCATTATAGGTAGGAGAGAAGTATCAGGGGTACTAGACCATAATCATTGGGAATTATTTCATCCTCTAAACACCATAATATAAACACAATGTTTCAATCAAGAACCCGATATGTGGTCTATATGCATTTTACCGTAATTTAATGAAATAAATTGTTCAAAACATAATATTTAATTAGAAAATGTATATCAAAATCTATAAAACATCAAAAATAAAAATAAATTATAAAAATTTAATGATTTCATGCGTGTTTTTTGAAATCTAAAACATGAAATTAAATCAAATAAAATGGGAAAAAAGGCCAATACCATTCATGATATAACAAGTCAAACAATATAATGAACTACATGGATACCACAATGTGACAGTAATAAAAAACCACAAATCCATGACCAATTTCTCACCAATAGAGAGTGGTTCTAAATAATCTAAAAATCCCAAAACATACTTTAATGTAAATACATTAAGGCTACATACGCATTATTGTGAGTATATGAGGTGTGATCTAATTCACAGTAGTATATCACCAAGATTTTATTTCAATCATTATATAAGTGAAACAAAAAAATTAAATAAATTGACTTTCCTATTTTAAAATAATCTAAAAATATAAGCCTCGCCTAAAGGTTCCTTTTATAAAAAATATTTAATTAAATCGAAATAATGTTTTGATTTATATTTAGAAATACCCATTTTTTAAATAAATATTTAAGACACCCATCAAATAAATATATAATGAAAAATGGAAATCCAAAATGTTAGTAACAATATATAAATTCATGATACAAATTAAAAGATTAATTTCTAGAAAATATATTTAACAGCAAGCCTCAACAATATAGGGATCTGTACATCATAGATATCAATAACCTATGAAAAATAACACATTTTGAAAAAGAAGTAAAAAAAACATGAGACATATTAAGAGGAAAACCCATAGAGACTTATGAGGAAATACTATCTATACCTAGGTGAGACTAACTAAAAATAGGTTTTTCATTCCAAATATAATCACCAAAATCATTATCTACTATCATCATTAGTGAAAAATCCCTAGACATGGTAATCATAATACAATGAGGGACTACTATCCGGTGTACAATTTTTTATAGCGCAATACTCATTCCATGAATTCCAAATCAGTATCCTATTTTTCCCCTTAATATATATAAAAGGGATTTGAATATTTAAAACATTCATCAGTCACATGATTTCCACATAGCCAAAAGGAACATAAAATAATAAAAATCTCTATCCGACCTCCAAAAACCATTTAATATGATCCCAAAACCATAGACACAAAAAAATTAGGAATCAAAATTCATTAAACCAGTAATACATATAATAATAAATAATTGATGTCGATGAGGTTAAAAAAGTTAACAAATTTATCCCCAATATCCCATATCCAATGAAATACCTTATTAAATTGGAAAAGATACATGATTCAAGTCACAAATTATAAAATACTTTTGATGATTTGGAAAACCAGATAAAATACATTATACACATTTTTTATTTTTAAAAGAAAAAAATCATAAAAAATCATATTCTCATATCCATTAAAATCATTCCATGATTTCATCTTCATATAAAATGTAATGGAAATATAATAAGGGTTATCACAAATTCAGTAAAATGGATAGGCAAAGTGTAAGCTATCATGAATCCTTTATCAAAAACAATAATTGAAGGTAGATAACTAATCTCCCATTCTAAATTAATATCTGGATAAGGCACAGAAAATATTACATTGTATATAACTCAAACACCTTACATTTAATCAATAAATTGAGAGTGAAATGAATTAATAAATAACATTAGAGAAAAAACAAAATGGATAAAAATAATAACCAAATTCCTTATGAATTAAATAATTAAATATTTGACTTCATGTTTCCTAGACACATGGAACCCTTTCTATTTTGAACTTTCATATGATGGTTTAAAACATAATGGGTAGAAACCCATATTATTTTCCCAACTGATTCTTCTCATGAGACTATAGATGAAGAGGGTCTTACAATAAATATTCCCCATCCTATGTTATAGTATCCTATTTGATTCCTCATATATCATATAAATCAATCTAACTCATAATAAAATGTCTCTTTTGGAATATCTGTATCGATTAATGGATATATATTTTTCAATGTTTCCCTGGATAATAAAATAACATTCAAAGTAAAAATCCTTATGTAAAATTCTATATGTTTTAGGAAATGATTATATATATTACAAATGAATATGGATATTAAGTGAAATATAATTTCAAATGAAAAATTAATACTATATTGTTATTATTTAAAATGAAATCTCACTATCAGAAAAAATTGATATTGTATAATAACATATAATACAATGTAATTTTCAATTCAAAAGGCCTTGGACGAGATAACTAAAAATTTAAACTAAAAATTCCATGAATAGTAATGTATCCATGATATTTCATATCAATGGGTAATCATATACACAACATAAATGTGAATCTGTGAATAATAAAAAATAATTCTCAATGGGATGTAAATTTAGATAAAACCTGGTACGTTACACAACCTTGTAGTGGAACGATATGTAACCTCTAGTATAATCATCTAAATAATGTAATTATCTTAAAATATAATAATATTAACTTTTATAATATCATTTATGATTATTTTAGAAAATATTAACACCTTTTTATTAAAAATAATTTATTATTTTCAATGTTATTGGTGTTAATTTTCGTGTTTATCGAGTATGTTTTGACTTATTATTTCAATTATCCACTTAAACAGATCAGGAATTTATCATATAAATAACTTTATTAATGATTTAAATATTATTTATATTATTTATATATTTATTTTGAATAATCTATAATGTATAGTGATTGGAAATGTAATGCACCATTCATGGAGAGTGAAGGACATATGTACTCATGAATGCTGCTTCCATTTTTTATCATACTAATGAAGGAATAGTGAATGAAATATTTGTATACAATAATTAAAATATAAAATTTATGTAATAAATATTATATATGTTTATTAAAACCATCCTTAATACATTCTATATAATGTGGGAATAAATCTCTTTCCTTCGAGTTGCAATATAATTTCGTACACATGAATGACATTATCATATTCCTAGAAATTAAAAAGTATGAAGATATTAAATATATATTAATTAAAGGAGAATTGAGAAATCAAAAATATCAAAAATATTTTATATAAATAGTATTTACATAATCATAACCAACCATAAATTTTTTAATGGGAAACACAATCTTGGATTGTGGGGCGGTAGTTCGTATTACAAATGAATGATGATTGTGTAACCCATTTAATAGAACTGTGTGAATGATTAGTTCATACAATTATCATGAAAATATCTTAGTATATATTTAATATACAAAGGATATTATATAATAATTATATTAAAATAATTGGAGGAGATAGATATGGAAACTAAAATAATTATTTTAGAAAAACATTACCTCTTCTTTGGGTATCTTCCTTAGGTTTGCACTAATGCCATGATATGTTGAATTTGCATCAAATATAATTCATATAAGAAGATTTGGTGGAATTTTTTGGATTGTTTTTTCTAGGCCATAGCATAAAAAAAATTTATTGACTATGTGGTGTAATGGGGGTGGCCTTTTATTTGGAACGTGACTGGCACTTTTCTAATTTTTGGAAAAGATAGAATCCCACCAATGCGTAATCCATGAAAAGTGGCTCTAATAATGGACCAACCGGATAATAAAATTGATAAGGTAGATATAAATCTATACAATATGTTTTTACATGTTTCTTGGTCATGTGTCCCTTTATGTATAATGTTTAGTCACTCGGAAAACTTGTTTTTCCCTTAATCATTGTAATTATTTTTAATTACGTTTAAAAATAACAATTGTATAAATTAACACCAAAATTATTAGAAATTATAATTTATGATGATTCAATTGTTCTTAAAAAATTCCAAATTCAAATAACACATTTTTCATAAATTAAAATAAAATTAATCTCCTAGACGGGATAAGAATGTTGATTTTTAAATTGAAAATCTTCAAAAGATTACTCTGTTTGTATATATATGTTTAATATAATAATTACCCCAATAAACAAAATTTGTTTAATTATTGTATAAATAATTTGTTTTTATTTTACATACAATTAAAAATAATATTTACCTTTTTATGTTATTTAGAAAAAATGTCTATTTTCAATTAAAATTGTAGAGACATGCTTTTCTCATTGAAAGAATTTGAAATAATTCAATATATATTTCTAGATTTAGGCACTGAGATGGCATGAAATTATGAGGCTTGATGTTATTAGAATTAGTTTTATTAAGATATTATGTATATTTTATATTATCCATGTTATGGAAAATGGATATTTCATAAAGGGCAGACCGGATCAGAAAATTCAGTTACACAGTTGAGTCTGGAATATGGCATTTATCTTAAATGGTTCATATCTATTATCAGCTTCATAACTCTATGGAAAAAGATATAGTGGGAATAATAATAAAACAAATTTATTATTTTACCTCATAGGTGATAATTAATAAATTATGAATGGTGAATCAGAGAGAAAATATGATACCACCATTGAGTTTGTGAGGCAGTGTTTTACCTAAGCATGAGCTAATAAGAGAGGGGGCAGGATTTTCAGATCTCATGACAGTTGGGGGGGGGTGGCTAATAGGTTTACCCAAAACCTAGTTAAAATCTAAAAATGCATGTTTATTTGATATCATTAGGGTTTCTAATTCCTCCTTCCACCACAGATGAGCTTCATTCCCTCTTTTCTCATTTGATGAATCGACATAGAGGTTTGGGTTGAGGTTTTCATCGACAATAATCATAACTGAAATAAATGAAGGATTTCGTTTGGTTTAGGAACTCCAATTCCAATTCATAAAAAAAATATGTTTGTTGTCATTTTTTCTTCTTTTTGGAAAATCATCGTCGATGGACAATATAACACATCCATCAATCCATGATTAGAATTAATTTGTTTTTCCGTAGTATTTGTTTATTATACATTAAAATCATAGTCTTATTTTTAATGCATAAAATCGTTCTCAGATCACCTAGCGTAATGTAGTTCTATGAATAACTCAACCATAGGTTACTCCAAATGTGTTTGTCATAATTTTTGGACGACCGACAGAGCCCCAATGGTTAGTAGAAGGGACCACCTAAAAGCTGCCAGGGTTAGTGGTGTCGGGATGGAGAAGGGAGACTGGATGAGGTGGATGTTAGTAGACCACAGGGCTTGACTAGGACAATGTTGTGGTTTTTAGATGGAGCAGTCAGCGTGGTGTTGGTCCAGAAAGAAGAAGGGTTAGGCCCGAAATGATAGGCTTTAGGTGAAGCCTAGGGAGCGAAAATGACTTGGTGGAGCACAATGGATGGTGTGGTAGCCAGAAAGAGCAGCTGAAGCCTGAGGGAGCCAGTTTTTTTGGGTGGTGGTCGCCCACATTGACTCGTGTCTAAGACAACCAGTTGGATAGTTGATAAGACAATGCTGATACCAAGAAATAGAGAGACAGTGCAGGGGTCGGCAAGTCGGGATAGGCAGCAACGGGCCGTGGGCCATAATGGGCCAGCCGAAGCGATATTTCTATGTGAGTCTTTGGGTCACGTGTTTTAACCCCCCATATATCATAAAATGAACATCTGATTTACATGATGTCTATGAAAACATTATTATCTCATAAATATAGTCCTTGTGATCCAATTTTTTTATTTTAGTATTTGGTTTCATTACTCAGTAGAATGAAACAACTAAGTTTAATAATAAAAACAATAATAATAATCTAATTATGAACATTAAGAAATCATTTTTCAAACATTTCTTCTAAACATAACATCTAAATGAAGGATTTTCAATTGTGGCATTACACTAAATTTTAATTAGATGTAACAAAGACAATTTTTGGTGTTTAATCCAAAGGTGAGGATGATGACCCCTAAATCCGAATTCAGATGTAATGAGGATAAATGAAAGTCCTTCATCGGATAACCATTTTGGATGAATTAATATTCAATATGGTGTATTTTTTCATGAGGAACACAATGACACGATTTATATAATTTATTTTGGGATTGATGCATGGGCCCCATGATATTTCATTCGAGATTAAATGATAATATTGGGTTGTGATATGAGATAGAGATCTTATTACTCTCACTTTTGGGTTTCTTTTTTCTGATAATATATATATATATCCCATTTCATAACCCACTATTTAGGTTTCTATTACTCTCCTTCAAGGAGAAGAGAATACATGGCAGTTATCCCATGTGCATTTTGTGTCGAGATTTTTATGGTTGGAAGATTCTACTCTTCTACTAGTAGTGTGAGCTATAATTTGGAGGAGAGAGGTTCATGTGGGACCTTCTGGTCATCATGATGGAACCCAATGACATCATCATGGTCATGGATGGAATTTCCATGGTTTTATCCTAGATCAGCTTTCATCGTAGACTATTCATATTCCTACGCACTAAGGGGAAGTGGTTCTACAATCTTGTTGAACGACACCTCATAGTAGAGCATTCAGGTGCTGTGAGTAAGAGGCTATAACCTTATACCCACTAGTTAGAATGTGTAACCCATGGTGAAGAAGAATATCCAAGAAATTGGGTTACATCAAGTGTGGAGTATTATATGGACCTCTTCCCCAAAGATGTTTTGGGACATCCTCCACTGTAGGATTTGGAGTTTCAAATTGACATGAATCCATAGAGTTCCTAAATTTGTTCTACAGCATATCAGATGGTACCCACACTGATCTGAGTGATATGGTGACAGTTGGAGGATGTTCATGTGAATAGTTTCATCATGCCCATGTGTACCCCTCGGCAGTTCCAGTTCTGTTTATAAAGAAGGAAGATTGGAGCTTATGGATTTGGGTAGATTATAGTCTCCTGAACAAGGTCATGAAAAATAATAAGTACCCCTTACTAAGGATCAGTGACTTTATTGAAAAGTTTTGAGGTGAAAGGTGGTTATATAAGATCAATATTAATTCTAGATACTACCAGTTATGGTTTTGCGAGGCTGATATTCTGAATATAGCATTCCAATGTCACTATTAGTGCTATGATTTCTTAGTGATGCTCATTGGTGCGACCAATTCCCACACCGTCTTTTTTTATTTGATAAACCAGATATTCTAGCCTTACTTGGGAAATCATGCTGTTGTCTTCATTGAATATATACTCATTTACTCTCTATTTTAGGATAATAAGGAAAAGTAATTGATGATGATTCATAATTTTTTCTGAGATAATATGTTTTAGGGAAAGCTTTCGACGTGAAATTTCATGATGTAGTAGGTTCACATTCTAGGGAATTTCATATTAGAATATGTTTTATCCATAGATATGAAAAATATAGAATCACTACTTTCCTAGTATCCACTAAAGAATGTGTTATAGGTATGAATTATTCTTGGTTTGGCATGGTACTATAGGAGATTTTTGGTTGAATTCCTTCATGTAGTTGAGGTTGAGACTGAAAAGATCTATAATTTCGAGAATATGAGAGTAATGTGTTGAGATCATAATGTATGGTAATTCCTCACGAAACGGGATCAGTTGCATGCTGATGCAACAACATAAAGTAATCATATATTAGTTGAGGCATCTAAGACCCCATGAGTAGACCTATGAGACTCATGTCCTAGATCTAGTATCATTAGTATTTTCCTTGAGGATGTAGAGGCATTTCCTTATGAAATAATTCATTTTTGTTTACTCAGAACACCAGAACCTCTCATACATATTTACCTAGAGAGACCTGCACATGAGGCAGCGACACTGGATGGAGATCCCATGAGACTCTGACATTGAGGTAGTCTATACTATGGGAAAGGGAAACAATGTATTACATTCCCTTAGAATGAATTCCATCAAATTCCTATTGCGGGAATCTAATGATTAATTAACTTCCCCACATATGACCATGGTGGTCTAGGCAGGTACAATTTTGTTGTATTCGATGGTATTGAATCATATGCTCTTTGATCATGTGAAATAGTCCCAACTATGAGACATCGACTGTGAAGTTGTTCATTGAAAAATATCTATACCTGAGGAAATATATAGATATTTTGAAGGACGTACTCTCCAGATATTATTTTCGGCGAAAATATTGGTTCCAGTCATGATGTGGGAGGACATGATGCCGGAGTTCTACACTTCCACCTTTGATGTACATCCTGGAAGGGGGAAGATGTATAGGGATCTTTAGTAACAATTTTGGTGGTTTGGCATGAGATGAAGTGTAGCAGAGTTTGTATCATGATTTCTCATCTGTTAATGGTAAAGGCTAAGCATCAGGTTCTGGTGGGATTGTTCCAGCCATGTGAGGTTTTGGAGACGAAATGTGACGACATATCCATAGACTTCATCACAAGGCTTCTTTGCACAGTGAAAGTCCATGACGCCATCGAAAATATAGTGTACTGAATTACACAGACATATCACTTCCTTTCTATCATAATTTAGTGTTTGGAAGAGATTTGGGGCAATTGGACATAATGAATTACACAGATAGAGATCTTCTTTTCTATCACAGTATACCGTTTGTTTGAGATTTTGGGGCAGCTGTACGTATGAGAGATCACCTACCTTCTTTGGGTTCCCTTGATGATTGTCACTATTCATGATGTGTGGTTTACATCATGATTGTGGAGATACATTTATGAGGGATTTTGGACCCAGATGAGGTTGAGTACATCCTTTTACCCTCAGTACGATGGGTACACCAAGCTCACCATTCAGATGATGGAGGATATATTTATAACTTGTTTGTTAGATTTCAGTTATATATGGGAGGATCAACTGCCTTTAGTAGAGTTCTTTTACAACAATAGGCACCACTCTACCCTCAGCATGAACCATTTTGTGGCCCTATATGGGAGACCATGAAGGTCACCTTTGTGTTGGACAGAGTTTTGGGATTCATCCCTCATGGGCATAGAGTTGGTGTTTGTGATGATATAGAATGTGCATGTTATCCGTGAACAGATGAAGATGGCCAAGGAAAGACAAAAATCCAATGTAGATCATCATTATAGGCCCTTGGAGTTTGATTAGGGAGACAATATATTCATTATAATCTCCCTATGATGTAAAACATATCCATTCAATTGGGGAGGTAATATATTCCAAAGGTTCATTGGGTCGTACAATATCATGAGGAAGGTTGGTGAGTTTCATACCACTTCACCCTACCCCCACAATAGGATTAGGTGCACAAAGACTTCCACATGTCATAGCTGAGGGGATACATGCATAATCGTATGCACACCATCAACTAATGAGAGCAGGAAATCGAATATGGGGGCACCTTTTTAGAACACCCTGTGGTAATAGAGGATCGACAGGAGTAGACCTTACATGGATGGACCATCCTTTTGGTTCATGTGTAGGGGGATCATGGAAACATGTAGTAGAGTTCTTGGGAACCAGGGATCCAGATGTGGGATTATTATCCCATGTTTTTTTCTTAATTATATTTTTTGGGGACAAAAATTATGAAACAGGGAATGAAGTAGATACTTTTTTATCACCTTGTAAGAATTTGAAATATTTCTATTAAAATTTTCAGTGCTAGGTGGTGAGATGGAATGTGATTCTGAGGCAAGGTGTGATTGAAATTAATTTTATCAAAATATAATATATATTTCATACTATGAAGATGATGGAAATGGTATAACTCTTAAACAGTAGCCCAGATCAGAGACCAAAGTGCACAGTTGAGACTGGGATGTAGTGTTTACCCAAGGGAAGGCATTACTTTTGTTGGTGTGGGACTTTAGTGGAAAAAGACAACGAGGGGCATAATAATCAATAAAACAATTAAAATTAAATATTTTACCTTAAACATCATGGAAAATAATATTTCAACAGGTGCATAGATTGAAAATATGAGACAAAATTGAGGTCAAATGTTGTGTTTTACCTAATAATTACCTAAATTTAAATGGTTCATGAGGTTCGTAACCCATGATTGTTGGGGTGTACTGTTAAGAGGTTTACCCTAATCCTAGTAAAAACTTATAAATTCATTTTATGAGATTTAATAAGGGTTTCATCATCATCCTTCCACCACCAATGAGATTCCTCCTCACATTTCTCATTAGATGAGTCGATGATAACGTTTAGTCATGCATGTTAATCAACAACAATTAGAACCGAAATTGAGGTAGTATTTCTTCTTGGTTCCACAATTTGATTCTAATTCTTAAATCAAATAATGTTCATTTTCATTTTTTTTGTTTTTGAACATCATTGTAATTGGATAACATAACATGACCATCATTGAACGCTTTGAATCAAATTTTTTTCTAGATATTCATTTATTCTTCATGGAAATTGACATCAACTTTTGGACATGTCAAATTATCATCAGATCGATAAGTGGAGTATAGTTCTGTGAAGCCATCAATCCAAGGATTTGGAAAATGTGTACATAGAAATTTTTGGATGACCAAAGGGGGCTTGATTTTCCATGGAAGGGACTATTAGAGAGCTGTTGTCAGAGGCACACAATGACAGTGCTTGTAGGTAGTGTCCATGTGGTGATGGGTTGCCGGATGAGGCGACAGGCTATCGATCTCAACTAAGATGGTGGTTATATTCACAAGTGGTGAAACTAGAATCTGATCAGGATAGTGATCATGATGTTAGGTCCATGGACATGATCTGTAATGTGGAGTAGAGGGGGAGGTATTCATCTGCTGGATCTCGACTAACAGCAAGGTGGATGGGTGGAGGATCCAAGGCATGATGCAATAGGGGAAGGTTTTGATGAGTAAATCACCTACATTGACCCATGGAAAAGATGATGAGGATGAATATGGAGTGATTGAGGATGATACTATGATTTTAAGGGATGTACCAGATGAATTCAAGCCTTTCCATGAGAATACATGCAGATACAGGAGTGGGTCTTGAGACAGAGAGGTGGGCCGACCCCAAGATGGCTGGAACATACCTGGCAGGCTAAGAGGGTCTAGAGAGTCTTTTGGAAATGTATTGATGCCCCCAATATCATAAAAAGAGTGTCTATTTTATGTTATGTACACGGGAAAATGATCTTATAATTGAGATAAAACATTTGAGGCCAGTTTGAGAATTTTATCAATGGGTTATGTGGCTCAGTTACATGAAAATATTATGATTAGTAATCATAATATAAATATTATTATTATGATATATTATTTCAGACATATCATATAAACTGAACATCCAAATTAAAAGCATTCAACAACATCATGATATTAAAATTTAGGTAAAAATTTCAAAACCAATTTTGGGGTTTTAAACAAAAATTGATGTTGAGGCCCCACAAATCTTACATCGGGCATGTTGTAGATAAATGAATCATTTTTTCACCAAATGAGCCTTTTGGAATAATGACTAGAAGATCCGGGGTTTTTTCCATTAGGGTATCAATGGAGTGATCTATTTAATTAATTTCTGGACTGAGTCATGGGAGCCATGAGATGCCATTTGAGCATAAGGTAGCGACATACAACTTTTTCATCAGTTGTCCATTTTGGGAAAATTAATAGTCAATTGAGAGCATTTTTATTTCACTAGGATCACAATGGTGTGATCTGTTTGGATGTGTAGATCCTTATTAGTGATCTTATTAAATGTGGATGTTCTCATATTGGGATGCATAATGGCATTCCTTGATGGACGTTTTGTGATTACCCTCTAGTATGATGGGGCCCTGGAATTCCTCTATGATCTTTCCGAGTTACCCTCTATTAGGATCTAGAGAGTAGAGTTCATTGATGTTCTGGGAACACCCTCTAGTTGGGGAGAGAATCCACTTTCCCTAATTACTTTGTAAACGTAACCCTCCAGCTGGGTTGGGTAGTGGCGTTTCTCTGATAATTAAACTAGCTTACCCTCCCATAGTGTATTGGAAGTGGTGTTCCCCAATGAATTTCTCAAGTGGTGACCTTTAATTGGGATGGGTAGTAGAATTCCTCAGTGACTAACATAGAAGATCCTATGTTGTGAATCATTGTAATGAGGCCTTTTTTTACATGCCTTTGGACTCATGATGAAGAGGGGCACATTCCCCCACCAAGACACATCCTTGGGATGAAACAGAAAATGATGTGGGTGTTTGAGAGCCTCCCAAAGAGGATACTATAAATCTGTGGTGATTGAACCCCTTTGACTTATGTGTTCATTGATGACATGTGAAATATTGAGAATCATTTATGGATAAATTTGAAAATGTTGGCCCCTATTTTTATTGGTTTATGATGTGATAAGGATATCCCCTTCCTATATCGTTTGGGTTTCTTTTTATAAAATATATATATATATATATATCCAATTTTATTTCCCACTTCTTGGGGGTTTTCATTACACTCTTTCAAGGAGAGCAGAAGATGTGTGGGGTATTCCAGGTTCATTCCCTGTCTGGATTATCGTTGTTGGATGAGTCTACACTCCTACCATAGGTAGCGTATAGTCGACTAGAAGTTCATATTCTCTCCATTATTAGATACTTTTATTTTGATGAGATTAATTCAGTCTCCTGATGGTTTGATCTTCACAATTTTACTATACTTTTCAATATACTATTTTTCACTTCAGTGTATCTATTCCATCTCCCACTTCACTATTTTGGGGTGTCCTACTGGGTATGTTTGTACTAAACCTTGCAAGGTATTTTCCTATATGTATCGTGCCTTATGCATATGACAGACATGACTGACTAGTAATTTGTAAGATCTTAGGGATACATATTTTTATACCACACATAGCGTGGCAACTAGGAGAGAGACTATCTCAGCTATGGTACATTCCTAGTTCTCATTCAGGTTGAGAAATTTTTTTGGTTGGGAATGTATTTTGACCTTTTTTTCTTTCAGTTTACATCACTGTACTAATACTATTTAGTGATCCATCCATGTTGGGTTTAGTTAGAGAAGTGTAGCTTCTTTTACTCATTTGCAATTGCACATTTTCATTTAGTGGTTGTGTGTCTGTACATTTACTTATGCAAAGGCCTCCCCTATTTTTTGGTTCCTTCAGTGCTTGCCACCACCCTCGAGCCTATGTAGGTGGGATTAGTGTAGTTGCGGCTCGAGCCCTAGCATGGATTGTGTCAGGTAAAAAATTTAATACTATTCATAAATCATCTAAAAATGAAATTTTTAGTAATATACCAAATTTTAACCGTAATTTTTTTTTTGAAATTATGATTTAGAAAAAAAAATTTATTTTTAAAATTAAACTAATGAAATTGTATGAATGTGGTTTTAAAATAATTGTGCCATAAAAATGTGAAAAAATGCCTTTATAAAAGTACATTTTTTACACACAATATATGATTTGTTAATATCTTATTCCCATGGAATTAATTGGATGAATTTCAAAAAAAATATTGAATGTAGATAAATTTCATTATGGTCAATCAATAAAATTAATTAATTTAATATATTAGGAAAAAATGAATTTGAGCACATACAAATACTTCAATATAAAAAATATTGTTAAAATTTAATTGGTTTTTCTTGTTGTTTCAAATTATTTGGTAACCAATAAATTCAACCATATATTTTCATAGTATGTTATATCATATTCTTAACCATCAATTTATCATCTATATGACAATTTTCATTTTAAATAATAATATTTATAAAAATCTGTAAAACATGGTCTTTCATGTAACAAAATCCATCTAAAAAAGGCGATGTTGCATGTAATGCATGATAATTGATTATTTCATGCATATAAATCTTCATATAAAATTAATTTTTTTTTTCTGAAATTAATATATTTTAATGATATAGGTTTTAAAAAAAATATTGTAATCAATAAACAACTAATTAAAATTACATATGGTGTCAAATAGGCATTTACTTAATATTAATAACCAAATGATTTGGATCATATTTTTTAATTTTATTAATAAGTAAATAAATTGTTAAATAACATATTATTAATATCAATGCAAGATCAAACTCATTATAATAAAGTCACTAGAAATTTTCCTAAGTCAAATATACAACTTTGAAACATGTAAAACACATAAATTACAAATCTCCTCATTTTATAAAAAATCGTTTATTTTGAATTGCATAAATTAATATTTTATTTAAATAAATCTACTATTTTTATTTTTTCAAACATTTAGAATCATTAAGCACAATTTAAAATAATTTTTTCTTTTTCTTATCAAATTAACCCATTTTGAAAATGGAAAACCAAAAAGCAATTAAATGAATAAATATCAGATATCAAAAATAGAAAGTGTGTAAAAAATATATTTAGATAAAATGAATTCCTAAAACCACAATAAAATAATGAACATTTAAATAAAGGGAAATGAAATGAGTAGCCTTTATAATGTTTTTAAACCAAGACACTTTCTATGAAATACACTAGAATAGCTCAAAAAAATAGACTTCAAAACCATAAGAAACCAAAAGACCTAATTTTTAGACAACCTGAATGTTGCAGATCTACCAAAATTTACACATGGGGTCAACAAGATATGAAAAATTGATGAAACAAAAAGGATAATCCAAAAAGATCCCTTACCATGATATTTAGTGGAGAAATCCCTAATATTATAATAAAATCTATTTAAAGAAGGATTGGAGTGGAAGACGAGTGGTTGAGAGATCCCCCTAAGGAATTTGGTTCGAAATGATCAAGGAATGAGAGGATACTGAGATTAAAAAATGATATAAAAAGGCTCAAATTCAAAAAAAAAATATTAGGAGGCATGATTCAATTTTTTAGTTTATTGAACCATGATGTAATATTGTTATTAACAGTATCAAAAACTACATAGGGCACATTGTTTTTTAAAGTATGTTCCTAACTTTTTGACGCTTTAAAGGATCCAATAATATAAAAATACCACCCTAAATCCCATTAAATGTCATGGAACTACACCATAACATAATTATATAAACATAATAAAAATTGGTGTGTAACTAAATTGTTTTAAAAAATCCCAAAAAGGTAACTAAGACCACAAAAATTAAAATTATAATGGTAATTAAATGAATACTCAAGGGAATTAAATAAAGTAATCAAATAAATAAGATAATAAGGAAAATAAATCTCATGGTGTGAAAAAACCGATAACATTACCAATAATGAAATGATAATAATATTAAAATACCCATCTAATCCATAAATTGAGAAAAACATAAAATTTAATCTCATGTACTAATAAATGAATAACACAACTAAAACGCGTTACAAAATAAAGTATATATAACCCATCTACCTGAACAAAAATTAATGTGAACCCAGATCCAGAATGTCTATAGACACTATTTTACAATAAATGAGGTATCTCCTATTACCTGTAACACCATCTTGATATTTTTTATTTGCACATGGTTTGTAAAAAATATAGTGGAAATAAATCATAATTATAGTCCATTTGAACTCCATAAATCTCCAAAAGCTGGAAATTAATAATTATTTTAATTATTTAAAATACATTTACTACATGATTATTAGTATCAAAATAAGGTGTTATGTGATATCCATGTGAACTATACTGTCTTATAACTAATTCAAAAAATGTTGTTATGGACTCTAAGGAAACTAATATATAAATAAGTTTCCAAAAAAGTCTCATAATCACCATATTCTAAATAACTATAAACTCATATACTATTAACCCAAAACAAGTAAAACACGAACTAATGAAATTTGTATTAATATTTCATTTCATAGACTAACATAGGGAATTATTAATGTGGCCAATTTTATGTAACTAAAAAATATATGATAAATAAACAGGAAAATAAATTTATTTTTGCACTAAATTTTAGAATTCATCATTTAATTAAAAAAATAATAACACATTCACTTTGATAGAACACATGAAAACACCATTATTTAAAAATTAATATTATTTAAAAAACTATTTCAAATAGAATTGTGTCCGGTATAAATAAATATATTAAACCACCTAAACCAATTTATCAATAAAAAAGTTATAATAAATAATTTTCACTTTTATTATTAATTTAACTCGTTATAAATTAAATTTATAGTATTAAGTATACTCTTTTAATACATAGGGTTTTGTAAATAAATTATCATAAATAATCTTCAACACGTCATGGTCACAATATATGTTTATATTAAAAAATCATTTTAATTTAAAAATATATTTTTTATAAATATAAAACTAAACTAACACATTCACAATATCATTCAATTCTTCCACAATTATTGAAAATATCCAGTCATCCATGATATAAATATATATATCTATTGTTAACATATTGGAACATTAAATTATCATTGAATGATAAATTACAACACTTAAATTCATTTTATTAATTTCATCATTAATGATTTATAAAATTTTGCAGATTATTTTATCATTTTTATTCAAAAATTCACAACATAAAACACGAAACACGTTTATAAAAGTTATAAATCGCTCAAAAAATGAACAACCATTGTTCATACATTCATCTAATTTTATGTTCTATATAACTATATTGTATTATTAATTTTTTTCAAATGATAATATAAAATCACAATATTAAATCCCAAATAACACATAAGTTATCCTACAACACACATAATTAATATTATACAGTAATATAGAAGGCTTGATAACTTTTATAGCAATAAGAATCCATAAATTTCTAAAGTAAAAGAAATTTTAATAATTAGAACATTGAAATTAAGAGACCATAATTCATCCACTTAAAATGATAAAGACCATTAATATATTACATTAAAGTATCTTACACAATCACTATACCTAATTTCTATTTATAAATGAGATAAAAATAAAAAAATTATTTTAGTGTAAGTAAAAGGGATATTAATGTGTAATATATTAATCAAATAATTTACTTATAAATTATTGATGGGAAATATTATCCAATTTTCATGATATATAAATTATTGAAATACTCTAATTTAAAAAAATTATATACACCTACCGTGTACCTGATATATAACCATATTGGAACCCATCACGCTACCATATGTTACCTGATGTGACTGTACTAACACAGTCCATCATTTTACACTCTACATCCAATCGATCATTTTCTTCATTCCCCCCAAACCCATAGAAACCAAATTAAAAAAATTTAAAATATATTTAAAAATTTCAAAAATTTATTCACAACATAACTCAATACCCTGGTTTCATACATTTTTACATAAACATGATTATAATTGGATAGGTAACATAAATATGTCAAAGGGAGGAATAACTAGAAAACTAAAATTTTTATTTAATATTTTTGAGAATTATTTTAATGAAAAATAATGGATCAAAAAAATGATATATATATTTTGTTTTCCATTTCAATTTAGAATTTATTTACTACAATAGTAGTAGAAATATTGTGTTTATATTCTTATGGTAAAATAGAAGGATATATTATATTTTAGATTTTAGTTAGCGTAGATATGGATGGCGAGGAAGTGGTGATGCTGTTGTGGGGTGTTGATGTAAGTTATTTATAAAGTAGCGAAATGAAGATATTTCATTTTTTTGTTTTAGTTTCTGGAAGATATTAAAGTATCCTATAAATAATGTTATTAATTAAATATTGAAATGAAAAGGAATGTTATTAGAGAATATGTTTCCAATGTTAAAAAGTTTACACCGTGAGAACTCAAAATTAGTAATGTAAATTGAAATATCAATATTTAGAAACTATCATGTGATTAATGAATTAATATAATTGGTAATTAATGGGTAAATTGGCATTATTTTTGAAATTTGAAATTTTATTAAGACATTTTTTATGTAGTAGTGGTATTGTTGTATATTGGAGTGGTTGTTTGGTAGTTAGACAGGATAATGGTTGGTTTGGTTTAGAGGGTGATTTGATTATACCCTCAACATATAAGATATAAAAGATACTAAGATATGACTACTACTTCTTCCTCAATCTCCACTCTATGAATAATATATGTTTTGATGACAAGATGTTGTGGTTATATGTCAAAGGTGTGGTGATGCAACACTTATGAAATTATAATGTAGTGAGATACGGTGATCATGAAAATACATGTCTAAATATAATATATATATAGAATATTTTAAGTATTATATATATATTATTTGGCTTGAATAAGTAGATTTTTGAATGAAATTATGATTGGTTGGATGGTTTTTTTATGTGTATAATTGAGGGATATTAATTATCATGAAAATATCATTATGGCTTGTGGGTACAATGTTCAACAGAAATTTTTGTGAGGGGTTAATTTTTTATTATATTAAAAATTTTATTATCTTACTATACATGAAATTTTATTTTCTTATTTTTTTTGTGAGGTTGGGTTAGTAGTTATCCTCACATAAATAATGATTAGTCCTCATTTTTTATATACTAATGGTTTAACATTATCACCAAATATTATTCATAATGTCATAGGTGGAACCAATTGAGTATAATTATTTTAAAATCCCTACATCTATATACTATTTTTATATATTTTTACAATTGTGATAGTTATTAAAAATAACATTGTAACTCATTAAACAGATATTAATGGTGTTAGAATTTTAGCCTTATATGTTACATTATTTTGCTATTTTCCCTGATTTATATATGAAATTACAATCAATTAGTATTCTATATGATATTTATTTTTTAATCTATAGAGTTTATATGTTGGGTTTTCATATCATTCAAGGGATTTACAAGGGTAATACCTCCCATATGAGTTTTTTTAACATTGGTATTATTCACCAACTCGTGGCATTTGGAGGTGGAATTCAAATGATATACACAACTTCTCAGCCTTCCTATGATGGGTTCTCATTATTATGGGACATAAAAACCCAAATTCAATCATTATTGCATCTCAATATTTATTATGAAAATATGAAACATAACAACAAATTAAGATATTAAATTAATATGACCAGAACATAAATAAATCAATTATCATAAATCAATCACTCCATATAATTGATATCATTCATTTATATTTAGATAAATAATTCATTATTAATAGCCTATTCGGAAAAAAACATAAATTATATTACAATCAATTAAATAATTTAACAAAAATGGTTTCCTAAATTCCAATCCCATATCCAGCATGTTTACATAGGACTGAATAAATCATGTTTCCATATCTTCCAATATAATTAATGAAAACATTTCTATTCACCCTAAATCAAGGAAAATTTAATACCTAAAAAGTAATTTTAATATCAATCAATCCAGTAATGTACTTCCCTGTTTAATTATAATTTCACTCTAGGTGAAATGAACACACACACACACACACATCTCTTATAACATTTTTGACTTTTAGTGTCACGACCCACCATCACCAAAAGGAGGGAAGGGGCAGAAATTTTCTAGGACCATCCTTTTTGAAGTTGAAGTAGAGATAATGACCCTCTAAACCCGCCTTCAATAGGTCCCGGAGTGGTGAACAGAACCAAGGGTATAGAATCTCACACAAAATGGAAGGCATTAAACTTTTTATTTTTATATGATCGAGAGATAATATAGAAACCCCAAAAATACCAAAGTTGAAAGTAAAGGTAAAGCAAAAGATTACCCATTCCCGTATGCATGTTCAATATTAAATGATACAAGACACAAAAACTCCAATGGTAATGTACCAAGAAAAAGGAAAATGACAAAAGAAAATGCCCCAAGGTCCAATCTAGTATGGCCCCGCACAATCCCTGAAGTCCTCCTTGAAACCTGAATGGAGTTTTATATACATTGGGTGAGCATACAAGTACACCCAGTAAGGGAAACCAAAACTATCATGCACAAGTGGAGAGGCATTCTAATGCCCTGTGAGAAAAGAAAAACCAACAAAACTATCAAGGGAGACTATTAATACAAGCCTTACAAAGTCTCACTCCCCAAATAATGCATGGAATGTAAATTATAGTAATAGAACATCGATATTTCGGTACCCCATGACACTTTACCACTGGTTATTGAAGACATCATATGCATCGAACCAATCCCATCATTCTCACTGCAGTCCCACTTTCAAACCCTGCTCACACACACCTGTGCTATAACCTCACCGTATTCCCACTACCAAACCCCACTCGCAAACACCTAGGCTACAACCACCATGCGTAATCACAACCGCAAACACCTGGGTTAGAACAACTACTGCCACGCCCGAAGACACTTGGGAAACAACATGCCCGTAAACACCTGTGCCAACCACCAGAACTACCCTGCCCGAAGATTCATGCGCTAATAATGAACTTCAGGCCATCACAACATACTCAAAGAGTCATGGCCTATTCAGGAAAGGGAGTAGAAAAAGAGTTAATAACCAGCCACTCATAAGGGTATTGGAAAAAAAACACCCTCCACATGAAATGGGTTGTTGGGCACTAAGTGCTCAACTTGGGTGGGGCGCGAATAAGAAACATAAAAGCTACAGGTATATGTATAGTCAAAAAACACTCATCCCATCCTAGAGGTTCCAATACTAAAGCCCAAACACCCTTGTAACAATTCATTCATAAAAGAACAGCACAACACACACAGTCGAGTCACAACTCATTTCCCAAAAACAATACCCCCTTTAAACCATTCTTTCTTACTTGTTCAATTGATCTCAATTTGGTGGATTCTACAGTACAGGGAAACTAACAGACATAACCACATGATAGGAAATGAGAAACATCCAAACAACAATATAAGCACTCACACTCGGTTCCCTTGTAAAGTCACGACAACAATGGGATAAGTGTGATCCCTCAAAGTACTGGAACCAATAAAAACTTCACAAAAGTGAAAAGTGAGATCCATCAATGTACTAGAATCAACGAAAACCTTGTGACACAACCCCATGTCACCAAAACTAGGAACCAACCATTTATCAACATTATAGGATCCCACCTGAGTTTGTGTCACATCATTGCAATCACACGGCTTCAGATTCACAACAAACAATAGTACAACAACAGAGGATCCCATCCCCGTCCACATCTTCCCATAAGCACCAAGAATAAAAGATCACTACCACCAAATAGAGGTGGAAACATCTAGTTTCATGTACATCATTCATTAAGTTCATCATTTTGTTTGCTAACTGGGGTGGGAACATAGGGATTATTGTTTTATGGAACATCCATTTAAACACTCTGAGTTTAGGTGACTAACCAATTTCCACGTTACAGTTATTTAGTCATCGCAAAAGCAAGGTTTTATTAGTTTGCATGTAAATACCACCAACGGACATGATTTTTAGGGAGTATAGGCCCGAACAGTTTACAATACATACAAAATAAAATTAGTACAACAAAAACATCAATCACACCCCCCTTAATTCTTTAAAAGTCCATTTATTATCTTCATAAAGTTTGGTTTCATCAATCCCCACAGAAACAAATGTGTACCCACCATGCATGATACATAGAAAGGAGAGGCAAAGGAAAAATTCCTACTTGATTGATCAAAGATCTATGTTCTTCTCCACGTGCCAAGAGTCTGGAAAAAGCATGACTCGTAGGGAAGGGACGCTGGGAACTCCAAACGCACTAAGAAGAAAAGGAATCCATCCAAGAGGAAGAATAAGGAAGAATAAATTTTTGTGCGATTTATAGATCAGATCCTGTTGTTACGGGATATAGGGATTTGAACGGCTTAAAATTTGAATCGTGGATCCCCACGTGGTTTGGTGGTTACACACGACGAGATTTATTTTTAGTTAATTCATCATTAGGGATGTTCCTTGGGATTTATTGGGTATTAATTTTTGGATTTTAAATGGCTTTGGACCACTTGAAAAAAGGATTAAAAACCCAAAAGAGGAGTTATGGGAAAAAGTGTAGAATAGAAACACGACAAGGTTGGGTGACACCGATCTGTTGACCCAATCGGTCGCCCTGATCGGTCGTGTGCTAAAATGGCATCATACCACCGAGAAATCACCCCTAGAATCCCGATTTCAGCAAAGGGGTGGACTGTGAGGGTCTGGGTCATCACATTAGATACCTCTCAAATCATTCTCACCCTCGAGAATTTAAAACCAGACCTGAATAATGGAGGGGGTCCGAACTACCGCCTCATAAGATACCTCTCAAGAGTGAACCCGAACAATTACAATCACCATAAAACAAAATATTAAATTGTCTGGTCATGTGGTGAGGGGTTTCCCTTTCTCCATGTTAAGATACTATCTGTATTGGGTGGATCTGACTCACCCACACAGGTTTATGTGCATCCACACTAATGCGTCTTAACATGGTATTAGGTCCTCCCGTCCCCACATCTCAGGACACTTCACACACATCCACAGAAAAAGGAAAACCACACACCCATAGTTAACAAGGTAAGGTGTTCCAACACAACCAAATAAAACATAAGAATTACTCAAAATAGCTCTGCGTATTGGGCTTGCATCACCGTCTCCCATTCTTAGGTATATTATTCAAGCCCAACATGCCTCCACAACACACGAACCATAGGAATGGTTCGTCCATAGAGCACCTTCTCCTTATGATCCTCGATCATCACTGGTCGCTCTATGAATGTTTCATCTTCTACGATGTCTATATCTCCCCAGTAAAAGGTGTGTGAGTCATTGTGTAGATATCGATGAAGCTGTGACACATGGAAGACGTCATGTATCCTTAGTAGCGGTGGTGGTAACGCTAGCTGATAAGCCACTTCGCCGACTCACCGCAACACTTCGAATGGTCCAATGGACCCGGGGAAAAGATTACTTCCCCTGCTGAACCTCCACTTCCCATGCTGAGGGGAGACCTTCAAGAACACGTGGTCCCCAACCTCAAACTCCAAGGGTTTCCTCCTATCATCGACATACGATTTCTGCCGGTCCTGAGCCGCCTTCATCCTCTCTCATATAAGCTGAAACATCTCTATCGTGCTCTGCACTTCATTGGGGCCAAGAACACTCGCTTCCCCAACCTCAGTCCAGCACACAGGTGAGCAACATGACCTCCCGTACGAAGCTTGTAATGGGGCCATGCCAATGATAGAGTGGAAGATGTTATTGTAGGTTAACTCTACCAGAGGCAAGTGTCGCACCAATGATCCCCCAAAATCTATTACACATATCCATAGAATATCCTCCAACATCTGGACGGTGCGCTCTATCTATCCATCTGTATGGTGGTGGAAGGCAGTACTATGTCGTAGCTGGGTGCCAAAAACCATGCTGCAATCCCCTCCAGAATCGTGAGGTAAACTGCACATCCCTATCTGGGACTATGGACCTCGGAACTCGATGCAACTGCACCAACTCATCCACATACCTCCACGATAAGGCATCCCCTGCGCCCGACTCCTTGATCACCAGAAAGTGGGCCTATTTTGTCAACTGATCCCTCACTCCCTAGACAACGTCACAGCCTCCTTGAACCCTGGTTATCCCTATGATAAAATCCATAGAAACTTCATCCCATTTCCACTCGGGAACATCTAAAGGTTTCAACAAGCTACCTGGGATAGGGTGTTCAGCCCTCACCTGCTGACACACTAGTCACTTTGGTACGAACTCTACTACTGCCTGTTTTACCCTGGGCCACCAAAAGTGTCTCTTCAGTCCCTGGTACATCTTGGAAACTCCTAGGTGCACTGCTAGGGGTGAGTTGTAGAACACACCAAGAACTCTCTTGTGCATCGCCTCTAGAACAAACAGCTTTCCTCGGAACAACATACAGTGTTGAACATCTTCTATACACCCTCCCAGAGCATCACCTTAGTTAACCTGGTAACGAACCACATCGCTATCTGAGTCTCCCAACTGAGACTCCTATACCATCCTTAACAGAGAAGATTGTACTGTCATCTGATACAGGAAACCTCTAATGCCATCCATTCTTGCATCAAGATATAGGGTAGCCAACTCCTCCATTTCCTTCCAATCATCTGTCGAATCTCGAACCGCATCCTTCTGCGACTTCCGGGTCAAGGCATCAGCCACCACATTCCCCTTTCCCGAGGTGTAGGAAATCTCGAAGTCATAGTCTTGAAGTAATTCCATCCAACTTCACTGCCGTAAGTTCAGGTCCCACTGGGAGAAGATGTACTTCAAGCTTTTTTGATCCATGAAGACCACAAAGCGCTCCCAAACGAGGTAGTTCCACCACAAATTTAGTGTGAACATGACTGCCGCAAGATCTAGATCATGGGTGGCATAGTTATGCTCATGGGGACGTAACCGCTTAGACCCATATGTGATCACCCATTTTCGCAGCATCAATACAAATTCAAGGCCTTTCCCGGAAGCATCACAAAACACCTCATATGATTCCCCTTCCTCTAGAAAACTCAGCACTAGGGCACTAACCATCTTCTCATTCAGATAGTTTAATGTTGCCTTGCACTGCTCGTCCCACACGAAAGCCTAGTTCTTCTTGGTCAAGGCTGTCAAGGGTGCCGCAACTCGGGAGAATTTGGGCACGAACCTCCAGTAGTAACCCGAAAGTCCAAGGAAACTATGAACCGCTACCACATTCATGGGTACTGCCCAAAAAAAACTACCTCAACCTTTGATGGTTCCACTACTAACCCCTGCTCAGAAACCACTTGCCCAAGGAAATGCACTTCGCGCTTCAAGAACTTTCACTTGGACAACTTCCCATAGAGCTGGTGCTGTTGGAGGACCTCTAAAATCATTATCAAGTGATCATCATGATCCTCCACTGATCTTGAATAGATCAAAATGTCATCAATAATTACGACTATGAATAGATCCAGATACTCCCAGAAGTGGGAGTTCATGAGACCCATGAACACAGCTGGAGCGTTCGTGACACTGAATGGCAGGACTACAAACTCGAAGTGCACATATCTACACCTGAAGGCAGTCTTCAAAATGTCACCCTCCCTCATCCTCACCTGGTGGTATCCTGACCGCAGGTCAATCATAGAGAACCTACCTTCTCCCTTCAGCTGGTCAAAGTGATTTTCTATCCTCGGGAGGGGGTAACAGCTCTTTACCATCTCCTAGTTAAGTCTCTGGTAGTGTATGCACATCCTGAGACCACCATCCACCTTCTTGGCGCATAATACTAGAGAACCCCATGGTGACAAACTTGGCCGAACAAAACCGTTCTTCATCAGATCGTCAATCGGGATCCGCAACTCCTGAAACTCAGAAGGTATCATCCGATAGGGAGACATCAAAATCAGACGGGCACTAGGTTGCAAGTCTATCCCGAGCTCAACATCAAGTCGAGGGGGTAGAGTTTCCACCTATTCAGGGAATAAGTCCATAAATTCCCTGATGACCCCTCGAATATTCACCATCTCTACATCCATCGAATCCACTGATAGCTCAGCTAACAAGGAGCGAAGGGGTTCCCCTCTCTTGCTACTCCCCAGGAAACTCCGCTCGCTGATGAAAGTCACCCATCAACCGCCCACATCTGAAAACAAAACCCTTCATTGGAAGCAGTCAATGATGGAACATACAGAGAAAAAACAGTCAATGCCTATGATGACATCATATGGTTGTATCGGAAATAGTAGAAGATCACTAACTGACTGATGTGGCCCTATCATCAGTCTGCATCCTCGAAAAACATACAACAAATTTGTCTGACCACTGACTGGTGTGCTCCGCACCAGGGGCCCTAGAATTCTCTCGACGTCTAAAACCCGAGCATGGTCCAGACTGGGTGTAACAAAGGAGTGCGAAATTCTATATAAAATAAGGTATATGCAAGGGTACTAAAAAACATTATCGTACCTCAAATGACCACTGGCCCTGCTAGAACTACTGCCTCCGCAGGATGCAACTGCCCATGCCCAGCTCCTATGCCTCTCGGCCATCGTCCACATCCCCTAACACGCCCTGGTCGAGGTCCCGAAGGAGCGCCCTGAGGTCAGACTCCTCCTGCAATGTCTTCCCTCGGTAGAGAAGGAGCCTAAAGCCCCTGCTGTTGCTGTTGGAAGGGCCTAGCTAGGAACTGCTGCTGCTAAGGTGGGTGATGGACCTGTCCACCCCCACCGTACTGTACTCTGTCTTGGGACTAGTTCTGAAGTTTCCCATGGCTGACACAGACGAAGCACCTTGGTCACAGGCCTAATGGGAAAGGGCGTGGACCGGGACATTGGAACTGGAACTACTGTGGCTTTCTCCCTACTGGTCGGAACCTAGAGAGTCCTAACGCTGGAAGCCTATTACTGACAGCCTTACCCTTTGATAGGAGCAACTGGATTCATTCTCATGAGACACATACTAGCGTCTGCATCCTCTCCACCACTTCAGCCATCTTCTGCACTTCTAATTATGTTGGTTGGGTGAAGGGAGTAACAACGTACTAAAGATAAGGTCAGAGTGCCTCCTCTAAACGTCTCGACAGAGACTCCTCCTCAAGAAAGAGGTCTGGAGTGAAGCGAAGGTGATCCTTGAACTTGATCCCCAACTCTATCACTGACATACTCCCTTGCTGGAGGGAGAGTAGCTCCTGCCTCTTCTCGGCCTTCAACGTGAAAGAGAGGAATTCCACCCAGAACTCCTTCTTGATGTCAGCCCATGCAACCTCAGCTTCCCTCTTCTCTCCAAGATAAAGCGTCCACCACTAACGCACTGCTCCAAACATCTGGCTGAGAGCCAGAGGAACCCAATACTCCGTCGGAGCCCGAATCAGGACAAAATCTAACACTAGGTCCTCGAGCCAGCTCACCCTCTCTATATCCGAGGTGTTTCCCTCGTACATCCTGAGGGTCTGTCGCTG
Organism: Viscum album; assembly: GCA_963277665.1. Taxonomy (NCBI): domain Eukaryota; kingdom Viridiplantae; phylum Streptophyta; class Magnoliopsida; order Santalales; family Viscaceae; genus Viscum; species Viscum album. The sequence continues at coordinate 1,498,844,764 of OY728119.1, read as the reverse complement.
AAAGGCTCGAAGCCCCTTCTGCCACTGATCATCCTCATCCTCCCGGTCGGTCCTCTAACGATCGGCCAAGTCAACCTCATGGGCCTCGATCATCCGCACTACTCGTGGTCACCTCCCTGGTGCCATAGCTTCAAGGTAAACATGAAATGTCTAAGCCTGAGTAGTGTAGAATATTGTTCTTAAATTTTCGTAGTCTTCATTATTTATTTTTGAATCACCAAGACACCCATGAAGTGTAAGAACAAAAGTCATTATGATGAATGTAACTTTCCTAGGGTCTATACCCTACAATTAGTGTAGCCTCAATTGGTCATTCGGTAGGTCCAATGTCCTTGCATCAGACCACGGTGGCCCCTAAAATCATGTGTCCTAGCTGGTCTTCCCTCTCTTAATTCATTCCCTAAGGACACACAACACTGTTTCCATACCAACCAATGAAATCCTCACTCTTCCTAACTCCAGACTCCATCCTACCTCTCAACCCACTCCTTTGATACCATTTTTTCACGACCCGCCTTCACCAATAGGAGAGAAGGGACAACAAATTGCTAGGCCCTTCCTTCTTTAAGTTGAAGGAGAGATAATGACCCCCCGAAACCCACCTTTAATACGTCCCGGAGTGGTAACCTGCACCAAGGGTATATAATCTCACAAAATATTGAAGGCATTTCCCTTTTTATTATTATAGGATCGAGAGATAAGATAGAAACCCCAAAAATACCAACCCTGAAAGTAAAGTTAAAGCCAAAAATAACCCATTCACATATTCATGTTTAACAGTAAATTATACAGGCCATAAAAACACCAATGGTAAAGTGCCCTGAAAAATGAAAACGACAACACCAACCACCCCAAGGTCCGAGATAGTACGGTCCCACATGATCCCTGAAGTCCTCCTAGAATCCTGAATGATGTTTTATATACACAGGATGAGAATACAAGTATACTCAGTAAAGAAAACCAAAGACTCTTGTGCACAAGAGGAGTGGCATTCTAATGTCCTGTGAGAATAGAAAAACAAAAACACCTAGCAAGGGAAACTATCCACCCAAGCCTTACCAAGGTGAACTCCCCAAATAAGTCAAGGCAAGTAAAGTATAATAATAGTACATCAATTTTTGGGTACCCTACGCCACTTTCACACTGGTTATTTAAGACATCCTACACATCAAACCAATCCCACCATTCTCACCGCTATCCACTTCCAAACCCCACACACACACACCTAGGCCATCACCTCACTGGAGTCCCACTGCCAAACCCCACCTACAGACACCTAGGCCACAACCACCACACATCACCACACCCGCAAACAACTAGTTCAGAACAACTACTGCCACGCCCGAAGACACCTGGGCCTCATCCCGAAGACACTTAGGAAACAAGATGCCTGCAAACACCTGGGCCAACAATACCAAATAACCTACTCAATGATTCTTGAGATAATAATGGACTTATGGCCATCAAAGGCTGCCTGAAAAGTATTGGGCTATTCGGGAATGGGTGTAGAAAAGGAGTTAATAACAAGCCACTCATAGGAGTGTTTGGAAAAACACCATCCCCATGAAATGGGGTGTTCGGAATTAAGTGCTCAACTTGTGTGGGAAGGGAATAAGAAACATAAAATCTATAGATAAATGTATAGGTAACAAACACTCATTCCAACCTAGGGGTTCCAAAACCTAACCACAAACACCATTGTTACTATTCAATCTTAAAAGAACTGCACAACACACACGGCCGAGTCACAACTAATTTCCCAAAACCAATACGCCCTTTATACCATTATTACTTACATGTTTAAGTGATCTCATTTTGTTGGATTCTATACTACTGGTCAACTAATAGGAATAACCACATGATAGTAAAATAGAAACATCCAAATAGAAATTTAGGATTTCACAACCAGTTCCCTTGTAAAGTCACAACAATAAAGGGATAAGTGAGATCTCTCAAAGTACTGGATCCAAAGAAAACCTCACAAAATGATATGAGAGATCCCTAGAAGTACTATAAACAATGAAAAATCCAAGACACAGCCCCATGTCCCCAAAACCAGGAACCAACCATTTCTCAACAATAGTGGATCCCACCCATGTTTGTGTCACCGAAAAGTAATCACACAGCTACAGATTCACAACCAAAAACCATACCACAACAGAGGATCCCATCCCCATCCACATCTTCCCATAAGCACCAAGAAGAACAACACAATTCAACAAACAGAGTGGGAAACTTCCAGGTTCAAGTACATTATTCATTAGGTTCATCTTTCTGTTTGCTAAACAGGGAGGTCACATAGGGATTCTTGTTTTACTGATCATCCATTTATTCCATCTGAGTTTAGGTGAATAACCAATTTCCATGTTACAGTTATTTAGTCATCTCAAAAGCAAGGGTTTATTATTACACAAAGAAAGACCACCAATGACCAGGATTTATAGTGAGCATAGGGCCGCACAGTTCACAATACATACAACATAAAAGTAGTACAACAGATTCATCGATCACAACCCCCTTCAATCTTTAAAAGTTCTTTATTATATTCATTAATTTTTCTTTCATCAATCCCCACAAAAACAAAAGTGTACCCTGTAACACCCCGAGATTTTATGAATAATATTCTTTTTAATTTCATTAATGTCTCTTGTTGTAGGCTACACCAAAAAGAGCTTGAACAACATGCATCCTTGACTTGCCTTGCATTACATGCAATCACGACCTTCCTGGATAGCATGTGTAGTACGCAATACCGAGTTTCACTAAACAACGATATCCTATTAAAATATTATTAAAACTAGCCGTTATGAATAGTAATAATCACTTTTTGAAATTTTGTAAATTTTATTTTTCAAAATGGACTTCATTTTTGGATTCGGTATACCGAAATTAGCTTAGGCTGAAATTTTGGTACTTTTCGAATAAATTTCATTTTCTTATGAATAGTGAAAATTACTAAATTTAAATTAAAAACAACCTTTTTAATCGAAATAATTAATAGTGATAAATTATTAGTTTGAGTGGTTTTAAATTATATTTAGAATATAGTTTTACAATTTAATACAATATTGGTCATTGGATGTAATTTCACATTTAAACCAGACATAAACAAGTGTCAATATTTTGATATTTATTATCTCTTAAGAACACATTATTTGTTTTGACGACGGGAATTAATTTTTAAATTAATTAATGCAACTAATATGTTTTGAATTTGGTAAAATAGACATCATTTTTGAGTTCATAATATCAAATATAGCTTAGGCCTAATTTTTGGTATTTTTCTGGAAACATTCATTTCTTGATGAATAGTGAAATCACTAAGTGGTAGTTAAAAAAATGAATTTTTCATAAAACATAATTTTACCGCTTCTGTGAGTGGAATTTCAAAAATCCAATAGACACGGTTGATGTCAGTATGTAAAATGTGGTTCAACGAGATGAAAATAATTTTTGGTGAATAGTAAATTTTTACTTTTTTTACCACGGTTAAAAGTAAATAGGGCAATTAAGGGTAAAAATAATATTTTTATTACCCTAACACATGTCCTAATTCTACTGGATAAGTTTAATTCGATCAAAAACAACCTTAGGAATAAGATATGACCATTTAGGCCCACTTGGATTAGATTAGGACATTTATTATTAATTTATTTAAAGAAGGGTTAAAATTGTTAAAATCAAAGTTTAATAATTAAATCATTTTCAATATAAGGTTATACATAGGATAAATATGACTATAAATATTCATTAGAAAGATAAAACGATTTCTTACATAATTATATTTTATTTGTAATTTTTAGACTTTAAATAATTTAATTTATTTATGACACAATGATGATGTAGTAATTATCTTATTAATGAAATATTGACATAATAGATGTTATAAACACCCAAATAAATATAATTTGAGACTTTTTATGAATTCCACTAATTTTATAGGTTAATATGAAATGTTAGTATTGATTTAATTAACTTTATTCGAACTAATAATTCTGTTATAATTTTCACAAAAATCAATTACTAAATAGTGTCAAAATTGACATAAAATAGTTTTTAAAACAAATATTATATTATTAATTGTTATTTTATTCCTAAAAATCTAAGGTTCGGACAAATGACTTAGATAAGGTTATATATATTTATAATATACAACTTGGTGTTTGTTTGGCTGCTTATAGTAAGTTTATTAACCTTATAGTATAAGAACACAAGAAGACACGGTAAAAGTAAAATTATTTAACTTAATGTTAAATCTAAATTATAAGGTTAAAATAGGAACCTAAACTTGTCTAAATTTTATTTTATGACAGGATTTCGACACATCCCCATCTTAGTCTCGAAATAAATCAATTTGGAGCTATTTAAAACTGAACTTGACTTTATAATAAAATAATATTTTTTGTTTTTCCAAAGGAGTCCCTCTCCTCCCTTATAAAAGGGTCCTCCTCCCCCTCTTCCTCACACCACATTGATCCTTCAAGCTCCGCCAACCCCTGAAACTTTGTCCTATCCACTTCCCTAGAGACAACCTAGAGGTCCTGGTCTTCTTCAAAGTCCAATTTTAGTGCCGTAAAAGGAGGTCTCAAAGAAGCACTTCAAAGAAGAGGTAATGTTCGTTACCGATTCTTTCATCTTTATTTCTTCTTCCACTTCTTCTTCTTTAGTTGTTTCATTATGAAGTAATAACATCAGTATCACTCATATACTGATATGTTATTATATGTATGAAACAACCCTATTTAACCATCTATCCATCCTATGGAAAATAAAATCACTGCACGTGCGTACGTACGGAATACAGTCTCCACGCCGTGGTGTAATCTATTTTCCACCACCACCTTACTTTGATGGGTATAATGGAGTAAAGAATAAATATATATGATTATTTTGAATTTATATTGATTATTAAATAGTATACATACACTCAAATACAATTCCACGATCATAGGAATGATATCATCACTCGTGCGTACGTACGGAATACCGTCTCCACGATGTGATGCGACTCGTTCAACATGATATTCATTGTATAATGATTATATAAATGAATTGAATGAATGAATATGATATATATTACACTAATACCATTCTGTAAATGAGGTATCTATAACCTAAAAAGAAAAAAATAGAATTTATTCGACAAAACATGCATAAGAACAAAAAGTAATAAACACCCGAATAACAAGTGATAATGAAATATTTCTAATAAGAAGCTAAGAATATGACCATATATGATATCATAACAAAAAGTATGATTCTGGAATAAGTCAATAACATTATTTAAATCATTATACATGAGGTTTGGACACTTATGAAGCAAATCAGACCTAAGGTAAGGGAAATATCAAAATCTCATTTTTATCCGAGATTGTTTATACTTTGGAATTTACTAGGGTGTATTTTATCATCCACATCCATGTTTCCTCAATATGTAATATTTTTTCCATTCACCTACAATTGTTTAAATCCAATATTACCCTTCGGTGAGTTTTTAGTAAAAGATATGAAAGGAATCTTTTTTCATTTTTCGTATGAGGTACTTTTTGACTTTTCCGACAAAAGTATGAGAAGAATGTTTTTTAACTTATATGGCATGAATGGATTTTTAAAACATTATTTCCAAGAAGATTCCTTTTCAAGTTTTAAAGTTTATTTTTAATCAACTTCTTTCAGTTTATAATTGAATGACATGTTTAGAAAAGAAAAGTGTTTTTGAAGTAGAAAGGATATTTTCCTCAAGAATGGAGTTCAAGTGTTTTATCAAAATTATTTTCCATCTAAGAAAATAAAGTGTTCTGATTTTATCCCTATTATTACATTGATTTGATTAGGTTGTGATGGAATTATTTTTATGAATTCCTTTATCTTATATGAATTATTTTATGATGTCATGATGTTTAAGATTCCCATTTTTAATACATGGGTTATGCTATGATGTATGGTTTATGATTCTGTGGCACACATAAGAATGGTATCATTATGAGATGGGTGGGAACTATATCTCCCTCTAATGAATTAGGTAATGATTTTATATCTCATGAGATAGACATGGCTAGAACGACAGGTTCAACCAGTTCAGTGAAACATGACTGAAACGGGGAGTGAACTCGGTTCAGAAATGGACTTTGTCCACTAAGATAGTCTTGGAAATGAGTCTTGACAAATAAGAAATGATTCTCTATGATTATGTGTGTATGACACAAAGGTTCATGTTTTAAGTTATGATTATTGGGATTACATTTCACTTCTATGATTTATCCCATGTTATGAAATTATCATTTCTTCTGCAGGTTAAGATTTCCAAAAGTTATGTTCTTATGTATATGATGTGATTGATATTTCTTTTTTTACCCTTACTGAGCATTTGAGATCACCCTTTTGTATGTTTTCTTTCCCCAGGTCAGGAAGAAGGTTATTAAGTATGATATGTCAAAAGGGACTATAGATATGATGAAATAAATGGGAGACAGTGTAGACGCTTTATGAACCAGTTTTTTATGTTTCCCAGTTTTTAAAGACACTATACCTATACGGTCCTTTCCTGGTTTTGTTATATGTTGTAATAAGTGTGCTTCAATTCTGAAGTAATAACAATGTATGTAAAGTATGATTCGTTATAGTTGGTATCAGAGTAAAGGTATAGTCATCCTTTGGAGACTAGGATGTGAAAGCCTTAGTAAGAATCCTAAGGATAAGTCTAAGCATAGGACACAATCTTAGTGTTTTAGAAATGCCCATAAATAACCTAGGATAAGACCTTAAGTGTGAAATTTTATTCTTGATTATGTGGGTTTCCGATTATAATTAGTGTTGCTCACACTATTCTTCTTGGTTTTAGTCAATGGCTGGAACCCGAAGGAATCGTGTTAATGCGGAATGTGACAGGAAATGCAATTATTGTCCCCCCTGAGCAACCAAATGTTATGGGAGATGGAGTGAAAAATCTTATTGCTATACTTACACAAGCTATGAATCATTCTGGTCTTCCAAATGAGCAGATAAGGGAACAATATTCTATTGAGTCCTTCATGAGGCAACATTCACCTTCATTCAGTGGGTCTTCTGATCCACTTGTTGCTGAACAGTGGATCAGTACTACTGAAAAGATATTTTCAGTTCTTCAATGTTCTGAACATGATAAAGTCATCTTAGCAGGGTATCATTTGGACGGTGATGATGATCAATGGTGGAATCTTATGAATAATACAAGGCCAAGAGATGAAATTGAGTCCATGGAATGGGACGAGTTCAAGAACTTATTTTTCAATAAGTACTTCCCTCGTATTCTTCGAACAAAGATGGAGAAGGAGTTTCTTGAACTAAAGAAAAAGGATGATGAATCTGTTGGTATATACAAAGAGAATTTTACAAGGCTTGCAAGGTATGCATCTGGATTTATCATCGAACCTGAAATTAAGGTTGATCTATTAATCAGTGGCTTAAAACCAAATATTCCAAGGGCATTAGCTATAAGAGACTTCAGTAGCTATGAAGAAATTGTGTGTTGTGCTATCAAGGAAGTTGGTGTTACTTATCCATCTCATAGTTCTGACAAGAAGCTTAAGATGGAGTTCAAGTAGAAATCTCAAAATAATGGTGAAAAGAAGATGAATGTTAAATTATGATCAAAGTGTGGAAAGAATCTAGGTGGATATTGTCTTAAAGGGACTAGAAAATGTTTTAAGTGTGGAAAAGAAGGTCATCAAACAGCTGAGTGTCGAAGTAATGGAAAAAGGGTTTCTAATGATGTGAATAAAGAAAAGACTACAGAGAACGCACCACCAACACTTCAATGCTTCAAGTGAAAGGAAATGGGGCATTATGCTAATAAATGACCTAATCCAAGGTTTAGTGATGATCAACATGAGCAACCACTTAAGCCAAAGGACAAAGGGAAGTCACATGAGATCACTATTGGCTATGATGAATTTGACAACAATGTAGTGGAATGATTAAGTGTTTATGTAATGGGATTCCAAAATAATGTTGTATATAGTATCATTGAATATTGGAATATTTATGTATTGGTCTATTGTGGTTTTCAATGATTTTATGGTAGCGGTAACCATGGAAAGTGATTGAGATATTTTTGGTAAGTAGATGGTATGCGCATAATGAAGGGATAAGAAGATAATGAGATGTTTGATTGTATTCATGAGCTCATGATTTATATAAGGACTAAGTGATATCATTGTTTGAGTATGAAGAATTTTGAGGATTTTGGTATGTGGAAAGTGTTAACTTTTAACAGCATTCATGTTTTCACTAAGGTTCAATGGGTATTCATTCATCAAGAGAATACATGATTAAGGTATTCACATGTTTTTAATTTGACCAACAAGATATATCTTATGATATATGGGGGATAAATGATGGAATTCACGTGATTGTTATGTGACATTTCAAGTAATAATTTTCATTATACTTTGAGCTTGGACCAAAGTATTTTAGATAACCCTAAAATATTGGAATGGATTATGTTGAACATAAGTTAGCATTGTTTAAGGATAAAACTTTTTTTTGATATTATTGTGGGATGTTATAGTAATATAAAAAGGACAACCTGCAGGACGAGCGACAACCCATCGCGTCGGACAAGGCTGTGGGAATCGAACCCACAACCGAAGTGCGACTGGCCTTTATCACCTACCACTGGCCTACAGTAAGTCCCTGGTTAGTATAAACTAGTTTAATTTTTTTAAGTGGTATGATAGATGATGTATATGACCATTTTGGAACGATATACGATAGATGGACTTATGTATATTACTATTGCTAACCTTTTGATTAAGACAGACGGAATGACCCATCATTCTATCTCATGATCGTCTAACACTTCACGAATGAAAAATTAAACTTCATTTCATTAAGAGATAATGTGTAAATTGTTCAAGGCACGAACAACGGTGAGATTATATCGAAATAAAGTAGGTATTTCTTCTAATTAAAAATTTTCAACTTTAGGAAAATGATATTGAAAACAAAAAAAAGTTGTCCTAATGCTCTTATATCCAATGAATCTGATGGTACCTTAGATTATCACAAATCTATGGATTTGTGATTGATGGCTTTTACATAGCCATGTTCTCTACCACTCTCCATCAGAACATGATGGTTATATTTCTCTTCCAAATCCAAATTTTCACCTATGTGGAAACCCAGTGATTAGTTTATTTGGGAAACCGTTAGGTTTCATACTTTTGTTTTTAAAGTCAAGTATTGGTATTCCTTTTTACGATGTGGGTTTCTATTAAAAAAACATTTGAGTAGTAAACCATTTATAACCCTGACAAATTTCAAGGGTGAAATTCATTTTAAGGGGAGTAGAATGTAACACCACGAGATTTTATGAAAAATATATATATTTTTTTATTTCATTAATGTCTTGTGTTGTACGCTACACCAAAAAGAGCTTGCACAACACGCATCCTTGACTTGCCTTGCATTACACGCAATCGCGACCTTCCTCGATAGCATGTGTAGTACGCAATACCGAGTTTCACTAAACAACGATATGCTATTAAAATATTATTAAAACTAGCCGTTATGAATAGTAATAACCAATTTTTGAAATTTTTTAAATTTTATTTTTCAAAATGGACATCATTTTTGGATTTGGAATATCGAAATTAGCTTAGGGTGAAATTTTGGTACTTTTCAGAAAACTTTCATTTTCATATGAATAGTGAAAATAACTAAATTTAATTTAAAAACAACCTTTTAAATCGAAATAATTAATAGTGATAAGTTTTTAATTTGAGTGGTTTTAAAGTATATTTAGAATATAGTTTTACAATTTAATACAATGTTGGTCACTGGATGTAATTTGACATTTGAACCAGACATAAACAAGTGTCAATCTTTTGATAGTTATTATCTCTTAAGAACACACTATTTGTTTTGACGACGGGAATTAATTTTTAAATTAATTAATGAAACTGATATGTTTTGAATTTGGTAAAATGGACATAATTTTTGAGTTCATAATATCAAATATATCTTAGGCCTAATTTTTGGTATTTTTCTGGAAACTTTCATTTTTTAATGAATAGTGAAATCACTAAGTGGAAGTTAAAAAATGAATTTCTCATAAAACATAATTTTACCGCTTCTGTGAGTGGAATTTCAAAAATATGAGAGACATGGTTGATGTCAGTAAGTAAAATGTGGTTCAACGAGATGAAAATAATTTTTGATGAATAGTAACTTTTTACTTTTTTTACCACGGTTAAAAGTAAAAAGGGTAATTAAGGGTAAAAATGATATTTTTATTACCCTAACACATGTCCTAATTCTATTAGATAAGTGTAATTCGACCAAAAACAACCTTAGGAATAAAATATGACCATTTAGGCCCACATGAATTAGATTAGGACATTTATTATTAATTTATTTATAGAAGGGTTAAAATAGTTAAAATCAATGTTTTATAACTAAATAATTTTTAATATAAGGGTATAAAAAATATAAATTCTACTATAAATATTCATTATAAAGCTCAAAAGATTTCCTATATAATTTTATTTTATTTGTAATTTTTAGAGTTTAAATAATTTAATTTATTTATGACACAATGATGATGTAGTAATTATCTTATTAATGAAATATTGACATAATCAATGTTATAAATACCCAAATAAATATAATTTGTGACTTTTTATGAATTCAACTAATTTTATAGGTTAATATGACATGTTAGTATTTATTTAATTAACTTTTTGCGAACTAATAATTCTGTTTTGAGTTTCACAAAAATCAATTACTAAATAGTGTCAAAATTGACATAAAATAGTTTTTAAAACAAATATTATATTATTAATTGTTATTTTATTCCTAAAAATATAAGGTTCATCCAAATGACTTAGATAAGGATATATATTTTAATAATAAACAACTTGGGGTTTTTTTGGCTGCATATAGTAATTTTATTAAACTTATAGTATAAGAACACAAAAAGACACGGTAAAAGTAAAATTATTTAACTTAATGTTAAATCTAAATGATAAGGTTAAAATAGGAACTTAAACTTGTCTAAATTCTGTTTTATGAGAGTATTTCGACCCATCCCCATCTTATCCTCTAACGAAATCAATTTGGAGCTATTTAAAACCGAACATGACTTTATAATAAAATAATATGTTTAGTTTTTCCAAAGGAGCCCCTCTCCTCCCTTATAAAAGGGCACCTCATCCCCCTCTTCCTCACACCAAATTGAGCCTTCAAGCTCGGCCACACCCTGCCAATTTCTCCTCTCCACTTCCCTAGAGACATCCTAGAGGTCTTGGGCTTCTTCAAAGAACAATTGTAGTGCCCTAAAAGGAGGTGTCAAAGAAGCACTTCAAAGAAGAGGTAATGTCTCTTACCGATTCATTCATCATTATTGTTTCTTCCACTTATTCTTCTATAGCTATTTTATAATGAAGTAATAACATCAGTATCACTAATATACTGATATGTTATTATAATTATTAAACAACCCTATTTAACCATCTATCCATCCTTTGGAAAATGAAATCACCGCGCGCGCATACGTACGAAATAACATCTCCACGCCGTGGTTTAATCTATTTTCCACCAACACCTTACTTGGATTGGTATAATAGTGTAAATAATAAATATATATTATTATTTTGAATATATATTCATTCTGAAATAGTATACATACACTCTAATGCAATTCCACAGTCATAGGAACGATATCATCACTCGTGCATACGTAAGGAATATCGTCTCCATGATGTGATGTGACTCGTTCAACATGATCTTCATTGTATAATGATTATATAAATGAAATGAATGAATGAATATGATATATATTACACTAATACCATTCTGGAAATGAGGTATCTAGAACCTAAAAAGAAAAAAATAGAATTTATTCGACAAAACATGAATAAGAACAAAAAGTAATAAACACCCGAATAACAAGTGATAATGAAATATTACTAATAAGAAGCTATGAATATGACCATATATGATATAATAACAATAAGTAAGATTCTTTAATATGTCAATAACATTATTTAAATCAATTATACAGGAGGTTTGGACACTTACAAAGCAAATCAGACCTAAGGTAAGGGAAATATCACAATCTCATTTTTATCCGAGATTGTTTATACTTTGGAATTTACTGGGGTGTATTTTATCATCCACATCCGTGTTTCCTCAATATGTAATGATGTTTCCATCCACATACAATTTTTTAAATCCAATTTTACCCTTCGGGGAGTTCTTAGTAAAAAATATGAAAGGAATCTTTTGTCATTTTTCGTACGAGGTACTTTTTGACTTTTCCGACAAAAGTACGAGAAGAATGTTTTTTTAACTTATACGACATGAATGGATTTTTAAAACATTATTTCCAAGATGATTCCTTTGCAAGTTTTCAGGTTTATTTTTAATCAACTTCTTTTAGTTTAGAATTGTATGACATATTAAGAAAGGAAAAGTGTTTTTGAAGTAGAAAGGATATTTTCCTCAAGAATGGAGTTCAAGTGTTTTATCAAAATTATTTTCCATCTAAGAAAATAAAGGGTTCAATTTTTATCCCTATTATTACATTGATTTGATTATGTTGTGATGGAATTATTTTTATGAATTCCTTTATCTTATATGAATTGTTTTATGATGCCATGATGTTTAAGATTCCCATTTTTATTACATGGGTTATGCTATGATGTATGGTTTATGATTTTGTGGCACACATAATTATGGTATCATTATGAGATGGGTGGGACCTATATATGCCTCCAATGCATTGGGTAAAGATTTTATATCTCATGAGATAAACATGGCTGGAACGGCAGGTTAAACCGTTTCAGTGAAACTTGACTGAAACGAGGAGTGAACTCGGTTCAGAAATGGACTTTGTCCACTAAGATAGTCTTGGAAATGAGTCTTGAATAATAAGAAATGATTCTCTATGATTATGTGTGTATGCCACAAAGGTTCATGTTTTAAGTTATGATTATTGTGATTACATTTCACTTCTATGATTTGTCCCATGTTATGAAATTATGATTTCTTCTGTAGGATAAGATTTCCAAATGTTATGTTCTTATGTATATGATGTGATTCATATTTCTTTTGTTTACCCTTACTGAGCATTTGAGCTCACCCTTTTTGTAGGTTTTCTTTACCCAGGTCAGGAAGAAGGTTATTAAGTAAGATATGTCAAAAGGGACTATTAATATGATGAAATAAATGGGAGATAGTGTAGACGCTTTATGAACGAGTTGTTTATGTTTCCCAGTATCTAAAGACACTATACCTATACGGTCCTTTCCTGGTTTTGTTATATGTTTTAATAAGTGTGCTTCAATTATGAATTAATAACAATGTATGTAAAGTATGGGACGTTATATACCCACCCCACATGATACACATAATAGAGAGGCAAAGGAATAATCTCTACCTGATTGATCAAAGATCAAAGTTCTTCTCCACGTGACATGAATGGGGAAAAAGAGTGACTTGTAGAGGAGGGAAATCAGGAACTCCAAACACACAAAGAAGAAAAAGAAGCCAGCCAAGAGGAAGAAGAAGGAAGAATAAATTTCCATGCGATATATAGCTATGATCCCATTTTTACGGGATATGGGGATTTGAACGGCTTTAAATTCAGATCGTGGTTCCCTACACTTTAGGGTTGTTACACACGACATAATTAATTGTTACTTAATTCTCCATTGGGGAGGTTACTTGGGATTTATTGGGTATTAATTATGGGATTTAAATTGGCTTTGAACTACTTTAGAAAAGGTTAAAAGCCCAAAATAGGTGTTAGAGGAAAAACTGTAGAAGAGAAACCTAACAAGGTTGGGTGACACCGATCGGTCGCGCCGATCGGTCATGCGTGGAAATGACGTCCTACCACTAAGACATCACCGCTAGGATCTGGAATTCCGCAAAGGGATGTACCATGTGGGTTTGGGTCATCACATAAGATACCTCTCAAAGAATTCTCACCCTCGAGAATTTAAAACCAGACCTTAAGAAAGGAGGGGGGTCCGAACAACCGCCCCGGAAGATACCTCTTAAGAGTGAACCTGAACAATTACAATCACTGTAAAACAAAAGATTAAACTGTCCAGTCTTGTGGTGATGGATTTCCCTTCTCCATGTTAATATACTATCCGCTTTGGGCGGCTCTGACTTGCATGCACGGGTTTAGGCACATCCACTCTAATGCGTCTTAACTAGGGATTAGGTGCTCCCCTCCCAAAATCCTAGGATACTTCACACACATCCATAGAAAAAGGAAAACCACACATTCCAAAGTCAAAAAGTTATGGTGTTTCATTACAACCAAATACAACATCAGAATAACTCAAAACAGCTCTGGGTACTAGGTGTGCATCTGCATCTCCCATTCCCAGGTACTTTATTCAAGCCCACCGTGCCTCCACAACACACGAACCAGAGGAATGGTTTGTCCATGGAGCACCTTCTCCTTACGATCCTAGATCATCACTTGTCTCTCTAAGAACGTTGCATCATCTTTTATGTCTTGCTCTCCCCAATCAAGGACGTGTGAGTCGTCCTGCAGATATCGACAAAGCTGGGACACATGGAAGAATACATGTATCCATAGTAGCGGCGGTGGTAACTCTAGATGATAAGCCACTTCTCTGACTCGACGCAACACTTCGAAGGGTCCGATGAACCTGGGGGAAAGCTTAGTTCCCCTACCGAACCTCCGCTTCCCACGCTGAGGGGATACCTTCAAGAGCACTTGGTCCTCGATATCAAACTGCAAGGGTCTCCTGCTATCATCGACATACGATTTATGATGGTCCTGATCCGCCTTCATCCTCTATCATATATGCTGAACCTTCTCTATCGTGCTTTGCAGTTATTCCGGGCCAAGAACACTTTCTTCCCCAAACTCAGTCCAACACATGGGTGAGCGACATGGACTCCCATAAAAATCTCTGAACGGAGCCATACCAATGGTATAATGGTAGCATTTATTGTAGGTAGACTCTACCAGGAGAAAGTGTCACACCCATGATCTTCCAAAATCTAAGACACATGCTCATAGCATGTCATCCATCATCTGGTTGGTGTGCTCTATCTGTCCATCTGTCTGGGGGTGGAAGGCAGTTCTACGTCCTAGTTGTGTGTCAACAGCAGGCAGCAATACCCTCCAGAATTGTGAGGTAAACCACACATCCCTATCTGAGAATATGGTCCTTAGAACTCCATTCAACCGCACCACCTCATCCACATACCTCCGTGCAGAGGCATCCACTGTGCCCGACTCCTTGATCACCAAAAAGTGGGCCGATTTCATCAACCGATCCACCACTACAAAGATAGTGTCATGGCCTCCTTGAAACCTGGGTAGCCCCATGATGAAATCCATAGAAATGTCATCCCACTTCCACTCGAGAACATCCAAATGTTGCAACAAGCCTCATGGGACACGGTGTTCAGCCTTCACCTGCTGACACAACAGGCACTTTTCTACGAACTTTGATACTGCCCGTTTTAACTCAGGCCACCAAAAATATCTCCTGATCACCTGATACATCTTGGAATCTCTCAGGTGCACCTCTAGGGGTGAGTTGTGGAACTCACCAAGAACTCTCTCGTACATCACCTCTTGAAAAAACAGATTTCCTTGGAAAAGCATCTGGTTCTCTTCTTTCAACCACCCTCCCGGAGCATCACCTTGGTTAACCTGGTGACGCACCACTTCGCTTTCTGAGTCTCCCCACTGAGACGCCTCTAACAGCCGTAACAGAGAAGACTGTATTGTCATCTGATACTAGAAACCTATACTGCCATTCATTCTTGCATCCATATATAGGGCATCCAACTACTCAATTTCCTTCTAAGAATCTGTCGACTCTCAAACTGCATACTTCTGCGACTTCCTTCTCAAGGCAACAGCCACCGCATTCCACTTTCCTAGGTGTAGGAAATATCGAAGTCATATTCTTGAAGGAATTCCATCCACCTTCAATGTCGTAAGTTCAGGTCCGGCTGGGAGAAGATGTACTTCATGCTTTTGTGATCCGTGAAGACCATGATATACTCCTCAATTAGGTAGTGCCGCCACAAATTTAGTGCGAACACGGCCGCCAAAATCTCTAGATCATTGGTGGCATAGTTTCACTGATGGGTACATAACTGCCTAGACCCATATGTGATCACCCCTTGCCGCTGCATCAATACACATCCAAGGCCTTTCCCTAAAGTATCACAGAACACCTCATATGCTTCCCCTTCCTCTGGCTACCTCAGTACTTGGGCACTAACCAACTTCTCCTTAAGATAGATGAAGGCTACCTCGCACTGCCCATCCCACACGAAAGCTTGGTCCTTCATGGTCAAGGCTGTCAAGGGTGTCGCAACTCTACTGAAGTTGGGCACGAACCTCTGGTAGTATCCCTCTAGACCAAGGAAACTATGAAACTCTTCCATGTTATTGGGTACTGCCCAAGAAACAACTACCTTTACCATTGATGGGTCCACTTCTACCACATTCTTGGAAACCATGTGCCCAAGGAAATGTACTTCTCGCGTCCAGAACATTCACTTGAACAACATCCCATAGAGCTTGTGCTGTCAGAGGACCTCTAAAACCATTCTCAAGTGCTCAACATGATCCTCCTCAAATCTTGAGTAGTTCAAGATGTCATCAATAAATATGACTAAAAACCAATCTAGATAATCCTGTAAGATGGAGTTCATGAGTCCCATGAACAGAGCTGGAGTGTTCGTGACACCGAAAGACATGAATACAAACTCAAATCTCCCATATCCGAACCTAAAGGAAGTATTCAAGATGTCACCCTCCCTCACCCTCCGATTGTGGTATCCGGACCATAGGTCAATCTTAGAGAACCAACCTGCTCCCTTCAGCTGGTCAAAGAGATCATCTATTCTCGAGAGGGGGTAACGGTTCCTGATCGTCACCTGGTTCAGTCTCTGGTAGTCTATGCACAGCCTGAAACCACTATCCATCTTCTTGGTGAATAAAACTGGAGCACCACATGGTGACGCACTTGGCCGAACAAAACCCTTCTTCATCAGATGGTCTATCTAGATCCGCAACTTGTTAATCTCAGAAGGTTCCATCTGAAAGGGAACCATCAAAATCGGACGGGCACCAGGTTTCAAGTCTATCCTAAACTCAAAATCAGGTCGAGGGGGCAGAGTTGCCACCTCTTCAGGGAAGACGTCCATAAATTCACTAACGACCCCTGGAACTTCCACCATTTCTGCATCTACCGACTCCACTGATTGCTCAGATAACAAAGATAGGAGGGGTTCCCCCCACTTTATACTCCCCTAGAAACTCCTCTTAGTGATGAGAGTCACCCATCGGCCACCCACGTCTGAAAACACAACTGTTCCTCGGAAGAAGTAAATGAAGGCACATACAGAGAACAGACATTCAATGCCTAGGAAGACATCGTATGGCTGTATCTGCAATCGTAGAAGATCCCTGACTGACTGACGTGGCCCTATCATCAGTCTGCATCCTCAAAAATCATAAAAAAAGTTGGTTTGACCTCCGACTAGTGTGCTCAGCACCAGGGGAAATGGATGTCTCTCAGCGTCTCAACCCAGAGCATTGGCTAGACTGGGTGTAAAAAAGGAGTGCCAAGCTCTTGTATTGAACATGGCATATGCAAGGGTACTAAATAATATGGTCGTACCTCAAACTACCTATGGCCCTACTGGAACTGCTACCTCCGCGGCATACAATTTCCCATGTATAGATCCTCTACATCTCGGCTATCGACCACCTCCCCAACCATGCCCGGTTCGAGGTCCCTGAGGAGCGCCCTGAGGTCGGCCTCCTCCTGCAACGTCTTCCCTCGGCGGAGCGGGAGCTCGCTGCCCCTGTTGCTGTTGCTGTAAGGGCCCACCTGGGAATTGCTACTGTTGAGGTGGGTGCTGGACCTTCCCAGCCCCACCGTACTATAGTCTATCCCGGCACTGGTTCCGAAGGTTCCCATGGCTACTATAGACGAAGGACCTCGGCCCTGGGCCCAAAGGGAAAGGGCGATGACTGGGAGATTGGAACTGGAACTACTGCAGCCTGCCTTCCATTGGTTGGAACCCAGAGGGTCCTGACGCTGGAGGCCTGCTGCTGACAGCCTTCCCCTTTGACGGGCCCAACTGGATTCCCTCTCGTGACACACCTCCCAGCATGTGCATCCTCTACACCACTTCAGCCATCTTCTGCACTTATAAGTATGCCAGTTGGGTGAGGGAGTAATAGCGTACTGAGGAGAAGGTCAGAGTGCCTCCTCTAAACGTCTCTCCTGAGACTCCTCATCCGGAGAGAGGTCTGGAGCGGAGAGAAGGAGATCCTTGAACTTTATCCCCAGCTCTCTCACTGACAAACTCCCCTGCTGGAGGGATAGTAGCTCTTGCCTCTTCTCGACCTTCATCGTGGAAGAGAGGAATTCCTCCCGGAACTCCTTCTTGAATTTAGCCCATGCAACCTCAGCTTCCCTCTTCTCTCTAAGATAAAGCATCCACCAATGATGTGCTACTCCACACATTTGGCTGACGGCCAGAGGAACCCAGTACTCCGTCGAAGCCCGAATTATGATGAAAGCTATCACTATTTCCTTGAGCTAGCTCTCTATCTCATATCCAAGGTGTTGCCCTCGTACTTCCCAAGGGCATATCACTGAAAGTATCAAAGCATCTTCGGCCACAGATCATCCTCCTCCTCCTGGTCAGTCCTCTGCCGATCGGCCAAGTGAACCTCATGGTCCTTGATCACCCACACTACTCGTGGTCGCCTCCCAGGTGCCATACCTGCAAGGTAAACATGAAATTCCTAAGCCAGAGTAGTGTACAAAATTGTTCTTAAATTTTCATAGACTTATTCATTTATTTTGAATCCCCAAGACACCCATGAAATGTAAAAACACAAGTCATTATTATGCATGTACCTTTCGAAGGGTCTATAACCTGCAATCAATGTAGACTCACTTGGTAGTTCGGTAGGTCCAATGTCCTTGCATTGGATCAAGGGTGGCCCTAAAATCCATTGTCCTAGCTGGTCTTACCTGGCCTAATTCACACAACAAGGTCACCCAACACAGTTTCCCTACCAGCCCATGCATCCTCACTATGCCTAACTCCAGACTCCATCCTACCTCTCAACCCACTCCTTTGATACCATTCTGTCATGACCCGTCATCACCAAAAGGAGGGAAGGGATAGTAGATTGCCATACCCTTCCATTATTAAGTTGAAGGATAGATAATGACCCCAGAAACCCGCTATAAATAGGTCCCGGAGTGGTGACCAGCACAATGGATATAGAATCTCACTCAAAATGGAAGGAATTACCCTTTTTATTTTTATAGGATCGAGAGATAAGATATCAAACCCAAATATACCAAGGCTGAAAGTAATGTTAAAGCAAAAAATAACCCATTCCTATATGCATGTTCAATAGTAAATGATACAAGACACAAAAACTCAAAAGGTAATGTACCAAGAAAAAGGAAAACGATAACAAAAACTGCCCTAAGGTCTGAGCTAGTACGGTCCTGCACGATCCTTGATGTCCTTCTGGAAACCTAAAAGAAGTTTTATATACGTAGGTAGAGCATACAAGTACACTAAGTAGGGAAAACCAAAGACTCTCCTGCACAAGTGGAGAGGCATTCTAATTCCCTGTGAGAAAATAAAAAGCAAAACACGTAGCAAGGGAATCTATCAACCCAAGCCTCACTAAGGCGCACTCCCCAAATAACGAAAGGCAAGTAAAGTATAGTAACATCAAATCTGTATTTGGGTACCATGCGCCACTTTACCACTGGTTAATGACGACATCCTTCCCATCGAACTAATCCCGCCATTCTCACCGCAGTCCCACTGCCAAACCCCGTCTGCAGACTCCTGGGCCACAACCACCATGTGTAACCACACCTACAAACACTTGGGTCAGAACAAATACTGCCACACCCAAAGACACCTGGGACCCATCATGGAGCCACTTGGGAAACAACCTTCCCACAAACACCTGGGCCAACCACCAGAACTACCAAACCTGAAGAATCATGGGAAAATAATGGAATTTCGGCCATCGTAGCCTACCTGAATTGTCTTGGGCTATTTGGGAAATGGATCAGAAAATGAGTTAATAACCATCCACTCATATGAGTGTTAGGAAAAACATCCTCCCCATGAAATGGGGTGTTCGGCACTAAGTTCTCAACTTGGGTGGGGCACAAATAAGAAACATATAAGTTACAGATATGTATAGGTAACAAACACTCATCCCAACCAAGGGGTTCCAAAACCTAAGCACAAACACCCTTGTTACTATTCAATCGTAAAAGAACTGCACAACACACACGGACGAGTCACAAGTCATTTCCCAAAAACAATACCCCCTTTAAAAAATTATTTCTTACATGTTCAAGTTATCTTATTTTGGTGGATTCTATACTACTGGGAAACTAACAGGCATAACCACAAGCTAGGAAAGGAGAAACAGTCAAACAAAAATTTTAGCATTCACTCCTAGTTCCCTTGTATAGTCACAGAAACAAAGGGATAAGTGAGATCCATCAATGTACTGGAAAAAAAGAAAACCCCAAGACATAGCCCTATGTCCCCAAATTCAAGAACCAACCATTTCTCAACAATAGAGGATCCCACCCGAGTTCGTGTCACAACAAAGCAATCACACAACTTCAGATTCACAACCAACAACCATACCACAACAGAGGATCCCATCACCATCTACATCCTCCCATAATCACCAATAAGAACAACGAACTACAACCAAAGAGAGTGGGAAGCATCCAGGTTCAAGTACATCATTCATTTGGTTCATCTTTCGGTTTTCTAACTGGGGTTGTTACACAAGGATTCTGGTTGTACTGAACACCCATTCAACCCATCTGAGTTTAGGTGACTAACCAATTTCCATGTTACGGTTAGTTGGTCATCGAAAAAGCAAGGGTTTATTAGTGCACAAGGAATGACCACCAACAACCATGATTTTCAGTGAGCATAGGCCTGCACAGTTCACAATACAACAACATAAAATTAGTATAGAAGAAACATCGATCACACCCCCCCTTCATTCTTTAAAAGTACATTTATTATCTTCATTAAGTTTGGTTTAACCAATACCCATTGAAAAAAAATCTTATACATCTCACATGATACAGAGAAAGGAGAGGCGAAGGAAAAATCCCTACTTGATTGATCAAATATCGATGTTCTTCTCCACTCACCAAGAATCAGGGAAAAGCGCGACTCGCTGGGGGGGGGGATGTTGGTAACTCCAAACACACTAAGAAGAAAATGAAACCAGCCAAGTTGAATATGAAAGAAGAAGAAATTCCCATGCAATATATAGATAAGATCCCGTTGTTGCGGGATATGGGGATTTGAATGGCTTTAAATTCGGATCGTGGTTCCCCACACGGTTGGGTGGTTACACACGATAGGGTTATTATTTTTTAATTCTCCATTGGAGAGGTTCCTTGGGATTTATTGGGTATTAATTATGGGATTTTAAATGGATATGATCCACTTGAAAAAAGGATAAAAAGCCTAAAAGAGGATTTATGGGAAAAACTATAGAAGGGAAACCCAACAGGGCTGGGTGACACAGATCGGTCGCGCTGATCGGTCACGCCGATTAGTCGCCCCAATCAGCTGCCCTGATTGGTCACTTGCTGAAATGACGTCCTACTACAGAGATGTCACCCCTAGGATCTGGAATTCAGCAATGGGATGGACCGTGAGAGTCCGCTCCATCACATTTAGTCCCCCTTTTACGATTTTATTATGTATAAAAATATAAAAAAATATAACAATTTTTTACACGGTTTTTAATTTCTCCACCTCACATTACCCTCCAACTGAGGGAAATTTCCACATTTCCTCAAGTGAACTCCCTGATTTAAAATGACTGGGAGTTAACTCTTAAGTATTATGACTACCATTTGGTGTGTGATTTAACCATTAATAGATCATTAGATAAATATACATCATTAGAATAAAATCAATAATATATTCTATGAAATGAAAAATCCATAAAACTTGAAAATTATTATTGATTACAACCCATAATTTATACATTAGAAAGATAAAAAAATTATTTGAAGACATTTATTATAAAACGACATAACTAAAATAACTCTAAATAAAAAATGAAATAAAATATACATTAACTCATCTAATTTATATTATTATCTTTATAATTATTTGATACTCTAATGTCCAAGATACGTTGGGTCTCGTGATATACCTTCTTGAAAAATGGAGTTAATAAAAATTCATAAGATGTTAATATACAAGTATTTGGAAGATTTTTTTAGTAGTATATCACCAATAAATGTTAAATTATATAGGTTCCTAACACAATCACATGTTTAAAAATTAATATATTCAATGAATTTGACCAAAGAAATTATATTACATTATATAAATTTAAATAATTTTGAATCTACCATAACATAATGATAATAGTTAATCCCATTTGATTGTGATATATTTATTGTCAACAAAAAACATAGTGATTAAGAATATTTAAATATTTTTTGGATTATTTTTAATAAATTATAGATGTTATTTCATGTGAAATGGAAAAAGAGTACTGAGGATTCTTCTTGGTAATCATCAATGGATATATTCAACATGATGAATCAAGTGAATTTGAATATTATTAGTGAGTTGAGATTTGATGTTTTGTATAAATGATTAATAATAATAAACGATCGATATTATTTTTTCTAATTTTGAGAATATTTTATGTTTCTATGATGTCCTTGGGATCATGTAAAAAAGGTTCTAAGAATAGCTATTATGAACTAGACATGCTGACCACATTTGGATGGTCCTCTAAGGATCATTAGTTAATCAATAAGGATGATCCTTCATGAAAAATATATTCTTCCATAAGTATTATTTACATTTTTATAAGGATAAAAAATAAGGTTGAACATAAAACGGTCATTTATACTTTTGTGATATTGAATATGTAAAGATCATTTATCCTTCTATAAAATTTATAATTCTAGATATGTTTTAATATAGTTTTTTCAGTATCCAAATTATGTTGATTCTCTTTTGATTTTAATCAAGAATATATATATCGCAATCAAGTTTAAATTATAATAATGCCGTATGATATTGAAGGAAGTGAAACCATGGTATGTTCTATCTTTTGAAATGAATTTCATGACCAAATGTAAAGATTTCAAGTCAAAGTTCCATGAACATATGGATAATTATAGGGAGATAAATGTATTCAATTTTGTGATGGGATTAAAAAATGTAATACTTGAGTATTAGGGTTGAAAAGAAGGAGGATTTAAATGAAAATAAATAAATAATTGTATTTTATGAATAAATTAAGACATCAAAATATTTTTTTTTAATTTTGGTAACACCCAATGCTTCAATGAATGTTTCCCTTTAAATAATTAAATAGCTTGCATTGTATTTAAATTCGAGATTTTAACACACCACAACCAATAAAACTAGCAGTTATGAATAGTAATAACCATTTTTTGAAATTTTATAAATATTATCTTTCAAAATGGACTTCATTTTTTGGATTCAGAATATTGAAATTATCTTAGGGTAAATTTTTGGTATTTTTCAAAAAACATTCAATTTTTGATGAATTGTGAAAAGAACTTCATTATTGGTTAAAACCGACCTTTTATTTAAAAAACTTATTTATTTTATTTAAATTTATTTTAGGTAAATATAGATTCTTAATAACTATATCTGTTATATGTTATTAATTGGATTCATTTTATAATAACTTTAGATATATAAAAATTATATTGAACTAATTACCGTCTTTTACCCACCTCCTTGAGGAATTTGAAAATTTTCATAAAAATTAATTTTACCACATCTGTGTGTTGAATTTCAAAAATATAAGAGACACAGTTAACATATGTAAGTAAAATGTCCTTCAGTAAGATGAAATTAATTTTCTTAATAGTAATTTTTTACTTTTATTTACCCCAGTTAAAAGTAAATAGGGTAATTAAGGGTAAAATTATATCATAATTACCCTAAAACATGTCTTAATTATATTGGATAAGTTTAATTCAACCAAAAAAAACCTTATGAATAACATATGATCTCCTTTGGTCCACATATATTAGTTTAGGGCATTTATTATTATTTTATTTAAATAAGTGTTAAAAGATTTAAATTCAAAGTTTAATAACTAAACCATTTTTAATATAGGGTCACACAAAATATAAATTAGACTATAAAAATCAATTAGAAAGCAAAAAATATTTTCAAAATAATTTTATTTTATTTATAATTTATATACATTAAATAATTTTTAATTTTTATGACATAATTATGACGCAGTAATTAACTTAATAAAGAAATATAAAAATAATTGATATTATAAATATCCAAATAAATGTTATTTGAGACATTCTATGAATTAGACAAATATTCTAGGTGAATATGACATTTTAGGGTTGATTAAATAATTCTTTTTGAAGTAATAACACAGTTATAATTTTCATACAAATAAAACACTAAATAGTGTCTAAATTGACATAATTTAGTTATTTAAAAAAATACTATATTTTTATTGGAGATACTATTCAAAAAAATCTAGGGCTCAGAAAAAGAACATAGATAAGGTTATATATATTAATAATGAACCACTTGGGATTCTCTTGGATGTTTAGAGTATTTTTATTGACAATATAATATAAATATACAAAGAGACACGGTAAATGACAAACTATTTAACTAATAGTTAAATCTAAAAGGTAAGGTTAATATGGTGACCTAAACCTACCTAAAACCAATTTTTTGATAGGTGATTGACCCTTCCCTACCTTATCTTATAAATAAATTATTTTAGAGCCATTTAAACCCGAATATGATTTTATTATAAAATAATATTTCATGTTTTTCCTAAAGTCACCCTCACCTCTCTTATAAAAGGGCACTTCCCTTCTCTTAATTTCAAACCTCCAAGACTTTTGGCTCAGTAAAACCCTCCAAAATATCCTCCAAACGCTTATATGTTCCTCTTAGAGGACTTAATTTTGTCATAATTCTAATCTAATGAGACCTTTTGATCAAATCATATGTAATAACCCGAAGAAGAGGTAAATATTTCATCACTTGTTTTAAGTTCTTTTCTTTTTCCACTTCCTATTTCTTTGTTGTTTTCATTATAAAATAATAAATCTAGTATTTTAAATATAATATGATGTTATTATAAAAATGTTACAACCATATTAATTATTTTGTTCATCATATTAATGACAATGTCATCATACGTGCGTATATACGGCTTACCGTCTCCACGTCGTGGTGTAGTTTGTTATTAGAACACTTCATTATTTGGATAGGTATAATAATGAGTATAACTAATGTTAATTATAAATATAACATGTTAATGATTCTATATATATGACATACCATCCAATTACATATTATTTCACCATCAATATAATGATATTGTCGCTCGTCCGTATGTACAGATTACCGTCTCCACGAACAAAATGAGATTCATTTCCCATCGTAATCATTCAAGAATAATATTAATTTTATTATTAAAAATAATTTTTATGAACATAATATGATTCCTTATATGAATCAAATATTTTCTATCTATAAAAACATGTCTTACATAACCAAGTATATAAAAGAAAAATGAATCAGTTGACACCGGAAATGATGATACTACTGAAATTTTATTAACAAAGCAATATTAATGGATCATATATGAAATCATATTTATGTATATAGTTATTGTATAAATTAAATAAAATTAACTATTATACTAGAGGTTAAAATACCATATACAAAGGAAAAGTGCATGTAGGGGTTATTTTCATAGTCTATTTGTTATCTGATGTTCTATTTACCTAAGTATCTACTCAGACATCTTTATCATCCACATCCATGTTTTCTTAAAAAGGTAATTCAAAATCTTTTTAATATTTACTATACTATGGTTTAAATTCATTTATACCCTCATATGACCATATATGGTAGGAATTTAATCTTTATATCGTTTTCCAAAGAAGGTACTTGATGACCTTTTCAACAAAATTAATAGAAGAATGCCTTTTTTTAACTTATACAGAAGGTGTGGCTATTTTCTACCATTATATCATCATTAAACCTACACATAAAAGCTCATAAGAATATTTTCAAAATAAATGTTTTCCATTATTACTATATGACATTTAAAATATTTCAAAATAAAAAGAGATATTTCTCTGTAAATGTCTTTATTCTATCTATGTCAACATCCATTGATGGATTTTATGCTTGTTTGAAGTTGATTTATTAGGATAGAAAACTTTTATATTTTGTTAAAGGTTATGTGATTTGTTTGACTGTGGATATTTTATGTTTCACCATTAGAGGTGTATAGATAACGTATTGACATTTCATATTCTAGTTTTAATATGAATGTTTATATTATATTTTGTTTAATCCTTTTCATATGCTGAATGCATTGGACTTATTAAGTGATGGGGGGAGATCGCTATTGATCCTCGATGCATCAAATGGTTTCATAAGACAAACTAGTGTCTTGGCACAAGGTCTTGAATAAAATCTTATTTTTAGTCATGGGATAAGGCCTTGACTATGTGGTTATGATGTTTGGCATTGTGCATTCCATCATAAAGAATGTGGATATTGATATTGCATGTGATTATTTGTCTAATAGAATATCCATGTGATTAAGTAAATGGATTTATTTGAATATATCTTTTCCATATTATGATGAATATTATGTTTAATGGTCATTTGTTTTAGTCTTATACATTACATTAAGTGTTTATGTTTACTTATGATTGTTTCCGCTATATTGTTATCCTTACTGTGCATTTGAGATCACTCCTTCCTATGTTTTATTTTTCCCAGGATGTGAAGATGTATTTTATGGTTGACCAGCAGGGATTGGCTAAGGATATAAGTGTGTTCAAAAGGAGACAAAATGATGTTGATGATTTTTTTTCATGATGTAATTCAAAACATATCAATGTATCTAGTATTTCCAAGGCTACTAAACATATTTGACATTCGAGATTTCATCCATTGTGATCATGCCAATGTTATGTAATAATGCACTGACTCTGGGTAACTGGGGTCGGGGTATTATAGTTGGTATCAGAGGAAGTTTAGTACAATCCTTGGAATCTAGATTTGTAAAAACTCTTATTTGAGAATATTACCCTATGATAGAGTTAGAGGATTAGTATAGAAGAACATCCAAGAAATTTGGTATTTTAGTGATTTTGTTCATTTTCCAAAAAAATAAATTCCTATGTGGATACGAGCAGGTAGAGGGGCTCTAGCATAGATGTTCCTTGGGGTAAATCCTGAAAACACAATTTTGAGCTAGACTTGAATGGGGACAAGTCCACGAAAATGGGCCTTGTTGCACATTTGGTTGCAAAAATCTTGGGGGACATTCTTTAGATAATACCCATTTTCAATACAAACCATTATGAATGGATTATGAGTATATTCCACCTCAACAAAAACATTTTTTTTTGATTATCTATTATATCAATAAAATGATCAATTTATGTTAAGTGTTTTACATGTATGGAATTATGTATTACAATTCATAAACTAATCTACTATATGAAACTTTTTAGAAATGTCACTTAGTGGAAGTAATGTAAACCGAATGAACACACATAATAAATGTAGGATTTTCCCTTCGAATCAAGATAATTATTGTGGACCTGGTGATGCAACTAGTGCTGATCAACTTATCACCATACTTGAACAACTCACTCAGGTTATGAATAATAACCTTACCCATATGGAGCACACTGATCCACAACGTGGATCACCAATGATAGATTGTTTCATGGGGAAACAACCAACCACATTTAATGGGGCTAAAAGTCCATTTGTAGCTGAAAAATGGATAATTTAAATTGGGAAAATATTTTATTCTTTCGGGAGTAGTTAAAGGGAAAAAGTTATCATGGAAGTTTTTCACCTCACTGGAGATACAGATCAATGGTGGTAAATAATTCAAAACTCAAAGGAAGATGAAAAAGTATAAATTATTGAATGAAGGGAGGTTAAAGAGATTTTCTTTAAAAAATAATTTCATCGTGACCATTGAGCGGATATGGAAAATCAATTTCGATGTCTAAGACAAAAGGAGGATGAGCATGTAACAATATATGAAGATAGCTTTAAAAGGTTAGTAACGTATGCTGAAGATTATATACGTAACACAAGAAGAATGATTGATTATTTCATTGATGGGTTAAAACCATTTCTCCCTCGAGCATTAGTCTCACAATCCTTCTCATCATATGAAGATATTTTCTCATGTTCTCTCAAGATAGAAAAAAATTCTCTATGTCTTACCACTTTAATGAAATGCAAGAGAAGAAGAGATCTGATGAAAACTCAGGGAAAGAAAATAAGGAAACTAGCAAGAAGGGAAGAGTTGATTTTCTACCCTGTTATAATTATGGAAGGAATCACCCTGGTTCCTGTCTAAAAGGAAAAGTATAATGCAAAAAATGTGGATAAAAGGCCATATTTCTATTGATTATAAGGGGAAGAAAGAAGCTACCAATGATCAATGAGACAATTGAAGGGAGATGGGATATAATGGAAATGAATGTCCTAAGCGTCATAAAATTATAACTCTTAAAATGACAAGGGATATAGGAAAAGAATATGTGATAATTATTGTTGAGGTTGATGATCTAAAAGACACGGTTGAAGGTAATTTAATGGTTTCCTCAAGTTTAGAGAATTATTTATTTGATTCTGGACCATCACATTGTTTTATATGTTCCCAGTTTGGTATGAAAAGTTGATATTTCCAATTTTATTTTACAAGGGAGTTGCTAGTCAAAACTCCTAAGTAAAGTATCATTTAAAAAAAAATATGAATTAGTACCCATTAAGGTATATATACGATGTTTATCTATTGATCTAATCATTATTCCCATGATTGAATTTGATATAATCCTCAGTATGAATTGGATTTTGGACCAGGATGAAAAAATTTATTTTAAGAAGAAGGAGGTTACAATTCTCAATGATGATAAGGAGTAACATATCATTAGAGTAGAAACATCAACATCTGATTCTTATCTAGATCCACCCATAGTAGCTCTACTAAATCCAATTATTTTGGTGGAAGAGAATGAAATAATTATGGGTGTGGAAAAAAAGCTTGGAATAGATGACAGAACTATTGTGTAAGAAAATTTTGATGTGTTTCCATAGGAATTACGAGGATATCCTTTAGAATGAGAAATATAGTTTTCCATTGATTTAATTCATGGTTAAAGTCCCATATCGAAGAATACTTCTAGAATGGACACAGTGATATTAGAGTAAATAATGAAAAAACTAGAGGAATTGAGTAATAAGGTATTTATTCACCATATTGTTTCTCTATGGGGAGCCCATGATTTTTTTGTTAACAAGAAAGATGGATCTTTTAGGCTGTGAATTGACTACATGGAGATCATTTATATAATAATAAAGAACTAGTAAACCATACCTATCATTGATGATTTATTCGACCAACTTCAAGAAGATCAATATTTTTCAATGATTGACCTTCTATCTGGATATCTTCAGTTTTGTGTAAATAATGAAGTCATTCTGAAAATATCATTTCAAACCAAGTATGGGCATTACAAGTTTACAGTAATATCATTTAGATTGACTAATGAAACCTATATATTCATAAATCTAATGAATAGAGTTTTCATGGAATATCAAGATGACATTATATTGGTATATATTGAAGATATATTGGTATACTCTAAAAGATAAGAAGATCATGAAAATTCCTTGCGCATTATTCTAAAGACTCTAAGAAGAAATGAATTATATCGTAAGGTTAGAATGTGTGAATTCAGGCGTTAGGATATTTCTTTTCTTGGCCATATTTTCTCCAAGGATGTAATAACTATTTATCCATCAAAATCCAAGGCAATCTATTTATGGCCAGCACCGACGAGTATAACTAAGTTATACTGATTTATGGGTTTAGCTGGTTATTATTGAAATTTCGTCAAAAAATTTTCCCAACTGGCTAACCCATTAACCAAGCTCAAACGTAAAGGGGTATATTTTTTTTTAAAAAAGAGTGTGAAGAATGTTTTGAAGAACTGAAGAAATGTTTTGACATTGCTCATTTTTTGACCCCACCATCATGGAATGATGGGTTGTTATATATAGTTATTCTTAAAAGAATGGACTTGGTTGTGCACTTATGCTGAATGATAGACTTATTGCTTATGCATCACAGAAGCTAAAAAATCATGAGAAAAACTATTATACACATGATCTTGTGTTAGCAGCTGTAATCTTTGCTCTGATTATATAGAGACACTATCTATATGGTTAAAAATGGAAGATTTATATAGTTCAAAATAGTTTGAAGTGTATTATCTCACAAAAGGAACTAAACATGAGGAAAATATGATGGCTTGAACTTCTCAAGGATTATGATTTCACTATACACTACCACCTAAGGTAGGAAAATAAGGTGGAAGATTCTTTGGGTAGTTAGGATCAGGGACTTTTGAACAAGATCAGTGTTAAAAGGGATCTTATTTTCATGGATATACCAAATATGGATATGATAATAATCATAGAAGTTGAAACATCAATGCATTTTATAATGTTTGTCAAACCATCATTAATAAAAAGGATAAAAATTTCTCAGACATACAATGAGGAGTTTAAAAATAAGATTAATGCTGTAAATGATGGGATATTGAGTGATTTCATATATAAAGATATAATTTTAAAATTTGGGAATAGAATTTGGGATCCTAACATACCTGATATAAAAATGGAATGGTTGGATGATGCTCATTGCTCCAATTTCTTTATACACCCTAGGAGCAGCAAGATGTATAGTGATTTAAAAGAACATTTTTGGTCGGACAACATGAAGAGAGAGATTTATAATTTTGAGTCAAGGTGTATGGTTTGTCAACAAGTGAAAGCTGGAGGAAAAAACTTAGAAAATACCCGAAACATATTCCCATAACTGAGTAGAAATCCATAACTGAGTAGAAATGGGATAATATTATGTTGGGCATTATCATGCAGCTACCAAAGACTCCTAGAAAGAATAATGAAATTTAGGTTATTGTTGATCGTCTTACCAAGTCAAAACATTTTCCTTATATAAGGGAATATGTACCACTTGAACATCTAGAATGACTATATATCGATGAAGCTGTAAGACTTCATAAAGTACCCCTATTTGTTGGTTCTAATCGTGATCCCATTTTTACATCAAGATTCAGGAAAAATCTTGAGAAAGCCCTGGATACTGAACATTGTTTGAGCACAGCCTACCACCCTCAAACTGATGGAAAATTAGAATGACCTATTCAAACCATAGAAGACATGTTGATATCTTTCTCACACGACAATCAAGGTATATGTGATCAATATTTACCTTTGGTATAAATTTCCTACAATAATAGCTTGCATTCAAATATTCATATGTCACCATATGAAGCATTATATGGAAAGAGATGTTGTAAACCAACTTTTTGGGATGATGTTGGTGAATGAAAACATGTAGGCCCAAAAAATGTTGAGGAAACTAAAAAATGTGAAGATTATCCAATCCCATATCAAAGCCGCCCAAAGTTGGAAAAAGAGCTATGCCGATAACTGAAGGAAGGATGTGGAATTTCATGTTGGATACCATGTTTTATTGAAGTTGTCTCTATGGAAAGATGTTATTTGATTCGATAAGAAGGGTATATTGAGTCCCAGGTACATCAGACCTTTCGAAATTCTACAACAAATTGGATTTGTATCTTATTGTTTTGAAATACCGCCACATCTCTCCAATGTTAACAATGTTTTCCATGTATCACTGTTGAGAAAATACAAGCCTGACCCAACACATGGACTCACATATGAAGAAATTGAATTGGAACCTGATCTGTCTTATTATGAAGAGTCTATCAATATTATTGTTACCCGAGAACATGTGCTGAGAAACCAGACAACTCGTCTGGTAAAAGTTCCATAGAGAAACCATAAGATGGAAGAGGCAATGTGGGATCCCAAGGAACATATGATGATGAACCATATGATTATTTTTATGTAGTAATATTCTAGAAATTTTTAGGATGAAATTATTTTAAGTATGGAAGAATGTAACACCCCTAGCTTCTACGGTGTGATTCCCTTTGAATAATGCAACAACTTGCATTATACTCAACTTCAAGATTCTAACTTACCGTAACCAATCGAACTAGCAGTTATGAATAGTAATACCCACATTTTGAAATTTTATACATTTTTTCATTCATAATGGACATCATTTTTGGATTGGGAATATAGAAATTATCATAGGGTGAATTTTTGGTATTTTTGTTGAAAACATTCAATTTTTGATTAATCGTGAAAAACACCGTGTTATTGGTTAAAAAAAACTTTTTATTTAAATAATTATTTATTTCATTTAAATTTATTTTAGGTAAAAATAGATAAATAAATGTTATATAAGTTCAATTTAATTCATTGGAATCATTTTATAATATGTTTAGATATATAAAAATTTTATTAAACATTTTACAGTATTTTACCAACCTCTTAAGAGCATTTTCAAATTTTCATAAAACATCATTTTACTGCTTCTATGAGTTTAATTTAAAAAATTTGTGAGAAATTGTTAATATTAGTAAGTAAAATGTGGTTCAATAATATGAATATAATTTTTTGGTGAATAGTGATTTTTAACTTTTATTTAACACAGTTAAAAGTAAATAGGGTAATTAACAGAAATAATGATATCATAATAAACCTAACACATTTAATAATAATATTGGATAAGTTTTAATCGACCTGAAAAAACCTTAGGAATATAATATGATCCCCTTTGGTCCAGTTGGATTAGATTTGGACATTTATTATTATTTTACTTAAAAAATAGTAAAAAGTGTTAAATTCAATGTTTAATAACTAAAACATTCTTAATATAGGAATACAAGCCATAATAAATTAAATTACAAATATTCATTAAAAACCTAAAAATATTTACAAAAAAATGGTATTTTATTTATAATTTTTAGACATTAAATAATTTAATTTATTTATGACACAATAATGATGCACTAATTACCTTATTTAAGAATAATTAAAATAATTGATATTATAAAAACAAAAATAAATTTAATTTGAGACTTTTGATGAATTCCACTAATTTTCTATGTTAATATGACATTATAGGGTTGATTGAATAGTTTTTTTCGAAATAATCATGTTGTTATGATTTTCAAAAAAATCAAATACAAAATTGTATCAAAATTGACATAATTGAGTTTTTAAAACAAATACTATATTAATAATGGATGTAATATTCCTAAAAATCTAAGGATTTGCCAAATTACTTAGATAAAGTTATATATATTAATAATCATCCACTTGGGGTTCTCTTGTATTTTTTATTGTATGTTTATAAAACATCCTATATAAAAATACAAAGAGACATGGAAAATGAAAAACTATTTAACTAAGAGTTAAATCTAAAAGATAAGCTTAATATGGTGACCTAAACCTTTCTAAAACCTATTAGTTATAAGATTATAGACCATTCCCCAACTTAGATTCTAAATAAATTATTTTGGATCCATTAAAAACCAAAAATGATTTTATTATAAAATAATATTGCATGTTTTTCTTAAAGTGACCCTCACCTCTCTTATAAAAGGGAACATCCCCTTCTCTTAATTTCATACCTCCAAACCCTTATGGCTTGGCCAACCCCATATAAAATATCCTTCCAAAATTTCTCTCTTAATACTTGAGGCCTTCCTTTGGTCAGAAAGCCAACCTAAGGAGTCCTTTTGATCAAATAAAAAAGGAGATCCCAAAGAAGAGGTAAATATTTCATCACCTATTTCATATTCTTTTCTTCTTCCACATCATCTTTATTTGTTGTTTCCATTAATAAATAATAACTCCAGTATCTTATATATACTGTGATGTTAATATAAAAATGTTACAACCATTTTCATTATTATTTCTATCATATGAAAGACAATGTCACCATACTTGCGTACGTATGGCTTACCATCTCCATGTCGTGGTGTAGTTTGTTATTCAAAAACATCATTATTTGGATAGGTGTAATAATGATAATAACTAATTTAAATAATAAATATAACATGTTAATTATTCTGTATATATGATATGCCATCCAATTAAATAGGATTTCTCCATCAATATAATGATATTTTTTCTCGTGTGTACGTACGGATGATCGTCTCCACGAACGCGATGAGATTCATTCCCCATCGTAATAATTATAGAATAATTTACATTTTTTGATTAAAAATTATAACGACCCATACTTTACATACATTTTTATTACTTCAGAATTAAAGCACACTTATTACAACATATAACAAAACCAGGATAGGACCGTATAGGTATAGTGTCTTTAGAAACTGGGAATCATAAACAACTGGTTCATAAAGCGTCTACACTGTCTCCCATTTATTTCATCATATCTATAGTCCCTTTTGACATATCTTACTTAACAACCTTCTTCCTGACCTGGGGAAATAAAACATACAAAAGGGTGATCTCAAATGCTCAGTAAGGGTAAACAAAAGAAATAGCAATCACATCATATACATAAGAACATAACTTTTCGAAATCATAACCTGCAAAAGAGATCATAATATAATAACATGGGATAAATCATAGAAGTGAAACATAATCCCAATAATCATAACATAAAACATGAAACTTTGTGGAATACACACATAATCATAGAGAATCATTTCTTTTTAGTCAAGACTCATTGCCAAGACTATCTTAGTAGACAAAGTCCATTTCTAAACCGAGTTCACTCCTCGTTTCAGTCCTGTTTCACTGAACCGGTTTAACCTTCCATTCCAGCCATGTCTATCTCATAAGATATAAAATCATTAACCAATTCATTGGTGGGAGATATAGGTCCCACCCATCTCATAATGATACCATTCTTATGTGTGCCACAAAATCATAAACCATACATCATAGCATAACCCATGTAATAAAAATGGGAATCTTAAACATCGTGACATCCTAAAACAATTCATATAAGAGAAAGGAATTCATAAAAATATTTCCATCAAAACAAAAAAAAAATCAATGTAATAATAGGGATTGAAAAAGAACACTTTATTATCTTAGATGTAAAATAATTTTGATAAAACACTTGAACTCCATTCTTGAGGAAAATATCCTTTCTACTTCAAAAACATTTTTCCTTTCATAACATGTCATACAATTTTAAACTAAAATAATTTGATTAAAAATAAACTTGAAAACTATTAAAGGAAGATTCTTGGAAATTTTGTATTAAAAATCCATTCATGCCATATAAGTTAAAAAAACATTCTTTTCGTACTTTTGTCGGAAAAGTCAAAAAGTACCTCATATGAAAAATGACAAAAGATTCCTTTCATATCATTTACTAAAAACTCACCGAAGGGTAAAATTGTATTTAAAAAATTGTAGGTGGATGGAAATAATATTACATACTGAGGAAACATGGATGTGGATGATAAAATACACCCCAGTAAATTCCAAAGTATAAAAAATCTCGTATAAAAATGAGATTGTGATATTTCCCTTACCTTAGGTCCAATTTTCTTCGTAAGTGTCCGAACATCCTGTACAATGATTTAAATAATGTTATTTACTTATCCCAGAATCATACTCAATGTTATGATATCATATATGGTTCATTTATGACTTTATATTACCCGTTCTTTTGTAAATTCCATGATAAAGAGCGTTTTGGGTAAAATCGTTTCATTTGTCATCCGTGTTTTGACTTGTAATTATTCATATGATTAATTATATCATGATTAATTAATTTCAGAATATAAAACATGATTTATATATAATATATACTCAGAATAGACATATATATAATAGATCAGTAAATGGAAAGAAATACACCATTCATGGAGACGGTAGACCGTACGTACGCATGAACGATGTTTTCGTTTCCATATCGAGTTGAATGGAATTAAGTAGATGACATAGATATTTATACACATAAATCCAGTATCATTATTATGTCATATATTTCATTATTACTTATTATATATACTTTACAATCATTCATGAATTGTTAACGTGGAAAATGAATCTCATCGAGTGGTGGAGACGGTAGTCCGTACGTACGCACGAGCGATGATATCGTTCTCATGATCGGGGAATTGTATTGGAGTGTATGTGTACTATTTCAGAATCAATATCACTTTAAAATAATCATATATAGTTATTATGTACACCATTATACTCATCCAAGTAAGGTTGTGGTGGAAAATAGATTACACCACAGCGTGGAGAAGATATTCTATACGTACGCACGCGCGATGATTTCATTTTCCGTAGGATGGATAGATGGTGAAATAGGGTTGTTTCATAATTATAATAACATATCAGTATATGAGTGATACTGATGTTATTACTTCATAATGAAACAACTAAAGAAGAATAAGTGGAAGAAGAAATAAATATGAAATAATCAGTAACAGACATTACCTCTTAATTGAAGTGCTTCTTTGAGACCTCCTTTTAGGGCACTAAAATTGGTCTTTGAAGAAGACCAGGACCTCTAGGATGTCTCTAGGGAAGTGGACAGAAGAAAGTGTTAGGGGTTGGCCGAGCTTGAAGGCTCAATGTGGTGTGAGGAAGAGGGTGAAGAGGTGCCCTTTTATAAGGGAGGAGAGGGGCTCCTTTGAAAAAACTAAAAATATTATTTTATTATAAGGTCATGTTCGGTTTTAAATAGATCCAAATTGATTTATTTCAATGATAAGGTGGGGAGGGGTCAAAAAACTCTCATCCAATATAATTTAGACATGTTTAGGTTCCTATTTTAAACTTATCTTTTAGATTTAACATCAAGTTAAATAATTTTACTTTTATTGTGTCTTCTTGTGATATTATACAATAAGGTTAATAAACTTACTATAAGCAGCCAAACGAACCCCAAGTTGTTTATTATTAATGTATATATCCTTATCTAAGTCATTTTTCAGAACCTTAGATTTTTAGGAATAAAATAAAAATTAATAATATAATATTTGTTTTAAAATCTATTTTATGTCAATTTTGACACTATTTAGTAATTGAGTTTTATGAAACTCATAACAGAACGATTAGTTCGAAAACAGTTAATTAAATCAATGATAACATGTCATATTAACCTATAAAATTAGTGTAATTCATAAAAAGTCTCAAATTATATTTATTTGGGTATTTATAACATCAATTATATCAATATTTCATTAATAAGATAATTACTGCATCATCATTGTGTCATAAATAAATTAAATTATTTAAAGTCTAAAAATTATAAATAAACTATCATTATGTAGGAAATATTTTTATCTTTCTAATGAATATTTATAGTCGAATTTATCTTATGTATATCCTTATATTAAAAATTATTTAGTTATTAAACTATGATTTTAACTATTTTAACCCTTCTTTAAATAAATTAATAATAAATGTCCTAATCTAATCCAAGTGGGCCTAAATGGTCATATTTTATTCCTAAGGTTGTTTTTGGTCGAATTAAACTTATCCAATAGAATTATGACATGTTTTAGGGTAATAATAATATCATTTTTACCCTTAATTACCCTATTTACTTTTAACCGTGGTAAAAAAAGTAAAAAGTTACTATTCACCAAAAATTATTTTCATCTCATTGAACCACATTTTACTTACTGACATCAACTGTGTCTCTCGGATTTTTGAAATTCCACTCACAGAAGCGGTAAAATTATGTTTTATGAAAAATTCAGTTTTTTTAATAGCCACTTAGTAGTTTCACTATTCATCAAAAATTGAAAGTTTTCAGAAAAATACCAAAATTTCACCCTAGGCTAATTTCGATATTCCGGATCCAAAAATTAAGTCCATTTTGAAAACTAAAATTTATAACATTCAAAAAAGTGGTTATTACTATTCATAACGGCTAGTTTTAATAATATTTTAAAAACATATCATTGTTTAGTGAAACTCGGTATTGCGTACGATGCAAGCGATCGAGGAAGGTCGATATTGCGTGTAAATCAAGACAAGCAAGTGAATGATTCCTTTGATGATTTATATAACATAAAATTCTCGGGAGTTACATTCTACCCCCCTTAAAATGAATTTCGCCCTCAAAATTCGTCACTTTGTAACAAACAGATGAGGATACCTCTCCCTCATCATATCCTCAAGCTCCCATGTAGCTTCTTCTAATTGGTGGTTCTTCCATAAAACATTCACCAATCGAGTGGTCTTGTTTCGTAGGACTTTTTCGCTACGATCTAGAATCTCTATCGGCTATTCTTCATAAGAAAGATCTTGCACCAGAGGTACAACTTCTGAGCATAGTACATGTGAAGGATCAGGTATGTACTTTGTCAGGAGAGATACATGGAACACATCGTGAACTTGAGAGAGATTCGGTGGAAGTTCCAATCGGTAAGCTACCTTCCCAACACGATCTAGTATTTCGAAAGGACCAATATATCTAGCGCTCAACTTCCCCTTCTTTCCAAATATCGTGACCCTCTTCCAGGGAGATATTCGTAAGAACACTTTATCGCCCAATTCAAACTCTAGGTCTTTTCTTCGGTTGTCGGTATAACGTTTTTGTCGGCTCTGAGATTCTCTTATGTGTTGATGAATAGATCTGACCTTTTCTGCCATTTCATCAACGAGATAAGGTCCTAATAGCTTCCTTTCCTCAACTTCATCCCAGCAAGTTAGAGTCCTGCATTTCTTTCCATAGAGAGCTTCATAAGGAGCCATCTGAATACTGGAGTGAAAGCTATTATTATAAGAAAATTCCACCAAAGGTAGGTGTTGATTCCAACCTCCTTTGAAATCCATAGAGCAGGCTCTCAACATATCTTCTAGAGTTTGAATTGTTCTCTCAGACTGACCGTCTGTCTGAGGATGATAAGCAGTGCTAAAACTCAAGACTACACCCGAACATTGAGGTAAACCTCGGATCCCGATCAGATATAATAGAAAGTGGTACTCCATGCAATCTTACCACTTCCTTTACATATATCCTGGCAAGCTGATCCAAAGAAAAATCCTCTCTAATAGCAATGAAGTGTGAAGACTTTGTAAGACGATCAACTATGACCCAGATAGCATTATTGCCTTTGGATGTTTTAGGATGTCCGGTGACAAAGTCTATAGTGATGTTTTCCCATTTCCATTTGGGTAAGGGTAATGGTTGTAACATCCCCTTAGACTTCTGTCTCTCAGCTTTAACTTGCTGACAAACCAAGCATCGAGAGACATATTCAGCAACATCTCTTTTCATGCCATCCAACCAGAATTACTCTTTCAGGTCCCTATACATCTTTGTGCTTCCAGGTTGAATGGAGAGTGAAGAACTATGAGCCTCGTCCAGCAGCTCCTTCTTTAATTCAGGGATGAGAGGAACACAAACCCGATTTCTGAACATTATTATCCCATCACAATCAAGGTTGAATTCAGGAACATTTCTCACCTTCTTTTGTAACTCGACATCTTCTTTTTTTTCCTCTTTAATCATCAAATATATAGATGGTTGAACATTCATTTGAGAAAGATATGATTTTTTCCCTTTCATTATAATTTAAAGATCCATCTTTTGTAAATCCATAAATATTGGATCTTTTGTGATCCTCATCATGGATAAACTAGCATGTTCTTGTCAACATAATGCATCTGACACATTGTTTGCTTTCCTAGGGTGGTAATGGATTGAGAATTTGTAATCCTTAATCATCTCCAACTATCTTCTTTGGCGCATATTCAGCTCCTTTTTTGTGAAAATATACTTAAACTTTTATTATCAGTATAAATGTCACACCTTTCTCCATAAAGATAATGCCTCCAAATCTTTAATGCAAAGATTACTACAGCTAACTCCAAATCATGAGTTGGGTAATTTTGCTTATGTATTTTCAACTGTCGTGTGGCATAAGCTATCACCATATCATTTTGCATAAGAAAACACCCCAATCCCTTCTTGGACTCATCACTGTAGATCACAAACCTTTCTCCACTACAAGGAAGTGAGAGCACAGGTGCACTGGATAACCTTTTTTTCAACTCCTTGAAATTCTCTTCACATTCCTCCGTCCAAACAAACTTAACTCCTTT
Source organism: Viscum album (assembly GCA_963277665.1). Lineage (NCBI taxonomy): Eukaryota > Viridiplantae > Streptophyta > Magnoliopsida > Santalales > Viscaceae > Viscum > Viscum album. The sequence continues at coordinate 1,498,804,588 of OY728119.1, read as the reverse complement.
CCAAGTCAACATGGTGAGTGGATTAGATAATCGTGAAAAATCTTTCACAAAACGTCGACAATATCCAGCAAAACCAAGAAAAATTCGGATCTCAGTTACTGTTGTTGGTCTCGACCATCTTTCGATAACCTCTGTTTTTGCTGGATCCATAGATATCCCCTCTTGTGAGATTATGTGACCCAAAAATGAAACTTTTTTAAGCCAGAATTAACACTTGGTAAATTTTCCATAAAGCTTCTCCTTTCTCAGGGTCTTCAATATAATTCTCAAGTGATCTTCATGTTCTTCCTTGCTCTTTTAATAGACAAGAATATCGTCTATAAAGACTACCACTAACTGATCAAGATAGTCTCTCAAGACTCTATTCATCAGATCCATGAAGATAGCAGGGGCATTAGTAAGACCAAATGGCATCACTATAAATTCATAGTGTCCATAACTTGTACGAAATGTCGTCTTTGGTATATCCTCCCTTTTGACCGTTTTTTGATGATACCCTGAACGAAGATCAATCCTGGAAAATTATTGATCTCCGCATAGTTGGTCAAATAGGTCATCAATGCGCGGGAGAGGATATTTGTTCTTGATAGTGATCTTGTTAAGTTCTCGGTAATCAATGCAGAGTCTCATTGATCCATCTTTCTTCTTAACAAACAGAACAGGGGCTCCCCAAGGTGACACACTAGGGCATATGAACCCCTTATCAATATTCTCTTGGAGTTGCTTCATCAATTACTACAACTCAATTGGGGCCATTCTATAAGGTGTCTTTGAAATAGGCAAGGCACCCGGTACGAGTTCTATTGAAAACTCAACTTCACGATTTGGTGGAAGACCTGGTAATTCCTCTGGAAAGACATCATCAAACTCCCGTACAATGGGCGTATTCTTAATCGTGAGTTTCTCACCAACCATTTGAAATAAATAACCTCCATTTTGTATAATAAATACCCATAAGATGGAAGAAATTTCCACTGTAAGGTTATGTTCATCCTTGCATTGATAGACGATCATAGATTGATCAGGAATATGACATGTGACTTCCCTTCTTTGGCAATTGTTATGAGATCCATATAAAGAAATCAAATCCATGCTAAGAGTCACATCAAATTCCACTATAGGAAGGATCACATGATTTGCAGGAAGCACTTTCCCAAAAAATTCGATCAGAGATGAATTAGAAAATTTTGATGCGACTGTTGTGCCACTAGGGGTTGTAACAGCTAACTCAACATCTATTTGTTGAGTAATATGGTGATATCCTTAGAAAATTCTTCAGAAATAAAGGATTCGTTGGATCCAGAATCAAATAAAACATTTTCTACAATAGAGTGGATGGTAAGTGTACCTTTCACCACATCGTTATCGTAATCCACATCACTGATAGAAATTGCATGTGACATTCCTTTATCTTTGGACTTAAGAGTTTGTTGACGTCTACCATCATCATCAACCCTTGGATTTGGGCATTTATTGGCATAATTCCCCATCTCCTTGGACTTGAAACATTGTAGTGTAGTTGGTTCATTCTGTGTATCCCTTCCTTTGTTTGCATCATTAGACATCTTCTTCCCATCATTGCGCCATTCAAATTCCCTATGACCTTCCTTTCCACATTTGATACATTTACTTGTCCCTTTAAGAAAACTCCCTCCATGTTTCTTTCCACACTTTGAGCATAAGGGGAAGCTCATCTTATTTTCAGTGTGATCTTTATATTTTCCTTTGAATTCCATTTTCCACTTCTTATCAAACCCATACGACTGATGGGTTACTCTAATCTCCAACTCGACTTTAAGAGCACATCGAACGATTTCCTCGTAGCTATTGAAGTCCCTTATGGCTAACGCCTATCGAAGGATTGGTTTTAATCCACTAAAGAATAGATCGATCTTACTCTCAGGTTGGATAATAATACCAGAAGCATACCTTGAAAGTCTTGTAAAATTTTCTTCATAGGTACCAATAGATTCATCATCCTTTTTTTTTCAGTTCAAGAAACTCCTTCTCTATCTTTGTTCGGAGAATACGAGGGAAGTACTTATTGAAAAATATGTTCTTGAAATCATTCCATTCCATGCACTCAATTTCAACTCTTTGCCTTGTATTCTTGATAAGATTCCACCATTGATCAACATCACCTTCCAAACGATACACTACTAAGATGAGTTTATCATGTTCAGATCTTTGAAGAACTGAAAATATCTTTTCAGTAGTACTAATCCATTGTTCAGCAACTAATTGATCAGTAGACCCGCAGAATGAAGGTGGGCGCTGTCTCATAAAGGATTCAACAAAATGTTTCTCCTTCCTTTGCTCGTTTGGAAGTCCTGCATGATTCATAGCTTGAGAAAGTTGTGTGAGCATGGCTACAAGATTTTGCATTCCAGTTCCCATAACGTTTGGTTGCTCAGGGGGACCATCATTGCATTGCCCGTCGCATTCCGTATTAACACGATTCCTTCGGGTTCCAGCCATTGATTAAAACCAAGAAGAATAGTGTGAGAAATACTAATTATAATAGGAAAATCACATAATCAAGAATAAAATTTCACACTTAAGGTCTTATACTTGGTTATTCATGGCCATTTCTAAAACACTAAGATTGGGTTCTATGCTTAGGCTTATCCTTAGGATTCTTACTAAGGCTTTCACATCCTAGTTTCCAAAGGTTGATTATAACCTCCCTGTGATACCAACTATAACAACCCATACATTACATAAATTGTTATTAATTCATAATTGAAGCACACTTATTACAACATATAACAAAACCAGGAAAGGACCATATAGGTATAGTGTCTTTAGAAACTGGGAGACATAAACAACTGGTTCATAAAGCATCTATACTATCTCCCATTTATTTCATCATATCTATAGTCCGTTTTGACATATCTTACTTAATAACCTTCTTCCTGACCTGGGGAAGGAAAAAATACAAAAGGGTGAGCTCAAATGCTCAGTAAGGTTAAACAAAAGAAATATAAATCACATCATATACATAAGAACATATCTTTTGGAAATCTTAACCTGCAAAAGAGATCATAATATCATAACATGGGATAAATCATAGAAGTGAAATGTAATCCCAATAATCATAACATAAAACATGAAACTTTGTGGCATACACACATAATCATATATAATCATTTCTCGTTAGTCAAGACTCATTTCCAAGACTATCTTAGTGGACAAAGTCCATTTCTGAACCGAGTTCACTCCTCGTTTCAGTCCTGTTTCACTGAACCGGTTTAACCTGCCGTTCCTACCATGTCTATCTGATGAGATATAAAATCATTACCCAATTCATTGGAGGGAGATATAGGTTCCACCCATCTCATAATGATACCATTCTTATGTGTTCCACAAAATCATAAACTATACATCATAGCATAACACATGTAATAAAAATGGGAATCTTAAACATCGTGACATCTTAAAACAATTCATATAAGAGAAAGGAATTCATAAAAATATTTCCATCACAACATAAGAAAATAAATGTAATAATAGGGATAGAAACAGAACCCTTTATTATCTTAGATGGAAAATAATTTTGATAAAACACTTGAACTCCATTCTTCAGGAAAATATCCTTTCTACTTCAAAAACATTTTTCCTTTCATAACATGTCATACAATTTTAAACTAAAATAAGTTAATTAAAAATAAACATGAAAACTTGTAAAGGAAGATTCTTGGATTTTTTTTAAAAAATCCATTCATGCAGTATAAGTTAAAAAAACATTCTTTTCATACTTTTGTCGGAAAAGTCAAAAAGTACCTCGTACGAAAAATAAAAAAAGATTCCTTTCATATCTTTTACTAAAAACTCACCGAAGGGTAAAATTGTATTTAAACAATTTTAGGTGTATGGAAATAATATTACATATTTAGGAAACATGGATGTTGATGATGAAATACACCCCAGTAAATTCCAAAGTATAAACAATATCAGATAAAAATGAGATTGTGATATTTCCCTTACCTTAGGTCCGATTTGCTTCGTAAGTGTCCAAACCTCCTGTATAATAATTTAAATAATGATATTGACTTATTCCATAATCATAATAAATGTTATTATATCATATATGGTTCACTTATGACTTTATATTACCAATTCATTTGTAAATTCCATTTTAAAGAGCGTTTTGGGTAAAATCGTTTGATTTGTCGTTCGTGTTTTGACTTGTAATTATTCATATGATTACATAGATCATGATTAATTAATTTCAGAATATAAAACATGATTTATATATAATATATACTCAGAATATACATATATATAATAGATCAGTAAATGGAACGAAATACACCATTCATGGAGATGGTAGGTCGTACGTACGCATGAACGCTGTTTTTGTTTCCTTATTGAGTTGAATGGAACTAAGTATATGACATAGATATTTATACACATAAATCCAGTATCATTATTATGTCATATATTTCATGATCACTTATTATATATACTTTATAATCATTCATGTATGGTTAACGTGGAGAATGAATCTCATCGCGTCGTGGAGACGGCAGTCCGTACGTACGCACATGCGGTGATTTCATTTTCAGTAGGATTGATAGATGGTGAAATAGGGTTGTTTCATACTTATAATAACATATCAGTATATGAGTGATACTGATGTTATTACTTAATAATGAAACAACGAAAGAAGAAGAAGTGGAAGAAGAACTAAATATGAAAGAATCAGTAACAGACATTACCTCTTCTTTGAAGTGCTTCTTTGAGACCTCCTTTTAGGGAACTAAATTTGTCTTTGAAGAATACCAGGACCTCTAGGATGTATCTAGGGAAGTGGAGAGGAGAACGTGGCAGGGGTTGGCCGAGATTGAAGGCTCAAAGTGGTGTGAGGAAGAGGGGGAGGAGGTTCCCTTTTATAAGGGAGGAGAGGGTCTCCTTTGGAAAAACTAAAAATATTATTTTATTATAAGGTCATGTTCGGTTTTAAATAGCTCCAAATTGATTTAGTTCTAGGATAATGTGGTTATGGGTCGAACTATTCTCATACAATAGAATTTAGACATGTTTAGGTTCCTATTTTAACCTTATCTTTTAGATTTAACATCAAGTTAAATAATTTTACTTTTACCGTGTCTTCTTGTGTTCTTATACTATAAGGTTAATAAACTTACTATATGTAGCCAAATGAACCCCAAGTTGTTTATTATTAATATATATAACCTTATCTAAGTCCTTTTTCTGAACCATAGATTTTTAGGAAAAAAATAACAATTAATAATATAATATTTTTTTTAAAAACTTTTTTATGTCAATTTTGACACTATTTAGTAATTGATTTTTGTGAAACTCATAACAGAATGATTAGTTCGACAAAGGTTACTTTAATCTATAATAACATGTCATATTAACCCATAATTTTTTTTAACTCATAAAAAGTCTCAAATTATATTTATTTGGGTATTTATAACATCAATTATGTAAATATTTCATTAATAAGATAATTACACTATCATCATTGTGTCATAAATAAATTAAATTATTTAAAGTATAAAAATTAAAAATAAAATATAATTATGTAGGAAATACTTTTATCTTTATAATGAATATTTATAGTCTAATTTATCTTATGTATAGCCTTATATTAAAAATTATTTAGTTATTAAACTTTGATTTTAACTATTTTAACCCTTCTTTAAAAAAATTAATAATAAATGTTCTAATCTAATCCAAGTGGGCCTAAATGGTCATATTTTATTCGTAAGGTTGTTTTTGGTCGAATTACACTTATTCAATAGAATTAAGACATGTTTTAGTGTAATAATAATATCATTTTACCCTTAATTACCCTATTTACTTTTAACCGTGGTAAAAAAAGTAAAAAGTTACTATTAACCAAAAATTATTTTCATCTCATTGAACCACATTTTACTCACTGACATAAACCGTGTCTCTTGGAGTTTTGAAATTCAACTCACAGAAGTGGTAAAATTATGTTTTATGAAAAATTCAGTTTTCTTAACAGCCACTTAGTAGTTTCACTATTCATCAAAAATTGAAAGTTTTCAGAAAAATACCAAAATTTCACCCTAGGCTAATTTCGATATTCCGTATCCAAAAATTAAGTCCATTTAGAAAAATAATATTTATAAAATTTCAAAAAGTGGTTATTACTATTCATAACGGCTAGTTTTAATAATATTTTAAAAGCATATCATTGTTTAGTGAAACTCGGTATTGCGTACGACACAAGCTATCGAGGAAGGTCGCGATTGCGTGTAAATCAAGCCAAGCAAGTGAAAGATTAATTTGATGATTTATATAACATAAAAGTCTCTAGTGTTACAAAAATAATTATTATAAAGAAAATATAATTCTATATATGAATCGAATACACACTATCCATAACAAAAATGGCTTACATAACCATGCATATAAATGAAAATGAATCAATTAACACCTGAAACGATGATACTACAGAAATATTATTCACAAAGCAATATTAGAGGATCATATATGTTATAATATTTTTGTATATAGTTCTTGTATAATTTATTAACAATTTTTTAACTATTATACTGGTGGTTAACATACAATCGACTAAGGAAATATGGATGGTATGTGTTAATTTCATAATCTCGTTTTTATCCGAGGTTGTTTTTAAATAAGTATCTACTGAAACCTCTTTATCATCCACATCCGTTTTTTCATAAAAATTTAATTCAATTTTTTTACTATTTACTATATAATGGATTAATTTCATTTATACCATTATTTGACCATATATGTTTTGAATGGAATCATTCCGTCATTTTCCAAAAAAGGTATTTTATGTCCTTTTCGAAAAAATAAAGGTAATAATGTTTTTTAACTTATACAGTGTGTGTGGCTATTTGACACAGTTATATCATCATTGAAGAATCCCATAAAATCTTATAATAATATTTTCAAAATAAGTTATTTCTTTTAAAATTATAGGTCTTTTAAATAATTTCAATATAGAAAGATATATTTCTCTAAAAATGTTTTGATTTCATATATGTATACATCCTATGATGGATTTTAAACTTGTTTGATGTTGATTTATAATGATACAAAATATCTATATTACATTGAAGGTTATGTGATATGTCTGACTATTGATATGTTTTTTACACCCTTCATGGTTTATTGTTAAATTATTGGAATTTCGTGTACTAGTTTTTATATGAATATTTATGTTATGTTATGTTTAAACCTTTTCTTATGTGGAATGCATTAGACTTAGTATGTGATAGGTAGAGCCCTCTATAACTCCTAAATTCATCAGTATGTCTCATTATTCAAATTATTGTTTTTTCATAAGGAATTGATAAAATTTTATTTGTAGTCTTGGCACAATCCCTTGACTATGTGGTTATGAAGTCTGGCATTATTCATTCCATCATTACGAATGTGGCTGTTGATATTGCATGTGATTAATTTAATAGTAGAATATCCATGTGATTATGTAAATAGAATTATTTGATTTTATCATTTCCATATTATGATGAATTTAATGTTTAAAAGTCTTTTGTTTTTCTCTTATAAATTTCCTTAAATGTTTATGCTTATTTATGAAAGTTTATGCTATATTGTTATTCTGACTGAGAATCCGAGCCCACCCCTTTGTATGTTTTATTTTTCCTAGGACGTGAAGAAGTATTTTATGGTTGAACTACAAGGATAAGATATGTATATAAGTGTGTTAATAAGGGGAAAATATGTTGTTGATGTTTTTTTCATTATGTAATGTAAAACTTATGAATGTATCTAATTCCTACTAGGCTAATAAACTGATCGTTCATTCAATATTTGATCCCTTGTAATCATGACAATATAATGTAATAATGCACCGAATCTAGGTAACTGGGTTTGGGGAATTACAATTTCCAATTAAGATATGAAAACAAAATTTTTATGATGTTATGTGTGTAAAAAAGGGAATGTGTAGAGAAAAAAATAAGGATCCACTATATTGTAATTACTCGATAAAAATAATTTTAAAATCGGTGAAAATAATCAGATACAGAAACTATACATGGACACCTACATTATAAAGAATAGGATGAAATAGAATATTAAGGAGGCCTATGAGACAGTGATATTATATATTTTTATTTTTGGGAAGAACGAACTTGAAAAATATGCATGTTGATATGTTGATCATATCCCTGGTGGTTGAACACTTTTTTTGAGTTTTTACTCAATTATATTGAGTTAATGAGTGATGGATACCCACCAATATATCAATAAGATATATGAAGTTATTTTAATACTAGATGAGTGCATATGAACCTTTAATAAATCCATTTTAGTAATGAGGACCAAGTTTTTAGAGACATTAACCATATATAGTCGGAAAATGGTTGAAAAGTGATATTTATTATAATGGTCCTACATTGAGACTCTGTATAATGTGATGGGACTTTGTATATGCATAAGATGATAGCATGATTTGTAACCACTTCACATCAAATAGTTGATGAATTTATGGTTGGGGGGACTATCCAATCATGATAGGGAGTATTGTTTCAAGGCTAAACCATGTAAATCGTTATGTTATTCTCAATTTACATTGTACATATCTTGGTATTTCTAAGAGACAAATAGAAGATGGGATTGAACCTTAAATATTTTCATAATATTATTTAAAATTTATAAATAATAAAAACATAAAACTAAATCACCCCACACCTCTTAGTGGTACCATTGATCTGAGTTGTACATATACCGACATAAAACAGTTCTTTCCGAATAAAAGATATTTTTTCAGATATGAAAAATCCAAAAAAACATTATATCCCTAATAAACAGTTTGAACATTCCTTATATTTCCAAATCCCTGAAAAAACCAAACCATTGGCATAAATCCACATAAGATAATATAGTGTTTACCTAAAATCAAAACCAAACCCTTGGTTATACCAAAACTAACTCAGGTATTTCCTTATCAAATAAATTTTATACGTGTATTTTGGAAAAAATATTCACATATAATAATTTTTTACAACAAATTATAAAATACCAACAAAATACTAAATGATAAATCAATAATTTCATCATCAAATATTTATACCATAAGAATTTTATCATCACATAGTGTCTACATAGAAATATTATAAAACTAACCACTTTTTTCATTAACATATAATCAATTTAATATTATTTTTCATGAAATTACATTACATGTATCATTATTAAACCAAAAATAGTTACCCCAAACATTAATTAAATAATAAAAACACATTTAAAAATAAGTATATCATCTTTTATACTATGAAAATTTTATTTAATTTACTTTTAGTATATTAATTTATAATAAATTCAACAAACATTTAATCAAATAATAAGAATTATCTTTTATCATATTTAAACAACAATGAAACCATTATATCTTATTAATATAACTATTTTATAGAAATTCAAAAAGTATATTCCCCCAATATTTTACTCAAGTAACATTTTTTGTGTCATATTCCTTCAAAATAAACACATTACACAATATCAATATTTTTCCTTCTTATAATTCAATGTTAAAATACATAAATTTGACCAAATGAATAAAAAAATGTTATGTCACATTACAAATACATTTATAAAACATCAAATTACAAAGAATATCACTTTATATAAAAAATAAAATTATTTCACATAAATACAGTAGTTCAAAATCAATCATTATATATAAAAAATTATATAATACACATCTTTAAAACCTAACATAATGATGAAATTAATTTATTTTGAAAAAATGTATATATTAAAATAATTATCTATAATGATTTTATAGATACCAAAAAATACTATCCCAATACTCATTATCATTAAATTAATATTTAAACACTTCCTTAGTGATTATATAATTTATTTATAACATATAAATACAAACAGTTTTTGTTAGTTGATATCACATTCACTCACATAAATAATAATATAAACATAAAATGAACATTTGTAACAAATAAATGTTTCCAATGACAAGAAATTAAATTCCAAGAATACTTATCCCACATTTCTATCATATAAGAATAAATAATACTCATAAATAAATATTTAATGTGCATTATTGATCTGAATTTTAATTTACACTATATATTTTAATTTTGAAAATCACATTTTTATTTAAGAAAAATTTTAAGACCACAATGTTACAATTTAAAAAATTAAGAAAAAATTATAACACTATCAAATACAATTCATCATATACATCATCATTTATAAATTTACTAATAAATAAAATAAATTCCCTAAAACATTGTAAAATAATAATGGTTACTGGACAAACAATTAACTTTTTTATCTTCTAAAATTGGGTAAGTCCTAGTGAATTATCACTATAATACTTTTCAAAATAATTTATATCCAATTTATAACATTGACTATCATAAAAAGTAATTTCAAGCACAATTTATGGTTATTATATAATCGGTAATAAAAAATTGAAATAAATTTTCAATATAATAAATCATTACTTATTAGTCTATTTAATTTAATAAAATAGATTAAGCGTAAATATATTTTTACCGCAAGGAATAAAATTGTCCAAACCATTATATTTAAAATTCAAAATATAATTTCATATATTTATCACTATATTAATCCATACTTTTTCTATCATTAATTATGAGTTAAATTTATAACCAATATCCAATAAAATGTGTACAAAAATATTAAATTCATGATAAAAATAAAAAACATACTCAATGTGTGAACTAAATAACCAAATATGGTAAAGTGAAGATAAAACATAATCATTCAATAATTTAAATAGGTAATTTTTTGTTAATTTACCATTTATTTTTTGAATTCCATAGTGAAAAGATGAATTAAAAAAATTAGAAAATGAATCCTTTATTACTTCTAAATAAAATTAAGGATAAAATTATACCTAAAATCCTAATTATAACACATCAAATCTATAGTCTATCTATAAATAAATTAATAAATAAGCATCAATAGATGTGTGAAATAGATATAGAGTGATCTAATGTATAAATCCAAATATAATTTTTTAATATAGGAATAATTAGATTAAATTACAAAATAAATTAGACATGATATATCTAAAATAAAAACTAATTAAAAGGAAGCTAAATAAGGAATAATGTACCTTGCAACACGTACTGTAGCAGGGCAACACGTACTGTAGCAGGGCAGTTACTGTAGCAGTAATGTTCATCGAGGGGTCCTTTGGGCAAAAAAATGGGCTTTCAAGCCTTGTATTCAGGCTACTCGTCCTTGGGCCTCTGGGCTATGAAATGGGTCTCTTTCTACCCAATCTAAAGAGGTCTTTGGTATAAATAATAAATTGGGGATTGGGCCCCAACCTTATAAGAAAAGGAATAATGTACCTTGTGGGTAGCCACTGGATATCATTTTTCCATCGATCACTTGGTTCAAACCATTGACCATCAGATGCTTAGTCCTTGGTAACTCATCTATTTATATCTCGAGTAACATGTACCTAGTTCCTTTTATCAAGCCCCTAATGGTTTTGTGTTAAATAATATATAATATTCCACCTCCCTTTCCCCTAACTAAATCCCTTTAATTGAATCATTATATTTCAATAAAATCAAAATATTATAAATTAATTGAAACTATAAATCTAAATATAAAAATCCATTGAAGAAACAGGATGCTATTATGTGGTCACAAAAAAATCTCAAATCAATGAGTCTTCATGAAGACTTTTACATATAATGATGGCGAAAACAAAATATATTAATAAATAATTTCATGCAATATATTTCATATAAATCATCTTGGCGAATTTACAAAAACCCATATTATTTATTTTTTCATTGTATTTGTAAAAATAAAAATCAAATAAGGCCTATAACTCATCCCATAAAAATAAATTATTATTTTTTGTCTCTAAAAGAGTAATCCAAATATTCTTACCGAAGTCCCTAATTCATAAATTTCATCATATTCACTTTTATATATTCTCATGTATCCCAAAAAATGAATATTTTATGGACATTCTCAATACACTCCTTTGTAACAAGTAGAAAACTATGACCCATTAATATAAGTCAATAATTGTTTCTAAAATATTGGGGTAAATTTTTCATAAAAAATACACCCCAAAAAAATCATCTCTCTATAGGTCATGGTTCTCTAAATAGTTATTCAATACACTTCTCATCATCCAAAATCAATAAATATATTACTAATGTATAATGGTCTATTAACCCTATTAGAATTTATCAACTCATTTTCTGCATAGGATATCTATCATACTGCTATAATTTCATGATAATAATCCAAATTTTTATTTATTTAAAAATATCAAAACCAATATTAATCCTAACATTGGATAAAATACACCTTTTGTACTATTTATTTATTCAATTATCAAGTAAATATCATAAGATAACATGAATATTTTATATCTAAATATTACATGATTAATTTAATTCATGACAATAGATTTTGTGTAATTGTGACCCATGTCATTCCATGATTATACATTATGATTTAGTAATTACAGCCTTATATTATTAATTAACATGATAATATAATTTTTTCTATAAATTTTCAATATTAATATAAACTATTATATCAATTACATAACAAGGATTTATCACCCAACATATTGAATTCCATGAATTGGATTAATATATTATTGTTATGTAAGTCTAAATAATTAATTATATTTATTAAAACATTAAATAATGTATTAGTAAATATAAATTATGTTTGAACACTTCATTTTATAACATTTACAACAAATAAAAAACATACACAACTAGGAACACGTCACATGATCCAATATTACAGATATAATGAATTAACATACCTTTTACCACCTTATTGACTGAAGTAAAATAATAAATAAATTTTACCCATGAAATCTATTTCCTGCTAAAGTAGTGAAAACCACAACTAATAAAATAGAAATTTCATAATCCAGTACACCACTCTAACATGATTTTAAACAATAAATATGGTTAAGAACGTACACATTTTTTCGAACCATGTTTTCAAAACCATATATCTGATCCACTAATGACTTAAATATTTGTAAACATAAAAACATGAAAACAAATTATGCCATTTTCTGATTCCCAATATAAATAATGATTCATTATCTTCATCTTATATTCAAAACATAGACGTAAATTCAATTTTTAATCCCTATAGGTTGAAAAATAGCATAAAGTGTTTTACAAGTCCTTACCAAGGGATGTTTACTATTGAAATAGTATAAAAATATTTAAATGATAAAAACTTAATACAAAAGTAAATAAAATATAATAACTCTAATCATACTAGAATTATAATAGAATTATTAATTATATATTATAATATTGATTCAAGATTATGTATAACTATTTTACGAATAATGTTTAGGAATTGAGTATTATCTGTCATAAAAATATATTAATAAAAATTATGAGTAGACAAATTGATATGAATGAAAAGTGGCATATGAGCCACCACCAAACACAAAGTGCCAAAAAACACTAAAAAATATAAATCAACCCATAGATCCAATATATATTTTCCATACCAATGCTCAGTGGATATTGTATTCCACATTGCATGTTTATAAGTGTGAATATAGCGTGTACATAGGATACCTCGATGATACACCCAAAGTCCTCCTGAATTCTAGAAAAATTCATCTAGAATGTTTCCAAACATAATTTGAACATACTAAAACCCCACATACCATGTTATCCATAATTTGCATCATGTTATTATTTAGCATTTCCAAAATACAATGTTTCTATTTTCACCACACCCTAAACGATATGTTCAATGCAAATCGGTCACATTATACTATATACCCCACACATGCAATTCCAATCAGTATTGGGGTTCCCATCACCTCTATCACTACAAAGAAGAGTCTTTATCACCATAATCACAGCCATATAGTCTATATCAATATTTTTTCATTAACATAAAAACTGTAAGACTAGAAAATTCCCACCATATGGATCCCTGAAATCATGCTCGTGGTCATTTCTGGAACTTTGTGTCGGTACCAAAATTGTCCTTCCAACATCAGTCTATGATCCATCTATCCATTTTTATCCCAAAATTATTGTAACTCCATTTTCACTTGTCATCAGAATGCTGATATCATGTAACAGTAAACATTTCTCAATAAACCACAATGAAACAAAGGGATGCAGATCTAAAAATATATAATTCTTCCCCACTAGAAGGAATAATTCCATATATGATAAGACCTAGGAAGGAATCCACCATTTTGTTTTTAATCACTAGATCAATTATATAGAGTCCAAAAAACAACATCATTTAAAATGCATTCATTATCCTCATTATTTTTAAGAGATCTAAAAATATCAATACTCATTAGTGGAAAATTTAGGGAAGAAATCTCATTGTTCTCAAACACATCAATAGACGATCGAATATCACATCCCAATTAGAAGCAAGCACCAAATATCGAAATAGATAAAAGATCTCATCAAGTGAAAGATGACATATAAAATGTGTTACTTATATAATAAGGTATATGTGGGAACTCGAACATGATTATTTTGGGCCCAACCCCCCACCTATGTGACACACACCCCCAACTCATTTTGGGTGTGATATGACTTGAATATGATCCAAATCTGTTTCCAGGGAGTGGTTACCAAAGGCGGTACCACTAAGATAACCCCGATTGGGGAAACATGTTATTTGTGTAATGAGAAATAGTTGGGCACCAAACCACTCTATTACTAGGCCCTACCAATAACCTAC